>CM074522.1:0-2400000 GCA_037379345.1 Perna viridis
AACCCTAACCCTAACCCTAACCCTAACCCTAACCCTAACCCTAACCCTAACCCTAACCCTAACCCTAACCCTAACCCTAACCCTAACCCTAACCCTAACCCTAACCCTAACCCTAACCCTAACCCTAACCCTAACCCTAACCCTAACCCTAACCCTAACCCTAACCCTAACCCTAACCCTAACCCTAACCCTAACCCTAACCCTAACCCTAACCCTAACCCTAACCCTAACCCTAACCCTAACCCGAACCCTAACCCTAACCCTAACCCTAACCCTAACCCTAACCCTAACCCTAACCCTAACCCTAACCCTAACCCTAACCCTAACCCTAACCCTAACCCTAACCCTAACCCTAACCCTAACCCTAACCCTAACCCTAACCCTAACCCTAACCCTAACCCTAACCCTAACCCTAACCCTAACCCTAACCCTAACCCTAACCCTAACCCTAACCCTAACCCTAACCCTAACCCTAACCCTAACCCTAACCCTAACCCTAACCCTAACCCTAACCCTAACCCTAACCCTAACCCTAACCCTAACCCTAACCCTAACCCTAACCCTAACCCTAACCCTAACCCTAACCCTAACCCTAACCCTAACCCTAACCCTAACCCTAACCCTAACCCTAACCCTAACCCTAACCCTAACCCTAACCCTAACCCTAACCCTAACCCTAACCCTAACCCTAACCCTAACCCTAACCCTAACCCTAACCCTAACCCTAACCCTAACCCTAACCCTAACCCTAACCCTAACCCTAACCCTAACCCTAACCCTAACCCTAACCCTAACCCTAACCCTAACCCTAACCCTAACCCTAACCCTAACCCTAACCCTAACCCTAACCCTAACCCTAACCCTAACCCTAACCCTAACCCTAACCCTAACCCTAACCCTAACCCTAACCCTAACCCTAACCCTAACCCTAACCCTAACCCTAACCCTAACCCTAACCCTAACCCTAACCCTAACCCTAACCCTAACCCTAACCCTAACCCTAACCCTAACCCTAACCCTAACCCTAACCCTAACCCTAACCCTAACCCTAACCCTAACCCTAACCCTAACCCTAACCCTAACCCTAACCCTAACCCTAACCCTAACCCTAACCCTAACCCTAACCCTAACCCTAACCCTAACCCTAACCCTAACCCTAACCCTAACCCTAACCCTAACCCTAACCCTAACCCTAACCCTAACCCTAACCCTAACCCTAACCCTAACCCTAACCCTAACCCTAACCCTAACCCTAACCCTAACCCTAACCCTAACCCTAACCCTAACCCTAACCCTAACCCTAACCCTAACCCTAACCCTAACCCTAACCCTAACCCTAACCCTAACCCTAACCCTAACCCTAACCCTAACCCTAACCCTAACCCTAACCCTAACCCTAACCCTAACCCTAACCCTAACCCTAACCCTAACCCTAACCCTAACCCTAACCCTAACCCTAACCCTAACCCTAACCCTAACCCTAACCCTAACCCTAACCCTAACCCTAACCCTAACCCTAACCCTAACCCTAACCCTAACCCTAACCCTAACCCTAACCCTAACCCTAACCCTAACCCTAACCCTAACCCTAACCCTAACCCTAACCCTAACCCTAACCCTAACCCTAACCCTAACCCTAACCCTAACCCTAACCCTAACCCTAACCCTAACCCTAACCCTAACCCTAACCCTAACCCTAACCCTAACCCTAACCCTAACCCTAACCCTAACCCTAACCCTAACCCTAACCCTAACCCTAACCCTAACCCTAACCCTAACCCTAACCCTAACCCTAACCCTAACCCTAACCCTAACCCTAACCCTAACCCTAACCCTAACCCTAACCCTAACCCTAACCCTAACCCTAACCCTAACCCTAACCCTAACCCTAACCCTAACCCTAACCCTAACCCTAACCCTAACCCTAACCCTAACCCTAACCCTAACCCTAACCCTAACCCTAACCCTAACCCTAACCCTAACCCTAACCCTAACCCTAACCCTAACCCTAACCCTAACCCTAACCCTAACCCTAACCCTAACCCTAACCCTAACCCTAACCCTAACCCTAACCCTAACCCTAACCCTAACCCTAACCCTAACCCTAACCCTAACCCTAACCCTAACCCTAACCCTAACCCTAACCCTAACCCTAACCCTAACCCTAACCCTAACCCTAACCCTAACCCTAACCCTAACCCTAACCCTAACCCTAACCCTAACCCTAACCCTAACCCTAACCCTAACCCTAACCCTAACCCTAACCCTAACCCTAACCCTAACCCTAACCCTAACCCTAACCCTAACCCTAACCCTAACCCTAACCCTAACCCTAACCCTAACCCTAACCCTAACCCTAACCCTAACCCTAACCCTAACCCTAACCCTAACCCTAACCCTAACCCTAACCCTAACCCTAACCCTAACCCTAACCCTAACCCTAACCCTAACCCTAACCCTAACCCTAACCCTAACCCTAACCCTAACCCTAACCCTAACCCTAACCCTAACCCTAACCCTAACCCTAACCCTAACCCTAACCCTAACCCTAACCCTAACCCTAACCCTAACCCTAACCCTAACCCTAACCCTAACCCTAACCCTAACCCTAACCCTAACCCTAACCCTAACCCTAACCCTAACCCTAACCCTAACCCTAACCCTAACCCTAACCCTAACCCTAACCCTAACCCTAACCCTAACCCTAACCCTAACCCTAACCCTAACCCTAACCCTAACCCTAACCCTAACCCTAACCCTAACCCTAATCCTAACCCTAACCCTAACCCTAACCCTAACCCTAACCCTAACCCTAACCCTAACCCTAACCCTAACCCTAACCCTAACCCTAACCCTAACCCTAACCCTAACCCTAACCCTAACCCTAACCCTAACCCTAACCCTAACCCTAACCCTAACCCTAACCCTAACCCTAACCCTAACCCTAACCCTAACCCTAACCCTAACCCTAACCCTAACCCTAACCCTAACCCTAACCCTAACCCTAACCCTAACCCTAACCCTAACCCTAACCCTAACCCTAACCCTAACCCTAACCCTAACCCTAACCCTAACCCTAACCCTAACCCTAACCCTAACCCTAACCCTAACCCTAACCCTAACCCTAACCCTAACCCTAACCCTAACCCTAACCCTAACCCTAACCCTAACCCTAACCCTAACCCTAACCCTAACCCTAACCCTAACCCTAACCCTAACCCTAACCCTAACCCTAACCCTAACCCTAACCCTAACCCTAACCCTAACCCTAACCCTAACCCTAACCCTAACCCTAACCCTAACCCTAACCCTAACCCTAACCCTAACCCTAACCCTAACCCTAACCCTAACCCTAACCCTAACCCTAACCCTAACCCTAACCCTAACCCTAACCCTAACCCTAACCCTAACCCTAACCCTAACCCTAACCCTAACCCTAACCCTAACCCTAACCCTAACCCTAACCCTAACCCTAACCCTAACCCTAACCCTAACCCTAACCCTAACCCTAACCCTAACCCTAACCCTAACCCTAACCCTAACCCTAACCCTAACCCTAACCCTAACCCTAACCCTAACCCTAACCCTAACCCTAACCCTAACCCTAACCCTAACCCTAACCCTAACCCTAACCCTAACCCTAACCCTAACCCTACCCCTAACCCTAACCCTAACCCTAACCCTAACCCTAACCCTAACCCTAACCCTAACCCTAACCCTAACCCTAACCCTAACCCTAACCCTAACCCTAACCCTAACCCTAACCCTAACCCTAACCCTAACCCTAACCCTAACCCTAACCCTAACCCTAACCCTAACCCTAACCCTAACCCTAACCCTAACCCTAACCCTAACCCTAACCCTAACCCTAACCCTAACCCTAACCCTAACCCTAACCCTAACCCTAACCCTAACCCTAACCCTAACCCTAACCCTAACCCTAACCCTAACCCTAACCCTAACCCTAACCCTAACCCTAACCCTAACCCTAACCCTAACCCTAACCCTAACCCTAACCCTAACCCTAACCCTAACCCTAACCCTAACCCTAACCCTAACCCTAACCCTAACCCTAACCCTAACCCTAACCCTAACCCTAACCCTAACCCTAACCCTAACCCTAACCCTAACCCTAACCCTAACCCTAACCCTAACCCTAACCCTAACCCTAACCCTAACCCTAACCCTAACCCTAACCCTAACCCTAACCCTAACCCTAACCCTAACCCTAACCCTAACCCTAACCCTAACCCTAACCCTAACCCTAACCCTAACCCTAACCCTAACCCTAACCCTAACCCTAACCCTAACCCTAACCCTAACCCTAACCCTAACCCTAACCCTAACCCTAACCCTAACCCTAACCCTAACCCTAACCCTAACCCTAACCCTAACCCTAACCCTAACCCTAACCCTAACCCTAACCCTAACCCTAACCCTAACCCTAACCCTAACCCTAACCCTAACCCTAACCCTAACCCTAACCCTAACCCTAACCCTAACCCTAACCCTAACCCTAACCCTAACCCTAACCCTAACCCTAACCCTAACCCTAACCCTAACCCTAACCCTAACCCTAACCCTAACCCTAACCCTAACCCTAACCCTAACCCTAACCCTAACCCTAACCCTAACCCTAACCCTAACCCTAACCCTAACCCTAACCCTAACCCTAACCCTAACCCTAACCCTAACCCTAACCCTAACCCTAACCCTAACCCTAACCCTAACCCTAACCCTAACCCTAACCCTAACCCTAACCCTAACCCTAACCCTAACCCTAACCCTAACCCTAACCCTAACCCTAACCCTAACCCTAACCCTAACCCTAACCCTAACCCTAACCCTAACCCTAACCCTAACCCTAACCCTAACCCTAACCCTAACCCTAACCCTAACCCTAACCCTAACCCTAACCCTAACCCTAACCCTAACCCTAACCCTAACCCTAACCCTAACCCTAACCCTAACCCTAACCCTAACCCTAACCCTAACCCTAACCCTAACCCTAACCCTAACCCTAACCCTAACCCTAACCCTAACCCTAACCCTAACCCTAACCCTAACCCTAACCCTAACCCTAACCCTAACCCTAACCCTAACCCTAACCCTAACCCTAACCCTAACCCTAACCCTAACCCTAACCCTAACCCTAACCCTAACCCTAACCCTAACCCTAACCCTAACCCTAACCCTAACCCTAACCCTAACCCTAACCCTAACCCTAACCCTAACCCTAACCCTAACCCTAACCCTAACCCTAACCCTAACCCTAACCCTAACCCTAACCCTAACCCTAACCCTAACCCTAACCCTAACCCTAACCCTAACCCTAACCCTAACCCTAACCCTAACCCTAACCCTAACCCTAACCCTAACCCTAACCCTAACCCTAACCCTAACCCTAACCCTAACCCTAACCCTAACCCTAACCCTAACCCTAACCCTAACCCTAACCCTAACCCTAACCCTAACCCTAACCCTAACCCTAACCCTAACCCTAACCCTAACCCTAACCCTAACCCTAACCCTAACCCTAACCCTAACCCTAACCCTAACCCTAACCCTAACCCTAACCCTAACCCTAACCCTAACCCTAACCCTAACCCTAACCCTAACCCTAACCCTAACCCTAACCCTAACCCTAACCCTAACCCTAACCCTAACCCTAACCCTAACCCTAACCCTAACCCTAACCCTAACCCTAACCCTAACCCTAACCCTAACCCTAACCCTAACCCTAACCCTAACCCTAACCCTAACCCTAACCCTAACCCTAACCCTAACCCTAACCCTAACCCTAACCCTAACCCTAACCCTAACCCTAACCCTAACCCTAACCCTAACCCTAACCCTAACCCTAACCCTAACCCTAACCCTAACCCTAACCCTAACCCTAACCCTAACCCTAACCCTAACCCTAACCCTAACCCTAACCCTAACCCTAACCCTAACCCTAACCCTAACCCTAACCCTAACCCTAACCCTAACCCTAACCCTAACCCTAACCCTAACCCTAACCCTAACCCTAACCCTAACCCTAACCCTAACCCTAACCCTAACCCTAACCCTAACCCTAACCCTAACCCTAACCCTAACCCTAACCCTAACCCTAACCCTAACCCTAACCCTAACCCTAACCCTAACCCTAACCCTAACCCTAACCCTAACCCTAACCCTAACCCTAACCCTAACCCTAACCCTAACCCTAACCCTAACCCTAACCCTAACCCTAACCCTAACCCTAACCCTAACCCTAACCCTAACCCTAACCCTAACCCTAACCCTAACCCTAACCCTAACCCTAACCCTAACCCTAACCCTAACCCTAACCCTAACCCTAACCCTAACCCTAACCCTAACCCTAACCCTAACCCTAACCCTAACCCTAACCCTAACCCTAACCCTAACCCTAACCCTAACCCTAACCCTAACCCTAACCCTAACCCTCACCCTAACCCTAACCCTAACCCTAACCCTAACCCTAACCCTAACCCTAACCCTAACCCTAACCCTAACCCTAACCCTAACCCTAACCCTAACCCTAACCCTAACCCTAACCCTAACCCTAACCCTAACCCTAACCCTAACCCTAACCCTAACCCTAACCCTAACCCTAACCCTAACCCTAACCCTAACCCTAACCCTAACCCTAACCCTAACCCTAACCCTAACCCTAACCCTAACCCTAACCCTAACCCTAACCCTAACCCTAACCCTAACCCTAACCCTAACCCTAACCCTAACCCTAACCCTAACCCTAACCCTAACCCTAACCCTAACCCTAACCCTAACCCTAACCCTAACCCTAACCCTAACCCTAACCCTAACCCTAACCCTAACCCTAACCCTAACCCTAACCCTAACCCTAACCCTAACCCTAACCCTAACCCTAACCCTAACCCTAACCCTAACCCTAACCCTAACCCTAACCCTAACCCTAACCCTAACCCTAACCCTAACCCTAACCCTAACCCTAACCCTAACCCTAACCCTAACCCTAACCCTAACCCTAACCCTAACCCTAACCCTAACCCTAACCCTAACCCTAACCCTAACCCTAACCCTAACCCTAACCCTAACCCTAACCCTAACCCTAACCCTAACCCTAACCCTAACCCTAACCCTAACCCTAACCCTAACCCTAACCCTAACCCTAACCCTAACCCTAACCCTAACCCTAACCCTAACCCTAACCCTAACCCTAACCCTAACCCTAACCCTAACCCTAACCCTAACCCTAACCCTAACCCTAACCCTAACCCTAACCCTAACCCTAACCCTAACCCTAACCCTAACCCTAACCCTAACCCTAACCCTAACCCTAACCCTAACCCTAACCCTAACCCTAACCCTAACCCTAACCCTAACCCTAACCCTAACCCTAACCCTAACCCTAACCCTAACCCTAACCCTAACCCTAACCCTAACCCTAACCCTAACCCTAACCCTAACCCTAACCCTAACCCTAACCCTAACCCTAACCCTAACCCTAACCCTAACCCTAACCCTAACCCTAACCCTAACCCTAACCCTAACCCTAACCCTAACCCTAACCCTAACCCTAACCCTAACCCTAACCCTAACCCTAACCCTAACCCTAACCCTAACCCTAACCCTAACCCTAACCCTAACCCTAACCCTAACCCTAACCCTAACCCTAACCCTAACCCTAACCCTAACCCTAACCCTAACCCTAACCCTAACCCTAACCCTAACCCTAACCCTAACCCTAACCCTAACCCTAACCCTAACCCTAACCCTAACCCTAACCCTAACCCTAACCCTAACCCTAACCCTAACCCTAACCCTAACCCTAACCCTAACCCTAACCCTAACCCTAACCCTAACCCTAACCCTAACCCTAACCCTAACCCTAACCCTAACCCTAACCCTAACCCTAACCCTAACCCTAACCCTAACCCTAACCCTAACCCTAACCCTAACCCTAACCCTAACCCTAACCCTAACCCTAACCCTAACCCTAACCCTAACCCTAACCCTAACCCTAACCCTAACCCTAACCCTAACCCTAACCCTAACCCTAACCCTAACCCTAACCCTAACCCTAACCCTAACCCTAACCCTAACCCTAACCCTAACCCTAACCCTAACCCTAACCCTAACCCTAACCCTAACCCTAACCCTAACCCTAACCCTAACCCTAACCCTAACCCTAACCCTAACCCTAACCCTAACCCTAACCCTAACCCTAACCCTAACCCTAACCCTAACCCTAACCCTAACCCTAACCCTAACCCTAACCCTAACCCTAACCCTAACCCTAACCCTAACCCTAACCCTAACCCTAACCCTAACCCTAACCCTAACCCTAACCCTAACCCTAACCCTAACCCTAACCCTAACCCTAACCCTAACCCTAACCCTAACCCTAACCCTAACCCTAACCCTAACCCTAACCCTAACCCTAACCCTAACCCTAACCCTAACCCTAACCCTAACCCTAACCCTAACCCTAACCCTAACCCTAACCCTAACCCTAACCCTAACCCTAACCCTAACCCTAACCCTAACCCTAACCCTAACCCTAACCCTAACCCTAACCCTAACCCTAACCCTAACCCTAACCCTAACCCTAACCCTAACCCTAACCCTAACCCTAACCCTAACCCTAACCCTAACCCTAACCCTAACCCTAACCCTAACCCTAACCCTAACCCTAACCCTAACCCTAACCCTAACCCTAACCCTAACCCTAACCCTAACCCTAACCCTAACCCTAACCCTAACCCTAACCCTAACCCTAACCCTAACCCTAACCCTAACCCTAACCCTAACCCTAACCCTAACCCTAACCCTAACCCTAACCCTAACCCTAACCCTAACCCTAACCCTAACCCTAACCCTAACCCTAACCCTAACCCTAACCCTAACCCTAACCCTAACCCTAACCCTAACCCTAACCCTAACCCTAACCCTAACCCTAACCCTAACCCTAACCCTAACCCTAACCCTAACCCTAACCCTAACCCTAACCCTAACCCTAACCCTAACCCTAACCCTAACCCTAACCCTAACCCTAACCCTAACCCTAACCCTAACCCTAACCCTAACCCTAACCCTAACCCTAACCCTAACCCTAACCCTAACCCTAACCCTAACCCTAACCCTAACCCTAACCCTAACCCTAACCCTAACCCTAACCCTAACCCTAACCCTAACCCTAACCCTAACCCTAACCCTAACCCTAACCCTAACCCTAACCCTAACCCTAACCCTAACCCTAACCCTAACCCTAACCCTAACCCTAACCCTAACCCTAACCCTAACCCTAACCCTAACCCTAACCCTAACCCTAACCCTAACCCTAACCCTAACCCTAACCCTAACCCTAACCCTAACCCTAACCCTAACCCTAACCCTAACCCTAACCCTAACCCTAACCCTAACCCTAACCCTAACCCTAACCCTAACCCTAACCCTAACCCTAACCCTAACCCTAACCCTAACCCTAACCCTAACCCTAACCCTAACCCTAACCCTAACCCTAACCCTAACCCTAACCCTAACCCTAACCCTAACCCTAACCCTAACCCTAACCCTAACCCTAACCCTAACCCTAACCCTAACCCTAACCCTAACCCTAACCCTAACCCTAACCCTAACCCTAACCCTAACCCTAACCCTAACCCTAACCCTAACCCTAACCCTAACCCTAACCCTAACCCTAACCCTAACCCTAACCCTAACCCTAACCCTAACCCTAACCCTAACCCTAACCCTAACCCTAACCCTAACCCTAACCCTAACCCTAACCCTAACCCTAACCCTAACCCTAACCCTAACCCTAACCCTAACCCTAACCCTAACCCTAACCCTAACCCTAACCCTAACCCTAACCCTAACCCTAACCCTAACCCTAACCCTAACCCTAACCCTAACCCTAACCCTAACCCTAACCCTAACCCTAACCCTAACCCTAACCCTAACCCTAACCCTAACCCTAACCCTAACCCTAACCCTAACCCTAACCCTAACCCTAACCCTAACCCTAACCCTAACCCTAACCCTAACCCTAACCCTAACCCTAACCCTAACCCTAACCCTAACCCTAACCCTAACCCTAACCCTAACCCTAACCCTAACCCTAACCCTAACCCTAACCCTAACCCTAACCCTAACCCTAACCCTAACCCTAACCCTAACCCTAACCCTAACCCTAACCCTAACCCTAACCCTAACCCTAACCCTAACCCTAACCCTAACCCTAACCCTAACCCTAACCCTAACCCTAACCCTAACCCTAACCCTAACCCTAACCCTAACCCTAACCCTAACCCTAACCCTAACCCTAACCCTAACCCTAACCCTAACCCTAACCCTAACCCTAACCCTAACCCTAACCCTAACCCTAACCCTAACCCTAACCCTAACCCTAACCCTAACCCTAACCCCTAACCCTAACCCTAACCCTAACCCTAACCCTAACCCTAACCCTAACCCTAACCCTAACCCTAACCCTAACCCTAACCCTAACCCTAACCCTAACCCCTAACCCTAACCCTAACCCTAACCCTAACCCTAACCCTAACCCTAACCCTAACCCCTAACCCTAACCCTAACCCTAACCCTAACCCTAACCCTAACCCTAACCCTTAACCCTAACCCAACCCTAACCCTAACCCTAACCCTAACCCTAACCCTAACCCTAACCCTAACCCTAACCCTAACCCTAACCCTAACCCTAACCCTAACCCTAACCCTAACCCGGCTAGGTTTCTGAGCACTATTTAGTAGCCTTTTACGACAAGCTTAGCGCTGCTGCAGGCCTATTCTTTTAACACCCGGACCTGCACGGGGCAACATGAAATGATGATGAAATGAAAAAGGGATGGGACCCAAGGACAATGGGGTCGACAAATTTTGATTGCCACTGGAAATAGGGAGAGGTGGGTAGGGTCGGGCATTTCAGCCTCCTGTGAGGGAGTGCAAAGGTTCCTACTTCGGGGGAATACCACAGTAGGATTCTTTAACGTGCGAGGAACGTGGCATCTTTCCCAACACGGTGCACCACTATGGTTTGCGGTCAGGTTTTCCGTATTATAGCCTGACAACCCCAGCATGTAACACGCCAGGGGTACCCCATTCCACCACCTGGGGCACACATCCCAGTTGCTCTGTGGGCAGAGCGCCCTAGCCCCCGGCTAGGGTTCTGAGCACTATTTAGTCGCCTTTTACGACAAGCTTAGCGCTGCTGCAGGCCTAATCTTTTAACACCCGGACCTGCACTTAATATGGTGATAGAGTTTTATGAGCTCTATTATATTATGCAAAAAAGTCGTTCGAAATGTATTGTGTTGCCATGGTAACAAAAAAAAAAGAAAAAGAAAAACCGGAAAAAAATCGTCATTTTTGTGATTTTTCAGATGTTTTTTTTCTCTATTTGGAAATATGACGAGATATCTTCACCAAACTTAGGAATTATATAAAACTATCTAAGTGTGATTGAATGCACATTTCAGATTTTTTTAGTGAGCCGCCATCCAAAATAAGGTACCCTCTTGGAAAATTATGTAAATGTCATTAGAATTTTATGAAACTGAATATTTAGGCTTAAAATTGTATGCTGAATTCAAATATTTTGAAAAATTAACCCTTAGATGTTCACTTCACAAAAAAATTAAAAGGAGGGGTGCTTCGGCCGAAAAGATGTATAGGTCATAATATATGACACGTAAATTTTGTGTTATACACTCTAACTGTTGCGAAATGTGTACTTTTCAATCGCAACTTTCCTGCTCTCACTTTGCTGTCAGCCATGCTGTTTGTGTGAATTCTAGTCACTTTGGCACCAGGTTAAATCGGCACCAAATATAGACACTTCGGCACCTAGTCAAATCGGGAACTAGTTAAATTGGTATTTACGCTAGTTAAATCGGCACCTATTATTCATTGGTCTTACATGATTGATTAGAAGTACCAAATCTATGTTGTAACAATTTTGTTAATATATGTAAAAAAGACTGAAAATAAAAGAAATTGGGAAATCATATTTTTATCTTCTTCTCGGAAAACCACTTGGCCCATAAAACCAAATTAAGCAAGAATAGTGAAAGGCCTCTGAGCTTCTGGTATTATTATCTTACGAGGGGATAGCAACTATTGTATTACCGTGTCAAATTATGGAATATCCAGATAGAAAAATGTGTTGAAGGAAAATAGTGAACCCTTGACTTTGGTTATTTACAGTAAATTTGTATTGGCTATCAGGAATTTTTTAATCCTACTCTTGTTTACTATTGAAACGAAACTTGCTCAAAAGTTTGGCCGCATCCTACAGATGTGCACGCCAAAAAAATATAAATATATGCAGATTTTCAAAATTTTGGTTTCTGAGACTATTTGGGGAACGTGAGGGGACTTATGTGACTTGCAAGCACAACTAAAAACTTGTTAAGTCGACGACCACGAAGTGGCGTAGACCTATTGTTTTTTACTATGTGTCTTATTATTATTATTATTGTTATTTTATTATTATAATTCTCCTGTCATAAAATTTCCTTGATTTGTCCCCACGTTTTCTCAAGAAAGCCTTATCTGATTGAGTTAAAACTTAAGAGGATTACTCTTCGAAAGATGCAGAACTCCAAAAGTTGTTCGATTTTGATGAAATTTGATATCCAGGTTCTTTACGCTGCCTCGAATAATCATAACACGTTCCATTAACGATATGTTTCTCAAAAGACAGATCGCGAAACGGGAGGCGACTTCTACACGTTTCGTGGAAATTATTAATTTTAATTAAGTTTAATTTATTATTTTATTAAGTCGCCCGAAGTGGCGGTGACGCTTTTTTTTCTGTTTCTTATTATTATTCAGTCGCCAGAACGAAGTTTTGCAACTTATTTTTTTGCTCCGTTTCTTCTTATTCTTATTATTATTATTACGTCGCCGACCACGAAGTGGCGGTGACTTATTGTTTTTACTGTGTTTCTTCTTCTTCTTATTATTATTATTTTAATTCTCCTGTCATAAAAAATGTTTATAAGTGTCCGCCCTTTTTCTCGAAAGTGGTTGGTCCGATTAACATGAAACTTTTCAAGAAGTTAGAACTACTCTTCGAACGATGCAGAACTTCGGAAAAAAATTTCCAGCTTCCGCCGGACTAAAGGTACCTATTTTTTTTAAACCGGAAATTAGAACATCTAATATCTCAAAAATTGCTGATCAGAGTTTCACTAAACTTGGTCTATATATTCAGCTAAATGGACCAAACAAAATCACGAAAAAAATTGCTTGTATCTCGGCCGCCACTTTCAAAATGGGCCGTCCCGATTAATAATTTTTGGCACAAATCGCACTAGGAGATACGTGTCGGTCGCCACCGCGGTCGAAAATTCAGTTACTTGATTTTGATGAAAATTGATATCTAGGTTTTTTTTAAGACGCCACGATTAAGAATCTGCGGCTCAATCGGGAATTGGAGTTGCGTATCGTCTGCCATTTTCACATGACCGCCACTGCTGTCGAAAATTTTAATTTGTAAGTTCATCAGAACTCAATACACTTTTAAGGTAGCAGCAAAATTAATCAGATCCTTATATAAAGAAAGGTCTGAAAAATACCAAACGATTTTACAACTGTCAAATTTGCGATGCAAATGTTTGGTCGTTCCTTCCGCGGAAACGCAAATTTGACAGTTCTTACATTGTTGGGAATTTTTCAGACCTTTCTGTACATTTCAATATCTTCCCTGATTCAATTTGATCCGATGGAGCAGTGTAGCGAATAGAGTCGTCACATTCTGATACGTTTATTAAGATCACTTTGTACGTCCATCAATAAAGGCTTCTAAGTAACAGGAACACCTGAAAATCCTTTTGCCGTTAATACTTTGTTGTTTTTATGCATGATTTTCATGAATGAGGTAATTTTTTACCCTGTAGAATACCACATGGTTTATGCAATAAATTTAAAATTAAAATCTGACCGGAATTTAACGATTCAACGTTTAGGGAGAAGCCGTTTGGCTAACGAATGAGCAAGTCATTTAAGACAATTTAAACGACGGTAGGTGTCAATAAAGTCGTAGAAAATATTTTTATTCAAATTTTAACAGTATGTTATTTATGTGACGCCGAGTACAGTTTAGTTACGTATGAAAAAACCTTAACATCGATCATCTAAAGACATATCGAGGATCGATTGGCGCGGTGTGCAAAAAAGACATCTGTATTCAGGACACGTGTCATCCTACAAAATCAATAGTTTCCTTTTGAACATTACGACATGTACATTGAAGAGTTTATAACTAATGATCTATTAATGCTTATTCTGGTTTTTTAATTATAAGAGATGATTTTAGTTGTAAGATTATTAAATAATTCACTATTACTTTATTAACATACATCTGCTTATATAGTACTCCATTGTACAGCAAAAACTATACAAATATGAGAAAAAAAAATCACATTTATACTGCTAAATAACTAATGGACCGTTAAGTATTCAGTTAGAGTAGATTTTTCCCGATATTTACACTAGCTTCAGTTAGATTTCATGTCATTCAGGATTGACAACCCACTGAACTTGAAACTAACTTGATTTTACCTAGTTGTTATGTGTCGGAGTACCAGTTTTCTTGTGGGATTTCACATTGTAAGTATTTGTTGTATGCGGTCCTGATTTTTCTTATTCTTAGTGTTTTTTTTTTATGTTATTGTATTTCATTGTGTTCTTTACATCGTGTATGTAGATTGTTCCAATTACCTGTTTTCATGTTTTGCCCATGTCGTTGATTTCAACTGTTTTTATTTGTCCTTTTGTTTTGAAGCATCGGTATTTGTTTTTTGTTTTTTTTGTTTTTTTTCTTTGGTTAAGTAAATATTTATATAAATCATATATACTTGTAAATGACAAATTAACGTTTAAAATAGTGTCATTGTAATTTGATTCCAACAATCATAAAACAAGAAATTAAAATTGTGTTCTACTCATGTGTAAATGAATCAGTCATAAAGGTTATTCAATTAAAACTTTTCAACTTTCAATATTAATACTACCATACCAAAAGACAAACTGAAAATATGGTTAAAGAAAGTATGCACAATCCATTGCAAGAGTGGCAATACATCTAATCAATTTGATGTTTTCAATTACGATTCGACATATTTTACCACTGAAGAATAAAAATACAACAGCTAATATATCAATTGCAATACAATGGTTACGTAATGTTCCTCTCTCTGTTTCTTTATTCATATACGTGTCTGTAGGAACGGTTCGAGGTGTAACGCCCAATGACTTCACGTATAATTTTCATGTGGAAAGAATAACAACTTAGACTGGTGACACGTCAGTCGCAAACTGTTTGTTTGTTTGTTTGTTGGGGTTTAACGTCCGAGCAGCAATATTTCAGCTATATTCAGATGATGAACATGAAGTGGATGATAAAATGAACATAAAATGAAAAAATAAGAAAAAAAGAAAAAAGAAAAAAAAAAAAAAAAAGAAAAAAAAAAGAAAAAAAAAAAAAAAGAAAAAAAAAAGAAAAAGGATGGGACACACGGACAATAAGGTCGACAAATTTTGATTGCTACTGGAAAAAGGGGGGGATGGGAAAGGTCGGGCAATTTAGCCTCCTGTGGCGGAGCGCAAAGGTTCCTACTCCTATCGAATACCACAGCAGGGTTCTTTAACGTGCGAGGAACGTGGCATCTTTCCCAACACGGTGCACCACTATGGTTTGCGGTCAGGTTTTCCGTATTATAGCCTGACAACCCCAGCATGTAACACGCCAGGGGTACCCCATTCCACCACCTGGGGCACACATCCCAGTTGCTCTGTGGGCAGAGCGCCTAGCCCCCGGCTAGATTTCTGAGCACTATTTAGTCGCCTTATACGACAAGCTTAGCGCTGCTGCAGGCCTATTCTTTTAACACTCGGACCTGCACGGGGTGTCGCAAACTGAATTACCAAACAATGATTCAGAAGCTGTCAGATGACCAAACGTCAGGATACGTCATTTACGCAACTGCACTTTGAATAAAGAAAATAAGATGCATTGAATACTTTATGGTCACAATTACAACATTTTGGGTCCACTGAAAGATGCGAAAATTTCCCAATTGAGTTCCACAATTTGATATTCCGGTTAATATTTTGATACGTCCGTATTTGGGAAAACTTTCTAAGGCGTATTGTTTTTGTTACTGTGTAACGAAGAAAAGTAAAATTAGTTTTTTGAGCTACTATGTTCACAAGTAATTCATTACAGGATATGAATATTTTTTTTTCAGAAAGTTATTACAAATCTGGATGATATTGGTCACGTTGATGCTGTATCTGATTTGAAAAAAAAAGAACAAAAATATAGACATGACTTCAAAACAATATTTCCCACGGAAAGTTTTATGTTTATTTGTGTCATCTATCTTGCTTTTGGTATCTCTAACGTACATGTGTTGTCGATCAAGTATGTTTGTTGAGAGTGAACTTGTCAAAAAGCTATCACAGAATCTTCGACTGGTTTCAGAATTAGACACTCGACCATTGGTGGTGATGGGGATACTAAGTAGTGATGAGTTTCATGAAAGAAGGGACATTTTAAGAAAAACATGGATTGGCACAATAAAAAAAACACTCAAGCAATTGCCATTTCGAGTCGTCTATCATTTTTTTCTTGATGAAAAATCAAATGCAACTATCAAAGAGAACGACCTTCACAAAGACATAGTTTATCTTAATGTACCAGAGCATGGGTATGCTGTAAAATTTGGAAGAAAAATGTTTGTTTTACTTAAATACATAAAAGAAACTTATCCAGAAGCAGAACTTGGAATAAGGATCGATGATGATGTATTTCTCTGTGTTCCACAAATTTTCATCAGATTAAAAGAAATTGTATCACCGAACTTGTATTATGGCTTGACATTCGCAGCTCAAAACAAAATCGGACCAATAGACGAAATGTTTCTCGTCCTAGGAAAACAGATAATAAAACAGGTAGCAACCAGTACATTCTGTGGATCTTCCGAATGTAATAAAACCTCGTTACAAGACACAGGCTACGGAACAACTTCTCTTTTTAACTGGATAAAAGGTTATAAAAACATCAATTTCTATAGTGATAAAAGTAGAATCAAACATATCAATATATCAACTACTAATAAATATTGGAGGAAATATGCCACCGTAGACTACTGTAAAAATCATGTGGTTTTTCATAAAGTCAAAATTTCCTCATTCATGAATGAAATGCACAAAAACAACGAAATTTTCAAAGCTAAAACATCACAAATTTGATCCTTCGTTATAAAACATGAAAAAGAAAGACACAAAAATATATTTCGACCATTTTGGGACCTGTAAAGCACTTTGTTCTTTATTTGACACATTATTAATGAAAACTGAAACGTCAAAACGTTTTTCCTTTATATTAAAATAATGAGTAATCAAGGGAAAGAGTAGAAGAGGCAGGCGAAATAGAATTGACACACCCCAGAAATATATACATGTTATGAAATCAGATTACAGTGTACGTTATGCAATTATTTGAGAAATAAATTTGATTCACTTTTATAATCTATATATATAATAATATTTATTAGAAAAGATTGTTTTGGATTTTATTCATCAAATATAACTAAGGTATAAGGGGAGGGTTGTGATCACACCAAACTACTCCGCTGCATTTTGTGCGCCTGTCCAAAGGCAAGAATTTATGGCCTCTGTATGTATTGTTTCATTTTTACTTTACTTTCATGTTCCTGTGGTATATGGGGCAACTACTCTGCTTTTGTGATGTGACGGTTTCTTTGTCATCCATTGAGGGAGTAATCACGATAACCAAGGTTATAGCGGTAATCAAAAGAATGTTATCCAGAGACAAAGACCAGACATTAAAAACAGACATGCACAACAATGAACATAAAGTAACTAAAATCATACATACAAACTCTGACTCCACTAAAAACTGGGAACATGGACCAGGTGCACCGGTAGGTAAGCGTCCTCTGCTTTTCTAGAAACACCCGCCGAGTTGCTCATAAAAAGTCAAGTCCGGGGAAGTCGAATGAGGAACGTGGGTGGCCTTGAGTTGCCATATTTATTCTGGTGATGTTGTATCTTTCACATATTCACTGTTTACATTGTCGTTATACGAGATAGATTTCCTAAATGACACATGTGGTTGCATACAGTTTGTGAAATTATATAATTTGGTTTCGGATCGTTTACATTTTAAATTGATAAATACTACTGTGGTTGTAGATTTAATAAAATAAATTAAATTGCATATGCCTCACGTACAACATATAAACATTGTATATATAGAAATTTCTAAGCAATAGTGCAATATTTCGGTATTTAAACCCCGAATGTCTTAGAGGAAAATCATTGTACGTAAACATGACAAGAATACGGTTGACGGAGCCACAGAGATGGCGAATTATCGGTTTGCTCTCTACCGGTATATCTTACAAGACAATTGGACGTCAGCTGGGGTACCACTGCACAGTCATCAGCCATTTGGTTAGAAAACATGCTGCCACACAATATGTTCCAAACCTTCTTGGGTGTGGTATATAACCTGTGACAACCCAACATGAAGTTAGACGCCTAGGATGACTAGTTAGACAAAATGCATTTGCAGCAAGCACTCATCTTAAATGACAGTGGTTACCATATCGTAATATATCAGCCAGAACCGTATGAGAGCTCATGAAAGAAGCAGGACTTCGGTCAAGGAGGGTCATCAAACGATCCTTGCATACAGATCGCCATCGCAGAGACATATTATCTTGGTGCATAGCAAGGCAGAACCTGGAGACGCATTCACTGGTCAGACGAGAGTCGCTTCCCTCTCTTCATGTTGCAGTTGGCCGTGCCCAGGTTTGGAGGCATCATAACACAGCATACACTCCCAAAAACATTGTACTAACAGTTTCCAGTGGTAGAGGATCAGTTTTGATGTAGGGCTGTTTTTCTCGTCACTGCAAGATGGACCTTTTCTTGACACCTCTCGGACAATTAGTCTTAGATATTGGAATTTACAGAAATCAAGATGCATCCAAATTCAACATTATAATATAGCAAAATGGTTCTATTTTGCCTAAATTTTAAGAAAATTGATTGTATTGCTGACTTCCTACAACAATATAGTTTGCAAAGTCCTACATGTAGTGATAATTACCTTTTTTTTAACTAAACAATCAACTTGTAGATATTTTAAGAGTTATGGCATCCACTACAATGTACTAAATATGGAATGGTTTGACACATTTTAAGACATTCCAATGTTTTGATAATCTTGAAATGAGAAAAAGTATTCGCAATATCTTATTTCTAGCAAAAGTTGACATTTTTCAGACAAAAAAAAAACATGTGTTTTGGCTTTTTAGACATATTGAGAGTTATTGCATCATCATGAAGTACTACATTTTTCTAAATATAAAATGTTGTTTTTATAATATTTTTATAAATAATATATTACATATTCAAATCACTAATACGTTATGCCAGAGGTTGCCGAAACTACGCAGACTTTTTGTGTTACGGACTATCCAACTGCACTATAAACAATGATTTGTTCAACATGTCATAGTTTTCCTTTCAACTTTCGTCTACCCGGAACTTGACTTTTTATGAGAACTCGGCTAATGTTATAGAAAAGCAGAGGACGCTTACCCTTACGATGCACCTGGTCCTTGCTCCCTGTTTTTTTTTTTTTTTTTTTTTTTTTTTTTTTTTTTTTTTTTTTTTTGTTTTGGTGAAGTCAGAGTTGCTCATTCACTTTTGTTACTTTGTATGTATTATTTTGGTTTTTTTATAATATATGTTGTGTGTGTGTGTCTGTTTTCATTGTCTGCTCTTTATTCCTGGATTAAATTATTTGGTTTCTGCTCGAATCTTAGTTAACTTGATTACTCCTTCTCCTTAACCTTTAAGGGTTCAAAGAAGTTGCTATTTGATATTTCATTATGAGATTTCAAGCTTTCTGCTTTCAATATGCACATGTGGCTGTGTTCAGCATATCCCTTCATTAAGCATATAACTGTGTTTATCATATAAATTGTCTAATAATTCAGAAAAGTATTGAAGCTGACATTATGTTGCACTTTTCTGTGCTTTCGGCAATGCTCTTTATTTAAAATACGATATCATAATTTGATACATGCAATAGGTTGCCTTTATATTGAAAACGTTCATAATTTTCGCCATTAATTTGACTGATAAAGTATTTTTTTCTATGATGTACCTCAAGAAAAATAAACGTTACAAAAAACTACAAGATGAACTTTTGAAAAATTGCGTTTAGTTTTGTAAATGAATGGTCCGTTAAATATAATTTTTGTATGAAAATTGACTGAAAGGATTTTGCAAAATAGATGTTTATATATAAGAAGATAGCTTAAAATTGCTTTCCTTTTTTAATTTTGGTCAAATTAAAGCCAAGTTACTCATCCACAACATAATTAGGACTTAAAAAAATGCATATTAAATGATATATCTATACCCTTTTAAGTGAATTTGACTTAATATTCAGTTGTGAATTTAAATATTCTGTAAAATAACATACCAGATATGGTAAACTTTGGCCAGTGATTTATTTGTACAGATGCAATATTTTAGTCTTTAATGATTAAAATCTACACAGCGAAATTTCTTTTAAAATTGTCAGATGTACTTCAGTTAGCGTAAAATCATGTAGAAATTATGGGAAAATATTTGGGGTACCCAAGATCTACTACCGTAAGATAAGAATTTTGACATAGGTGTCAAATAATAATTTGGTTTCTTTTTTGAAAAAACTAATATAAGATTATTACTTGCATTTCCAGATTTCACGATCACCTATGTTTTTTATTGTATAGAACGATTCCAATTCATCTTCAAAATATACCGAAGAAAATGTTTTCAAAATGCTGGAATGTTTTTGTTTATCTCGATAACATATTTGTCCAGTGTGGTGAACAAATTGTGGCCCTCTACTTGCTGACCGAATATTTTACGCTAATGAGGCTGTCTTTATAACAGATCTGATCAAAGGAAAAAACATTGTTTAGTCAGACATTTGATCTTGGATTCCGCTATATAAAAGACGTATCTTAGTTTCGGAGATTTCATACGTCGCATCTACCCCTAAGAACCTGAGATGATAAATGAGTGATTGATTGTTGAGGTTAAATGCCCGAGCAGCAATATTTCAGCTATATTCAGGCGATGAACATGAAGTGGATGATAAAATGAACATGAAATGATGATGAAATGAAAATTGGGATGGGACAAAACGATAATTGGGTCAACAAATTTTGATTGCCACTGGAAATAGGGAGAGGTGGGTAGGGTCGGGCAATTTAGCCTCCTGTGACGGAGCCCTATGGTTCCTACATTGGGAGAATATCACAGTAGGGTTTTTTAACCTGCGAGGAACGTGGCTTCTTTCCCAACACGGTGCACCACTATGGTTTGCAGTCAGGTTTTCCGTATTATAGCGTGACAACCCCAGCATGTAACACACCAGGGGTACCCCATTCAACCACCTGGGGCACACAACCTAGTTGCTCTGTGGGTAGACGCCCTAGCCCCGGGCTAGGGTTCTGACCACTATTTAGTCGCCTTTTACGACAAGCTTAGCGCTGCTACAGGCCTATTCTTTTGATACTACAGACACTGTGAAGTCAGCCTCGTATCTTGACGTACACCTAAAGATTGATGGCACGGAAAAACTACTGACAAAACTATAAGACAAACGCCATGACTTTTCATTTCATATTGTCAACTTTCCTTTTCTTTGGCAACAACCTTTCAGACACCTGCGGATGGAGTTTTCATATCAAAACTCATACGTTATGCCAGAGATTGCCGCAACTATGCGGACTTTCTCTACCGCTATAGGCTTCTATAGTTGGGCTTCTGGAATAAGGTTATGTTGCATCAAGATTGAAGTCATTACTACAGAAGTATTAAGGTCGTCATGAACTCGTGAATCGTTACAGTGTGTCCATCTGCACCATGAGAACCGATATGTTCAACACGTCATATTTTTGTTTTCTTTCCTTGTTCGTCTAGCCCGGACTTGACTTGTTAGCAACTTAGTGGATGTTTCTAGAAAAGCAGAGGACGGTTACACTAGGGGTGCACCTGTTTTACTGGAGTCTGGGTTGCTCATTCACTTTTGTTAGTTTGTATTATTTTGGTTATATTATTATTATTTTTTTTATTTATTTATTTATTTATTTTTTTTTTATTTTTTATTTTTTTTTTTTTTTTGCTGTGTGCGTCTTTTTTCCCTGACTTGTGTTTGACCCTATATTACATTCTTTTGAATTCCGATAGAGTCTTGGTCCTCTTGTTTACGCTTACCCTTTTCAAAATTTGAATTAATGTTACAGACTATTCGGACATTGTAAAGAAGGGACAATCGCAGTGTTACAGTACAACTTTATTAACAACATTTCGTTGCATTTGTTTATGGTGTTTGTTTGTAATAGCGTTTTATTCTTAAGTGGTGAGTCAGACCATTAAATATCCTATCATGATATTGCTGTTACTCCTAGAAAACTATTTAGATGGGCACTATTCGAGTTATCAAGAATTATTTTTATCATTTTCTCATAAGCGTTTCATGTTTTCTTTTTAAGTTTTCCTATTGATAGTCCTTAAGTTCATTTACTATTATTATAGAATGAAAATTTCTGGGTTTTTTAAGGTGCACTGTTTAATTTTCTGTCAATCGAATACTCGTAATCTCACTTTCAAATGTATATTCCTAATAATGATATTACAATGAAAACTGGTATTTTATACGATCCTTTTAAGCATACTCCCAATCCTGATATAGATATAGATATGTCCAGAATTAACCGTGGTGCAGATACAGATTTAAGAATAATAGTTTTAACATATAATAGATGATGCATATTATTGCAACAATACAGTTGTTCTAGAGATGTGGCTTGATCAGTCAACAGGCGGAATCATTGATAGTAAAACTTTCTCTGAAGCTACTAATTTTCATTTTGACAAAGGTTTGAAATACGTGTATACTCACGTAAGACATGTTTGTATTTACGGTCAATGGATGGGAACATGGCAACCAAAGTATTTGAAAAACGAAATAGCTGTCATCTTTAAGACGACACATCTGTTCCTAAATGGTTTTATCGGTATCTTCAACTCGTTCATACAAAGTCTGGTGATTATGACAATATAAATGGATTTGCTTTGCAAGTAAATGTGAAACATGGATCCGAAGACGGGCAACTAAATATATCCACCGATAATATTGTGTTTCTATACCGTGTAATAGGAACATCTGGTTTTTCCCCTAAACCAAATAACCGTGTTGGGAAAGATGCCACGTTCCTCGCACGATAAAGAACACTGCTGGTGTATTCGATAGGAGTAGGAACCTTTGCGCTCCGGAAACAAGAGGCTAAATTGCCCGACCTTACCCATCCCCCTTTTTCCAGTGGCAATCAAAATTTGTCGACCCTATTATCCTTGTGACCCATCCTTTTTTTTTCATTTCATGTTCATTTTATCATCCATTTCATGTTCATTGTCTGAATATAGCTGAAATATTGGTGCTCGGACGTTAAACCCCAACAAACAAAAATATTTCAAATGAAGAAGACAAACTTCTTAATAACCAATCAGAAAAATCAAATGACTTTAAGGAATTAATTGTAAATGTTGCTAAAGATAAAGGTAAAAATTCAATACCCATAGGTGACAACCTTAAAAGTTTTTGTAGAATATCTGTAGAATAAAAGAGAGATGCATTTCAAACGATGTACTGAGTAGAATAATATTCAAATATGTCTCTGATGATTTATGAAAAAACTGATTTATAAAATCATATATTAGAAAAAGCCATCGGTATTTATCAAATGTCTCATAGGACACTAAAAATAGCTAAATCTGTAGTTATAACCCCTATTTACTCAACTGACTTATTTATCTTGTGATATATGTTTCTTTTCAGACGAACGTAAGATGGGCCAAGTTATGCCAATACATAAAACTTTATTTAAAAACAATTATATACCACTTAGCATCTGCCCAACTAATATAAATTTGTTTGAATAGGCCAGTGATGAACGATTGGGAGACTTTTTTACTTACATTTTGATAGTTATTTGTCACCATTTAGATTACAGCTGTCAAGACACTCTTATTGAAATTATGGATGATTTTAAAAATATGATAAAAAAAATGGATCTGTCAAAAGCTTGTGCCTGTCTTTCCCCACATTTTTTCACCATTGAAATTTTGATGTGTCAAAAAAACCCAATAAAATTATTACAAAGCTATCTTACTTGTAAAAATCAGTGTGTGAAAATAGGTTCAGAATGTCGAACCTTCGAAAATATATACAAAGGCGTGCCCCAAGGATCTATCATTGGGCCTGACAGCTTCAACATTTTCCTTCATGATATATTTGATTTTGTAAAAAAGGGAGACGTGTACAATTATGCTGATGATGATACTTTGTCATATGGTAGCAGCCATATAAGACTTGCACGATTATGCTAAAGACAATAATGTCATATTGTAGTAATGATGTAGATGACGTAGTAGAAACTCTCGAAAGAGTAATCAAGGGAATCAAGGTTAAAACGGTAATCAAAAGAATGTAAACCAGGGACAGACCAGACATGGAAAAACAGACATACACAACAAAGAACATAAAGTAACTAGAATTATACATATAAAGTAACAAAAGCAAATGAGCAACTCGGACTCCACTAAAAACAGGGAGCAAGTGCACCGGTAGGGTAAGCGTCCTATGCTTTTCTAGAAACACCCGCCGAGTTGCTCATAAAAAGTCAAGTCCGTGGTAGTCAAACCAGGAAAGGAAACTATGACCCTTTGAATCAATCAGTTTCCATGGTGTAAATGGATACACCATAACAGAGTGAGGTATTTATATTTATCTTGACTGTAAGAAGTCTAGCGTAATACGAAAAGTCTGCTTAGTTACGGCAAGCTCTGGCATAACGTATGGGTTGTGATATGAAAACTCCATACGGCGGTGCTGAAGGGATGTTGCCACAGTTGAAAGGAAAGTTGGCAATACTTAAAAAAAATCATCGTGTTTGTCCTATAGTTTTGTTAATAGTTTTCCTTTGCCATCGAATTTTAATTGTAGGTCCAGATGAGGCTGACTTTACAATGTCTGTAGTATCTTCTATTACAAGTTCTTTGGGGGTACATAAAATGCAACATATCCCCGAAACTAGGTTTATTTAACCATAATACGTTATCTATAAAGCGGAAACTATGATTGAACGATGTTCCTTCTTTTGGATCAGATTAGCTATAAAGTCAGCCTCATAAGAGTGAAGAGTAACACTGGACAAATATGTTATTGGGAAGGATGTTCTTTCTGCATTTAGTCAATGGTTTCATGGATTTTATTCCACAACATATCTAAATGATATTCCTTTATGTTTATACTCTGCTTTGCTTTATCCTTGCATGACTATTCTTATTATAATGTAGATATATAGATTTTTCAATTTGGTGCTCTTTCACTGCTTATATCATTTTATGACTATGCTAAAATTAAAACAGATAGCTGATGCGTATAATATTGAGATCTTTTACTGCTTTTATTGCTAATTTTCTAACAGTTTTAACTTAAAATTAATATGAAACTGTTTGAAAACCTCGCGTTATGTGTATGGTATATGTTCTTTTAATTGTATTGTCTACGTATGATGCTGATATGTTTATATATGTGAGTGTGTACCTTCTGACGGTTTCAAAAGCTATGTCGAGCTTATGTTATATTGTTTGTAATCTACCGTCTTGCAATAAATTTGCCTAATTAGGCTTGACTTAACCATCTGAATCTTGCGATTCATAACTGTTTCACCACTGCACAACAGGATTGCCAGATACTGATAACATTTTTTCTTGTCAGTGACGAATAAGACGATGAAATGTTTAAAACAAACAAACAAACGTTTTCCGTTCATGGTTTTTTTTTTATCGTTGACGAACTGATTTTGCACAAAAAAGTGCAAATATATTATATTTTTAGCGGTAACCACTGAAGTTTCGATTTCCTTTAGAATTGACGATAACTCGTATGAAATGTTTTATCGTCACCTTAAACTGCAATATTTAGTGTAGCCTTTGTAACTTATTGATTGAATACTACTAACCTGCTTATGAATCGCCATAAGTCTAGTATAACACAACCAATTAGCAGCTAGTATAAAGTAACCGTCATTTATCACAGTTAGCAGTAGAGGTCTTTTTTTTTTCAAAAAAGAATTTAACTCTTCTGTTTCCAAAAGTATACTGGCATCAGAAAATCTATCTTAAAGGTCTGTAAAGCAGTCAAAAATTTGAGCCTTGTCATAAATTTCTACAACAAAAATGATATAGGCCCCCAAATATTTCATTTTTACCGCAATACATCATATCAAAAAAAAAAAAAAAAAAAAGAAAAAAAAAAAAAGAAAAAAAGAAACAAAATAGCTTTGATCTGAAAGCAACAGTCTCCATTGAGATATAGGCCACTTTTTGTAGTTAAAGAAAGACTGTTACTGTTTCTGTTCAGCCAAAAATATTTGAACATATAAATAAACTGTATACGATAAAAAAAAAAGAACGACATTTCGGTTTTTGTAACAATCAATAAAATATTTTTTTTTTTAAATATAAAAAAAAACTCAGTTTTGTCATTGTTTAGTCCCAGCTTTTCTTTCCATACCCTGGTATCTCTCCGTTCATACCTGAGCATTTTTCGTCAGATATAAAATTACAATTTTGTTTATGGCTTTGCTGTAGATGTACGTAAGTGATTATACGTTTAATACGTCTATTTAGATAATATATACGACCTGTTTAAAAAGTTTACTTGACGATAAATTGCAAGTATGTTTGTTTTAGCATATAATTCACAACGGTAAGAGTAAGAAAGAAATGAGAGGTAAAATGAATACAAAAACCAAAGTAAAAATGTTAATAAGTATATATTCGTTACTTCTTTTTTTATTAGTTATAAGTTAATCGATCAGATATGTGAAGTGACGGGTTACACGGAAAACAACCTCAGTGATATAATTTAAAAAAAATAGGACAATTTGGTTCCATAGAAAATCGAAAGTTAAATTTTATGATGGAAAAGTTTAAAATTTTATACATGCCGGAGCTGCCTTGCACTAAAAACAGCAAATAATTACTTATCGTTCAGTCAGCTGCCAATCACGTTTTAGGAGGCACATTATACGATTCACTTGGGGATATACACACAGGAATAATGAAATTGTTGTTTATTTTGTCATTGGAGTAAATGAATAGTTATTAAAAACGAAATTAAAAATGAAATCAATGTATATGATGATATAATACAGAGTTCTTCTACTGATATTTATAGAAACTTGACAATCAAAACTGTACTTACATATAGATGGATCCATACGTTTTGTTTAAATGTGCCCTACGTTCTTGTTCATATAGATGGAATTGTTGATTATATAAAAACTCTTTCAATAATTAGAAGACGTCGAATGTATTGAGCAATGACGAGAAATTGGCATCCAGTTAAAAACAGAAACATGCAATGATATGTATCTATATAGGACTATCCGTTTAACTGCTACCCTGACTATCTTTATGGAGGTCAAATTGTTACAACACCCGATGTGATCAAAGAGGTGTTATTAGTTTTTCCTTTTATCAAAACATTTCCAGTAGACGATCCATACATAGGAGTAATTTCCAACTTGCCGAACTTGACGCTTGTTCATGAAAACCGTATTTCATCTTCTTTCATCAATTACAAAAAACTGAACAACTATCTATGTGTTCATAGATACGATGATACCAGCTTGATTGGTGCATGGTGGAAGTTTATATCAGATTTATGAGTTGTAATCCTATTTTTGTATTGTCAATTGAATATATCATTGCATTTATAACTTTTCATATCCATTTTAACAATCTACAGCGCTAAGCTTGTCGTAAAAGGCGACTAAATAGTGCTCAGAACCCTAGCCGGGGGCTAGGGCGCTCTGCCCACAGAGCAACTGGGATGTGTGCCCCAGGTGGTTGAATGGGGTACCACTGGCGTGTTACATGCTGGGGTTGTCAAGCTAAAACCTGACCTCAGACCATAGTGGTGCCCCGTTCCTCGCACGTTAAAGAACCCTACTGTGGTATTCTCCCGGAGTAGGAACACAGGAGGCTAAATTGCCCGATCCTACTCACCTCTCCCTATTTCCAGTGGCAATCTAAATTTGTCGACCCCATTGTCCTTGTGTCCCATCCCTCTTTCATTTCATCATCTTTTCATGTTCATTTATCAATTTCATGTTCATCGTCTGAATATAGCTGAAATATTGCTGCTCGGACGTTAAACCCCAACAAACAAACAAACAAACAAGGACCAGTATGGAAATATATCTATTTTTGACAATTAAAAATCATGAACTGCATATTTTGCCCCAATTCAAATACCTTTAATAATTATAATTATTTTAATCCGGGAAACATTTGTTTACCTATAAATATAAACATTTGTTTCGTATGTTTAACACATATGCATTGCAGAACCTCAAGATTGAGGACTTCTAGGCTAAACCACCTGACTGTTCTTGCAAAAACTCTCCATTCAAATATGGTCCTTCCGGTCACGTAGTTACGGGAGATTTAACCATCATCAAAAACGAATCTCTGCGTAATATCCTTTCTAAAGGTCCGAAGTACCATGAACCACGCTCCATAAATTGAAATTATAACTTTAAAGTAACGAAGAAGACATTGATTCTCTGTCAGAGTTGTTAAAGGCCGTGAAGTCTTTAATTTTGAAACGAATGAAAGTTTTAAGTAGGTCAATG
This sequence comes from Perna viridis, assembly GCA_037379345.1. Classification (NCBI taxonomy): domain Eukaryota; kingdom Metazoa; phylum Mollusca; class Bivalvia; order Mytilida; family Mytilidae; genus Perna; species Perna viridis. The sequence continues at coordinate 28,821 of CM074522.1, forward strand.
AGTGCCAATGCTGCATCAGTTTTCAAAGACGCCGATGTACCAAAAACATTGTCTATAAATTGAAATGTGCTGTCGTAACAGAAGGCAAAGCCCAAAACAACATTGTTTTTGTCTACAAAACGTTTTACATTCATTGTTTATTATCAGAGGTAGATGTAGAAAATAATAGCAGTGATAAGACCTATACTCCTACCTCACTCTTCAAAGAAGAGATTGTGGAACACCATAAATATGTGCTACTCCCTTTTGGTCTCTCTACCAAGGCCGATGTTAGTGATTTACCGTCTATGTACTGGATTCCTAAACTTCACAAGAATCGATACAAACAACGTTACATAGCTGGATCTGCAAAATGCACCACCAAACCTCTTTCTACACTTTTAACTCCTATACTCACATCTATCAAAGAGGGTTTGCAGTCCTACCACAACACTTTTTACTCCCGTAGTAGCCCCGTGCAGGTCCGGGTGTTAAAAGAATAGGCCTGCAGCAGCGCTAAGCTTGTCGTAAAAGGCGACTAAATGGTGCTCAGAAACCTAGCCGGGGGCTAGGCGCTCTGCCCACAGAGCAACTGGGATGTGTGCCCCAGGCGGTGGAATGGGGTACCCCTGGCGTGTTACATGCAGGGGTTGTCAGGCTATGATACGGAAAACCTGACCGCAAACCATAGTGGTGCACCGTGTTGGGAAAGATGCCACGTTCCTCGCACGTTAAAGAACCCTGCTGTGGTATTCGATAGGAGTAGGAACCCTTGCGCTCTGCCACAGGAGGCTAAATTGCCCTACCTTACCCACCCACCCTTTTTCCAGTGGCAATCAAAATTTGTCGACCCTATAATCCTTGTGACCCATCCTTTTTGTTTCATTTCATGTTCATTTTGTTATCCATTTTATGTTCATTGTCTGAATATAGCTGAAATATTGCTGCTCGGACGTTAAACCCCAACAAACAAACAAACAAACCTTTCATATGCGGCAACATCCCTTCAACACCTGCGTATGGCGTGTTCATATAACAACTGAATCGTTATGCTAGGGTTTGCCGAAATTACACAGAGTTTTTGTATCGCGCTAGACTTCTAACAAATAGGCTTCTGGAACAGGGTTATGTTGCAACAAGATTGAAGTCATCCCTACTGGAGTTTTATTGTCGTCATCATGAACTCGTGGATCGCTACGGTGTATCCATCTGCGCCTTGAAAACTAATTTGTTCAACGTGTCATAGTTTTATTTTCCTCTTTCGCCTACATGACTTTTTATGAACAACTCGGGGAGTTTCTAGAAAAGCAGAGGACGCTTACCCTACAGGTGCACCTGGCCTATGGTCCCAGTTTTTAGTGGAGTCCGAGTTGCTCATTTGCTTTTGTTACTTTGTATGTACGATTTTATTTACTTTATGTTCTTTGTTGTGTATGTCTGTTGTCCCTGGATTACATTCTTTGGATTACCGCTATATGCTTTAATGGTGGACCTACATATATTTATAAAAAAAACACATGAAAAACATTTGACTTACAATGTACATTCAATGACAAAAAAATCACGTTCGTTTTTCTGTAAGTCATTTTAAACTTGACAATTAACCTTCGACGATTTATCATCAACAACTCATTTTTCGACAATAGCTACACTATTACTTAATGACTATTTTTATTTGTTTTTCACTTGAACAGATGCAAACATATTTCATTATACACATGTCTTATAGATCTGCATTATAATACCAATCACAAAGACTAACGAGCATAATATATAATGATATAGTATAATTGAAACACAAATCAAACAATACCTATGTTGTATACATTCACATATGTGAGAATCTGTATGTCCATCTTTTAGTCTTATTCTTCAACAACTAACCCTAAAAAGAAAATTAGGTATAAATTACAGTCATGGTCAAAAGAAAAATATTGTTCGAACCATACCGACCAATTTTTTTTTCACCCTCTCCGAAAAGAATTTTTTTCCAATTTAGGTGAACTCCCTTTTCTATAGTTATATGTGCATTCCATGCTTCAATAAATGTACCTTATTTTTATAGGTGTTATGCGTAAGGGTTAGGGTTAGTTCCACATTTGCTTAACAAATGTTTCACAGTGCAGGAACAATTGAATCGCAAAATTTCTCCACAATAGTATCCCACTTTGATTTTGTGTGACTACTTTATTGACGACATCTGCAATATTAACCGAAAGGTGAAAACCACAAAACAAGACCAGTTGAAAGCAACACCACAATCAAACAAATCTATTACATACACATCGGTACGACGGTCAAAATTATATTGGCCATTTAGAGCCGATTTTGCGATATTGACTATCCCATCGTGCAAATCTTGTAAATTGTCGACCTTTTCTAAGAGTAATCAAGGGAACCAAAGTTATAGCGGTAGTCAAAAGAATGTAATCCAGGGACAAAGACCAGACATGGAAAACAGACATACACAACAAAAAATGAAGTAACTAAAATCATACATACAAAGTAACAAAAGTAAATGAGCAACTCGGACTCCACTAAAAACTGGGAACATGGACAAGGTGCACCGGTAGGGTAAGCGTCCTCTGCTTGATCATCTTGATTCATCTTGTTACTAATTTTTAAAAACTTGAACATCATTCTGATGTACTTCAATTTTCCCATTTAAATCATTTACACTACTAGACAAAATAATGACGAAATTGACCATTCTTGGTCGTTTTTTGACTGATACAAATACAAAATGTCCCACAAGGCAATATTTTTCGACAACGTCAATGCATGGGTTTCATTTACTTTATTTTCATCAGAATCAATTCTGCAAAGATATTTTTCGAATGGTCAGTCAACAAAGTTGTGTGTGTCCGCTTCCGATACTTTTACCTTTTGCTTTTGAAATAACCGTTTTTCTGATGTTAGCTGTCTTGAACTACAATTACTTCTTTAATTTGTGTCATCGCTTGATTCGTCTTTGATGGATAAAAACTGGAAGCACCGTTTAAATAAATGCCGAAAAGGTAAGCAGTTCAGATCTATAACCCAATTTTTTAAGGTGTAATGGCCGACTTTTTTTTCATATTTCACTTTCGATGAAATACACGATTCTGAAAATGTGAATAAAAAAATTGACCAAAAAAAAAGAAAAAAAAATCATACTCTTTTTAGTTCTTTTGAATTTGATGTAAATTTATAAAATTCTGATTTTTAACAGAGTACGAGTAACATGTTTAATGTAAATTTGGACCAACAACACACACCAATAATCATAATGTAATGTTTGATATATAACTTCCTGATAATTGTATGAATTTTAGTCATGTTCGTACAGTACCATTGATATTAAAAAAATGATCGGCGCTGTGGTAATGATGTTATGTCTATCGTATGTCAAGTTGCTTGGATACCGATAAACAATCTGAGATATAATACATCTTTCGCCATAAAAAAATGGAAAAAAAGTGTACATTGAAATAAATAATTGCTTGAATTTCGTTTGGATTAAAAAAAAGATGTACATTATTGCATATTGCCATTTTAATACAATCAAAATATTTAGTCGGAAATGAACAAATAAGAAGGACGGCTAATTCCTCTGAAGTAATGCATAGCGCTTGCAATAGACGAGACGACAAAATTATATTGTTTGTTGGGGTTTAACGCCCGAACAGCAATATTTCAGCAATATTCAGGCGATGAACATGAAGTGGATGATAAAATGAAAATGAAATGATGATGAAACGAAAAGGGGTAGGAACACAAGGATAATGGGTAGAAAAATTTTGATTGCCACTTGAAATAGTGGGAGGTTGGTAGGGTCGGGCAATTTAGCCTCCTGTGGCGAAGCCCTATGGTTCCTACTCCGGGAGAATACCACAGTAGGGTTTTTTAACTTGCGAGGAACGTGGCTTCTTTCCCAACACGGTGCACCATTATGGTTTGCGGTCAGGTTTTCCGTATTATAGCTTGACAACCCCAGCATGTAACACACTAGGGGTACCCCATTCCACCACCTGGGGCACACAACCCAGTTGCTCTGTGGGCAGAGCACCCTAGCCCCCAGCTAAGGTTCTGAGCACTATTTAGTCGTCTTTTACGACAATCTTAGCGCTGCTGCAGGCCTATTCTTTTAACACCCGTACCTGCAGGGGGATACAAAATTATATAGACGTCGTATAATTTTCAATGAAATGTAAAAACAGGACGTTTTCAGTTTTTTATATTGATGTTTCAAATATTTGCGCACAAATTTCTAACCAGTTTTCGAGTAATCGTATTTATGTACTAGAGTAAAAATCTCTGCCTAATCCAGTTGATTGGTATAAAGTCCGAAAATATATTTCCTCAAGTTTCAAGTTTTAAATTGCAATGTTTTAAAACAAACACTTTTTTTGCATAATCTATTATAGGTTTAAGATTTTTTATTTACCAAATATTTATCTACGTTTTGTCAATTTTTGGGTCAGATTCTTCTGTCAGATGTTCAGCGAACTACATTGTTCCAGCAATGGGTGTGGTAATAAAAATGGCGTAACTCCGGATGTTCTATTTTTAAAAGATAGGAAATTGCCTCATAAAACGTTTGTACTGCATGTCTCCGATATTTCTTATAGCTCATAATAAAGGACACATTCTTCTATCTTGGAATAACATTTTTAGTGGAATGGTCTGCAAAGACATTCGTGATGCTTGAATAATTACACAGAAGAAATGTGAAATATTGCATTTCATTAAGAAATTCATTAAAAACAAAAACCAAAAGAACACAAAACAAAACAACTTTGAGGTTATTATCAAAGTAAAACAATTTGACCACAGAACATGCTGTTGGAATATTCACAAATATTATCCAATGGACAGAGTAGAGGATCGATAAAAATCTCTCAAAGTAAAATAAAAAAAAAACTTAAATTAACAGTCATTCCCTGTAGGCATTTAACATTTCAAATAGGAAATAAGGCGCATGGTTTAGGATATTCTTCAAACTAGCAGAAACGGTATAGATGAGAAATCATTTTTGTTTCCATATTTTAATCCTTGTTTGCCATTGTAATGCACACGTGTTTATCCTGCTAATATGTCAAATATTTTACCTGAATATTAAGGTATATTAGTAAAAATTAGTTGTAAATTGTCCAATAATATGATCAAAATATGTCACGTTTCAAACGAATAAGGACAGACATACTCTCCAACAATAACAGTTGACAAGTGCATCTTGAGGTATAAAGAAGGGGGGGGGGGTTAATAGCCATGTGTAAAATACCTAATTTCTGCATGTTTTGTTACAGTCTCATACACTTATGCAGCAGTTCAGTATCTAAGTATGATTAAAGTATTGTGACATGATATTTATTCATCCATTAAATGCATGAACATGTCTTGTTTATGGTTGATAAGGTTGCTAAGAAAATGCAATTTTATATTTTTACTTTTAGGATTTTAAATTTTCATCTATATCAAATGAAAAGATACCTTCTACATTTATTTTTTTTTTTTGAGTAATTACACATGCTTTATAATAATGTTTAATAACATGATCGTCATGTACAATGGAAATCTTAAATTACTATAACCTTTGACCTCAAATGCAATTTCAGTTATAAAATAACATGCTGTATAATCTGCTAATTTTCATATGCAGATTAATTGAGTTTAAATAGCGGTGTCTTATCAAATAAATATATATATATAACTATATATATCTATATATTTGGCATGGTGGTAGGCAACATTGAGGTCAAAGTTGGGGTATTTTGTTTTTATGAAGTAAATGTAACCAATCATGTCTGTTCTTTAAGTGCCAGTTACAAAGGTCAGCGATTGAGACCTTGAGACTGACCTTAATGAAGAAAATGTCTTGTTTGCTTTTTTCATGTACATGTAACACATGGTGAAAGGCTTCGTGATTTTCTAGTGTAGGGCTACAATCTCAAGACGAGAAGCATTTGCTACGATGGGGATTATTTGTACAATGAAGTATGACTTTGTCATTTTTATTTGTGTAATGTAACAATCAATTGTCTGCACTGATGTATTTGACCAAAGTTAGTCCTTTGAGAAATGACTAATGGGAGAGTCACTTTGTTGTGTAGCATAGTTGGCCATTTATATGAATGACACATCAATCTCATCCCAATCCGACATATCAATATCCAAATAAAAAAGAGGATGTTACAGGGTAAGAAATGTGGACTTGGCAGAGCACTACCAAATGCTCGTTTATTTTTAAGTTCGGCCTGGGGTTTGTAGATAAAGACATATAAAGATATTTCCTACTCTGTCTTTGGTTGTAAAATTGAATTTTATGAACTTGTTTTCTTTTTTTTTTTTTGAATTATTAAAGGACCGTATTCTCTTTTGATTAGTGATTTTGACAACATGATGATACCATTATATGACCGAAAGATGATTGTTTGCAGTCGTATAAAAATCGGGGCGATTATACAGATTAAGCGTAAATCATTGACACGTGTTGCAATTTTTAGGCTCCAGGAGGTTCAAGACACTTATTTCCAAATGTTTCTAAAAAGATATGAGATACTTCATGTTTAATTGACACTCCCTATTCAACTTTAAGGGTACAACAAGAGTCTGCGCCTAGAACTGTATAATGACTCCTTACTGAAATCGCATTCCCTAACATTATAACAATATCAAAGATAAACAAGCTAACTACTAATATTGTATTGCCCTTTCATTTCTGAATGGTTATAACTTCAATTTAAATTCATTAATTTCCGATTACATTTGTTTTTCTTTGGCAAAAACACTCATGTTCAGTTGCTTTATTATTTCTGATGGGTACGATTCAAATTTCATAAATTTAAAAAACTCTCTTTTCCTAAAGTTTTTTAGGAAATATATCATGAATTTTGCACTAATTATTGATCGATGATACATTTCGTGATTGTTTAAAATACTTTCAAAAATATCATGCAACACAAACTTTGCTTTTACAAGGATGGACACTGAATTTTTCGAGAATACTAGAACCCTTCGTTTGACAAGTCAGATGATGAACTTGATATTGTTAATTGTGCGTTACTGTGATTTTGGGCCCCCGTGCAGGTCCGGGTGTCAAAAGAATAGGCCTGCAGCAGCGCTAAGCTTGTCGTAAAAGGCGACTAAATAGTGCTCAGAAACCTAGCCGGGGGCTAGGCGCTCTGCCCACAGAGCAACTGGGATGTGTGCCCTAGGTGGTGGAATGGGGTACCCCAGGCATGTTACATGCTGGGGTTGTCAGGCTATAATACGGAAAACCTGACCGCAAACCATAGTGGTGCACCGTGTTGGGAAATATGCCACGTTCCTCGCACGTTAAAGAACCCTGCTGTGGTATTCGATAGGAGTAGGAACCTTTGCGCTCCGCCACAGGAGGCTAAATTGCCCGACCCTACCCATCCCCCCTTTTTCTAGTGGCAATCAAAATTTGTCGACCCTATTGTCCTTGTGACCCATCCTTTTTTTATCATTTCATTTTCATTTTATCATCCATTTCATGTTCATTGTCTGAATATAGCTGAAATATTGCTGCTCGGACGTTAAACCCCAACAAACAAACAAACTGTGATTTTGGAATTTTGTGGTCATCAGACTGACCTCAAAATCACGTGACCTTTCGCAATGGGATATAGTACTAATGGCTTTTTTAATTACTTTGTGGAACAGTAATCAAGGAAACCAAGGTTATAGCAGTAATCAAAAGAATGTAATCCAGGGAAAAAGACGACGGAAAGAAAGACATACCATTGGTCTGCAATCTTATTGAAATAATACTTTATATTTATCTTAAAATTTATGGTGAAGGACACTGCAGTTTGGTCTTTTTGAGGATGCACCATAAAAGTCACTACGAATTTGTAAGGGACGAATTAGATTTGTGATGGCAATTCCTTAACTTAGCGAATATTATGACTTTAAAAAAGCAATACAAGACTGCACACACACACAATTCAATAAACGACGATAAATCTACTTGAACTAGAAAAAGCAGGTGGTTTAATGGATATGGCTTTTTCATATCAGAGACAACTATTATCAAAGAATGATCAAGACAAAAAATGTTATAGCGGTAATAAAAAGAATGTAATCCAGGGAAAAAGACCAGACATGGAAAACAGACATACACAACAAAGTACATAAATTATCTAAAATAATACATACAAAGCAACAAATTCGTATATAATTAATATTAGAAACGTGTTTTTCTTCCATTTGATGTCTAATAAGTGACCTGGTCCATGGTCCCAGTTTTTAGTGGAGTCCGACAACATATTTTGATTTATAATAGACAATGTTTTTGGTACATCGGGGTCTTTGAAAACTGATGCAGCATTGGCACTCATTGACCTACTTAAAACTTTCATTTGTTTCAAAATTAAAGACCTCACGGCCTTTAACAACTCTGACAGAGAATCAATGTCTTCATGTTCTCGTTACTTTAAAGTTGTAATTCCAATTTATGGAGCGTAGTTCATTGTACTTTGGACCTTTAGAAAGGATATTACGCAGAGATTTGTATTTGATGATGGTTAAATCTCCCGTAACTACGTGACCGGAAGGACCATATTTGAATGGAGAGTTTTTGCAAGAAAGGTCAGGTGATTTAGCCTAGAAGTCCTCAATCTTGAGGTTCTGCAATGCATATGTTTTAAACATACGACACAAATGTTTTCAAATTAAGATGTTTATAGGTAAACAAATGTTTCCCAGATAATTTAAATAATTATAATAATTAAAGGTATTTGAATTGGGGCAAAATATGCAGTTCATGATTTTCAATTGTCAAAAATAGATATATTTCCATACTGGTCCTAAACATTCCCAACATATGTTGCAGTTTTTCTGTGATACCCAAGTTGAGTTAACATTATTATTTGCCATGGTTTAGCAAACAGTATAATCTTAAATATTATTTATTTAAGGATGTCGGTAAACTACAATGCTGCATTTATATAAAATTCTTACGATGCGTTTACGGTAAGGACTAGTGATGGGGTTAAGGTTAGGGGTTTGGGTTAGAGTAAGGTTATTGTTAGGAAAAGGAATATACAAAATTTGCAGAATTTGTTATCTGTACACGTATTCTAAGAGTAATCCCTCATTAGCATACGTTGGAAACTTACAATTCAAGAAAACAGTATAAACAAACAGTACTGTAAACCAAAATAATTAAAATAAGAGGCAAAGTTCTACCAACATGACCAACGTATGTTAAAGTAGCTACATTCATGTATATACTCAATATATTATGAGTTTCGAATTGTGTGCTTCTTTTTTAATTTTTGACACATATTTATGTGTGAATACAGAAAAAGAGTTAACCATTTGTATTTGTTAAGAATGGTATTATATCTATTCATATTCTATAGCATTTGAAATATTCAAGCGTTGAATTAAGATAAAAAATCAAAACATTTTTGTATAGATGAATGAACAAAATAAATGATATAGGTTATGTTATTAGAAGTATTAAAGAAGCAATATTTGGTCTATTGCTTGGCTATATATTTGTATATTTTTTTTTGAATTTATATTTTGAATAGTACCTTTATAAACTGCGCCTTAGATATTTACATTTAATAGCAGTTAAATATGTAAGTATTCATTTGTTTTGAACGTTTCTTGTTTTTATTTGATTTTTTTCCCTGTGGTTTTATTACCTTAGGTCGCTATAAAGCTCATAGTGTGGATTTAGCATTAGATAAATAATTGATCTTTAATTAAAATTTTAATTACAATTCGGTTATTTTAATAAGTATTCATTGATAATATAGCCTTAAAGTCCAAGCTGAATGTATTATATAGTGTCCAGTGCGCTAAACAACTTATATAGCAATAGTATTACAATGGCTGATATGTTTGTAATTGATTTATAACACATGATTAACAGGAGAACATCTCATCCGTCGTTGCTTTATAATCCCACCCTTTCTGAAAATTATCAAATACATTTAATTATGATAACTTGTTATATGAGGAAAACATTGTTTAAATCACTCTCTTGTTATAGAAAAGCATTATTCAAAAGAAATTATGACAGCAAGAGCATATGGAAAATAAAGAAGTTGCATTAGAATATATTAAATTTAATTTTTATAGTGTGAAACATTGTTTTAGCTGTACATGTAGTCCAGTTTTCTAGGTGCATGTAGTCCAGATGTTTTCTAGATACATGTATAGATGATAATACCAATTATTAAATATTTCGTCCCCTGATTTATTCTATTTGTGTATTAATATTAAGAAATAACTTATAACCATACACTTATAACTTATAGGTTGAAAGATCAACCCTGATTTACCCAATAATGATAATAAGAATAGGTCAACCGGCGATGTCAACCTTCAACGTCAACCTTATTTAATGTCAACTTTCAATGTTAACCTTATTTAATATCAAACTTAAACATCAACCTTATTTGATGTCAACCTTCGACTTGACCCAATGTTCGAAAGGATGTACGAGTTCTGTTATTTGGATGGTTATAAGACCCATGTTAAGAATTTGGTTTTGTTATTGCCATGAAACATTGAATATGATATATATAAATTTACGACATCATTTAGAATCCTGACTTTAGTATAATTATTTCCTAATACCGATACAAAGACCCACGCAACTTCTAAACGTTCCGGTCGAGTTATCTGTGGTTCTATACTTGTGTGCCACCCAGCAGAAAGGGCAAAACCTTTACAATGTATGCATTGTCATGTAGCCCAATGCCTCAAATTTACAATGGTACAAAGAAAGTTCGGTAACACTTGGGGTTTTGGAGTATAATGAAATTAATTTACTCTTCCCAACCGAAATATCCCTTAAATTGACATAATTTAATGTAAAAAACCCCTAGAGTATTGAAAAAAATGCACATAATAGGTTAAATTGAAAAAAATACAATTCCAAAAATTCCCTTTTTAAGGATAAAACATTATTATCGCAATGAAACTAAAATAAACCGCGCGAAAAATGAGCACATATGTTGGATACATCAATAATGAAAACAATAGTAACCAACATGTCAAGTGTACACTGTTTATTTTCTAAACAAATAACATTTTGGTTCATGTTGAGGTATTTTTTTCATGTGTAGGGGTGGCAATTTGTTTTACCTAACTTGACTTTCAAAGTTAAAACATTTATTACTTGTGCTCATTCGGAAGCTAAGACACTATATAAATGTACTGTCTCACACAAAAGCTTGTTTAAACTACGATATGACAAAAGCAGGTGATATAGAAAACATTCAGAAATCCTGAAATTCCATTTTTTATGATTTTATAGTGATCTTAACCAAAAAAAAAATTAAGCGCCTGAATTGATCAGATATGTTTGGTACATTATTATCTTAATTATGAATGCCTTACATATGAGAATTTCAGTGTCGGTATGCCATGAATGAGAATTCTGTTTAATGTTTATAGAATTTTTCTAGGGGTAGTGCTAATATTCTTAGCATTTTTATGAAAATTATTTCTGGAAAAATTGTTGCATTATGTCTCCAGGAGACTCATTTAAAAGAAACGGATCAAATTTCCGTAAAAGGATATACAATGTATAGTACATTTGCTGAGGCAAATGAACGAGCTGCTGGTGGATCTACCATTTTTATTAGGGACAGAGTAATACATAGTTCAGTTCCTTTAACTACCGATCTACAAGCAGTGGCCGTTCGGTTATCCCTTGATAAAACCATAACCGTTTGTTCCATTTACATTCCCCCAATTTCATTTTTGTGCAGAAATAAATTAGTTGATTTGGTTAAACAGTTGCCCAAACCATTTATTATTTTGGGTGACTTTAATGCTCATAATCCTTTATGGGGAAGTAATCATACGAATGATAAAGGTAAAAAAGTTGAGGAGCTCCTTCAGCAAGAAGATTGGTGCATATTTAATGACGGATCTTCAACGTTCCTTCATTCAGGCAGTGGATCGTATTCTTCTATTGATTTAAGCATTTGTGATCCTCTCGTACTTTCAGAGTTTACATGGCGAATTCATGATGACTTGTGCGGGAGTGATCATTTTCCAATTATTTTGGAGCATTTATCCTCCAAAACGGAGGAACGTCAACCTCGTTTTAAACTTGAGAAAGCAGATTGGGCTTCATTTGAAGCCCACTGTCTTGAAGAATTACGATTAGAAACGATGAAGGATGTTGAAGATCCCATTTTATTATTTAATGAAAGACTGACATCAATTGCTAATAAAACAATACCTAAAACCTCGACAAATCCAAAAAGGCCTAGTAAACCATGGTTTACTGATGAGTGCGATAAAGCGATCGAAGAACGCAACAAGGCCCATCGCCGGTTTGACAAAAATCCTACACCAGCAAATCTGTCAAACTTCCGAATATTTCGAGCAAAAGCTCGACGTACATGTAAACAAGCCAGACGAACCTCTTGGAAAAATTTTGTTTCTAGTATTAAATCTCACACTCCCCTCAATAAAGTATGGAATTTTATTAGAAAAGTAAAAGGAAAAAATTCGAATTCTTCAGTGAAACACCTTAAAGTTGGTAATACCACTCTAACCACCGAAAAAGATATCGCCAATAAGCTAGCTGAAACATTCGCTAAACATTCATCCTCAACTAACTACAAACCGGATTTTCAAAAATTAAATCATCTGCAGAAAAGGCAAAATTAAACTTCAAGTCAAATAATGCTGAATCCTACAACTCTCAATTTTCTATAGAGGAACTAAAATCGTCACTGGCTAAAGCCCACGATACAGCTAGTGGGATAGATAATATTCACTATCAACTTTTGAAACATCTTCCTGATCCATCTCTACATACACTTCTTGCGTTAATGAACGAGATATGGACTTCTGGTAACGTTCCGTCCATCTGGAAAACGGCTTCAGTTGTCCCTATTCCAAAACCAGAAAAGGATCATACGGATCCTTCAAATTATCGCCCGATCGCATTGACAAGCTGCGTCTGCAAGACAATGGAACGAATGGTCAATGATCGCCTTGTGTGGTTCCTTGAGAAGCACAACTTACTCACTAATATTCAGTGTGGATTTAGGCAAGGCAGAAGTACTCTTGACCATTTAGTCCGGTTTGAAACGCTCATCAGAAATGCATTTGCTAAAAATGAACATGTTGTGTCGGTCTTTTTCGATTTAGAAAAAGCCAATGACACGACGTGGAAATATGGTATTTTAAAAGATATATTTGATATGGGGTTGAAAGGAAGACTTCCTCTGTTCTTGTCTAATTTTTTATCAGATCGTCATTTTAATGTGAGGGTAAATTCGACTTTTTCTGAGGAGAAGGAACAGGAAATGGGAGTTCCTCAGGGAAGTATTCTTTCTGTCACTCTCTTCAGTATTAAAATTAATAGTTTAGCCCAAGTGTTGAAGAACAATATTGACGGTTCCTTGTATGTAGACGACTTTTTGATCTGCTACAGGGGACAAAATATGAGTAATATTGAAAGGCAGTTACAACTTTGCCTCAAAAGAATTGAAAAATGGGCTTTGGAGAATGGGTTTAAGTTTTCTACATCTAAAACTGTTGGTATGCACTTCTGTCGAAAGCGAAAGCTGCATCCGGACCCAGATCTCTTTCTTTATGGTAATAAAATCAAAATAGTAGAAGAAAGAAAATTCCTTGGATTACTTTTTGATAGTAAACTTTCTTTTCTTCCCCATATCAAATTATTTAAATCTAGGTGTCTTAAGGCACTAGATATTTTAAAAATGGTGTCCAGTACCGATTGGTGTGCTGATACCTCAATTTTATTAAATTTATATAGATCTTTGGTTAGGTCTAAACTTGATTATGGATCTATTGTTTATGGTTCCGCCAAAAAATCTTACCTTAAAATTTTAGACGCTGTTCACCACCAGGGGTTCCGACTTTGCCTTGGTGCCTTCAGAACCTCTCCTATTGAGAGCCTTTATGCCGAGGCAAATGAACCATCCCTTGGAGACAGACGTTTGAAATTAGGTCTTCGATATGTAAGTAAACTTATGGCCTACCCAGATAGCCCTGCCTACGACTGTGTCATTAATCCTATTTATGTCGACATTTATCGAAAACATGAAAGCAAAACCCCTCCTTTTGGAATTCGAATAAAACCTCATTTGGAAGCAATTCATCTGGAGACCAATGCAGTGACACCTGTCGTTACTTCGAAATGCCCTCCATGGGAGCTTCCACATCCTTTCATTTTTGATCTGCGTGAATATAAAAAGTCCGATACCAATCCTTTATTTTTACAACAAAAATTTTCTGAAATTAAAGCAAATTATCCGGATTTTTCGACGGTGTATACAGATGGCTCAAAAGATGGTGATAGCGTTGCATGTGCTGCTGTCCATGGTTACAGAACTGTAACTGAACGGTTGCCATCGAGCGCTTCCATATTCACAGCTGAAGCTCGAGCCATATTGTTAGCACTTTAATTGATTACTCAATCTAATCTGTCACAATTTATTATTTGTTCTGACTCTTTGAGCTGTCTTTTGGCAGTTAAGAATCACAAACTGAAAAACACTCTTATTTTACAAATTTTGTATTTTATTCATCGACTTCGGGAATTTGATAAAGAGATTGTTTTTCTCTGGGTACCCAGTCATGTTGGTATTCAGGGGAATTCAGTTGTAGACAGGGTTGCCAAAAAGGCATTAAATGAAATAATAAAGGACGTTAATTTGCCATACACCGATTTTAAACCTTTAATAAGGAAATATATTTTAAAGATGTGGCAGGACCGTTGGGACGGTCTTGAACACAACAAACTCAATTCCATAAAACCCGATCTAGGCGTTCATCAATCCGGGTCCGGCAATCGCAAAGAGCAAGTGGTCATGACTAGATGCCGCATTGGACATTCTAGATTTACACATGGCCATTTGCTTGTTGGTGATCCTCCACCTGAGTGTATCCCATGTCATTGCCCTTTCTCTATCAAACATGTTCTTCTAGATTGTGTGGATTTTGCCAACACCAGGCAAAATTATTTTGACTGCGCCAATATGTTTGATTTGTTCAAGACCGTTTCATCTGAAAACATCATCGATTTCTTGCGGGACATCGGTTTATTTAATAAAATCTAAATTGGATACCTTCCTTGGTTTTTCAATATTTTAGATGTTTTATCGAATTTATGTTTCTATATGTATTTTATGTCTTAGGTTCACCTTTTATGTACCTTTTTATATGTAAATAGCTGCTTGTTTTAATTTCATTATTTTATGAAGAGACTTTGATCTTAATTTTAATATTTTCCTTGCATTAAATGTTCTTGCCGTGATATGGCCCTGGTCGCCGAAACGGCAATAAACAACAACAATCAATCAATCAATCAATCAAATTCATTCAATGTTCTTGCCGTGATATGGCCCTAGTCGCCGAAACGGCATTAAAAGATAACAATCAATCAATCAATCAGTTTGATATTTATAGAATTTTTCTAGGGGTAGTGGTAATATTCTTAGCATTTTTATGAAAATTATTTCTGGAAAAATTGTCTTGCGTTGTTTAATTATGTAGAAAATTAAATTATCTATTGAATGATACAATGTTGGATGCGTTTCAGTACGACAATAAATTGTAGAGATGAATGTATGTGACTTTTTATGGGAACGGAACTGTCCTAGTTTTTTTTTAATTATATCACTGAGGTTGTTTTCAGTGTAACCCGTCACTTCACTTGTTTTTAACATTTCATCGTCTTATTCGTCACTTATTTCAAGACGGTAGATTACAAACAATATAACATAAGCTCGACATAGCTTTTGAAATCGTCAGAAAGCTTAGGTACACACTCACATATACAAACATGTCAGCATCATACGTAGACAATACAATTAAAAGAATATATACCATACACATAAAGCAAGGTTTTCAAACAGTTTCATATTAATTTTAAGTTAAAACTTAAGTTAAGTTGAAAGCAATAAAAGCAGTAAAAGACGCACTAGCTATCTGTTGTAATTTTAGCATAGTCATAAAATGATATAAGCAGTGAAAGAGCACCAAATTGAAAAATCTATCTATCTACATTATAAAAAGCATAGTCATGCAAGGATAAAGCAAAGCAGAGTATAAACATAAAGGAATATCATTTAGATATGTTGTGGAATAAAATCCATGAAACCAGTGACTAAATGCAGAAAGAACATCCTTCCCGATAACATATTTGTCCAGTGTTACTCTTCACTCTTACGAGGCTGACTTTATAGCTGATCTGATCCAAAAGAAGGAACATCGTTTAATCATAGTTTCCGCTTTATAGAAGACGTATTATGGTTAAATGAACCTAGTTTCGGGGAAATGTTGCATTTCATCTACCCCCAAAGAACTTGAGATAGAAGATACTACAGACATTGTAAAGTCAGCCTCATCTGGACTTTCAATTAACAATCGATGGCAAAGGAAAATTATTAATAAAACTATGCGACAAGCACGATGATTTTTCATTAAGTATTCCCAACTTTCCTTTCAACTGTAGCAACATCCCTTCAGCACCGGCGTATGGAGTTTTCATATCACAACCCATACGTTATGCCAGAGCTTGCCGTAACTAAGCAGACATTTCGTATTACGCTAGACTTCTTACAGTCTAGATAAATATAAATACCTCACTCTGTTATGGTGTACCCATCTACACCATGGAAACTGATTTAGTCAAAGGGTCATAGCTTTCCTTTCCTCGTTTGACTACCCCGGACTTGACCTTTTATGAGAAACTCGGCGGGTGTTTCTAGAAAAGCATGGGACGCTTACCCTACCGGTGCACTTGCTCCCAGTGTTTAGTGGAGTCCGAGTTGCTCATTTGCTTTTGTTACTTTGTATGTATGATTTTAGTGACTTTATGTTCTTTGTTGTGTATGTCTGTTTATCCATGTCTGGTCTGTCCCTGGTTTACATTCTTTTGATTACCGTTTTAACCTTGGTTCCCTTGATTACTCTTTCGAGAGTTTCTACTACGTCATCTTCATCATTACTACAATATGACAGTATTCTCATCAGCATAATCGCGCAAGTCTTATATGGCTGCTACCATATGACAAAGTATCATCATCAGCATAATTGTACACGTCTCCCGTTTTTACAAAATCATATATATCATTAAGGAAAATGTTGAACATCTCAGGCCAAATGATAGATCCTTGGGGCACGCCTTTGTATATATTTTCGAAGGTTCTACATTCTGAACCTATTTTCACACACTGAGTATGATAGCTTTGTAATAATTTTATAGGGGTTTTTGACACATTAAAATTTTCTTGCTTCAATGGTGAAAAAATGTGGCAGACAGGCACAAGCTTTTGACAGATCCATTTTTTATCTTATTTTTAAAATCATCCATAATTTCAATAAGAGTGTCTTGACAGCTGTAATCTAAATGGTGACAAATAGCTATCAAAATGTAAGTAAAAAAAGTCTCCCAATCGTTCATCACTGGCCTATTCAAACAAATGTATAGTGGTTGGGCAGATGCTAAGTGGTATATAATTGTTTTTAAATAAATTTTTATGTATTGGCATAACTTTGGCCATCTTACGTTCGTCTGAAAAAAAAAACATATATCACAAGATAAATAAGTCAGCTGAGTAAATAGGGGTTATAACTACAGATTTAGATTTTTTTTTTGTGTCCTAGGAGACATTTGATAAATACCGATGGCCTTTTCTAATATAAGTTTTTATCAATCAGTTTTTTCATAAATCATCAGATACATATTTGAATATTATTCTACTCTGTACATCGTTTGAAATGTCTATCTCTTTTATTCTACAGATATTCTCCAAACCTTGAGTGGTTGTCATCTATGGGTATTGAAGTTTTACCGGTGCACCTGGTTCATGCTCCCAATTTTTAGTGGAGTCCAAGTTGCTCATTTGCTTTTGTTACTTTGTATCTATGATTTTAGTTACTTTATGTTCTTTGTTGTGTATGTCTGTTTTCCATGTCTTGTCTTTGTCCCTGGATTGGTATGTTACTAACCCTCGCCAAAAGAAAGGACTGTCGTATATCGCACATCGTATATCGTGCATAGCACATTGTATACCGTATATTTCACATCGTACATAATGTATCGTGAATTATATATCGTGTAGCATGTATCGTACATCGTACAGATGGTAAGTATAGACGATCCGAGTACTGAAAGTAAGTCTCTGTTTGTAACATCTGATAGATTCCTTCCATGTTTGCCAACATGCTTCTTATACAAGACATATGAGAAAAAAATTATCCATAGTTAAGGCTGTATGTATTTGCCCCAATTAGGGTCTGGTATGCATTTTCAACACGTCTGATGCTACTGAGGCTTGGACTTTTCCTCCCGCTTTCCAACACACCATAGAGCCCACAGGCTTACAACAGCTCTTTCCAGCTCTCTAAGATAGGGGTTGGGTATGCCTCCGACCAATCAAACTCAGCTTCTACTCAGTACTAACAAAAAAGGCTTCTACTGACATCCTAATCTCTTTGTTTTCAGATAAATCAATAATAATCAAAATTACTTCGAATATCATATTTCTTCAGATTTCATGTTTTTTCATTTACTTTTTCAATTGAAAATTCCTCCACAAATGTAAAAGAAATATCTTCAATATATACTGGCCAGATAAGATATAAAACAGTAAAGTAAGACAAAGAATAGCCCTAGAATAAAATAAATCTTTATTTAGTACAATGCCGTTGGAAATAGTGTATTTAATCTGACATTTATACAATTCATACATCCGTTACCCCACCCGCGCTCCTATTACAGTTAATTGTAAATATAATACTGCCATACAGACAGAGAGTAAAAACGTTACCGGGGAGCAAAGAGGTGAAGCCAGTAGTCGATACAGATATTTGTCAAATACAGAATATTTCTCAATAAGATAAGGATATTGGAATATATGTTTTCAGAGAGTGTATCAAACGTTTTTGTATAATCTTGATTCAAATGTCTGACTCACAGGCAAAAATGCTGCATTTAGATATTCGAATAGTTTCTACTAGGTCTGGCAAACCATAACAAAGAAGAAAGATTAATAGAATTGTTTTTTTACCCTTATATTGCCATGAGTTATACGGACTTTCCTTACCACTTTTCCTTTTGGCGACAGCCTAGATTTTATCCGTTTTGTAATTTTGTTATAATCTTTCACGGACAAGAACAAGGAAACTATGATTTAAAATCAAAATCGTCTCGTTTGTAAAGGACTAAAATGACGCAGTGAGAAGTGTGTCAGAAATGTCTATATTTTCTTTTCGTGGACAATACACAACCCTTTAAAGTAGCATAAAATGCAGTAGTTCCAAGCCAGCCTATTGAGGCTTATGATGCATTGACAAATTGTTTACTTTTAACAACAATAAAAACATATAACACTGTTCGTTGTAATTTAAACAAAGATCTTGGATTGAATTTTTAAATCAAAGATTTAACTAGGTGATATTCTGACAGTATATGCATATTACTAAACGAATGTATCCTGAGGAAACTCACCCTAACCTAATGCGACTGAATGTAAATTAACGGAGATATGATTATAAATTAGTGCAATTGAAAATCATTGGACCATTTCAATTATATCACTTTGATTGTTTATATTTGAATTGGAAATCAATACCATTAACACATAATTTGAAGTCTTTAATAAATATAATCAGTGTGTGAATATTAGATAAAGATAGCATATCTTTGTCATATACATCCTATGAACAGATTAATGAGGTAGTATATCAAATATATCGATTTTGAAAAAAGATGATATATCAAACGTTTGGGACCTCGTCTTGTGTGCGTATGTCGAATTATCAACCTTAAGGTGTTGTTCGCGTACATACTGGTTTGTTTGTGTTCTATATACATAGTTTTTTTTTACTTTTTACCATTATAAAGTAAGAGTACGGAATTATTTTTTTTCTGGTTTTTGATATGAAGCACCATATGCAGAATTTACAATTCCTTTCGAAAAACTTGTCAATTTTTCACAACTTGTGGTAAGTCGATCATTCGTCGTCATATCCCGAGGCTTGAGATATTGTCTTGCAAGGAAATTCACGTCTTTCATGTACTATCGTTCGTTCTTGAATTCTTATTGACAAATTGGAAACATCCTCAATTTGTTTTTTTTTATGAATTTACATGATAATGTGTCTGAGGAAAAAAAGTAAAACAAAACGCCAGGACTCAAATCATGGTTTCAACTACCATTCCCGCATGCAACACACAAACATAGATAACCTTGACATTAAAGATGAATATAGTAAACATAATTTTTTATGTTTTCTTTCTAAATTTGTCCGTTTTGTTGATTTCGGGTTAAACCATATGAGTATGAATCCACTGAAATTACTACTTATTTTTTGTTTTGTTTTTGTTTTGTTTTGTTTTGTGTTGTTTCGTTCTCTGCCCTGAAAATATTTTAAGCTATAACGAACAACAATGTCATTGCAATGACTGTTAAACCTACGAATCGATGACAACATATTTTAGTTTAAACAAGAAAAAAATCATAGTGACAACAAGTCTTTCCAAAACGTAAGAGCTGCAAAACGAAAACTCCATATTTGACGCTTTGACCGCTGGAGCGATTTCATATACAAAAAAAGGCAGATACAGTTGAAAGGAGGTTGGTTTTATTCAAAGAATAAGCATTTGCCTTTTATTTTCCGCAAAGATAAACCATCTTTTACGTTTGAATACAAAAGTATTACGTCTCAATTAAAATGCGATTGATTTAATGTGTGTTTATTAATGTTGTAAATGGGATTTTATAATTACCGTACTATTACTTATCAATAGTAAGAATTTACATATGACACTTTACGATAGGAAATGGAAATGAATTTACACAAGCAAGTGCACAGAGAGAGGAAACAAAAATATATACCTCGAACATGAATAAAGTACACAATTAACGGAATGGTTTCATAATTCACTGATTCAATTTGGCTACCCGTTATGACATCATTTGGTTCATTTTTCACTTTCAACAATTTTTTTTTCAAGATGAACATTTTTACAAGAAAAAAGATATTTCTCAACTCTACAGATTTCGTGATCAATGTAATCCTGAAATACAATAGGAGTAATCAAGGGCAGCATGATTTAAGCAGAAATCAAAATAATATAGTCCAAGTATAAAGACCGGAGAAGGAAAACAGACACACACAACAAAGAATATAAAACAACCAAAATAACATATGCAAATAAACAAAAGCAAATGAGCAACTCGAACTTCACAAAAAATTTGGATCATGGGCCAGGTGCACCGGTAGGGTGAGAGTTCTTTGCTTTTCAAGAAAAATACACCGAGTTACTAATAAAATGCAGATGAAAGACGAAAGAGGAAACGAAAACTAAGACACGGTGAAAAAATCGGTCTCATGATGCAGAATAATACACCGAAACGATTCCCGAGATAAATTTTCTGATAGTGATGACTTCAATATTGTAGCAACATATACCTGTTCCCAAAGCGTGATTGTAAAATGTCATGCACGACACACACACACAAAAAAAAATCCGAGTAGGGACGTCAAGTTCTTGCTTAACCTTTCAGTTGTGATATGAGAACTCTATAAGAAGGTGCTGAGGAAAGTTGACAAGACGGAATACGGAATGAGGAAACTTCATGATATATAGTATTTTGTTGATGGGAAACAAAGAATGCATGGATCAGGAACTGTTTTAGGATATAGTATTTCAAGTGAGGGATTGGAAGTTTGAATGTGGAAAATTTGAAAATCAGGGTGATACGTTTTTGTTTGTTTTTTTTTAATTCTACATCATTATTAAAGAAATCAACATTTATTAGAAAGTATCTTATTTGATAAAGTGAATATATGAAAAAGAAACAATACTGTGGGTATCTTTTTATTTTGGCAAATTTTATTTGGCCTTGACTTCATTATTGATTGGATTAGTGTTCGGTAATTTTGTTATTACCCTTATTTGAAATTGGAAATTGGGACCTGGTGCTTGTTAGAAGTTTAGATCATTCAAGACCTATTATAACCTGTGATTCAAACATGGGCAACAATAAATAAATATCAGCGTGTAAGAGCTACACCATCTGTCAAATGTTATAGTATTTCGCTTGACATTCACCTTTACTTTGGTCTTTCCATAAAATATATTTTTCGGGGTAGGTATGTTGTTTATTATATTGAACATGGATTTGAGAACCCATAGGGCGCTTGAAAATCCAAAATAAATAAGGAAATCCACATGTCTAGATGTAACTATTGAATGCGCAATCAAGGGAACCAAGGTTATAGGGTAATGAAAAGAATGCAATCCAGGGACAAAGGCCAGACATGGAAAACAGACACACACAACAAAAAACATAAAGTAACTAAAATCATACATACAAAATAAAAAAAGGAAATAAGCAACTCGGACTCCACTAAAAACTGGGAACATAGACTAGGTGCACCGGTAGGGTAAGCGTCCCCCGCTTTTCTAGAAATACCCGCCGAGTTGCTCATAAAAAGTAAAGTCTGGGGTAGACAAACGAGGAAAGAAAAACTATGATCCGTTGAATTTATACAATATTGAATTAAATATCAGGAATAAATCCACAACTTTCACTGTACATGAATACTATAATTTTACTATTTAACAGCTGCTTTTATTTATTTACTTAAGAGTAATTTCTTAAAAAGTGAAATATATTTTAGAAAATGTCCTTTCAGATCATCATGACATTCCAAAGACTAAACCAGTGCAGTTTCTGGTGCGTTTTACTGTTCATTGGTATTATTTATGTGACTAGAAGGAACGATGTAAGTTTCAATGAAAGATAGGTTAATACTTTAGTACAACAAAAATATACAAGAATTGGTTGTTTGTTTGTTTGTTCGTTTTTTAATGCTTTGTTTTGTTTTGTTTTGTTTTTGTGTGTTTTTTTTTTTTTTTTTTTTTTTGTATATTTTATTGCTGTTGTTGTTGGTTGTTGTGTACTTTGTTTGCTTTTTGTGATTTCGAATGTCTATTTTTATGTATTATTTGGTGTATTTAGAGTAGTAGAAGACGCTGACCTTACCGGTGCACCTAGTCCATGCTTTCAGTTATTAGTGGAGACCGGGCTACTAATTTTTGTCTCTGTATTTATTATTGTGTTCTTCCATGTTGTTTGTTTGTTTTTTTTTCTGTCTTGTCTATTTCAATGGAATACATTCTCGTGATATCCGCTCGAATCTTTGTTCCGTTGATTTTTTTACTCGTTGAATGCGGGTCATCCTTCGTGAAATGATTAAAACATTAAATATGCTTTAATTGGTCTATTTCTTTCAACTTGAATTAACTGATATATACATTAAATGCAGGTAGAGCATCAAATTGGTAGAGGACATATTTTTGAAAGGAAACAGATGAGACCAGCAAAATGTTTACAAGTCAAGGTATTGTATATGATAATTAAAATACAGTTTTATTCAATGAAAATTAAACAAAATCGGAAGGTCCCTTCTTGTCTACTGAAATATGCTTTTCTTCTTAAAAATCTGATATTTCGTAATAATAAAAACAATTCTGAATTTTTGTTCCACCTTGTACAACACACTTCTAAACGACGAGTTAGTTATCGAATGTAAAATATTTAAACCTTGCTTTCTTTTTAAAGAATTCAGTGGTTGATGTTTCAAATATTGCAAGGTTGTCGATTGGGATAGCTGACCTGAGGATTTTGGTCATTACATTCAATCGCCCAAAGTCACTGCAAAGACTCTTAATGTCTCTAAATATGGCAGATTATATGAACGATCGTGTAATATTGGAAATATGGATTGACAAAAATGCTGAAGGAAATATTGATGAGGAAACATTCATTCAGGCTTGTAACTTCAAATTTGAAAAAGGTCAGCTTGTAATTTATAACCACACGAAGTCGGTCGGAATTTATGGTCAGTGGATGGACACATGGCGCCCCGATCCGTTAAAACAAGAAATAGCTGTGTTTATGGAGGATGATCTATCAGTTTCTCCGTATTTTTATCGGTATTTGAAAAGGGTCCATGATAAGTATGCTGATTACCAAGATGTCAATGGATACAGTCTTCATGTTTTGCGAGAAAAGGGAGGACTAAATAATGCAAAAATAGCTCTTAAAGACATTGTTCTCCTTTATCCCATTTTAGAGTCTTGGGGATTTTCCCCGAAACGAGATAATTGGATAGAATTTATCAAATGGTATAAAACAGTTTCAAAAAATAATGCATTTCAACCATTTGTTCCTGGCCTAATTCAATCGACTTGGTATAAAAAATTTCTAAATGAAGGGAAAGCAAATTCAATGTGGACAATGTGGTTTATCTTTTACGCTTGGCATCATAAACAATATACCCTTTATCCAAATTTTAATGGGTCAAAAGGTTTCACAAAAAACTGGCGAGAAACTGGGCTTCATTTCAAAAAAGGAAAACAGGATTTTCTTGGCGATCCGCTTGTTGGCGAATGGGATGAAAGAATGGAATTTCTTCCTAATAAATTAACACGTCTTAGAATTTCTGGTGTTGTTAATGAAATAAGTGATCCATTTTTGTCGTTAATTACTTAAGTGTTGGATGAACAAACATTAATTAAATTATTTCAATATAAAGTTTTATTTTATGAGAGCGAATGTTGGTATTCTCATAATAGAAATAATCTATGTTGTGAAGTGGCTCAAATTAAACGTCAAAAAGAATAATCAATGTGTGAACGATAGCTACGTTCAAAAGGTACAAAAAAACTGAATACAAATAAAATATGAATAAAACGTAAAAAACAAATAGATAAATGTGAACCCATCGTGGAGAACATACCCACATACATCAAGGACACTACTCATGCCCTCAATATTCTTGATTATTTTAAGCCTGAGAGTTTCGATTTCCAACTTTTCACTATGGATGTGACAACCCCTATATACAAGCATTCCTAATAATGATGCTTTGATTGCTTTGAGGAATGTCCTTGACATAAGACCCAATCCTTATGTCAATAGTGACATGGTCTTAAGGATTGCCGAACTTGTCCTCAACTTCAATACCTTTAATTTTGCAACGAATATAGCCGGTTAGGTGGGGGACAGTGGGAACTAAATGGGACCCAGCTTTGCTTTTCTTTTTGTTGGCTACCTAGAGGAAAAAATGTTCTCTACATAGGCCCCGTACACGATCTTTACAAGCGGAATATAGACGATGTCTTTGAGGTATCCTCCGATGAAGAACATGATTTGATGTCTTTCATCAATTTTGTTTCTTCTTAACATTCAGCCATCAGATATACCTTCACCATCACCAAAAGAGAGCCTTTCATTCCTTGACATCAATTGTAAAATTCAAGATAGAAAAAAATCAACCTCAGTTTTTTTTACATACCCGTGGATGCACATTGTTACTTAAATTATCAGTCCTGTCATCAACAGTCATGCACAAATACCATTCCCAAGTCACAATTTCGGAGACTTCGCCGTATTTGCAGCGATTACCAAGATTTCAGGGCCTTAATGTAACAAAATGAAATATTTTTTATCAAAAGAGGCTATCCGAACAACCGGATCGAGCGATCATGTCGATTCCCAAGTTAAGAGATCTGAGTCTATTGAAAAGAGAATGAAAATCACAAGTGACCGTGTTACTTTGGTCTTCACATATCATCCTCACAATGTTGCAATACAGAATATCCTGATTCGCAACTTTGAATCCATAGTTCTTGGAGACGAATATATGTCGTCATTATTCAACGATTGGCTTCCAATTACTGCCTATAGAAAGGACAAGAATCTAAAAGCGCACCTTGTTACGAGTTCTTTCAAGAGTGCAACTAGTCGCCCCCTGCCAGTTACAGAAGCACACAGCACTGTAAGCGAACACGTTGTTCGACATACCCTTTTACTTGGAAAACTGATGAGGTCGCCAGGCCAGCAAACATTTTTAAATTAAAAAATGGTTACACATGTACCTCAGAAAAAGTCGTCTACGCTGTGGTTTGCAAAATGATTTACGTGGGCGAGACCTATCGGAGGTTGGGTGATCATTTTATAGAACACAAACAAAGCGTCACCAATGGAAAGGATTGTCCAGTTGGGGAACATTTTCAGGAAGGAAACCACAGAGTTGACGATATGAAAGTAACTGTCCTTTTGAAAGAGTAATCAAGGGAACAAAGGCCACAGCGGCAATCAAAAGAACGCAATCCAGGGACAAAGACCAGACACGGAAAACAGACACACACAACAAAGACCACAAAGTAACTAAAATCACACATACAAAGCAACAAAAGTAAATGAGCAACTCGGACTCCACCAAAAAACTGGGAGCATGGACCAGGTGCACCGGTAGGGTAAGCGTCCCCTACTTTTCTAGAAACACCCGCCGAGTTGCTTATAAAAGTCAAGTCCGGCGAGAAACAACAAAAGTTACTGGAACAACGTATCACTAGCTTTCTTTGGACTGCCCAACCCTTCGGAATGAATGTCAAAATTTATAATCCTGTTTTTTTTACTGCTTTTCGGTGTAACCATTTTTGATCTTGAACTTAATACATATATCATAATGTTTAAGATCAATTTTGAAGGGCACCTTGTGTCTGTAGTAGGGATTGACAGTTTTATCGTCAATACTCTTTGCCCTTGACGAAGGCCGTAAGGCCGAGAATTTGGGCTCACCTTGATCTATTCGTTTTTACGTTTCATTCATATTTTATTTGTATTTAGTTCTTCTTTTACCTTTTAAACGTTGCTATCTTTCACATATTGATTATTCTTGTTCGCATTCACCCTTTTTTCTTTGATTTTTCCAATTGTCTGCTGAGAATATTTTCGTATTAGAGAAAAATAGTATTATGTAAATGTTTTTTTTATTATTATTTATGAAACTGATTTGTTCAACATGTTATAGTTTTCCTTTCTTCTTTCGTTTACCCTGGATTTTTATGAGCATCTCGGCGGGTGTTTCTAGAAAAGGAGAGGATGATTACCCTACCGGTGCACCTGTCCATACTCCAAGTATTTAGTCCTGGTTGCTCATTTAATTCTTTTTTACTTTGCATGCATTATTTTGGTTATTCTATGTTCTTTGTTGTGTGTGTCCATTTTCCATCTCTGGCCTTCGTCCTAGGAATACATTTGTTTGACATTGGATAGAATCTCCGTTTCCTTGATTATCCTTTATACTGATACGAACATTAATACCTGAGCAGAACAAATGCAAGAAGAGATGATGAATAAACAACTATAATCATTTTGATGACAACTTAAAAAAATACATTCCAATATCTGCAAGCATTTAATAATGGAGAGCATAGTGGTAACTGTCATTAATAGACAACAAAAAATAAAAAAAATGTAGTAAAAGCATGATCCAAGCAGAATGAAGTAAACCAGCAACAACAAATGACAGTATAACAACAAAACTGCAGTGGTACATTTTTTAATGTTTTTTTTTTAATAATTAGTCAAGCTTTAGCTTAAATATGCTTAATGCTGCATCCATCTCCAATATAGATTCTCTTCTTTCCACTTAGTAATAATAATGCAGCTGTTGCGAAGATATAGTTGTGACACTAACAAACATCTATGACTAAAACATTTTTTTAAAACAAAATTACAACAAGCTACGAAGCTGTAGTCATTAGGAGGATAACTTTAAAAAACATGATGTATTTTTTTAGCTTAGTTCATGTAATTAGTAATGACTTATACTGAAAAATGTCATTATTTTGTATTTCTAAATTTTGATATGTTCTTTTTTATAATATTATAACTTGAAAAGCATTCAGTTCCGATTTGTTTTTGTCTCAGAGAAATTATATTGGCAATATTATTGTTTCTGGCTTTATATATCATGAGTTTACAGTTTTGTTTTTACACTTAAAATAAAAAAAACATGAAAATTCCAATTTTTACTTACTGCTTTGTTGTCCTGTTTTATCTGTACTATGCAGACAGACAGATAGACACTCAGACAGATTATTTTATTAAAGTGTCACATACAAATACAACATTTTGCATGAAAGTCAGTTTTTACATTTTGACGTGCCCTTGTCACCATCATATGGTGTTTACTTATCACAACTGGTTCGATTTACTCGTATTTGGAAACGAATCTTTATATAATCGAGAAATTAATACATCAAGGTTTTCGATATCACAAGCTCGTAAAAACATTCACAATTGTTTTAACCGATACACGGAACACATTCTCAAATACATATGTACTTGTAAAGGATTAATATATGCGGGTATCTCTCACCGATAATTTTCTTGTAATATTCTACACAAAGCACAGAAAACTTGATACTCACCAAATAAGTAATTAAACCGTTGAATAAGCTCATTCTTAAGGGATGTAGTCATTTTATTGTTGTCAAATTGATAAGGATAGCATTTTGATAATAACATTGATTCTCTCATATGATCTTTATATAGAAATTAATTAGAATGTAGTCATTAGTTTGTACATTAGTGTAACTCATATTCAGTTGCTTTATTTCCGCTGTGACAAGGGACTAAGGTATTTATTAACTGCTTTTTAGGTGTGTTTAATTGTGTAATATTTTCCACAATGGTCAGATTTTAAAAGGGTAGGGCTGTGAAAACGCCAAAGCACTTTAACCCCTCCGCATTTCTGCACTTGTCCAAGGCAGAATGTTCTGGCCTTCTTATGTTTTGTTTCGTTTTCACCCTTAGTACATTTTTATGTTACTTGAGTATATATGGCATCTCCTGAGCTGTACCTGTGATATTTAGGGGCAAGATAATCCTGCCTTGTGGTGGGAGGGTTTCCTCGTCGTCCATTGAAGATACATGGGTGGCCTTGGGCTGACATTTTCATCCAGGTGGTGTTGTTGTTTCTTTGACATATGCACCATACATATTATCATTATATTCAAAAAGTGTGAAATATATCATTATAAAAATATTGGAACCAAGCCGATATTGACTCATGATACACTGTGTCAAACATAATTGTTAAAACATAATAGAATATCAATATTTAGGGTTAAACAGATACTCATTCAGCTCACAGTATATCCTACGATAAAAACGTATATATTCAATTAAAAAAATATACAAAATTTGTATGCATCATTTGCCTTTCAAATACAAATTTTTCATCGGAATTGAGAAAGTTAAATCTTCGGCCTTTAAAACTAACTACATTAAAAATAAGATACATTACAAGCCATTAAAAAGTTGGTTTTTTTGGTTCAAAAATACTATACATTGCTGTACTATATAAAAATGCAATTGCATGTAAATGTGTACTTACTCGTTTATAAATCTCGAAGATTAAGTGCAAACATTGAACGATATAAAAACATATAATCTAAATTGACACTGCCCGAGTTTGGGATAACAGGGTTCTCAAAAACAAATAGAGAACTGAGAGTTTAGGTCGCGTATGTGGGTAGGGCATATTTACAGTTTTGAGGTAAATATTTCTTTACATAAAAGAATTCTTTAATTTTTTAATAGTGACATCTGACAAATCAGACAGGGATCATTTGGTCTGACATAAATTTCCAGATATTGACTTTTTATATGAGAAAAAAAATTGTCAAAAATTCGTTTGGGTCCTGCACTAGGCATTTTTGTCTCCGTATGTTGTGTGCAATTGCTCTTGCAGTTTTGAAAGTTCGAGTGGGTTTTGTTTTTAAGTTTTTATGTCTAAAAACCAAATATATGTTTTCAGTCTGAAAAATGTCACCGTCACTGCACACAGGTTATTGCAAACAGTTTGTAATGTTCGAAATTTCTCAAAATTTTGTAAAACAATATTTTATATTTAGAATAATATAGTACTTTATCATGATGCAATAACTCTCAATATGTCTAAAAATCCAAAATACATGTTGTTTTTTTTTAATCTGAAAAATGTCAACTTTTGCTAGAAACAAGATATTGCGAACACTTTTTCTCATTTCAAGATTATCAAAACATCGGATGTCTTAAAATGTGTCAAACCATTCCATATTTAGTACATTGTAGTGGATGTCATAACTCTTAAAATATCTACAAGTTGATTGTTTAGTTAAAACAAAAAAACTGGTAATTGCCACTAAATAAAGGACATTGCAAATTATATTGCTGTAGGAAGTCAGCAAGACAATCAATTTCTTAAAATTTAGGCAAAATAGAACCATTTTTCTATATTATATGGTTGAATTTCTATGCATCTTGATTTCTGTAAATTCCAATATCTAAAACTTATTGTCCGAGAGGTGTCAAGACAAGGTCCATCATGCAGTGACGACAAATACAGCCCTACATCAAAACTGATCCTCCACCAAGGGAAACTGTTAGTACAATATTTTTGGGAGTGTATGCTGTGTTATGATTCCTTCAAACTCGTGTACGGCCATCTGTAACATGAAGAGGGAAGCGACTCTCTTCTGATCAGTGAATGCGTCTCCAGGTTTTGAGGTTCCGGTTCTGCCTTGCTATGCACAAATCTAATATGTCTTTGCGATCGCGATCTGAAAGCAAGGGTCGTTTGATGACCCTCCTTGACCCAAGTCCTGCATCTGTCATGCGCTCTCATACGGTTCTGGCTGATATGTTACGATATGGTAACCACTGTCGTTTAAGATGAGTGCTTGCTGCAAATGAATTTTGCCTAACTAGTCTCCCAAGGCATCTATCTTCATGTTAGGTTGTCAAAGGTTATATACCAGACCTAAGAAGGTTTTGAACATATTGTGTGGCAGCATGTTTTCTAACCAAATGGCTGATGACTGTGCAGTGGTACCCCAGCTGACGTCCAATTGTCTTGTAAGATAAACTGGTAGAGAGCAAACCGATAATTCGCCATCTCTTTGGCTCCGTCAACCGTATTCCTGCCATGTGTACGTACAATCTCGTATAACTCTATCGTCTATCTCGTATAACGACAATAGAAACGGTGAATATGTCAAAGAGACAACCTCACTAGAATACATATGGTAACCTAAGGCCACCCATGTTTTTCATTCGACTACCCCGGACTTGACTTTTATGAGCAACTCGGCGGGTGTTTCTAGAAAACAGAGGATGCTTACCCTACCGGTGCACCTGGTTCATGCTCCCAGTTTTTAGTGGAGTCCGAGTTGCTCATTTGCTTTTGTTACTTTGTATGTATGATTTTAGTTACTTTATGTTGTGTATGTCTGTTTTCCATGTCTGGTCTTTGTCCCTGGATTACATTCTTTTAATTACCGTTATAACCTTGGTTCCCTTGATTACTCTTTTAAACTGTGTAAAAAAGTACAATTAGGTTTTTTTTAGGGGCAGGGATCTTATACCTTAGTTATATTTGGTCAATAAAATCCAAAACAATCTTTTCTAATGAATATAATTCTTTAGATTATAAAAGTGAAATCAAATCAAATTTATTTCTCAAATAATTGCATAACGTACACTGTAATCTGATTTCATAACATGTATATAATTCTGGGATGTGTCAATTCTATTTCGCCTGCCCTTTCTACTCTTTCCCTTGATTACTCTTTATTTTAATATAAAGGAAAAAGTTTTGACGTTTCAGTTTTCATTAATAATGTGTCAAATAAAGAACAAAGTGCTTTACAGGTTCCAAAATGATAGAAATATATTTTTGTGTCTTTCTTTTTCATGTTTTATAACAAAGGATCATATTTGTGATGTTTTAGTTTTAAAACTTTCGTTGTTTTTGTGCATTTCATTCATGAACGAGGACATTTTGACTTTATGAAAAACCACATGATTTTTACAGTAGTCTACGGTGGCATATTTCCTCCAATATTTATTAGTAGTTGATATATTGATATGTTTGATTCTACTTTTATCACTATAGAAATTGATGTTTTTATAACCTTTTATCCAGTTAAAAAGAGAAGTTGTTCCGTAGCCTGTGTCTTGTAACGAGGTTTTATTACATTCGGAAGATCCACAGAATGTACTGTTTGCTACCCGTTTTATTATCTGTTTTGCTAGGACGAGAAACATTTCGTCTATTGGTCCGATTTTGTTTTGAGCTGCGAATGTCAAGCCATAATACAAGTTCGGTGACAAAATTTCTTTTAATCTGATGCAAATTTGTGGAACACGGAGCAATACAACATCATCGATCCTTATTCCAAGTTCTGCGTCTGGATAAGATTCTTTTATGTATTTCAGTAAAACAAACATTTTTCTTCCAATTTTACAGCATGCCCATGCTCTGGTACATTAAGATAAACTATGTCTTTGTGAAGGTCGTTCTCTTTGATAGTTGCATTTGATTTTTTATCTAGAAAAAAATGATAGACGACTCGAAATGGCAATTGCTTTAGTGTATTTTTTTTTATTGTGCAAATCAATGTTTTTCTTAAAATGTCCCTTCTTTCATGAAACTCATCACTACTTAGTATCCTCATCACCACCAATGGTCGAGTGTCTAATTCTGAAACCAGTCGAAGATTCTGTGATAGCTTTTTGACAAGTTCACTCTCAACAAACATACTTGATCGACAACACATGTACGTTAGATACCAAAAGCAAGATAGATGACACAAATAAACATAAAACGTTCCGTGGGAAATTTTGTTTTGAAGTCATGTCTTTATTTTTGTTCTTTTTTTTTCAGATCAGATACAGCATCAACGTGACCAATATCATCCAGATTTGTAATAACTTTCTAAAAAAAAATATTCATATCCTGTAATGAATTACTTGTGAACATAGTAGAAAACAAATGGCTCACAAAAATAATTTTACCTTTATTAGTTACACAGTAACAAAAACAATACGCCTTAGAAAGTTTTCCCAAATACGGACGTATCAAAATATTAACCGGAATATCGAATTGTGGAACTCAATAGGGAAATTTTCGCATCTTTCAGTTGACCCGAAATGTTGTAATTGTGACCATAAAGTTTTCAATGCATCTTATTTTCATTATTCAAAGTGCAGTTGCGTAAATGACGTATCCTGACGTTTGGTCATCTGACAGCTTCTGAATCATCGTTTGGTAATTCAGTTTGCGACAGACGTGTCACCAGTCTAAGTTGGTATTCTTTCCACATGAAAATTATACGTGAAGTCATTGGGCGTTACACCTCGAACCGTTCCTACTGACACATATATTAATAAAGAAACAGAGAGAGGAACATTACGTAACCATTGCAATGCAATTGATATATTAGCTGTTGTATTTTTTATTCTTCAGTGGTAAAATATGTCGAATCATAATTGATAACATCAAACTGATTAGATGTATTGCCACACTTGCAATGGACTGTGCATGCTTTCTTTAACCATATTTTCAGTTTGTCTTTTGGTATGGTAGTATTAATATTGAAAGTTCAAAAGTTTTAATTGAATAACTTTATGACTAATTCATTTACACATGAGTAAAACACAATTTTAATTTCTTGTTTTATGATTGTTGGAATCAAATTACAATGACACTATTTTAAACGTTAATTGGTCATTTACAAGTATATATGATTTATATAAATATTTACTTAACAAAAAAAAACACAAAAAAAAACACAAAAAAACAAATACCGATGCTTAAAAGCAAAAGGACAAATAAGAACAGTTGAAATCAAAGACATGGCCAAAACATGAAAACAGGTAATTGGAACAATCTACATACACGATGTAAAGAACACAATGAAACAAATAACATAAAAAACACTAAGAATACGAAAAATCAGGACCGCATACAACAAATACTTACAATGTGAAATTCCACAAGAAAACTGGTACTCCGACACATAACAACTAGGTAAAATCAAGTTAGTGTCAAGTTCAGTGGGTTGTCAATCCTGAATGACATGAAATCTAACTGAAGCTAGCGTAAATATCGGGAAAAATCTACCCTATCTGAATACTTAATGGTCCATTAGTTATTTAGCAGTATAGATGTCATTTTTTTCTCATATTTTTATAGATTTGCTGTACAATGGTGTACTATATAAGCAGATGTATGTAAATAAGGTAATAGTGAATTATTTAATAATCTCAAAACTAAAATCATCTCTTATAATTAAAAAACCAGAATAAGCATTAATAGATCATTAGTTATAAACTCTTCAATGTACATGTCGTAATGTTCAAAAGGAAAATATTGATTTTGTAGGATGACACGTGTCCTGATTACAGATATCTTTTTTGCACACCGCGCCAATCGATCCTCGTTATATCTTTAGATGATCGATGTTAAGGTTTTTTCATACGTAACTAAACTAGTGATAGTGCATGATGATCAGAAAATGAAAGATCGGATTGTTTTAGGATGAGTTCTGTTTCTCCTTGAATTGTCTCCAGCACGAATAACTGGACTTTATCCAATAGATCTCGGATATACACAACACCCAATGTGTCTGCATATTTTAATAAGAATTAAATAAGTTAAAATAAAAAAAAATAAAAAAATTAATTGCGATTTCTAAAGTTATGGGCATATAAGGTGAGGACAACGTAGTGACTTAATAGATGTATAAATTTTTGGCACACATTTTTTGTAGGGATATCAACCGTTAAACGATTTGTAACTAGGTATTTATAATTATTACTATTCTCTTCGGTTTTTAAAAATAAAAAACCGATGATTATGTTCAGCCTTAAACAAAATCACTAGAATAACCCGATAACTGCACTTTTTAAGGTGGATAAAAAAGCTGAATGTCCTGACCCTATGATAGTACAGACAATTTCCCGACGCTGATATGGTTAACAGAACACAATATCCGAAAACAGTTGTATGTCTTTTTATGTTGTTTTTATTTTTCTTTTTGTTATTGACATACAAAGAGTCTCTTCAAGGCAAAGTGCTAGGTAAAGAAAATATTCAACCTCCAGTAGTCGTCATCGGAATACTTAGCAATGACGAATTTCGTGAAAGAAGGGACACCCTTAGAAAAACATGGATTTATACAAAGCAAAAATTGGAGAAGAAGCTACCGTTCAAAATCATTTACAATTTTTTCCTAGATAAAATCACGACAGAAAGTGAAAAAGAGAACAAACTCTTCAACGACATTTTGTATTTAAATGTATCGGAGCACGGTTATGCTAAAAAGTATGGAAAAAGGTGTATGTTATACTAAAGTATATATACACAACTTATCCAGAAGCTGAACTAGGAATAAGAATAGATGATGATGTATTTCTTTGTGTTCCTCAAATATTTGAAACACTAAACAAAATTAAGTCACCAGATTTGTATTATGGTTGGAAATGGGGTTCTAATGGACCGATAGATGAAATGTTTGTTGTCCTAGGGAAAAATGTTATCAAATGGATAGCAAAACAAACGTATTGTGGAACCAATAAATGTAAAGTTAAAACGTTACAGGACACGAATTATGGATCTACATCTCTTCAAAATTGGTTGAAAAGATATCACAATATTGATTTCAAAAGTGATAACGACAGAATTAATCATATCAGAATACCTGCTGAAAGCAAAGATTGGATAAAATATGCTACTCCAGATTATTGCATAAACCACGTCGTATTCCACAGGGTAAAAATTACCTCATTCATGGAAGTTATGCATAAAAACAACGAAGTATTAAAGGCAAAAGGATTTTCAGGTGTACCTGTTTCTTAGAAGCCTTATTAATGGACATACAAAGTTATCTATATGGCCTTTCAATCAATTAAAACGTTGTTAAATAAACGAATATTCGTAATATTTTTCAGACCTTTCTATATATATACATATAGAAAGGTCTGAAAATTTCCCAACGATGTTAGGGGGACTCGACCTCGTACCGCTGTGACATCTATGTTAACACCGCCTGCACAAAGTCCAGCGCCCTAGACCACTCGGCTAGCTAGGCTATATAAAAATATAGCTTGTTTAAAAAAATTCCCAACGATGTTAGGACTGCCAAATTTGCAATGCAGAGTTTTGGTCGTTCCCACCGCGGGACTCGAACTCGTACTGTGTGACATCTATGGCAACACCGTCTGCACTAAGTCCAGCGTCCTATACCACTCGGTCAGCTAGTTAGGCTGTATAAAAATATAGCTTTCGCTGGCTGGGTCATTTCTCCTCGTAGGGTTAATCTAGGGCTGTAACTTAGTACACGATGTATGGTAGTACGGGACAGTTTATTTTGATGTTAATATGTATGATAGTGGTCTAGGGCGCTGGATCCACGAGTTCATGATAACGATCAGAAAACTTCTGTAGTGATGACTTCGATCTTGTTGCAACGTAACCCTATTCCAGAAGCCTATTTGATAGAGTTCTAGCGCGATACAAAAAGTCTGCGTAGTTTCGGCAAGCTCTGGTATAAAGTATGAGTTGTGATATGAACACTCCATACACAGGTGCTGAAGGGATGTTGCCACAGATGAAAGGAAAGTTCAATTCCGAATGAAAATTCATCACGTTTGTCGTAAAGTTTGGTCAGCAGTTTTCCTTTACCATCGATTTATAAGTGTAGGTCAAGATGACCTTAAAGTGTCTGTAGTATCCTTTATCTCAAGTTCTTTGGGGTAGAAGCGATGTATCCAATTCCCGAAAAGTCAGCCTCATAAGAGTGAAGGAAAAGGTCAGCAAGTAAAGGAGCACAATTTGTTCCCATTGGAATGCCGACCGTTTGTTGAAAAACACGTCCACCACACAGGACAAATATGTTGTCGATTAACAAAATTCCAGCATTTTGTAAACATCTTCATCTGTACATTCGGAAGATGATTTGGAATTATTTCTTACAAAGTATGAGGAATCTCTACCAAGAACAATATTTTTGTATCTAAATGTACCATCTTTTTTGAAAAAAAAAACAACGATGTATAATGTTTTTTTAAGTCAGGATTTTAACTAAGTATGGGGAATAGAAGTATACAGTGTTGAAAAAACATAGATTTTAATGCTATTATATTCAGATAATAGTCTTGAAGTGATTGTCTCCAAAAGATCTTTCGAATTTTTCAGGATCCAAATTGAATTAATACCACTCCGGGAGTAACAAAAAACAACAAAACAAAAATCTCTGAAAAATCACAAAAAATGGCGATTTTTTAGGTTTTTTGTTACCATGGCAACAGAATACATATCGATTCACTTCTTTAGCATAATATTGTAGAACTCCATTCCGCGATATCGCAACGTCCTAAATTATGAACTATCCCCCTTTGCAGCAAAAGCTTTTTTTTTTTTTTTTTTTGGGGGGGGGGGTTTCACATCTGTGGTGTAAGGCCCAACTTCTGAGTAAGTTTTGTTCTAATCCCTTTATTAGTTTCCAAGAAAACGCGCGGACATGTTCACCGTTAAAAAAAATTAATAATGATTATGATTTATGATTGTTATGTTTTAATGCCGTTTCGGCGACTAGGGCCATATCACGGCAAGAACATTTAATGGAATGGAAATATTAAAAGCAAGATCAAAGTCTCTTCATAAAATAATGAAATTAAAACAAACAGCTATTTACATATAAAAAGGTACATAAAAGGTGAACCTAAGACATAAAATACATATAAAAACATAACTTCGATAAAACATTTAAAATATTGAAAAATAAAGGAAGATATCCAATTAGATTTTATTAAATTAACCGATGTCCCGCAAGAAATCGATAATGTTTGTAGATGAAATGGTCTTGAACAAATCAAACATATTGGGGCAGTGAAAATAATTCTGCCTGGTATTAGCAAAATCCACACAATCTAGAAGAACATGTTTGATAGAGAAAGAGTAATCACGCAGATCAAAAATGAAAGAAGGGCGCGGAATCTCCCATGAAGGGCATTTCGAAGTAACAACAGGCGTCACCGCACCGGTCTCCAGATGTATTGCTTCAGATAATTAATCGGGACGGCTTAAAGAACCTAGATATCAGTTGTCATCAAAATCGGACGACATTGAATTTTCGACCGCGTTGGTGGCCATTTTGAAAAAAAGACGTACGCGGTTTCATTTTCGGAATTTTATTGGGAACATTGAGTTTAATATATATACCAAGTTTCGTCAAATTCTGATCAGCAGTTTTTGAGATATTTGATGTTCTACTTTCCGGTGTAAAAAAACCGAACCTTTAGTCCGGTGGCCATTTTGAACAAAGTACTTCATCTTTCCAAAAATAATTCTATCTTCTTGAAAAGTGTCATCTCAATCAGTGACTTGAATCCTCTATAGAAAAGCCTCTGTCCTGGTATAGGTTTATTGACGACGTTGATATGAAGTGGACACATGACAAAGAAGAACTAAACAATTTTATCGCTCCTGCCAACAATCAACATCTTTCAATTAAGTTCACTCACGAAACACCTGCTACTAGCATCTCGTTCCTCGATACCTCCAGCACCTTATCGGGGGGAGAGCTCTCCACGGATCTATACTAAAACCTAACTGACACACATCAATATCTTATGCCTAAGAGCTGTCATCCATCTCACCTTACTAGGAGTATACCATTCAGTCAAGCTCTTAGGCTAAGACGCTAAGAAGAAGGGAATATAGATACAAGACCATCAATGAAAGGTTCCAAAAAATTCACAATATCCCAAGAAGTAGTCTGTTACAATACAAGGCAAAGAAAAAATGTAAAAGAATCCCTTGTGTTGTAACATATCACCCCTGCCTTAAAAACAGCCACAACACCATTCGTGAGCACTGGGCCTCTGTCGAGAGAAACTCAACAATATCCAAAGTCTTTCCTGAACCACCTATGATTGCTTTCAGACAGCCAGACAGTTTGCGTAGTCTACTTGACTCCAGGCGCTCCTGTGGTGACAAAAGGTGTAAATGTTGCAACCAAATGCACCACTCGTCATCATTCACCAGCACAGTCGCGGGAAAACGCTACAAAATATTTTGCAACGTGCACTGCAAGAGTGCTAATGTAAAACATTTGCTCCACTGTCCCATCTGTGGCCTTCAATATGTTGGTGAATCTAAACAGCCTTTTCACAAGCGCTTGAACGGACACAGGAGCGACCTAACAAAAAGCCTTTACTCCCAGTGAGTCAACACTTCAGATTACCTAACCAATGCGTCGATGATTTCAACAAAATGAAAATCTTCATCGTGGAGAGTGAAGCGGGAGGGATTTTGGATAAAAGAACTCTGTGTTTTACACCCACACGGAATTAACAAAAAACATTAAGTTCTTCCTATTTTGTATAGTTTCTTATAACAGTGTTTGTAAATATTTTTATTTTTATAGTTCATTATTCAAGATCAACACACAACGTATGTCTATAACACAATGTTCAAGATCTTTGTTACTGTCGGTAAAATTTTATACGTCACAGGTATTCACCTGATTCGGTAGTGAGTTGTGTTCACAGACCATTTACTTTCATACACACTCAGTTTATTTAAGGCACTGAAGAAGGTCAGTTGTTGACTGAAAATTTTGCCCATTATATTGCGGTGGACTTGTAACAAGTAAGTTTCTAGAACACGATAATCTTATACAAGATTAAAATCATCACTATAGAAGTTTTATGGTCGTCATCATGAACTCATGGATCGTTACGGTGTATCCAACTTCACCGTGAAAATTGATGCGTTAAACGTGTCATACTTTTCCTTTCCTCTTTTGTCTACCCCGGACTTGACTTTTATGAACAACTCGGCAGGTGTTTCTTGAAAAACAGAGAACACATACCCTACCTGTGCACCTGGTCCATGCTCCCAGTATTCAGTGGAGTCCGACTTGCCCATTTGCTTTTGTTACTTTGAATGTATTATTTTAGTTGCTGTATGTTTTTTGTTGCATATGTCTGTTTTCCATGTCTGGTCTTTATCCCTGGATTACATTCTTTTGATTTCCTCTAGAACCTTAGTTCTCTTGATTACTCTTTCAAAAAGAATATAAAATATCTTAAAAGTTTCATAAGATATCTTTTAAAACTGCACATTATATAAGACATCTTATGAAAAATAGAAGTTATATCATAATATATGTAAGATATCTGTTAGACTTAAAAGATTTTTTTAAAACCTTATACAATTTAAGATATCTAGTATACAAAATTATATAAGATGTCTTATATCTTTTCTCAGATATCTAATAAACTTGAGACGACATCTCATTAACTTTATAAGATATCTTATACATTTTATAACATAGATCATTAACTTTACAAGATATCTTATAAACTTTACTAGAGTTCTTATCAACTTTAAAAGATATCTTGTATGCTTTATGAGATATCTTATAATTTTGTTTTGATGAGATATGTTATTTAGTATATAAGATATGTTATAAACTTTAAAAGTTAATCATATAAACTATATAAGAAATGATGTAAACAAAGTTCATAAGATACCTTATTAAGTATATAAGATATCTTATACATGTATATTTTCAAAGATATATAACAAAATATATTATATATGTTAACTCCTTAACAAGATATCTCATAAAGTTTATAAGATATCTTATGAAAATGTGAGATGTTTGCTGTATAATATATCTACAAATTTGAATAAATATAGATAAGGTATGTCATGTTAGATGTCATTGAAACATACCTTCAAAAATTTTTTTTTTAAATGTCAAATACCCCAGAGTATAATGCTGCAGTAAAAACAATGGCTTCAATTTTAAATTTTCTATTTAGTGCTGTCACGATTGATACTTTTTTACAAATTTACAGGGCATTTCATCATAGAAATAAGAATGTGTTAACTGCATCTCATATTATATGAACAAATTGTAGTTACATGGACCATTAATTTTCCAAAAGGGGTTATTTCAGAAAAAAAAATTGGTCTGGAAAATTGAAAGAAATCATTAGGCCCACATGAAAATCCAATGATCCCCAAACCCAGTAGATAATAAATGTTATGTGCCCAATTAGTACCAAATATATTTTTAAACTGCCATATTCCTCATGTAAATGCAAATTAAAAATTCATAAAGTTGTCAACATTGTAAAGTTCGTAATCTGGCACGATGATGTCGCCTCGGTTTCCATGGCAAATTAAACAACGAAAACGTGGTCAGAACGGAATGTTTCCATTTGCGTAAACAAAACAAAGTTAAACAACATACAATTTTTAATAGAGGGCATTTCTCGAACTCTTAGATATCGAGGTTGGACGTAGATATACAAGCGACGATTTTATGATAAAAATACAAAGATGTTCAACAGCTGCGCTGATATTACATTTTTCGTTTGAAGTAGGGAAATCGGGGGAACAACCCACCAAACGATCATACCATCGATAAGACATGGCTTTTTTGACTGTAGTGACAGAAAACTTTATCTACAATATCATTTCGTTGAAAGACGACATAAGCAACGAATATAACTGCTGGAGGAATTTTAAATTTTCAAGAAATAGTTAGGCCGAATATATTGAAAAGTGAACCAACCCCTTTAGAAACCTGCATGTAATATTAAGCGAAAATAACATAAAATTGTGATAAATTCAACACTCTTTTATTGGGGCACCTTACTTTGAATGGCGACCATTTGAAATGGCAGCCATCTTGGATATTTCAAAATATGCATTCAACCAAGCTTAAATAATTATATATATATAATTATATTTTATTTAATTTAAAATTATATATAACAGTTTAATAAAGATATCTCAAGAAGTTTTTCCATAAATAAAGAAAAACATCTATAAAAAATCACAAAACTTTTCGTTATACTATATTATGACCTATCCCCCTTTTCAGCCAAAGCGCCCCCCTTTTTTTGGATTTTTTGGGGCGTGCACATCTGTAGGGTAAGACCAAACTTGTGAGCAAGTTTGTTCCAATAGTAAACAAGAGTAGGATTAAGAAATTCCTGATAGCCCATAAAAATTTACTGTATATATGACAAAAGTCCAGGGTTCACTACATTCCTTCAACAAATCTCTGTATATTCCATAATTTCACAGACTCGTCACGCCACAGGTAATACAATAGCTATCCCCTCCTAAGATAATAATACCAGAAGCTTAGAGGCGTTTCATTATTCCTGCTAAATTTGGTTTTGTGGGCCAAGTGGTTTTCCGAGAAGAAGGTAAAATATAATTTCCCGATTTCTTTAATTTTAAGGTCTTTTTTATATATATTAACAAAATTGTTATAACATAGATTCGGTACTTTTAATCAATCATATAAGACGAGTGAAAAATAGGTGCCGATTTAACCAGCGTAGGTACCGATTTTACCAGATCCCGATTTCACCAGGTGCCGAAGTGACTAAAATTCACGTAAACAGCGTGGCTGACAACAAACTGAAAGTAGAAAAGTTGCGATTGAAAAGTACACATTTTGCAACAGTAAGAGTGTATGACACACAACTTACATGATTTAGGTAAAATATCAAGTTATTGAAAATTATTTCATTTTCTAGAATTATAATTTTTTATTCTAGTTTAAAAATGTCAAATATCGTACATGTGAGTACTCATCCCTAACAAATCAATAGATAATTTTGAACCTAATATTCACTTTCTTTTTTCACAGGTTTTTCTATAATAAATATTAATAAATTAGTCGTTGTTATTTCCTCTGTTGTCAGTTCAACGGTAAATTACAGTATGAATTCAATCATACTTAGAAGAAAAACATTTGGAAAATCACAAAAATCGACCAAATTTTTCTCTTTTTTTCGTTACCATGGCAACAAATGAAATACCAAGTCACTTTTTGGGATAACATTATAGAAATCAGAAAACTCTGCCACTACATGAATTTTCAAGTTGCTAGCTATTAAGATTGATGACATGGCACAATGTTCTATCTAATGACCTATACCCCTTTTCAATCGAAGCGCCCCTCCTTTTTATTTTTTTTGTGAAGTGAACCTAAGAATTTTTGAATTCAGCATACAATTCTAAGCTTAAATATTAAGTTTCATGAAATTCTAATGACATTTACATAATTTTCCAAGAAGGGACCTTATTTTGGATGGCGTCCATTTTAAAACGGTGGCCATCTGGAAAAAAAATCCGAAATGTGTATTCAATCACATTTAGATGGTTTTAAATAAATCCCAAGTTTAGTGAGATATCTAAAGTCATTTTCCTACATAAAGAAAAAACATCTGAAAAATCACAAAAATGGCGATTGTTTTCGTTTTTTTTTTTTTTTTTTTGTAACCGTCCAGATTATCGATTGACCCGAAGATTCTTAATCGTTACGCCTTAATAAACCTGGATATAAATTTTCATCAAAATCAGACAGCTTCAAATTTTGGACCGCGGTGGCGGCCATTTTAAAAATGGTGGCCGATACATAGCTCCAATTGCAAATTGAGCCTGAGATTATTCATCGGGACGTCTTCGAGAACCTAGATATCAATTTTCATGGAAATCGGACAAATTTGAATTTTCGATCGCGTTGGTGACCATTTTGAAAATGGCGGCCGAGACGCACGCGAATTTTTTCATAATCCTGTTTAGACGTTTGAGCTTAATACTTTCACCAAGTTTCGTCAAATTCTGATCAGTAGTTTTCGAGCGGCCATTATGAAAAATGAATTCTACATCCTTCGAAGTGTAGTTCTAACTTCCTGTGAAGTTTCATCTCAATCGGATGAGCTGTTTGTGCAAAAACTGCGGATAAATCAATGAATTTTTATTACAGGAGAATTAAAATAATAACAATTCTTAAGTTGTGCTTGCAAGCAAGTCACATAACTTCCCTCACGTTCCCGAAATAGTCATAGAACTCAAAATGTTGAAATCTGCATACAATGTTAAGCTTAAATAATATAAAATTTTGATCAATTCAACACTTTTTTATTATATTTTCTTATTATAACTTTATCTTTTTTATCTATATAACTGATATTAACCTTTCAAGGTGCACTGTTTTGGTACATTCAAATTTGGAAAGCGTACTTGTTGGTATGGCAACTTCTAAGAAATACTCTTCAAGTTATCCGCAATTGCACTGAGATTCTATGAATTTATAAGTTCTGAAATTTCATGACAGCCAATTGTAAACAAAAGTAGGATTAAAAAATTCCTGACAGCCAATAAAATGTACAATAAATAACCAAATTCCAAGGTTCACTGTATTCCTTCAACAAATATTTCTCTCTGTATATTCCATAATTTGACATACTTGTCACTCAACAGGTAATACAAAAGTTGCTATCCCCTCTTAAAAAATAATACCAGAAGCTCCGAGACGTTTCACTATTCCTGCTAAATTTGGTTATATGGGCAATGTGGTTTTCCGAGAAGGAGATAAGATAAACATATGATTTCGCAATTTCTATAATTTTAAGTCTATTTTACATATATCAACAAAATTGTTACAACGCAGATTGGGTACTTTTAATCTATCATATAAGAGCAGTGAAAAACAGGTGCGGATTTAACTACCGTAGGTACTGATTTAACCAGATCCCGTTTTGACGAGTTGCCGAAGTAACTAGAAATCACACAAACAGCATGCCTGACAGCAGTGAAAGTAGGAAAGTTGCGATTGAAAAGGACACATTTCGCAACAATAAGAGTGTATGACAAACAATTTACGTGATATATGTAAAATAT
Source organism: Perna viridis (assembly GCA_037379345.1). NCBI lineage: Eukaryota > Metazoa > Mollusca > Bivalvia > Mytilida > Mytilidae > Perna > Perna viridis. Next base: position 73,185 of record CM074522.1, read on the forward strand.
CAAAATATTTAAATGTAATGATTTCATTTTATAAAACTTTGGATTGCTATTTAGTTTTTAAAAATGGCAAATATCGTACATGTGAGAACTCGCCCCTAACAAATCAATAGATAATTTTGAACCTAATATTCAACTTCTTTTTCCACAGGTTTTTCTATAATAAATATTGATAAAATTAGTTGTTATTTCCTCTGTTGTCAGTCCAACGGTATATTACAATATGAATTAAATCATACTTAGAAGAAAAACATTTGGAAATTCACAAATATTGACAAATCCTTTTTGGGATAATACTATAGAGATCTTCAAACTCTGCCACCACACCAATTTTCAAGTTGATACCTACTAAGTTTAATGAGAAGACACCATGTCCTATATTATGACCTATACCCTTTTTCAACTGAAGCTCCCCCTTTTAAATTTAATATGAACATCTAAGGGTTGAAATATATTTGCACTTAGCATACAATTTTAAGCTTAAATATTAAGTTTCATAAAATTCTAAAGACATTTACATAATTTTCCAAGAGGGGACCTTATTTTGGATGGCGCCCATTTTAAAATGGTGGCCATCTAAACAAATCTGAAATTTGCATTCAATTACATTTAGATGGTTGTATATAAATCTATCTTCGGTGAAGATATCTCAAGTCATTTTTCCTACAGAAAGAAAAAAAATCCTGAAAAATCACGAAAATGGCGATTTGTTTCGTTTTTTTAATACCATAGCAACACAAAACAAATATTGTATTTTTTGCATGATCTTGTAGAGCTCATTAAACTTTATCACCACACTAATTTTCAAGTTGCTTGCCACCTAGGTTTCCGAAATATCGCAATGTCCGAAATTATTATCTATCCCCTTTTCCGCCAAGGCGCCCCTACTTACATTTTTTTTTGCGACGTGCACTTCTATTGAGTGAGGCCAAACTTCTCAGCAAGTTTCGTTCCAATCCCTCCATTAGTTTCCGAGGAAATGCGCGGACAATTTCATCCGTTAAAAAAAACGTACAAAAGCAATAAATCCCCGACAGTTCGTGTTAGGGGTATTAATAATAGAGAAGAAACGGAGGAAAAACAATAAGTCCCGACGCTCCGTGTTTGGGGACTTAATAAGAAACACAGTAAAAACAATAAGTCTCTGCCACCTTTAAGAAAATGGGACTTTTGGTCAGAATTTTTGCTTTGATTCTGAAGTCCGACTGATACGCATTATATTAGAGTTTCATTAAATTTGTTCAATGAATAAAAACTTATGGCCGTGGGAAAAAAGTGGATTTTGGGACCCATGGAATTTTCAGTTTTTGTTGCCATGGCAACAGACAATATATCGATTCACTTTTGTTTGCTTTATTTTATTAGGATTTTTAAACTCTACAACCATACCAAATTTCAAGTTTCTAGCCACCTGGATTTCCAAGATATTGTAATGTCCTAGATTATGAACTTTTGTAGCCATTTTGAAAATGGGGGCAAATCGGCGAAAATATTTTATAAGAAATCCGAGATATGAATGAGACACAACATACAAAAAAGTTAAAATTGCCTACTATATGTTGCCATGGCAACTGACAAGATATCGATTCACGTTTTGTGCATAATTTTATTAGGCACATGCAGTTCTATCACCATACCAAATTTTAAGTTTCTAGCCACCTAGGTTTCCGAGATATTGCAATGTCCTTTATTATAAATTTTTCTCGTTTCCATGGAAATTGTAGTCATTTTTCTTGCCAAAATGTTTGAGTCAACCTTTCTAAATACCATCCACCTTCATACCAAGTTTAAATTTATTCCCTTCAGTGATGCTCTTTAAAAACTCTGGACACAAATAATTGAACTAAAGAGTATATTTTCTTTAATACCAAATACACCAGCAGCAAGTAAACTTGCAGTAGCAGTCTAATATTCAACGTGAAAAAATACAGCATAACAAAAATGTACGTACACCAATCCAAGTAAAAATAAAACATACAACAAAAATGATATTTTTCCTATGCTTATTACAAGCAATGACTTGTATAGTAATTTTTTTTTATATATGCACACAAACAGGCATTTCTTTTCGCTGCATAAAACACCTCGTATTCAGTTTGATGTGTCTTTTATTATAAGACCAGAATGCACATTGAGTGGGGATTTCAAGTTTTTTTGTTTTTTGTTTTTTTGTTCTTGCAATGGCAGTTTCAAGTTATTTGTTATTTGTGTACGAGAATTCAGAGTGACTCGTGTCATTTTAATTACACTTTCTTTTCATTTGTATTTTTTTTTTTTTTTTTTTTTTTTTTTTGCTTTTAATTGTTTTGTTTTGGTCAATGTTAATAGCGATTGCTTGAAAACATGTTCTTCAATCAATTTAGGGATAGGATACTACTTTGTATTTGTTTGATAACATATCAACTTAAGAATCTTTTTGAAAAAATTTGGTGGCCCTGAAAAGGGCCGTTGTTATTTTTATTCAGGCAAACTGTTTAACCTCCGAATCCGTAGAGGGTACGTCCTTGTCTCTTCAAAGCGTAGACAACGTCCATGGCTGTGACAGTTTTCCTCTTGGAAAAAAAGTATAAAAAAATAATAATTATAATACTAATAATAATAAGAAGAAGAAACAGTACAATAAAACATGTCGCCCGACATTCGTCTGGGGCGTCATAATAATAAGAAACACAGTAAAAATCATGGTCGGCGACTTAATAATACATAAGAAACGGTGCAAAAACAATAAGTCGTGTTCGCGGACTTAATAATAAGAAATACAGTAAAAACAATACAGCTCCAACACTTCGTGGTCGGCGACTTAATAATAATCAGAAACAACAATAGAAATATGTCGCCCAACATTCGTCTGGGGCGACATAACAAGTTTTAAGATGTGCTTGCAAGCAAGCACCATACGAGTCTTCTCACGTTCCCCAAATGATCCCAGAACCCAATAATTCAAATTCAGTATAAAATTATAAGCCTATATACCAAGTTCCATAAAATTTGGATGACAGTTCTACTGTTTTCCAGTGGGGCACCTTATTTTAGATGGCGGCCATTTCGAATGGCAGCCATATACAAGTATCCAAAATATGAAATTTATTCACTCTCAGATGTTTATATTCGTAATATTTGGTGAAGATATCTCAGGTCATTTTTTTCTGCATAAAGGAAAAGCGTCTGAAAAATCACTAAAAATCAACCAATTTGTTTTGTTTCCATGGTAACACATAAAATTTCAATTCACCTTTTGGGATAATATTATAGAGATCATCAAACTCTACCACCACACCAATTTTCACATTGATAGCTACTTGGATTTATATCACAATGTCCTATATTATGACCTATACCCCTTTTATACCGAAGCACCCCTCCTTTAATTTTTTTTGTGAAGTGAACATCTATGGGTTAACATTCCTAACAATTTAAAAGAGTAATCAAAGGAACCAAGGTTGTAGGGTAATCAAAAGAATGTTATCCAGGGACAAAGACCAGACATGGAAAACAGACATACACAACAAAGAACATAAAGTAACTAAAATCATTCATAAAAAGTAACAAAAGTAAATGAGCAACTCGGACTCCACTAAAAGCTGGGAGCATGGACCAGGTGCACCGGTAGGGTAAGCGTCCTCTGCTTTTCTAGAAACACCCGCCGAGTTGTTCATAAAAAGTTAAGTCCGGGGTAGACAAACGAGAATAAAATAAATCAGTTTTTATGGTGCTGATGGATACATCATAACGATCCACGAGTTCATGATGACGACCATAAAACTTCTGTAGTTATGACTTCAATTTTGTAGCAACATAACGCTGTTCCAGAAGCCTATTTGTTAGAGTTCTAGCGCGATACATAAAGTCTTCGTAGTTTCGGGAAGCTCTAGCATAACGTATGAGTTGTGATATGAACACTCCATACGCAGGACCGAAAGTATGTTGCCACAGATGAAAGGAAAGTTTACAATTCTGAATGAAAAGTCATCACGTTTTTCGTAAAGTTTGGTCAATAGTTTTCCCTTACCATCGATTTCTAATTGTAGGTCAAGATATGAGGCTGACTTCATAGTGTCTGTAGTATTCTTTATGTCAAGTTCTTTTGAGTAAATGCGATGTATCAAATCCCCGAAATTAGGATTGTTTAAAAATAATACGTCATCTATATAGCGGAAACTGAGATTGAAGGATCTAGCCAAACGATATTATTTCTTTCTGATCAAATCAGCTATAAAGTCAGCGTCATAAGAGTGAAGAAATAGGTCAGCAAGTAAAGGAGCACAATTTGTTTCCATATTTAGCATACAATTTTAAGCCGAAATATTAAGTTTCATAACATTCTGTTGACATTCACACAATTTTCCAAGAGGGCACCTTATTTTGGATAGTGGCCATTTTGAAATGGTCGCCATTTAAAATAATCAGAAAGATGCATTCAATTACATTAAGATTCAGTCATTTTTCCTACATAAAGAAAAAAAATCTGAAAAATCACAAAATGGTGATTTTTTCGGGGTTTTTTTGTTACCATGGCAACACAAAACATATCGATTTACTTGTTTTGCATAATACAAAAGAGCTCACAAAAAAACTACCACCACACCAATGTTCAAGTTCCTAGCTACCTAGGTTTTCGAGATATCCCAATATCCTAAATTATGACCTATTCCCCTTTTCAGCCAAATCTTTTTTTACAGCGTGCAAGTTCCAACATCTGAGCAAGTTTCGTTTCAATCACTCTTTTGGTTTCCGAGAAAACGTGTCGACAAATTCATCAGTAAAATAAAAACGTACAAAAACAATAAGTCCTCGACAATTTGTAGTCGGCGATTTAACAAGGATTAAGGTTAGGGTAAGAGTCAAAGATATTGTTAGGGTAAGCCTTGGGGTAAGAGTTAACACAATAGAAAACAGGCAACACATGATACGGAATAAACCTAAAGAACACATTATACATAGTCACATGACTTAGGGTCAGGGTTGAGGAGGTGTAAGGGTTTACATACAAAAGACAGGTCTAAAGAAAGTTAGGGTTTGCTATAGAAAAAGTGTCAGAACAAAGACTGGACTTAAGACAGTTATGTTAAACGCTAGGATATATGTTCTAGCGTGGGTTATAGGTCATGGGTAAGGATAAGATTAAGTGTTTGATCTCGGGTAAAGTATTCGTCCTGGATACAATTAGATCTATGGTATGGAACAGGTCTTAGTATTTGTCTTTGGGGAAGGGTTTTGCCTAGGGTTAAGGTAAGATTTAGATATAGGTTTAAGTTAGGTCTCGGTTAAAGTCAGATCAAGTGTTAAGTCTTGTACTAACTTTTGGTCTTGATGGTCCAGGGTAAGGTCTTTGATTAAAGTTAGATTTAGAAGTAGTTATGGGGATAAGGTAAGATACAAGTACTTGTTTGGTTTCAGGGTTATGTTAAGGGTTAGTGTCCAGAATAGAGTTACATATAAAGACTTAATGTAAAAAAAACTGTCATGATAAAATCAAGGCTAAGGTTAGGGTTAGAGTTTCAGATAGATCTAGGGTATGGTCTTTATCTTGATCACAGTTAAATCTATAGTTAAGTCTAGGGTTAGGAGTAAATGTATGGTTTGGACAAGGTCTAAGTATTTGTCTAGGGGTAGTGTTATATGTTTAGGTTAGGGTAGGTTAAAGTTAGATCTAAAGTTAGGTCTTTTGTTAGGGTTTGGTCTTAAAATTCATGGTGAAGTCTTTGATTAAAGTTAGATTTAGAATTAGTTATGGAGTAAAGGTAAGATACAGGTACTTGTTTTAGTTCAGGGTTATGTTTAGGGTTAGTGTTAGGAATATAGTGAAACCGTTTGCGTTAAGGTGAAAAAAATGTCATGATAAAATGAGAGCTAGTGTTAGGGTTAGAGTTTCAGATAAGGTTGGGGTCAGATGTCGATGTTTGTTCAGGGTTATGGTTAAGTTCAGGTTAGGGTTAGGGGTTAGTGGAAAGGGTTAGGGTTACGTTAGGGTAAAGGTCAGGATTAAGTGTATGGTTAAGTATAGGATTACACATAGTGTTATGTAAAGTGTTAAGGTCAGGTTAAGGTAAAAGTTTCAGATAAGGTCTAATGTCAAAAAATTGTTAAAGTTTGTTTGTTTGTTTGTTTGTTTGTTGGGGTTTAACGTCCGAGCAGCAATATTTCAGCCATATTCATACGATGAACATGAAATGGATGATAAAATGAACATGAAATGAAAAAAAAGGATGGGTCACAAGGATAATAGGGTCGACAAATTTTGATTGCCACTGGAAAAATGGGGGAATGGGTAAGGTCGGGCAATTTAGCCTCCTGTGGCGGAGAGCAAAGGTTCCTACTCCCATCGAATACCACAGCAGGGTTCTTTAACGTGCGAGGAACGTGGCATCTTTCCCAACACGGTGCACCACTATGGTTTGCGGTCAGGTTTTCCGTATTATAGCCTGACAACCCCAGCATGTAACACGCCAGGGGTACCCTATTCCACCACCTGGGACACCTATCCCAGTTGCTCTGTGGGCAGAGCGCCTAGCCCCCGGCTAGGTTTCTGAGCACTATTTAGTCGCCTTATACGACAAGCTTAGCGCTGCTGCAGGCCTATTCTTTTAACACCCGGACCTGCACGGGGCAGTTCTGCATGTAGATGCGTGGTTATTTAAGAAGGAAATATTTGATCATTTGATTAAATCCTCACCAAGAATACACACCAAATGTTTTGATTATTATGTCGGCTTTAATTTCGACCGAAATTTATACAAATCATCTACATTGTAATTTTGTAATTGTCCATCTCCATATGCCTTAGAATAAAACTGATGGTCGACATATCCGGAAGTAAAGTATGATAATTAGAAAGTGACAATATTTATTTGAATAGAACGTAATTATATATATCATATCTTGTAAAAGGCTTGTTCAACAATTAATCGTAATGGAGGTGTAGAAAGCTAAAAGACTTAATTGGAATGTCTATATCAAATAACCAACTCTGGACAATTGTACTTGTTTCCTAATTTCGTGTTTTTGCTTATTATAAGGATTTTCCTTTTTGACTTTTGTTATTACCTTTAACTTACTAGGTCTTCTGTAAATGTTATTTGAAGCAAATCTGTACGAAGTAAGGATTTTACGAAAACTGTAACGAAATTCGTGCCATCATTTTTTGAAGTAGTGCAATGTTATATATCTGCGACCGCCGTTAAACAAAATTACTGTTTAAATGCAGGCATATTAAATAGTAGCATACATACATTCAGTATACATATATAATATTGGGACATAATCTTCGATGATTACTTTGGAAGTTAACACTTCACTTAATAGGACACGGCGAAGAGTAAAACTGTCAGGTGTAAAACAAATTGTTCATTAAATGAACAGCCAATTGTAAGAGAACAAAAGTATAGTGCAAATATTTTGACGTATGTATCTGTTATAGTTTCAAATAAAAAGTTATATTACATACTTTTTGTAGCGAAGAATTCAAGGCTGTTTTAATTCGGAATAATTAAAAGTAAGTAAGATATTATAGGCGTCTCTTAATACACACCAAAATATGAACTGTTCACTGTACACTGCAGGCACGTTTTTTTTATTCATGTAAACAAAATGTATGTCTTCCAATGTAAATTTCAACATTTTTATTTTAGAAGACTTGATATTCTTGGCCTACTCTGTTACAAATTGGTAAGTTTTTACCCATATCCTAATAAACTGTAAATCTTCTTCCTCTATATAAAGCCTTTCGTATAAATCTTCATAAAGGCTCACCAAATCTTTGTATTTATTTGAAGATAATAACTCAACCAATTTACCACTTTGCTCGTATAAAGGAGTTTCTGCATGAAAATCGCCCATAATATTGTGTACAGTTCTGTTGTGGAACACATAGGGTGGCGAAAAGGCAACTTCAAGGCCAATCTTGTTGAAGAAATACTCAGCGATGTAACTTCTCCAAATATCAGTTACTCTTCCAGTGACACTTATTGGCAAAGCCATGTATTGAAAAGCTTTTGGAAACCACATGGTAGCTTGAGCATTAAAAGGAGTATATGTGTAATGGGGAAGCACGAACAACTTATCAACACCGGGAACAGCCGTAAAATTAAATTGATTGTATGTCAAACGAAAGATAGCGTCAACGTCTGCTTCGCCATTTGCTAATGATTGAATTACCGCTAGGTTTGTCAATGTCGTCATAACACATGTCTTAGGAAGGATGTTATTACTTTTTAGTAAATCCAAGGGAAACCCTCTAGGCCATACACGACTCTTCGTTTCACGGAAATAGGGATATGTATTTATTAGGACGTTCGTACTTTTCTGTTCACATACAGATAAATAATTGTTTGTGTTTCGATATCCTTCCTTGCTTATGATACCAATATTATCGTCATCAAAATCCCATATCAACTCTGCCTTATTATGAATAGCAAACATATACCCGATATTTTTTCTTGCAAATGAGCTAAATGGAATAGATTCTGCTAACATTGGGTATAAGTACAACTGTTCTGCAACAGAAAGATACACCGTATTATGCTTTTTCTTTTGTTCAAACATTGACATGAATTGTTTCTTTGAAGGTGTTTTGACATCAGCTACTATAACAAGGCACCATTCATCTAATCCGGCGATATGGTTAATAGCTTTTGAAGGGTTAAATATAGTTGTCACAACAGCCCAGAACAAACATTTATATGTTTTCCCTAATGAACGAGCTATTGCTAAATCATCAATCTTCCTGTTGATTGGAGTAACTCTTTCTTTCTCTCCAGAAAAAACATGTCCAGACACAGAGACATCTTTAAATCTTTTTGCCTTTAGCATTTCGTTGTTTCTGTGCATGATATTCATAAATGAGGTAATTTTGACCCTATGAAATACGATATGATTTTTGCAATAATCGGGAACCACGTATTTCATCCAGTCCTTACTATCAGCAAAAGTTTTAATGTGATCAATTCTCTCGTTGTCTTTTTTAAAGTCTATATTCTTATATCTTTTCAGCCAATTTTGAAGAGACGTTGATCCATAATTGGTGTCTTGTAATGATTCATCATCACATGAGCTGGTGTCACAGTACGTTTGGTGTGCTATCCATTTGATAACATTTTTTCCAAGAACAACAAACATTTCATCTATTGGGCCAGTTTTGTCCCATTGCCAACCGTAATACAAATTTGCTGACATAACTTCTTTCAGCCTTTCAAAAACTTGTGGCACACAAAGAAATACATCATCATCGATCCGTATTCCAAGTTCAACTTCTGAGTATGTTCTGTATATGTATTGTAGTATAACATATACCTTTCTTCCATACTTGTTAGCGTACCCATGCTCTGGTACATTTAAATATACTATGTCATTATGGAGTTTGTTCTCTTCGTCAGATTCTGTTGTGTTTTTATCTAGAAAAAAATTGTAAACGATTTTGAAGGGTAACTTTTTCTCCATTTGTTGTATCGTTTTTATCCAAGTTTTCCTTAGAGTGTTTCTTCGTTCACGAAATTCGTCATTGCTTAATATCCCCATTACCACCAGTGGACGTGGTATCGATTCTGATACAAGTCGTTGGTTTTGGGTAGACGCATCTTCTTCTTCTTTTCCAAAGTACATTTGAGGATAAGGGTTAGAGTTAAAAGTGCAATATTTCGAAAATAAAATGAGCAAGGTAAATAACATAAGTAAACATAGTATTGTTCTCGTCAATTGTATTCTGTAAACCATATCTAGATCAAGTAGTCTTTTATATTGTCATCTATTTCAGCAAATAGGTCTTGTATCTAAAACAGTGTCAATGCTGATCAGTAAAATGTTCCTTGATGTAAATTGATAAGTGACAAAATCTAGTCTTAATGTTGTTATTATTATTATCTAATTTCCAATATGTGCAATAATTTGATTAATTAGATATGTAGAAATGATTTCACAAAAATATCATGAAAAGTGAAAAAAGAACTACGAAATGAAGAAAAAAATAGACGAATAGAATCGGAAATTCAATAAATATGGCATAGGTAGAATTTCGGACTTTAATTCACCAAACTACTTTTTTATTCTTAGATAACAGCCTTACCTTAATACAAGAAAGAAAAAAAAACAAATCTATTTTTAAACGTTTTCCGCCACAATAATTTAAGAAAATAACATGTTCATGTATATTTATTTAGTTTCTTACATTCACATGTCAATAATGTAGAAGTGTAATTTTTGCAAAAAGTTATTTTCATGTCCTAAAGACGCTCAGGAATAAAGAAAAAATAAAGTCACAGAAAAAAAACATCACAAAACCCTAGTTAGCGCACTCAGGTCTCCACGGGTTTCGAGCATAACCAAAAACTATTGAAACCTGTAAGGAGTAGGGCCAATGAGGACTAATGATTCTTGCCTGACAAGCTTGGAATAGTGGATAAAAGAAAGCACTTTTGATATACAAGCTGTACTGTATATTCAATTGGTAACGAAATTTCTAAATAAGAAGGATCATGACTCGCATATAGCATAATCTGTTCAATTATGTATAACTCCTACAAACTTTAATAGAATCCAACTTTCCTGTTAATATATACAACCTCATATGATGTCCTCAATACACACAGATTCATGTTATTAAGTTCGGGAGTTTCAAAGAAGAAGTCGAGGTGTGATCCGTATGCAGCATATTATTTTCAATGGGCCTCAATGCGGCAAAATTCAATGGATGAAATATTCCAGTTAGTATGTATTCACAATTTCAAATGTGTTCTTTACTACATACCTAATTCCTTTTATTCGGTTCACCAGTTTCAGAGAATATGTGGTGACAAGATGCGTATATAACATCTTCTGATCAAAATAGCATGTTTCCAAACAAAATATATTGGATCCTTAATTACTGTTAATATATACAACTTCGTCAACTTTCCTTTCATCTGTGACGGCATCACTTCAGCACCTGCGCATGGAGATTTCATATCACAACTCATATGTTATGCCATAGCTTGCCGTAACTACGCAGACTTTTTTTGTGCCGCGATAGACTTCTTACAGTTAGGCCTCTGGAACATGGTTATGTTGCATCAACATTGAAGTCATCACTACAGAAGTTTTATGGTCGTCATCATGAATTCGTGGAACATTACTGTGTATCCATCAGCACCATGAGAACTCATTTGTTCAAGTTGTCATAGTTTTCCTTTCCTTTTTAACCTGAACCCAGCGGGCGTTTCTAGAGAGGCAAAGGACGCTTACCCTACCAGTGCACTTGGCCGTGCTCCCATTTTGTTTTGTGGAGTCCGAGTTGCTCATTTACTTTTGTTACTTTGTATGTATTATTTTGGATATCTTAATTTTTTTTGTTTTGTTAAATGTTTATTATGTATGGTCTTTTTGCATGGATTACATTCTTTTGATTTTCGGTAGAATTTTGGTTCCCTTGATAACTCTTTTGTAAAATGTCTTTAATGATTGATTGATTGATCGTTGGGGTTTAACGTCCGAGCAGCAATATTTCAGCTATATTCAGACGATGAACATGAAACGGATGATAAAATGAACATGAAATGATGATGAAATGAAAAACGGGATGGGACACAAGGACAGTAGGGTCGACAAATTTTGATTGCCACTAGCAAAAGGGAGGGATGGGTAAGGTCGGGCAATTTAGCCTCCTGTGGCGGAGCGCAAAGATTCCTACTCCTATCAAATACCACATCAGGGTTCTTTAACGTGCAAGGAACGTGGCATCTTTCCCAACATGGTGCACCACTATGGTTTGCCGTCAGGTTTTCCGTATTATAGCCTGACAAACCCAGCATGCAACACGCTAGGGGTACCCCATTCCACCACCTGGGGCACACATCTCAGTTGCTCTGTGGGCAGAGCGCCTAGCCCCCGGCTAGGTTTCTGAGCACTATTTAGTCGCCTTTGACGACAAGCTTAGCGCTGCCGCAGGCCTATTCTTTTAACACCCGGACCTGCACGGGGCTAAAATGTCTTTAATAGATACCACCTTTTTTATAAATTTCAATTGCAGTGACATAGAGAGGACAGACTGACGGACACATTTTACCGGGTTCAAAACAATTGACTTTATCATATTCTCTTCATACGCATATAAAATGCAATAATTAACTCAAACATCGATCTCAAAAACTATACATGTAGGTACTGTTTCCTTTGGCTCGACATCCTTTTATTCCACTAGTTTAGCTAGAGGTAAATATTTTTCCAAAGATTAATTACTTTTATTTTAAGGAACATATTTCCTTACTTTACAATAAAACATTTCCAGTGCAATACCCCCCTGTGGATCGCTATCCTTGTCGTGGTAAGGGGGCTTGCGTGCCTCAGTGATCCTAAGAGCTATGCCAGCTGGAATTTTTTCTCCTGGTAGGGTTACCCATGCTGGAAAGGTCAAAGGTTAGAGGCCTGACTAAAGCGATCCGAACATCGACCGTGGGCCCGGTGTTTAAAATAAAAAGTGGGTTCACCTAATTGTTTGCAGTGAGTTGCAACCCGTGAGTTATTGGTGGGCGAGGAGGTCCTAGTGGATGAAGGTCGTATCTAGACTCCAGTCGTGACGTAACCCCCGTGTCATCGATGGCTGGATGATCGAGAATACGGCTGTATATGCCACTCGGCTCTTAGGTCATCTAAACGGGAGATCGGATGGACCCGGTTCGATCAATCGGCTGGTCACCTCATGCCCTTTATTTGTCCACCTGCTTTACTGATGGCATTTTGTTTAATCCAATGTTTCTAAAATTTTCAAAAGCTTACAAATGGCAAATGAAGAAGGCGGTGGCTCATGGGTCAATCGAGTAGTACGCTGTCTATGCGCCATTGATAGATACGCTCTGTTCGAGTATGTCGTCTCTGGAATCCCTGATGCTATCTGCTGGAAATCCGTAGAGTCATAGCATCGCCCGTGTTGGCACTCGGTGGCGGGTGGGGAACAGAGACGATGAAACTTATAAAAACTTAACATGGCGACAAAAAACAACGGGGAGTCCAATGTTTCTTATTAAAAAAAAACGAAAAAGTGATGTCTGCAATTCTTCTGACGAAAGTGATAAAAACTGGCCAAGATTTATTGTAATTTCTGCAAAAGATAAAGACAAAAATGTTAATGACCTTTTTCCTTTTTTAATACAAAAAACTATCAAGGGTGTATGGTGATGTTAAAGATACAAAGAAAATAAGATCAGGAATTTTAATTGAATGCCTCAGACCTGGCCAATCATCAAATTTGTAAAAATTAACCAGGATTGGTGACCTTGATGTGGTTTCATCTGCACACAAGTCACTAAATCAGTCACAGGGTGTCCTTAAATACCGAGGTCGAGACCTGGACGCCTTGACTGATGAAGAGATCTGTGAGGAACTGAAATCACAAGGCGTTAAGTTAGTGAAAAGGTTTACTTCTCGACGTGCAGATGCAACCACACCAATGAGAACAATCCTGTTAACATTTAGTTCCACTTCAGTGCCATCTCATGTCTACATTGGTCCATACAGAACAACTGTCAGTCTGTATATTCCTAACCCACTTCGGTGTTTTAAATGCCAGAAGGGCATGGAAATGGCCAGTGTAGAGGAAAACTGTTTTGTTTCCGATGCTCTGAAGAAGGACACGAGGGAATCGACTGCAAAAAAGATCTGAAATGCAAAAACTGTGAGGAAGTTCACATGTCATCATTTAATGATTGCCCTCTTTATAAAAAAGAAAAAGATATTTTAAAGCTAAAAACTGAAAACAAAGTTTCATATAGTGAAGCTCGCCAGAAGTAGTCCCTCTCCAACAATGTTCTTGCATCTGGCAAAACATCATATGCTAGTTTTGCAAAGCGTGTTTGTCTGTCCTCGACTGTTGAGGTGCAGACGATCATGAGTTGGAAAGAGGATATCAATGGTCTTGCCAAACTGCCCACTGAGGTATCCACCAAAATAATGAAACCATCCAAAATGTTTAGAGGAAATTAAAAAGGCCAGAGCTAAAAAATCTCACCAATGTTCCCAGACTCAGTCATCCCAAAATTCCGGATCATCTTCAAAATCATCTCCATCATCACAACAGTCTATCATGTTCGTCTTCCAAATCTTCTCAACAGAAGAATTTCCAACCCCCAAAAAAGTTGGGGAATTTCCGTGTGTAAGACTTGGAGAAATCTAAGTCTAGGCGACAGATTGTGTCGCCTGTGGTGTCGGAATCGGATTCCGAGTCTGACATGGAAACAACAGATCATCGATTTTGTCCAGGTGAAAACTGGCTGGGTCCCAACCTTGATCATATTGACCAAACAGATCCTGTTGCCAAGAAAAAATACAAGGAGCAGCGTGCTCAATCAATTCGAATTGACCCTAATGGTGGCACTCGTACTAGAAGGTTATCGAGTCGTGGTCGCGGATCCAAGTCAGAGAAAATATCCCCCATTCGTCACCCATAAAAAAATGGCCAAATTACTTCAATGGAATTGTCGAGGTTTAAAGGCTAATATTTTGGAATTAACTCTTCTTGTTCAGGCTATTTTACCAGTTGCATTATGTCTCCAGGAGACTCATTTAAAAGATTGTTGTTTGTTTGTTTGTTGGGGTTTAACATCCGAGGAGCAATAGTTCAGCTATATTTAGACTATGAACATGAAATGGATGATAAAATGAACATGAAATGAAAAAAAGGATGGGTAACAAGGATAACAGGGTCTACAAATTTCGTTTGCCACTGGAAAAAGGGGGATGGGTAAGGTAGGGCAATTTAGCCTCCTGTGGCGGAGCGCAAAGGTTCCTACTCCTATCGAATACCACAACAAGGTTCTGTAACGTGCGAGGAACGTGGCATCTTTCCCAACACGGTGCACCACTATGGTTTGCGGTCAGGTTTTCCGTATTATAACCTGACAACCCCAGCATGTAACACGCCAAGGGTACCCCATTCCACCACCTGGGGCACACATCCCAGTTGCTCTGTGGGCAGAGCGCCTAGCCCCGGCTAGGTTTCTGAGCACTATTTAGTCGCCTTATACGACAAACTCCTTTTAACACCCGGACCTGCACGGGGCTCATTTAAAAGAAACGGATTAAATTTCCGTAAAGGGATATACAATGTATAGTACATTTGCTGAGGCAAATAAACGAGCTGCGGGTGGATCTACCATTTTTATTAGGGACAGAGTAATGCATAGTTCAGTTCCTTTAACTACCGATCTACAAGCAGTGGCCATTCGGGGATCCCTTGATAAAACCATAACCGTTTGTTCCATTTACATTCCCCCTATTCAATTTTGTGCAGAAATAAATTAGTTGATTTGGTTAAACAGTTGCCCAAACCATTTATTATTTTGGGTGACTTTAATGCCCATAATCCTTTATGGGGAAGTAATCATACGAATGATAAAGGTAAAAAAGTTGAGGAGCTCCTTCAGCAAGAAGATTTGTGCATATTTAATGACGGATCTTCAACGTTCCTTCATTCAGGCAATGGATCGTATTCTTCTATTGATTTAAGCATTTGTGATCCTCTCGTACTTTCAGAGTTTACATGGCGAGTTCATGATGACTTGTGCGGAAGTGATCATTTTCCAATTATTTTGGAACATTTATCCTCCACAACGGAGGAAGTCAACCTCGTTTTAAACTTGAGAAAGCAGATTGGGCTTCATTTGAAGCCCACTGTCTTGAAGAATTACGATTAGAAACGATGAAGGATGTTGTAGATCCCATTTTATTATTTAATGAAAGACTGACATCAATTGCTAATAAAACAATACCTAAAACCTCGACAAATCCAAAAAGGCCTAGTAAACCATGGTTTACTGATGAGTCCGACAAAGCGATCGAAGAACGCAACAAGGCCCATCGCCGGTTTGACAAAAATCCTACACCAGCAAATCTGTCAAACTTCCGAATATTTCGAGCAAAAGCTCGACGTACATGTAAACAAGCCAGACGAACCTCTTGGAAAAATTTAGTTTCTAGTATTAAATCTCACATTCCCCTCAATAAAGTATGGAATTTTATTAGAAAAGTAAAAGGAAAAAATTCGAATTCTTCAGTGAAACACCTTAAAGTTGGTAGTACCAATCTAACCACTAAAAAAAGATATCGCCAATAAGATAGCCGAAACTTTCGCTAAACATTCATTCTCAACTAACAACAAACCGGATTTTCAAAAAATTAAATCATCTGCAGAGAAGACAAAATTAAACTTCAAGTCAAATAATGCTGAATCCTACAACTCTCAATTTAACCAGGATTGGTGACCTTGATGTGGTTTCATCTGCACACAAGTCACTAAATCAGTCACAGGGTGTCCTTAAATACCGGGGTCGAGACCTCGACGCCTTGACTGATGAAGAGATCTGTGAGGAACTGAAATCACAAGGCGTTAAGTCAGTGAAAAGATTTACTTCTCGACGTGCAGATGCAACCACACCAATGAGAACAATCCTGTTAACATTTAGTTCCACTTCAGTGCCATCTCATGTCTACATTGGTCCATACAGGACAGCTGTCAGTCTGTATATTCCTAACCCACTTCGGTGTTTTAAATGCCAGAAGTTTGGGCATGGAAAGGGCCAGTGTAGAGGAATACTGTTTTGTTTCCGATGCTCTGAAGAAGGACACGAGGGAATCGACTACAGAAAAGATCTGAAATGCAGAAACTGTGAGGAAGCTCACATGTCATCATCTAAAGATTGCCCTCTTTATAAGAAAGAAAAAGATATTTTAAAGATAAAAACTGAAAACAAAATTTCATATAGTGAAGCTCGCCAGAAGTGGTCCCTTTCCAACAATTTTCTTGCATCTGGCAAAACATCTTATGCTAGTGTTGCAAAGCGTGCTTGTCTGTCCTCGACTGTTGAGGTGCAGACGATCATGAGTTGGAAAGAGGATATCAATGGTCTTGCCAAACTGCCCACTGAGGTATCCACCAAAATAATGAAACCATCCAAAAAATGTTTAGAGGAAATTAAAAAGGCCAGAGCTAAGAAATCTCACCAATGTTCCCAGACTCAGTCATCCCAAAATTCCGGATCATCTTCAAAATCATCTCCATCATCACAACAGTCATCGTCTTCCAAATCTCAACAGAATGTCCAACCCCCAAAAAAGTTGGGGAATTACCGTGTGGAGGACTTGGAGAAATCCAAGTCTAGGCGACAGATTGTGTCGCCTTTGGTGTCGGACTCGGATTCCGAATCTGACATGGAAACAACAGATCATGGACTTTGTCCAGGTGAAAACTGGCTGGGTCCCGACCTTGATCAGATTGACCAAACAGATCCTGTTGCCATGAAAAAATACAAGGAGCAGCGCGCTCAATCAATTCGAATTGACCTTAATGGTGGCACTCGTACTAGAAGGTCATCGAGTCGTGGTCGCGGATCCAAGTCAGAGAAAATATCCCCCATTCGTCACCCATAAAAATGGCCAAATTACTTCAATGGAATTGTCGAGGTTTAAAGGCTAATATTTTGGAATTAACTCTTCTTGTTCAGTCTATTTTACCAGTTGCATTATGTCTCCAGGAGACTCATTTAAAAGAAACGGATCAAATTTCCGTAAAAGGATATACAATGTATAGTACATTTGCTGAGGCAAATGAACGAGCTGCTGGTGGATCTACCATTTTTATTAGGGACAGAGTAATACATAGTTCAGTTCCTTTAACTACCGATCTACAAGCAGTGGCCGTTCGGTTATCCCTTGATAAAACCATAACCGTTTGTTCCATTTACATTCCCCCAAATTCAATTTTGTGCAGAAATAAATTAATTGATTTGGTTAAGCAGTTGCCCAAACCATTTATTATTTTGGGTGACTTTAATGCTCATAATCCTTTATGGGGAAGTAATCATACGAATGATAAAGGTAAAAAAGTTGAGGAGCTCCTTCAGCAAGAAGATTTGTGCATATTTAATGACGGATCTTCAACGTTCCATCATTCAGGCAATGGATCGTATTCTTCTATTGATTTAAACATTTGTGATCCTCTCGTACTTTCAGAGTTTACATGGCGAGTTCATGATGACTTGTGCGGGAGTGATCATTTTCCAATTATTTTGGAACATTTATCCTCTAAAACGGAGGAACGTCAACCTCGTTTTAAACTTGAGAAAGCAGATTGGGCTTCATTTGAAGCCCACTGTCTTGAAGAATTACGATTAGAAACGATGAAGGATGTTGAAGATCCCATTTTATTATTTAATGAAAGACTGACATCAATTGCTAATAAAACAATACCTAAAACCTCGACAAATCCAAAAAGGCCTAGTAAACCATGGTTTACTGATGAGTCCGACAAAGCGATCGAAGAACGCAACAAGGCCCATCGCCGGTTTGACAAAAATCCTACACCAGCAAATCTGTCAAACTTCCGAATATTTCGAGCAAAAGCTCGACGTACATGTAAACAAGCCAGACGAACCTCTTGGAAAAATTTTGTTTCTAGTATTAAATCTCACACTCCCCTCAATAAAGTATGGAATTTTATTAGAAAAGTAAAAGGAAAAAATTCGAATTCTTCAGTGAAACACCTAAAAGTTGGTAATACCACTCTAACCACCGAAAAAGATATCGCCAATAAGCTAGCTGAAACATTCGCTAAACATTCATCCTCAACTAACAACAAACCGGATTTTCAAAAAATTAAATCATCTGCAGAAAAGACAAAATTAAACTTCAAGTCAAATAATGCTGAATCCTACAACTCTCAATTTTCTATAGAGGAACTAAAATCGTCACTGGCTAAAGCCCACGATACAGCTAGTGGGCTAGATAATATTCACTATCAACTTTTGAAACATCTTCCTGATCCATCTCTACATACACTTCTTGCGTTAATGAACGAGATATGGACTTCTGGTAACGTTCCGTCCATCTGTAAAACGGCTTCAGTAGTCCCTATTCCAAAACCAGGAAAAGATCATTCGGATCCTTCAAATTATCCCCCGATCGCATTGACAAGCTGCGTCTGCAAGACAATGGAACGAATGGTCAATGATCGCCTTGTGTGGTTCCTTGAGAAGCATAACTTACTCACTAATATTCAGTGTGGTTTTAGGCAAGGCAGAAGTACTCTTGACCATTTAGTCCGGTTTGAAACGCTCATCAGAAATGCATTTGCTAAAAATGAACATGTTGTGTCGGTCTTTTTCGATTTAGAAAAAGCCTATGACACGACGTGGAAATGTGGTATTTTAAAAGATATATTTGATATGGGGTTGAAAGGAAGACTTCCTCTGTTCTTGTCTAATTTTTTGTCAGATCGTCATTTTAATGTGAGGGTAAATTCGACTTTTTCTGAGGAGAAGGAACAGGAAATGGGAGTTCCTCAGGGAAGTATTCTTTCTGTCACTCTCTTCAGTATTAAAATTAATAGTTTAGCCCAAGTTTTGAAGGACAATATTGACGGTTCCTTGTATGTAGACGACTTTTTGATCTGCTACAGGGGACAAAATATGAGTAATATTGAAAGGCAGTTACAACTTTGCCTCAAAAGAATTGAGAAATGGGCTTTGGAGAATGGGTTTAAGTTTTCTACATCTAAAACTGTTGGTATGCACTTTTGTCGAAAGCGAAAGCTGCATCCGGACCCAGATCTCTTTCTTTATGGTAATAAAATCAAAATAGTAGAAGAAACAAAATTCCTTGGATTACTTTTTGATAGTAAACTTTCTTTTCTTCCCCATATCAAATTACTTAAATCTAGGTGTCTTAAGGCACTAGATATTTTAAAAATGGTGTCCAGTACCGATTGGGGTGCTGATACCTCAATTTTATTAAATTTATATAGATCTTTGGTTAGGTCTAAACTTGATTATGGATCTATTGTTTATGGTTCCGCCAAAAAATCTTACCTTAAAATTTTAGACGCTGTTCACCACCAGGGGTTGCGACTTTGCCTTGGTGCCTTCAGAACCTCTCCTATTGAGAGCCTTTATGCCGAGGCAAATGAACCATCCCTTGGAGACAGACGTTTGAAATTAGGTCTTCAATATGTAAGT
Organism: Perna viridis; assembly: GCA_037379345.1. Classification (NCBI taxonomy): domain Eukaryota; kingdom Metazoa; phylum Mollusca; class Bivalvia; order Mytilida; family Mytilidae; genus Perna; species Perna viridis. The sequence goes on from CM074522.1 coordinate 93,149, forward strand.
AAACTTATGGCCTACCCAGATAGCCCTGCCTACGACTGTGTCATTAATCCTATTTATGTCGACATTTATCGAAAACATGAAAGCAAAACCCCTCCTTTTGGAATTCGAATAAAACCTCATTTGGAAGCAATTCATCTGGAGACCAATGCAGTGACACCTGTTGTTACTTCGAAATGCCCTCCATGGGAGCTTCCACATCCTTCTTTCATTTTTGATCTGCGTGAATATAAAAAGTCCGATACCAATCCTTTATTTTTACAACAAACATTTTCTGAAATTAAAGCAAATTATCCAGATTTTTTGACGATGTATATAGATGGCTCAAAGGATGGCGATAGCGTTGCATGTGCTGCTGTCCATGGTGACAGAACTGTAACTGAACGGTTGCCATCGAGCCCTTCCATATTCACAGCTGAAGCTCGAGCCATATTGTTAGCACTTAAATTGATTACTCAATCTAATCTGTCACAGTTTATTATTTGTTCTGACTCTTTGAGCTGTCTTTTGGCAATTAAGAATCACAAACTGAAAAATACACTTATTTTACAAATTTTATATTTTATTCATCGACGTCGGGAATTTGATAAAGAGATTGTTTTCCTCTGGGTACCCAGTCATGTTGGTATTCAGGGGAATTCAGTTGTAGACAGGGTTGCCAAAAAGGCATTAAATGAAATAATAAAGGACGTTAGTTTGCCATACACCGATTTTAAACCTTTAATAAGGAAATATATTTTAAAGATGTGGCAGGACCGATGGGACGGTCTTGAACACAACAAACTCAATTCCATAAAACCCGATCTAGGCGTTCATCAATCCGGGTCGGGCAATCGTAAAGAGCAAGTGGTCATGACTAGATGCCGCATTGGACATTCTAGATTTACACATGGCCATTTGCTTGTTGGTGAGCCTCCACTTGAGTGTATCCCATGTGATTGCCCTTTCTCTATCAAACATGTTTTTCTGGATTGTGTGGATTTTGCCAACACCAGGCAAAATTATTTTGACTGCGCCAATATGTTTGATTTGTTCAAGACCGTTTCATCTAAAAACATTATCGATTTCTTGCGGGACATCGTTTTATTTAATAAAATCTAAATTGGATACCTTCCTTGATTTTTCAATATTTTAAATGTTTTATCGAAGTTATGTTTCTATATGTATTTTATGTTTTAGGTTCACCTTTTATGTTCCTTTTTATATGTAAATAGCTGTTTGTTTTAATTTCATTATTTTATGAAGAGACTTTGATCTTGCTTTTAATATTTTCCTTGCATTAAATGTTCTTGCCGTGATATGGCCCTGGTCGCCGAAACGGCAATAAACAACAACAAACAATCAATCAATCTGGAAAGCGGCTTCAGTTGTCTCTATCCCAAAACCAGGAACGGATCATACGAATCCTTCAAATTATCGCCCGATCGCATTGACAAGCTGCGTCTGCAAGACAATGGAACGAATGGTCAATGTTCGCCTTGTGTAGTTCCTTGAAAAGCATAACTTACTCACTAATATTCAGTGTGGTTTTAGGCAAGGCAGAAGTACTCTTGACCTTTTAGTCAGGTTTGAAACGCTCATCAGAAATGCATTTGCTAAAAATGAACATGTTGTGTCGGTCTTTTTCGATTTAGAAAAAGCCTATGACACGACGTGGAAATATGGTATTTTAAAAGATATATTTGATATGGGGTTAAAAGGAAGACTTCCTCTGTTCTTGTCTAATTTTTTGTCAGATCGTCATTTTAATGCAAGGGTAAATTCGACTTTTTCTGAGGAGAAGGAACAGGAAATGGGAGTTCCTCAGGGAAGTATTCTTTTTGTCACTCTTTTCAGTATTAAAATTAATAGTTTAGCCCAAGTTTTGAAGGACAATATTGACGGTTCCTTGTATGTAGACGACTTTTTGATCTGCTACAAGGGACAAAATATGAGTAATATTGAAAGGCAGTTACAACTTTGCCTCAAAAGAATTGAGAAATGGGCTTTGGAGAATGGGTTTAAGTTTTCTACATCTAAAACTGTTGGTATGCACTTTTGTCGAAAGCGAAAGCTGCATCCGCACCAGATCTCCTTCTTTATGGTAATAAAATCAAAATAGTAGAAGGAACAAAATTCCTTGGATAACTTTTTGATAGTAAACTTGCTTTTCTTCCCCATATCAAATTACTTAAATCTAGGTGTCTTAAGGCACTAGATATTTTAAAAATGGTGACCAGTACCGATTGGAGTGCTGATACCTCAATTTTATTAAATTTATATAGATCTTTGGTTAGGTCTAAACTTGATTATGGATCTAATGTTTATGGTTCCGCTAAAAAATCTTACCTTAAAATTTTAGACGCTGTTCACCACCAGGGGTTGCGACTTTGCCTTGGTGCCTTCAGAACCTCTTCTATTGAGAGCCTTTATGCCGAGGCAAATGAACGATCCCTTGGACAGGCGTTTGAAATTAGGTCTTCAATATGTAAGTAAACTTATGGCCTACCCAGATAGCCTTGCCACAGGAGGCTAAATTGCCCGATCTTACCCATCCCCTTTTTTCCAGTGGCAATCAAAATTTGTCGACCGTATTATCCTTGTGACCCATCCTTTTTTTTTCATGTCATGTTATTTTATCATCCATTTCATGTTCATTATCTGAATATAGCTGAAATATTGCTGCTCGGACGTTAAACCCCAAGAAACAAACAAACAGATAGCCCTGCCTACGACTGTGTCCGTAATCCTATTTATGTCGACATTTATCGAAAACATGAAAGCAAAACCCCTCCTTTTAGAATTCGAATAAAACCTCATTTGGAAGCAATTCATCTGGAGACCAATGCAGTGACACCTGTTGTTACTTCGAAATGCCCTCCATGGGAGCTTCCACACCCTTCTTTCATTTTTGATCTGCGTGAATATAAAAGGTCCGATACCAATCCTTTATTTTTACAACAAAAATTTTCTAAAATTAAAGCAAATTATCCAGATTTTTCGACGGTGTATACAGATGGCTCAAAAGATGGCGATAGCGTTGCATGTGCTTCTGTCCATGGTGACAAAACTGTAACTGAACGGTTGCCATCAAGCTCTTCCGTATTCACAGCTGAAGCTCGATCCTTCTTGTTAGCACTTAAATGGATTACTCAATCTGATCTGTCACAGTTTATTATTTGTTCTGACTCTTTGAGCTGTCTTTTGGCAATTAAGAATCACAAACTGAAAAACACTCTTATCTTACAAATTTTATATTTTATTCATCGACGTCGGGAATTTGATATAGAGATTGTTTTTCTCTGGGTACCAAGTCATGTTGGTATTCAGGGGAATTCAGTTGGAGATAGGGTTGCCAAGACGGCATGAAATGAAATAATAAAGGACGTTAGTTTGCCATACACCGATTTTAAACCTTTAATAAGGAAATATATTTTGAAGATGTGGCAGGACCGATGGGACGGTCTTGAACACAACAAACTCAATTCCATAAAACCCGATCTAGGCGTTCATCAATCCGGGTCGGGCAATCGCAAAGAGCAAGTGGTCATGACTAGATGCCGCATTGGACATTCTAGATTTACACATGGCCATTTGCTTGTTGGTGATCCTCCACCTGAGTGTATCCCATGTGATTGCCCTTTCTCTATCAAACATGTTCTTCTAGATTGTGTGGATTTTGCCAACACCAGGCAAAATTATTTTGACTGCGCCAATATGTTTGATTTGTTCAAGACCGTTTCATCTAAAAACATTATCGATTTCTTGCGGGACATCGGTTTATTTAATAAAATCTAAATTGGATACCTTCCTTGATTTTTCAATATTTTAAATGTTTTATCGAAGTTATGTTTCTATATGTATTTTATGTTTTAGGTTCACCTTTTATGTACCTTTTTATATGTAAATAGCTGTTGGTTTTAATTTCATTATTTTATGAAGAGACTTTGATCTTGCTTTTAATATTTTCATTTCATTAAATGTTCTTGCCGTGATATGGCCCTAGTCGCCGAAACGGCTTGAAAATATAAGAATCAATCAATCAATCCTGAAAGAAAACATATTTGCTATTTCATGTATATTTTTATGTGTAGATTTGCAAGATATCATTTTTAAAACTTCAAATACAATATACGCATCTATATCTTGTTTTTCCTTTTCATGAAAAGTAAAATTAACTCATCATTAAAAATGACATATAGTTATCTCTTTAAAAAATGACTTTTTTGTCATAGAAGGGTAATAATAAATTTACCGAACTGATTAATTCTAGGTAGTAGTCATAACGAATAGCCTTATAGAAGTCCGCTCAATGTGATATCACACCAAAAGCGAAGTTTTTGTGTTGATATCTGAGCAAAATTAAATTGACCTTACCTATTTTATGTAGCATGACCGGTCACAACTAGGCAAACTAGAGATGCTTTGAAGAATTAAAACTATTAAAAATATCTCTAAAAAAATTACAAAGATGTCATTTAGCGGCACCTTTATTTTGATATAGTATAAAAACATGTGCTGATATCCTACTACTTTGATTGTTTTATTATTTACGAACCAGGTAATAAGAAAAGCGCGCCGCGGATACCTGGCAGGGCTTATATTATTTGTTCCGGTTTGCTCTGTAAAAAGAAGCAATAAATGTATAACATTTCACATTGAATCAAATTTGACACATGCATAGAAAAAGCCTTGAATTACTTGTCTTCCCCTAGAACTTCGCCCTTCTCTTTGCCTGCCAATCTGCAAAAGAGTATTCCCATGCATACTTCAATTAGTGACCATGTTTTATTGTTGCGCACACGTACCTGATAACTACATAGAATCGTTTGAAGTTGCCTTAACACATGTCTCCCTTTTAACTAGCACTTGAATATATTTGAGATCAAAATGGACATGGTACAGATTTCAAATGATTTACTAAATTTCTAAAGGCAAGAGCAATGCTGGGAATCCCTTTGACAGCATTTTAGGAATCCCAAAGAAACATCTGGGCAGGGGTTCCCCTTTTGCCAGGTTATCCCACCTGGTCGGGGAGGGGTGAAATAAATAAGTTTTATTGGGAGAAAATGTTTAATGAAAGTTTAATCGTAAAAAGGAAAAACGTTGTTGTCAGTACAAGAATATAAAAATTGTTTCCCTTTGTCCGAGGGGAAGACATAACAACAAAAAAGGATTTATGTCTCAAAGACACTGATGTCCTGTACCAGCAAACTCTGATGAAACTTCACCATAAGTTTAAAAAGTTAAGTAAGGATCCAACTAAAGAGCCCTGTGAATCATTTCCGTTTTCTATGGATTATCAGACACAAAATAATTTCTTTTATTGATTCACGTCTATAACCACGAAGTAAAATAATATAATATTAACAAATTTCATTTATTCCGGAATAATTTTGAAACAAAAAGATGAAGAGATGCGTTTTTGTTTGTGTACAGCAATAATTTGTTTGTTTGTTTGTTTGGTGGGGTTTAACGTCCGAGCAGCAATATTTCAGCTATATTCAGACTATGAACATGAAACTGATGATAGAATGAACATGAAATGATGAAATGAAAAAGGGGTGGGAAACAAGGACAACGGGGTCGACAAATGTTGATTGCCACTGGAAATGGGGAGAGGTGGGTAAAGTCGAGCAATTTAGCCTTCTGTGGCGGAGCCCTATGGTTCATACTCCGGGAGAATACCACAGCAGGGTTCTTTAACGTGCGAGGAACGTGGCATCTTTCACAACACGGTGCACCACTATGGTTTGCGGTCAGGTGTTCCGTATTATAGCCTGACAACCCCAGCATGTAACACGCCAGGGGTACCTCATTCCATAACCTGGGGCACACATCCAAGTTGCTCTGTGGGCAGAGCGCCCTAGCCCCCGGCACTACTTAGTCGCCTTTTACGACAAGCTTAGCGCTGCTGCAGGCCTATTCTTTTAACACCCGGATCTGCACGGGGCAGAAATAATTTGTAAAAAAGCTGTGAATTGAAGAATACGTAAATATTGGCATATTGAACTTTGCATCATTTGTTTTGTTGACTGGTATATCAACTTTGATTGTAATGCGTGTAGTACATTTACAGGTACTACATTTGTTTTGCCATTTCTGATATCTTTTCAACTTACAAAAAAATACATGCATCATTTGTATTCTATCTTCCATGGCCTAATTCTTTATTTGAGTCTACTTTGATTATTCATAAAATCGGAAGTAATAAACTCCGTTTCGTCTAATTCATTCAGTATATTTAAGCGTGACTAAATAACATTGTTTCAAAATATAAAGTATATTTATTTTGTTACCTGTTAACTTATGAGCAAGGTGAAAACAAAAGACAGCCACGTTATTGGTCAAAAATCGGACATGTTTGTTATCCTGTGACTCACTCAGATGTATGTGTTTCTGTGAGGTAATAGAACACTTTTATTAAATTTGACATGTTAATGGCACTGGCCTTGGCACATTTATGAATCTTACAGAATCTAAGTATTTATTTTTTCAATGTCTAAACTTCGTCAGAAACATATATTGTATAGCAATAATTTTCTTGGTTTTAAAAACCCAACTTCATGATAGATATAAATACATCGGTGCAATATAATGATATTTTTTACATGTTAAGGCGAGACGTCACTAAAGGACTATGTCTTACCTCTCTATAAGATTAAGCATTTGCTTACATCTCATCGGCTTACATCGTAATATTAACTTTAAATAGGGCTTATGGACCATTTGAAAGATATTAAGCATAAAAACGCCGATGTTAGGGGTAACTTTAATATAGACTGTAAAAGGTAACAAAATATGTTTGAAAAATTTACGTTTTTCAGTATATGTTTTAAAACTTAGTTCCCCAAAATCTAAAGACTAAACTAAAATAAACAGAGAAAATACGAATCGATTGTGCAAAGGAAAGTATGCCGTATGGAGCATCTTTATGTCAGGAATAACGCTCAAACTTTAATATCTGACCTAAGAATGACGAGTTCGACGTTCGAATTGTTTGCGACGTTATTTGACTGCAAGGTTGCCAAATTTCATCTAACGTCTCAAAAACATGGTTTCAAGCAAACATTACTCGTGACTCTCAGAAACTTTCCTTTTGACAATATTAGTACAAGCGTCATCATTATCAAGCATATTTTTCTTTCCGTATATTGTATTTTTTCTAAACAAAATATCATATACTATTTTACACCTAATTTATTTTTGTAAAGTTACTTCCCAGTTCAAGCGTGCGAACGTGGACGAAAGCACCAGGTAAATATTTTTACAATGACAGTCCTCGACCTGTTTGGAGCAGATAAATACCAAAGTATGTGAATAAAGAATACACTTGTGTCAACTTGTTCTTTCATCATTTAATAGCACCCATATCAATATCTAAATAAAAAGGAGATAAAAATTACAGGGTCAAAGGAATGAATTCGGACTATTGTATTATACAACTAGATTCTAGACGGTGGTTCTGCGTACAAATACTCATTGTTCAACAGCCTCTTTCCCTTGGTTCTTTTCTTCCATTGTTGTTTCAGTGGTGTCCAGCTTTATTCTTTTAAGCTATTGCATAAAAATCGACCGCAAAAATATTTACATTTCTGACCAGATATTTTTTTTTATCACAGAACTTACAATCACAGAAAGATAGCTCTAGCGGCATTGTCATTTAGTAACGTATCACCTTAAATAAAGTTGCTGATGCATTTACATGTTTAAAATTAGATAACCATTGCTCAGAATGATATCAATATGTATCTATATGACAGTGTTAGTTGTAGTTTTGTTGGATCAAAGTTTTTTTTTACCACTTTGAATTTTCCCATGCATTTATAGACGCAAACTACACAAATGGTTCAAAAATAGCAATTCTAATACCTTCGACAACGAAGAACTTGAAACATTTCTATTCACGAATTTTCTCTAGTAAAAATATCCTTACTATCGTTTCTGAAAACATCAGACAATGATAGCAATGATACACTTATACAACATACGTTGGGATTGATAAAGGCGATGTATTAACTTTTTTTCCGAATTTCTTGATTGATGGTTGATTGTTGTTGTTTATTGCCGCTTCGGCGATTAGGGCCATATCACGGCAAGAACATTTAATGCAAGAAAAATATTAAAAGCAAGATCAAAGTCTCTTCATAAAATAATTAAATTAAAACCAACAGCTGTTTACATATAAAAAGGTACATAAAAGGTGAACCTAAGACATAAAATGCATATAGAAACATAACTTGGATAAAACATTTAAAATACTGAACAATCAAGGAAGGTATCCAATTTAGTTTTTATTAGATAAACCGATGTCCCACAAGAAATCGATAATGTTTTTAGATGAAACGGTCTTGAACAAATCAAACATATTGGCGCAGTCAAAATAATGTTGCCTGTTGTTGGCAACATCCACACAATCTAGAAGAACATGTTTGATAGAGAAGGGGCAATCACATGGGATACACTCAGGTGGAGGATCACCAACAAGCAAATGGCCATGTGTAAATCTAGAATGTCCAATGCGGCATCTAGTCATGACCACTTGCTCTTTGGGATTGCCCGACCCGGATTGATGAACGCCTAGATCGGGTTTTATGGAATTGAGTTTGTTGTGTTCAAGACCGTCCCATCAGTCCTGCCACATCGTTAAAATATATTTCCTTATTAAAGGTTTAAAATCGGTGTATGGCAAACTAACGTCTTTTTTTATTTCATTTAATGCCTTCTTGGCAACCCTGTCTACAACTGAATTACCCTGAATACCAACATGACTTGGTACCCAGAGAAAAACAATTTCTATATCAAATTCCCGAAGTCGATGAATAAAATATAAAATTTGTAAAATAAGAGTGTTTTTCAGTTTGTGATTCTTAATTGCCAAAAGACAGCTCAAAGAGTCAGAACAAATAATAAACTGTGACAGATCAGATTGAGTAATCAATTTAAGTGCTAACAAGATGGCTCGAGCTTCAGCTGTGAATACGGAAGCGCTTGATGGCAACCGTTCAGTTACAGTTCTGTCACCATGGACAGCAGCACATGCAACGCTATCGCCATCTTTTGAGCCATCTGTATACATCGTCGAAAAATCTGGATAATTTGCTTTAATTTCAGAAAATGTTTGTTGTAAAAATAAAGGATTGGTATCGGACTTTTTATATTCACGCAGATCAAAAATGAAAGAAGGGTGTGGAAGCTCCCATGGAGGGCATTTCGAAGTAACAACAGGTGTCACTGCATTGGTCTCCAGATGAATTGCTTCCAAATGAGGTTTTATTCGAATTCCAAAAGGAGGGGTTTTGATTTCATGTTTTCGATAAATGTCGACATAAAGAGGATTAAGGACACAGTTGTAGGCAGGGCTATCTGGGTAGGCCATAAGTTTGCATAATTTCTTGAAGTTGTTGTCTAAAAACATAAAGGTTGTCATATTTAAGGGTGGAACGTTTACTAAAACAGTTAATATGCTTGCAGAAATAGCCTATAGAGAAATATAGAGAAAAGAATATTTATTTTGTACGTATTAACGATGATACATTTTTTGGAAATGGACATTGGACAAATAGTGGAATTAAAGTGTTATTTGATTTCTATCCCACAAATATCGGAGTCATAGGTACAAGTTGTTTTCAGGGAAACACTCAAATATTGACCCATGATTTGGTACACAGATCACATTTAGACATTGTCGGTTATTACTATCCTCCTGAATTCGAAAACTGGTGGGCTGATAATTGGATAACAAAGATTTATCAACCATCCAGGTCACGAAAGCTCAACAATTGGATTGTTTATCATATGATGGTACATGGCACGCGGTATCGAGTGAATCAAGCATCATCGCATCGACTTCGTCTTTTATATTTAGACAAACGCATTCTAAACAAATTCCTCGACAGACAATAGAAAAACGTATTTTAAGTGCAGACAGGAGTAAAAAATTTATGTCAAGCAATCATTTATTTCTGTCTGTTTTCTAAACTGCCCATTGTTCATAATGGTTGCAATTATTTAATTTTGAAGAATTAAATGACTAGCATGTATAAAGCTATCCAATCAATAAATCGCTTTATTCCGCTTTGTAGAGGTTTCATTTACACTTCGATCATTTTTTTTTGGCGATCATCATTGATGCTGTAATTGTGCAAAATGCAATATTTTGTTGCACATAATAACTTGTAAATACATATATATTGCAATTAATCTACACAATCACAATTTGGGTTATGAAAGGTCGGCTCGTACTGAAAAACATACACAACATTTTTTATCCTTTAAGCAAAATTATGTACTGTAATTGCTGGTGCAAATATATACTAATATCTTTTCAGTCATAAATTGTACATGCACTAAAACTTGGATATATTTTTACTCGATTTTTGTTTGTTTTTTGTTTTTTTTTGTTTTGTTTTGTTTTTTTTTGTGTGTTTTATTACAATGAAGCAGGCAATTTTGTTTTAAGATCATATGTTATTCCACAGTATTCCAAATAAGTAAAACAGAAGTAAAACAAAAAGTAATCTAGGGAACCATGGTTATAGCGGTAATCAAAGGAATGTAATCCGGGGACAAAGACCAGACATGGAATACAGACGTACACAACAAAGAACATAAAGTAACTAAAATCATACATACAAAGTAACAAAAGTAAATGAGGCACTTGACTCAACTAAAAACTGGGAATATGGACCAGGTGCACCATCCTCTGCTTTTCTAGTAACACCCGCTGAGTTGCTTATACAAATCAAGTTAGGGTAGTCGAAAGAGGAAAGGAAAACTATGACACGTTGACCAAATCAGTTTTCGTAGCGCAGATGGATGCCCGTAACGATCCTCGAGTTCATGACCACCATAAAACTTCTGTAGTGATGACTTCAATTTTGTAGGAACATAACCCTGTTCAGAAGCCTATTTGTTGGAATTCTAGCGCAATACAAAAAGTCTGCGTAGTTTCAGCAAGCTCTGGCATAATATATGAGTTGTGATATGAAAACTCCATACGCAGCTGCTGTAGGAATGTTGCCACAGATTGAAAAGTCATCATGTTTGTCGTAAAGTTTGGTCAATAGTTTTCCTTTACCGTAGATTTCTAAGTGTAGGTCAAGATATGAGCCTGATTTCACAGTGTCTGTATTACCCTTCATCTCTTTTAAGTTATTTGGGGTAGATGCGATGTATCAAATCCCCAAAATTAGGATTGTTTAAAGATAATACGCCATTTATATAGCGGAAACTAAGATGAAAGGATCTAGGTAAACGATATTCTGTCTTTCGGATCAAATCAGCTATAAAGTCAGTCTCATAAGAGTGAAGGAAAAGGTCAGAAAGTAGAGGAGCACAATTTGTTCCCATTGGAATACCGACCGTTTCGATTCGCCAGTCAACATCAAAACATATTTCAATCAAAAAAGCATTTGAGTCAATACCAAAAAAAACTGTTTTTCATAAACTCACCATTATTATTTCTAACACAGATACATTTACACATGTTCCTATCTCGGCAAAATTTTCTGAGTAGATGATGGTACCGCTACTGTCATTAAGCAACACATGTCAAAAGTGTAGGACACGTATTAAATTAAAACTTTACACCATTAATGCTATTTTTTCTCTGTTGTATGGTTTGGAGTACTAAAGAGTGACTGTGGAAGAAACAATCCACATTTCATACAGTACCTTGGGAGGATTTTTCAGATTTTTGAATAAAAAAATCTTAATTAGGACCTCTTCAGTAGATGCAATCAGGAAAACATGCACATTATCACCAGAAGAAGGTTCGAGTCTAGTAGGCATATCTGGAGAAAAGATCAAAACCACACTAGGATAACCCTCTTTAGGAAACCAGGATAAATCCGATATACTATTATGATGTACCATGGCGTTATTAATAACAAACTTTTCAAGGCAAATTTAGAGTTTAAAACTATCTTTTTTATTTTAGAAAATATATTACTTTTTTTCAGATTTTGAACTCTTTATCATAAGATGCCTTTAGAATCTGGTATATGGCACAGCACTTGCTGAGAAAAAGGGAAATGCATTTTATGCGACTCTGAAGATATTCGCGATGAAAATCACTATATACTCATGTGCATATCACCTAGCAACGAGGGGAAACTATATCTGAAATCAAGATTTTAGGACCGACCTAATACAATAAAATTTGATTAGCCGATGAACAACGTCTTACAGATTTTAACAAATTATGCAAATGTATATGTTTGATTTACACAAAATTATAATCCCCCAGGTAGTCATCGCATTATTCTATCCTCTATAGCTTTTTTGTTTAATCTGGAAGAATACGTGAATCTTTGTGCGTTACGTTTATTTTCATATTTATCTATTTTTCCAATGTCTGTGTTTCTTTGCCTAATCTTCTGTTTTAGTGAATAAAGATAATACTGTACATGTATAGTCAAAATTTTAAACTAAGCGTACTTAATTACTCATGAGAAAGTTCACAGGTAACGGCCAAGGACAGGCTTGGTGTACCATAGTTGCTGTTTACATAAGATAAGATGTTATTGTAAGCAAGGAAGAAAAAGAAGTCGAGACACTTTCAAATTGGAAAGTCATTAATAAATTCTCACTCGAATATGGGGCCGTAAAGCATTGATAATTTCAATTGATTGATTGTTGGGGTTTACCGTCCAAGCAGCAATATTTCAGCTATATTCAGACGATGAACATGAAATGGATGATAAAATGAACATGAAATGATAATGAAATAAAAAAAAAGGATGGGACACAAGGATAATAGGGTCGACAAATTTGGATTGCCACTAGATAAAAGGAGGGATTGGTAAGGTCGGGCAATTTAGCCTCCTGTGCCGGAGCGCAAAGGTTCCTATCGAATACCACAGCATCTTTCCCAACACGGTGCACCTCTATGGTTTGCGGTCAGGTTTTCCGTATTATGGTCTGACAACCCCAGCATGTAACACGCCAGGGGTACCCATTCCACCACCTGGGGCACCCATCCCAGTTGCTCTGTGGGCAGAGCGCCTAGCCTCCCGTCTAAGTTTCTGAGCACTATTTAGTCGCCTTTTACGACAAGCACAGCGCTGCTGCAGGCCTATTCGTTTAACACCCGGACCTGCACGGGTCGTTACCTTTAGGGTCTTGGTATGATGTACAAATGATCTGATCGTACAAGTTCATCCTTTTTCATATCAAACATCATCAACTGATCCACCTTCTTTATAGTTCACATAAGTATCCTTACCAGGTGATGTTTCAAAAAGTACGAAAACTTTACCTATAAATTTCATTTGTTTATTCGGCGAAAGAAAATCAGCATTCTTGGTGTTTCTCGGTTTTTTTTTTTTTTTTTTTTTTTGGGGGGGGGGTATTTTTTTTTTGCTAAATGATTTTACCAGCCATTGGAAATTAGTTGCCACATCATCATTGGTAACATTCAGAACCAAATTTGTAATATTAAATTTGTTTGGGTTTAAAACTACTTCTTCAAAATTTTCCATACTTAAATCTTTTATAATGTCATGTTTAGTTTTCTCAGAATCCGTTAAATTATGTGCTATCACTGGCAAATTGTGACCAACATGAGTCTGTAACTCATAGTCTTCCGTAAGATGGCCTGAATGCGTCCCTTTTCTTTCTGTTTCTACTACAATAAAAAATAGTCCATAAAATATCAATAGAAGTACAAAATGTGATGATCTTTGAAAGGTCTTAGGTACTGTTTTGTTGGAATTATTGTTTCCTCTTGGAGTCTTCATTAATTGTTTTCTATATGCAATTGTAAATCAAATAACTAGACATACAGTACGGTGTCTAAGTATATCACACATGTTCATGCTTCTGTACATGTACATGTACATGCTTATTTTCAACAAAAACGACATAACCCGGTTAGTTATCTGTATAACTTAACAATATACATGTACATTTAGAATAACTCATTGTTTGTTTAGACATTCTTTAATAGACCTTACCCTACTGGTGCACCTGGTCCATGTTCCCAGTTTTAGTGGAATCCGAGTTGCTCATTTGCTTTTGTTATTTTGTATGTATGATTTTAATTACCTTATGTTCTTTCTTGTGTATGTCTATTTCCCATGTCTGGTCTTTGTTCCTGGATTATATTCTTATGATTACCCCTTAATCTTCGTTCCCTTGATTACTCTTTAGTTTGTGTTGTACAAGTATATGTATATAATTTTTGGATAGTTTAGAATATTGGTCAGCATTGTTATAAAAGAATCTCCTATAAAATCATGTCAAATCATTTAAAAAGTAATCAATGAAACCAAGATTCTAACTCCCCGTGCAGGTCCGGGTGTTAAAAAAATAGGCCTGCAGCAGCGATTGATTGATTAATTGATTGTTGGGGTTTAACGTCCGAGCAGCAATATTTCAGCTATATTCAGACGATGAACATGAAACGGATGATAAAATGAACATGAAATGATGATGAAATAAAAAACGGGATGGGACAAAAGGACAGTAGGGTCGACAAATTTTGATTGCCACAAGCAAAAGGGAGGGATGGGTAAGGTCGGGCAATTCAGCCTCCTCCGGCGGAGCGCAAAGGTTCCTACTCCTATCGAATACCACAGCAGGGTTCTTTAACGTGCGAGAAACGTGGCATCTTTCCCAACACTGTGCACCACTATGGTTTGCGGTCAGGTTTTCCGTATTATAGCCTGACAACCACAGCATGTAACATGCCAGGGGTACCCCATTCCACCACCTGGGGCACACATCTCAGTTGCTCTGTGGGCAGAGCGCCTAGCCCCCGGCTAGGTTTCTGAGCACTATTTAGTCGCCTTTTACGACAAGCTTAGCGCTGCTGCAGGCCTATTTTTTGACACCCAGACCTGCACGGGGCTGCAGAGCGATAATCTTGTCGTAAAAGGCGACTAAATAGTGCTAAGAACCCTGGCCGGGGGTTAGGGCGCTCTGCCCACAGAGCAACTGGGATGTGTGCCCCAGGTGGTGGAATTGGATACCCCTGGTGTGTTACATGGTGGGGTTGTCAGGCTATAATACGGAACACCTCATCGCAAACCATAGTGGCGCACCGTGTTGGGAAAGATGCCACGTTCCTCACACGTTAAAGAACCCTACTGTGGTATTCTCCCGGAGTAGGAACCATAGGGCTCCGCCACAGGAGGCTAAATTGCCCGACCCTACCCACCTCTCCTTATTTCCAGTGGCAATCAAAATTTGTCGACCCTACTGTCCTTGTGTCCCATACCTTTTTCATTTCATCATATCATTTTATCATCAATTTCATGTTCATCGTCTGAATATAGCTGAAATATCGCTGCTCAGACGTTAAACCCGAACAAACAAACAAACAAACAAGATTCTAACGGAAATCATAAGAATGTAATTCAGAGATAAAGACCAGACGTGGAAAACAGACATACACACCAAAGAACATCAAATAACCAAAATAATACATACAAAGTAACAAAAGTAAATGAGCAACTCAGACTCCACTTATAAATGTAATGTGGGAGCATGGGCAAAGTGCACCGGTAGGGTAAGTGTCCTCTATTTTTTTCTAGAAACACCCACCGAGTTGCTTATAAAAAGTCACGTCCAGGGTAGACGATAGAGTTTGTTTGTTTGTTTGTTGGGGTTTAACGTCCGAGCAGCAATATTTCAGCTATATTCAGACGATGAAAATGAAATTAATAAAATGAACATGAAATGATGATGAAATGAAAAATTGATGGGACACAAGGACAATGGTGTCGACAAATTTTGATTGCCACTGGAAATAGGGAGAGGTGGGTAGGGTCGGGCAATTCAGCCTCCTCTGGCGGAGCCCTATGGTTCCTACTCTGGGAGAATACCATAGTAGGGTCCTTTAACGTGCGAGGAACGTGGCGTCTTTCGCAAAATGGTACAGCACTATGGTTTGCGGTCAGGTTTTCCGTATTATATCCTGACAACCCCAGCATGTAACACGCCAGGGTTACCCCATTCAACCACCTGGAGCACCCATCCCAGTTGCTCTGTGGGCAAAGCGCCTAGCCCCGGCTAGGTTTCTGAGCACTATTTACTCGCCTTTTACGACAAGCTTAGCGCTGCTGCAGGCCTATTCTTTTAACACCCGGACCTGCACGGGGCACTCTTGCCATAAACCTTGACACTTATTTAGTTTCTTGAGCAATGAACGGACCATCATCTGATCGTACAAACATTTGCAACGTATTTTTTTCTCCATTTTTACACCTTGCAAACTTACATAGCAGATAGACCTCAGTGTCCTGAGACATCTTGAGATGTCTTTAGACACGTTAAAATTAAATATCTTGAAACACGTCTAAAGGTACGTCTTATAGACATGTCTTCAAGACATCTTAAAACATGATTAAATGCCTTGAAATCATGTTTTAAGACATCCTGAGACATGAACTTCATGTCTTAAGGCATCTGCAGATCACATTCACTTGTCTTTTAAGACATATTGAAACACAATAGTGAACAAAATTTTATATTTGGAAAAAGTACGGATACATGTACAAGCACATTACTTAAATAAATTTTAGACACTGTATCTATAAGCAAGTCAGCTATTAAAGGATACATGTACATATTGCATTATTCAAAAGTGGATCCTGAAAATTTCGAAAGATTTTTTGGAGACAATCAGTTCAAGACTATTATCTGAAATTAATAGCATTGAAACCTATGATTTTTCAACACTGTATACTTCTATTCCCCATACTCAGTTTAAATCCCGACTTAGAAACATTTTACATCGTTGTTTCTTCCAAAAAAAATTGTACACCTAGATACAAATATATAGTTCTTGTTGGTGGAGATTCGTCGTACTTTGTAAGAAATAATTACAAATCATCTTCCAAATATACAGAGGAAGATGTTTACAATACGGATTTTTAATCGACAACATATTTGTCCAGTGTGGTGGACGTGTTTTTTTAACAAACGGTCGGCGTTCCAATGGGAACAAATTGTGCTCCTTTACTTGCTGACCTATTCATTTACTCTTATGAGGCTGACTTTATAGTGATCTGATTATAGATACATCGCATTTTCCCCAAAGAATTGAATTAAGGATACAACAGACACAGTGAATTCAGCCTCTTATCTTGACCTACACTTAGAAATCGATGGTAAAGGAAAACTATTGCCTAAACTTTACGACAAACGTGATGACTTTTCATTCAGCATTGTTAACTGTTCTTTCATCTTTGGCAATATCCCTTCAGCACTTGCCAATGGAGTGTTCATATCACAACTCATATGTTATGCCAGAGATTCCTTGTATCGCGCTAGAACTCTAACAAATAGGCTTCTAGAACAGGGTTATGTTGCTACAAGATTGAAGTCATCAATACAGAAGTTTTATCTCGTGGATCGTTATGGTGTATCCATCTGCACCATCAAAAAATGATTTATTCAACAAGTCATGGTTTTCATTTTCTCGTTTGTCATCCCCTGACGTGACTTTTTATGAGCAACTCGGCGGGTGTTTCTAGAAAAGCAGAGGACGCTTACGCTACCGGTGCACCTGGTCTATGCTCCCAGTTTTTAGTGGAGTCCAACTCGCTCATTTGCTTTTGTTACTTTGTATGTATGATTTTAGTTACTTTATGTTCTTTGTTGTATATGTCTGTTTTCCATGTCTGGTCTTTGTCCCTGGATTACATTCTTTTGATTACCGCTATAACCTTGGTTCCCTTGATTACTCATTCAAAAGTTGTATTTTTCAATAGATGGTCACTGTTGCTACTGGCTTTATACATATATGCTTCAGGTTGTCAAGGAGAGCTAAGCATACATATGAATTTTTTATATTTTACCTTATAAAAGAAAGCATGGGAGATTACATGAGTATACATGTAACACCGTATTTGATGCATTACTTACTTATTAATTAATTTTTTTTTTTTAAATTTATTATTTTAACCAAAGCTTGGCCAATTTTACTGAAGACACTCAATCCACTCTAAACCAAGTAAAAATGTTGCATCTGAAATTATCTGTAGTAAAAGGCAAAATTCGGCAATATAATTTGTTTGTTTGTGTCTAGTACCATTCATTTATAACCAACCATATTTGCAATTCGTATATCACAATTGTTATCTGCTTTTATCTGTCAGTATAGATACATTAATATAATATCATATAATAATGTCGAATCTGTCTTTATTTACAATTACATCAAACAAAAATCAACATAAGATCTGCAAGTTTTAGCAAGATAAAATGTTCTGTGGGATACATATTGAAATGTCTCAAATGACTAAACGGTTGGGAATATGGAAACAATATTCAAACTTTACAGCTGTCATTCAATATGATATCAGACAAGAAACTAAAAATCATTGAGATGGAATTCATTTCATTGGCCACCTCGCGCCCCCTCACTCCCTGGGTAATTAATTATGTATGAAATGGATTTTGGAACAGTTTACCAATTCAAGTTTTTCTGTTTATAATGCAGCGCTCATATTTAATAGAAACATTTACCAGTTGAAGAAGAAGTATGAAATCATATATTCCAATCACAAGTTTCTCACTGACAAAAAAGGGATTTGACCTTGGTGTCAAAGTTCAATGTCATAGGCCACTATCCATGATTCGTGACACACATTCTTTAGGTGATCTACCCCAAGCCAAATATCAGAAGCCCATATTAAAAGACAAACAAGTTACAGTCTGGACACAAGTTTGTCACTGAAAAAAGAACAAAACTTTTACCTTGAGGTCAATGTGTAAAGTCATAGGCCACTATCCATGGTGGTGCATGACACACATGCTTTAGGTGATCTACCCACATGCCAAATAGTTCGGGAGAACGACCTCCATAGCTATCCTCATTAAATTTCCTAATTAATGTCATTATATAGTATACTATAAACAGGTAAGTATAAAAAAAAGGGTGTATTATGACACAAGTTATCTTCTTTGTTGTCTATATTGCTTTTAATATTACATTTTCATTATCGTTAATTGTTTTTTTTTAAATTATTTTTGCAAATTAATTGTAATTTCATTGTTTTTGTGTAATGATATCAAAATGAATGGGCACTTTGAATAGATTCTAAATTTTGATTTAATTTTCTCCTTGCAATGTTCAATTGATTGTGTAATTTGAATAGATGTCTCACGGATTGGACAGATGGTTGAAACAGTGCCCATGCAATTTGACATTATTACAAAAAGACAATGAAAATACAATCAATTTACAAAAATAATTAAAAAAAAAAACAATAAACGATAATGAAAATGTAACAATAAAAAAAAACAATATAACAAAGAAAGATAATTCTTGTCATAATACACCCCCTTTTTTATACTTACCTTTTTATAGTATACTATATAAGTACACTAATAAGGACACTTAATGAGGATATGGAGGTCGTTTTCCCCCTCCCAAATTTTAAGACCCCCCCCTTCCTACATCAAAAGGTCCCCATGTTCCCTTTATCGCAACTTGGTTACCCTATATTTAAAAATCAAAATATTTAAAAAAGTGCTTGTCACATTTCACTGAAACTTTGCAAATGCATTCAGTATGTGTATAGGAAGATACTTGTATAGTTATTTATTTTTTCTAAGACAGAAAGTGACCCTTTAGGTTACAGACCACCAATTCAACCAATGAGCATTTGGAACGTACGCAAAAATAGTCCTACGCAGAAATTACCCCTGTTCCTCATAGTGCTGTGAAAAAAAAGTTCTTATCTCATTTAAAAAAATTAAACAGTTTCTGAAAGGAAAAACATTTCTGTACATTTTATAGGTGCATTTTGCTTCTTGTGATGTGAAGCCTAATTTCCATAATGATTTCTAAATATACCCCTATCTTGTGAAAACACTGGGATTTCCCATGCTATTTATAGACACTTCACTTCTGGTGACCAGTACGGCACTGCAAGTCTGCTAACCCCACATGCCATTCTGAGGATTGTGAGCTGACATATGTAGAATCATGCTGATATATAGTCCTCTGCAGGTTAAAGTTAAGGTAAAGTCCAGAGAAGCCATTGAATATTGTGAAATTAGCATAGAAGCCTATGGGAAGTGGACTTAGTGGTTTTTAGCCTTAATGTGCACGGACAAATTGTGTTGTGAACGAGTTGTGAATTGCAGACCTTCTTGCCGAAGAAAATGACCAACAATTAGTCAGATAAGTATTTTCCTTGTTTTATTTGTTAACCGACGAATTTGAGACTGCACTTTGTAACGACAGATCGCATGAAACCCAAAAAACGCCACGCTTTTTTTTGTACTCAGTAACATTCGCTTTATTATAAGTACTTATACATTACACCTTTGTGGATTTTCAGAAATTGGAAAGTATGCTTGTTCTCTGCTGATACATGTATATATGCTTTGAAAACGCATTACACTAGAAATTCTACTTGTCCCACTTTATGATATTTAAAAGTTGGTGCTTTGTACTTTATCTTTATATTGTGTAGTTGGAATAAAATCTTTCAAACAGACATGATAGAGGAATTCTTCCTGACTTTTCAAGCTCTATAAAGATTCACCTACAATGTTTCCCTGCTTGCGTCTATAGTAATAGACAGAGAGAACAGAAAAGTACATGCATTTCCTCTAAGTGTTAACCTTTAGCGTAGGGGCATTTTGCATACACTTCCTTTCAGGAAAAGATCTTCATTTCTGTGGAAGTCAACTGTGGTTGACAGGCCTAAAATCAGAGACGTTGCAATGGGAGCCAATGGAACAGAAAGTTGAATCGATTATTACACAGTATATTTTAAGATACCTCCATAATACAAGCATTTCAGACATTTTGATGTTTGGAGATGTGTTTACACATAATTACTACCATGATTACTGTTTTATAGCCTGAAAAGCTTATGTCCTTTCTTTGTCATGTATCAAACCAGTTTCAACAAAGATTCGAAATACATTTGTTGTATATGGCAAATGTTAAAGTTGTTTATTACAGGAGATTTTTGTGCCACATACACAATTTCTCACATATAAAACTTACGGACATTTATTTTCTATTAATTTTATATTTATGCTAGGAGGTCGATAAAAACCAAATAAATGTGCCTTTATTATTCTATAATTTTCTAGTATAATAATCTATTTCATATATATTGACATATGCCACTCTGATTAAAAAAAAATAAACGTCTAGTGTAACGTTTTAAAATTACTAAGTTAAAAAAATTCGGTTATCTTTTTTTCAGCTAGGTTAACGTTCTCTTGTAAAAAACCAACTACTGAATTATTTATATAGATTTTATTATCATATGCTTCATTTATCTTCATTTTTTTGTTCTCATAAATGTTCTTTATTTATCCTAAATTACAATTTTAATCATTTTATTACTAATAAATTAAAAAAAAAGTTTTTCTTCAATTTATTTATTTATATATTTATTTATCTATGTTACTATGATACAGAAAATAGGAAAAATAATTATAATTATGATTTAGAGCCCACCAAATGTAGCCGTTCTTACGAGACCCGAAATGGGTAGTCAAAGACGATTTTCAAAAACCCTTAGTAGCTACACTTTAAATTTGCAATTTAAGGGAGGTAACTCAATCTTATTTAATGTCTAGTTCTAGTATGAGTATATTGTTACTCTGTTGAAATTGTGTGACCTTAACAATGCTAGACATAAACTTGTTTTCCCTTGACAGAAAATGCTGAACACTCTTGACACACTCTTAACACTACTGAATCGATGTTGAGTGAAGCTACAGAATTTACTGTAATTGCTCATGATAACTCTTAACGACAGATACTGAATTTGCACTGACCTTCCACTGAAGAAACACTAAAACGCTTAAAACTACTGAATTAAATTTGTTAAGAGTTTTCAGTTGGTATTAAGTAGGAAATGGCCGATTCAGTAACATTTTCGGATACAAGTGCTTGAGTGTTTTTCTTTACAGCGTGATGTTGTCTAGTGACTGGGAACTGGTAAAATAACTAATTGACCAGCTATGCTTATAAAACAAGGTTACACCGACTTGTATTTATTCAAAGCACTTAAGCATACAGGTTTTACCTATCTAATTACAGACAATTGTACTTACATCTTCTAGGACAGATCAGGTCCTTAAATCATCTTCAAAATAGTGTGTGCTAATCGCACACGTGTGTAGGAGAATACGTACACTGACTAAAGATTTGCTCTAACCTATTTCAATAGCAGCATGCGGCACACCATTTACACTATTGTCTTATAATTTCAATGGAGATGCCATCATCAATATACCATCGATGTTGGTTAATTAAAAGACAAGGAACAGTAAAATGGGATGAATTAATTGTAAATCAAATATGCATGACAAATTAAGAAGACTAGTAGTACATGTACATGTATAATGCATGTGTATTATACAATGTACATGTATCCTTCTTCGGTCATTTTTTAAAATTTTAACATAATGATGTAATAATATATATCCTCTATTGTCTAATAGTGCTAGAATATCAGAAATTTAATTTCATGGTCTATTTATTTTTTATTCAATATTTGATATTTACGAGAAAATTGTTTTTAAATATATAATTTAAAATAGTTTAGAAACATTTTCAAATTCGTTTTTAAACGTTTTTAAAAAATAATACATAAAAATGTTTTTCTTACATTTCTACAATCATTTATTGAACATTTTTTTTGTAGAAATTTAGAAAACAATATTGAAACCATATCTGGAAATGGTTTAACCTGTTTCAAAGGAATGTAATGAAAACATTATCAAAAAATATTTATTCGTAACTTATAAGAAACATTTTTATAACATATCCAAATAATGTTTAAAAAATAGATCCAAAAACATTACAGTGTCATGTTATTTAAACAATTCAAAAACATGACAATAAACAGTTCTGAAAACCGTTTTCCAACTTTAACGGTAAAATGTTAAAAAACGTTATCAAAACATTTTGAAAAAAAATCTTTTAAAAACGATTTTAAAATGTTTTGTTCAAAATGTTTTAGCAAACTACTTATAAACCCTAAATAAAATATTTCGTAAAAGTTTCTTGCTACCTGGGAACCTAGATATGTTCATACACAAACATATGATATACCTACATATACCCTTCCCCAGTTTGGTAGAAATATTTGTCTACCAAGTTCAACACCTACCCCTACATGTAACCCTGATCCTTACCTTAAACCATTACTCTTACCCTAATCCAAACCCTTTCCATGGATCCAACGCTAATCATATTTTCACTATCATCCCATCATTCTCCAAAATGTGAGGCTATACCGAATTAGATTGAATGATTTGACACTGAAATTGTTATAGGTGACTTCTCGACGGATCAGACGCGGAACAGGTCTCTACGATTATAGAGCACCTAAACGTACACCTGTTTATAAAACGACGTTCGTGGTGTCTATGATTATGTTCTATTTATCCCTATTTCGCCCTTTTGTTTATTTCGATTTTCTTTTCATTTTTTCGTGGCCTACTCACTTTGGATTTCCTGAACGTGTTTTTCACTCTAGACGTATCTGAGTAAAACAGACATATACTTAAAGCGACGAACTGATTAAGCCAAAGGGCAATTAATTTCAGGTCAGAATAAAAATGTACCCAAGACCCTTAAATAGCGCTTCTTTGGAACTGATTTACGGGGAATAAAAATATAGATCTATTAATTTATAAATCTCTTCATCTCAGAAACTATAACACAATTCATTAAAATCTCAACTAAAAAGGTTAAAGTCTTGCACACCTAGGTTTGCACTTAATTTCTTTGAATAAACTCTTAATCTTAACCTGAACTCTAATCATAATCTTATCGTTAGCATACATAAGATAAAATATTAAGAAACCGCTGAAATATTTCTAATAAACTTTGGCCTACGTCAGACAAAATAGAAATAAATTACAAACCGATACTTGGATATCGTGTAGAATATAAGTAATGTCAATTTTTAAGAGTTATCTGTATCGAAACATGAAAACTTTGGAATTATTGACAAATAGATTAATAAAATGAATCATATACTTGTCACAATGTGTTTGGAAGTGAACCAAATGCAGGTTTAAGGGATTATTTTATTTAGGCATTACAACACAGCTTGAAGAATAACGGAAAACGATCTATGATTTGTTTTAATCTTAAGGAATAATTCTGTGACCATCTATGGTGACTTTTGACACAAACAAATATTGTCTCATGCGAAGTGGCGATTTAGTTATGGATGCATGTGGGAGGGTTAAGGTGTGAGTTAAGGAAGAGTAGTTCCAGCTAAACTGACTATATTCCAAAATGTTAACACGCAGACTAAATACCCTCCTATTACTGTTTTATTTGGTATATTTTTCTTGAAACAATAGTTACCGGAACAAATCGGCATGTTTTCTCAATCATTTGGCTTCAAAAATAATAGCACATAGTTATTCAAAATAACTACTTGTAAACATTTGAATTTGATCAAGAGTTCATATTTTGTTTCGCCTTTTTTTTTTAAGACAAGCTGTATAAAACTAGTTGTCGTGTCCACTTCATGAACATTATTAGAAGTAGTCAGAATTTGCCAAAAACAAGGTGCGTACTGAAACTTAACATTCAAGTAAAACTTAATATGGGAAGTGAGTGAATATATGTCCACACGTTTGTTTTCAAAACTGTAAAATAATTATCACGCCATTGTTGATATCAGAAGACATATAATGCAATGTTGGTTTACAACAACAGCCACATAGTCTTTTTCGATGTATACATCACGCACGTATTGGGACTAGCCATACAAAACCCAATTTAACATCGAAAACATTATGATAGCAGAGTAAAAGAACAATTAAGATTAGACTGACATTCAAATCGTGATTTTAGAGAGTAAAGCAAACAAAGCCACAACTAGAACGAGAAACATGATATTCGTAATCAAGGGATGTAAACACTACAAACCTCACCAATAAAACAAATTAACTTCAAAATAGACTTGAAAATAAATGAGTAAACCGGTTCGTAGGTAAACGTAATCAAGGGAATTAACAGAATGCATTCCAGGGACAAAGACAAGACATGGAAAACAGACATACACAACAAAGAATATAAAGTAACTAAAATCACATATACAAAGTAACAAAAGCAAATGAGTGACTCGGACTCAACAAAAAACTGGGATCATGAACCAGGTGCACCGGTAGGGTAAGCGTCCTCTGCTTTTATAGAAACACCCGCCGAGTTGCTTATAAAATGTCAAGTCCCGGGTAGGAAAACGAGGAAAGGAAAACTATGACCCGTTGAATAAACCAGTTTTCATGGTGCAGATGGATACAGAATAACGATCCACGAGTTCATGATGACGACCATAAAACTTCTCTAGTGATGACTTCAATCTCGTAGCAACATATCCCCGTTCCAGAAGCGTATTTGTTAGAGTTCTAGCGCGATACAAAAACGTCTGCGTAGCTTCGGCAAGCTCTGGCATAACGTATGAGTAGTGATATGAACACTCCATACGCAGGTGCTGAAGGGATGTTGCCACAGATGAAAGGAAATTTGACAATTCTGAATGAAAAGTCATCACGTTTGTCGTAAAGTTTGGTCAATAGTTTTTCTTAACCATCGATTTCTAAGTGTAGGTAAAGATATGTAGTTTACCTTTCAGTGTCTGTAGTATCCTTTATCTCCAGTTCGTTGGGGTAGATGCGGTGTATCAAATCCTCTAAATTAGGATTGTTTAAAGATAATTCGTCATCTATATAGCGGAAACTGAGATTAAAGAATCTAGCTAAACAATATTCTTTCTTTCGGATCAGATCAGCTATAAAGTCAGCCTCATAAGAATGAAGGAATGGGTCAGCAAGTAAAGGAGCACAATCTGTTCCCATTGGAATGTGCATTAAAGCATCGCTTTTTCCAACTTAAATTTAAGGTAATCTTAGCTATAAGCATCAGTCATTAAAATTATAATTTCATCTTCGCGCGATAAAATAAAATTAATATTTCATATATCGATGGTAATTTTTTGCACGTCTTAGACATTTTTATGTAAAGAACATATTTTTGTTTATCTCTTAACGATTATTTTGTTCTTGAAATAAATGTGTGCGAAATCCGTTTAATCATATCGTAATAACTTGTCTATATAATTCCCGTACTACATAAGAATAAAGATTCGATATTGTGATAAAGCAGCACTAACGGTTACGCCACGATAACAGATATATCAAAAGTTCGAACATTAGTTATTAAAAAAGGTATTGCATGATAAAACTAAAACACATTTATTTAAATTAAGATGCATTTGCTACGTTTAAAACATTTTTCAAGTTCTGGTATTGACACTACTATGGGTCTAGAGAAGTGGAAGTACCCTTTTGGTTCTACAGCAATATATTTGAATGTAAGAGCATAAGCTTATTTTAAAAAAAACACGGTCTTTTATTAAGACGTTTGAAATATTTCAAAGGTAAAATTTTAATAATTGTTGTATTAATTGGTGCAAATATCATATTACTAAAAGCACCACCATGCGGTCCAATTATAATTCTCGCTTTCTCGAAGATTTTCCTGTCTTTTTTCCAGTTATTGATAGGAAAAAAGACTTTAACATTTGGCCACAATCTTGCTATTGTTGACAAAACGTCTTCCTCATTTCTGACTTTTTATGAGCAACTCGGCGGGTGTTTCTAGAAAACAGAGGACGCTTACCCTACCGGTGCACCTGGTCCATGCTCCCAGTTTTTAGTGGAGTCCGAGTTGCTCATTTACTTTTGTTACTTTGTATGTATGATTTTAGTTACTTTATGTTCTTTGTTGTGTATGTCTGTTTTCCATGTCTGGTCTTTGTCCCTGGATTGCGTTTTTTGATTACCGCTATAACCTTGGTTCTCTTGATTACTCATTAAAACTGATCTTTGGGTTCCTTGTGTTCTAGCAATATAAAGTATATCTATTCCGACTTTTGTTTGTGATCCTAATGATGTCATTGAATTTGGTGGAACTTCTCCCAGCTTTAAGTCACTCACTTCAAAATAAGGTACACAAATTGAGGAAAATGATGTAGTCGTAGTAAGTACATGAAACCTGTCAATGTCTAAGTCACACATTTCTCTTACTTATTTTCCCATAAGTTTATTTATTATAACAATAAAAATCCAACCATACTGCGTAAGCCACTTACAATATAACATCACACGTGATAAACTGTCGAAAACTATATGTTGAAAAACATGACTATAAATTTGAACTAGACTAAAAGCCATGACATTGTATATTTTTGGCGATTTTGACAGCTTTGTTTCATTTTCATCTTTACGTCAGTACCACTTATTGAAGGTAAAGGGTTGTGATTTGTTGAAGACTATCCAGATGGATTAAGAATAGTTGCATTTGCTACACAGACTATCTTGAAAGCTGAAGGTGTTGTCCACGTCATGTTATCATAAACTATCTTGTGATCATTAAAACGTTGGATGTAAGTTTCTGTTGTTAAATCTTCTTTAATTATGTATCTTGCATTGTAGGTGATGTCCATAAGGATTATCCTGAGAAATACAGTAAATGGGATAGACAACAGAATTAACACTAAGAAGCACAATTTACAAGATGCTTTCGTTGCCATAGAAATCGTTTTAAATCTATACGTATAGAAGACATGCGTTGAAAATAAAATTTTATGCATCAACAACAAATAATGATGTATCTATAAAAATTATTCTGAAATTCAATCTTTCTTGCAGAAATTATAGAATAACATTTTTCAAACCTACCAATCGCAAATTAAACCATTAGATTACCTTCTGAATCTTAGTTCCCTTGATTGTTTTTTTTTTAAAAATACTCTTGCGAGGCAAAACTGAAACCAAAATCTCCAATAGAAAAAAGATTTCAAATCATTTGACAGTTTATGCGTTCCTTATTGCTACACTGCATTGATATTATATTAGGTTAGAGTTCGGCTGTCATTGCAAATAAAAGGAACAAAAAATACCATCAAACTGTTAATATTAGAACACGTAAAACTTATCAACTATAAAATGAAATTCAAATCGGTCAGGTTGAATTACAATTTGACCCTTCTTTTGCATCTATTTCGACAAAAGGGCTATAATTAGAATAAGAAATATTTTTTATTTCACTGAATAATTTCAAATCCATAGGATTTACCAACATGTCCCTCATATTGGCAGCTATATTTAAAGATACGATAAAAACAAACAAAATCAAAAGAACATGCATATTAAATAAAGAGATAATTTGACCCTGTGTCCTGTTTGATATAGTTGGAAAACGGGAAAAACATTGTACTGGTAAAGTCAACATTCAATATTATTTTACCTTAAAAAAGGAAGGCATTTTAGGGGTAAAAAGACGACAAAATATCAGATTTGTTCTAAATATGACAAAATTTATTTAAATACTACAATTGAGCCATCTTAAACTCTGGGACCAAAAAAAATCCAACCTATACTAAGTGTATTATAAAACCGCTTGTCAACTAACTTGAAGGTGGCTATCTTAAAAAATAAAACTTGTATGTTAAGAGGCATCTAGAGGTATACTAGTGATAGGCAATTATAGATGTAAAAAGTAACAGATCAGAAACTTTGATATTGTCGTGGAACAAAACATACATAGGTTTAAAGTCTTCAGATAGCTCCTATGGGCTCAATTTCTTTAAACTATATTAAAGTTAGATAACATTCCAAAACAAAACTGACAATTGTTTTTTTTTAACAACTGAATAAATATTTGCCAAAAATTGCTTGTTACAATATCAACAATTATTCTAGCCCTTCAAGGTGTTTCTTGTGTATTCCACATACTTACCAGAACATTAGTCACCGTAGTATAAAATAAAAGTCCAAATCACATACATTCCTAATACTTTTCTTAAAAAAACAAAATTTATTAAACGATCCTTCTTCTTTTCTAATTCTTCTTTTTAAATTAAGAATTGTATTCACATTCTTTTTCTTTTGTTCGGATATACAATACGATTTAATTACAGGTTACAGGCTATGACAGGCAGAATGTTAAAAAAACAATGATACATGTAAACAATGATTGTTTTTTTAAATGATGACTGACTGGGCCGTGATCGACGAAAGTTGGAATATGAACAATGATCGAGACATTGTGGGGTTATGATCAAGACGAGCTCTATATAATTGGAAATTCAATGTAAATTTTGAAATCAAGAGTTTTTTTCCTAATCTGAGTTGCTTATCAACATCAGTCGCACAGTTTTTTTTATTAATCGCGGACTTCCTGTTCTAAATTACGTCACACAGAATAGACAAATTTAATGACAGGAACTGTCCAGGGGTATGGCAGTTTAAAACAGCTTTTCGTATTTTCTTTGTCACGACCAGGACAGTTCCTGTCAGGATCTGTCAGGGAATAGGGCAAAATGTGTCTTGGCCCAGGACAGCCTCTGTCAGAACCTGTCAGGATCTGTCAGGATGTCTGTTCTAACTACTGTCGTATAACAGTTTTCCTGACAGATTCTGACAGAATTTAAGAGAGGTTAGAAGTGATCGCATCTGTATGGATATTTTTTTCCTTAGTTTTAATTATAACTACTGTAGGTTTTTATATTGTGACTATACCATTAATATTTTTTTAGGAAACCAAAGAACGAAAATGTACACTGCTTCAGATGCATGTAGATAAATATGTGAATTGACAAAACCTATCTTTGAAATAAAGAACTTTCGAGTTATGTTACCTCTCTTATTCGGAGAAGCATTGCGTATATTAGCCGATAGAAAAGTTCAGCGCCCTTACTTCCGGTTTATAGTTGTCAACGTAAACAATGTCAATGTCTCGCGTAAGCTTTGCTGGAAATTTTAGTCGGATGCTAGTATCCGAACTGAAATCGTATTTAATGGACAGAGGTATTTCATGTTCATTGTACAGAAGGTCGGGTTTGGTTCGTTTGGGTGAAACAGCTATGGAATTAGACTTGGAAGTGATAACAACAGCAGACAATTATCACGATATGGACATGACACGACGAACAGTTCAGGTGAATGGGGTCATAAGTGGTTTTATCTAACATAAACGATGTCCAAAACTGGTCCACTGATTTCAGAACACTTCTAATGATAGAGCCTTATGATGTTCTGATTTATTTGATGAAGAATAGTAACTGAAGTGAAGATAGGTTGGCATCTCTGAAAGATGATATTGGTTACAAACTGCATTTGGCTAACCATGTACAGAATGTAGAAATCACACAGATATTTAACACATAATTTATGTATGTGAAGTCCAGCTGCATACCAGAAACAAGGCAGTCAGAAAAGCCATACACAACCTGGGTACTGGTCAAGTCTGATTGGAGGCTGTAAATGTGTTGTGTAAGTTCTGTATTATAATTCATGTACATTAGACCTTTTTGCAATGGAAAGGACCACCAAAAAGGAATGAAATCATCATAGACCAGTTTCTAGCCCCTTGTTCTCAAACATAACAAAAACTGCCAGTTTTAATACAGGCACGCCTTGCATAATTTCTTAGTGTATACGGTGGCAGACTTAAACGGGCCAAATCAGGAGCCCCATTTTTTTCAAGAAAACTACATCATATAGTACATTGCTAAAAATAAATTCACTTGAGAAATTAATTAGCTAAACTGCTGGGTATTACATAAAAATGTATTTGAAAAAAATTACTTCCATGACAGTGGCCTTATTGCTCCTTCAGATCCACTTATACTAATGATACATACATGTACATGTAAAAGTATGTATACATTTTAGGATATTTTATATATGGACATAAATTGTATTTGTATTGTTTTTTTTTTTCTCATGTAAGCACTGTACCGCCCTTCGCCTTTCGCTGGAGATTTTTTCAAGCAGAAACAAAGCCAGATATACTGAAGTTGGAACTGATATCCCATGTATTTGAAATTAGCCAAGAAAATTTGTCAAAACCATCAACTGTAAATCATATCGATGTTAGAACTGTTCCTACAGCTACCATGCCAGTTGAACCTAACGTTATCAACCTTCAGTTAGAGCAGTTTTTACCAATCATTAAATAAAGAAACGCATCTACAATATTTGTAAAAGTAATCAGTCTGTTTTTTTACATACTCTCTCTGATTCCAGTGATGAAAGTGAAAACGAAAGAAGAAGAAATTCCACTGACTATCAAACAGCTTGCAGAGAAAATCAAAATAATAATGTTGAATTTTTAGACTTACTCCTGTCCTATCACAATTCAAATGTCATTACAAAATTAAAGAAAGAACAAGAGGGCCAGCAAACAATACTGACTGGCTTCTATATAGAACGGGAAGAATAACAGCTTCATTGTTTGCATCTGTTATGCATTTCAAATTTGGTGATAATTTGGATAACTATATTGCCAAGCAGATTTTGAACCCTGAAAATACACCTATCAAATCTACATCTATGGAGTATGGAGTAACTCGTAAACCCATAGTAAGACAATTATATTTCAAGAAATACAAAACAGAGCATAAATGTGCTAAACTCTCATTGTGTGGATCGTTTGTTAATTCAAATAAACCAATTCTTAGAGCCTTTTGTAAATGTATAATTGAAATTAAGTGCTCATACTTGTATAGCGATCTGACTCCAGAAGAAACTTGCAGCCAAAGTCACAATAAATATCATCTTTATTTTGATGAAAATCATACAATTAAGTTAAAAAAATGTATCTTCCTGGTATGTGCAAATTCAAGAACAGATGGGTGTGTGTCAAGTGAACTGGTGTGATTTTATATTCTATACAAAGAAGTCATGGATTTCCGACAGAATTTATTTTGACCCAGAATTCTTTCAACAGATAGTAAACAAATTTGATAAGTTCTTTCATGAGTACATTCACAATATGTTAACAAATAAATATGAATGTGAGCATTTAATTTGAAATAAAGTTATCAGAGCAGGAATGTGACACTTACATGTACATTTTTACTGGATCTACATGCATCTTCATACAGTATGCTATACTAATTATATGTTTTATTCCTTTCTTGAGTTTCTTGAAAAAGTCAATTTGAAGCCATATTAGCTTTTTCTTGAAATTCAATTATCAATGGCAAAAGGATGGAACTAAAACATGTCTCTACCTGCATTAACATTAATATGCAAATTTTATAGTTTAAAAACTATAGTGGGAGTAACATAAAGTACACCTTAGTTGCGTAAAAACCACAGCACGCACAATTGATGAAAATGTGTAACTCTTTACGATGTTCAAATAATAATGATAAAAAACCTGAAAAAACATACAAATACACAAGGTTAGATGTACATGTAGCATAACTTCACAAGTGGTTTGTCAAGGTTGCCAAAAAAAAACCAGCTCCTTTTACCATTTGATTGGCCAGTGGTTTATATTTTAAATGAAACACACTTGATAACATTTGAAATTTCTTCAATCCCGGTATTGCCCTTCCTACATGAGTTCTATGACAAGCAATATTTTAGTATGTTTTACTTCTGCTGATGTAAGTTGACGACCTTAACCCCATTTACAGTTCCTTGTAAAAAGAGGAAAACCAGAGTTCGCCTGTCTAATAAAAGATCTCTTACGGTAAAACCTCTGCCATAATTTCATCTCCTGGACGAATGATATCAAGAAAGCCACTATTTTCCGTAATAAATCTATCTGATATATTTTGCCCCACAGGTCAGAAATAAAATTGAATGCACCTAACGGAGTTGTACTTACTAAAACTTTAAATGTGTTGTAATAAAAATTGGGTGAAGCATGTTTTAATGATAACATTTTTTTTCTTTTTGAATTTATAGAAAGTAATTCCTTATCATGTTCCTCTTAATCTCAATGATTCTAAGATTTAGATTTTTAATTTCAAAAATAACTACACACCTTACTAGTGCATTAATGTTACAAATAAAATGAGTACAAGGTATTCCCTTGTCAGAAGTAACCACTATTCTATATCTTAAGACATGTAAGATTGAGGTTTTCAGATACAGGTATACCTCTGTTCACAACACGTGTACAGCATGTATCAAAACTGACAATTAAGTACAAATGCATATTTAACTTCATTTAATGTTATATAATAGACCTGTGCAGGTCCGGGTATCAAAAGAATAGGCCTGCAGCAGCGCTAAGCTTGTCGTAAAAGGCGATTAAATAGTGCTCAGAACCATAGCCGGGGGCTAAGGCGCTCTGCCCCCACAGCAACTGGGTTGTGTGTCCCTGATGGTGGAATGGGGTACCCCTGGCGTGTTATATGCTGGGGTTATCAGGCTAAAATTCGGAAAACCTGACCACAAACCATAGTGGTGCACCGTGTTGGGAAAGATGCCACGTTTCTCGCACGTTAAAAAACCCTACTGTGGTATTCGATAGGAGTAGGAACCATAGGGCGCCGCCACAGGAGGCTAAATTGCCCGACCCTACCCACCTCTCTCTATTTCCAGTGGCAATAAAAAGTTCTCGACCCCATTATCCTTGTGTCCCATCCCATTTTTCATTTTATCATCCACTTCATATTCATCACCTGAATATAGTTGAAATATTGCTGCTCCGGCTTTAAACCCCAACAAACAAAAAAAAACTGCTAACTCTCTGAAGAAGGAATTTCACTGCAATGATAAAAAGTATCCATGTTTATTTTCTCCTGTACTTGTTCACACACAGTTGTGGATTTCTTTAGACACTTAGGCTGAGCTCTGGACAATACCAACTTCCTAATGCTTCTATCAGATCGTACATTCTCGTGTTGTTTTTTATTATTGTAGGCAAAAAGTTCTGGGTAAGGATGCTCTTGTGTTGGTCTGCCTTCAACGAAATGTTTGGAACACAAACGATGTGACTTTTTGGGCTGATAGTTTTGACGCCTAACAAATTCCAACAACTTTTTCCTCAATTTAGGTGCCTTGATCTGGGTGGGGAAGGGAAAAAACTCCAACACCCGCCATGTAACCATATTTTCCTGTGTTTCTATTATCAGAATTACACCCCTCTGCTGCACACCAGTACGCTTTTGAACTTTGAACTTGTCTGTTGTCATTTTCCATCGTCCTCATTAATAAACCGGAAGTTGTTATGCTGAACTTTTTTTTTATAAAATCACGTGACTTTAGTCAATTCTAAAACCGAAAATTTCCAGTATAGACGTAACTCGAAACTTCCCTATTTCGTTTAGTTTATTGCTCTGTCTAGAAAATATAAAGAACTCTACAAATTTCTTATCTCATGTTAAACTTGTTGTATGTGAATGCAACTTTTGCATTAAAATATTCATAACTTAGATTGTTTTGAAAAAAATGTTGTTGAAAAACATTATAATAACATTATTGTGAATAATTGTTAAAAACAATATTATAACGATTCTGCAATCACACATTTTTACGTTTTAAATACATTTGTAAAAGATGTTTTCAGTCTTTTAAAAATGTATGTCCTCTTAAAAACAGGAAGTGGGCACCTGTGGAACCAAACTTCTTACATGTGTTCTATAATTAAAATTTTATAATGTTGAAAAATAGAGGTAGATCCAGGAGGGGCCCAGGGTCTCCCTCATGTTTGAAAAAAAAATAATTTTATTTTATAGAAAATTAATGATACTACCAATAGTGAGCCCCTTCAAAGGCCATGTTTCAGAGGACGCTTACCCTACCTGTGCACCTGGTCCATGTTTCCAGTTTTTAGTGGAGTCCGAGTTGCTCATTTACTTTTGTTACTTTGTATGTATGATTTTAGGTACTTTATGTTCTTTGTTGGGTATGTCTGTTTTCCATGTCTGGTCTTTGTTCCTGGATTTGATTCTTTTGATTACCGCTACAAACTTTGTTCCCTTGATTACTCTTTCACACCACTGGGTCGATACCTCTGCTGGTGGATTTTGCCCCCGAGGGTATCATCAACCCAGTAATACATTTTGTTAAAATTAATGGTTTTTACAAGAGGAATGAAAGAAAAACTGGCTCGGACGTCGCCCAGTATAAAAAAGGTCCGAACCTGACAGAAGATCAGACACTCTGTTGTCTTGTAAGTATGTGGTGTCCCCGGATGGGAATCTTAGCACACTCACATCTGGTATGGAAAGTGCCCTGATCAATTCAACTAAAAGTACCCATTCACATGTTCATTATGCAGACCATCTATTCCAGTACAAACATTATCACTATTGTAAAATTATCAAACGATATTCCATCACTTTAAACGATATACTTGACTACAACGATGACAAACCACATTGTACCATATCAAAATGTGGTATTAAAAATTGCAAAACATGCATTATTCTTATAACGGACCCTTACTTCTCCAGTTCCCTTACAAACAAAACCTTCCATACAAGAAGTCACGACGACTTAAGTTGCAAATCAACAAACTTAATATATGGATTAGAATGCAACTTATGTGGTTTAATATATGTCGGAGAAACGCAAGGACGATTAAATAAAAGAATGTGCGGTCATCGTTCGTGAATTAACATCACCAAATTCCCGACAATTTATCAACATTTTATCAACTCTACTACACTCCCTTCACAAAACAAGTCTTGACACTCCTGTTTCTGACCCCACCTAATCATTATACAGACTTGTTGCCATCATTTTGGATATTGGTTTCCACAGACTCTTTAAACCAGTTTGTATGAAAAGTCAAGATGAAGAAAAACGATCATTTCTTCCTCTACCGTTTGTCAACAAAGGTATAGATGCAATTAATTTGACTAACACCTTCCACCACAAAAACATTACCAACAAAATTCCCCCATATTTCAAAGACAAATCCATACCAATTATTTCATATTCCTATACTTCACCCATCGCATCCACAATTTTCAATCATAAAAGGCTTTTGCAGAACCTCGAGATTGAGGCTAGACCACCTGACTATTCTTGCAAAACCTCTCCATTCAAATATGGTCCTTCTGGTCACGTCGTTACGGGAGATTTAACCATTATCGAAAACGAATCTCTGCGTAATATCCTTTTTAAAGGTCCCAAGTACCGTACTCCATAAATTGGAATTATAATTTTAAAGTTCTTATGGATGCCGTCGAGGACTATGCAAGAAAATGGATAAAACGAGAACAAGAAGACATTGATTCTCTGTCAGAGTGGTTAAAGGCCGTGGGGTCTTTAATTTTGAAACGAATGAAAGTTTTAAGTAGGTCAATGAGTGCCAAGGCTACATCAGTTTTCAAAGACCCCGATGTAGCAAAACATTGTCTACTATACATGACAAATATGTTGTCGTACCAGCATACAAAGCCCAAAACAACATTGTTTTTGTCTGCAAAACGTTTTATATCAAATGTTTTAGGTATTATCAGAGGTAGACGTAGAAAATAATAGCAGTGATAAGACCTACACTGCTACCACGCTCTCCAAAGAAGAGATTGTGGAAAACCATAAGTCTGTGCTATCCTCTTTTGGTCTCTCTACCAAGGAAGATGATTGTGATTTACGGTCTATGCACTTGATTTTCTAAACTTCACAAGAATCCATACAAACAACGTTTCGTAGCTGGATCTGCAAAATGTACCACAAAACCTCTTTCAAAACTTTTAACTTTTATACTCAGAACTGTCAAAGAGGGTCTGCAGTCCTACCACAAAACTTGTTACTCCCGTAGTGGTTTTAATTCAATATGGATCCTGAAAAATTCGAAAGATCTTTTGGAGACAATCAGTTCAAGACTATTATCTGGACATAATATCATTTAAACCTATGACTTTTCAACACTGCGTACTTCTATTCCACATACTCAGTTAAAATTCCGACTTAAAAACATTATACATCGTTGTTTTTCCAAAACAGATGGTACACCTAGATACAAACATATAGTTCTTGGTAGAGATTCCTCCTACTTTATAAGAAATAATTCCAAATCATCTTCCAAATATACAGAGGAAGATGTTTACTAAATGCTGGAATTTTTAATCGACAAAATATTTGTCCAGTGTGGTGGACGTGTTTTTCAACAAACGGTCGACATTCCAATGGGAACAAATTGTGCTCCTTTACTTATTGGCCTATTCCTTCACTCTTATGAGGCTGACTTTATAGCTGATCTGATCACAGAGAAAGAATATCGTTTGGCTAGATACTTCAATCTCAGTTTCCGCTATATGGATGACGTATTATCTTTAAACAATCCTAATTTCGGGATTTGATACATCGCATCTACCCAAAAGAACTTAAGATAAAGGATACTACAGACTCTGTGAAGTCAGCTTCATATCTTGACCTACACTTAGAAATCGATGGTCAAGGAAAACTATTGACCAAACTTTACAACAAACGTGATGACTTTTCATTCAGAATTGTCAACTTTCCTTTCATCTGTGGCAACATCCCTTCGGCTCCTGCGTATGGAGTGTTCATATCACAACTCATACGTTATGCCAGAGCTTGCCGAAACTACGCATACTTTTTATATCGCGCTAGAACTCTAACAAATAGCTTCTGGAACAGGGTTATGTTGCTACATGATTGAAGTCATCACTACAGAAGTTTTATGGTCGTCATCATGAACTCGTGGATCGCTATGGTGTATCCATCAGCACCATAAAAACTGATTTATTCAACGGGTCATAGTTTTCCTTTCTTCGTTTGTCTACCGCGGACTTGACTTTTTATGAGCAACTCGGCAGGTGTTTCTAGAAAAGCAAATGACGCTTACCCTACCGGTGCACTTGGTCCATGTTCCCAGTTTTTAGTGGAGTCCGAGTTGCTCATTTACCTTTGTTACTTTGTATGTATGATTTGAGTTACTTTATGTTCTTTGTTGTGTATGTCTGTTTTCCATACAACAAAGAATATAAAGTAAGTCAAATCATACATACAAAGCAACAAAAGCAAATGAGCAACTCGGACTCCAAATTTTAAAAATAAATGTCCTGATCAGATGCAATGCAAAATATCAGCTTAAGTACTCATCACATAATCAAAATATTCATACAACTATGATGACGATGAAAAATGGAAAATACACACTTCAAAATAATTGTAAACTGTTGACAATAAATGTCTTTATTTAGTCAGAAGATAGTTGTTCCCTTTGACACATACCTTAAAAGTATTAAGTTTGGTCAGGAATTAACGTTAAGTTGAATGTAAACATTGGCAAACTAGTGATGAC
This sequence comes from Perna viridis, assembly GCA_037379345.1. Lineage (NCBI taxonomy): Eukaryota > Metazoa > Mollusca > Bivalvia > Mytilida > Mytilidae > Perna > Perna viridis. The sequence continues at coordinate 131,169 of CM074522.1, forward strand.
CGGGTTAATATCTAGGACGTTCGTTTGTAAGACAATACGCATACTGATAAAGATATGCTCTGATATATTTCAATAGCAGCATGTGGCGCATCATTTACACTATTATCTTTATCGTGCATTCATCTGTTATTGATAGTCGTGAGTTCTCGATAGCTATGTGCATAAGCAATATGACATAAAACGCGAAATTGCATGTGTGGTCTTTTCACAAAGAATTAACCAACTGAACACTTCCTTCCTTCTATCGAGCTTTGAATTCGGTATGTTGCGTATAAAGGTATGTGTAATTCCAATAAACTTTAGTACCCCTTAATTTAACTTATCTCTTAAACCACAAAAAGCACATATTTTAAGCGCCTTCCTCTCCCAACACACATTTTGAATGTAAACAAATTTTATTGAAAGTGGTAGGTCATATATTCAGCGGTCATGCGCAGTCAAGATATAAGCATGGCTATGTCAATAAAAAAATGTATGGTGCGCAGTACTGGTCGTATATTAATATCTCTTACCTGAAAACATTCAGAAACATCATTACGTTATAAATGTTTTAAGAGATAAAGAAGAGCAATTATATGAAAATCCTATTAATTTTGGGCGAATTATAATACGAATAGCCTTCTAAGATATGATTGAATTTTAGCCATATCAAAGTTAATCAATTATAACATTCATTGGAAGTAATAGATGAACCCTTGAAATAAAAATATGAAATATCAATAAAATATATTGAATTATTTATTTTCTTTATTTTCACTTCCAAATTATTTCTGTCATGCCCTCCATACAGAAAGTCATATCCCTATCGAGAACTGATGACGTAGTGCCCATGAAGTCATTAATACAGTGTAGGTCACCTAACTAAAAGTGTTTTTCTCACAATGTAAACATGCAATCTCGCCAATATTCTGAGTAAAATAAAAACAAAGATCATTTCTTATAATGACTTTCAAATTGTAGCTATTTAGTCAGCTATTTGTTCAACAAACAGGTAAATAACATTGAAATGATATCAAGAACAGATGACACCAGGATATAGGACGTTCTTTGTGACGTTCAAAATACACCTATTTACACAAAGTTCGGCAATATAAACATATCAGTTAATTCAATGAGACATTTATCTATCAAAAGAAAAAATCAAAAATTAAAAACTTATTCCGTGCGGGGAAATTTTCCACAGCAGTACAGATTTTTGGGACATTACAAAAACAAAACCAAAGCAAAATCAGATATCACTTAAGACAGCCCCCAACAACATAAATGCCGTTAAATCTCAAATTATAATAAAATGAAGATTGATTTAGTTCTATTAAATGGAAGAGTAATCAAGGGAACCAAGTTTATAGCGGTAATAAAAAGAATGTAATCCAGGGACAAAGACCAGACGTGAAAAACAGACACACACAACAAAGAACATAAAGTAACTGAGATAAAACATAAGTAACAAAAGTAAATGAGCAACTCGGACTCCACTAAAGATTGGGAGCATGGACCAAGCGTCCTGTCCTTTTTTTAGAATCACCCACCGAGTTGCTCATAAAAAGTCAAGTCGGGGGTAGACGAAAGAGGAAAGGAAAACTATGACACGTTGAACAAATCAGTTTTCATGGCGCAAATGGATACACCGTAACTATCCACGAGTTCGAAGTTTTTACATGTTGAGAATTCATTTTCGTTTGAAAAATGAACACATAACTTCACAGTCAGTGTAGAATGGGGGAAAATGTATTAGGTGTTAGGTAAACTAAGTGAATGCCTTCCCACCTTCATTTGAAAGCGATTTTTACGTAGATGAAACATCTGTAAGTAACCCAGCGTTTTATTTCGATATTGTACGTTTACCTAATCAGGACCTAAGGAAAATAGATCCACGAAGAAAACAATATGTCTAGGCATTCTCAATGTTTTTTTCTTTTTAATTTAGATAAAGCAAGGTGCTTCGATATATTTAATATCATCATCAGACAAATTAACAGGGTTGTGACTTAATTTAAGGCAAGTTGACACGTTTGTTTATTATACGACCCTTGACCTATATACGCAAATGTATCCCAAGACGTGTTGAACTGAAATGATTAATACGGTGTGATTCGTTCGCGTTGAAAAAAAAAAAAAAAACAAGAACATCTAAATAACACATTTGCCTTAACGTTACTATAAATGGCAAAGATGATTGTCTAATTTTGGCTGAGTTTCACACACATTATTTCACATTTATAAAAGACAAGCAAATTTTAGAACTTATGGACATTTATTTTGCCTTAATTTTATATTTGTGCTAGGAGGTCGATAACAACCAAATAAATGTGCCTTTATTATTCTGTAATTTTCTATTATAATAATCCATTTCATATATATTGACATATATCACTTTGATTAAAAAAATAATAAATAAATGTCTAGTGTAACGTTTTAAAATTACTTAGTTAAAAAAAATCGGTTTGTTATCTTTTTTTTCAGCTAGGTTAACGCTATCTTGTAAAGAACCAACTACTGAATTATTTATATAGATTTTATTATCATATGCTTCATTTATCTACATTGGCTTTTTTTTTCATGAATATTCTTTATTTATCCTAAATTACAATATAAATCATTTTATTAATAATATATTAAAAAAGTTTTCCTTCAATTTATTTATTTATATATTTATTTATCTATCTTCCTATGATAAAGAAAATAGAAAAAATAATTATGATTTAGAGCCCACCAAATGTAGCCGTCATTACGAGACCCGAAATGGGTAGTCAAAGCCGATTTAAAAAACCCTTAGTAGCTACACTTTAAATTTGCAATTTAAGGGAGGTAACTCAATCTGATTTAATGTCTAGTTCTAGTATGATTATATTGTTATTCTGTTGAAAGAGTAATCAAGGAAACCAAGGTTATAGCGGTAATCAAAAGAATGAAATCCAGGAACAAAGACCAGACATGGAAAGCAGACATACACAACAAAGAATATAAATTAACTAAAATTATACATACAATGTAACAAAAGTAAATGAGCAACTCGGACTCCACTAAAAACTGGGATCATTGACCAGGTGCACCGGTAGGATAAGCGTCTTTTAGAAACACCTGCCGATTTGCTCAGAAAAAGTCAAGTCCGGAGCAGACGAAAGACGATAGGAAAACTATGAAACGTTGAACAAATTAGTATTCATGGCGGAGATGGATTCACCGTAACGATCAACGAGTTCATGATGACGGCCATTAAACTTTTGTAGTGATGACTTCAATCCTGTAGCAACATAACCCTGCTCCACAGGCATATTTGTTAGAATTCTAGCGCGATACAAAAGGTCTGCGTAGTCTCGGCAAGCTCTGGCATAACGTATGAATTGTGATATGAACACTGCATATGCAAGTGCTGGAGGGATGTTGCCACAGATAAAGGAAAATTGACAATTTTGAATAAAAAGTCATCTCGTTTGTCGTAAAGTTTGGTCAATAGTTTTCCTTTACCATCGATTTCTAAGTGTAGGTAAAGATATGAAGCTGACTTCACAGTGTCTGTAGTATCCTTTATCTCAAGTTCTTTTTGGTGGAAGGAATAGGTCAGCAAGTAGAGGAGTATAATTTGTTATCATTGGAATGCTGCATTGAAGCATCGCTTTTTTGCAACTAAAATTGAAGGTAATCTTAGTTATAAGCATCAGTTCTTAAAATTATAATTTCATCTATGCGCGATGAAAAAATGATAACTAATATTGCATTTATCGATTGCACCTCTTAGACATTTTTATGTAAAAAAACATGTTGTTTATCTCTTAACGATTGCTTTTGTTCTTGAAATAAATGTGTGCGAATTCCGTTTAATCATATCGTAATAACTTAGCAATATAATTCCCGTACTACATAAGAATAAATATTCAATTTTGTGATAAACTAGCACTAACGGTTACGCCACGATAACAGATGTATTGAAAATCCGAACATAAGTTGTTAAGAAAGGTATTACATGATGAAACTAAAACACCTTTATGTATATAAAGATGCATTTGCTACGTTTAAAACATTTTCAAGTTCTGGTATTGACACTACTATGGGTCTATAGAAGTGGAAATACACTTTTGGTTCTACAGTAAAATATTTGAATGTCAGAGCATATGCTAATTTTAAAAAACACGGTCTTTCGAGCTTATTAAGACGTTTGAAAGATTTCAAAGGTAAAAATTCAATAATTGTTGTATTAATTGGTGCAAATATCATATTACTAAAAGCACCACCATGCGGTCCAATTATAATTCTGGCTTTCTCGAAGATTTTCCTGTCTTTTTTCCAATTATTTTTAGGATAAACGACTTTAACATTTGGCCACACTCTTGTTATTGTTGACAAAACGTCTTTCTCATTTAAAACTGATCTTTTGGTTCCGTGTGTTCTAGCAATATAAAGTATATCTATTCCGACTTTTGTTTGTGATCCTAATGATGTCATTGAATTTGGTGGAACTTCTCCCAGCTGTAAGTCACTCACTTCAAAATAAGGTACACAAATTGAGGAAAATGATGTAGTCGTAGTAAGTACATGAAACCTGTCAATGTCTAAGTCACACATTTCTTTTACTAATTCTCCCATAAGTTTATTCGTTATAACAATAACAATCCAACCATACTGCGTAAGCCACTTACAAGATAACACTACACGCGATAAACTGTCGAAAACTATATGTTGAAAAACATGACTATAAATTTGTACTAGACTGAAAGCCATAACATTGTATATTTTTGGCGATTTTGACAGCTTTGTTTTATTTTCATCTTTACGCCAGTACCACTTATTGAAGGTAAAGGGTTGTGATTTGTTGAAGACTAATCCAGATGGATTAAGAATAGTTGCATTTGCGACACAGACTATCTTGAAAGCTGAAGGTGTTGTCCACGTCATGTTATCATAAACTATCTTGTTATCATTAAAACGTTGGATGTAAGTTTCTGTTGTTAAATCTTCTGTAATTATGTATCTTGCATTGTAGGTGATGTCCTTAAGGATTATACTGAGAAATACAGTAAATGGGATACACATCACAATTAACACTAAGAAGAAAAATTTGCTAGATTCTTTCGTCGCCATAGAAATCGTTTTAAATCTATAAGTATACAAGACATGCGTTGAAAATCAAATTTAATGCATCAACAACAAATAATGATGTATCTATCAAAATTATTCTGAAAGTCAATCTTATTTGTAGCAATTATAGAATAACATTTTTCAAACCTACCAATTGCAAATTAAACCATTAGATTACCCTTTGAATCTTAGTTCCCTTGATTGTTTTTTTTTTTTTTTAAATACCCTTGCGAGGCAAAACTGAAACCAAAATCTCCAATAGAAAAAAGATTTCAAATCATTTGACAGTTGATGCGTTCCTTATTGCTACACTGCATTGATATTATATAAGGTTAGAGTTCGGCTGTAATTGCAAATAAAACTGTTAATATTAGAACACGTAAAACTTATAAATTCAAATCGGTCAGGTTGAAATACAGTTTGACTCTTCTTTTGCAAATACTTCGACAAAAGGGCTGTAATTAGAATAAGAAATATTTTTTATTTGACTGAATAATCTCAAATCCATAGGATCTATCAACATGTCCCTCATATTGGCAGCTATATTTAAAGATATGATAAAAAGAAACAAAAACAAAAGAAGGTGCATATTAAATAAAGAAATAATTTGGCCCTGTCTCCTGTTCGATATTGTTGGAAAACGAACAAAAACAACAACCTATATCAAGTGTATAATAAAACCGCTTGTCAACTAACTTGGAAGTGGCTATCTTGAAAAATAAAATTTGTATCTTAAGAGACATCTAGCGGTATATTAGTTATAGGCAATTATAGATGTAAAAAGTAACAGATCAGAAAATTTGATATTGTCGTGGCATAAAAAATGCCACATACCTAGGTTTAAAGTGTTCAGATAACTCTTATGAGCTCAATTGCTTTAAACTTTGTTCAGGTTAAATAATTTTCCAAAACAAAACTAACGTTCAAAGAGTAATCAAGGGAACCAAGGTTACAGCGGTAATTAAAAGAATGTAATCCAGGGACAAAGACAAGCCATGGAAAACAGACATGCACAACAAAGAACATAAAGTAACTCAAATCATACATACAAAGTAACAAACGTAAATGAGCAACTCGGACTCCACTAAAAACTAGGAGCATGGACCAGGTGCACCGGTAGGGTAAGCGTCCTCTGGTTTTCTAGAAACACTCGATGAGTTATTCATAAAAAGTCAAATCCGGGGTAGACAAACAAACTATTACCCGTTGAATAAATCAGTTTTCATGGTGCTGATGGATACACCATAACGATCCACGAGTTCATGATGACGACCATAAAACTTCTGTAGTGATGACTTCAATCATGTAGCAACATAACCCTGTTCCAGAAGCCTATTTGTTAGAGTTCTAGCGCGATACAAAAAGTCTGCGTACTTTCGGCAAGCTCTGGCATAACGCATGAGTTGTGATAAGATAACTCCATACGCAGGAGCCGAAGGGATGTTGCCACAGATGAAAGGAAAGTTGACAATTATGAATGAAAAGTCATCACGTTTGTCGTAAAGTTTGGTCAATAGTTTTCCTTTACCATCGATTTCTAAGTGTAGGTCAAGATATGAGGCTAACTTCACATTGTTTGTAGTATCCTTTATCTCAAGTCCTTTTCGGTAGATGCGATGTATCAAATCCCCGTTTTTTTAACAATCTTTTTTTTGAAACAACAGAATAAATATTTATCAAACAATTGCTTGTTACAATATCACCAATTTTTGCAAACCTTCAATGTGTTTCTTGTGTATTCCACAGACTTACCAGAACATTAGTCAGCCGTAGTATAAAATAAAAGTCCAAATCACATACAATCCTAATAGTTTTCTTAAAAAAAAACCAAAATTTACGATTCTTCCTCAATTCTAATTCTTGTTTTTAAATTAAAAATTGTATTCACATTTTTTTTTTGTTCGGATACACAATACGATTTATGAATTGAAAAAAATGATTAAAGTAAAAATACACTTTATCAAAAATTAAAATCCAAAAACAAAATATTTTAAGTTTATCTCAAAATTCATATTACATTTTAATAATGTCCTGTCGATACCATCCCAGAACGTTTTAAGTGACGGCCATTTAAAACCATGTGTGATGGTAAGTCTCTTCTTCTCCACAAAAAATTACACTGATTTCTTTCATTATTCTACATTAACAAAGAAGAGATTTTGTGGGAATGATAAAATGAATGATCGTCCAACGGAAAATTTGTCATTTGTTTTCTTTTAAAAAATATAGACTCGAATACAACAGATTTTCTTTAAAATTTTTCCTTAACAGATTTTCCACATAGAAGACCATAAAGGTAAATTGGACGGGCTCACTCTAATATTCGTCACTAAAATGGCATTTGGAAGAATTTTGACCGAAATATTTAGGTATCAGTCACCCATTTAATGGTAAATCGTCGATGTTAACATTTTGTAGAATGATGTGTGACCCTGATGTTATTTAATAGTAGCTTTCACTCAAAAAATACCTTGTCAATCTTGCACTTCGTGAGAATAAGCAAGCATGTGAAAATAATCTGTTATTGATTTTACGTTTAGAACAGAACCATAATTTTTAATTTTATAGTTGAATAATTTAATTTAATTACAGGTCTATGACAGAATGTAAAAAAAAAGTATACATGTAAACAATAATACTTTTCAAATGATGAATCATTGAGCCGTGATCGACGAAAACTGGAATATGAACAACGATCGAGTGATTGTGGGGCGATGATCAAGACGAGCTCTATATAATTGGAAATTCAATGTAAATTTTGAAATGAAGAGTTTTTTTTCCTAATCGGAGTTGCTAATTAACATTAGTCGCACAGTTTTTTTTATTAATCGCGGAATTCCTGCTCTAAAATACGTCAAACTGAATAGACAAATTTTATGACAGGAACTGTCCAGGGGTATGACAGTTTAAAACAGCTTTTCGTATTTTCTTTGTCACGACCAGGACAGTTCCACAAAATAACATATTTCTGTAAATTGTATGAGTGCAAACAAATTTAATTTCAATGATGGATTGATATTATTGTTTAAAATGTCAAAAATGTCAAAATAAGCATCATATGTGTGGCTGCGACACATTATTTCAGTATAATTTCTCAAAAATGATATATTTCTGCAAATAGTAAGTGTGCGAAGAATTTAAATTTTGATGATGTTCCAAAATTATTGTTTAAAATATTAAAAATGGCAATATTAGTATCCGGTTGGTTGTTGCAACACTCATATTTTAGTCCAAAATTTTCTAAATAATATATTTTTGCATAGTGTATGCGTCCGAACACTGTTAATACGCCTCTCAGTCTAAAACTATTGTATAAAATGTTAAAATTGTTAATACAAGCATTGTGTGGATTGCTGTAATTTTTGAAAATTTAATGAGTGGTAACACTTGAAAGTACCTCAATTGTTTGATATTATAATTTAAAATGTTATGATTTTTAAAATAAGCATCATATATGTGGCTGTGACACACTAATTTCTGTTCAATTTCTTAAAAATGACATTTTTACTAATTGTTTATCTTGCGAACAGTCTTAATTTCAATAATGGTCTAAATTCATTGTTTAAGATATCAAAAATGGAAATATCATTATCCTTTTCGGGGCTGCGACAAATGACATATTTCTTTTGATTAACACTATAACCTTGGTTCCCTTAATTACTCTTCGGCAAATTGAAAATGAATCAACATTTTATTTCTTAAAAATGGTCTTGTTATTATTACTCAATTAAAATAATGCGATTGTCTCCGACACAAAATTATTTCACTACGAATTTTCAAATATGACTTATGTTTCAAATTGTAGGAGGACGAACATTTTTAATCTATAATCACCAGAAATTAAATATTGTACAAATGTACTAAATACAAACAAATGTCAATGAATCGTGAACTACGACACCTGTAATCATTAAGAATTACTCTAAAACAAGTTTTAAAAAAATCTTAAAACTGCTGTCATAGAATCATGATATGTACGTTGATTGCGGAAAAAGGCAGAACAATTTGTTTGATTAACCAATTTAAATTATCTATTGCCCTATTTATATACCCCATTCCCAATACCCCATTCCCCATACCCCATTCTCCATTGCCCCATTGTCCCATACAATGGGAAGTTTATCCCAGCTTTACAAATAAAATTTCCCGTATCATTCAGATTTAAACGGCATGATGTAAAAGACCGTCACGTTTTATAAATATTTTTTATTCATTTATATAATGGAAATTGATTCTGTTTATAAAAGGCATCAATACCATTTCGTTAACATTGTATAAAACATATGACCGGCAATGCTAAAGATGCCTAATGTATCTGACAGATATTTTGAGTTATAAAACATGATCATGTAAATTATCTCGCAGTTTCACGTTAAGCATTTATTCTGCACTATCACATCTGAATAGTGACATTTTTGCAAAGAAAGGCCAAAGAGAAATCAAGGGAATCAAGGTCAAAGTAACATTTTTGTGAAAAAAAAATATATTATGTTTGCTTGCCTGGGTGTTGTAAAAACTACTAACCGATTGAAAATTCTAGTTCTTCCGTCATTCTATTGTTATCCTTTCTGTCCTGTAGGATGTAAATCGTTTGATTGATTGATTGATTGATTGTTGGTGTTAAACGTCCGAACAGCAATATTTCAGCTATATTCAGACGATGAACATGAAATGGATGATAAAATGAACATGAATGATGATGCAAAGAAACAAGGGATGCGACAATAGGGTCGAGAAATTTCGGTTGCCACTAGAAAATGGGGGGATGGGTAGGGTCGGGCAATTTAGCGTCCTGTGGCGGAGCGCAAAGGTTCCTACTCCTATCGAATACCACAGCAGGCTTCTTTGACGTGCGAGGAACGTGGCATCTCTCCCAACACGGTGCACCACTATGGTTTGCGGTAATGTTTTCTGTATTATAACCTGACAACCCCAACATATCACACGCCAGGGATACCCCATTACACCATCTGGGGCACACAACCCTGTTGCTCTGTGGGCAGAGCGCCTAGCCCCAGGATAGGTTTCTGAGCACTATTTGGTCGCTTCTTACGACAAGCTTAGCATTGCTGCAGGCCTATTCTTTTGACACCCGGGCCTGCACGGGATGGATATAAATCGTCCAATTCACTGAAAATGAAAGATGGTAGTTTTGTTTTATACTTCAAGACGGACCATCTGTTTTAAGACTTTACAAATGAGTAACTTCTTACAATTCGTATTCATGACTTTTCTTTTTGGGTAACTTGATGACTCATCTTAACTAAATCGGTGATTTTGTTCCCAGTATTTTTTTTTCTGTCGGGGGTCTTTTTCAGCCATTGGTTTTGTAAAACTTTACAAATGAAAATTTATACCTAGGTATGAAGATGTTTTGGGGCCAACTTCAGCCTGTCATCTGGTGTTAAGGTTTCTTCGTCGTTCATTGAAGACAAATGGTTGCCTTTAAGTGACATTTTTATCCCAGTGTCGTTATTGTCTCTTTGACATATGCACCATACATATTATTTTCTTTTTCTGTCCTGTAGGATGTAAATCGATTAACCCACTGCAATGAGAAAAGTGGGGGTTATGTTTTAACTTCAGGACTGACTATAAGAATTTACAAATGTGTTACTTCGTTGATATGTGTAATAATTCGTATTCATAACTTTTCTTTTGAGTAATTTGATTAATCATCTTAACATAATCGTGTACTTCTTCCATATATTGTTTTCAAGATTGCATTTTAGCCTTTTTTAATGAATAGGTTTGCAATTAAAATGACCATATCATTCAATTTTAGTGTGTTTAACGTAAACATCTATATCATGTTTTATAGATACATGTTCTTTACTGAGATAATTGAGATTTCTTTTCATTATTAAAATTATTTCATACATTTATTAAAGATCCATTTTTAGCTATAATCCTTTTGAAAATTAGTAATTTCTGGATTCTGTATGTCTTGTATCGTTTTCACTTTTATTTTACTTTTATATTACTTGCGTGTATAGGGGCAACTATTGCGCTGTACCTGTGTATAATTATGTTGTGTTGCCAACTGAATCCCGGCCTGTGATGTGAAGGGTTCCTCGTTATTCACTGAAGACAAATGGTTGGCCTTGGGTTGATATTTTTAACTCTGTGGCGTTGTTGTATCTTTGATATATTTAACATATCTATTCTCATAACGTTAGGTTTGATCCCTTTTCTATCAAATGTATATAAAGAAGACAAAATTCATTGGCCCTAACAATATGCAAAAATATTTGAAAAAATGACACGTTTAGGTATTCTATGTTTAGTACATAGCAAACAAATCGTTCTGTAGTACATATAATTGTATAATTAAAATTGTTAAGATACATTTGAAAATAGTTTTGTTTATATGAGATGTCATTTATAATCTAATAAATAGTGATTAAGCTACATTGTACATAAACATTTGGTAGGCAATACTAGGGGTGTTTTATGTCTTTGACAGATATTTGTATAGTTATAGAATATAATTATGTACATTATCTCGCAAACGAAATGTTTCACATTTACATTGCGACAGCACATGCTCCAACATACGAATAGTGACATTTTTGCAAAGAAAGTTCAAAGTATATTTTTTTGTGAAAAATCTAATGATTATTGTCCTGAGTGTTGTGGGAAAAAAATCTCCTATTTCAAAAGTTTGGTCTTCTCTTTTTTCTATTGCTATCTTTTTCTGTCCTGTAGGTTGTAAATCGATAAACCCACTGCAAATGAGAAAAGTAGTGGTTATGTTTTTAACTTCAGGGCAGACTATCTGATATAAGAATTTACAAATGTGTTATTTCGTTGATGTGTTACGATTCTTATTCATAATCTTTCTTTTTAGTAATATGATAACTCATCTTAACTAAATCGTGTACTTTTTCCAATTTTTTTTTTTTTTCAAGGTTGCATTTAAGTCTTTCTAAATAGCTTTACTTTTAAAATTACCATACCATTCATTTATAGTGTGCATGACGTAAAATATTATATCATGTTTTATAGTACATTTTCTTTATTTAAATAATGGAGATTTTTTTCTATATAAAAATTCTTCCATACATATATCAAAGATCCATTTTTAGCAATAGTCATTTACAAAAAAACTCGGTAACTTCTGGAATCTGTATGTCTCATTTCGTTTTTACTTTCAGTTTATTTTAATATTCATTGAGCGTATAGAGTAAACTGTTTCGCTGTACCTGTGCACAAAATTATATTGTAGAAGCCTGCCCTATGGTGTGAGGGTTTTTTCGTCATTCATTGAAACAAATGAGTGGCCTTGTGCTGACATATTTACTCAGTGGCGTTGTTGTCTCTTTGGCATATTTAATCTACCTGTTCTGATTGTGTTAGGTTTAATCCCTTTTCGATTACATGTATCTAAAGAAGACAAACAAAATGCAACATTAACAACATGTAAAAATATTTGAAAAAATGATACGTTTGCGCATTTTTAGTACATACGACTCTTATAGTTTGAATTGTAAATATACATTTGATTTTTTTTTTACAGAAGGTGTCACTATCTATATAATACAGATTACGCACCATTGCATACAAACATATGTCAGTTAATACTTCAGATGCCTAATGCTTTGACAAATATTTAGAGTAATAGAATATGATCATGGAAATCATCTCGTAGACATTCAAACAGTGTCACGTTCAGCATTTCTAGAACACATTTTTCCATGGAAAGGTAAAAAATTATATATTTTTGAAATAAAAATATATTGTTAATTTGCCTGAGTGGTGTAAAAACTACTAACCTCTTCAAAATTCTAGTCTTTTCTTTATTCTCTTGTTATCTTTTTCTGTCCAATAGTATGTAAATCGACCGTCACTGCAAATGAGAGATGAGTGTAATGTTTTGTACTTCAAGACATCCTATCTTTATAGGACTTTACAAATTTGTAACTTCATCGATATTTTCTACAACTTGTATTTATAAGTTTTCTTTCGAGTATATTGAAGACTCATCTTAACTAAATCGGGTACTTTTTTACCAATATTTTTTCAAGAGTCCATTTTAGCCATTTTGATGAACAGCTTTACAGTTAAGTATGAACATATCAATCAGGTTTAGTCTGCTTGAAGTAAAAAACTCAATCGAGCTTTATAGATAATTTTCTTTATTTTAATATTTTGTTTTTGTATTTGAAACAAATGCTTTCATTCATTTACAAAAGATTCGACTTTAACAATAGTCCTTTAAAAATCAGGAATGTCTGGTCTCTTTTTGTGTTTTGTTTTCACCTTTTGTTTATTTTTTGTTGCTTGATTATATTAGGAAAAGACCTCTACTGTACACTGTGTATAATGATGTAATTGGGACAACTGCAGCCTGCCCTATGTTTTGAGGAATTCCTCGCCGTTTATTGAAGATTAATGGTTGGCTTTAAGCTAGCATTTTCATCCAAAGAGAGATGTTGTCTATTTGCTATATTCTTCATATTTATTCTAGTCAAAATAGGTTTTATCCATTTCCTATGATATGTATTTTAATATGCAAAACACTTGAAAAAGATCACTTTCGTGCATAACCACCGACATAACAAACAAATCTATCTTAAGAACATTCGACTCTTATAATTTAAATTCTTAAGATATATTTTAATTAGTTTTGTTCATATGAGGTATCAATCGTAATTTAATAAATATGGATTGCACGTCATTGTATATTGACTAATGTTCATATGTCCAGCAATACTAAAGATGCCTTATGCCTTTGACAGATGTTTTGAGTTATAGAATATGATCATGTAAACTGTCTCACAGACATTCAAACAGTGTCACTATCTGAATACTGCCATTTTTGCAAAGAAAGATACAAAAATTATATATTTTTGTAAAGAACTATATGTTGGTTTGTCTGCGTGTTAAGAAAACTACTCACCTATTCAAAATTGTACTTTTTCTTCATTCTATTGTTATCCTTTTCTGTTCTGTAGGATGTAAATAGACCAACTCACTGCAATTGAGAAAAGTGGGGGTTATATGTTTTACTTCAGGACAGATTATCTGTTATAAGAATTTACAAATGTGTTAATTCGCTGATATATCTTAAAATTCGTATTTATAACTATTCTTTTGAGTAATTTGATGACTCGTATTAACTAAATCTGGTACTTTTTCCCCATTTTATTTCTCGAGAGTCTTCTTTAACCTTTCTTTTTATAAATAACTGAATTGAAAATGATCATACCATTTAATCTTATTCTGCACGATGAAAAAATAATATATGATGTCGGATAGATACATTTTGTTTCTACTAACAACACATTTTTAAAACATTTTTAAAGATCCGACTTCAGCAGTATTTCTTTAAAACTGGGGAATTTCTGAATTCTGTATGTCTTGTTTCTTTTTTACCTTTAGTTTATTTTTATATTTCTTGAATGTATAGGGTAAACTTTTTCGTTGTAACTGAGTATAATGATGTTTTGGGGCAAACTGCAGCCTGCCCTCTGGTATGAGGACTTTCTAGTCATTCATTGAAGACAAACGAGTGGACTTGGGCTGACTTATTTATCCAAGTGGCGTTGTTGTCTCTTTGGCATATTCACCATACATATCCTCAATGGAATCATCTAAGGGAAGGAAATTCCCAAAAGAAAAACCTATTCTCATTGAGGTTGACCGTAGGACTAATTATCCAAAATCATAAAAAGCGAAATGATTAAAGAAACTGTAAATGAGTCAATCAGAAACCAAGGGATTAGTCAAGATATCCAGCATTCTTCAGACGACGATTTTATAGTTGCAAGCATGACGTCTACGCACAAAATCCGTAAGGATCTACGCAGGCAGATGGATACCCTTGCAAATTCCCAAAATATCATCAGAATTGCCACATGTAATGTAAGAATAATGTACGCAACTGACAAAACAGCTCAAGAAATGGCTGAAATTAGAAGATATCAACTAGACATTCTTGGAATCAGCAAATGCAGATAGACAGGATCAGGAAAGACCAAGATACAAACAGACGACACCATCATTAACTCAGAAAGACACGATGATCATCATATCAATGGAGTTGCAATAGCCAAGTCGAAAAAAACATCATAGTCATTATATGATTGTCACCAATAGCGATAGAATCATAACTGCCCGTTTCTGGTCAAGATACATCAAAACCACAGTTATTCAAGTATATGCACCAACCAATGACGCAGAAGATGCAACGAAGGACATTTTCTATGAAACACTACAACAAGTTTTCAACAATACCCCAAAACACGACATTATCTTCATCATAGGGTTTCTGAATGCAAAAATTGGCAACAAGTCAGATGGCGAAGATGGAATAGTAGATATCCATTGTTTGAAATCCGATAGGAATGGTAATGGTGAACGTTTTACATATTTCTGTTCAATCAACAACCTGGAAATTTCATCAACTATATTCAACCATAAAGATATTTATCAAAACACCTGGGCATCACCTAATTGAAACCATCACAACCAAATTGAGCATGTGGCTGTAAATGGAAGATTCAGAATATCTATCTTAGATGTCAGAGTTCATAGAGGAATTGACGTTGGTTCTGACCACAACCTTATCGTAACAAAATCAAAGCTGAAACAGCACAAAATTGGAAAAAGTTTCTACAACTACAGCAAGATATGAAACATGCAAACTAAAGGTACCAGAAGTCAAACACCAGTTTCACCTAGAATTCAAGAACAGGTTTAACGCTCTCCAGGATGAACAACTAGATGAACAGGGAGAAGTTGAGGAAAGATGGAACAACATCAAAACTTTTTACAATGAAACTGCCAAGAACATTCGGGGCCATAAGAAGAAACGAAATTCAGAATAGATAAGTCAAGAAATTTGGAAATGTGTTGAAGAGAGAAGATCATTGAAACAAAAAATCAATGACACAAAGTTAGAGCGCCTTCAATCAAAATTCAGAGAACAGTACAGCAAGAAAGACAAGGAGGTAAAACAATGTATGGTGGATGACAAAAGAAAATAGGTAGATGAGATGGCCAATGAAGCACAAAAATCTGCAAACAACGGAAATATGAAACGGAGTATATGACATCACCAAGCTACTTTGTAACAAAAGACTAAAGCAAGTAGACTCAGTAAAAGACAAACAAGGTAAACTACTATCCCAAGAAGGCGAAATGAGACCAAGATGGAAAGAACATTTCAGCAAGGTTCTAAATAGACCCATTCCACTGAATCCCCCAGATATTTCTGAAAGTCATATTGAGTTGTTGAAAATAAACACCTAGTCACCTAGCAAAATATAAATAGAGAAAAGCCTAAAACAAATGAAGAAAGGAAAGGCACCTTGGGTAGATAACATCACACTAGAATTACTAACAAAGACATTAAAGCAACTGTAAAAGAGCTACACAACCTATTCAGAATAGTATGGACCACCGGTAAAGAAGCAGCAGATTGGAAGAAAGGCCTAATCATTAAATTAGCCAAGAAAGGAGACCTTACAAACTGTGGTATTTGGCGAGGAATAACACTTATGGCGACATCAGCAAAATTAATGGGCAACATTATCATCAAAAGATTAGCTCCAGCTGTGGACCAAAACTTACGGGAAGAACAAACAGGGTTTAGAACAGGGAGAGGTACCACCGAGCAGATTTGTGGTCTTTGTAACATCTTAGAGCAGGCTATCGAATGGAACTCAAGTCTCTGTTTATGCTTCATCGACTTTGAAAAAGCATTTGACAGTGTCCATCGTGAAACCTTATGGACGATTATGAAGGAATATGGCATACCAGAAAAAAATTATCGAAAAGGTAAACATCATGTATGAAGACAACAAATGTTCAGTTGTTGATGGCACAGGGATATATAAATGATCCAACATCAAGTCAGAAGTCAAGCAGGGGTGCAACATGTCAGGCGTTTTGTTCTTTTTAATCATCGATTGGATCATGAAACAAACAACCAAAGATAACAACACTGGCATTCGATTTAAAAAATGACCACAAAGCTATTTGATTTAGACTGCAGACGACATTGCCCTTCTCTCTAGCACGAAAGATCAAATGCAACGAAAAGTAGACAACCTGAACAGACATACAACATGAATAGGGCTAAAAATTAATGCAGCAAAAACCAAATCTATGCAACTTAACGTCAAGAACGATCAACCCATTATGATTGCTGGAAAGGAGGTAGAGGACGTGAACAACTTTGTCTACCTTGGTACAACAGTTGGCATCACGGGAGGTACAAATGAGGACATACATAGGAGAATTGGGCATCCACGAACAGGATTTTATAAGCTCAGTAAATATGGAACAATGGCCATATGAGCAGAAAGACCAAGATCAAATCGTTTAATCGAACGTGATATCCATCCTTTTATACGGCTAGGAAGCATGGCAAATGACCAAAGGAGATGAAAACTACTAGACACATTCCAAAACAAATGTCTCAGATACATATGATACATATACAAGATCTACTGGCCTCAAAGATAAGTAATGAAAATTTGAGAGAACAAGGAAATGTGGAAACAAGCAGCCAGAATATAAAGACCAGAAGAAGGAAATGGTTAGACCATGTATTACGAATGAACAACTACTCGCATCCAAGAACTGCGCTGACATGGACACTGGCAGGACGACGAAAAATAGGAAGGCCAAAAGAAACCTGGCGGCGAACCATAGAGAGAGAAAGACAAAAATTTGGGAGTAGGAACGTGGACAGAGGCAGCAAGATCAACTCAAAATTGTGAAGGATGGGGAAGACTCGTTTACAGCCCTAATCTCCCTCAGGAGAAAAGGAATTAAGTCAAAAGTAAGTCATATAGGGCAAACCTCTTGCTGTGCCTTGGTATATTGACCTTGTTGGGCCAACTGCAACCAGCCTCGTGGTGTGAGGATTTCTTCGGGAGGCATTGGGCTGACATGTACATCGCGTGGGCGTTGTCGTGGTCGTTCCGTTCCCTTTGGTACATCACCAAACCTATTCTCGAAAAATTAGGTTTGATCCCTTCAGTACGATTAGTATCTAAAAAAGACCAAACTCAATAGCCCCTAAAATATGAAAAAAAATATTTGAAAAATTATGTTTGTCAATTTTAATGTTACTTGGGTGTGTATAGGCAACTCTTTCGCTGCACCAGAGTATCATGATGATGTGGAGTCGACTTTAGCCTGCACTGTGGTGAAAGGTTTTTCTCGTCGTTTATTGAAGAACAATAATTGACCTTTGGCTAACATTTTCATCCCGATGGAGATATTGTCTCTTTGGTATATTCATCATACTGATTATTGTTGTATTTGGTTTGATCCCTTTGCTACAATATGTATCTAAAGAAGACAAATGCAATAGCCACTAATAATACGCAAAAATATTTCAAAAATGAAACGATTGCGTATTCAAATCTACATAGCAAAGAAATTGTTGTTTGGTACATACGACTGCAAATGTTTAAATTGTCACATATAAAATACATTTTGTTCATATGAGGCATCATTTGTAATCTAATAAGTACAGACTGTGCTGCATTATATATAAACATATACAGAAGGTGTCTGATGCCTTTGACAGATGTTTTGAAATATAGAATTTGATCCAATTAATTATATCGCAGTTATTCAAACATATGTAACAACACATGAACATTGAGAGTTTTGAAAAAGAAAACGTAAGCATTATATATTTTGGTAAAACATTATAATGTTTGTTTGCCTGAGTGTTGTAAAAACTAATTACATACTCGAAATTCTAGTCCTTTCTTCATTCAATTGTTATTCTTTTCTGTCCTGTAGGATGTACATTGACCAACTCACTGGCAATGAGAGAAGGATTTAGTGTTTTGTACTTGAGGACAGATTATCTGTTGTTCTAATTTACAAATGTGATAGTTCGTCGATATCTCTTACTATTTGTATTTATGACTTTTCTTTTCACTAACTTGATGGCTCATCTTAACTAAATCGTTTTTTTTCTCCCAATATTTTTTTCAAGAGTCCATTTAAGCCATTTGTTTGAGATAGCTTTACAATTTAAAATGACCACATCATTCAGTTTTAGTCCGCATGTTTTAAAAATCTAAATCATGTATCATAGTTACAAGTTCTGTGTTGAAATGACAGAAATTGTTTCTACTAATAACATATTCCGCTATACATTTATTAAGATCCAACTTAAGCAACTCTTCTTCCGTTAGATAATCAGGAATTTCCTCCACTGTTTGCCTAGTTTTGTTTTCTCCTTTAGTTTATTTATATGTTACTTGAGTATATAGGTGCAACTACTTTAGATGTATCTGTGTATAATTATGTACTGAGACCAACTTCAGCCTGCCCTTTGATACAATAAATACATATTGTGCTAAATTGTATATAAACATATATCAGGCAACATGAAGGTGTCTTATGCCTTTGACAAATGCTTTGTGTTATAGAATTTGATCATGTTAGAAATCTCGCAGGTATTCAAACAGTTTCACATTTAGAATTTCTACAACACATGAAACAACATCTGAATAGAAATACTTTTTGCAAGGAAAGGTATTTTTGCCTGTGTGTTATAAAAACTACTAGCACATTCAAAATCCTAGTCTTTTCTTCATTGTGTGGTTATCCTTTTCTGTAAATCAACAAACTCACTGCAAATGGGAGAAATGATAATGTTTTATACTTCAGGAGAGCATATCTGTTATTGGAATTAACAAATGTACTACTTTGTCGATATGGCTACACTTTCCATTTATAACTTTTCTTTCGAATAACTTGATGACTCATCTTAACTGAATCGTGTACTTTTTCACAAATTTTCTGTTCTATTACCTTCAGCTTTTTTATACACAATTAAAAATGACCATATCATTCAGTTTAGTCTGCATAATGTTAAAATCAAACTCAAGTTTTAAAGATACATTTTCTTTATTTAGATAATTTATATTTTTCTACTAAAAATATAATATCATACATTTATTAAATTTTTGTTTTCAGGGATGTTCCTTTTGAAAAATATGAATGAAATGCTTAGATTTATATGAATATGATTGCAATTGATAGTTTGGCATAAATTAGAGAAATTTGTATAATATTTTAATGACATTTAAAACATTATGAGCACAAACAATGTTGGCGTTACCTCCCCTCGACTGGGTGAGGGCATCATTAAGATAACCTGTCCATTTGACGTCTTAAAATAGATAGGTTCATAATAGTTCTTCATTAAAAAGACAAAATTATTTTTTTATAAGAAGTATATTGTTCCCCTTCAAAAAATCATATATAAGGACAGTGTTACATTTGAAGTTGATCAGTTCATTTATAATTGATATGTATACCATTTTGGCAATTTTGACAGAACTTTGAGATATGATATGCTCAGATAGTTTCCCAAAAAGTTAATTGAACTATTGAACAGGCTCATTCGTAAGAAATATAATCATGATATTGTTGTCAAATCTTTAGTGGGTAGCATTTTAGTGTTATTAACATTGATTCGGTCATGGGGTCCTTACACAGAAATTAAAACACTATATTTAAAAGAAGTTTTTAGGAATGAAATGGGTTGTCTCCTTCTTCTTTGACTTTTGATGAACTGTTGTTCTCAACCCCAAGTTGGAAGAATTGGAATTTTTTAAACATACGATGGCACTAGTAGGCCATATATTTACTGAAACGGCCAAAATTACTGAACATAAAATCGTTCAATATAATTTAGTTATTCAGTGCAAATTCAGTGCATTTTGCTCGGGTCGTGCTCATTGTATTAAGTATACTGTTCAGTGTGTTCAGTATTCCGCTTCAAAGTAAATTTAGTATGTTCAGTAGCTGTTCAGTAATTTTCAGTGATTGAGTTCAGTACGAAACAAGAGCCTGAGTGTTCCGTGTGATTCAGTATAAGAAAATTATAGCTTTGTTATCTCCCTTTGACCTCCAATTAAATAGTACATAATGTACAGGCATGCAAAGTTACATATGCCAGCTACACAAACAACTTATTTGTTAATATTTTGTTTTTGTGCTTGTTTGTTTTTGTTTTTGTATTTGTTTTTATTTTATTATTTTTTTTTTTAATTTTGTTTATTTTTTTAAATTTTTTGTTTGTATTTTTTATTCTATCTATTTTTGTTTTTGTTTAATTGTAATTTAATTGTAATGCCGAATAATCTTTAAAATATTCCACGTGCAGTCATTTGAGATATAAGTAATTAATGTTAATTACATTATCATGGTTTCGATTTTGACAAAATGCCGTTTTGTTTCAAACGTTAACTAAACGTATTAAATCGTAAATGTACATGTACATGTACTGTTTTCGAAATGTCCGGAGTGAATTATTTAATGTCAATTTATTTTGCGTACTGAATTCATGGCGTCACGTCGATTTTGTTTTTACCATGTGACTGCCGAACCGTGCAAAGATAAAAGAAGCCGCCCACTCTACCAATAATAAAGCCTTACAGATTTTTTTTTAGAAATATCACCAGATCTGCAATACAAAGATTACAATATTATTAAGATTAATTAGTTATAATCTTGTGTTGAGGCCACTTTAATTTTAAATGATTTTTAAGAACTTTTTTTAATTTGAGTTTCTGTTTGCGGTTCTCCAAGGAACCCTGCCACCCTGTACATTTATCAAATAAGTGCGCTTTAGTTTAAGTTACCAGAACTGATTCTATCAAGTATCTATTTGAGAAACTGTGATTATTAAATCTTGTTCAAATATTTACAAATGTAGCTCTAGATAGACCTACATTAATTAGAAAGCATGATAGTAATAAATTTATCCCAACGCAATTTGCTATGCAAAATGATTAAATCCAAGGTTTGTGTATTGCACTATTAAATATCCCAAGATAATCGTCTATTGCTCATGGACATATTTCCAAATACTACACATACATTTAAAATGACCTTTTTATAGACAGAAAATATCTGTAGGTTCCTTGCAAGTACTTATGCTTTATATTTATATACAGACAGAGACAAAAATATACAGGCGCGGATTAAAGGACGGACGTACCGGACGTAAGCCCCCCCCCCCCTAGAATTAGAAAAAAATAAAATCTTGATTTTTCACAAATTTTACCCACTAAATTTTCTTTAATTTTATCTAGCCCCCACCCCTCCCCCCCCCCCACACACACACACACCTAAGATCTTGTATCCGCCCATGATATACATGTATATTTTAAGACTATATGGTATATTGGGATATAGAGACTTTCCATTGCTCTAATTAACATTTCTTCGTCACCTAAAATTTGCTTTCCGAGGTCGTATTTAAATATTAAGTCTTTAAGGTACATGTTATAAGATATACATTTGTACGATCACACATCTTTCAGAACTTAAATGAAAACCAAGCTGTCTACATGATTAGAAAGAATAATCAAGGGAACCAAGGTTATAGCGGTAACTAAAAGAATATACTCCAGGGACAAAGACCAGACATGGAAAACAGACATACACAACAAAGAACATAAAGTTACTAAAATCATACATACAAAGTAACAAAAGTAAATGAGCAACTCGGACTCCACTAAAAGAAAATTAAAAAATTGGAATGAGCGAAACTTAAAGGCGTAAGTTATAAAATTGGGGGAGGGTTGTCAACTTTTAACGAAGCAAATAGTGTAGGAGCACTATCATGTTGAAAATATAAATACTTGTACATTTTAAAACTGAGACTTTTAATTCGAACTTGAATACATGTTTTGTAAGAGTGATACGTTTTCAACTTAAAATTACAAAAAAGAAAATATTTGAATTATCAAGAGATTACAGTTCTTCTGCAATAACTCTCTGTGATGAAGTTTGCCACAAGTTAGTACTGCTTATACTCACACAATTTTTCAGTGTCAGAAAGTCACTAGAATATCATCAAAAAGTGTGTTGCCTCTGTCCGAGTATCGGACAATGATAACGAAATAAATCTCATCCTCAGCTGATCGTGTGTCGCACATCTTAAAAGTTCTTTGCTCGACTGAATTGTTTCGACTAGCATAATTCAGTGCTAATCTATCGGGATTGAGTCATATTTCAATATCAAACAAAATAAAAAAAACGAGCTACCAATCTGGGTTTTCTGATGTATGTACCCCTCGGGAAAATACGAGCCGACCACAGTCGGGCTAGTTTAATATGTGGCTTGTGCAGGAATCATTAAATCTATGTCAATATGGCATATATCAAACTCCTTCGTACAATCATGATTTTAAAATCACTTCTTGTTCTAGGTCTATATAAGAGGTCGGACTGCATGTTATTTCTAATTGCAATCGAAAGTGAAACCAGTTAGGTTTATAATAACACCCTGCTTCAAGTACACCGTTGCATGTACATGTAATACATACTGAGTTCAAACCATTTTCCGTATAACGCATTCAAACTGGTGTTCTGTTTCATGAAGTGTAATTATTCCCATTATAATTCCATCTTCTTACAACCTACTAATTTTAATTGCGGGGATGGGGGGCACTTTTATATAGGGAAAGGTCAGACAAGGGTTTTTCTTCATATTCTTGTGTATAAAACGGTATACTATAACAGCAACTTCCGACAATTATATAATGAAATAATCTAAAACCGACATAAAACAAAACAATTACTTTGACCCCAACTTGTATACTAAAATGTTCTTTATCAAAATCGTATTGTTTTCCATTCATTTGTCTGTCTTTGTTTTAATGAAAGACTTGCAAGAATATAGAGCAATAACATGTACACTCGCTTAATTTATTCTAGTACACATTGTACGTGTATTTTCCTAAAAGTAATCATGCTGAGTAATGTCACTTTCGAAAACTAAGGCCTAATAAATTCTCCAATTATATGTAACACCTGTGTCACATGGTTTTGACTCATTTCCGCACATCTTTTTTTATAAAAAATACAGTACCATTAATTAATGTTCAATTTTGAAAAAAAAGTTTTTTTAGAAAAGTTTTAATGTTTTTATGCATGTATAACATCAAAGGAAAGATCCTTGATTTAGAAAGCGCATTTCCACACATATGAAATATGGTTTTAATTCTTGCATACCTATAAAGCCATACTCAATATGTAGGGTATATAACCTATAAACGTGTCAGAATTTGTTTTATCACTCGTTTCGTTGTGCTTCACTCGTCAAAAGGCAGAATTAAGAAATAAATCACGGAAATTCCATTTTATCATTTGCACACTTTACGCTAGCTATGTCAGTTGAAATGGTCGTTAGTGAAACTTTGCTTTGTATTTTTAATGAAGTAAAAGGCGAATTAAGTAGAACGTTGTTAGATATGGCAATGGTCATTTGCATTATAATGTCACAGTATTCACACATGGACATGTACAATGTTCCATTCATTAACAAATGTTTATTATAGTTTTTCTAAAACATAATGTTTAATACCTATATCAAATATTAAGTATAAATCTGATGTTCATTTAAGCTACTGAAAGGAATGAAAACAATTGAACAACATCGGAATGATACGTGTGTTTGTTTACATGATTAAATTGGACAGTAATTTACAAGCACACAAGCCACGCCCAAAGCCACACCTAATAAGTCGCGTGCTGCTCATATGGCAATTGAAAATCAATCACAGTTATGATATCAAAACCTGTTAAGGACGTCATTTTAGAATTTTTCACAGTCGCGGAAGCGATCTATAAGATCTTTAATAAATACTCGTGTCAGAACCTGTAAGTCTTGAACGATTTTCGGATCTCTCACGTCCGCCCCTTACCTGGGTTGGGGGTATATTTGGCTGTTAGTAGACACCCAACGGATGTTGGTGGCAGAACTCAGCCTTTGAAACAACTGGCTACGGAGGTACATCACATGTATCTTTCATATTCATAATTAATTAGCGCGCTGGGGTTTGTATGTAGTGCATTCTTGTATATGTACCGATGTATGATTCCTGTAACATTGCCGTTGACCTAATCCCAGACCCCATGCGTCCTCTGCTTTATTGGTCTGAGAGTAGGTTGACCGATGATGGTGATTAGGATAAAATTTCCTTACGTTTACATATGGCTTATCAACTGAGACATATAGAGAGTTGAGAAAGACATGTATCTAAGGGGATGCTTTATTTCTATGACTGTGGCTGAAGTTTGAATGATTTGACAAATAGTTTCGACCCGGAGATCTTTATGTTGAATTTCGACTTGAAAATTTATAAACATGGAAAGGCCTATTTGTAGTTTGTAGTCCAATTGTGCAGTAAGTTGAATGTGTTGTTGGAATTCACATAGGCTTGTGTTTAGTTAAACGTTTGCATTCGATTCCTGAAATTTCCTTTTATCCCTGCCTTTATCCAATATTTTTGCAATTTGACGATTATTTGAGGCGAAAAAATTCAAACAATCGATATTGATTCAGTACACGAGTACTTTGATTATAATATGTTGACAATCTTTAAATGATCGCCTTAAATTTAGAAATAAAACATACGTGTAATATGAAAAAGACTTATATATAGAAACACAGTTTAATAAAAATGTGCATCAGCGTCACATTGACAATTTATTACACAAATACATGTATATACACAAAGTCCCTATTAATTTATTAAAGGTCAATAACTATACTATGTAAGAAAAGACATTTTTAACCTCTATACTCCCATGGTACTAACTCCTTGATGAAATCAATAAACACAAAAGACATGTTCACTTAAAATCTTAGTAGTCCCCCTAAACTACCGTTTTTTAAAATGACAAGCTTATAAACCATAGAAGGAATCCGCTTACAATTCAGGTTATTAGGATGATCGGTTTTGTGTTAACAAGTTGCAACATCGATTCAACATTTTCTTACTGGACAAAAAGTAAGATATTTCACAAACCTTTAGTGTAGGCAGATGTCAAACATGTAACCACGGAGGCGTATTAGCGTCAACTACACAGTTTATTATTATTAATTTTTGCGTTATCATGCAAAGTTTTGCATCTAAACACCACACGTGAAACATCCGCTACAGATTTTGAATATACGTCCCGTAAAACTTGTTTATTATATATCTTTATAAATACCTAGCCAGGCACATTGCTTTCGGTGCAAGCGAGATTGTCAACTTCCTTTTTTTTTAATGTACGACTAGTTCAGAGCAGGGCTGTTCAATTGGTAAAGTCGTTCTCGTTCTTTCTGCCAACCTAGCCAGGCACAATATTGTTTTCGGTGCAAGCGAAATTGTCAACTTCCTTTATTTTAACTGTACGTCTAGTTCAGAGAAGGGTCTGTTCGAATGGGGAAGTCGTCCTCGTTCTTTCTGCTAAGGGAAGTTAAACCATATTAGTAAATGGTCAGATGTTTGTAGATCGTTTTATACCCCAACTTGCAAGTGAGGAAATACAGTGATGGGATGTTCGTCCTTCCATCCGTCCGTACTTCCTTTCTTCTCCTACGTTGGGTATGCATCTCCCATCTCATATCTTTAGTTTAAGGCCTGAATTATATTTTTGTTTCTTTACCGGAGTTGATAGTATTTGTTGACTTTAAACATATGATTATTCTGGATTGTAACCTACTCATTTCTTTTGTACTTTTTGTTAATTAAAAATTAATAGATAAATAAAACATACACAACATAAAAACACAAAAATAAGAGAAAAGAAGAGAATTATTTTTTTTTTAAATTAATCTTTTATAGGAACATGATATATCACCATAGATCTGTAACAAAATTGAAGGCCAATGGTATAACATTATCATTTTAAACGTCACCATGTTAATCTCATATGAGATTAAAGTAATAGGTATATATATTGTGATTTCGCGGACCGTAAGCACTCTGCCACGTACCGTAGCGGTTTTACGGTATATTGTCTACATAGCGTTACTTATTACTCGTATATTAATATTTTTCAAGCATAATGATGAACGTCACATACAGGTATCTAGTCAATTGATTGCTTTCATCTAGTTCTGTGTGTACCCAGGACTCTTCAGATTCTTTTTCAAGATACCTTCCGGGGCGGAACGGGGGTATTTGAAAAAGGGGCTCAGAGGTTTCCATGGAAAGGAATTAAAGCTATAATCTGCACATTTAATCCGAAAATTATCACGGAATTAGAAGAGTCAAAGACGGTGCCCCACAACATACATGTAGTTAAATGTCCAATTATAATAAAATAATAATTGATTTAGTTCTATTTAATGGAAGTATTTACATTTTGAGAGTTTATTTTCGTTTGAAAAATGAAACGCAACTTCACACTCAGACTTGACTGGGGAAAATGTATTAGGTTAACTAAATGGATGCCTTCACACCTTTTTTTAAAGCAATTTTTAAGAAGATGAAATATTCCAAGTAACCCAGCGTTTATTATTACATTGTACATGTATCTAATCAGCACCTAAGGAAAATAGATCCAATACGAAAAAAAAGAATATGTCTAGACATTTTCAATGTCTTTTTTTTTCTTTTTCATTGAGATAAAAGAAGGTGCTTCGATACATTTAATATCACCGTCAGACTAATTAACAGGGTTGTGATTTAATTAATGGAAAGTTGACACGTTTGATTATTGTTCCGCCTGTCCCCTATATACGCAAATGTATCCCCAGGGCGTGTTCACTGAAATGATTAATACGGGGGTGAATCGCGTTTTTGAAATAAAGAACATCTAAATAGCACATTTTACCAAACGTTACTATATATGACAAAGATGATTGTTTAAGTCTGGCTGAGTTTCTCACACATTTTTTTCACATTCATATAAGACAAGCAGATTTTTTTTAGAACTTATGGACATTTTTTTGCCTTAAATTTATATTTATGCTAGGAGGTCGATAACATCCAAATAAATGTAACCTTATTATTCTATAATTTTCTTTTATAATAATCCATTTCATATATATTGCCCCTTTGATTTAAATAATAAACGTCTGGTGTAACTTTTTTAAAATGACTTAATTAAAAAAAATCAGCTCTCTTGTAAAAAAAAACAACTACTGAATTATTTATATAGATTTTATTATTATAGGCTTCCATAGGTCTACGGAGCTGTTGACATTTTCAAAATATTCATTTAGCTCAATTGTTTTTGTTCTCATAAATATTCTATTTTTTTCCCTAAATTACAATTTTAATCATTTTATTACTAATGAATATTAATAAGTTTTCTTCATTTATTAATTTGTTAGTTTATTTATTTATATATTTATCTTACTGTGATAAAGAAAATCAGAAAAATTATTATGATTTAGAGCCCATCAAATTTAGCCGTCATTACGAGACCCTTAGTAACTACACTTTAAATTTCCACTTTAAAATACATATAATAAAGGGTGTAACTCAATCTGATTTAATGTATAATTCTAGTATAAATATATTTTAAGTCTGTTGAAATTTTATGCACTTAACAATACTAGACGTATACTTGTTTTCCCTTGACAGAAAATACTGAATACTCTTAACACTACTGAATGGATGTTGAGTGAAGCTACTGAATTTACTGAAATTGCTCTTGACAACTCTTAACGACAGATACTGAATTTGCACTGAATTTCCACTGAAAAGGCACTGAAACTACCGAAATTAAATTTGACAAGAGTTTTCAGTAGATGTTAAGTAGGAAATGGCCGATTCAGTAAAAATGTCGGCTACTAGTGTGGGGACATAACTTTTTCAAGATCTGGACCGGCATTTCAGTTAACTGCGTGTAAAAAATGTTTGTACATTTGTGTAATTTATATTCAGTTTCTTTATTATCGTTGTAGCAAGGGACTCAGACCTTTTTGGACTGATTTTCAGGTGTGTTAAATTGTGTGATATTTTCACAGTGGCCAGACGTTTAGGGAGTATGGTTGTAATCACGCCAAAGTACCTACCCCGCAGCATTTTTTGTTTGCGTTTGTCCTAAGTCAGGAATTTCCTGCATCTCTATGGCTTGTTCCTGGTTTACCTTCAGTTCATGTCTATTTAATTTGAGTATATATGGGCAACTCTTTCCCTGTACCTGTATATATTAATTTTGTGGGGCCAACTGCAGCCTGCCCTGTGGTGTGAGGATTTCCTCGTCGGTCATTGACCGATACGTGGCCTTGTACTGACATATACACCCCGTTGGCGTTGTCGTCCACTTTGGCATATCACAATACATATTCTCATAATATTAGGTTGGATCCCCTCACTTCGATATATATCTAAAGAAGACCTAATTCAATAGCCTCTAACAATATGCAAAATTATTTGAAAAACGATGCGTATTCTCATCCACATAGCAAACAAATCATTATTTAGTACATACGATTCTTATAGAATTATACAGATTCATTGGAAGTTATGACGTATCATTCGTGAAATAATAAGTACATAGTATGCTACATTGTATATAACATATGTCAGTGAATACAGACGGCGCCTTATGCCTTTGACAAATTCTAATAAATACATATTGCTTTGTATTGTATATAAAATACATTCCGAAACCCTAGATATGCCTAATGCCTTTGACTGAGTTTTTGAGTTATAGAATATGATTATGTAAATTTTATCGTAGACATTTAAACAGTTTCCCGTTTAGCATTTCTACAGCACATGTAACAACATCTGAATAGTGATATATTTGCACGGCAAGGAGAGGTCAAAAATTGTATATTTGTGTAAGAAATATAAATTGCTTGTTTGCCAGAGTCAATTTAAAATTACTAACCTATTAAAATTCTTGTCTATTCTTCATTCTACTGTTATCTCTGTCCTGTGGAATATAAATCGACTAATTTACTGCACATATGAGAAAGGGGCATTGTTTTATATTTCAAGACAGACTGTTGTAAGAATTACTATGTTCGGCAATACGCATTATGCTTTTGACAGATGTTTTGAGAGAATATGATCATATCACATTCAAACAGTTTAATGTTTAGCATTTCTACGGCACATGTAACGACATTTGAATAGTCACAGTTTTGCAAGAAAATGTAGAAAACGTATATATTTCTGTGAAAACAACTATAATGTGTGCTTTCCTGAGTGTTGTTCAACTACTTACCTATTCAAATTTTAAGTCTTTTCTTTATTCTGTTGTTATCATTGTCTGCCCTGTTCTGTAAGAGTAATCAAGGGAACCAAGGTTATAGCGGTAATCAAAAGAATGTAATCCAGGGACAAAGACCAGACATGGAAAACAGACATACACAACAAAGAACATAAAGTAACTAAAATCATACATACAAACTGGGAGCATGGACCAGGTGCACCGGTAGGGTAAGCGTCCTCTGCTTTTCTAGAAACACCCACCGAGTTGCTCATAAAAGGTCAAGTCCGGGGTAGACAAACGAGGAAAGGTGAACTATGACCCGTTGAATAAATCAGTTTTCATGGTGCTGATGGATACATCATAACGATCCACGAGTTCATGATGACGACCATAAAACTTCTGTAGTAATGACTTCAATCTTGTAGCAACATAACCCTGTTCCAGAAGCCTATTTGTTAGAGTTCTAGCGCAATACAAAAAGTCTGCGTAGTTTCGGCAAGCTCTGGCATAACGTATGAGTTGTGATATGAACACTCCATACGCAGGAGCCGAAGGGATGTTGCCACAGATGAAAGGAAAGTTTACAATTCTGAATGAAAAGTCATCACGTTTGTCGTAAAGTTTGGTCAATAGTTTTCCCTTACCATCGATTTCTAACTGTAGATCAAGATATGAGGCTGACTTCACAGTGTCTGTAGTATCCTTTATCTCAAGTTCTTTTGGGTAGATGCGATGTATCAAATCCCCGAAATTAGGATTGTTTAAAGATAATACGTCATCTATATAGCTGAACTGAGATTGAAGGATCTAGCCCAACGATATTCTTTCTTTCTGATCAAATCAGCTATAAAGTCAGCCTCATAAGAGTGAAGAAATAGGTCAGCAAGTAAAGGAGCACAATTTGTTCCCATTGGACAAATATGTTGTCGATTAAAAATTCCAACATTTTGTAAACATCTTCCTCTGTATATTTGGAAGATGATTCGGAATTATTTCTTACAAAGTATGAGGAATCTCTACCAAGAACTATATATTTGTATTTAGATGTACCATTGTTTTTTGGAAAAACAACGATGTATAATGTTTTTAAGTCGGGATTTTAACTGAGTATAAGGAATAGAAGAATACAGTGTTGAAAAATCATAGGTTTTAATGCTATTATATTTAGATAATAGTCTTGAACTGATTGTCTCGAAAAGATCTTTCGAATTTTTCAGGATCCACATTGAATTAATACCACTACGGGAGTAACAAGTGTTGTGGTAGGACTGCAGACCCTCTTTGATAGTTGTGAGTATAGAAGTTAAAAGTTTTGAAAGAGGTTTGGTGGTACATTTTGCAGATCCAGCTATGAAACGTTGTTTGTATGGATTCTTGTGAAGTTTAGGAATCCAGTACATAGACGGTAAATCACAACCATCGTCCTTGGTAGAGAGACCAAAAGAGGATAGCACAGATTTATGGGTTTCCACAATCTCTTCTTTGGAGAGAATGGTAGCAGTATAGGTCGTATCACTGCTATTATTTTCTACGTCTACCTCTGATAATAAACATTGGATATAAAACGTTTAGCAGACAAAAACAATGTTGTTTTGGGCTTTGTCTGCTGGTACGACAACATATTTGTCATGTATAGTAGACAATGTTTTTGCTACATCGGGGTCTTTGAAAACTGATGTAGCCTTGGCACTCATTGACCTACTTAAAATTTTCATTCGTTTCAAAATTAAAGACATCACGGCCTTTAACCACTCTGACAGAGAATCAATGTCTTCTTGTTCTCGTGCTATCTGTTTTCTTGCATAGTCCTCGACGGCATCCATAAGAACTTTAAAGTTATAATTCCAATTTATGGAGCGTGGTTCACGGTACTTGGGACCTTTAGAAAGGATATCACGTAGAGATTCGTTTTCGATAATGGTTAAATCTCCCGTAACGACGTGACCAGGAGGACCATACTTGAATGGAGAGGTTTTGCAAGAACAGTCAGGTGGTTTAGCCTTGAAGTCCTCAATCTCGAGGTTCTGCAGTAGCCTTTTATAATTGAAAATTTTGGATGCTATGGGTGAAGTATAGGAATATGAAATAATTGGTATGGATTTGTCTTTGAAATATGGGGGAATTTTGTTGGTAACGTTTTTGTGATGGAGGATGTTAGCCAAATTAATTGCATCTATATCTTTGTTGACAAACGGTAGTGGAAGAAATGATCGTTTTTCTTCATCTTGACTTTTCACACAAACTGGTTTAAAGAGTCTGTGGAAACCAATATCCAAAATGATGGCAACAAGTCTGTATAATGATGAAGTGGGGTCAGAAACAGAAGTGTCAAGACTTGTTTTGTAAAGGGAGTGTAGTAGAGTGAGAGGTATAGAATAAAGTTTGGTTCTAATGTGATGAAGTCCAAGAGGTTTTTGTATGAAAGGAAGGAGACCAACTATGGAGACATCATGTAACTTAGGTGACGTATAGTGGCGATGGCCATGACTCCTTTCCCGTCTTGGATTTTTGTCAAATAAATTCATCACATTTATGTTATTGTTATGTTGGCTTGAAAGGTTTCCTATAATTTTGATGTTGTCATTGCATCCGTAAGGTATTGCAGTACCTAGTCTGCGTATCCAATACTCCTCTCTTTACTTAGAACGGGACTGTTCGTAGGATGGTAAATTTTTTTCTAAAATACGAACTTTCATGGAGAGAACTGAATGATCTTGTTGATTAAAGTGTTGATAAACTGTCGGGAATTTGGTGGTGTTAATTCCCGAACGATGACCGCACATTCTTTTGTTTAATCGTTCTTGTGTTTCTCCGACATATATTAAACCACATAAGTTGCATTCTAATCCAGATATTAAGTTTGTTGATTTGCAACTTAAGTCATCGTGACTTCTTGTAAATCGACAAACTCACTTCTGATGAGAGAAGGGGTTTATGTTTTATACATCAGGACAGACTATCTGTTATAAGAAGTTTCAAATCTGTAACTCTGTCTCAATATGTTTTAAAATTCGTATAAATAACTTTTCTTACGGGTAACTTGATGACTCATCTTTACCAAATCGTGTACTTTTTCCCAGTATTTATTTTTCGAGAGTCTATTTTAACCATATTTTTATAATTGACTTAAGAAATAAAAATGACCATACCATTCATTTTAGTCTGCATGATGTAAAAATCTAAATCATGTTTTATAAATACATTTCCTATATCTAAATAACACAGATTTTTATTCTACTAAAAGCAAATTATTTTGATAAAACTCAGACTTCAGCAGTAATCCTTTAAAAAGTAGGAAAGTTTGGCCTCTGTTTGTCTTGTTTCATTTTTACCTTTAGATTATTTTTATGTTACTTGGATATACATAGACAACTCTTTCGCTGCACCAGTGTATTCTAATGTTGTGGGAGTCGTGTATTGGAGACCAATGATTGGCTTTTGCCTAGCATTTTCATCCCGATGGAGATATTGTCTCCTTGGTATATTCATCATACCGGCATCATTTGTAAGAAAAATCAAAGGAACCAATGTTATAGCGGTAATCAAAAGAATGTAATCCAGGGACAAAGACCAGATATGGATAACAGACAAACGCAACAAAGAACATAATGTAACTAAAATCATACATACAAAGTAACAAAAGCAAATGAGCAACTCAGACTCCACTAACAACTGGAGCATGGATCAGGTGCACCGGTAGAATAAGCGTCCTCTGCTTTCTAGAAACACCCGCCGAAATTATTTATTTAATAAATGCAGATTTCACTACATTGTATATAAACATATGTCCGGCAAAACAGAAGATGCCTTTGACAGATATTTTGAAATATAGAATTTGATTCAATTAATTAAATTAACAGTTTCACATTAAGTATTTCTGCAGCATATGTAACAACATTTGAACAGTGATATTTTTTGCAAAGAAACGTAAAACATATATATTTCTGTAAAAAGATTTATAACGTTTGTCTGCATGAGTGTCATAAAAAACTACTAACCTATCCGGAATTCTAGTCTTTGCTTCATTCCATTGTTATCCTTTTCTGTCATGTAGGATGTGCATTCACCAACTCAGTGCAAATGAGAGAACGGGTTAGTGTATCGTACTTCAGGACAGATTGTCTGTTGTTTTAATTTACAAATGTGATAATCCGTCGATATGTCTTACTATTCTTTTGTTATGACTTTTCTTTTGATTACATGGTGACTCGTCTTAACTAACTCGTGTACTTTCTCCCAATATTTTTTCAAGAGTCCATTTAAGCCATTTGTTTGAGATAGCTTTACAATTTAAAACGACCATATCATTCAGTTTTAGTCCGCATGTTTTAAAAATCTAAATCATGTATCATAGTTACAAGTTATGTGTTGAAATGACAGAAATTGTTTCTACTAATAACAAATTCTTCTATACATTTATTAAAGATTCAACTTAGGCAACTACCTTAACTTCTTCCGTTAGATAATCAGAAGTTTCCTCCACTGTTTGCCTAGTTTCGTTTTCTCCTTTAGATTATTTATATGTTACTTGAGTATATAGGTGCAACTATTTTTGATGTTCCTGTGTATAATTATGTTCTGAGGCAAACTTCAGTCTGCCCTGTGGTTGAGAGTTTTTTGTCGGTTATTGAAGACCACGTCGTTCATTGAAGACCTGTGGTGGTCTTAGGATGACATTTTCATCCCGATGGCGTTGTTGTTTCCTTGGCATATTCACCATACACATCATCGTTATATTAGGTTGGATCCCTTAACTATGATATATAACAAAGGAAGATGAAATGAAATAGTCCCTAACAATATGCAAAACAATTTGTAAAACGATGCGTATTCTCATAGCAAACACTTATTTAGTGCATATGATTCTGATAGTTGAAATGTCAAGATACATTTAAATGTATGAGTTATCATTCATGATACAATAGATACATATTGTGCTAAATTGTATATAAACATATATCAGGCAAACATGAAGGTGCATTATGCCTTTGACATATGCTTTGTGTTATAAAATTTTATCATGTTACATTTCTCGCAGATATTCAAACAGTTTCACATTTAGAATTTCTACAACTCATGAAACAACATCTGAATAGTAATAATTTTGCAAGGAAAGGTATTTTTGCCTGAGTGGTATAAAAACTACTAACACATTCAAAATCCTAGTCTTTTCTTCATTGTGTGGTTATCCTTTTCTGTAAATCAACAAACTCACTGCAAATGGGAGAAATGATAATGTTTTATATTTCAGGAGAGCCAATCTGTTGTAGGAATTTACAAATGATCTACTTTGTCAATATGGCTACAATTTGCATTGATAACTTGTCTTTTGAATTAATTGATGACTCATCGCAACTGAATCGTGTACTTTTTCACAAGTTTTCAGTTCAAATGTCAATTAAGCTTTTTTTATATACATCTTTACAATTAAAAAATGATCATTCTGTTTTAGTCTGCATAATGTTAAAATCAAACTCATGTTTTATAGATACATTTTCTTTAATCAGATAATTTATATTTTTCTACTAAAAAAGTTAGATCATGCATTTATTAAATATTTGTTTTCAGGGATATCCCTTTTGAAAAATTGGAATGAAATGGTTAGATTTATATGAATATGATTGCAATTGATAGATTGGCATAAATTAGAGAAATTGTTATAATATTTTAATGACATTTAAAACATTATCAGCACAAATAATGTTGGTGTTACCTCCCCTTGACTGAGAGAGGACATCATTAAAATAACCTGTCAATGTTATTTAAACTTTCAATTTGACGTCTTAAAATAGATAGAATCATATATTTCTTCATTTAAAGACAAAATTATTTTTATAAGAAATATATTGTTCCCCTTCAAAATAATCATACATAACGACAGTGTTACATTTGATGTTGATCATTTAGAATTGATATGTATACCATTTTGGCAATTTTGACAGAACTGTGAGATATGATATGCTGAGATACTTACCCAATAAGTTAACTGAACTATCGAATAGACTCATTCGTAAGAGATATAGTCATGATATTGTTGTCAAATGGTTAGTGGGTAGCATTTTAGTGGTATGAATGGGAAATTAAAACCAGTTTTTGGGAAAGCTAATCGTTGTGTCCTTATTGTTTGACTTTGACGAAGTGTGGTTCTCGACCCCGCATTGGAAGAATTAGGATTTATCAAGCATATGATGGGGCATCACTTTTTGAAGGTTTAAACTGGTCTGGATCTGTAATTTCTGTTAACTGCTAGTAAAAAATAGTTTGCATATTTTTGTAAATTATATTCAGTTTCTTCATTTCCGTTGTAGCAAGGGACTCAGACTTTTTAGACTGAATTCCAGGTGTGTTAATTTGTTTAATTTTTCACAGTGGCCAGACTTGAAGGGAGGATTGTAATTACGCCCAAATAAATTAACTCCGTCGCATTTGTTTGCGTTTGTCTCAAGTCAGGAATTTCTTGTCTTGTTTCTTTTTACCTCAGGTTTCTTTTTATTTTACTTTAATATATATAGGGGCAACTCTTTCCCCGTACCTGTATATATTGATCTTTTGGGCCAACTGCAGCCAGTCCTTTGGTATGAGGGTGTCCTTGTCATTCAGTGAAGATCAATGTGTTGTTTTGGACTGACATTTTCATCCTAATTGTGTTATTGTCCCTTTGTAATATACACTATACCTATTCTCGTTATATTAGGTTTGATCCCTTTACTATGATATGCATCTCTATTGAAGACAAAATTCATTAGGCCCTGACAATATGCAAAAATGGTTGAAAATGCCACGTCTGTGTATTCTCATTTATCATATTGCACTCCATTGTATATCAATATTTGTTTGGCAATCCTAAATATGTCATGTCTTTGACAATATTTTAGGATATAGAATATGATCATGTAAATTATCTGGCAAACGTTCAAAAAGTTTAACTTTTAACATTTCTTAAGCACACGTAAAACATCTGAATAGAGGTATTTTTGCAAGGAAAGGTCAAATTATATATTTCTGAGATAATTATAATGTGTATTTGCCTGCGTGTTGTAATAACCTAGTTACATTTTCAACACTCTGGTCTTTTCTTCGTTTGTCTATTTTCCTATTTATATGTAAATCTCTTCCTGCAGCTGAGAGAAGAAATTAAAAAGTTGTATACTCAAGAACAGACTATCTGTTATTGTAATATACATATGCGTTACTTTGTTACATTTTTATTCATATTTTTTTTTATTTTGAGTTACTTGATGACCTATTTTAACTATAGTGCAGCGGACGGCTAAAGATTTCTCGAACTGAAATGGGCCTAGAGGGTATACGGCTACATCGTATATCTATGGAAAGATATATCAATGTAGTTTTTGTATATCATTCATTTCTAACTGAAAAGTGGTAAAGTTTTTTGGTAATTTTGCATTAATTAGATGAGGGTCAAAGATCAACTAACCCCAATACACTTTGATAAGTAATTTAATTAAAATCGTTCATTGTAGACATTAGAAACAAGTTACATGTAAAGATCACATGTATAGAATTTTAATAATGTAAAAAATAACACTTTTTCTGACAAATATTGACTATTTAATCATTGAACAAAAATGCCCCTAAAACTGGTTGCAATATAATACATTTGCAGTGATAAAGAAATAATAAGATACTGTAGAATATTACTATGTATATCTAAATATTCTGTACTGAATAACAAATAAAATATACACAACGTTCTGAATTCGATCTGCAACACGAGCTTCGTAATATAAATTTGAATTACAATTTTTCACATATTTAAACTATTAGTGGTACTAGTTGCATTAGTTTCCGGGCAATTTGTCTAGTTTCCGGGCTGTTGAATCAACAGACTCAAATTAAAGAGTCTACCATTAAGTTTTGAGATTTATTTTTGTACATACAAAA
The DNA here is from genome assembly GCA_037379345.1 of Perna viridis. Classification (NCBI taxonomy): domain Eukaryota; kingdom Metazoa; phylum Mollusca; class Bivalvia; order Mytilida; family Mytilidae; genus Perna; species Perna viridis. The sequence goes on from CM074522.1 coordinate 169,098, forward strand.
ATCATACATATTTTTTCCATTCGTCTTTATGTTTCTTGGACTTCAAATACAATGATAAAGATTTAACCATGAATCAAAAATTCTCAAACAAAAAAATGGGATGGGGGTTCATAACAAGGTTGGATTTCTTAATAAATTTGACAATACATAAACTGTGAACCATGAACTTTGCATGGAAGCAAGTGCATGTGCATACATATACATGCATGATGCCACAATATTTATGTCTTATGACGTTTGAGTATGTGCAACGCTGATGATTGTTATGCAATATCCTCTGCAGGGGATGTTCCACACTTTGAAAAGGAGGGTTCCAGTGGGAGTTCCTCGAAAAAGGGTGTGTGTGTGTGTGATAGGACATTATTTACCATATTTTGTCAATTTTACATTTGAAAGAGTAATCAAGAAAACTGAGGTTATAGCGGTAATCAAAAGAATGTAATCCAGGGACAAAGACCAGACATTGAAAACAGACATATACAACAAAAAACATAAAGTAACTAAAATCCTACATACAAAGTAACAAAAGCAAATTAGCAACTCGGACTCCACTAAAACCTGGGAGCATGAACCAGGTGCATCGGTAGGGTAAGCGTCCTCTGCTTTTCTAGAAACACCAGCCGAGTTGCTCATAAAAAGTCAAGTCCTGGGTAGACGAAAATGACAAATAATGTTTGCGTTACCTTCCCTTGACTGATTGAGTGCATCATTAAAATATATTTCGATCTATTTTATCCAGGTGTACAAAGTATAAAATATAAAGTACGTCACCTGTACGATATAGTACATAAATCACAAAAAGCATCTTCATTGTTTTAAAGAGAAAATCTGTAACTTTTTAATGTAAATGATTTTTTTTGTAAACCTATTGGAAGGCTATTCGAGTGTTTGATAATATTTAAAAAAAAAAAGTGTTTGCTGAATGTCTATTTACAGCTGGTACAAAAAAGTTGTATTCGCTAAATCATAGTTCTTGTTTATTAAATAAAATCATTTTAGTATGAAATATATTATTTCCCTTCATTGTAATCATGTTTATGGACCATTTAACAAATGAATTTAATCACTTCATTTCCGATTCTGTATACCAGATATAGTTCTGGACATTAGTTTCGCACTACTTACACTTTACTGTGAACTAATGTGTTTCAAGTTAATAACGCAAAAAAAGATTAATAACTGCTTTCTGTCATATTACCTAATTGCTATTTTACTGTTTTACATTAATGTATTTTTCACGTAAAGTATTTGTATTTATAAACAAATGGTTTTTTTTTCCATACAAAACTGTTTTTCGACAATTCTGCTGTATTACTACCAAATAAAACATATGTACTCACTATTTTTCTGTTGGTTCTCTACGGGCGTGAGAAATAAAGAAGTATGAACTGAAGATAAATTGATCTTTTGAATGCTGTTACTATGATTTAATTTTGCATAGTTAATTTAGACGTATTTAGGTAAATGCAAAAACTATTCTTAAAATTCATATAGTAAAACTTCTAATACTTTTGTTCAAATGTTCTATAAACATGCTCCATAAACGATGGTTGTTATCAATTCATAAGTAAGACCTTTAGAGTAGAGATTGCAAACAAGTTAATTTAAAATATACTTAAAATCTTGAAGAGTTTATCACATTTCCATTTCTGCCAAGCCCTTTATTTTATTATACATGATATGAATGGTAAGTAATTTTGTGATTTCATTGGTGGTCAAGTTCATATCTAAAACATTCACGAAAAATAAGTTTGAATTAATAGTTTTGATTACATTCGGTGGTCAAGCATTACAACGATATTCCAGGAAGATACATTGTATATATCTAAAAGCTATTCATGCTCTTTTTCATGCAGTTAATATTTATATTCAGCTGAACATTTTTTTTAATTTTTATTGTGGAACTAAATGTCAGTAACTTGTTGTTTTCGGTGTGATTCGTTTTTCTTGCAAAATTGTTACGCTGTGTATTTTCAAAATAATTTAGTTTTAAATTTTCTATTATTTTATGTAGATTACAAAAGACTAAAAGTAGACCGAAATACATCGTTCAATAAACAATTGGAATGGTTTTTTCTTTAAGCTTTTGATCAGGGACTTTATTGCGTTGCTTATATTTCATATATAAATATTTTTTTATGATGACTTTCATAACTTATACATGTATAAAATTTTGAAAATTGTTTGAGCGTTACCTACCCATGTTTTCATTCGTTAAAAAAATGTGAAAATCAAGAATAGAGACATTGATAATTCGTTTATAGATTATATCGGATTGTGTTTTGTTTTTGTTGAGTATTGTGATTGCGCGTGTGATGTGTCTTCCATGATGCATGTATTGGTAATTCTTTGGAGCTATAGTATTTAACCGCTGTGTTATAAGTGGTTAATGCTATTAGATTTTTTCTGTTTGTTTTGATTTTGTTTTTGTATTTTTGTATTTTTGGTATTAGTACAATAAAGTATGTGTATATTTATAAACAAACTTTCTGTTTTCTTGCTGACTGACGACTTCTGTTTTTCAGTAAGGCCGTACTTATCTTAATCGTTTTCATGTTGTTATCGATGTTCTAAAATGTTACAATTAACTTATTATTCTGTTAATATTTTTAAACCTGTTCTTTATTTCGACAATTTCTTTTAATGAATATGTTTAATAATGACCAATAATTTATTATTATGATTGACTTGCATGTATTTTTTTTATATATTTTTGAAGTAGATACCATCCAATTAAAAGAAAACATATGAATACTCAAGTAACACAAATTTGACAGAAAAATATAAACACATTCTAAAAGTAGATTTTGTTAGAATAGTATGTTTTAATATAGTATTTTATCAACGTGTAACCCTGGTAGGAGTATTATTGATCTTTATAAGATTCACATTTTTGTGTACATAATAGGTATAGAAGATTTGTGTCAATTGACGATGTGTGCCGTATTTTATTACTTTGGTCTGTTATATCAATAAGTAACACAAGGGTTTTCTCTCAGCTTTGCAGTAACCATAACTTTGAAATTGAAATATAGTTGTTTAAATTGATAGAACTGTAGGTATATATTCGCTGGCAAACCGAATCTTTCAAAATTTTCACTCCCAGTTGTAAAAATCATGTGAAACGTGTAGAAGCCCCAAGCATTTCAACCACTCGATCTATGAAATAAGAACCAATGACGAAGCACGGTTACGTGATCATATGGCTAAATCAAATTCATATGGCTTGGGTCATCGTCGATTTTGAATCAATTTATATCCAATTCAATGACGTAAGTGACTACAAGGGGCGTTTTTATGATATAAATTAGGCGTAATATATCAAATAAAACAAGAACTATTAATGAAAAGGATAGTGCAAAAATTAAGCAAATGATTAAGAGTAGAAATGAAGCAAAATAATCAAAAACACAGAGTGATATAAATACACCATTAAAAGCAACACTAGACAAACCAATACTAATTTATGCTTTAAATACCCTACCGGTGCACCTGGTTCATGCTCCCAGTTTTTCAGTGGAGTCCGAGTTGCTCATTTGCTTTTATTACTTTGTATGTATGATTTCAGTTACTTTATGTTCTTTGTTGTGTATGTCTGTTTTCCATTTCTGGTCTTTGTCCCTGGGTTACATTCTTTTGATTACCGCTATTACCTTAGTTCCCTTTATTTCTATTTAGATAATTTGTAACGTTAAGGGTTCAAATTAATTCTCAATTCATGATTAGTTGGTCTACATTATTTGCATTTATTTACAGATTTTTTTTTTTTATATACATTTCGTAATATAGTCGTTTTAGGAAAATAAGAATTCATTTTTTTTTTAATTACTCAAGTATGTTTAAACTTTCTTAGGAAATACACTGAGAGATCTCTTTGAATGTCAGCAATTGCAATCCCCCAAATTGTAAGCTTAAAATATAGTTCTAAGCACTTTGCGAATCAAATGATAACAAATGAAAACCAATGCAAACGTAAAGATATTATGATACATGGATGTTTGATTTATATTTTTTCTTTCTTATTAAGTGTTGATAATACTCGTTTAGGCTAGAAAATTCATAATTGTTGCGAATGCATAAATACTTGTCATCATCGAGAACCAATGTCATCACATCTTGTAGCTGGCGTTAATTTGTATCCAGTGATTTTTCAGCATCGTTGACTGTTTACTTTACAAGAAGGCGAAATCGATAACCCAAAGTTACATGATTAAAGAAAGTGAGAAAAGATCGAAAAAAGCTTTGACAGTATTTCATTCCGGATACTTGCTCCGTGCAGGTCCGGGTGTTAAAAGAATAGGCCTGCAGCAGCACTAAGCTTGTCGTAAAAGACGACTAAATAGTGCTCAGGTGGTGGAATGGGGTACCCCTGGCGTGTTACATGCTGGGGTTGTCAGGAAAACCTGACCGAAAACCATAGTGGTGCACCGTGTGGGGAAAGATGCCACGTTCAACGCACGTTAAAGAACCCTACTGTGATATTCTCCCGGAGTAGGAACCATAGGGCTCCGCTACAGGAGACTAAATTGCCCGACCCTACCCACCTCTCCCTATTTCCAGTGGCAATCAAAATTTGTCGACCCTATTGTCCTTGTGTCCCATCCCTTTTTCATTTCATGTTCATTTTATCATCAATTTCATGTTCATCGTCTGAATATAGCTGAAATATTGCTGCTCGGACGTTAAACCTAACAAACAAACAAACAAACAAACGGATACTTGCTTGTACTGTTCATTTCAAAGTATCAATTTTTGAAGTAATTGTACCGCAATTCTTTAAGTAGGTCAACTGGCCATTAAACAAAACGTGTCATTGTTTGATTGGATTTTAAGCCAATAGGGAAAGACAATATCAAATGGACATTCAAAAATCGGATTGCGACTAAGATTAGGTATTGAATGATCTTGACATTTTTATGGACAAAAATTCACAGGGGCCATGTAAAAGAAAAATAGTTGACATCTCACCTTATGGCATGGTCGAGAAAGGTACCGCTGTGCTTTTTACATGTAAGAGCGCACGATAATAAAGATAATCGTCGATTGTCAAATGTGTACACCATTTGATACACATTGTATTTCCTTTTTAAATTCTTGACTTTAGTTTTTTTGTATTGTGGCAAGAAAACATATATATTTTCCTGATAAAATCTGATGCGTTTTTAGTATTATACAGTTTTGATTTTCTTGTTATTGTGGAACAAAACAAAATAATATAAACTCCCTTTTGAATATCGGGAAGTAACTAAATTAAAAAAGAGCTTACCTTAAAGTAAATGAGTTCCAGAAATTTTACAGAGACTTTAAAAGTCTTACTGTCTTATTATGCAAATAATTAGCTCTGGCTTGCAAAACCGTTTGATCTTACTTAAACACTCTAAAACGTAGCATGTCATTGGTTGGTCTACTATAATGTATACGCCTTCATAATAAAGAATTTCAACCTAATTGGTTAAAACTCGTTGTAAAGGTCATAATTGACAGACTTGAGGCAGAAAGACAGACACAAAACTCATTGCATAAAATGTAAATATTAAAAGACTAAAAGCTATATTTATAAGCAAAATTTAAAAGAAAAGATACAGTTTAATAGATAAACGTTTTTTTTTTTTTTTTTTTGGTTATATTCAAAGATTATTTTACAATCCACTAACGTTTTGTTCTGTAAATTTTTATTTGTTTAATTTTTAATATGTTTTTATTGAAATACTAATAAAGTATCAACAGTACATTCCAATTTATGTTCTTTTCCTTCTTTTCTAAAGTATATTTTACTGTCGTTTAAGAGAAACAAAATGGCTTTCCTATTACAAAGTAGTACTACCTGTTGTCATAAATGTCACAGCGGTATGAGTACGATCTCCGCAGATGGAGCGACAGATCTAACATTGTAGGGGATTTTTCAGACCCTACTATGCTTACATTATCTTCCCTGTATCAATTTGATGCGATGGAGCAGTGTAGCGAATAGAGTCGTTACATTTTGAGACGTTAGTATAAACACACACACACACGCACACAATTCCCAACAATGTTAGAACTGTCAAATTTCCGATGCAAATTTTGGGTCGTTCCCTCCGCGGAATCGAACTCGTACCGCTGTGACATCTATGGCAACACCGCCTGCACAAAGTCCAGCGCCCTAGACCACTCGGCCATCTAGGCTTTAAAATATAGCTTTTGCTGGCCGGGTCATTCCTTCTCGTAGGATTAATCTAGGACTGTAACTTAGTACACGATGTATGGTAGTACGGAACAGTTCATTTAGATGTTATTATGTAGGATAGAGGATCAAATTAATGATGCATGTCACAACAAATCATATGGCTATGTTCAGAGTACAGTCTATTTCAGATGTGTTTTGATTTGGAAAGTGATACTGCAAGTAGTATGGCCATATGAAGAGTACAATTCACATCAGATAGTTTCTTTTTAATAGATATCACTAGTCTCAGTAGTAAGCCAATTTATGACAACACTCCGTATTAGATGTGATGACTTCGCACTTGCCATTTCAAGTAGTATGGTCATGTTAAGAGTATGGTACAATCAGATGTAATGAGCATGTTTGATTTTGGTAGGAAAGTGCTTTTTCAAATGCTATGGCTATATTAGTAGTAGGGTTTGAATAACATATGATGGGTATGTATGATTTTAGTTAGGAATTGCACTTTGAAGTAGTATGGCAATAGTTATAGTACAGTCCGCGTCAAATAAGATGAACATGTATATTTTGAGTAGGAAAATGCTATGATAGGTATTATGGCTATGCTAAGAATACGGTACAAATGTGATGTGATGAGTCTGAATGTTTTGGGTAGGAAAGCGCTAGTTCATATAGTACCGATATATTATGAGCACATACGAAAAAGATGGGATGTACTTTTTGTATGAAAACCCGTTCTTACGTTGTCACTCAATGTTTAGAGTACATTACGTATGGTTGGCTATATCAAGAGCACAGTACAAATCAGATATAAGAACATGTATGAATATGTATGAATTTGGTAGGAAAGTACTATTTTTAGTTATATGCCCATGTCAGCAGTAGGAGTCGGAGAAAATGTAATTACTATGAATATGTTGGGGTAGAAAAGTGCTATTTCAAGTTCTTTGGCTATATTGAGAGAAAAGTCGGCAACTGATGCGAAAATCACATATGTGTTTGGTAGTTAAGTGCTATTTCAATTAATAGATTGATCACAACTTTTTTACGATCAAACAATCTAAAGTTTTCTTTTTGTTTGTTTGAAATATAAATGTTGTTCGAGTGGCAACAAAATTGTGTTAACCAAACAAGTCGCTAATTGATTTGTTTTTCATTTTGTCATAAAGTTCTCACCGCCATCCATGTCATCAAAAGCGTGACAATGAAATGCTAAGAATGATTTGCCTGTTCATTTAAGATGAAAATTTATTTTCTGTCAATTGTGTTTGTTTCTAAATGACTTTCATCTTGATTCAATCATATTATTATGTTTTCATGCCCACAGTGCATCACCACATTTAGAAAAAAAATAACAAAATAGTTGTAGAGCGAAATCATATATATATATATATAAAAGATCCATGGATAAAGAATAAACAAAGAAAAAAACGCAACACCCTACAATAACTCGCTAATAAAAAGTAAATGAAAAAACCTTGACCCCTACCAAAAACTTTGAGTATGGACCAGGTGCACCGGTAGTGTAATCGGTCGTATTAGATTCAAAACTTTATTTGCCGTGTTATAATTTTGAATTAAACTATATTGGATTTTGATAATAGCATAAATGCAGTACCTATTCAAGTTTTTTTGGGGGGATATTGGTTTCCACAGACTATTTAAACCAGTTTGTGTGAAAAGTCAAGATGAAGAAAAACGATCATTTCTTTCACTACTTTTTGTCAACAAATGTATAGATGCAATTAATTTCGCTAACATCCTCCATCACAAAAATGTTACCAACAAATTTCCCCCACATTTCGAAGACAAATCCATACCAATTATTTCATATTCCTATACTTCACCCATTGCATAATAAAATTCAATTATAAAAGGCTATTGTAGAACATCGAGATTGAGGACTTCAAGGCTAAACCACCAGACTGTTCTTGCAAAAACTCACCATTCAAATATGGTCATTCTAGTCACGTCGTTACGGGAGATTCAACTATCATCGAAAAACGAACCTCTGCGTAATATCCTTTCTAATGGTACTAAGTACCGTGAACCTCTCTCCATAAATTGGAATTATAACTTTAAAGTTCTTATTGATGCCGTCGAGGACTATGCAAGAAAATGGATAAAACGAGAACAAGCAGGCATTGATTCTCTGTCAGAGTGGTTAAAGGCCGTGAGGTCTTTAATTTTAGATGAAAGTTTTAAGAAGGGCAATGAGTGGCAAGGCTACATCAGTTATCAAAGACCCCGATGTAGCAAAAACATTGTCTAATTTATATGACATGTATGTTGTTGTTCCAGCAGACAAATCCCAAAACAACATTATTTTTGTCTGCTAAACGTTTTACATCAAATGTTTATTATCAGAGGTGGACGTAAAAAATAATAGCAGTGATAAGACCTTTACTGCTACCACACTCTCCAAAGAAGGGTTTGTGGAAAACCATAAATCTGTGCTATCCTTTTATGGTCTCTCTACCAAGGACGATGATTGTGATTTACCGTGTAAGTACTGGATTCCTAAACTCCACAAGAATCCATACAAACAACGTTTCATAGCTGCATCTGCAAAATGTACCAGCAAACCTCTTTCAAAACTTTTAACTTATATACTCACAACTGTAAAAGAGGGTCTGCAATCCTACCACAACACTTATTACTCCCGAAGTGGTTTCAATTCAATGTGGATCCTGAAAAGTTCGAAAGATCTTTTGGAGTTCAAGACTATTATCAGAATATAATAGCATTAAAACCTATGATTTTTCAACACTGTATACTTCTATTCCACATACTCAGTTAAAATCCGACTTAAAAACAATATACATCGTTTAATTCCAAAAAAGATGGTACACCTAGATACAAATATATAGTTCTTGGAAGAGATTTCTCATACCTTGTAAGACATAATTCCAAATCATCTTCCAAATATACAGAGGAAGATGTTTACAAAATGCTGGAATTTTTAATCGACAGCATATTTGTCCAGTGTGATGGACGTGTTTTTCAACAAACGGTCGGCATTCCAAAGGGAACAGATTGTGCTCCTTTAGCTTTTGACCTATTCCTTTATTCTTATGAGGCTGACTTTATAGCTGATCTGATCCGAAAGAAACAATATCGTTTGGCTACATCCTTTAATCTCAGTTTAGCTATATAGATGACGTATTATCTTTAAACAATCCTAATTTCGGGGATTTGATACATTGCATCTACCCCAAAGAACTTGAGATAAAGGATACTACAGACATTGTGAAGTCAGCCTCTTATCTTGACCTATACTTAGAAACCGATGGTAAAGGAGAACTATTGACCAAACCTTGCGACAAACGTGATGACTTTTCATTCAGAATTGTCAACTTTTCTTTCATCTGTGGCAACATCCCTTCAGCACCTGCGTATGGAGTGTTCATATCATAACTCATACGTTATGCCATAGCTTGCTGAAACTACGCAGACGTTTTGTATTGCGCTAAAACTCTAACAAATAGGCTTTTGGAACAGGGTTATGTTGCTACAAGATTGAAATCATCACTACAGAAATTTTATGGTCGTCATCATGAACTCGTGGATCGTTATGGTGTATCCATCTGCACCATGCAAACTGATTTTTGTAATGGGTCATAGTTTTCCTTTCCTCGTTTGTCTTCCCCGGACTTGATTTTTTATGAGCAACTCGGCGGGTTTTTCTAGAAAAGCAGAGGACGCTTACCCTACCGGTGCACCTGGTCCATCCCCCCAGTTTTTAGTGGAGTAACAAAACAAGAGAGGAAAGGAAAACTATGACACCTTTCCTATCGCGTTTAATTACTCAAAATCACCAAATGTAAAATGTACTTTTTAATACATTAGATGTAGCATGAATGACATAAAAAATAGGATCACAAATATACCAGCTTTATTAATTCCAAACATCAGTGGATTCAATGCTAAGCCTGTCTGTGAACTTTACAAACAACTCTTTTTCTGATGAAAATAAGATATGTGAAGTTAAAATTAAAATAGAAATTTTGCCGAAATATTTATTGATGGAAAACATTCACGATAAGAACAAGAAACACTGTGTCTATTATGATAAGAACAAGAAATTGTACATGTATTATTATTAGAACAATAAACAGTGTATATATCATGATTAGAACAAGAAAAGTGTAAGTATTATGATTAGAAAGATTATATTCTTAAACTGATCCTATATATATTAATATAGTTCTATAAGAAAGAGAAGTAGGTAAGCACGTAGAATCCAAACAACTTTTTAGTAATCATAATGAACAATATTGGTCCAATAAATAACAAAATTATCTAACTAATAGACAACCTCTGTTCAATAGTCAAATGGAGTAGTTAACAGAATGAAAGTCCATGTAACAAAAAGCAATATAAAGGCAAAAATTGGGAAGTTGGAAACAACCACTATGTTTCTCACTAGGTAAAGGCATTATCTATGGTCATGATAGGATAAAGCAGTTTTTATAGTGCGTTTTACCTCTCGCTGCCATTTTGGTAAATGTGAAGTGCAGCAAAATATCATAAACTATGTTTTCCTACAGTAAATAGTAATTTTACATTTAAATGTATCAAACTAATCCGTGACTTTATTCTCTGTTTCTAGTTCTATTACCAACAGTCGATTTTTTAAGACACCTAAAATATTAAACTGTGCTACACAGAAAAGCCTTTTGTATCTCGTAAAGAATAAAATGACAAAATATGCTAATTTGGTAAATGGCTACCTAAAATATGTCCTCCAAAGCTCGAGATAAAGGAAACTAAATAAATGGGTGTTCAGCGTTTTTTTTTGGACCCACATCACATTTCTACAATAGTGGTATATTCACGCCGTAATGATAGAGTAAGCTGTAATCCCTCAATTTGAGTCACCATTTCGTTAAAAATGCCTGTACCAAGTCAGGACCATTGCAGTACCAGCTATTCCGGTGATGTAATATATATGTTGTCAGATTTGTTTCAGACCTGATTATTGTTCGGAATAAGTGTTCGGAAATTTCGTTTATTTTTAAGATGTCGTTTATCCCTTAATTTGGGGATAAGCGATGGCAATTCTATGACAGAGAAAATGTCAAATGTTTTACCTTGTGTTATTGATTATAATATGAAAATCTGTGTGTGTTTGAAATTAATAAATGTTCCTTCTTGTATTTAGTTGTGTGTTCAGCCTAATTCTAAAAATAGAAATAGAATTCTAACAAATAGGCTTCTGGAACAGGGTTATGTTGCTACAAGATTAAAGTCATCACTACAGAAGTTTTATGGTCGTCATCATGAATTCGTGGATCGTTACGGTGTATCCAACTGGGCCATGAAAACTGATTTGTTCAACGTGTCATAGTTCCAGGTTTTAGTGGAATCCGACTTACTTCTGTTACTTTGTATGTATTATTTTGGTTATGTTAATTCTTTGTTGTGTGTGTCTTGTTTTTATTTCGGTAATTCTTTTGTCTTCATTATGTTTTGGAAGTCGAATATCCAATAATTTGGGGGGGGGGTTGAAACCGATATCAAATCTATGACAGGGGAATGAAAAAGAAGAATATTTGCCGTATGTTTTACTTTATTTTGTAACTGATAAAATTTTTTCAGGTCTTATTTTCATGGAAAATGTTTATGTTTATGTTAATTCATGTTCCTCTTTTTTATCATTTTAAAACATTTTTCAGTGTAAGCCTATATTTGTATCTCACTTGGTCAAACAGCCAAGATTTTTGTGACTCGAGTGTCCTGGGACAGCATGTGTGATTGAACTAATCACATTTATGTATCATTATGTTGCCCAAAGCTTTACAATGGTACAAGAAAAGTTGCGGTACCACTTATGGTTGTGGGGTAAAATGAACAAAAAAATGTACCCCTTCCCTACTAAAGTGTTACCGCAACTTTCTTGGTACTATTGTAAAACTGAGACATTGGTCTACATATATATATATGTTAGTTTACTTCGTTCTGTATAAAGAAGAATAAATAAACGTAAAACATGGATTTTTGCCTAAACGAGATATAAAAATTAGCCAACAATTACATAAAATGCTAAAGTTTATTTTTTTGCGAAAAAAAGATTCGTAAATGGGAGATGTAAGGGTACCTAAAAATTATATTTTGGTTGGTGAGTAGGGGTGCACGGGGTGATCTCAGCCCACGTACTATAACTTTATGTTTTCAAAGTGTTGATTGTTATGTGATAGTTGTTATTTGTAACAATAGATGAGCTTCTAATATCTTCATATATGCATGCGAACTTTTAATTAATTGTGGCATTCCTTATGGGAATTGTGTTACTTTCAACTTTCAAAACTCTCCCTCTTATTCAATTTAGTTAAGCGCCAGTTGTGGCCAGCTTTTTGAGTTCTGCATGTATCTCTTCTACAGGTAGTTTGTGTCGTCTCCGTGCTTTGCGTTTTACATTTGAAGACACAAGCTGAGTTTAAAAGTATATGGCCAATCCATACAAAAGCTCTTGTTTTTTAGGAGACAAAACATTCATGAATAATGTTTCCGCTATGGTGATTTTTCACGTTAAAATTTCACATAAACAGGATGTATAACAAATTAAAATCAGCTAAATTTATATTTTTGGTTGCATTATTCATTGCTGTATTGTTCTTATTGTGTATAATTCCAGATAGTAACCTCAACCGTCTTCGAACTGGTTTACATAACTCTGTGAAAAGCACACATGTATACAATAACGTAATTGTGACGTCAACGTCATTATCTTGCGATACTTACTAGACTGTCTTGTTGACTGTTTCGTATGGCTTCCTTGATATGTTTGAAAACTGGTTTGTTCATTTCTGCATGTTAAATATGGCCGTTTCGGTCCTTGTGATAGCTGAGGGTAATTACGTTTATGAAAAATATAAGTCATTAAATTCTCTTACAGTGATTATATTAATATCATATACAACGTCGAATTCTACTTTTTCTTTGTCGTACGAGACCACTGGGTATAAAGAACTTGTGAGTAGAAGAGCAGACCATATTTTAAAAGAAATCAAAAAAGGAAAAAATATCATTTATTCCGATGTGGAAACAGTATGGCTTAAAGATCCTAGGCCATATTTTATTGGTTTTCATGATATGTGGGTAAACATGGACACCAATACAGTTGCTTGCACAGGGTTCATGGCTAACAAATCAAATAGAAACACTGAAGACCTTCTGTCAAAATGGAATGTAGCTCTTAGTAAGCCTCAGCTTAATCAACCAATATTCAATTCTTTATTGAAACATTCACTCGTCAGCTACAAAGGACTTTCTCGAGTAGAGTTTCCTTCTGGAGACCTTTATTTTAAAAATAATCGGCGAAACGGTGTTGTAATAGTTCATAATAATTTTGTCATCGGGCTTGAGCGAAAAATTGAAAGATTCAAAAACTCAAAATTGTGGTCCTTGAACTTATATATACACACCAAAAAAGGCTGGATGCTTTTATATTAGCTCCTTTCTTTTGGGATTTTGCTTTTTGTGAATTATGTTTTTGAAAATGTTGATTTCCAAATCTGAATTTTGTAACTGGACACATTTAATTTATAAATGTTACGTAAGTTTACTCATGATTATAAATTAATAAGTCGTTGAGGCAAGTAATTTATTACCATCTACTTCTATCTCAGAGACGTTTGATGTTTAATTATGAAATAAAAAGTATAATTGGGTGTCTTATTTTGTAAACACATTTGGAGTATAAATCTATTTTTGAATCGAAAATAATTCTGTAGAAGTGGCACCATAAGACTCACAAGTCAAAAACAAAAACACTGTCACCCAATCACTGTCCCGAATTATCTCTACATGAAATAGTCGTTCTTTTTAATTGCACTATTGCCAACGTTTTCAAATGATTTATTTGTATACGTTGAGATCGTTGTATCAATGTATCAAAACAAAACTAAGATAAACACACATTACTAAACGAACACTACATCTAACATCAAACAAAAAATAGTTAAAAAAGAGAACAAAATTCGAAACAATAGATTGTTTCTTCTTTTTTATGACTGAGTAATTTTATTTAACCTTCTAAAACAAAATGTGTTAAACCAGGATAGTCATTATAAATAAACAAACGCATGTAAAGTATATCCCATATGGCAGTGACTAACAATGGAGTACAAAAGTTTTGTTTTAAGTATGTTTTATTCTTTTGTACTTTAATTGGATTTATCATTTCATATTTTATTATTGACATGAATTCGGTGTCAAATATATTTTTTTCTAGTATTAGTCTGTCAAACATATCTTTGTTGTTCAACGGAAAAACTATAGAGAGTAAATATTTACCTACAGGACAAATTGAAATCAACAATTTGAGTGATGAAGAATTTAACACCAAATGTAAAGTTGTAGTAACTGATAGCCCCGCTGGTATGTTCTCAAATATGCATGGTGTTTTACGTGCAATATATATATACGGTAAAAATATAAAAGTTTTATGGCGAAGACCAATGTATCGCTCGAAAAAGAATGTAAATGCATGGACTCAGTACTTTGAACCAATTTCAAAATGTAAAGTTGTCCCTGAAACACCAATGAAAGAGTTTGCCGGAAGTAGACCGTTTGGTAATATTTCGGATCCGGAAATGTCATTTTCAAGCATGACAAAATACATTAAACTTAACAGACATATGCAAAATACATTATTGGAAGCGAAACATAGACTTTTTGCGGGGAAGAAACATATTTTAGGAGTTCATATAAGAGCCACCGATAGGGAAAACGATGATGTGCTTAAAAGACAAAAAGTTTTTTATCAACCTACTTCAAGAATCATTTATCACATTCGGCAATATATGAAAAATCATTCGTCTACAGATTCCGTATTTGTTGCTTCAGACAATACAGTGCAACTAATGGAATTAGTGAAGATATTTGGGTCATTGATTAATTATATACACATGAAGAGGAGTAATAACTCAAAATCTTTGCATCATCACAAAATAGATAATCCATTTAGAACAGGAGAAACAGCGGTTTTAGATGCATGGCTGTTAGCATCATCAAAATACCTTATTCTGTGTGCTTCTAATTTATCAACATTTTCAGTTCTACTAAACGGAAACATATCCTTTACAATGCTAAATGAATTTGATGGATACACTCGTTTTCGAAGTTTTTTCCCCAAACGTAATTCATCAATTATTGGACTTTATCCTGTACAAAAGCCCACAACTGCTGTTTAGTGTGATATATAACAATAATAATGATTAATAATGACTGTTTATATCTGTTTTGTGACTGAATATGGTAGCTTGTAATATAAAGTAGTAACAAGTTTTTTTTTTAAATGATTACTCTCCTGAAGGATGTCATACAACTGCGTTAAAAGCATGATTGAATAAATGATAGATTAATGAAGGAAACCCAAAGATGAGCGGAAACTAAACGAATATATTCCAATTAGAGAAAACAGACACACAAAAAAGCATGACATTTCCAAAATAACGCGTACCAAATCAAAGGTAAATTAATAACCCTGATTCCACTAAAAACTTAGAGCAAAGACAAGGTGCACAGGTAAACTAAGTGTCCTCTACTTTCCTACTAACAGTCACCGAATTGCACATGAAATGTTATGTTTGGGGAAGACGAAAGGGAAAATGAAAACTTTATATGACACGGTGAACAAATCGGTTTCATGGTTCAGATTTATTCACCATAACGATCCATGAGTTCATGATGAGCCATTAAACTCCTGTAGTTATTAATTAAATCTTAAAGCAACAAAACTCCAGAAGCTTAATTGTAAGAAGTCGAGCATGGTACAAAAGATTTGGGCAAGCTCTGACATAACGTATGAGTTGTGATATGAACGCAAACGCAATGTTTTGATAAATCTAAATGAAAAACGCAATAAAATCAGTAATACATGTAACTCCGAAACTGCATTTTTTCTCTACATTTCATTAATGTACTAAATCAAAAAGGTTTTGAACTAAAATGTAAATGAGAAATTTTTAAGGAATTAACTAAACTTTTTACAATGCAGACAAAAACACGCTTATATTTAGATTCTGTCTTCTTATTTAAATGTTCAGGTTATGATTTTATGCGTTTTCTGTCTTTCCTCGGACACTCTTAGAAAATGTGTCATTGTTTGTCTCAAGCACTCAGAGAATTGAGTAAAACAAAGTTCTACCAAAATATAATTCAGGATTGATACAGGTAGGGGGCATCGTGGACTGATGTTAATTCAAATAAGTTGAAAAATCAATTTTCAGACGTAAATAAGGATTACAACAAAATAACCTAACACTAATCCGATCCATAATTAAGTTAATTCCAACATAAATATGACAAAATAGATATTACACCATCGGAGTATCTGATACCGCAATGGTCCTGACTTGGCACAGACATTTCAAACGAAATGGTGGGTTAACATCTAACCGTAACCCTAACCCTTTATAGCGCGCTAACCCCCTTCTTCCATTGCGACGTGAATATACCAATGGCGATTAAAAAGCATTTGCAAGTTATTGCCTCATAATCGGTAAATCAGCTGTCACATCAGCAGAAAGAAAAAATTACCAAAAAATACAATCATTATTGACCATTTAAAAAGAAACTGAGTATTTTTCAACCAAGGACTGACATAAAAAAAAATTGGCAAGAGTTCTTTTGAGACGTATTTCTTGATTCAGGGGCCTGTTACGCATATATTAATGGCGTTCAAGGAAATCAGGGTAGTTTGTACTTGCTCTAGCGTACCGAATCAATGGTAAGAGAGAGTAATCAAGGGAACCAAGGTTATAGCGGTAATGAAAAGAATGTAATCCAGGGACATTGTTGCTATAAGATTGAAGACATCATTACATAAATTGCGTGGTCATCATGAACTCTTTGATCGCAACGGTGTATCCATCTGCAAAATGAGAACTGATTTGTTCAGTGTGTCATAGGTTTTCTTTTCTCCTTTGTCCACCTTGGACTTGACTTTTTATGGGCAATTCAGCGGGTGTTTCTAAAAATATAAAGGACGCGTACCCTACCAGTGCACCTGTTCCAAGTTTTAGTGGAGTCCGAGTTAGCCATTTACTGTTGTTTCTTAGTACGCATGTTTTGAGTTAATTTCTGATATTTATTGTGTATGTCTGTTCTCCACGTCTGGTCTTTGTCCCTAGATTTCTTTATTTTGATTTCCGCTAGAATCTTGATTCCCGTGATTACTCTTGTAACATGGACAATAAAACCACACAATGTAATTTGAATGTACAAAAGATATTTACGGAATGTTAATACAATTGAATATAATGTATCTCTGTCAAATACAATGTTGATTTGTAAACTAATTTTCATCATACGGTATGCCAGAGCTTGCAGAAACTACGCAGACGTTTTGTATCGAGCTAGAATTAGGACAAATAGGCCTCTGGAACAGGGTTATGTTGCTACAAGATTGAATTCTTCACTACAGAAATGTTATAGTCGTCATCATGATCTCGTGGATTGTCACGGTGTATCCATCTGCGCCATGAAAACTGATTTGTTCAACGAGTCATAATTTCTTTCTTCTTTCGTCTACCACGGACTACACTTTTAATGAGGAACTCGGTTGGTGTTTCTAGAAAAGCAGAGGATGCTTACCCTACCGGTGCACCTGGTCCATGTTCCAAGTTTTTAGTGGAATCCGAGTTGCTCAATTGCTTTTTTTTACTTTATAGGTATGATTTTAGTTATTTTGTGTTATTTGTTGTGTATATCTGTTTTCCATGTCTGGTCTTTGTCCCTGGATTACAATATTTTGATTACTACTATAACCTTGGTTCCTTTAATTACTCTTTCATCCATTTATTTTTACCGGAAAGGTGTTACAACTCCGTATTTGAACAGCAATGTATCATAAGAATACATTTGTCATTACATATTTCTTGCTTAATACTGCATCGTTGAAACTTTTCGAAATAATCTGCTTAATTACATGTTTCTATGACAGCCATCCTTCGATTATTTCACTTCCCATAGGTTTAACTGTATAGAAAACCCATCGGTAAATGAATAACAGGATTTTACTATTATAACATTAGTATTTAGCATACACGATTTAACTTCGTGGAGTATTTTCTGTCGACCTTCTTGTGAATTAAGATATTCCTAATTTTGATAAATATGAACGCGCCAGTAATTCCGTTCACAATGATAAAACAAATGGTATGTTCATTTTAGAATGTTATACTTTATCTTAAAACGTTTCATATTTATTGCAATTTTATTTGTTCAATTCAAATCAGTGGAACTTCAATGTGAATACAATACAAAAATTGCTATTCTTATACCATCGACAACGAAACAGTTGCATTTCATATCAATACATCAATTTGCTCTCGTTAAAATATCGATTTTGTCTTTTTTGAAAACATTTGAATATCACTGTTCTCATACTGTTTATGTTGGAATAGATAAAAATGATTTATTACATAGATTCACAAGGAATATACAGTCGTTGTCCAATAACGTCAGGGTTGTTACAGTAAAAGGTGGAACATTCACCAAAACAATAAATGCACTGGCAAATATAGCCTACAAAGAAAATAATTCATACTTTGTACGTATAAACGATGACACTTTTTTCGCAACAAGAAACTGGACAACTTTAGGAATAAAAGCTTTAAACGAATTTAAACCTCGAAATATTGGTGTCATAGGCCCGCGTTGTAACCATGGAAACACACAGATATTAACCCATGATATGGTTCATAGGTCTCATTTGGATATTTTCGGATTTTACTACCCTCCTGAGTTTGAAAATTGGTGGGCTGATGATTGGATTTCAAAAGTTTATCAACCTCAAAGATCTAAAAAGCTAAATAGTTGGATTGTTCATCATAAAATGGTACATGGTACTCGATATAAGGTGAATCACAGCACTTCCAAAAGACTTCTGAATCTACACTTTGATAAACTTTTACTGAATAAATTTTTAGACAGTATATGATGCAGTCAAATAGATGAATATGTCATGTTTAATTTAGAAAAGAATTTTTTTAATTGCCTATTTGACTTTCTATGCAACTTACTTGTATCAGAGAAAATTTCCATTTATGTTATATTGAGAATAGGAGATAGTTAGGAACGAGGAGGGGAGATAGGGTGATGGTGAATTGGGATTGGGAAATGATCTTTTAAAGACTTAATAAAATTATATCAAATAAAGTTGAAAATAAAATCTTTAATCATGAAGTGTTTATAATATTCGCTTTAATTTTAAAATGTCAATATTTAATAACGAAAAATGTAATGGGAATTTATGAGGAATAGTGATTTTTCTATTGGAAATTGGGAGTTCTGTATGGTGTATGGGGATGGCGGATAGTGTAAATCGGAAGTTAATTACCATTCAAATAATTCTGATAATGAAAGGTATATCTTAAAACAGGTGTACAGCATACTGATTTTACACTTTCTACATGATTGGTATTTTTATCTTAAAGCCTTAACACGTGTTTATATAGGGAATAATAAATATTCAATGTACAAAACTGGAAAATGTTAAAATATATATTTAAATGGGTTTGCAACAACCGCATCAATGATTTAAGACCCTTTTTCTATATCAGAGGGAGTTGGAACACAACTTTACGTTGAGAATACATATGACAATTTGTAGTTGTATATATCAATAGTTACTGTTACGCATACGTGATATTGGAGAATACAAGAACAATATAGAATGTGGATAATAATGCTACTTAATGCAATTTATATTAAGTTTATGGTTAAAAGGACGTCGTCAGATCCTCGTGAGAAATATGTTGTCATTTCAGCTTACGAAGGTTAAAACAACAAAAGAAAATTGCGAAGTCATTGAAATTGGCTATAGGCAATATGCATCATATACAAATATATGCACTTTAAAATCGCAGTTTATGATTATCAATCACGTGTCTGTTTTAACGTCCTTAAGTATCACATTAGGTTTTTTATTTTCATCTTTTCTATATAATTTATTGTATACCAAACTTTGAAATAGCTCTTTTACACAGATCTCTGTTGCTGTGTTAACCAAATTAATTTCAAACTCCCTACTTATTTACGTTCAATAATAAATCAGGAACTAAAGACCTAGATTTACTGCAATAAACCCTACCCTTAAAATGGTAGGTATCCAATTTGGATTAAAAACTGAAAATACTTGTTTCTGTTACAATAACTATATACCTTTTGTATTTGTATAACAAGTTTGATTTTTCTACTTTGTTCATACTTACTAGATATATGAAATATCAGTTTTTTATGATCATTTTCACCCGAATTTATTACAGTAGAATAAAAAGAATAAAAGAAATATGCTTACATTCTAATGTAGAGCACAGACCATTTAAACGGGTATTGTAGCAAATTGTTGTACATTACTTTTGATCGATTAATTTTTATTTTGTTGTATGAAGCTAGGGTTTTACAAATGCTTCTATGAATAAAAGGAAAGCTACTAGCCAAATCCTAAAATTTCAGTTTCTGTTCTAATCATTATGTATTATCTCAAAGTACAAATCAATACGTTAGATCTACATAACTGAACTTGAAATTAAAGAGACAACTGATACACTTAAATCATGTAAAGTCCTTTATTTCGACATAATATCTCAAGTGCTACTTTTAAAAGTTTGGTGTATACATAGTCTGATTACATGTAGTACATTGCAGATTTGTACATGCATAAATACAGCCACTAAACGTGTAGCATTCGAAACAAACAATATCATTGTACATAATATGGATATTTACAAATGATCCTTTCTCTTATATGCTTTGACACCTGTATTCCCCTTTTTCTTATGCTACATGTATATAGCGATGTACGTTCATGCTTACATATTAAATAGGTTGTGTGACCTTAAACATATTTAACTGAGATATTTAAGATGTTAAATAGTAAAAATATCAAAAGCTTCAGTAGAAATGCAACAGTTGATTTCTGTGTAATAAATCCTTAAAGGGAGTTGTATGATGTAAAAAAAACAGTAACAAAAATACTTTGATAAAATTAATGTGAATCAATTTTTAAATCTTACAAAAGTATCATAACAATGAAAAAGCTGGGGTAGATTTTTTCGGTACAAATAGGGGAGGGTTAAACCATGTAGAAGATTGAAGCCAAAATGGGGTCCCCGACGAGATACATTCAAGCTATACTCGGCGTCACATAAATAACATACTGTTAAAATTTGAATAAAAATATTTTCTACGACTTTATTGACACCTACCGTCGTTTAAATTGTCTTAAATGACTTGCTCATTCGTTTAGCCAAACGGCTTCTCCCTAAACATTGAATCGTTAAATTCCGGTCGGATTTTAATTCTCGTTGCCAATATTTACATTGTAAAAAGTCGGCCATGTTTACAGTGATCGGGTTGCTAGAAGATGTTGTTTACGTTTAAATGGTTTGTCCAAAAACCGAAGAACCCAGAATGCATTTCGGCGTTATTTCGGATATCTCGGATTTATTTTACGCGAACAACTTACAATACCGAGAAGTTGATCAAGCAGACGATTGTCACCGGAGTTAGACGGGAACTTACGAACTTCGTTTGTAAACAAATCGTCCCGTAGAAACCAACATGGCGGATATTAGTATGGGATTTTCCCGTAAGGATTTGTTACGCATGATTTAAGCTAATAAGCGACTTGTTTAGGAAGAAGCCGTTTGGCTAAACGAATGAGCAAGTCATTTAAGACAATTTAAACGACGGTAGGTGTCAATAAAGTCGTAGAAAATATTTTTATTCAAATTTTAACAGTATGTTATTTATGTGACGCCGAGTATAATTCCTATTGATCTGTCAATAAGTCAATATGATTACGGATGTTTGTTTGTTTGTTGGGGTTTAACGTCCGAGCAGCAATATTTCAGCTATATTCAGACGATGAACAGGAAATTGATGATAAAATGAACATGAAATGATGATGAAATGAAAAAGGGATGGGACACAAGGACAATGGGGTCGACACATTTTGATTGCCACTGGAAAAAGAGGTGGGTAGGGTCGGCAATTTAGCCTCCTGTGGCGGAGCCCTATGGTTCCTTCTCCGGGAGAATACCACAGTAGGGTTCTTTAACGTGGCATCTTTCCCAACACGGTGCACCACTATGGTTTGCGGTCAGGTTTTCCGTATTATAGCCTGACAATCCCAGCATGTAACACGCCAGGGGTACCCCATTCCACCACCCGGGGCACACATCCCAGTTGCTCTGTGGGCAAAGCGCCCTAGCTCCCAGCTAGGGTTCTGAGAACTATTTAGTCGCCTTTTACGACAAGGTTAGCGCTGCTTTTAACACCCGGACCTGCACGAGGCAATATGATTAAGTGAATAGATGTCTAAGTAATTGTACCACAATATAATCAACCCGGAAAGAAAGAAAATGTTTGCCATTTACGGCTGTTAATGAAGCCATTTACGGATTAAGGGTGGAAAAGCGCTTGGTGTAGAGCCATATCGTATTTCCGTGTCAAATGTTAAACGAAATTTTAATCAAACTTGAATAATCAATACTTGTCCGAATCTGTTTAGGGATCGACCTCTATGGTCGTAGCAATCGGTGTCCTGTCGTTCAAACCGACAACCCAAAACATAACATCTCAAAATAAAGTTATGTGATAAGTCACATGTATATATTGAGTTAAAAAATAGTTGCTTTCTTACATTTTTTTGTCCTCTCAATCATTTTTATACCTATCATCAGTAAGGAAAAGTATGATTTTTGACTTTACTTTTTCTTTATATGATATTTAAGGTCATACAATCATAATCAAGTTGTGGTCAGAACCATTTATATATCTACATTTTCTATACTACCATATGAATGTGCATACTTTCATCTAAATGAGTCTAAAACAAGTTTAATTTACAGTAAGACCAATTTTTACAACCACAACACAAACTCAAATCAACACTTTTGTACATACAAAGAAAATAAGAGAAATTAGTGTTAAAGCTGAATTAGCATTATAAACTACTCTAACATAACCAAAAGAAGAATCTTTAAAAAATGTAAAAAAAAAATTATGAATAACCTAAACGCATTTCCTTGATTGCTTGGTAAAACAGGCAGGTATATGAAGTATTGTTTGTTTGTTTGTTGGGGTTTAACGTCCAGGCAGCAATATGTCAGCTATATTCAGACGATGAACATGAAATGGATGATACAATGAACATGAAATGATGATGAAATGAAAAAAAAGGATGGGACATCAGGATAAAAGGTCGACAAATTTTGATTGCCACTAGAAAAAGGGGGGATGGGTAAGGTCGGGCAATTTAGCCTCTTGTGGCGGAGCGCAAAGGTTCCTACTCCTATCGAATACCACCGCAGGGTTCTTTAACGTGCGAAGAACATGACATCTTTCCCAACACGGTGCACCACTATGGTAACCGATCAGGTTTTCCGTAGTATATCCTAACAATCCCAGCATGTAACATGCCAGGGATACCCCCCATTCCACCATATGGGGCACACATACCAGTTGCTTCGTGGACAGAGCGCCTAGCCCCCCGGCTAGGTTCTTGAGCACTATTTAGTCGCCTTTTTCGACAAGCTTGGCGCTGCTGCAGGCCTATTCTTTTGACACCCGGACCTGCACGGGGTGGTATATGAAGTATTTTAAGTTTTGTATGAAATTGGTTTAAACGAAAGCGATACATTGATTTATTTCAACTATGGCCTGTATAACCAAACACCTTAAACGGTTTAAGAAGGATTACCATGAAATACTGATTGGAGGTTTTTTATATGCTAAATTCCAAATGTTTCTTGTAAATGAGACCACCTTAAGGCTCCTGTTTACTTTATCGTTTATCATTATCATACATCAAGTTTTTGTTCAACCCTTCTATTCTAATTTCTTACTGGTAACGTTATTATAGAATCTCTCAACTCTGAACGTTGATAATATTGGTTTCCACAGACTCTTTAAACCGGTTTGTGTGAAAAGTCAAGATGAAGAAAAACGATCATTTCTTCCACTACCGTTTGTCAACAAAGGTATAGATACAATTAATTTGGCTAACATCCTCCATCACAAAAACGTCACAAACAAAATTCTCCCCTATTTCAAAGACAAATCCATACCAATTATTTCATATTCCTATACTTCACTCATTGCATCCAAAATTTGCAATTATAAAAGGCCATTGCAGAACCTCGAGATTGAGGACTTCAAGGCTAAACCACCTGACTGTTCTTGCAAAATTTCTCCTTACAAATATGGTCGTTCTGGTCACGTTACGGGAGATTTAACCATAATCGAAAACAAATCTCGTCGTAATTTCCTTTCTAATGGTCCCGTGAACTATGTGCCATAAATTGGAATTATAACTTTAAAGTTCATATTGATGCCGTCGAGGACTATGCAAGAAAATGGATAAAACAAGACATTGATTCTCTGTCAGGGTGGTTAAAGTCCGTGAGGTCTTTAATTTTGAAACGAATGAAAGTTTTAGGTATGTCAATGAGTGCTTAAGCTACACCAGTTTGCAAAGACCCCGATGCAGCAAAAACATTGTCTACTATACATGACAAATATGTTGTCATACCAGCGGACAAAGCCCAAAACAATATTGTTTTTGTCTGCAAAACATTTTACATCAAATGTTTATTATCAGAGGTAGACGTACAAAATAATAGCAGTGATAAGACCTATACTGCTACCACATTCTCCAAAACAGAGATTGTGAAAAACCATAAATCTGTGCTATCCTCTTTTGGTCTCTCTACCAAGGACGATGATTGTGACTTACCGACTATGTACTGGATTCCTTAACTCCACAAAAATCGATACAAACAACGTTTCGAAGCTGCATATGCAAAATGTGCAACCAAACCTCTTTCAAAACTTTTAACTTATATACTCACAACTGTAAAATAGAGTCTGCAGTCCTACCACAACACTTGTTACTACCGTACTGGTATTAATTCAATGTGGATCCTAAAAAATTCGAAAGATCTTTTGGAGACAATCAGTTCAAGACTATTATTTGAATTTAATAGCATTAAAACCTATGATTTTTCAACACTGTATACTTCTATTCCCCATATTCAGTTAAAATCCCGCCTTAAACAATTTTTATACATCATTGTTTTTCCAAAAACGATGGTACACCTAGATACAAATATATAGTTCTTGGTAGTGATTCCACATACTTTGTAAGAAATAATTACAAATCATCTTCCAAATATACAGAGGAAGATGTTTTCGAAATGCTGGAATTTTTAATCGACAACACATTTATCCAGTGAAGTGGACGTGTTTTTCAACAAACGGTCGGCATTCCAAAGGGAACACATTGTGGTTCTTTACTTGCTGACCTTTTCCTTCATTCTTATGAGGCTGACTATAGGAAGAATATCGTTTGACTAGATCCTTTGATCTCACTTTCCGCAATATAGATGACGTATTATCTTTAAACAATCCTAATTTAGGGGGTTTGATACATCGCATCTACCCAAAAGAACTTGAGATAAAGGATACTACAGACACTGTGAAGTCAGCCTCATATCTTGACCTACACTTAGATATCGATGGTAAAGGAAAACTATTGACCAAACTTCACGACAAACGTGATGACAACATCCCTTCAGCACCTGCGTATGGAGTGTTCATATCACAACTCATACGTTATGCCAGAGCTTGCCGAAACTACGCAGACTTTTTGTATAGCGCAAGGACTCCAACAAATAGGGTTATGTTGCTACAAGATTAAAGTCATCACTACAGAAGTTTTATGGTCGTCATCATGAAAAACTCGTGGATCGTTATGGTGTATTCATCTACACCATGAAAACTGATTTATTCAACGGTTCGTGGTTTTCCTTTCCTCGTTTGTCTACTCCGGACTTGACGTTTTATGAGCAACTCGACGGGTGTTTCTAGAAAAGCAGAGGACGCTTACCCTACCGGTGCACTAAGGGCCATCTACCAGTCAAAATTGCGCATTATTGTGGGGTGAAATAAGCATCAATACATGAAAACTTAAACTATACTATTTATAGTTATTCACGCTACTGCCTCTTATATGCTTGCCAGTGTCTACTTGTAGTGTGACATTCTTCCGCACAAATACATACACACCAGATTACAAGATGCATCAAATCATAAAAACCAAATCAGTGCGAATTCTCAGTACCCTAAATTGTCTCTTTTGTACTTTCGCTTTTCAATTTTTTCATAAACTTCTGTCTCCTGCAATGGAGAACGCTGTCGTGTTTTGAGTCGCCAGGAATATTCGGATTGCAAGATTCAGGATGTTAATATTTTAGTGTTGATGTTACAGGTAAGTAGATTAATCAATAGACTTTCATGAAATTGGCAGGTAAATATTGATCGGGCCATTGAAAAGTGTTTAATAATAACACAAAGTTTTAACAGGCGACCCGGAAACCAGTGAGAGATAATTTAAATAATGCCCACGTGCTCAAATTTGCGTGTGCCACTTTCAGATTTGGATATGGCTTTTGAAATATGAAACACCAAAACTGTATATGAATACAATCCTCTGACTTTGGGCAAACACATGTAGCAAATTTATTTGGTGCTGTTGCTTCGAAACAAATGGGTATTCAATGAATGGTGAGAACTTTGAGAACAGCTTTACACCACAGGGCAGCTTAGGCCATATATCAACCAATGGTGACCCGTTTGTATTCAATTCATAATGAGGACACTCAGGACAACTTCATACTACAGGGCAGCCTGACATCAGCCAAAGGAGACCCGTGAGTATTTAAGGAATGATGAGGAGAGCCTAAAATTAGCTTAAAGAGATCAATGGGTATTAATTGAATGATTTTGACACTCAGCAAAGCGTCGGACCACAGGGAATCCTAACATCACTCAAAGAAGGCCAATATATATTTAATGAATGATGAGGACGACACTCGGGACAGCTTCACACAATAGAATAAAGAAATATACACACGAGTCTGCCATAATACACAAAATAGTTTTAATAGAAAACTGTGAGAAGATTTCTAATCAAAGATTAACCAAATATGCAAGATGAAGGAAATCTTCGAGAAAATCGATAATTTTATTGATGTTTTTTTTTCGAATTGTACCATTTTGTTACCATAGAATTTCTCCTTTTAAAGCAAACATATCAAATACTGTAAACATATAATTTTCGCGGATTTTGTCAAGTAAACACATTCGTGGGGATCAAAGTCACAGTGCCAAAAATATTGATTAGCGTTATAAAGTGCCAAAAATCAAAATCGCAGATACTATTTTAGAGGGTTTCTGTCCTGTACGAAAACAGCGAAATAAGAACACCGTGAAAATTAGTACATTTACAGTATACCAAAAATTGTCAGATCTAGGTGTGTTATAAATTTGTTAAGAAACTGGATGTGACTGGCGTGCGTATTTATCCGCGTTATCCGAGAAATGGACACAATGTACAGGATGTAGCTAACATATATATGACGCATGAACACGTGCATGTTGTATTCTTGCAGTTACAAAACTCTTTATCACCCAACGTGAGGTCGTGTGTGTTTGTGTGAGGTGGGTCAGCTGTTCCTATATGACATTTTTAATCAAATCAAGCGAACGTTTAAGAATCAGAACTGCGCACGGAATTGTAAATATATAGTAACTTATTACATTCACTCAATATTCACTTATTAGCTTCAGACCATACTTGTACGGATTAAATACGCTAATATATGTTACATGTATTACCCGAAACATGAAAGCACTTATTTGATTTTTACGAAATTCATCCTGATTCGAAAAAAACGTGATGAAATGTACTTTTTACTTGTCGTGCACAAAGTTTAATTATGTGGTTTGTTCGATACAAATACAGATGTAATTTGTTTAAAGGGGTGACTAATATCATATACATTCTATTAAGACAAAAACAAGCATGCTTTGACTTGAATAATTCAGTATCCTTCATTCTCTTCTACTCTCGAAAGTGTATCTTTGGATATTTACACGTCTATTTGCCGTTATAAATACCGGGTTTTGTACATATCAAATCGGGTACAATAACCAGTCTATATGGCCTTCTCTTTGATCTACCAAAGGATACAATAATGTTTATTAAAATATGAATATGTGAATGAACAGAAGAAGGTAACGATAAATCAATTAAAAAATCGATATTGTTAGCAAAACATAAGCATCTTCCCGTGCAAGTCCGGGTGTTAAAAGTATAGGCCTGCAGCAGCGCTAAGCTTGTCGTAAAAGGCGACTAAATAGTGCTCAGAACCCTAGCCGGGGGCTAGAGCGCTCTGCCCACAGAGCAACTTGGATGTGTACCCCAGGTGTGTTACATGCTGGGATTGTCAGCCTATAATACGGAAAACCTGACCGCAAACTATAGTGGTGCACCGTATTTGGAAAGATGCTACGTTCCTCGCACGTTTAAAAACCCTACTGTGGTATACTCCCGGAGTAGGAACCATAGGGCTCCGCCACAGGGGGCTAAATTGCCCGACCTTACCCATCCCCCCTTTTTCTAGTGGCAATCAAAATTTGTCGACCTTTTATCCTTGTGTCCCATCCTTTTTTTTTTATTTCATCATCATTTCATGTTCATTGTTCATGTTCATTGTATCATCCATTTCATGTTCATCGTCTGAATATAGCTGAAATATTGCTGCTCGGACGTTAAACCCCAACAAACAAATTTTTCATAAATATCAAATATAGAATAAAAATGAATAGGCCATGAAAATAAAATCCTGATAATCTAGCATATAAGACATTAGCGCCTATATATAATTACATTATTATTTATGAATTTTTAAAAAAATGACCGAAAAAGAATATTATACACATGCATTATACGTGTGCATGTAATACTAGTCTTCTTAATTTGTTATGCGTATATGATTTACAATTAATTCATCCCAGTTTACTGATCCTTATCTTTCTATTAACCAACATCGATGAAATATAGATAATGGCATCTCCATAGAAAAAATAAGATAATTGTGTAAATGGTGCTACATGCTGCTATTGAAATATGTTAGAGAAAATATTTATCAATGTGCATATTACCTTACACGCGTGTGCAAGGAGCACAACTGTTTTGAAGACGATTTAAAAAACTGGATCTGTCCAACAAGATGTAAGTACAACTCTTTGTTATTAGATAGTTTTGAATTAATGCTAGTCTGTGTAACTTGTTTTATAAAAAATATAAATATTTTTTTACAATTTCCCAGTAACTAGACAACATCACGCTGTGAAGACAACCACTCAAGTGATTTCTGGTTTTGTTTTTATTTTCTTTTGTAATGCCCCGAACATTTGTACTGCTCCGGAAAATTTACGTGCTTCTTGGTTTCCGGTTTTGTATAATATTGATTCAATTGTATGTCCGGAACACGTGTCGAAATTCATATCAATAAGTTGTTGACCCCGCACGCAGTAGTTTTTAACTTTTGATTATTTTTTATAAGATAGATAAGTTTCTCATTGAATTAATTGGTCTGATTATATTGCCGAACTTTGTGTAAATAGGTGTATTTTGAGCATTACAATGAACGTCCTATATATTAACCAGGTCACTAGTTTTGCCAATGTTTACATATAAACGTTAACGTTTAACGTTTAGATCGAGCTAATAAGTTCACAGTTTTGATTATAAAATGCTTGTCATTTTAAATTTATTTCTTAATAAGAAATACACACAATCTCTCCCTTTTTCAGGAAATAAGGATTACAAAAGAAGCTCATAACTAATGATTTAATGTTCCAAATAAGCAAGATGATTAATTTGTTACTCAAGGTAACTTTATTATATAGTGATGAGAATCTGATTGGACCATGACAAGTGATTATGCCGTTTGTTAGTCTTTTCGTGTGTCTGTTCATTCATTTGACCGCAGTATGCAGTAACTGTTCTACATAAATCAGTAGCGTCTCCAGTAATTCCGAAAAGGTGGGAAAATATGGCCTTTGAGGTAGCTCATTATTGGTAGTATCATTAATTTTCAATAAAATCGAATTAATTTTTTTTTTAAATATGATGGGGACCCTTGACCCCTCTTGGATCCAACTCTATTTTTGCTGAACTTCAATAAAGCTGTAATTATAGAACACATGTATGAAGTTTGGTACTATGGATATCCACTTCCTGTTTGAAGAGGACATATATTTCAAAGGTGTACATAGCTCTGCTCACCACAATTTCAGCCTAAAAACTCAATTCAGTGTTTTTCAAAGTGCAAATAAAATCTTGAAACAAAACAGCACCTTTAAACTAGCAGACAATAGTATTTCCATGATTGACACATTCATGTGTTGCAAAAAAGTCAACTAATATGTTATTGATAGTATGTATAATTTTTCCCCTCAGTATTTAAATTTCAACTACTGTAGGTATGTATATCGTGACTATACAATTAATCCTGTACATCTTTTTTTTTTCAGGAAACCAAAGAACGGAATTGTATCTTTAGAATTTCGTTTAGTTTGTTGCTACATCTACAAAATATAGAGAACTTTACAAATTTCTTATCTCATATGTAACCTGTTATATGTGTATGGGATTTTGCATTGAAATATTCATAATTTATATTGTCTGTACTAACATATTATATATCCTCAATGCCCATTTTAATGATTATAACAGCAATTTCAAAACAGTCAAAATAGGTTTGAACAATTTTTAAGTGAACATTTGAAAACAGTTAAACAAATATTTTGTAAAAAGATAAAATAACATTTTATCAAAATGTTTTACAAGTGTTTCTGAGATTTGTTTTGAAAATGTTTTTAAGAAAATGTTATTGAAGAACATTAAAATAATGTAGTGAAAGGTTATTGAAAACGTTATAACATTTCTGCAACCATACATTTTTACGTTTTAATGCTTTCAGTCTTCTGAAACGTTTCTAAAACATTTTTATTACGTTTTTGTGCTGGCTGATGTGGCATCAAAGCATTTGTGTGCATTTGTACAAAAGTTAGGACTAATCTAATTACTCTAACAGCATGAATGACTTATGCTGCAATTTACAGGATTAAGGTGATGATTAAAGCAGCACCTCTTTTTAAATAAAACTTTCAGATTTAAGGAAGGAATGTCTAATAAAAAGATACTAAAATGAAAATTAAACAGTTTTAATCAGTTGGAGATCTGCTTTTTAGCTCACCTCTCCCAGAGGGCAAGATTAGCTATTGCCATCAATGGGCGTCCATTGTCGTCGTCGTCTGGCACTAAATAGACCAATTAGAATCGAACCTAATATGAATGTTCCTTAGGGTATTATGCATAGAACTGATCTGGGGAGTTCTGATCCGTCGAAAAAAATTGCCGGTAAGAGGTAAAAGTCTTCAGCTAGCAATGATCATATTTTCTTATGAATCGGTCATCGTGTTGAAGTTATAGCGCTTTTCGACGTTTTTCGTTATTTTAAATGATAACTTTCAAAAATATTTTTTTTGACAGAGTACATATACTAGGCCAGTCAGAACCAAACTTCTAATGAAAGTTACTTAGGTTATTTTATATAGAAATAATATTGGGATTTTTGATCCATCGACAAATATTGACGCCGTTGATAACAATATAAAATAGATCAGACAGAAAATTTTGGCATATATCTAGAAAACCGTTAATTAAAGCCAAATTATGGCAGAGGTAAAAGCATGACGAGATCTATCTGTGGTCCAATTTTTGTGTAAATCTGTGAAGGCAATATTGGATTTATTGCCCTTTCTCCGTTCTTTCATTATGTTTAGTTTTTACCTTAAAAACCACTATTCTTCTGACATTACTAGACTATTTAGAACCAAATTTGATATGATTGTTTCTTAGGGTATTTCCCATAGAGCTGATGTGGTGATTTGCAGACCATCTATTCCAGTACAAAAATTCTGACTATTTCAAAATTATCAAACAATGTTCCATCACTTTATATGCTATATTTGGCTACAACGATCACGAACCACATTGTATCATATCAAAATATGATATTAAAAATTGCAAAACATGCAACATTCTTATAACAGACTCTAACTTCACCAGTTCCCTTACAATCAAAACCTTCCACACAAGAAGTCACAATGGCTTACGTTGCAAATCAACAAACTTAATATATGAATTAGAATGCAACTTTTGTAGTTTAGTATATCTCGGAGAAACGCAAGAACGATTAAACAAAAGAATGTGCGGTCATCGTTCGGGAATTAACATCACCAAATTCCCGACATTTTATCAACACTTAAATCAACAAGTTCATTCAATCCTCTCTATGAAAGTTCGTATTTTAGAGAAAAAATTACCATCCTACGAACAGTCCCGTTTTAAGTAAAAACTATCGTAAGGAAATAGAGGAGTACTGGTTACTCAGACTAGGTACTGCAATACCTTACGGATGCAATGACAACATCAAAAGTATAGGAAACTTTTCAAGCCAAGTCAAGAACATTTTTATAACAATAGCATAAATGTGATGAATTTATTTGACAAAAATCTTAGACGGGAAAGGAGTAACTGCCATCGCCACTATACGCCACCTAAGTTACATGTTGTCTCCATAGATGAATATAATAGCATTAAAACCTATGATTTTTCAACACTGTATACTTCTATTCCCCATACTCAGTTAAAATCCCGACTTAAAAACATTATACATCGTTGGTTTTTTTTCCAAAAAAGATGTTACACCTAGATACAAATATATAGATCTTGGTAGAGATTCCTCATACCTTGTAAGAAATAATTCTAAATCATCTCCCAAATATACAGAGGAAGATGTTTTCGATATGCTGGAATTTTTAATCGACAACATATTTGTCCAGTGTAGTGGACGTGTTTTTCAACAAACGGTCGGCATTCCGATGGGAACAAATTGTGCTCTTTTACTTGCTGACCTTTTCCTTCACTCTTATGAGGCTGACTTTATAGCTTATCTGATCCGAAAGAAAGAAGCTCGTTTAGCTAGATCCTTTAATCTCAGTTTCCGCTATGTAGATGACGTATTATCTTTAAACAATCCTAATTTCGGGGATTGGATACATTGCATTTACCCAAAAGAACTTGAGATAAAGGATACTACAGACACTGTGAAGTCAGCCTCATATCTTGACCTACACTTAGAACTCGATGGTAGAGTAAAACTATTGACCAAACTTCACGACAAATGTAATGACTTTTCATTCAAAATTGTCAACTTGCCTTTCATCTGTGGCAACATCCCTTCAGCACCTGCGTATGGAGTGTTCACATCACAACTCATACGTTATGTCAGAGCTTGCCGAAACTACGCCGACTTTTTGTATCTCGCTAGAACTCTTACAAATAGGCTTCTTGAACAGGGTCATGTTGCTACAAGATTGAAGTCATCACTAAAGAAGTTTTATGGTCGTCATCATGAACTCGTGGATCGTTATGGTGTATCCATCTGCACGATGAAAACTGTTTTATATAACGGGTCAAAGTTTTCCTTTCCTCGTTTGTCTACCCCGGACTTGACTTTTTATGCGCAACTCGGCGGGCGTTTCTAGAAAAGCAGAGGACGCTTACCCTACAGGTGCATTTGGTCTATGCTCCAAGTTTCCCAGAGTGCGAGTTGCTCATTTGCTTTTGTTACTTTTTATGTGTGATTTTAGTTACTATATGTTCTTTGTTGTGTGTGTCTGTTTTCCATGTCTGGTCTTTGTCCCTGGATTACATTCTTCTGATTACCGCTATAACCTTTGTTCCCTTGATTTCTCTTTGATATGTCAAATAACCTGGGTGCTGTATGTAAAAATAGAACTATGGGTCAGACAAGAGTTTTTGCACAGATTTTCAAAACCGTTAGGTTTAGCTGACATTGGTTTAAAGAGTGCATCGTGTTGAGATCTGTCTGTGGTAAAATTTTCTTGTAATTCTTTAGGTTTTGTTGGAGTTACTTTCTTCTTGCTATTTTTCATGTTATCACTTTCAAATATTTTCTGTTCAGAAACTACTGGACAAAACGTAATAAAAATTGATATGATAGTTCCTAAGGTATGAGCGAAGTGTTGTTTAAGAAAAATAAAAGGCCAAATTTCCAAAATAGAATGTTGCTTATCAAGCCAGGTGAGCGATTCAGTTTCTTTGGAACTTGAAGTTATATTATACAAAATCTGAATTGAAATACACGTATCCACCCTATTTTGATCCCGAGCCCGATCTTAAATAACTTGACCTACACATATCGCACGGTAAGGAGTTAGATAGAACCAAATATCTCATTACACATGAACATTAATTCGGTATCGAAATTTATACCAGCTGGCGATTGTTATGTCGTTAATTATCTGTGAGAAAGTGAAAAAGTACGTATCCGTCAACTTAGTTGACAAGTGAATCTATATAAAGATGTAGCTTTTGAGAAACGGAGCAATTCTTGATAATGTAATTTGCAAAATTCGAATGACTCTTCATAAAATGTAGGTATTACAAGTTGACAAGTGAATCCATATAGAGATATAGCTTTTGAGACACGTAACAATTCTTAATAATGTAATTTGCAAAATTCGAATGACTCTTCATAAAATGTAGGTATTACATTTGGATCTTTTGTTAGATGTTCCGATTGCAACCCGACTTGAAATGCGTTATTCATCCACAGAAATGTTTAACAATTTATGCAACTTTACGAGATATTCCGACTTTTGCCAATTAGTTACATGTACGTAATATTCACCTCCAGTATGAATTTTATATGTAACTACTGTTGATGTATTTATTAAAGTAAGTATGCGTTGAATCGCTTACTTAAGGTAAAAGAGTTACCTTTTGTTTGAAAAACGTTGAAATCTGTTCAAACAAAAGTAACATATTATTACAGGAAACAAGTCAGAGCAGGGACTTAAACCCGTTCTATGAACTTAGACCATGTAAACAAGCTTTTTGGCACACAGTCTGCAAAAGTATGGTTTGTGTTCGTTTTTTGGTAATCGCCCCGTGCAGGTCCGAGTGTTAAAAGAATAGGTCTGCAGCAGCGCTAAGCTTGTCGTAAAAGGCGACTAAATAGTGCTCAGAACCCTAGCCGGGGGCTTCCAAATATCATGTTTGGCTTGGACGAAAATGAAAAATTGGATTATGTGTTCAGCATTACACAATAACAATACCCGAACAACGAAACATATAATTGTACACAATATATTGACATATTCGCTTAACTTTTATATCGAAATACTTTGTTTTGAAAATGCACGTTTTTTTATGATAGATTTAGTTTTGCAAAAATTCATAGTTTGTGTGGGTCTTTCTGCACTGTTTTACTCATCAAATGTAAACGTAAGTCAAACTATAGAATAATATTCGATCAAGTTACTGGTCATTCAATGTCAATACTTATCCTTGGATAGACTCAAAATGAACAAAGAAATAATATATTTCAATCAGAAGGGAATAGAAAAGCAAAGAATGGAAATAATTGCATCATATTAATGGTGTATCTATAATTGAAAATCAAACCAAAGCTATACTTAACATAACTTACATTAGACATTGCAATATTTTCCGAAACAGAATTTACACGTTGTGTGTACCTTTGGATTCGTATAACAATATTTGCATTCATTTAAAGGGCAAATAAGGTTATTTAAAATTGCATTTTCCCATGCTTTGCCAGGGGTTTTAAGGCATATTTCAGATGACGAAGAGTCTGCGTCATCAATAACTACAGTATTAGTGACGTCAGCGAGAACCCGGAAATTGTATATATCTAGAGATGGGACCTTTCCACTGTGACCACCGTCAATAGATATGAAATTACATTTTATAGACGAATTATTGTTATGAAATAGTGGAATTGTCTTTGTTGAATCACCTTTTATGATTGATATTCTAATGTTAGGGAATAAACTTTCAATGAACTGTTTACCAACATCACATCGCCGATCGACACACATATCAAAAGAAACAATATTTAAATCTCCATTAAAAAGAGCAGCCCACATCAGTGCTGAATGACCACCGTTAAAACCGGTCTCACAAATTCTTTTAATTTCATGTTTATGAGTTTGAATGTGTTTAAAATATGCATTTAATTGAGGTAATCTATAAAAAACGGAACTGTCGTGATTCCAGATGTTACCATCAATTTTGTTATCATTGTCTTTTTGTACTGCAGTTAGCTTACGTAGTAAAGGTCCCCATTTGTTTAGCCATTGGCGAAACTCGTATGATGAATATGTTTCATTATTTAAATCAATGGCTTTTGACACTTTATAATCAATTGCTTCAACTTTGTTTTCAATATCCGAACGGGTCATTATCACCATCTCTTTAAGCAGAAAAATTAAAAAGAGGAAAAAGAAAGCAAAGCACAATATGTCTCTTGGTTTAGGCATAATCATATTTGAAAGTACAGAAACAGTTTAAAATGTTTGTTTGTCAATTTAGTTTAAAATGAAAATTATCGGTGCGTAACATTCTGTCGTCATGGAAGTGCAAGAATAAACGTTATATACGATTGGTATTTGTGTATTGTCGTAATAAATCTTCAACCATCGAAATACAGAAAGAAATGTAACCCTTCTGTTTTCTGCACAATAAACCGAAAAAAAAAAGAAAGTTAAGCTTAAAAATGGAATTTTCTAAAAAATTTAAAATTTGTGTAAATCAATTATATCATTATATTTTGAATTAATTTATGACATATCGGTTATTAAAGAAGTTGGGGGCAAAACCGGGGATACAAACGGTTAGAGATCATTGGACCAAACAACAACACAAATCAACCTTGACCAAATGAAATCACAAACAGTGGAAAACCCGATAAAAAAAGTTCACAAAAGGGACAAAGAAACAATATATATACATATATAGAAAGGTCTGAAAAATTTCCAACGATGTTAGAACTGTCAAATTTGCGATGCAAATTTGTGGTCGTTCCCTCCACGGGACTCGAACTCGTACTGCTGTGACATCTATGGCAACACCGCCTGCACAAAATCCAGCACCTTAGACCACTCAGCCAGCTAGGCTATATAAAATATAGTATTCACTGGCCGGGTCATTCCTCCTCGTAGGATTAATCTAGGGCTGTAACTTAGTACACGATGTATGGTAGTACGGGACAGTTCATGTATTACCATATATCGTGAATTCTCCTCGATTTGTTGTCTATCTATAATTACTTTCCTAAAAATCTTGAAAAAAGGAAACAACGAAAACTCAGAAGTTATCTTGTACTTTATTTCGCGATAAGACAAGGGGGATTGCTTTAAATCAAATTCAATGACAAACGCAAAGACTATGGTATTTATATTTTCACAATCTTTTCTGTTGCTCTAACTTTTGGTCATCACCATGACTTGATATTAAAACTATTAAGTAAAATTTCCAAGCGTCATCAATTTGGCTTTTGTCACTTCTTTATTACTGGACTTGACATATAATGTTGCAAAGAGCAGAAACCTTGAGCGTCATAATTTTTCCAATGGTTTTGATACTAATAGCTACTTGCTTCCGTGTGTACTTAATAGTTCCTTACCCTAAACCTTAAAAAAGCACTAACCCTTACATTAGTACTAGCAAAAGTCCTAACCGCAAGAATTGTATTGATTGTGGATAAATGTATGATTTTATTTGCTTTTTGCAGTAACTACATTTAAAGACGTTTCAAGTTATCACTTAAAGCGGTTGTTTTTCCACTATGCAAACACAGGATATATAACAATATGTGACATTTTTTTTTTGGTCCCTCTATCAATTTTATATTATGTTCGGTCTGAGGAATCTAAAATACAGACAATACTTTATACACATGTTTGTAATTTTGCATAACGATTCGGTTTTAAAAGTTGAACAAACTATATAATTTGTATCCTGTAATTATCAAAATGAACAAAAGAGACTGTCACCATATAATATACACAACTATTTTGTTGCAACTAATAATAACTTGTTTCCTAAAATCTCCATTTTAATGTTTTGATTAATGACTAGATACGATGTTTCTTCGTTTGGCAGTCTCAAGTGAAATACTAATTGTTATGCCTATAAAAATGAAAGTGTATAATGAATTAATTTTTACACTAATTGTTTTACTCTAGAACAATGTAAATGATATGGAGTCATGTGCTTACAACATATATTGCTTTTACTCCGTTTCTTATGAATTTGACCAATCTGCACCATGAAAACTGATTTGTTCAACGTGTCATAGACTTCCATTCCTCTTTCACATACCCTGGACTCGACTTTTTATGAGAACCTGGGTGAGTGTTTCCAGAAAACGCTTACGCTACCGGTGCACATGGTTCATGGTCCCTGTTTTTAGTGTAGTCAGAGTTGCTCTTTCCTTTTGTTTGTTTGTATCATTTTGCTTTTATGTTATTTGTTGTCGGTTTTCCGTCTCTTGTCTTTGTTCTTTTGATTAGAATCTTGGTATCCTTGATAAATCTTACTAAGTTGATGTTAACAATGAACACAATTATCGTATTACGTTTAT
Source organism: Perna viridis (assembly GCA_037379345.1). Classification (NCBI taxonomy): domain Eukaryota; kingdom Metazoa; phylum Mollusca; class Bivalvia; order Mytilida; family Mytilidae; genus Perna; species Perna viridis. The sequence goes on from CM074522.1 coordinate 207,672, forward strand.
TTCACATTCCCATTTAACGAAAAAATATTATGCTTACTTAAACATGATTATTTTTTTAATCAAACTGCAAAATGTTTCAATAGATAACAACGAGTATTAACGTCAACTAACGAAAGAAAAATAATGAACAAATTCAAACAAACTTGTGCATTTCTGAAAGGACACTAGAATGTTCGTTTGTTAAAATCAATATGATATAAGACGTCGTCAAGTGCAGAACCACGTTTCACTCATTCCTAAATATAAGATGTGCATGTCAGTTATATTATTAAATTCCCGTCCTTTTGACATATTCATGTGTTTAAATATCGTTTTTTGTTTCTTGTTTTTTGTTTTTGTTTTTGTTTTTTTGGTTTTTTTTGGTCAAATCAAAGTAACAAAAAATGTTCCTTTTTTACTTTAACTCCTGAACAATTGTGTTAAATTTCCTTTTAATTTAAAACACAATAAGCAAAAACTATATTTAATATAATATAAAATCAATGAAGCGCTTTCAAACAAGAGTTATCGGTATCTTTACATTAACTTAAAAATACGTAAACAGGGCTGATAGAAAATGTCTGCATCTAGTTTGGTTGTCCTAACACGCAAATGGTATTGGAAAAGTGTGAAAAATATCAGTAATAAAAAACACCTATATAAGAATAATTTTGTATTTTCTTTTATTCAAATATGGAATAATTATTTTCAGCATATAGTGTTTGATACTTTACCTAAAGCATATCTTATTTGTAGTTGGCTACAGCAAAATACAAACATCATAATATTAGTTTACAACAAGTTACAAATGGAACTTATTCAGTTTGTGTGTATGATTCCCAAAGGAAGATTTTTCATATTGACATCAAGTATGAAATTCAAGGGAATTTATCTATCATATTTTGGAGACTCACAATACAAAATGGGGATAATTCCACCTGGATGTTTACAATCTTTCAGATCACGACTAATGTCAGGATCTGATGTCATATACTTACCACGCAAAAGAGGGCAGGCACGATCAGTTAACAATGAAAAAGATGTATTGAATTTACTTCGAAGGTATTGGCCTAACCTTAAAATAGTTAATTTAACAAACAATTGGAAACAAGATAAACAGCATTTTATTTCAGCTAAAATCATTATAGGCCCCCATGGAGGAGCTATGTCTAATATGATCTTTGCTCCAACCAATACAACAATTGTTGAATTTTTACCAATTGTACGTTTAAAACTAGCTTCGAAAAATGAACGGCCATGCTACCTTGGTTTAGCCAAAGGGCTCGGTTTTTCATATACTGCGGTTGAACCTGAAATATTTTCTTTTGAAAGTGCTATGAAGATATCGTTACCACAACTGGAAACTGTGGTGAAACAAGTATTTAGTGACATGTCGTAAATAAGCACGCTGAAGTTTAGTTTCTATAACAAAACAAAAATAACGAATAGGACTGTGTTGATGTTGTAACATTTAGGATACGTTACATTAATATTTAGTACAATAGTTTCAGACCATGATGATTCAAATTATAAGTACTTGCATGCATTCTTGTTTTTGAAAATAAGAATTTGGACGGAAATACATGTGCCACAATTACCCATATATATTGCGTCATTTTTAAGAATTTTGACAAAAATGTTTTTGTTGCAACCCACTTGGTAAAAATAGTTGACAATTTTAACATTTTACACAATATTTACAGATTATTATTAAAATCAAAAGTGCTTCAACCCATACAATTTGTGAAAATGTGTCATTTTGAAAAAAATTAGGACTGAAATATATGTGTTGCAGCTAACAACATTATATAAGTATTAACAATTGTAACATTTTCTACAAATAATTCCTACCACTGAAGTTGAAAGTGCTTTTACTCGTGAATTTTGTAAAAATATGTCAGTTTGAAGAATTTGGACTGAAATAAAGGTGTCGCAGCTACTCAATTTCCTTTAGTATTAACACCTTTCTAGACGTAGAAAATAATAACACCATTAAGACAGAACGGCTACAACACTCCCCAAAGAAGAGATAGTTGAAAACCATAAATTTGTGCTATCCTCTTTTGGTCTCTCTACCAAAGACAATGATTGTGATCTACCGTCTTTTGTACTGGATTCCTAAACTCTATAAGAATCCATACAAACAACGCTACATAGCTTGATCTCCAACATGTGCCACCGAACCTCTTTCAAAACTTTTAACTTATATACTCACAGCTGTCGAAATGGGCCTTCAGTCCTACCATGACACTTGTCACTACTTGAAACCCTCAATTCAATATTATTACCAATATACATTTGAAATGAAACCTATGATTTTTCAACTATGTATACTTCTATTCTGCATACTCAGTCAAAATCCCGACTCAAAAACATTATACATCGTTGTTTCTCCAAATAAGACGATAGACCTAGATGCCAATATGTAGTACTTGGTAGATATTTCTCGTATTCTGTAAGAAACAGATTTCAAATCAACTTCCAAATGTATCGAAAAATATGTTTTTAAAATGCTGGAAATTTGATCGACAACATGTTTCCATTTTTTTGGACACGTTTACAACAAATGGTCATCATTCCAATGGGAACAAATTGTGCTTTTCTATTAGCTGACCTATTCCTTTACTCTTATCAGACTGACTTCGTTAAGGCAGATCTTCAGTTTCCGCTATATAGATGACGTATCGTCGTTAAACAATCCTAGTTTCGAGGATATTATACATCGCATCTGCCACCAAAGAACTTGTAATAAAGGATATTAAAGTCAGCTTAATATATTGAGTTAGAGATCAATGGTAAAAAAAACTAAACGTTTACAACATGTTATCCATATTAAGATATCGTTTTATATCTCTCGAGAGCTCATATTCGGAAGTTTGTTTGAGGGTCTGGTTCCTTGGTGCAGAATTGAGTGGGTAGGACGTAAATCTGAAAATTCGTATAAGATTGACAGATAAGTAGAACGATAAGTAAACGGTCGATCCATAAGGTCATTTACAGATGCGACCCGAACAACTGAAGTTTGAGAAAGATGAACAAATGTGCATATTGGACATGTAGGGTCTTCACAAATGGGAACGTTCCTACAAAACATGGCGAATAGACAGTTGTTATCGACCTTTGTCAAACATGTTGAAATTCGGGGAGCCAGTTAAATCATTGTTTCGACGGTTTGCAACGAAGAATCCAGAAACGTTGCTTTAATTATCTCGTGTTATGTAGGGAGTTGCGCTTAATCCGTGGTGTTTCGTAGAAGCATTAATTACTCTCCATGGCTTATCGTCAGGTAATTGATCGGCTTGTTTCTAAAGCATTTTGTGCTTTCTTGAGTCCATCGGTTAAATTGAAATGTTCTTTAGACTTGCCAGCGGCCATGGTATCATCAAGGCGAGTAGCTAGCGATGCGCAATCTTGGATAACTCGTAAATGTACCTTAAACGCCCAATGAATGACTTCAAATCAGTAACGGCTATTGAAGCTCGGCGTGTCGATGACACAGTAATTCTATGGTGGTACGACGAGTTGTTACGTGAGAATTGCGTTATGCGCACTTTGTGCTGAGGAGGTGGACAGGCCTCATGTTTACTTCTGCTTTAAGAGGACCCAATGCACTGCTGTAACCTTTAAAGTTTGTATCTAAACACTGTCAAATTCTGACGATGTCTGCGACACACGCAATATTTAGATTTTTGCGATTAATGACGGCTTTAAAATTCCAATTTTGTTTTATTTTTGTTTTAGATTTGGTTTTGTTCAAGTGGGCTCTATAAAAGTTAATTAAATTATTATTATAACAAATTGCAGGGATATAAATGAGAATTAAACATTTTGTTATGTTTGCACTGACACCCCCCCCCACACACACACTGAGTTATTGGTATGTTCGACCTTTTATGAAACGTTTTCACCGCCAGAAATACAATGTAACATACGCTCGATGATCATCGAGTTCCTTGAAATAAACCCTTGTTCAAATATCTACCTCATTTTGTAAAACCAAGACCAAAAATTCGCCTTTCCTGTATCTGTACCGCCTCGATTTTGTATCCCCGGTATTCACGTATCCATATTTCCAAAATGTGTGCCTATACACGGTGTCATTTAACAATCCAAACATTTGCTTGATACAATTTCTCGTTGCGGCTCGCATAATTTTGGAGTCTTTTGATGCTTTTACTTCTTTTACGAATGAACTCAGTGCTTGTGACATTTCCAATTTGATAGGCGCTAGTGCATGTGAATGCAATTCAATGTCGCAGCGTTGTTAAACGTATTTGATAGGTCACCTCGAGTTTATCTTAACTATGTAAGAACAACAAAGATTTCAAGTCAGGGATTTAGCTCATCATCTTCATGAATCGTTAACCCGTGATTAGATATACTAGAACCAGGGCAGTGCATGTTGTTTTCAACAAAAGCCATGAGTTTCCGATACTAGTCCTGGGGCCTCTCATCGGGTAAAGTCTATGAAGAGAGCCTGTCGATTGAAAACCGTAGCAAAGTAAAATTGTCTCCGAAATAATTTTCTACAGACGTGCAGTTTTTCAGAACAGTGTTTCTTGAAACCACTGGACAACATAATTTGCAATTTGCACTGACATAACTTCAGGCTCATTAACTTTTTGTTGACTAGTACGTCTTAATGCCTTGAAACCTGATCACCATCATCTACAAACCCACGGTTTGGGGCAGGTTCAGTTCATTTTTTATCTTAGCCTTAAAAAAACAAATTGTGTTCAGTTATACTCCACGACATACGAATATTCCCTTTTTTCAAACATACAGCACTATACCGAATACCCATCAATTAAATATCAATCAAAACTCCATATGTAAACTTCCATTTTTTTGTCCATTTAGCAATTAGAACTAAACATAATTGTTCACTGACTTTTTCTTATCAAGTATTATCTATCTGGAAGTTTTGATAAAAAATAAAACGATCAGCATACGTCATTAAATAATACTGAAATATTATCGAAGTCAATATCAGAACGCTTCACTTTGTTTATTTTAAGATTATATAGCTTCAACGCAAATACAAGGATATATATAGTATGGTTGCCATCTAGGGATTTTAAAAAGCAGAAATCCAGAAATGTGCGTCCCATGTGTAAAGCACCGTATTGAACCAGTTAGTCTTCCCGAATGTTTGTCATTCGATATATGATTTATCACTCATTGCATCTGTTTTGGTTTATCTCTTCTGTTTTTATGTGTGTATGTGTGTTTGTGTGTGTGTTACGGATAATAAATTAAGCAACTCCGAAGCAGAATAGCAAGCATTTTCTTTAAGTGACATTGCATTTTATGAACAAAAAAAGATGTAGCACCTGAGAATAAGAAGTTCTAAAATTGATCAATGCTTACATTGAGCGACCTTTACGTTTTAAAGCAACGAAATGTTTATGTTGTCCAGTTCTGCTATAAAGGCAATATGTGCGGCATTATACATCTCAAAATTCTTTTTTTTTTTTTTTTTTTTTTTTAACAACAAATAATATTCTTTATTATCAATAAAGCTTGTTACAGTTTACGTCAGAAGTCCAAGCACCTTCTGACGCTCCCTGTTCATGATCACTAGTTACCCAGGGTAGTAAAAAGTGTCAAAATAAAATATTTCAAACATAAATTTACTAATACATAAATACATTCAACTTAACATACAATATCACTTCTAATAGTTGTTTGATACATAATTTTTGATGAATATTAATTTTGAATTACTATTAACTGAGTTAATTGTAGTCTTCAATTCTTTAACAAAGATATCAAAAGTATTAACATGTTTGGTTCTATGTTCAGATACATAGTATGCTTTATAAATAGAAAAACCTATTATAGTTAATAAGAGATTTAACCAAAAATATGTTTCATCAAATATTTTATATCCCAAAACAAGATGTTTTAAAGTAATCTCAAAATTCATGTTACATACACAAAGAATTTCTTGTATTTTTGTCCAAAAATTATCTAAGCACGAACAGGATATAAAGTAGTGAAGATAATCTTCGTCTTCATTACAGAAATTGCACTGAATATTTTGAGTTATTTTCCACTTACATAATAGTTTTCTGTTAGGAATTATGAATTGTAGAAGTTTCCATCGAAACATCTTCAATTTGTTTTCTTGTAAATAACCAGAAATAAAATTATAAATGTTTGGCATAAAAAACACGTCTTTTATATCAAAAATTCTTAACCATTTGCTTACTCCAATACAGGATTCAAATTTTTTAACTATAAATGATTCATACAATATCTTGTTCGAAATATTTTTTACATTTATATCTATATTTCTCCAACAAATTTGAAATCTTTTAAAATGAACCACACTCTTTACAGAATTTTCTGATGATAAAGATTGTTTCCATTCGAAAGGTATGGCTTTTTTCAAAGTTTGAATTTCTGCTATCCAGTTAGATTTGTTTTTCAATTTACTTAAAATGATTTCTTGAGATATGCATCCATTTGCATCTATTATGTCATTTATATAAATTATATTACTTTTAATCCAATTATCAAAAATTACAGGTTTATTTTCAAATTTAATATATTTATTATTCCATAATATTTGTTTTCTTATTTCTGTGAATGTAGTAGGTTTTTCTTGATTGCCCCCACCTGATAAATTCCAACATTTTAATACTTCTTTGTAAAAACCAGGAATATCTTTAAAATATTTATGTTTTATACTATTATCATTATTCGTCATAAAAATTAACCAATTTGTACCAATACCATTAAAATATTTATGAGGAATAACCTTCCAATTTACAATTTCTCCGATAGCTAATCTTTGCACCCACGCGGCTTTCAATGAACAAAAATAACTCCTTATGTCTACCATTCGCAATCCCCCTACTTCATATCTACCAATAATTGTGTTTCGTTTTACTTTATCGGGTTTATTATCCCATATAAATTTAAAACATCTACTTTCTATTTCTTTAATGTACACTTCTGGTACGATACAAGTGGACCCTATGTATGTAAAAATTGGCAAGACAAGTGTTTTTGTTATCAAAATTTTTCCTAAAATTGTTAGGTTTCTCTTTCCCCATGTATCAAAAAGTCTATTCATCTTATTTATTCTATTTTCCCAATTTAATTTTTCACATTCTCCCCTACAATAGCCAAAATATACCCCCAGAGCTTTTACTGGATTTATAGTCCAACTAATTCCTGCAACTTTATCTTTACAAGATTTTAACTTCCCTACCCATATTCCCTCCGTCTTGTTTCGATTTAATTTTAACCCAGAAAAAGACCCAAAAATTTCAATTTCGTTCATAGCAAATTCTATTTCTTGCTTTGAGCTACATAACAGAGTAGTATCGTCTGCTAACTGAGAAATTTTTATACTATGATTTCTTTGGTCTAATTTGATATTGATACCTTTGATGTCATTATTACTTCGTATTCGTGATGCCATTATTTCTACAGATAATACAAATAAAAGAGCAGATAAAGGACATCCTTGGCGTATTCCCCTTGTGTTTTTAAATATTTCAGAAATCCATCCATTATTAGTGACACAAGTTTGAATACCATTATACAACGTTTAAACCCACGATATAAATGAATCATTAAAACCAAAATGTTTAAGAACAGTTAACATGAAGTTCCATTCTAGGGAATCAAACGCTTTTGAAAAATCAACAAATACAATTGCCCCTTCTATTTTATATAACTCTGTGTAGTCGATAATATCTTGTATTTGCCGCAGGTTGAAACCAATAAAACGATTTTTAACATAACCAGTCTGATCTTCATTAATGATATCAAGTAAAATTTGTTTTAACCTTTGAGCCAGAATATATGACAGAAGTTTCAAATCCACGTTTAAGAGCGAAATTGGGCGATAATTATCCAAAGACAAAGGATCTCCCTTTTTAAATAAAAGTGTTAATACACTTGTACGTTGTGAATATGTGAGGGTTTGGTTTCTATAGCCAGTATTTAAAACCGAAACTATAATATTTTTCAATTTCCCCCGAAATTTTCTGTAAAATTCGACAGTTAGTCCGTCTAAACCAGGTGACCTATTAAGCTTCATTTTAAAAATAGCGTTAGTACATTCGTCTAATGTTATTTCTCCGTCACAATTAGATTTGTCAATTTCACCTATTTTAGGATCAAGATTAGTATTAAATATGTATTGGTCACTAAGTATTTTGTCTGGATAAGAAGATGAATATAAATTTTCATAATAATTTTTAATATTTGTTAGCAACTCCCCCTGATCTGTTAGAATGTTTCCATCCCCGGACATTAATTTGTTAATTGATTTCTTAATTTGTCTCTGTTTTTCTAAACCAAGAAAATACGAATTATTTTTTTCACCAAGTTCAATCCATTTTTCCCTAGATCTGATTTGTGCCCCTTTTGCCTTTTCATCGTAAATTTTACCAATTTCAATTTCAAGATTATTAATTTCCTTATCTGTAATATCTGAATCTACGTCTTGTTCATCCCTTACCTTCAACTTATGTCCCAATTTTTTCTCAAGAAGTTTCAAATTTTCCCTAGTTGTTTTTGCTTTATTTCTGCAATATTCAACAGTTATCTCCCTTACCTCAATTTTGAAAACATCCCATGCCAATTGTATGTCATTAGTATTTTGTTTATCTTTAAAACACTTATCAATTAATAGATTAATCGTATTTACATAAACATCATCATTTAAAACCGATTTATTTATCTTCCAATAACCCCTCACTTTTTCTGACGCACCGGTCTTAAACTTTAAAAATATGCTCTGATGATCTGTATAATTAATGACAGCTGGCTTAATTTTACAACATTCTACATACGGGATAAAATCTTTTCCGATCAATATCATATCTATGCGACTCGCTTGAGACTTATCCTTTCTCCGCCAAGTAAATTGTTGTTTATTTTCATTTAAAAGTCTCCAGATATCAGTTAACTTATTTTCGTTTATTAAAACTTTAAGACTATTAACTGGTTGGTTATTTTGTGTCCCTACTCTAATACTTTTCCTATCAATACTTTTGAAATTATCGTTAAAATCACCCCCCAATATAGGAATTCCAATCCCATGTTCTTTAAGCATACTATTTACTTTTTTAAAAAATGCATTTCTACTAGTTTTACAATTAGGCGCATATAAACATAATAAAGAGAATATACAATTATCTATTTCAATATTAATCAAAATGATCCTACCTTCCTCATCTGAAAATGTATCAATAATTTTATGATTTAATGATTTTTTAATTACTATTGCAACACCACACCTGTTTGTTGTTGCATTACTGCAATAAACTTTAAATTCGTCGTATTTCAACATTTCTTTTTCAATATTAATATCAAAATGTGTTTCCTGTAAAAAGCAAATCGAACATTTTTGTGATTTAATCCATTCAAAAACTCTATTCCGTTTATTTCTGCATTTCAAACCGTTTATATTTAAAGTATTTAGATTTAATACATTTTCAGATCCCATTGTAAATAGTGATAATAATATTTATATTAAATACATATATATCAATATAACATTTATTAACATTTACACAAACAAAAAACTTTACACAAACGATGACACAGATATAGTTACACAACACACTTAAAACGGGTGCAAACATTAGGTAAAGTGTACGTGACCTGATAGCACCTATTGACCTTGTCTGGGTCAAAGCTTTATAATGATAGACACAAAACATGTGGTCAAGAGCGTGTGCTATTTTACCTGGATATTCACTTTTTTCATCTAAAATAACATTAACATCCGTAAAAAGTGGGAAAATTATTGTTCTGAAGTGACAATGGGTATTAGCCTGAGAAATATAAAAAATGTAAGTTGTGACAATTGCGTATTTTGTGAAAGATAGCTGTAAGATGAAAACTTTGGAACAAAATGTGATGAATTCGGATTGAACAAGTGTTTCCTTACTCAAAACGAGATAAAAATGATCAATGTGTTCTTTGAAACGCACCGAGACAGCAAACCCTACAAAGACGTGGAGCTCGAGATACAAACGGATAAAATACTGTGAGTATTTCTCGATTTTATAAGTTTCTTCAGTATAAGCTAGCAAATATTTTTTGCAGACATCATGTAACATATGCAAGTACACGTATAAGATGTTATGAAAACACCGATTGAGACAATTGTTGTAACCACTTATAGATCGAATGAAATATGAAGTGATAAGTAAATTTCCAAAATTTGGTCTTAAATCAGAATTTAAATGGACAGTGTCGTACATACATACTATAAAACGGTATAAACAAAAACCCAAATATAGTTTGTCTAGTGCTAAAAATGGAATAGGTAAAATCCAAAATAAAACGTAAACAAACTTCAGCTGTTTTAATAAACGTTTGTAAACATAAATAGGATATGTGATCTTGACATATTTTATTCTTTCGTTTTTGTTTGTAAACGAATTATTTAACAAGCTATTGTTGGTAAAACTCATTTCACAGTTTTTGTAAATTAAATCAGCTACATAGTTTGACATAATTAACTCTATTTTGGCAACTCTGTTATTACCACTTTCTATTAAATATTTTGATTTTACATTAGAACCTTGTATTGTTTTACATTTTTTCATAGTTTGTAACAACGTAATAAAGTAAGTGCCTGTACGGTTCAACTTAATTATAGTGTTACACAACATTAAAGATGTATTGCATACAAAAGAAAAACTAAAACAAGTTTTGATTTTCTTTATATTAGAATCATTCACACAAATATTAATATCATCTCTATGTGAAATATACATCACAATTAAATTCAATACAACAAACTTTAAGAAAAGAATCATTATCTTTTCACAAAAACACAATTCAATGTTTACTCTTTCGAAGAGCTTGTTTTTACATACCATTTTTATCTTTTTTTTAAAGTTTTTTTTGGGGGGGTTTAATTAAAATTACACTATTACATAGTAATTAAACTTTATTTGCTTTTTTACCTTTGTCCCTCTCCTCAGGTGTTGGAGGAGTGTGTTGATTTTTGTTTCTACCCTTACCATGTTGATTTCTACTTTCTGGAGTGTTTACAGAAGCGTCGATTGTACCTTGAGATTTAACAAAAGAAACAGACTTTTCATTTTTTTGGAAGTGTTTTGATTTCTCCCAGTTCTTGGTTTTTCTTGTTGATAGGGTGTCTTGTCAGATTGCCCAAAGGCCTGTCCATTTGACTGTTGACCCCCTTTTTCTTTCTGCTGTTGTTTCATTGTCTGTTGTTGTTTTATTGTCTTTTTTTGTTGTTCACATTGTTCTTGTTGTATCTCAGGCTCATCAGCTTTTGTACTATCATTATCATCATTTTCATTTTCACTTAATTCAACATCATCATCATCATCATCTTTACCTTCATTGTCACTAAACATTTCTGGTGTTAATGCTTCTGGACAATCCATTTGTCTGTGCCCTGATTCATTACACCTTTTACATTTCCAATCATTTGGACATTCTACAATCATATGCCCAGTTTCAAAGCATTTATTGCATGTTTTAACATTTGACTCATTTGAATAACTGTCTGTAGACTGGCCACTGTGTAAGACTATAGCACTGTATCTCCCCATTTTCATGAATTTAGGTAGAGGTTCTATAAAGGTTTTACACAATAGGATCCTGTCTCCATTTTCACAGTTAGTGAGTCTCCCATCAACTCTGATATGTGCTCTTGTTATGAAATCCACTTTTACCCCTTTAAGTTCTATTGTTCTTTTAATAATGCCATCATCAGCACTAAGAGGGACCCCTTTCACTATAACTTTCATTATGGCCAGGTTTGCAGTCAAAGGGTTGTTTGGATTGTGTGTGTGAATGTTTATTTGCTTGCCCCTCAGCGCAATGCCCTTTGTTAACAAAGACAAACGACCTTCCTGGTTGTCCATATATATACGCCACATACGACGAATACGTTGGATACCTTTGATTGTACATGGGTCTACTACTTCGCCGATAGCCTTGTATATTTCAACATGTGTGACAAAAGATTCTTTTTTGGGAATTACAGAACCAAATATATCACTGTCTTTTACGAAAATTGGTTTCACAGAATTAGGGTCGTCATCAACTTTTTTATCACCTTATCACCACTAGCGTTAGTGTCTGTTCTCGCAACATCAGAATAGGACGCCGCCATGTTTGTTATTGTTGTTTCGTTCAACGAAAAAAGTTATTTTACAATCGGAATACTGCCTTCTAATGTATCAAAATGTATTTACGTGTAAACGTTAATGTCTTAGAAACTTCCAGAACAAATCTGGATAAACAACATTCAATTGAATTTGAAATAAATCAAGTTTTGTCGGAGCTATCCTCAATACACCTTAGCAGATCAAGGACTGTAACTCTCCTCAAAATTCTTGTTTGTTTCCGCACTTCGACGAGCGTAAAACAAAAAAGAAACATAAAATAAGACAACAACAACATATATGCATAAGGTAAACAACAAAATGAATTGTAATTTACTGAAATAAATCGGATATAAAACATTAGGCAACACACAAAAAACTTAATCACTTGCATTATGTACTCTCACAAAAAATCAGAAGTGACATAACTTCAGATGATGCATATTGGTAGGCATGTGCTCCTCCTGCAAGTAAACTACACTGACACGTAGATTCAATGTAATCATAATAACTTATACTAGTCAATGATAGAAAAATAACCAAATACTCGTCATGTTGTTGTTGTTTTTTTTTGGTTTTTGTTTTGGTTGTCTTTTATAGCGTGTTATATCGCACGTGCCTTAGTTTTGTATATGCTGTCTTGCTTTGTTTTATATTGTCAAGTTTTACATGTTAAATTATTTTATTTTTGCAGTCATCCATTTGTGCTTGTGTTTATTTATTCATTTGTTTGTTTTGAATTGTGTTTTGTGTGTTTTTGTGTGTGTTATGTTTTGTTTTGTTTTGTTTTTTTTGAGTGAAGATTATTTTAGGTTTTTTATGTACTCGGGACTTCTGTGCTTGATACATGTTTCGCTTCCCTGTTTTGTCTTGTATTCAGTAAAATATGTTAAACAAGAACATCATATACTAACTTTTGATGTTTCTATTTTTTGGATACAGAAAATTCAGACTTATTTCCGCAGAAGAACAAATCAAGATGAATCAAAACATATTTATTTAAATGCTTAACGTACGTAGTTGCATATCTAAATCGCCTTAGATCCTAACTTCTATTGATTCATATATGTCGTACAGAAACCTAATAACACATTATCAAACTCGTAATAAGAAATCGGAGGGACATTAAATGTTACGTGAACTGGGAAATCAAGAATAAAACGGAAAATGAAAATATTCATGCTTGTTAGAGAAATATAAAGTTTAAACAAATCTGTATGTCTGCCAATACCTCTAGCCTCCATATTGGAATTTACAGAATAATCTGTCATAGTATTCAGATAACGCCTAGAAATCTTTTTTAAGAGATCGGATCATCACATACTAATGTACATCATTTTCTAATGCTTAACTAAAGAAAAAAAGGTATCAAACAATTAAGAAAACTTCGTTGTGAAAACCTTGTAGTCGATCAAAGAAAGTTTTTGGAATAAGAACTGTAATTTCTGCCAATGCTTTATGCCAATACAATTATCAAAAATCTTTGACGACCTCCTTTCGAAACTTCAACATCTTGGCTATAAAATTCGTACAAATATTTTTCCACTGCCTGCTAATATCTTTTTAAAATAAACCTTCATGATTTTGCATTTAGCACATTAGGCATAAATACTTTCACATCTAAGTATAGATTTGCGAGTATTATTTGTGTTGTGGCTTCTTTCTGACTTCTGAAACCTTTCAGATTGGAGCCCCTTTATGACAATAACAGAAGTTTTCTGCACATTTTATTTGCAAATAAAGGTATTGAAGCAACATCCTTAACCGAAAAGAAGTTATGAAAGAAATACCTCCATACTTCAAATATCAATCTGTCCATATATTGTCTCCAGATGTTGTACCAACACCAACGCCCGTCAATTTAACTAAGAACAGGACCTAAGCACAAAAGAGTACATTGAGACATTGAGAACCCGTGTGAATGTTCTAAATCTTTGTTTAGTATACAACCTATCCTACCATGTCAAAACTGATGAGAATCTCCGAAAAGTGATATCTCACGACCCTAATTCAAAGAACCACACTAAGTAAAGTGGTAAAATAATTTTAAAATCATAATGGACTGGTCGAAGATTAAGCAAGGGCGCGAATAATGAAAGAGATGGGACAGGGACCAGAACTTGACTCACTGTTAGATGGGTTAAAAACAGTAAGGTATTTGGTACGACATCGCATTCACAATTTCAAATACTGCATGTATTATGAATTATCGACCTAAACTAAATCAGTTTCAAAAGACGAAGAAGCTGCAAAATATTTTTCCTTTATTCATGAGAAATATAGTATTGCCCCCGAAGACATGCCTCGAACAACATATTTTGTGTTTGTGATAAAAAAGTTAGGAATAAAAGTTAATTTTGATAATCCTCATACAAAATCTTAAGACATTTTTAGAAAATTTAATACTTCGCTCCTTTGCGGAGGTTATCTCGATGAAAACTTTTGACTTTTCAACATTTACTTGTGGCTAAAACAATGACTAAAGTGACCATGCACAGTCTCAATATCATTGAAGAAAACAGTTTGTTTATTTAAAAGAGTAATCAAGGGAACCAAAGTTATAGCGGTAATCAAAAGAATGTAATCCAGGGACAAAGACCAGACATGGAAAACAGACATACACAAAGAGGACATAAAGTAACTAAAATCATATATACAAAGCAACAAAAGCAAATGAGCAACTCGGACTCCACTAAAAACTGGGAGGATGGACCAGGTGCCCCGGTAGGGTAAGCGTCCTTTGCTTTTCTAGAAATACCTGCCGAATTGCTCATAAAAAGTCAAGTCCGGAGTAGACGAAAGAGGAAAGGAAAACTATATTATAAATGAATACGAAGACAGTTGCACAAAAAATTCGCCTTGTTTATTGTTCATATGAAATATGCAAATATGGTTATATTTATTGATATCTTTACCAACATTCCCTTGTTTTTGTGTTTTTTTTTTTGTGTTGTTCTTGTCTTTGATTTTGTTTTTGTTTTTTTTTTTTATTTGTACTCCTTATTTGGCAGTGAGAACCATTATTTTCTTTTAATATCATCTGTTTCTTATGTTACATAATTCACATTATATATTATGTTTCTAAAGGAATGTTTTAATATCTTTTTGGAAATATAACCACTATGACTTTCGTGTTAAGATATTCTATTACTCCGGTTGAAAAACTACCTTTTTTAAAGAGGCTATTTTTTAAAAGGCAATTGATAATTAATGTATTTATACATTTGTATTTTTACATGAAACATTAAACACCATCAATTCAACCACTTGAACGGTAAAAAAGGGAAAAAATGAAATTATATTACCTACCTTTCGCCAATTTTATATTCAATTTATTTGTTATATGTAAAGAACATTCGTACCATTAACTGGCCTTCCGATGCCAGCTTACGTACGAAAATGTAAATAAAACGCTTAAATGGTTAAATTGATTGTGTTTATTGATTCAAGTAAAAAAAACCGCTCAAATGATTACATTTATTTTAAT
Source organism: Perna viridis (assembly GCA_037379345.1). Lineage (NCBI taxonomy): Eukaryota > Metazoa > Mollusca > Bivalvia > Mytilida > Mytilidae > Perna > Perna viridis. Next base: position 223,260 of record CM074522.1, read on the forward strand.
TTTCACGAATAATTTCTTTGTGTTGACATCCAGGAGTTTTATGAGGGTAAAACAAATTAATGCACATCTTTATTACTTTTGGAATTAACCGATATTTCTTTTTTAATTGTGTTTAATGTGACATAATTTTAGTAATGACGTGCGTTTTTCGATTAATGTTTTGGTATTTGTTTATAAAACTACCGACAATGACTTTTGCTCTATAATTTTTTAGTTTAGTTATAAATATATTTTTTTAATTGTACTTTCTGTCAAAGGCAGTTGATAGTTTATGCTTTACTCATCTGTATTATCAATCAATGCAAGTGCTCTGTAAGTACTTGTGACCTATAGAGAAACTTTTGTCGTAAACGTGAATTGTCTATATAAGATCGTGTTGGTTTAGTAATTAACATCTATAGAAATTATTTGAACATATTTGTAAAATGTGACAACGGTCATAATAACTTCTAAATAAATAGAGAACTTACATGTTTGGATACCAGAACTTAACCAAACATAAAGTTGTTTCTTTATTTAATGTAAAAACAATTAACAAATGGTTACATTTATTTAAATATTCACCTATAGATTCTTTGTTTGGATGCTCAAGAGTGTTATGAAGGGCAACAGATATCACTTACGTTTTGAGGTTTGTAAAGAGCACTATTTTGAGGAAGGTTTGTATCATATGTATAATGACTTTTTAATAAGTAAGGGTTGTCGACTTTTGTTTAAAATATCTAAAGGAACGCGGAAAACAATGTGTTCATAATAAATGCTGCTAATTATTTCATGTACAAAAGAAACCAAAATGATTCCATTTATTTCAATACCCAACAATGCTTTTGTTGTTTTTATACTTGGTTTTAAGAAGGGAAACAAAAAGACTGTTAAAAATTGTTGTTTATAGAATGATTCATTATTGGTTGTTATATTTACTTCATAAATAAATAACAAAATTTTAGTTATCACTTACGTTTCTAAATCAATGTTTAAATATCTTTTTAAATAAGGGTAACAACAAAATCACCGAACACTAATCCGATCCATACTAATGTTGGGTCCAACATAAATATAGCAAAATAAATATAAGACCACCGGAACAGCTAGTATCGTGATGATCCTGTTTTGATACAGGCATTTAAAACGAAATGATGGGTTCAATCCTAGTTTTACAGCACGCTAAACATCCCTTTCCATTGCAGCGTGAATTTAAAAGTGGTCATTTAATATTATTTGAATGTTATTGCGTCATAATCGGTAAATAAGCGGTCACGTTTGAACAAAAAACAATTTCCTAAAAAAACAATAACTTCTAGTAATTTTAGAAAAAAAAAGAATAAAAAACAATTGTGACTTTCGCTTGGAGTTTTCAGGACATTTATGATATTAAAAAAATGATGAATAATTTCGTTGTTGACGAAATGATCACTTATTAGGATAAACCTGTAATCTACGTTTTTAATATAATGTTTTAATTACTTTGTTTTTTATTGTTTCATGTAAAACACAACGCACACATGGTAACATTTACTTTAATTTCCACCATTAGAGTTTTCAGGAGATTTATGATGTAAAAATAACCTTGAGTTTTGCTTTAAACATTTAGATATGATATTGTATGTGTTTAAAACCAGCTTTTCATTTAATTTACATTATCTATTTAAGAATAGTTAAATACTGATATAAAGCTTACAGAAGAACAAAAATCTTAGAAGAGCATGATATAACACTTGAAATAACACATGAAAATATTGTATATTCATTGTCTCATTAAAAAAAATTGCAACTGTTATGATGATAATAATTATTATTTTATCTTGTAGTTGTTTCATTTTTATGTATACCTATGAGTTGTATAAAGGTAATACGAAAAATACCAATCATATTAATATTAAAAATTCGGTTTTCCGTGAAATTAATATGAAAATTTCCATAATGTTTATAGGGAAAATATCATTTAAATGATTGGTGCAAGATAGGTTCAATAGCGAGCACACAGTTGGATCAACAGCACCATGTGTGTCATGAAAATCACATTCTTGAGATAGTCCCCAGTGATAGTTATCAGCCAAACATGAAAGCGTTCGGAAGTCAAAAGAATCTGAATTAACAGGGAAGTTAACCCGGGAAATAAAAAAATACACTAATCTCCACCAAAGAAAAGAAAATCGGTAAGCGTTAATTTTTATCAATATGAAAATAAACACCGTCTTCAATACATTCCTTTAATTTTTTATACAATATATGTATGCGAAAATTTAAGTTCAAGTTAAGACTCCATTTCCATCGGAAGTGCTGGTACCTTAACAAATCTGCGGTGGTTTCCAACTTTCCGGTGTTTCAAATTTTCGTGTACATGTACATTTGCCTCATATCTTGACATACACATAGAAATCGATGGTGAGGGAAAAATACTGACCAAACTTTCCGACAAACGTGATGACTTTTCATTCAAAATTGACAACTTTCATCTGTGGCAAAATCCCTTCAGCACCTGCGTATGGAGTTTTCATATCACAACTCATACGTTATGCCAGAGCTTGCCGAAACTACGCAGACTTTTTTTATCGCGCTAGAATTCTAACAAATAGGCTTCTGGAACAGGGTTATGTTGCTACAAGATTGAAGTCATCACTACAGAAGTTTTATGGTCGTCATCATGAACTCGTGGATCGTTATGGTGTATCCATCAGCGTTTTGAAAACTGATTTGTTCAGCGCGTCATAGTTTTCCTTTCCTCGTTTGTCTACCACGGACATGACTTTTCATAAGCAACTCGGCGGGTGTTTCTAGAAAGCAGAGGACGCTTACCTTTTATACTGGAGTCCGAGTTGCCCATTTGGTCGTCGATCGAATAAGTGCGTTAAATAAATTAACGACGTCATATTTCTCGCGAACTTAAATAAGAACGATATGACCATTGTGCTCTCCTTACAGATATTTCTTTAACTTATTATCTTAATCGTAATCATAATACAATTGTTAACTATACAGTTGCAGAGATCAGTTTAAATAATATTTTAATTTTAGGGTCTCATCCAGAAGAAATGAAGATATTTTTTGCAGAAAATTGATCCATTGTTTTTTTTTTTTTTTTTTTTTTTTTTTTTTTTTTTTGTCAATCTCTGTTGAAATAAAACCTTTCTATGGCATATGTACATGTACAAGGAGAAACTACGATTAGACAACAGAAATAAGATACAAAATTCTAGGGACAAAGACAACAGATTGATTTCATTAATAAAAATAAGATTGCTCGTAAACATTGGTACGTATATACAAACACAATTTTATAATAAAAGTCTAAATTAATAACAAACAAACCATGCCATCAATCAGATACAAAGTTTGATTTTTTTTTAAATAAACTAGAAAATCAAACAATACAAAAATAAAACCAACACAGAAGACTAATTCAACAAATAAACAAACAAAAAAACAAAATCAATAAATGTACTCAAATTTATGATAAAATAAAAATAAACAAGGGAAGTATAAAAAAAAACCGAAATACCTAAGACAGCAAACAAACAAAGAGTAAAACAATAAATTAAAACAAATTGTAACGAAAGAAAGTGATAAAGCACTGAACAAAATAAAGATTTCGCGTAAATGCATTCGATTCATCAGACTTACAGGTAATATTATGTTTGTATCTCGTGTACATGATCAATGAAAAGAAACGTTTTTTCTGGTGGTTGATATTACGAAAAATACAAATCATAAACTGTCGATGGATAATTACAATTACAGAAAGTTGACAAATAAGTTGACCTATCTTATTAAACCATTTAGAATGTATAGTATGTTAAACTATACGAAGAAACATTCCTAACCTTTCTACTAAAATGGCTATATAATTTGTCTGAAGTAGAAATACTACTGGCAGGAAACTTGACAAGCACTTAAAAGACTCCTTAAATTAGCTAAAAATGCTGTGCTTACTTCACCAGCGATTTCAGGGAATATATTTTTATAAACGTGTTTACGATGTTTCATCAAAGCCTTTATTTTCAACATAAACATCCATATGTTCCGATAGAAGGTAAAGTAAGCACAGTAATTGTTATATGTATTTGAATATTCTGCCTTGTCCAGAATCCAGTAAATTTATTTAGCTCTTCCTGTAACACTTATGATTATCTCATTTTGGATCGTAATGTCTGACGTACATTGAAACGCATAAGTGAAAGCGTGGTGAAGTATTGGATCACTAGCGGAAATGGCAATGAAAGACAATCCGAAATACATACCATTTATATCTACGTAGGTGTATGTATTTATCTTAGTACAAAGGCCTGTAGAACTTGTGCACATCTACAGTCAAAGTTAAGTAAACAACTTTTGACGCATTCACTGAATGTATGAACATGTAATGACTATATCATTTTTGCAAAACATTTATGTACATATGTACTTGTAATATTCAAGTAATTTCATTTTTGAATCCATGTCCCTGTTGAGGAAGAGTAATCAAGGGAACCAAGGTTACAGCTGTAATTAAATGAATGCAATCCAGGTACAAAGACCAGACATGGAAAACAGACATACACAACAAAGAACATATAGTAACTAAAATCATACATACAAAGTAACAAAAGCAAATGAGCAACTCGGACTCCACTAAAAACTGGGAGGATACCGCAACTGATTATAAGAATTCAAGCAAGTAATCTTTATTTTCACCATATTTTCAAAGCACATGTTATGTTTATTTCTGTCAATGCATGTATGTACATAAACATAAATATTTTATGCATGATGTGTAATAGGTTATTTATACATTGATAGTTCCAATATCTCTTTACAATTGCCTCTTTCACATTTTATCTTATTATAAGCACAAAGATTTATTTTCCTTGGTTTTCATAAACAAGCACTTTGCGTAGATATACGTCATTTTCCATTCATCCACACGTATATTTACATATTTATATATTCTTCATATCATGTTGTTACATGGGTCCAAAACAGCTCTCCAACATATAACTAGCTACTATTTTGCTGATTCATTCATGATAAATGATTGGTGGTATCAGTTGGAACCCAACAAACCCTATGGTGCAATCTAAAATGTGAATATATATATATAGAAGGGTCTGAAAAATTCCCAACGATATTCGAATTGTCAAATGTTTGGTCGTTTCCTCCGCGGGACTCGAACTCGTACCGCTGTGACATCTATGGCAACACCACCTGCATCAAGTCCAGCGCCCTAGACCACTTGACTATCTAGGTTATATAAAAATATAGCTTTTGTAGGCTTTTTCAGAAAATGTACTTTTTGTCGACCCACCCCTGAAGAAATAATGACTATTTACAAGTATTAATTATTGAATGTATACATGTCAACACACCACCATACACACTTATACTACGATACATGAAAAAAAACACTACGCCAAGCACTTTTACAACTATTAAATACTACACGGAGCCGTTTGCAAATCGTCCAGAATTTGTTCAACAAAAGCGAGCACCACAGTGCCACCAGTCTCTATTTTGTTAGCTTTGATAATACCAGAGACTTATCACCGGTCATGTAATTACAAATGATTGTCCCGGAAGACTGAGTATTTCATGAATTTTCACTATAGCCGATGATATAAGAACGTACAGCAGAAGTATGAAAATGCAGATAGAGACCACAAATAATAAAAAAAATAACGTTTCCAGAACCATTAGAAATTTGAATATACTATTAAGATGCGAGGAAAGTCAAATAACGTGAAATAACAGACAACCAGACAAAAGAAACAGAGCTTCTATAGTAGGAGAGGATTTGTCAAGCATTCAACTTGTGCTGCTTTTACAATAAAGGGTTTGACAAGTATTTACCCCCTGCTTCTACGGCAGTAAAGGATTTGTTAAGTATTCAGCCCGTGCGTCTATGGCAGTAAAGGATTTGTAAAGTATTCAGCCCGTGCGTCTATGGTAGTAAAGGAGTTTACAAGTATTCGCCCCGTGCTTCTTTGGCAATTAAGGATTTTTCAAGTATACAACCCATGCTTCTTTGGCCATAAATGCATTGTCAAGTACTCACCCTAACCTTCTTTGACAATAAAGGTTTTGTCATATGCACATTTGTATATAATAAAGATATACTAGAGATCACTGGGCATAATTCACACTACTGCCAGCAAATCAAGGTTAACTGAATTTTGACATTACAACTTTCGGTAGAAATTTTCATCGACACATTCACCGGTGCAGTGACAAATAAAACAGATTCACTTACTGCAGTGACTACATGAGCAAGAGCCTTTTTATTATTTCGCATCAATTACAACGTTGTCTAACATTGCACAAAACTTTGTTCTCATAGTGAACAAGATGGACATAATCGTATTTGGTGATGTTTCGGGTAGGTAATAGTGTGTTAAATGGAAATACCTTTCATGAAATACGGATCAAAAACAATTACTGTGTCGTGCTTTTGAAAAATGTTTGCCTTTTAAAATTGTACACCAGGTAAATTAAGTTACGTAAATGGAACCAAACATTTGAATTTATTTTATTTAACAGCTCAAAAATAAAAACCCATATATGCAAACTGATAACGTTAGCAAAAGAAAAACTATAAATATTTTGAAAAGAAAATTGTGATCGGTCATTGTATAAAATTGGGGAACATTGCAGTATTATAATGTATTTAATTATATGCATATATCTTTTATCGCATTAAAGTCTTTGAAATTTATTTCCTATCATAACATGTTTGAAAGAAATACAATACAGGAAAGATTTACTATTGTTTTTTTAGGCTTTTATGTGGATTTCTTTTCAGGATGATGAAAGAGTAATCAAGGGAACCAAGGTTATAGCGGTAATCAAAAGAATGTAATCCAGGAACAAAGACCAGACATGGAAAACAGACATACACAACAAAGAACATAAAGTAACTAAATTCATACATACAAAGTAACAAAAGTAAATGAGCAACTCGGACTCCACTAAAAACTGGGAGCATGGACTAGGTGCACCGGTAGGGTAAGCGTCGATGAACATATACACTGTAGTTGACAGAAGAAATAGTCGTAACTTCCGTTTAATTTTTTGAAATGGATTATTTGAGTGTTTTAATGCGAATAACTTGGCATGTAGAAATCGCCAATTGAATATCTCTTCATATTTTGTGAATAAATGTTTGCAATTCATTTATTTAGAATTTCTACAGAATATAAGGGATTAACTTGCTTCATGGCTACAGATCAATAACCGTACCTAATTGTGACAAATCTGGACATCGTCGCTTTTGGCGCAAAATCACAACACAAAGTATTTTAATAGGTAAAACGTGAGTAAGTCATTTCCGCCATTTTTCACACACTTACCACTGACGTCGTTGCTGTTTCCAAGCTAGATTGATTGGGTTGTCGATGAAACCGGAGACTTTTGAAGGTTACCTCGAGGCCTACAAGAACATTGAATTGGACAATTCTTCCTAGGTGGCATGTTTTTCCATCTCGTAATAGCATTTTTTCATAGATATTCAGATATGTAGACCGGTAGCTCACGTCGTTTTCACAGAATAAGAAAATGAAGGATGAAATCGGCTATATCATTTTGATATCGTCCCAAAATATTCAATACCTGTATCAAAATTCTGGGTAGAAAGTGCTTAGGGAGAGACCATCTGATTTTTAATGTGGGATGGGGATGAAAATTTTGATCATGTTTCTTCATTTCTATAAACTTTTGTGACGTTTTGTTTTCGATTGAAAGGACCGATTTTGTCACACGAAGATAAATTAAGACAGATTAGGACGTAAATGATCCTGCTTTTTCTTTTTAAGTTTAGACTTCTTCACCCCGGCCCTTTCAAAAAAACGTCAAGTGTTCGCATCGAATACACAGTGTCTGCAACCTCTTATCTGCTGTAATGGAGTTCTTCTGCGTTTGCTGTGTGTATTACATGCATCTGGTTGATTCGTATAATAAATATTCAACACGTTTCTTAAAAGGTTGTAATCCCCAAAATACATTAAATCCTTCCCTGTGCGGTATAATACATTTAAGTACAAATTTAACTGGGACGTGTGCTCCAGATGGTGGAATGGGGTACCCCTGGCGTGTTACATGCTGGGGTTGTCAGGCTATAATACGGAAAACCTGACCGCAAACCATAGTAGTGCACCGTGTTGGGAAAGATGCCACGTTCCTTGCACGTTTAAGAACCCTGCTGCAGTATTCGATAGGAGTAGGAACCTTTGCGCTCCGCCGCAGGAGGCTAAATTGCCCGACCTTACCCATCCCTCCCTTTTTCTAGTGGCAATCTAAATTTGTCGACCCTATTATCCTTGTGTCCCATCCCTTTTTTTCATCTCATCATCATTCAAGTCAATTTTATCATCCATTCCATGTTCATTGTCTGAATGTAGCTGAAATATTGCTGCTCGGACGTTAAAGCCCAACAATCAATCAATCAATCAACCATACACCCTATTCTCGTGTAAATGTTTGGAATTTATGCTTGTTTTCGGTCCTTTTCTGCCATAGAACCTTTATGATTCAGGCCAATACCAACACCAAAAAAAATCTCATGGAAGGGGTTATACAAAATGGCTTATTTTTATGATGGAGGTGGCCAGATCAGCTTTGTTTTTTTTTTATAATGATGGTCAAACAATAGGGGAAAAATAAATAAATAAAGTGTGTAGAATGGGTACTATAAAACTATAAAATTTGCATCATAAGGTGAAGTTTTAGTGTCAGGTCACTGCAAATTGAGATGATCCAATTAGCGAGAGTGTTCAGCTAACAGAATTTCTGTTTTTTTGTTGTTTTTTTGTTGTTTTTTTTTTTTTTTTTTTTTGTTTTTTTTTTTTTTGTAGCGTAATATTACACATAAACCTAATTTAAGTTTTGAAAGTCTTGCAAATCAGATATATTGCTAAAAAGTGCTCATTTCCGTCCACGCATTCTGGTTATTGAAAAAATGTCCCCTATGTTAAATAATTTGCATTGATAAAATTTACAAATTAAAAGTCTTATCATTCATTTAGCTTCAAATTTAACTTGCAGTTTAGCAAAAGGGTTTCAAGACCTTGATTGTAGTGATGTGAATTGAAACATCTTTGGCAAACATCAGCACAAGTTGAAAGAGTAATCAAGGGAACCAAGGTTATAGCGGTAATCAAAAGAATGTAATCCAGGGGCAAAGACCAGACATGGAAAACAGACATACACAACAAAGAACATAAAGTAACTAAAATCATACATACAAAATACAAAAAGCAAATGAGCAACTCGGACTCCACTAAAAACTGAGAGCATGGAACTGTCCTTCAAAATAATATATACCGCATTGAACAAGTAACACACGCCAAGCCTTTCACTTGCTATCAAATGACCAACCGGTTCAGTTACTATTGTAAATTACAACATCTCGTGTAAATTATAATAAAACGTTTCAGTTTTCCAGAGGTGTTTCACTTCCGATTCAATTGAGGAAAAAAAAATCACGGATACTCCATTTTATTATTTTTTCTTTAACACGGGCTGACCATTTATGCTGCATTATGTTACTCCGAGCGATCGTGATTTATTTCGATTCTAATAGAACAATAACGGTACTTTTTTATATTTCCGTGACATATTACGGTAACCTTAGAGACACGTGCAGGTCCGGGTGTCAAACGAATATGCCTGCAGCAGCGCTAAACTTGTCGTAGAAGGCGACTAAATAGTGCTCAGAACCTTAGCTGGGGGCTAGGGCGCTCTGCCCACAGAGCAACTGGGATGTGTGCCCCAGGTTGTGGAATGGGATACCCCTGGTGTGTTACATGCTGGGGTTGTCAGGCTGTAATTCGGAAAAGCTGACCGCAAACCATGCATGGTGGTGCGCCATGTTGGGAAAGATGCCACGTTCCTCGCACATTAAAAACACCCTACTGTGGTATTCTCCCGGAGTAGGAACCAGAGGGCTCCGCCACAGTAAACTAAATTGCCCGACTCTACCCACCTCTTCCTTTTTCCAGTGCCAATCAAAATTTGTCGACCCCATTATCCTTGTGTCCCATCCCATTTTTCATTTCATCATCATTTCATGTTCATTTTATTATCCACTTCATATTCATCGCCCGAATATAGCTGAAATATTGCTGCTCGGGCGTTAAACCCCAACAAACAAACAAACAAACAAACCGTAACCTTAGAGGCCCGCAAAAGTTAAACGAAGTTAAATATATGATAATAGTCGTTTGCACTGTGATCACATATGGACAGGTACAATGTTTCATTCATTGACGATTATTATTGTCGGTTTCTTGGACTTGGCAAGTGGCGAGTGCTACCGAGTATGTGTATAAGTGATTTTTACGAATATAATATATTTTTCTGAAACAAAACGTTCAATATTTTTATCAAATATGAATTTGATGTTCATTCATGCTACTGAAAACAGCTGTCACACATCGAATGTTACGTGTATTTGTTTTGGGCAGTTATTTACACACACACAAACCGCGCCCAATAAGTCGCGTGTTGCTCATACAGCAATCGAAAAAAGACCAGGTGTAGTCTAAAAGCCTTTAAAGAACGTCATATTAGAACTTTATTTTTAAAAAACATATATACATATTGGTTTTTTATGATATTCTAACGATTACATGCTATCATAAGAAAAAGGTGAAATTTTGATCTCGTCGTTAGGACTTTACTTTCAAAGTAATTACCTGAGGTATGTGGAATCTTAGCATCGCTCGTTCTGTACATTTTCGAAGCTAATAGTAGAAACTTATATGAGACTTAGTTTATATAAATTCATTACTTTTTGCCCCTGACGAAATCCGTAAGCCCGAAAATTAGGGCCTCACTTTTTTTATTTGTATGCGTTTTATTTGTATTTTGTTTGCATTTAGTTCCCTTTTATCTCTCAAATGTGGCTATTGTTTACTTATTTATTCTTCTTATATCAAGTATCGTTCGGGTGTCAAGATATTTGCATAACACAAATTTATATTGATATATCAAACGCGAAAGAATTTGTTCAATGAATTTGATGCACGTCGTATTTATTTTAGTTCTTAGTGTACAGAGGACGAAGCTCTCGAATCCACTTCAAGGCCTTTAAGAAACATATTCCATAATACATTCTAACAAAAAACAACAACAAATCAAGGGAAAAACAGCAGTGTAATCTTGATCAATTTCATCAAACTTATCCAAGCACATTTTTAGTGAAATGAAGACCTTTCTGAATATCGGGAAGCGGAAAACAGGTCTACCCAACCTTTCACACCGATGATAAAATAAGAAATTGCAAAGAGTCATTTACTAGTAGATAAGAATCGAATTGTGAACTTATATTCACATATCATCCATGTACCTAAATCAAAAAAGTAAAGACTATAGTCCAATGCTCACTTCATAAAATCAAAACTATACGGCGGTAGTTTCGTCATAAAACTTAGAAGAAGAAGAATTTGGCCTTAAAAGGCATAACAATACATTTTTTCTTTGAATCGAATGTATATGTGCTCTGAGAGTTATTGGAACAATGAAGTGTGACCTTAATTTCGCATGTGAAAGAGTTTAAATCATAATAACAGAAACTTATTCAACGGTACTATAATTTTAAAATACTCTCATGATCCTTAGAATACGTCGATTTGCAAAACAAAGCTTTTTTACGACCGACCACATATTGAAGGTCAATTATTATAGATATCGTATACAAAAACATCAGCTGTATGGTAGGTGGTACAAGAAAATCGAAAACAGATATTCAATGTCCTTACAGAACTTCCGACTTGATTAAATACACTGAATATCTTTTTGACGGCGTTTTTCTCCCTCTTTTTAGTTTGCAGCAAGTGCTTTCAATTCTTTTCGTAACCGGTTATTTATAACGTCGGTGCAATTCCGTCAAGCGGAGTCAGGAAAATATCACGCTCGTTGCCGCAACATAGCGAAAAACGTGATTTTTTTTTGGTAAAGTTATTACCTGCCCTTGCTACTGTATTATATTTTCTGAATTGACACAAAGTTATAAAGATTTATAAGAAATTATAAAAGATTGTCCCATCTGTACTCTGGAAATATTAATCTAAACGATAAATACGTACTGATAATTACTTCTACATGTTGTCCGATTTCGACTAGCAATAGAAAGAGCAAGGTATCTGCTATAACGCACAAATGATTACATGTCGTCTCATTTCCAACAATATAATACAATATCAAGCTGATACAAAGATCAGTGGCCTGTAATCTAAAATACTAGATATAATGGACATGAAAAAGTTGTTAGACTATTTGAATAGACAAAAAAATGGTTCCGAGTTTAATAATTCATTTTTACATTTTATGTCCCGAAATCTGAAATATTTCATTAAAATATGAAAAAAAAACTATGATAATCCATCTTCAATGTGCAAACTGTGAAAAATTTGAAGGTTGAACATTATTTTTACCGACCAACAATTTTCGTTGGAATGTAAAAAATTAATTTTAATGGTCATCCACGATCCACGGTCAAACCATGTATGTCTTATCCAAGCAGTTTTTGTTTCGTTTGTCACTTTGCCCAATCTAAAATATCGCTATAATTTATTAAAAATTCGAGCGGATTGTAGGCAGTTAGATACAAATCATTCACACACTGAAAAATGTTACTAAATAGAAAGGTAATTGGCGATGGGTGGAACTATTGTTCAAACGGTGCAGATACCTGTATTTATCGTCCTTTGCAAAAAAGCATGTTAAAGTAAAAATTTAGTGACTTAAGAATGTCGGATAACTGTAGAAATCGACAGTTTTATGCTACTTATCTGAACCTGTGTGAGTACAATTTTTGTTATTTCATGTTCTCCGTTGCGTTTGAGAGAGCAACCAAGGGAACCAAGGTTAAAGCGGCAACCAAAAGAATGCAATCCAGGGACAAAGTCCAGACACGGAAAACAGACACACACAACACAAAGAACACAAAGCAACCAAAATCATACATACATCATTTACTTTTGTTACTTTGTATGTATGATTTTAGTTACTTTATGTTCTTTGTTGTGTATGTCTGTTTTCCATGTCTGGTCTTTGTCCCTGGGTTACATTCTTTTGATTACCGCTATAACCTTGGTTCCCTTGATTACTCTTACAAAGTAACAAAAGTAAATGAGCAACTCGGACTCCACTAAAGACTGGGAGCCTGGACCACGTGCACCGGTAAGGTAAGCGTCCTCTGCTTTTCTAGAAGGAAATAATCAAAATCACTATTTACTCCATTGCTGAGGTAGCACTTTTTCACATTATTTGATTTCTATAGTCAACATGTTTATACAGTTCGCTGGATAAGTTTTTCAACAGACAGAAGACGAATAAAATGAAACTGACTGTGCACATCTGACTGCTGATATTTTCATAGAATTCTATGAGACTTAATTTATACGTAAGTAAATCTTACAAAAGGAATGCAAAGTGGACCATGTTTTTAGATTTCAGCTTTCAGATTATTGAAGATGCTTTATTGCTAAATACCCATAGAATTAGTGATTATCTGTATCTTTTTTTTCGAAGGAAGAGACACTTTTGACGTTTTGAAGTTGTTCTCAAATTTTGACTTCCAATTTAAGAACCACAGACGAAAACAAAACTTTGTGCAAAACAGTTCTATTCACCTTGTAAATATTCCAGCGGTTCCAGTGTGTATAGCTGTCTGCCAACCCATATATATATATTCCTTCTAGAATTTGGAACCATCACGCATATTTCCAAGAAATCACTGGCTGAAACATAAAGTGTTACACGGGGAAAAGCTACCCATACTTTAAAATTGCCAGCCGCCAACAGGATATGACGGGCAGATAAAAACTGTCCGTATCCAATATGATCGACTCCTTCAAACTATCATTAAAATAACTGTACTAGTATAAAGATTCTATACCATCAAACGTTTTCAAAAGAGTGTATACGTTCGAGTTTGACAAATGTAAAGCATCTAGTATTATCGACGACCTTAAATACTGTTCATACCTTTGTCTCACCTGGGTGTTGCAGTTAGATTTTTTGTTCTTTTAAGATTTTGTTTTGTTCTTAATGTCTTTTTCCTTTGGTGTACCTGATGTCGTCTTGTGAAAGAGTCAACCCTTATTTCTTTATACTGTATCACTTCCCTTCTAAGAGATCATTATTATCCATAATACAGATGAGAAATAGTTGTGTTCAGTCGTCCTTTATCGTAGACATATTTACTGGGATGTACATTGCTCTATTATAAAAAGGAGGTGTGGTTTGGTTGCAAATGAAACAGTCATCAACCAAATGCCAAGGAACGAACAATTAATTTTCTACAGGTGATCACAACACGGTCTTCGATGATGGGCAAACCCCATACCATAAAACAAGCTGTAAAAAGCCCCAAACTAAATGAATTGAATCTATTAAAAGACGAAAATCGACTTAATCTATAGAAAATAAACGTGAAATGAATAACAATGAACATAAAAGACAACGACATGTTATTCCTTAACGTATGGTATAAAGTTTATTTCAGACATGACAATACACAAGCGGCTAATTTGTTTTTTTATGTTTTTGACCATGTGAGATTTCCTGATCTAACTAATAAGTTAGTACAAACGTGCGCCGCTGGTGATGCCATAGTTAAAAGAAAATGAAACAAAAAGATTGTTCGGCTTATTATTGATAACTTAGTTCCAAAAAGTAAAGAAAGAATTAACACCAAAATAAAATGCAAAACAAGAACATTTCAAACACGTTTGTTAAAAACTTCTGAAAAAAACCTAAAAAATCTTACTTGGGTGTCAACACTCAGCAGCTTTGGCTTTTAAAAAGAGTTTTGGAAATATGATTGATGCGACATAGACTATTATCATTAACTATTTAGTTTTTTGTTTCATATGTTTGCTTTGTTTTAGTGATTAAGAATAAAGATTACACTGCCTTCTGGTCTAATGGCATTTTTATGTTTTGACAGATGCTCTTTTCCAATTTAAAAAAAAATAAAGTAAATACAATGTTCAGTGTACGCTGGCAAACGTAGCGTATGTGTAAAACTTACTTTCTTCCGAATCTTAAACCTGGAAAAAAACTAAAATTTTTAAATCAAATCTTGTAAGTGTAGTAAAGTGCTTTTAAAATTCAAACAGATTCATCATCATAGAAAGAAAGATATTCATATTAAGACAAATCAGTATCGGAAGCACGAAGCACTGTTTTTTACTATAACTGAAATACATTTTGATATTTTTTAACAAATTTATATATTTGAAAGAACATCTTTTTTCAACATTTTCTGCATTTCTGTATGTTTCATTGTTACACTTGCGATCTCAATTGGAATAAAAATCCTATACTTTAATAAAACTTAATAATAATTGTAGGTTTCATAATTAGTATATGTTTTTTACTATAACTGAAATACATTTTGATATTTTTAAAAAAAATTATATATTTGAAAGAACATCTTTTTTCAACATTTTCTGCATTTCTGTATGTTTCATTGTTACACTTGCGATCTCAATTGGAATAAAAATCCTATACTTTATTAAAACTTAATAATAATTGTAGGTTTCATAATTAGTATATGTTGAATATGGCAAAATATCAACATCATAACAGAGGAGCATCGGCGAATTAAAATTAACTGAAGGGTTGATATTTTGCGATATATTAGTATTAGGAGAACAATGTTAGAAACGTCATAACTTCGTTCTCAACCAACCAGGTTTTTCTAGAAAATTATAAACAATCACATAAACCACCAATCGCAACGGCGATTTTTTCCAATCACTAGTTCATTTCACATCGTCCGTGATGTGATATCGCAAATATCTAGCCACTGTATTCAAACCTTTCGTAGCAAAGTATAAAATTTCACTCTGCTGTTAAATATTTCAAAAAACCATAATGGTTATTAAGATTCCATCTTGTTATCTTGAATAGCATTAAACTGATCGACTGATTAATGGAACCAAGATTCTCGAGCGATAATCAAAATAATATTTTCCAAGGATAAAGACTAGACAGGGATCCATTGTTTAATGAAACATGTAAATACAAATATATAAACAAGATAGGATAAACATAACGTTTTTAAATAAATCTATGGCATTACCAGGACGTATTTCTTGTTTGGAGATGCAAATAATCCGTAACCAAAACATCTAGTGCATGTCAAGCGGACACTGAATTTAAAATAATGACAGGATTTTAACGAAAACTTAATTATTATACGATTAGAGATTCTGTAGCTAGACCATAGCATAAATTACAATATTTATCAAAATTTTCAGAAATGACATTAATGCAAATTAATGTCAACATGCCCTGCATAATACATTTAGGAACAGGAATTTACGAAATCTGACTTTGAAAGATGTAGATTCATTTGAAAATAAGATATTTACATTTTCGTTGTTTGTGAAATTTTAAAACTTTATAATATTTTTTTCCACAATTTAGCATCCGCTTTTACGTTCAATGACACATGAAGATCAGAATGTATACAGCAACTTTTCAGAGCTGTATTTAATGAATACTTTAAAAGATGAATGACAACAATTCAACAATGAATGTCCTAGATATTGACTTAAGTTGAAAAATTACTTATGCAAACCATAAAATTTTCGTTGTTTTAGCGATATGACCGGCAGCGCGAAAATTGAACTGTCGTGAATATTTTCTTCGAAGAGCATTATAATACAATTTGAAGCAAGGCGATTTACAAGATCAAACTCAGGACCACCACGTATATCTCTTTTTTATACTGTGTATATCACAATTTTGTTGATATCCAATATGTAATCACTTTTGGATCAATTTAATTTTTTGGGTAACTTTTTGTTCATTACAGGTCACAAACTTTCTAGTTACATGTTTATATAATGTTTATTATTGAAATCAATACTATTTAGTTGAATAATACAGTACCTGTATGGGATAAACTTCTCATTTTATGGAGTGTGGGGCAATGGGGCAATGGGGAATTTGGCATTGGGAATGGGGTAAATGAATAGGGGAATGGGGCGAGGGAATAATTTTGATTGGTCAATCAACCTAATTGTTCTGCCTTGTTCCGCTAGCAAAGTACTTATCATAATTCTATGACAGCAATTAAAATTATTTTTAAACAAGCTTGTTTTGGAGTAATGTTTAATTATTAAAGGTGTCGCAGTTCATTATCCATTGACATTTTTTTTAAATATTAACCGGAAGTACATTTGTACAGTATTTAATTTCTGGTCGTTATAGATTGAAAATGTTCGCGCTCACACGATTTCTTAACGTAAACCATTTTTGAAAATTTATACTGAAGTGATGTTGTGTCGGAGACACTCGTATGATTTTAATATTGACAAATTAAACACATTGGGCAATAATAACAAGACCATTTAAAAAAAATAAAATGCTGCTTCCCTTTCAATTCGCAGAAATATATCATTCGTCGCAACCTCGAAAAGGATAATAATTTTGCCATTTTTAATATTTTATACAAGAATTTTAGACCACTATTGAAAGTAAAACTTTGCATCCTTACAATCTGTAGAAATATGTCATTTTTGAGTAATTTTACTGAAAACAATACGTCACAGCCAAACATATGAAGCTTATTTTGACATCTTTAACGTTTTAAACAATAATATAAGACCATAAAGCTAATTTTAAGTGTTCGCACTCATTTAATTTGCAAACAAATATCTCATTTTCAAGAATTTGGTCCGAAATATATGTATCACAGCCATCAACATAATAATTATATACACAATTTTTAACAATTTTTACAATACTTTTAGACTAATAGGTATATTAAAGGTGTTCGCACACAAACACTTTGCACAATTATGTCATTTTGAAGATTTGTGACTGAAATATGAGTGTCGCAACCACCAGCCAGATACAAATATTGCCATTTTAAATTAGTTTTAACAATAAATTGGGACCTTTATTGAAATTAAAATTGTTAGCACCCTTACAATTTGAAGAAAGATGTTATTTTTGAGAAATTTGATTGAAATAAATGTATCACAGCCACACATATGATGTTTATTTTGACAAATTTAACGTTTTAGTTATGTAGGGCCATTAAGGATTTCGCAATTTAAATTTGCAAAAACATCTCATTTTCAAGAATTTGGTTCGAAATATATGTATAACAACAATCAACAAAAATCTATGTACAATTTTAACATTTTTAAGAATAATTTTAGAAATCAAATTCATGCACAATTTATACATATATCTATAGTTTTAAGAATATTTCGCATGATTATTTCTCATGCAGCTCGGAGTGGCGATAATACATGTAAACAATGCAAATATCGCGTGATTTCGGTAATTCTCGAACTCGCCGGCGAGATTGATTGCACAAAACTTTCTACATCCTAATGTATTACATGTGTTTGATAAAACATTTACTTTACTTTTTTTCTTTTCGGAATGGGAAAAGGCATTAGACAACGGAAAAAGTCGATGCAATGGGGGATGGAGCAATGGGGAACGGGGCTATAGGGAATAAGGTATTGGGAAATGGAGTATGGGGCAAGTGGGAAGTTTATCCCATACAGGGACTGTACGAAACAGTAATTATTGAGACGTTTTGTTTTTTGTTGAGCAACAGAATGTAGTTCAACTCGGATTCATCACTGTATGACATGTTATGTTAATACAGACAGGCGTATGTTTTTTTCTTCCATTTATTGGGCAATGATCAAATCTATGGTCTAATATGATTTTAGGCTATGCCTATAATGGACGTAACCGTCATTCTTTGTTTACGATGCACTTCCATGTGGACAATCCTTCTGGAAAAACACAATTCATTTCTACACAGCACATAAGTTTCAAATTCTCAATAAATAAATAAATAAATAAATGTAAAACCGTATCCATCGAAGTATTAAAAGACAAAACAGCACATCTACACTTGTACAATCGTCTACTTCCATGTCGACAATTTCCGTCAGAATAATCAAGGGAACCAAGATACTAGCGGATATTAAAAGAATGTAATCCAGGGACAAAAACCAGACATGGGAAACAGATAAACACAACAAAGAACATAAAGTAATTAAAATAATACAAAGAAAAAAAACAAAAGTAAATGAGCAACTCGGACTCCCCTAAAACCTAGCAGCATGGACCAGGTGTACCGGTAGGGTATGCTTTTCTAGAAACACCCGCCGAGCAGAGAAAAGGTTCAAATACATATGTTTTGTCCTAAAAACAAGTCTTCATATGTTTATTTTCTCGGATTTGCTATATATCGTGAAATATTTTTTGACAGGTCAAAGTATAAAAACTCTGGCGGCAAATGGCACGTACTTTTAAGTAGTAGAATGTAACAAAATTTAAAGTGTAAATATTTCAAGTGGGCAATTTTCCTTTGCACTTCCATTTTTGAGTACAGTTTCAGTGAGGTCTACTGAAGGATTTTCAATCAAAACGTATTTGGGAATAAGAAATACATGGATTGCTAATAGGTTTTTGCCTTGATTTAAGCAGAGCTGCACTTAATTAGAATTTGCCCAATATTTCCATATTTTTTTGCATTTTCAGTGGACTTTCACCCCGTAAATTCCGAAGTTTCAAACTGTTCGGAAGTCGTTGACATTGATTTTATAAAGCAATCGGATTTTCGGCAATTAATTCTAGACTCTGTAGCCAACCCTCTCAAACCTTCAAGACTATTGGGTGATCGTATCCGATTATCAAAAGACTTCTTATTTGAATACAGTCTAACGAAAACATCATAACGTGATAAATCTGAGAACTACATTGTTTTCTGATTTAAACAATGCATTATTGATTTCAATGATAAACATTATATGAGGAATGTAAAAAGACATTGGCTTACCTGAACATATAGAATATTAATCCAAACAAACAATATGCACTAAAAACGATTACATAAAGTAGTCGTTTGCAGAAAGATATCCATCGTATTTAGAATTGAAGGCTTTGGTAAGACAATGACGAATACTAGGTGCAGCTGATGAAACGTAAACTGAACAGGATGTTGAATTATTTGAATTGACAAGGCATGATGGTCCCAAATTTCGATTGTTTAAACAACACTGCTTTTGTTGACTTCAGTACATAATTAAATCACTACATTGCAGACGCCTGGTATTTTTGTTCCGATATTTGATATTCTCACTAACACATTAGTGGACAACTCATAGATTATTTTCATCAAAATCTGAAAAACACCAACTTGAAATAACAGTTAAGTAAAATGTGAGTAGCCACAATACTTATTGAATCAAATTAACAGTCATCACAACTTTGAGATATAATGACTAATTAGACCGTAGAATCATACTGATACCAGATCATTGATATCATACTGCCGGTGCCCAAGTTAATAACGATTATGCATCATTAGTGATTAGACTAAGCGTTTCACTCTGACATCACAAACCTCGTCTGTTTCTAAAATGACTGGTAATATGAATATACTTGTCTTCAAAGGAAAAGAAATATGATACTTCAATTAAACAGCTAAAGTACAGTAATGTTTGAAATTGAAAGCTGTAACGCATGTTCGGCGATAATGTCAAAAGAGCCAGGAACATACCAGACAATATGTTATAATTAAAGTGTATTGGTATAATCAAAGTAACTTGTTCATCCGATTTATAAGGTACCTTTAACCGATATTAACCTCTTAATAAAAAAGAAAAAAGTAATTTAGTATTTGCGAACAATGGTTAATCATATGAAGTCTTATGAAAGAGTAATTAAGGGAACCAAGGTTATAGCGGTAATCAAAAGAATGTAATCCAGGGATAAAGACCAGACATGGAAAACAGACTTTCACAACAAAGAACATAAAGTAACTAAAGTCATACGTACAAAGTAACAAAAGTAAATGAGCAACTCGGACTCCACTAAAATCTGGGAGCATGGACCAGGTGCACCGGTAGGGTAAGCGTCCTCTGCTTTTCTAGAAACACCCGCCGAATTGCTCATAAAAAGTCTTCTTTTGGGTGGATGCGATGTATCAAATCCCCGAAATTAGGATTGTTTAAAGATAATACGTCATCTA
Organism: Perna viridis; assembly: GCA_037379345.1. Lineage (NCBI taxonomy): Eukaryota > Metazoa > Mollusca > Bivalvia > Mytilida > Mytilidae > Perna > Perna viridis. Next base: position 244,252 of record CM074522.1, read on the forward strand.
TATAGCGGAAACTGAGATTGAAGGATCTAGTCGAACGATATTCTTTCTTTCTCATCAGATCAGCTATAAAGTCAGCCTTATAAGAGTGAAGGAATAGGTCAGCAAGTAAAGGAGCACAATTTGTTCCCATTGGAATGCCCACCGTTTGTTGAAAAACACGTCCACCACACTGGACAAATATGTTGTCGATTAAAAATTCCAGCATTTTGTAAACATCTTCCTCTGTATATTTGGAAGATGATTTGGAATTATTTCTTACAAAGTATGAAGAATCTCTACCAAGAACTATATATTTGTATCTAGGTGTACCATCTTTTTTGGAAAAACAACGATGTATAATGTTTTAAGTCGGGATTTTAACTGAGTATGGGGAATAGAAGTATACAGTGTTGAAAAATTATAGGTTTTAATGCTATGATATTCAGATAATAGTCTTGAACTGATTGTCTCCAAAAGATCTTTCGAATTTTTCAGGATCCACATTGAATTAATACCACTACGGGAATAACAAGTGTTGTGGTAGGACTGTAGACCCTCTTTGACAGTTGTGAGTATAGAAATTAAAAGTATTGAAAGAGGTTTGGTGGTACATTTTGCAGATCCTTGAAGTCAACAAATCAACTACTGCAAACTAAGATCAAAAAGAAAACAAAGCGTACACATAGAAAAGCAAATCCTATTCACTGGGTTTGAACTCGGGTGCTCCGGAGATTTGAACAGTTTAGGAAGACATTGATTGTGCTGTTTGTAGAAAATTAAACCTAGTAAAAACGTAAGATAATGACTTGTTTAGTTCGATTAAGATACTTCACATGAGTCGTTTCGTACATCTCAAAGTGACGTCTTGATAGCTTTCGATTTAATTTATCTTAGCTACATGTGTCAAATATAATTTATACTAGGGCGAACATACCCTTTATCTAACAGTTTATGAGTCAGTCATCTGGATCTCTCTCGAAAAAAAGCAACCAATGGAAAAACTGCATAATGATCAATAGTGACAAATCCACAATCTTAAAGGCTATAACACAATTCAACATAGAGATGACTTCATGTTTCATTTCTATGTTAAAGTCTTTATAGTCAACCCTTTTGTATACTTCGGAAGATGAATGATGTTGGACGATATAATCGTTCACAAAGTAAGATTTATTATGGCTTATTACAAGATTTTTACTTGTGTTTTCTGACACTTATAAAAAAGCAGTATTGAAATAAAATTTTAAAGATATGCTGTGCGCCTGATTTTTTCTTAAGAAGTGTGCACGCATTTAATGTTTTCAAGTATAATTATTCGAGTCAATATACAACCAATTATGAAAAAAAAACACCCAAAGTCATCATGATATTAGCTATGCATGGAGTGACATTAATCAAAGTGGAAGTTTAATTTGTAAAAAGTGACCGGATAGGTCTACCATGAACCCCTCCCCAGTCATTAAATTTATGATAGTTTTATGTTCTTTTATACCTCCCATTACCGAACCAATTCGTCGCCAAAGAAAATTCTCGGATTGTTTTTTTTAGTATAAGCTTATATTTGTACCCCAATGACACAAAAAGCCAATTACTCAATTGAGCGTGTATCTAAATATTTCCAGTAAATTACTTGTAAAGAAACTAAATATATTGAGACACCATCATGCAGCCGACTGTCTTAGCTTTGTAACGGTACCTAACCTGCTGCGGTAATACGTAGGGATGTGGAGTACAATGGAAAATATGTACCCATACCCCAACAAAAATATGTACCCATACCCCAACAAAAATATGTACCCATACCCCAACAAATATGTACCCATACCCCAACAAAAATATGTACCCATACCCCAACAAATATGTACCCACACCCCAACAAAAATATGTACCCATACCCCAACAAAAATATGTACCCATACCCCAACAAAAATAAACGCTTAAATGACCTTTTTCAAAACTCCAAAAGGTTTATGCTTCAGTAAAAAATGGCTTATATGGTTTTTTTCTGTGTAATACTATCATTGGGACCTTTTGATGACTAATTTTGATATTCAGAATCTGTCAAATTTGGCAAAAATGCGATTTTCGATTTCTCATAAAAGCTTGAGAAAAGTTTAAAATATAACCCATACCCTTAGAAAACTGGACACAGTATCAAACAACTGTCATTCACAGCTTAACGACACCGCAAAACTATTTTTTTAGGAATTTCTAATTGAGATAGTGATATAACCAACATTTTTTATCAATCAGGCGATAACATCTTCTTTCTTGGGTCACAATTCTTATAAAATCAAAATAAGGAAACATTCAGAATTAATGAATTACTTCTATATCCTCCATTATTACCTAGTGTAAACAAAGTTTTGTATCATACAGTTTGACTGAATTGTATATTAGCTTCCGAATGAGCACATTAAATATTTGAACAATGTAGAGCCAACGTATGTGAAAAGTTGCAGCCCCTACCCCAAAATAACATTAACCTTTACATGAACCAAATTGCTGCTTTCTGGTGTAAAAACGACATATTATCAACTATTATTTCAATTATCGATAGATTTAATTTATTTGCTCATTTCAATGTCTGTCACAGTTTCAAAGTTACAGGTTACAATAATGACCGATTTATAAAAAGGGGAGTTTTGGGGTTTTCATATATTTCTTTCGTTACACCTTTGTTTGTCAAACGCCATAATTTAAACAAGCTTTTGTATATATCTAAATACATTTATATAGTATCATAGTTCTTTTTAATGAGCCAAGTGAGCAAATTCGGGCATAGTTAAACTTATTTTAAACCATTCATGGGAAAGAAAAATCTGCTCAAATATGAAACAAAATGATCGTTTATAGTATAGTTTATATCATTGTTAAAACATGATTTTATGTGCTTACCAGTATATTGATAGTCTTTCAGTTTCCATACAATTAATAACTGTCATTGGTAAAGTATATTTTGTTTATTCAGACTATCAAAACACTAAATAGAATAACTCATTCAATGGAAATAATCTCGATGTTGTCATTTAAAATGTCAATGGAAATTTATTTTAGAACTTCTAATTTTTTATAAAAGATAGAATGATATTAATAGTTTAGGAATTCTGAAATTATCCCAATTTTTAGTCATCCAATTATTTCAATTAAAAGACTTATTTTATTATTAAAACAATTTAATTATATACAACTTAAAATTCTCTATTAACCTAAATAGCTTAGATGTGCTTTTTTGACTGAATGAGGAAATATATATGATTTCCTTGAAACCCATAGATCTTATGTGTTAGTTTAGCATTTTTAAAACGCTGAGTTGCATTGTTGTGCCAATCATTCATCGTCTTTGCTTTTTTTAAACCTTAGAGGCTATCTAAATAATGATAGCAAACCAAATGATCTTTAAACAACGATATTTGAAACAAAAAATCCAATATACTGGTAAAATGAGTGATTATCGGTAATTCAGGAACTTCCTCTTTTTTGTTATTGTGTCGTCTTGGGATATTTTAGCATCTATGCTAGAAAATATGATTGAAAAATAATGATCTTAATAATAAATGCTAAAACAAACATTGTGTATCGTTTGTTTTTGCTAAAAGCGACCATTTTCTTTCATTTTAGGACAGACATTAGTAGAGTGGAGATACCAATCTTAGCCTTAATTGACCTGAATAAGTTTAATTAAGCATTAATTACAAAAGCTTGTTTGGAGTACGGTATTCGAAAAAAGTCCGTAACAGGTGAAATTCAAGAAAATTCATCTGTTTATATAAACGTCATTATTGTCACCATGAGGATAAAATTAAGCGCCTGAGTTGAGCAGATATGTTGAATCCATCGATAATCAACACCATGGTATCCTCAATGTCTTTTTCACATCGTTTATAGACTAAAAATTAGCAGTTTGGTTCATGTTGCATTAACGTACCTTTTTACTCGGGTTAGGGGTTGCAATATTTCACCTAATTTGTTTTTAAAAACGTTCAATTTGTGTATTACTTGTGCTTATTCGAAAGATAAGATACTATAAAATTGTACCGTATCATGCACATGCTTGTTTGAACTATGATTTCAAGAAAAACTGGCAATAACAGGTAATTTAATAGAAATTCGGAAATTCTGTAAATACCCATTTTTATTTTCTTATAATAATTTAAACCCAAAAAAGAAGACCTGAAGCGCCTGAAGTGATCAAGTATGTGGGATATACCATTATCTTAAATATAAATGCCTAAAATATGAGTTTTATGGTGACTGTATGTTGTGAAAGAGTAATCAAGGGAACCAAAGTTATAGCGGTAGTCAAAAGAATGTAATCCATGGACAAAGACCAGACATGGAAAACAGACATACACAACAAAGAACATAAAGTAACTAAAATTATACATATAAAGTAACAAAAGCGAATGAGCAACTCGGACTCCACTAAAAACTGGGAGCACGAACCAGGTGCACCGGCAGGGTATGCGTCCTCTGCTTTTCTAGAAGAATGAGACGTTTGTTTGATACTAAGCCAAAAATTCTAAGGGTAGGGGCAGTATTTCAAATTTGTTTTGAAAATTCTTTCAAGAAAATTAGTTCATCAAAGTTAAATTATAAAAATAATTATCTATCAAATGATGTCAAATTCGAGACGTTGTAGATAAGCAGTAACTTATAGAGTTGAAGTTTTTGCGACTCTTTATGGGAAACGTCATAAGTCATCAAAAGATCGTTAGAAGTATCCTTGTTGATAGTATTTAACAGAAAATACCAGCTTAGCCATTTTTACCGAAGGATTAATAGTCTAGGAGTTTTGACATTGAAAAAAAGGTAATTTAAAGCGATTTTTCGGTGGAGTAGGATTCATATTTTTCATATACTTCTCAACCCTATATGTTACTATGAGCTGCATAAATCGGGTCTTATTTGCACAAAAAGAACTGATATAGGCATTTCTAACTTACGTCCGTACGTTTCATTCATGCGATGTTTTTTTTGTTTTGTTCTAACTGACGTCCGTATGATTCATTCATGCGATGTCTTTTTGTTTGTTTGTTATGGTGCTTCTTTGTGGTTTTTTACTCTATTTCGTTTCGATTAATTTTTGGATTTTGGATTTTTTTGTTTTTGTTCATTTGTTTAATACGTTTTAATATGTTTTCTGCTTTTCTTAGTGTTTGATTATTTGTTTGGTGTTTTTTGGTTTTGCTTATGCTTTGTATTATATTGATGGTTTGTTCTGTTTAAGTTTTGTCTTCGTTTATTTTGTTTCTTGATTTCATAAATTGTCTAATCGTAGCTTCTCCCTTGTTTTTGTGTGCATGCCATAGACAGTTTTTATTTTGTTTCAAAGGAGGTTAAACGCATATTTTTCTATCCAGCTCCCACTCAGCAATTGGGCATTTCCACTGGCCAAGTTACCTGAACCTAAAATAGATTTGAATAAGATTAAAACGATTCACTGTTATCACAAGTTATCAATGCAGTGATTATGAGCACACCACCGCCACAGCTACGCAACTTAAATATGAACATTAATTTTTTTATTTTTTTTTTTTTTTTGGGGGGGGGGGTTTGGTTTTTTTTTTTTTTTTTTTTTTTTGTTTGTTTGTTGTTTTTCCATGTTTGCTTGGTAATTTTTAAAACTGAAACTGCTATTTGACTTAAAGCACAGATCAAAGATTAGATCGTAGATGATTTTTATACTAGTGAACAAAGATAAAGTAAGGACGGTATTCCGCTTAAAAATTATAGGCATTATCGCATTTTTTTTCGTTCTTTTAGTTTTTTTTACAAAAGGTCTAAAAGTCTTTTTTTTTTATTAGACAGATATCCAATGTGTGAGCTTCGTTCTGAACGGCAAACCAATGTTGTAACTCCTGGTCAAAATGTCTACACAAGAAATTATAAATTAGTCAACAATCAATACGGAGAACAAACAAAATGGAAAATAACCCTAACCATACAAAAAGATACCTTTTTTAATTGAGAAGCGTACTAGTTGTTAAAAAAAATTTTAAAAATATGTAACAGAGTTTTCACATTACTTCACATCGATATCTAACAGCGAAATCATGCAATATCTTGAAATTTAACGACAGAAATCTAAACAAACCAGAGTTAACAACTCGGTCATTTGTTATCATTAATTATTTTAAACATTAGAATTGAAATATAAAAACGACACACCTGATATCAGGGTTACCTCGGCGTTAGGTTTGTTGTGACATTGCTGTGAACAATTCCACATGATGACACAAAAAAATGAATTCATATTTCAAATGATGATGAAGCATTTCATCTTCCATAATTGTTATTTTATGTAATACACGTTGATCTATTTGAATAAATAACTTTGAAATATATACTTAAGAACACAAAAACCCTATCACTTTCCTTTTGAATACATCGCACTTGCACTCCCATCATACAGCTTGAATTATATGAACACTACACAATATCCATAGGGCAACATCGAAATAAGAACTTTTTTCATAATTGCCTTTCGAGCTGAAAGTTCTCACTCCATCCTTGAGAATAAAAACTCAAAGACAACACAAACAGATAAAAAAAATGACACTTAACTAAAGCCACAGAGACACTTAATGTCCCTTAACTTCTGAGTTTTTTCTTTCTGAATCTGGCTATAGAGCCAAAGATTGTCCTGTAGACTCCTGTTTTCCTTTTAATAACTTATTTGTCTCTAATCAGCTACATAAATCTAAAACATATCAAAGAAAAAAGCAAGAAACGAGGCTTATTTGACATAAGCAAATACAAACTTTTTGAAAATCGTACAACAAATGAATCATAATAAAATATCATGAAATCAAAAGAATTAACACTTACATTTTGGTAGATATATCATAAACACACATGTGAATACAATGTACATGTACCTAAATGAATATATAACCTTTGTGTTTAAACTGATGGACTACTCAACTGTCATGGTGTTGAGATTTTTTTCGGACATAATGTTTCAAAATTAGAAGAACTTCAAATGTAATACTTATCTTTTAATATTCTTTTTCCACACTCTTTGAGTAATATAGGGACAGTGTGGTTATAGTATAGCATTTATTACTGTTATTTTTGTTTATGCTCTGATTGTTAAAGTTTGAATCCTTAATCTTGAGGTCCTTTATAACGCTTTTGTAGACGTAAATTTTAGACGCAATAGTTTAAATGAAGGAATATGAAATAATCGATATTAATAGATATTAATATATGTTTTACATAGAAATTGTGTTCGTGACGACTAAAGAATAAAAGATGTTTGCAAAAATAAAAGCATCTAAACTTTTGTTGAAAAACGGGAGTGGAAGATATAAACGCTTTTCGTCATCCAGACCTTTAGTACAAACTGGTTAAAAGAATCTGTGATAAAAAATATCTAGAATGATGGCCACAAGCCTCTATAATGATGGGTAAGGCTCAGACTTTTGAGTATCAGGAGAGTGTGGACAATTATCACAATAGACATAATTATGTTTAGAACACCATAAAACATACGACATTACCACTGATATATTTAAAAACGCCGGGATTTGATATTAAACTTGACATAACATAGCAATTAATCATGCGATAAAAATTTAAAGCGAGCCGAAACATTCCTTTGATATATCAAAAGAAATGAAATGTACCTCTGTGTAATTGCAAGGCCCTCAAACAAAAGCAGGACGTTTAAAAAAGATAAACTGATTGTTATCGAAGAAAGAATAACGTACTAAATTTCGCTATTTTAGGGGAAGACAAAGTATAGTACACTATAGACAGTGGTAAGAAAATACAACTATAAACATATGTTGAATTCGGCTGTTAAGATTGATACAGAATACGGACACTTAAACAAATGGGACAAAACGACAACAAGCTGTATCTACATTGAAACTCGCTATTTCGGTAAGCTAGTTCGAAAACACGTCCAATATGATTTAGTGACAATACATCATGTCTAAATAAAACAAAGTCTTCATGCAATTGCCGAGATTATAAGCAATGACGTTCACATGCACATTAATGTGACGTAGGATTTGTTAATTTTGAACTTTTTAAAATTATTATACCGAATACCAGAAAAGCATATTTTGCCTATTTTGTAATTGTTGATAAGGTCGCGTAGAACTGCCTTTTGCTTGTTATGTGGCAGTGGAATGTACAAGGTAGAAAAATCAATAGTTTGCATACAACTACAATATCCATTACAATTTTGATGTTATGTTTCCAGTTGAGGTGTTCACGGCATTTTAGACCTTTTGTGAGAATGTTATGTTAAGCAGCATAATCAACGATACTAAGGTCATCAGTATTGATAAGTCCACTGGGAGTATAGTTAAACGGCGAAGGAGAACGGACAGATTTAAGTTAGCAATGTACCGTTCATGATTAAATTCGAGCTTGCAGTCGGTTTGGTATAGATGTGGCATATGAATGATTTTATTTTTCTGTGGTGTTCACGTGACAAATACATAAAGACAAATAAAGGATCAACACACGGTAGAGGACAGCCTATTGCAACGAAATCGATGACCAAGAAAAAATTGACAATGTTGAATGGAATGATAAACATGTTCGGACAATTTTATACAGGAGATTGTAGTGGGTTTTGACAGAAATGAACCTAGACAGTTGTGAAATTAACGTGATATTACTGAAAATAAAAATAAACACGTATGGGAAAACATGATGCTAAGTATGTTGTATAATGATAACCAAAAACTTTGAAATATCTGAAGAAAACGATTACTAAACAGCAATTACTTGAGTTATCTTTCTTTGGGGGCATAAATTGAATAAAGTCTAATTTTCGTTCAAGTGCCTGTGTTATTGCTATATCATATCAGTCATTCTTATACATGTACCATAATTTTACAATTTACCGAAACTCTTTCTCATATATATTAACGTTATCTACTGTATATAAATTATAATTAATTAACACCGTGTACAATCACTCACCTTCCTTAAACAATTACTGGAACTTCTCTTCTTCCTTAAAATCTGAGCAATGCAATTTACAATAATTGCTCATTCGTTTGTCCGTTGACGTTTCGTATGGTTCCGTTTCTAAAATATAGTTAAAAACATTGTTGAGCCATAGATAGCATATTTAACCATTTTACTTGTATCACAGTTACAGTTAACGGACTCTATATCGGTTCTATAAAATTCACATACAAAACATATAAATTTCAAAATGTTTTAAAGTTGTAAATCGTTATTATTAGTTTGTACAATTGTATTACATTGTTTTATTCAAATACAACAAAAGTAAACGATACAAATATCATATTCATGCTAGTATTATAACGAGAATGGAAATGGTTTTGGGGTGAAAACTGTCAGCTCAATGACACCATGGGTCGTCGTTTAACGACGACGAAATCATGACATCACAGGATAGGTTGTAGGTGACCCCAAAAAAACTTTATACACATGTACACTGAAATAGGCTCCCCTATATACTCTAGCAACATAAAAGTAAATTGAAAGTAAAAACGAAACATCATATACAGAGTCCAGCTATTTCTGACTTGGGACAGGTACAAAATATGCGGCGGAGTAAAAGTACTTTGGCGTGGTCACAATCCTTATCCTTTAAAATTAGGCCAGTGTTGAAAAAAATATATAACACAATTTAAAACACCTAAACATCAGTACAAATTGGACTGAGTTCTTTGTTACAACAGAAATAAGAAACTTATTACACGTTACACAAATACACAAAGGGCTGCTAGAAGTACATACCAGCATTAATCTTAGTAAAATACCTTGTGATTTCCGCATTTGAATTGTATAACATTGTTTGTTAGTTTCGCTTATTTAAATTACATGTGTGTGTGTGTGTGTTTGTGTGTGTGTGTTAAATTATGCTAAATTTATGTACCGTTACTTCTTGTTTTAAACAAATTGTCCTACATTAATTAACGTACACTATAGTATATTCTAGATCAGTATTTGACTGTTGAATATGTGATAAATAGTTAGTTTAACTTGTTTGGAAATCAGAAGTTCTTTCAATAAAATGTATATACGACGTGTTTAAAAATGACACATTTTGATTCTATTTTTTAAGTCATTGTCAATTGATATTTCTATTAATATAAAATAAAGTCACATTGATATATTTGTAAGAAAAACAATTCTCTCACGTGTGAAATTCAACTTATTCAATCTGTTTTTTTTATTATTATTATTATTATTATTTTCGAACATTTTCCAGTAGCAAGCATTTATTTGGTTCCATAAAAGATACGTTAATGCAATTGTAACGTTATTTTGCAAATATTGTGACATGTCCAATATCTATTTCAATACTTTCAAAATATGGTCTTTGATTACTTGCTAACTGTCCATTACACGGGTACTATTGATTGTCTTCCGATTAAGCTCAATGTTAAATATTTGTAATAACAATTTATTAAATAATATTGATAATCAATTGAGCAGATTTGTGTTTTTACTATGGTACTGGTGTTAGGAAATTATGAGGATTTGACTTTTTTTATCATAGAATAATATAAGTGTTATCTCCCCTTGACTGTAGGTATAAAAATAAGAATGTGTTGTATCTGATTCTCTTTTTTATTTAAAGATATTTAAAGTTAGAAATTCATCACAACCAGTATCGCTCGGCGCGCCCGAATTAAGCCCGGATGTTTGAGGAGGGGTTTCGTGTTTACGTTTGCCTTTAATTTACTGTACCTTTCTGAACAAGTGATTGTAAACGTTCAAATACATTATCTTCAAGGTTTGCAAAATATCTGTAAAATAGGATAAAATATAAATATTGTAAATTTCGATATAATATCCGTGTTTCAATGAGTTATATCGCATCATCAGCTATACAACAAAGTATGTATGAAGATCGGAATCCAAACATATAGCAGTTGATACAAAGTACTTGGGGCCAAATACAGTAAATAAGTTTGCCAAATTTAACATCAATAAGTTTTACCATATACAATACAAGGTTCAAAACCTAAAATCCTAAGTAAGGAGAAAGGCTTTAACTTGTGACATATCAGGCTTGACATAATCAACTTCATATTAGTCTGATTTATAATGCTGACCTACTCCTTCACTCTTATGAGGCTGACTTTAGAGCTGATCTGATCCGAAAGAAAGAATATCATTTAGCTAGATCTTTTAATCTCAGTTTCCGCTATATAGATAACGTATTATCTTTAAACAATCATATCACAACTCATACGTTATGCCAGAGCTTCCCGAAACTACGCAGAATTTTTTGTATCGCGCTAGAATTCTAACAAATAGGCTTCTGGAACATATTGAAGTCATCACTACAGAAGATTACTGATCGTCATCTTGAGCTCGTGGATCGTCACGGTGTATCCATCTTCGCCATGAGAACTGATTTGTTCAGTTACCTTACCCTATCGGTGCACCTGGTTCATGCTCCCAGTTTTTAGTGGAGTCCGAGTTGCTCATTTGCTTTTGTTACTTTGTATGTATGATTTTAGTTCCTTTATGTTCTTTGTTGTGTATGTCTGTTTTCCATGTCTGGTCTTTGTCCCTGGATTACATTCTTTTGATTATCGCTATAACCTTGGTTCCCTTGATTACTCTTTCAACGTGTCATAGTTTTCCTTTCCTCTTTAATGTACTCCGGACTTGACTTTTTATGAGCAACTCGGCAGGTGTTTCTAGAGAAACAGATGACGCTTACCCTACCGTTGCACCTGGTCCATGCTCCAAGTTTTTAGTGGAGTCCGAGTTGCTCATTTGCTTTTGTTACTTTTATGTATGATTTTAGTTACTTTATGTCGGTTCCCTTGACTACTCTCTAATACTTCAAAATCAAACTTAAGTGACCACCTCGCGTACCAGCAGTTGCATCAACCCCATCAAACGGAGGAAATGCCAAGTTCATACTGTAATTTCTACCAGTATACAGTTTCATCCACTTCATCACATAGGGGTACTGTAAGGTTCACTACCAGTAGTTGCATCAACCCCGTCAAACGGAGAGGATGGTAGAGTAATCAAGGGAACCTCGAATATAGTGGAAATCAAGAGAATGTTATCCAGTGACAAAGACAAGGAAAAACACACATCTCCACGAAAACAATCAAATAATCTAAAAAAAACACTTACATGTCCTCAAAAGTATATTGGCAACTCGGACTCAACTAAAAAATGGGAGCAAGGACAAAGAGCATCGATGTGGTCAGCGGTTTTTATTTTTTCTAGAAAAACCCGCCGATTTCCTCATAAAATGTTAAGTTCAAGGAAGAAGACAGAGAAAAAGGAGAAATATAAAACGTTCAAAAAATCGGTTTTCTCATGGTGCAGATGGATATCCCGTAACGATCAACCACTTAATTATTACGACCATAAAACTTCTGTATTAATGACTTCAATCATTTAGCAGCATAACCCAGTTCCAGAGGCCTGATTGCAAGTCGTTCGGAAAATGACAAATGATCGATGACAAAGAAACTGATCAGGAGATCACACGATGGTCCTATTGTGAGAAAGATGAGAATAAGTACTGCATTCTGCATGCACGCGACAAAATTTTAAAGACAAATAAATGATTAACACAGGTAGAGGACAGTTTATCTCAACGAAAACGATGATGTTCCAAGATAATGATAAGAACAAATTGACAGTGTCGAAAAAATGATAAATATATTCTGAAAATTTTATACAGGAGTTTGGAGTGGGTTTTTGAAGAAATGAATTTAGACAGTTATGCGATGAACGTGATATTATTGAAAATAAAACCAAGTATCTGAAGAAAACGATTACCGTAAAGCAAATACTTGAGTTATCTCTCTTTGGACGCATTGATTAAATAAAGTCTTATTATCGATGAAGTTCCTGTGTTATTGACATATCATATTAGTCATACATAAACCATAATTTTACAATTTACAGAAACTCTTTCTCGTATATATTTACGTCACCTACTGTATATAAATTATAATTAATTAACGTTGTGTGATACTCAATGTACTATCACTCACTTTCTTTAAACAATTACTAAAACTTCTTTTTTTTTTCTCTTTTCCTTAAAATCTGTGCAATGCAATTGACAATAACTGCTCATTCATTGTCCCTTACGTTTCTATTGGTACCATTCATTAAATGGAGTAAAACAAATGATGAGCCATATATAGCATATTTAACAATTTACTTGTATTACAGTAACATTGCACGGACGCTTATCGGTTCCATAAATTTCAATTACAAAACATATAATTTTCAAAAAGCTTTAAAATGGTCAGTCGTTATGATTGGTTTGTATAATCGTATTCTGTTGATTTATTCAAATACAACAAATGTCAATAATACAAATATATCATATTAAGACTGGTGTTATAAATGTCAGCACAAGACCACCCATTGGTAATCTATGAAGGACCAGAAACCCTCACACCACAGGGCAGGCTGCAGTTTGCCCAAAAACAACTTTAGATAGACAAAGGTTCAGCGAAATCAGCACCCATATGTACTCTAGCAACTTAAAATTAAATAGAAAGTAAAAACGAAACTACACATACAGATGCCATATATTCCTGACTACCTGACAGACACAAAATATTCGGCGGAGTTAAAGTATTTTGGCGTGGTCACAACAAACAAAATTAGGCCAGAGTTGAAAAAATATATTACACAAGTTTAAACGCCTAAAAATCAGTATAAATGGGAGCGAGTCCTTTGTTAAAACAAAAATAAAGAAACTGATTATAACATGTTCTATGATATATACATAGTATTCAAGCATTCTTCCCATATGTTAGTTTACTAAAACAATCTCTTAAAAAAATAGATTTTAAACCTTATATGTGTGTTTTCTATTGAAAACGTATTTTGAAGAGTTTTGTTAAGATAATTTTGTACGATTTTTAGTAACATATGAATGGTGACTACTCTTTACATGTCCTACATTAATTAATGTACACTATAGTATATTCTAGATCAGTATTGGACTGTTGAACATGTAATAAATAGTTAGTTTAACTTGTTTGAAAATCACAAGTTCTTTAAATAAAAATGTACATACGACGTATTTAAAAATGACACATTATGCTACTATTATATTGTGTGTGTAGATCATTGTCAATTGATTTCATATGAATATATAGTAAAGTCAGATTGATATACCCCGTGCAGGTCCGGGTGTCAAAAGAATAGGCCTGCAGCAGCGCTAAGCTTGTCGTAAAAGGCGACTAAATAGTGCCCAGAAACCTAGCCGGAGGCTAGGCGCTCTGCCCACAGAGCAACTGGGATGTGTACCCCAGGTGGTGGAATGGGGTACCCCTGGCGAGTTACATGCTGGGATTGTCAGGCTATAATACGGAAAACCTGACCGCAAACCATAGTGGTGCACCGTGTTGGGAAAGATGCCACGTTCCTCACACGTTAAAGAACCCTGCTATGGTATTCGATAGGAGTAGGAACCTTTGCGCTCCGCCACAGGAGGCTAAATTGCCCGACCTTACCCCTCCCTCCCTTTTTCTAGTGGCAATCAAAATTTGTCGACCCTACTTTCCTTGTGTCCCATCCCGTTTTTCATTTCATCATCATTTCATGTTCATTTTATCATCCGTTTCATGTTCATCGTCTGAATATAGCTGAAATATTGCTGCTCCGACCCTAAACCCCAACAAACAAACAAACAAACAAACAGATTGATATATTCTTTAAGAAAAAACAAGTTATCTCACGTGTGAAATTAAACTTATTCAATCTGTTTTCGAACATTTCCCAGTAGCAAGCAATTCTTTGGTTCCATAAAAGATACGTTAATGCAATAGTAAGCATTATTTTAAACATATCGTGACATGTCCAATATTTATTTTCATACTTTCAAAATATGGTCTTTGTCCCTGAATTACCTGCTAACTGTCCATTACTCCATTACACGGGAATTATCGGTAGCCCTGCGATTAAGCTAACTGTTAAATATTTGTAATAACAATTTATTAAATTGAACTAATAACAACCACTTGAGCAGATTTGTCTTTTTATTATGGTCCTGTTTCAACTTTTGTTTGAAATAATAAAGTTTTAAGTTTTATTTTTTTTTAATTATAGAATGATACAAGTGTTGTCTCCCCTTGACTTTAGGTACCAAAATAGGAATGTATGCTATCTGCTCTTTTTTAAAAAGACATTTATAGTTAGAAATTCATCTCAAAGAGTATAGCTCAGCTCACCCGAGTTCAGCCCCAGTTGTTTTGGGGTGGATTCGTGTTTATGTTTGTATTGTATTTTTTTCATTGGCACTATTTGTCATTAATTGATTAAATACAGAATTTTCAAGGTTTGTAAAATATCTGAAATAAGGGAAAAAGATACAAATAGTATAAATTTCGGTATAATGCCCATGTTCCAAGGAGTTCCGTCAATTCATCAGCTACATTTACTTTCGTTACTTTGTATGTATGATTTTAGTTACTTTATGTTCTTTGTTGTGTATGTCTGTTTTCCATGTCTGGTCTTTGTCCCTGGATTACATTCTTTAGGCACCTTATAATAGTGAGCAATAAAGTAAAACGACTCAGTAGATAACTTATTTTAAAAAGGACAATATGGAATAAAAATTATCTCATTTATACTAATATGCCTTTCATTTATTTTTCATTTATGTTAAAATGGCATTTGTGTCCACATTATATATACTTTTATCACTTACATAATGAGTTTGTATGAAAAGATTGTTTAGTGATTCCAGTGAAGAATAAAAAATAAGTTGTGATATGCCTTGGCTAATTAATAAGGAACAGATGGCTACAGCTTTGTTATGGTGGAAATGGAACTAAATACAAATAATCTAGTTAACTAATAATTACAAAACTATTCACTTGTCTACTATTCCGAGGGTCTCAAAGTTAAAGTATTTGAAATCGTTAAAGATTAACATATATTTTTCTGTCACTTACATGTTTAAAACATTTACATTCTTATGTCGTCTTTCAATAAGAAATCAAATTTATTTTATAATTTTAATTATTCATTATTGTTTTTTCATGTTAACAGGATGTTCATAAACTAATACATAAACAATAACAAAGTGAAAAATAACTTTTTATTGCGATATTTTTTTGTTTTCCAACAACAGCGTTACAAATGTCGAGGCTACAGAAGAAAATGGCAGAATTTGTCGTCATTAAATATGCTAACAAATATCATATTTTGTCATTACATATATAGTTCAGAAATCGTAAGTGTAAGTTGAAATACCATCTTTCTACCATTAGAAATCTCAAAATTGTTAAAGTTGTCGACACATACTATAACTATGTCAATATTCTGCTGAAAATCTGATTTATTGATAATACACCATTTAATAAATTATGTCCGCTCCAAAGTATAAAATGTTTAGAGTTATTAAATTACAATGAAGCAAATTAGTAAGCCGAATGCATACATTAAATAGGTTTGACATTTAATTTGCAGTTTTCGAAAAAGAGCAAAATGTTGACAGTCATGTAAGAATTGCTTAAGATAATTTATTTATAAAAACTGCTATAAAGCAATATTTTTCTCTTACATTCTCTAAGTATTTAAGAGAAATCTATATTATTGATTCATTCTTTAAGTTACTTTATAATATAAAAATAAATTTATTTATGCATAAATGATTGTGCATTTGTTCTGGAATAAACAGACGCGTGTCCATTATAGACTAAATGAGAGAAAAAAAATCTTGTTTTCTTTTTTCACGCTCGTTTGATACATGTAAACGGTCACTCTCGGTTAATAAGTAATAAGCTTCTACTGAAGGCCAATTATGTATGGAGTAAATATTATTAGAGCTAGGTAGAGTCGGTAGCTTCAGGGTTTTTGCTTTAGGAAATAAATGAAAAATACACTTTCAGGGAAATGTATTTAAGGGAGAGTTTTCATTACCATACCGTTCATGTGGTGTATGGAAAAATAAAATACAAAAAAGAAAATGAAAAAAGAAAAAAAATACCACACAAACCAAATCATTGATGAGTAACCTAATTCCTTTTAAGATTCAACATCAAAAGCATCGATTTCTCAGGTTTTAATTTAATGGCCTGGTGAATTAGTTACAAAATAAATGCAATAACTACTTACCTTATTCTTGAAACAATAAAACTACCTTCTCTTACAATGTTGAAATGTCCTTTAATTTGGTCTCTTATTTAACAAATGCTGCAGTAGCGTTATGGGCTGTATGCTTAAATATGATTTAACTAACCCTGGGCATTTATTCGTTCAACCGGTGGATTGGTTGATTTCTGGAAACCACGCCTATTAAGCAATCAATTAAGATATTAAGACTGTGTCACATTGCTTAACTGAATGAAGTATACATCTATGCAAAATAATACGACAAGTATATACGAATTGTTTGTTTGTTTGTTTGTTTTTTTTTTGTTTTGTTTTGTTTTGTTTTTGTTTTTGTTTTTGTTTATTTTTTGTTTTGTTTTTTTTTTCAGTTTACAATATAAACAAGAATAAAAGCAATAATATTAATATGTAATATTCATTATGATTTAAACTTCATATCTGACTATAAAATATTATAACTCGGCTTTTTCGAAATACCCGCTGTTGTCAGAATATTGTTTCAGTGCTAATTTCTGGAAAAGAAATGTTTTCAGTACATTAGTATATCTAAGAATATCTTCGCAGGAAATGATTTACAAAGTATATGAAAATGTTTTTTTTTTTTTTCTCCATTATCAAGTAATTCAGTTTACCTGAATTTCGAATCGTAAAAGAAAGAAAGCATAAATGGTCAACTGATCTATCTTAATATTTTTAATTCATGCACAAGTGCTAGCTTCAAATATTAAAGCGAACTAATGGCAAAGACGGCAACCTCAGTTGATTTAAGGAAAATATCGTATTGTATGTGGATGGAAAGAGAAAGAAGAAAAAATTCGAAAAAGTGTGTTAAAAAAGGAATAAATTTTGGCACATAAATACCAACGCGTTAGTATTGGGATGACACGAATACGTTAAATCCAAAAACATGTCCTAAACATTAAAACTTGAACCAGAGAGGATATACACACACAATGTTCCGAACTGAATAAAATAGATCTCTCATAAAAAAAATAAAGTCACACAAAAAAACTAAAGCACTAGCAATATGAAATCGCACAAAAATCCGGGAGTGACATAAGGTGTTCCGGAAAGTTATGTATGTCCTGTTCAGCCAACTGTCATATTGTAAGTGAGAATAAGTCGGTGATAATTAAGAAACGATAATGCAGCTCCGCGACAGGTGTCAAACGCAAAACACACTAGAGCGAATTTTTCGATTAAGTAACATGTTGTTAACGAAGTTAATAACTTAAAAATTGTGGAAAAGAAAAATCAAGAGTACCAATATTCTGGAGGAAATCAAAAGAATTTAATCCAGGGACAAGGACCAGACACAAAAAAGAGATTAACGTAATAAAAATCACCATAAAACATGCATACATCATTATCGATAATACTTTAAAAATGCCTGAATTTGATTTTAATCTTTATCTAATAAATCTAGGAAGTTACTGAAAAGAGTCAGAAAACAAACATATACCGACTTATTTAAAAATTGTACAACTTTCAAAGAAGGGAACATCGTTTAGTCAGATCCTTTAATCTTACTTTCCGAAATATAGGTGACGTATCATAATCCAACTTTCGAGGATTACTATACATCGATCCTACCCCACAAAAAACTTCTAATAAAGGTTAATACAGTCATTATTTGGTCAGTCTCATATCTTGACCTACATTAAGAGATAAATGGAAAAGAAAAATATTGACCACACAATACGACAAACGCGACGACATTTCATTCGTTATTGTCAACTTTCCTTATTGTGAGAAGTCTAGCTTAGTCAGAATATTTTCTTATGCGTATGGAGTTTTCATGTCACAACTCATACGTCATTCCAGAGTTTTTCGTAACTACGCAGACTTTTTGTACCGTGCTAGACTTCTTACAATAAGTTTTCTGGAACAGGGTTATGTTGCTACAAGATAGATAGATGTCATTACCACAGAAGTGTTATGGTCATTATCATTACTTCGTGGATCGTAATAGTGTATCTATCTGAACCATGAGAACGAATTTGTTCACTTTGTTATAGTTGTCGTATCCTCCTTTCTATACTCCGAAATAGACTTTCTATGAGAAACTCATCGGGTATTCTAGAAAAAGCAGAGGATGCCTACCCTACTGATGCACCTGATTTATCATCCTTTCAATATCGACTGAAAGAAGTTATTTTTTTTTATTTGTATATTTGAACATCCTTTAATTAATTTTTTTATGACTTGAATAACAGGCCTGGGCAAATCGATAAAATAGTTGAAGCAGCATTTAATTATTAAAAAGCTTTCTATGTAAAAATCTGCAATCGTTTGATGTCGATAGTAAATGGTAAATTTTCTCACACAGAATTGATTGCTCATATGTAATGTAACTGTAATATGTATGTATATCAAATAGTATAAAGTTTGTTTAAAATCTACAAAGGATGGCTCACAAAGTGATTTTTAAGCTCCCTACAACAACCGTATGTTGGTCAAATTAGACTGTTATATCCTTTTTTCAATGGTTTTTATTTAAGTAGTTGTCTTTATAAGAATCATGCAAAATCTGATAAATGTGATACACCTCAAAAAAGGCTACATATTTTTATTTTTGTAATTAATTTGTTTTATGGGTCTTTACTATGAAATGTGCAATTATTTATTCAAATCTGCCTGCTCTAAGGAGATAATCAACATTTAAAATCCAATAGATTCTACTGTATTTGGGTGTCATTTACAGAGTAATCTCCCTTATTTTTGAAATCTGCAGTGCGTTCTATATGTTTATCTCCTAAGAACACGGGTTAAATGAAAAACTGAATGCTAATTTCTGTTTACTATGGCAATTTAAACAAAATATCAAAAATAAAAATATGTAGGCTTTTTACCCATGAATCACATTTTGCATGATTCTTAGCTGGAGTGCTACTTAATTTATTTTCTATCCTAGCAGTTAATCAAAATCCAACATTCAACTTTGAAAAAAGATGCATTTGTGATATGAAAGAGTAATCAAGGAAACCAAAAGTTAAGCGGAACTCAAAATAATGCAGTCCAGGAGGGCAAAGACCAGACAGAGAAAACAGACACAAGCAACACAGAATATGAAATAACCAGAATAACACATACAAATTGTCGTGGGCATGCGTCAAGCTGTATGAAGGTGAAAATTGGGAGTAATTGATGGATAACTTATATATTACTCAAGTCTGTTGTTATCGTAGACTTTTAGGACTACATATGCTCAAATTACATGCTGTTTGACCGAAGGTTTGATTGAAAAACGCACTTATTAACATTTTGAACTCAAGGTCACCCTGATTGTAAACAAACATGGCGGGTCCCAGTTTTGATATCAATGACATTGTTATGGACTCACAAACCGATATCCTGGTCACCAGCTCTCAACCAAACCTTTTTACCTTATCTGATGATACAAACAAGTCTAAACGTCCTTTTCCAGATAGCCCTGACAATCTAAAGGTAACTATCAAGCAAAAGACCCGTCAGATACTGAGACGTAACTCAGTAGGTGACGTAAGCGACAAAGGTACTGAAAAGAAAACCCCTTCACTCAAAAAATCAGTAGCTGATATAGTTCTTGAAGCTTGAGTAGCCCGAAGTCATCGACACAATGATACCCGTCATATCCAAGCACATAACAAATTAACTTGTCCCAATTATTGAATCGGAGGTTAAAAGATGTGTCGAAGAAACAATCAAGCCACTTGACGAAAAGATAGCTAAACAAGAAAAACCTATCGAGGCACAAAGATTCGAAAATGTTACTAAGTGTAAGGCTGTCAAATTTAGAAAGGTTTGCCGGCAATCAGATCGTTACTACAAGCCAAAGGTATAAAGATGTCGAGTTTCTTGTCAATCGTATAGCCGAGCTAGAAAACCGAACTGAATCATAAGAACAATACTTCCGACTTCGGTTCAATAATACATCGGTACTCACTGATAATTTCGGAAGAATAGTACAACCGGTGAATACTGATGATATGGTTTTGGATATCATCCATAATAAACTTAATCTGAAAGACATATCAATAAACGATATTGAAAGATCACATGTTATTGGTAAAGCAAGAATGGGAAAACCTCAAGTTATAGTTTGTTTTCTTTCGTATAGAACAAGACCACTGGTATTCTCAAACAAGAAAGAACTTAAGAACGATCCAGAAGGTATCTTTATAAGGGAAAACCACGTCCAGAACATTACGTGGTAAACAATTAGCAACAATGAAAAGCAAAGATCAGATTCAATCTTACTGGACCGCCGACGGCAAAATATTTGTTAAAAGAACTGAGAATGGCAGAAAAACTGTAGTAAATGAGGAAAAAGATATCTTTGATCTTCAGCGTCAAGTCCGTGAACTACAAGTCGAAAGTGAAAAGAGTAGTGGTGCTGTGTACGGTCAAGAGCCATGTCCTGACTGGCAAACCAGATCACCGTCTGGGTCAACCGCCTGCACATGGAACAGGTAACTTTGTCAACAAGCCTACAACTAGTAGAATAATAGAATTACTCTGTGTTGTTATAATTTATTGTTTTTCTTCTGTCCAGTACGTGTCTGTCCTTACTATCCCTTAATTGACCAAGTACTGTTGTGTGACGAAATCTGCAAATTCAGATAATGATATTTTGACTCTATCATAAAAATCGATTAATAACATTTTTACATAATTCGTTTGAAAAGTTACAACCGCCCAGTTTAAAAACAATTTGACTTGATTATAAAAAAACAAATTTAAAGGCACGTTTCAAAACACAACTCTTCTCCCGACCAGAGCATTTTTCCCTACAGGATATGGACAGGCGCTTTCTTTGTGTTTACGTATAAAGTATAATGTACTTTTGCTTGATTATCTAAATAAATCGATTGAATGACCTTTTTATGACATTTATCTGTATGTTTACATCATTTTCATGGGTGATTACGCGTACTTTTTATACTTTTACCTGTAGGTTTAATTCTGACTACCTGGCAAACTTTGAAATTGTTTTTCACTTTAAGTAAAGGGGGCAGTTTAGAAATTTCCAAAATTACTTTGCAGAAATATTGTTCAAATATGAATCCTACTCTACCTTTATACCAAAAATAATTTCTCATATTTCTTTAAATATCAGCTTATTTGTATTGAAAACGTTCTCCATCAACTAAAATAAGCTCTAATATGTCTTAATGAATCTTTAAATATAAAATTTTAGTCGGTGATCTCTATTCAGGTAATACTTGTAAACTTTGGATAACTATCATTATTCATGTACTTCTTAAGTTTCTGATAGTAGATATTTATGGATGCAATGGAATAAATTATTTATATAACCATATAAAATATAGAACAAACATCCTTTCACTTCTATTTCGGAGTTGTAAGATTACATATATGGCACGCGTACCTAGATGTATCCAACGCACTTTTCTGCCAAATATTCGGTCTCAAACAAGTAAGTTTGTTTTTCCCTTTTGGTATTATATCAATCTATCTCCATATAGATGAATACTTTCCCATTTCCAATACCATTTTTTTGAAATGGCATCCACATATGTCAACTGTGTATCATTTTATTATGCTTTGTATATATTACCTCTTTATCCATTGATTGTACTTGTGCATACTTAACTTTACCCCCTCTTATTGTTGCTGATATTGATGATGACGATGATGATGCTATGAAGTTTGAAAATTACAACGTGTTGCAGCCCTTGATCTCACTTATAGCCTTAGCCATAAGCCCAGATTGGTGAGTCGCTGGAGAATTATAGGGCTGCAATAGGTTTATTTTACTGCAAAAGGAATCGAAAAAGTGGCACCTTTAAAATTAATCAATGTTCATTTTCTAATATAACATAACTTACAATGCTGCTTTCTAATCTTTCAACTGTCAGTTCTTCAATCAGTAAATCCCAAAATTGACATATTTTTTCTCCTGTTTGTCTTACATATTATCCTCATTATAGGAACTGTGGAAAACAATCATGAGCCACTGAATGATTTAAACACACAAACCGAAATTAATAATCCAACTTTAAGAGAACATGTATCTATACCTCTCACTCTACTACACTCCGTTTACAAAACAAGTCTGGACACTCCTGTTTCTGACCCCACCTCATCATTGTACAGACTTGTTGTTATCATTTTGGATATTGGTTTCCACAGACTCTTTAAACCAGTTTGTGTGAAAAGTCAAGATGAAGAAAAACGATAATTTCTTCCACTACCGTTTGTCAACAAAGGTACAGATGCAATTAATTTGGCTAACATCCTCCATCACAAAACGTTACCAAAAAATTCCCCCATATTTCAAAGACAAATCCATATCAATTATTTCATATTCCTATACTTCACCCATTGCATCCAAAACTTTTAGTTATAAAAAGCTATTGCAGAACCTCGAAATTGAGGGCTTCAAGACTAAACCACCTGACTGTTCTTGCAAAACCTCTCCATTCAAATATGGTCTTTCTGGTCACGTCGTTACGGGAGATTTAACCATTATCGAAAACGAATCTGCGTAATATCCTTTCTAAAGGTCCCAAGTAACGTGAACCACGCTCCATAAATTGGAATTACTTTACAGTTCTTATGGATGCCGTCGAGGACTATGCAAGAAAATAGATAAAACGAGAACAAGAAGACATTGATTCTCTGTCAGAGAGGTTAAAGGCCGTGAGGTCTTTAATTTTGAAACGAAAGAAAGTTTAAAAAAAAGGTCAATGAATGCCAAGGCTACATCAGTTTTCAAAGACCCCGATGTAGGAAAACATTGTCTACTATAAATGACAAATATGTTGTCGTACCAGCAGACAAAGCCCAACACAACATTGTTTTTGTCTGCAAAACGTTTTATATCCAATGTTTATTATCAGAGGTAGAGGTAGAAAATAACAGCAGTAATAAAACCTATACTGCTACCACTCTCTCCAGAAGAAGAGATTGTGGAAAACCATCATCTTAAAGAATGTAATCCAGGGACAAAGTCCAGACATGGAAAACAGACACACACAACAAAGAACATAAAGTAACTAAAATCATACATACAAAGTAACAAATGTAAATGAGCAACTCGGACTCCACTAAAAACTAGGAACATGGACCAGGTGCAACGGTAGGAGAAGCGTCCTCTGCTTTTCTAGAAACACCCGCCGAGTTGCTCATAAAAAAGTCAAGTCCGGGGAAGACAAACGAGGAAAGGAAAACTATGTCCCGTTGAATAAATCAGTTTTCATGGTGCAGATGGATACACCATAACGATCCACGAGTTCATGATGACGATCATAAAACTTCTGTAGTGATGACTTCAATCTTGTTGCAACATAACCCTGTTCCAGAAGCCTATTTATTAGAGTTCTAGCGCGATACAAAAAGTCTGCGTAGTTTCAAGTACTTTCTCAAAGTCATATCGTCATCTTGTCGTCATCGTCTATCATCCATTTGTACCTATTGTTTGTAAAAGTATGCATGTTCAATCGATTTGTAATCATTATATTGTATATTGGAGAAGACATCCTAAGTGTGATTCACTCATGTCTAATCCGTTATTTATGTTATTTTTAAACTAACACATACAAAGTAACAAAAGTAATTGAGCAACTCGGACTCCAATCAAAACTGGGAGCATGGACCGGGTGTACCGGTAGGATAAACATCCTAACACCTGCCGAGTTTCTCTTGAAAATTCAAGTTCAGAGTAGATGTAAGAGGAGAGGAAAACTTTGACACTTTGAACAGATCAGTTTTCATTGTACAGGTGGATACACCGTAACTATCCACGAGTTCATGATGACCACCATGAAAAAGTGGTTTTATTTAATAAAATTGTAATGGGCCACCCACTGTCTGGTTTTTGTTTAGAAACTCCCTTTAGAAATTTTAACTTGAATACAGTATAAATCATATTCAAATTTAAAATTTAACAGCCAATAGCTGTGAGTTGGTAACAAAATACAAATATCTTATTATTGATTTTTGCGTGACTAATCTAACTTTATAGGGCAAAAATGAACATAAAATAATAAAACAATATTTGTACAATACCCTAAAGTATCTGACTGTGTAATTTAATTGACATTTTTACGTTACTTAAATCTGGTGAAAATGCTCCAGTGGAAGCTTCATCATCATATACAATAATGCAAAAATATATAGACAATTATATCAAACGTTTTTAAGTACATTTATTTAATCGTTTTTATATCGGTTTTCATATATAACGCATGCATTTTGACTTTTTTAACTTTTTAAAATCTAATCAATTGTAAATCTGTACAGTGTGACATTGGTCGTTCTTTAAATATAAGTTTGTTTTTTGTTTTCGGAAACACTCACAACACTCTTTCTTTTTTTACAATTTTTATACCTTGAATCTTGTTTTAGAAAATCAATTATGTAATGGTTTGACTGCTTTCCATTTCTAATGGATGTTCGAAATGCACAAAATAGCTTTCATTTCGACATGAAAATAAAATAAAAATGTCAATACCGACGTGGACATAAAACATTCTATTCATTTCAAAACATCAACAGTTTAATATTTTGAATCTTGAAAATTATAAATACATGTACTTTTACTTATTTTCACTGAATTAACTAATAAAATAACGGCAAGATAAAATACTAGGTAACACGTTTAAGAAGTAACCTTTGGAATTAGTGTAAGAACTCAAATGTTCAATTAATAAACAAAAGAAAATCCGTAATATCAGCTTATCAGCAGTTGTTTTCTTCACCTGGCAAGATTTACACCAAACAAGAGATCTCATGTCCATAAAAATAAGGTTACAACCATTAGAATTCAGACTTTACTAAATTACTAAAATTAAATGATTGATATGACAAAACCCTTTCTTCTTCCATAGCGGAAAAGTAATCAAGGGAACCAAGGTTATAGCAGTAATCAAAAGAATGTAATCCTGGGACAAAGACCAGACATGGAAAACAAACATTTGGGATTAGATTGTCATATGTTTTGTTAAGTATGATAATGAATTCTTGGATGTTCATGTTCTATACATTGCGCTAAGATCATAGCTTGCTTCATATTATATCAATAAAATGCTGACATCCAGTCATAGCTAGGACACAATACAAATGTGATTCCCTAA
This sequence comes from Perna viridis, assembly GCA_037379345.1. Classification (NCBI taxonomy): domain Eukaryota; kingdom Metazoa; phylum Mollusca; class Bivalvia; order Mytilida; family Mytilidae; genus Perna; species Perna viridis. The sequence goes on from CM074522.1 coordinate 270,375, forward strand.
CTAACAACGACAACTGATCAATAACAGTTAGATCAAATGTGGTGTAGGTTCTGATGTATTTAGACGAGACAGTCAATTGTTCTGATTGATATTAGATCTCGATGAAATGAAAACCTAAAAGATGGGGCGCGAATATTTAAATTTCTAGTTTTCAAATGGACATGTACTCAAGATGATATTCGTTCTGTATACAGATACTGCAAATACATGGAAGATATTTTTATCACAACTGGACCAATTACTAGTTCAGGAACTTTTCAAAATTGTTATATTATTATCCATAAAGCCCAATGCAGGTACGGGTGTCAAATGAATAGTCCTGCAGCAGCGCTAAGCTTGTCGTAAAAGGCCACTAAATAGTGCTCAGAACCGTAGCCGGGGACTAAGGCGCTCTGCCCACAGATCTTCTGGATTGTGTGCCCCAGGTGGTGGAATGGGGTACCTCTGGCGTGTTACATGCTGGGGTTGTCAGGCTACAGGAAGCTAAATTGCCCGACCCTACCCACCTCTCCCTATTTCCAGTGACAATCAAAATTTTCATTTCATCATCATGTCATGTTCATTTTATGATCAACTTCATGTTCATCACCTGAATTTAGCTGAATATTGCTGCGCGGGTGTTAAACTCTAACAATCAAGCAATCAATTACCCATAAAATACTTCTTTATTGTATAAAGCAGAAAAAGGGATGCTCGTTTATAATCAACAAGATATATTGATCAACGTTTTAGTACTCTTGTCTATGAATCAAGCAAAATGTATATTTGTGGCACATAAAAACAAAAAAAAAAGAGGTTTTATTGAATGGTCCAAGTACTTCTACCTTCTTATCACCAGAAATAACCATTAATATTTTTGTAAAGTTTTCACTTTGATTTATTGATAGGTAAAATATAAATGAAATGCTCTATGGACTAATGGCAGGAAAACTTTCCTGCACTTTATCTTATCAAATCAATAAAATAAATGTACAAGTCACAGATGCTTCAGGGTATATTAAGAAGCTCTTCGCTTGTTAACTAAATTATTAGATATATTTGAGGCAAAAAGGAAAATATTGAGAAAAATAATCTGCCACCCATTGCCTGATTCTTATACAGATTGGTCCTTTGATTATTTCGAATAAATGAGGGATAATAGAAAATCACTGCATTGATAAAATATATGCAGTAGATAAAAGGAAAGTCCATATTATGAATGGCAATACCAGGAGATAGAAACCAGAACGTTGGAAACCACGCAACGGTCATAACTTGGTGCCGGAATTTCCACTATGTATAAACCTCCCGCTTCGATTACGTTCACTTTTGTTTCTTTGTACTTTTATTTATTTTTTTTTTTTTTATTTTTTTTTTTTTTTGATAGCTTTGTTCTTTGAGTGGACATAAGCAAATATATAAGAAATATATTTGTTTATGTCTGCCCAACCTTAGTTTCCTTCATTACTCTTAGAAAGGCTAACTGTTTAATGATAAACTTCTTACTTATTCATAGTACACAAATAAGAAAACTGTATGTGAAATGTAACAGAAAAGGCCCATTTCACTCCATAAGAACACAAAACAAAACAGACGTAGGGTATAACGATAATACCCCACAGTTTAAATATGGGTAGATGAACATAAAAAAATTTTTATTGCTTAATACATTTCCATCGTGTTGTTTATTATGATTCTTGGTACAATAAACGCAAATGACTTTTTAAATTTTAATTTGTAGCTTAGCAGTTTTAAATAGTATATAAATTATCATTCAACAATTTAATTTCATCAGCAACACCCTCTCTGAATAAAAACAAAATTGTTCATTATATCATAAACAAAACTATAATAATATATGCATAAATAGCATGTTCATCGATGTTCACTTTCATCATTTTGTTCGATATCATATTATATGTTTTGCAACAACAGGATAATCGCACTATCAAAAAAAACTTTCCCTACCAGTAAATTAGGAAATGACCCTGCTAAAGATTTGGCTTGGATCAAACCGACTTGTAATTACGGTCTCGGCATTTTTATAACGACCTACATGACTGCATATACGTTTTGAAAATTTTATTATAATATTGCATCAAACCATCAGGATTTGGCTATAACCTTGGTTTCCTTGATTACTCTTTCACAACAAACTACTAACACCATGTTATCAAATTCAAAACCTGGATCTATTTGGGTCTCCAAATTAATTTTAACTAAACAAACTGTGAGCAATGCTCACGAAGTTGATACCCCACTCCCCCGTAAGAAATGTTCACGAAATTGTTACCCCACTCCCCCGTATGATAACATGCATCTTCCTCCATTCTGATTTTGAACAAATAAGAGATGCACAATTGGAACATATAATTAAGATTCTGTAAATTTTTTATTCAATTCAATTCAGTATTGAGGAGAAACGCATAAGAGATGGGTTTCACACGTCCCCATATTCACAAGTAGCAAAGTCCATGTTCCGCTTTTTGAAACCCCAAGTAGATTCTGATCAAAATCAAAAATAGAAGGTGCACAACTGGAACATGTAATACAAAATCTGTGAAAATTTCATTAAATTCAATTCAGTAGTGTGCAACGAGTAACAGATAAGAGATGCGTCCCCATTCGTCCCATATCTACAAATAACAAAGTCCATTTTTTGCCATGTGATACAACTAAATTGGTTCGGATCAAATTCTAGAATAGGAGGTGCACAGTGGGGACATATAATAATGATTCTGTAAAGCTTCGTTCAATTTCAATTAGAGATGTTTAGGGAATCAACAGATAAAAGATTGGTCCTTTTGTGTAATGCAAGGACAGACACCCTATCACTATATACTCACAATTTTGCAAGGGGTAACGGGCGTAAGGACGGACGGACACCCTTATTACTATATACCCACATTTTACAAGTGGGATATAACATGATTAAATCATGACAGCATTCAAAAGTTTCAAAGTTTTAGGCGCAAATTAAGACTTCTTAGCAATAGTGTGAAGTGGATCTTACAAGCTTTACAACTGTCAAAAATAAAGCCCCAAACAGTAAACATGTGTACAGTCTCTAAGTTGAAATTCGAATTGTGACGGGCGTTTCAATAACTTCATGGTGACAGTGTGATAATTTTTTTTTTCAAAAAAATATTCCAGTGATATCAAGCAGCGTCTAACAAGTCAAAATAAATACATCTAACAAATTCAAAGATTTAATACTGTACGGTGGTGAAAAAGAGAACAGATCATAGGCTACATGTGCAATCACCTGCATTATTACGTATTACAAGTATATCAATTAAGGATTTCTTTTAACAAGTCTAAACATATACGAATTGGTATGTGAAAACGATTGAGATTGCTTGAAAATACAAACCTAAAAAGTAGGTTTTTGCGATGGATTATGAATCAAATAAAATACGACTAGTGCAGTTCAGATAATAATTTGGTGCTCATTCTCCCTTGGATAAATAAATTCTTTGGAAATTCGCCACAAATAGTTTTATATGTGAATGACATGTTTTTACGAAACACTTGAGGGACAATAATTTAAGTTTATTTCCGTATTGTTTAAACGAATGCGACGTCACCTTTTACGACTTCCACATGATCCAATAAATAGCCACATGTTTGTCACTGTGACTTTTTGCATGGAACATTTGTAGGACACATACTACACTCTTAAGTTTTTTGGGAACACTGAACAACTGGTTTTGAATGGAAATTATTACTTTATTTATCAAAATTTGCATATATAACAAATCGATCGATAAAGATAATTTCTGTTAAATACCTTAGGTCTTCTTTTAGCACAAGTTCGTTCATATCAGATGTTACTTACTCTTTCTATTGATAGAGGGAGTGTTGCGGACGTGAAAGAGAACATTAATGTAACATTTAAACAAACACTATATGGACTCAATCAAACTTTTTATATTATCATGATTATATGTTGGCAGTAACAAATATCATTCAAATGACAGCTCTTTCACATTACAAACTACAATGTACGATCTTTTAACATTCTGGTTATAAAGTTCCATGCATTTCTCTGTTTAGACATACCATCTTTTTTCTGCTATTTTGTTTGGATTTACAATTATAAACATATAATTAAAATGTGCCGGACGTTTCGAAAAAAAAATGTAATATTGAACGAAATTATCCAACACACAAGTACTTCGTTTTCGTTGTTTTTTCCTAAGTAAGGGAGACACTTCCTTCAAAACTGACGTTATTTTCCCGTTCGACATTAGAGGAGCTGATTTACTATTGCCTTGAGAATAAACAATTTTTCATAAAATGGCAATCAAATGATGGCAGAAAAACAGAAAGTTACTACGACAAAATAGGTTTCGAATGTATCACTTTAATAGTCAGAATTTAAATAATAAAGTTCAAATGATCTTTTACACAAAAAATCGTTTACGTTATATTTGCTTTAGTTTTCCTTTAATTTTCACGTATACACGTATCTTGTCCTTTTGTAATCTATGTTAAGTTGTGTGTATTATGTGCCGATCTCAAAAGGTACATCCGAATTTTACAGAAATTTACAGTTTGTTTTATCATGGTATTTTCCTATTACTGTCCCAAGTCCAGGGGAGGGTTGAGCGCTGATAAACATGTCTGTACTTTATGTGCCTATCCCAAACCAGGAACTTGAAGTCCTGTTGTTGTCGTTGATTTTTAATGGTCATTGCTACTAGTTTTAAGTTTTTCTATAGATTAGGTCGATTTCAGTCTTTTATGAATAGTTTCACATCTTAGGGCCTATTACAGCTTGCTTTATGATATAGGGTTTGACGATCTAATGTACCCTCCGTTCATATTACATGAATAACCGTTTCACCTGTGACAATATCAAATTTAAATCAAATCAAACCTGACAACTTTATAGTCATTTTCATCACATGAGTTAAAAACAACACAGTGGCACTATGTCTGATCAATCTGTCTGCTATTACGTGACTAAATGTAACCGCGGTCAACTTTAAAATGGACTGAAATTACATCCTTTACCCTGACAACCCTAGAAAAATGTTTTTAAAGCTTGTGACGATGATTGTGATTTACTGTCTATGTACTGGATTCTTTAACAAAGTAACAAAAGTAAATGAGCAACTCGGACTCCACTAAAAATTGGGAGCATGGACCAGATGCACCGGTAGGGTAAGCGTCCTCTCCTTGTCTAGAAACACCCGCCGCGTTGTTCATAAAAAGTCAAGTCCGGGGTAGACAAACTAGGAAAGGAAAACCATGACCCGTTGAATACAGCAGTTTTCATGGTGCTGATGGATATACCATTACGATCCACGAATTCGTGATGACGACCATAAAACTTCTGTAGTGATGACTTCAATCTTGCAACAACATAACCCTGTTCCAGAAGCCTATTTGTTAGAGTGCTAGCGCGATACAAAAAGTCTGCGTAGTTTCGGCAAGCTCTGGCATAACGTATGAGTTGTGATATGAACACTCCATACGCAGGAGCCGAAGGGATGTTGCCACAGATGAAAGGAAAGTTAACAATTCTGAATGAAAAGTCATTACGTTTGTCGTAAAATTTGGTCAATAGTTTTCCTTTACCATCGATTTCTAAGTGTAGGTCAAGATATGAGGCTGACTTCACAATGTCTGTAGTATCCTTTATCTCAAGTTCTTTTGGGTAGATGCGATGTATCAAATCCCCGAAATTAGGATTGTTTAAAGATAATACGTCATCTATATAGCGGAAACTGAGATTGAAGGATCTAGCCAAACGATATTCTTTCTTTCTGATCAGATCAGCTATAAAGTCAGCCTCATAAGAGTGAAGGAATAGGTCAGCTAGTAAAGGAGCACAATTTGTTCCCATTGGAATGCCGACCGTTTATTGAAACACACGTCCACCACACTGGACAAATATGTTGTCGATTAAAAATTCCAGCATTTTGTAAACATCTTCCTCTGTATATTTAGAAGATGATTTGGAATTATTTCTTACAAAGTATGAGGAATCTCTACCAAGAACTATATATTTGTATCTAAGTGTACCATCTTTTTTGGAAAAACAACGATGTATAATGTTTTTAAGTCTGGATTTTAACTGAGTATGGGGAATACAGTGTTGAAAAATCATAGGTTTTAATGCTATTATATTCAGAGAATAGTCTTGAACTGATTGCCTCCAAAAGATCTTTCGAATTTTTCAGGATCCACATTGAATTAATACCACTACGGGAGTAACAAGTGTTGTGGTAGGACTGTAGACCATCTTTGACAGTTGTGAGTATAGATGTTAAAAGTTTTGAAAGAGGTTTGGTGGTACATTTTGCAGATCCAGATATGAAACGTTGTTTGTATGGATTCTTGTGAAGTTTAGGAATCCAGTACATAGACGGTAAATCACAATCATCGTCCTTGGTAGAGAGACCAAAAGACGATAGCACAGATTTATGGTTTTCCACAATCTCTTCTTTGGAGAGAGTTGTAGCAGTGTACGTCCTATCACTGCTATTATTTTCTACGTCTACCTCTGATAATAAACATTGGATATAAAACGTTTTACAGACAAAAACAATGTTGTTTTGGGCTTTGTCTGCTGGTACGAGAACATACTTTTCATGTATAGTAGACAATGTTTTTGCTACATCGGGATCTTTGAAAACTGATGTAGCCTTGGCACTCATTGATCTACTTAAAACCTTCATTCGTTTTAAAATTAAAGACCTCATGGCCTTTAACCACTCTGACAGAGAATCAATGTCTTCTTGTTCTCGTTTTATCCATTTTCTTGCAGTCCTCTACGGCACCCATAAGATTTTTAAAGTTATAATTCCAATTTATGGAGCGTGGTTCACGGTACTTGGGACCTTTAGAAAGGATATTACGCAGAGATTCGTTTTCGATAATGGTTAAATCTCCCGTAACGACATGACCAGAAGGACCATATTTGAATTGAGAGGTTTTGCAAGAACAGTCAGGTGGTATAGCCTTGAAGTCCTCAATCTCGAGGTTCTACAATAGCCTTTTATAATTGAAAATTTTGGATGCGATGGGTGAAGTATAGGAATATGAAATAATTGGTATGGATTTGTCTTTGAAATATGGGGGAATTTTGTTGGTAACGTTTTTGTGATGGAGGATGTTAGCCAAATTAATTGCATCTATACCTTTGTTGACAAACGGTAGTGGAAGAAATGATCGTTTTCCTTAATCTTGACTTTTCACACAAACTGGTTTAAAGAGTCTGTGGAAACCAATATCCAAAATGATGGCAACAAGTCTGTATAATGATGACGTGGGGTCAGAAACAGGCGTGTCAAGACTTGTTTTGTACAGGGAGTGTAGTAGAGTGAGAGGTATAGAATAAAGTTTGGTTCTAATGTGATGAAGTCCAAGAAGTTTTTGTATGAAAGGAAGGAGACCATCTACTGAGACATCATGTAACTTAGGTGACGTATAGTGGCGATGGCCATGACTCCTTTCCCGTCTTGGATTTTTGTCAAATAAATTCATCACATTTATGTTATTGTTATATTGGCTTGAAGGGTTTCCTATACTTTTGATGTTGTCATTGCATCCGTAAGGTATTGCAGTACCTAGTCTGCGTATCCAGTACTCCTCTCTTTCCCTACGATAGTTTTTACTTAGAACGGGACTGTTCGTAGGATGGTAATTTTTTTTTCTAAAATACGAACTTTCATGGAGAGGATTGAATGATCTTGTTGATTAAAGTGTTGATAAATTGTCGGGAATTTGGTGGTGTTAATTCCCGAACGATGACCGCACATTCTTTTATTTAATCGTTCTTGCGTTTCTCCGACATATATTAAACCACATAAGTTGCATTCTAATCCATATATTAAGTTTGTTGATTTGCAACTTAAGTCATCGTGACTTCTTGTATGGAAGGTTTTGTTTGTAAGGGAACTGGAGAAGTAAGGGTTGGTTATAAGAGTGTTGCATGTTTTACAATTTTTAATACCACGATATGGTACAATGTGGTTCGTCATCTTTGTAGTCAAATATATCGTTTAAAGTGATGGAACATGGTTTGATAATTTTAAAATAGTCAGAATTTTTGTACTGGAATAGATGGTCTGCAGACTGAACGTGTGATTGGTATGTATGATTTTAGTTACTTTATGTTCTTTGTTGTGTGTGTCTGTTTTCCATGTCTGGTCTTTGTCCCTGGATAACATTCTTTTGATTACCGCTATAACCTTCGTTCCCTTGATTACTCTTACCTCAAAACTATATTCAATATTATGATGTGGTTATTAGCTTTCAATAGCTGTGGAAAATAGCCAACACAATAAAGAACATAAAGTAACCAAAATTATATATACAAAGTAACAAAAGTAAATATGCAACTATGACCACAAAACACAAGAAGCATGAGTCAGGGGCACCGGTAGGGTAAACGTCCTCTGCTTTTCTAGAAACACCGGCCGAAGTGCTCATAAAAAGGTCAAGTCCGGGTTTGACGAAAGAGGAAAGGAAAACTATGACACATTGAACAAAATAGTGTTCATGGTGCAGATGGATACACCATAATGAGCCACGAGTTCTTGATGACGACCCTAAATTTTTTGTAGTGATGACATCAAACTTGTAGGAACATAACCCTGTTCCAGAAGCCTAACTGTAAGAAGTATAGCGCGAGACAAAAAGTCTGTGTAGTTACGAAAAACTCTGGTATGACGTATGAGTTGTGACATGCAAACGCCATATGCAGAATGGATGTTGCCACAGATGAAAGGAAAGCTGACAATTCTGAATGAAAAGTCATCACGTTTGTCGTAAAGTTTGGTCAATAGTTTTCCTTTACCATCGATCTCAAAGAGAATCATGTAAATCCTGTAATATGTGATACACCCCTTAAAAGGCTACACATTTTAATTTTGTTATTAAGTTGCTTTATGGGTCTTTATGATGAAATGTATAATTATTCATTCAAATCTGTCTGCTTTGATAAGCCACATTGAAAAGCCAATAGTTTCTATAGTATTTTATTGTCATTTACAGATAGATCTCCTTCAATTTCGAATTCTACAGTACATTCTTTATGGTTTTTATCTCCTTAACATGGGTTATATGAAAATCTGCATATTAGTTTCTGTTTGCCATAAAATTTTAAACAAAATATAAAAATATGTAGGCTTTCCAATCTTGAATCAGTATTTGCACGATTTTAAATCATATCTCTTGTATAATAATCACTATCATATTACAGTATTATATTATCAAACTTAATTTTGAATTAACCAATATTCGAGCGGAAATCAAAAGACTATATTCAAAGAATAACGACAAGATAGGGAGAATATACGCACACAACAAAAAACATGAAATAAGCAAAATAACATGTACCAAAAAAACTAAAGTAAATGAGAAACCTGGACTCCAATAAAACTGGGAACACTGATCAGGTGCTCCGGTCCTTGGTGTATGGCCTTACAAATATCAGTCCATGGCTTTGTATGCCAGAAGATCTTTCGATTTGTTCATGATTCTCATTGAATTAAGACCACTACGGGAGTAACAAGTGTCGTGGTAGGACTTTAGACCAACTTTGACAGCTGTGAGTATAAAAATTAAAAGTTTTGAAAGAGGTTTTGTAAAAAAAAATCTATTTACTTTCAATATATTCCCTTATAAAATCAAGATCGTGGTGTAGATAGAACGGTAAGTTATGAATGAAATACTAATATTTCCTTACGTGTGTAGATCTTGACTTATGACCACGCTTTTTTTAAAATTCTTTAAATCTTATTTTTAATCATTGTGTTTAGTGTCAAGGTCACTTTCATAAAAAAAAAACGAAGTATTTGTTTAATATGATATATTTGTCTCATACAAGTTACAAAATGAACACAAATAAAGTATGTTTGGTTGAAATCTTGAGTATGATGGAAAGTTTCCAACATTCAGTGATATGATTATACATTCAAATACTGTAACAGTAAACTATATGTACTGGTACTAATGGTTAGATTTGTGTTGCTCGTCAGCATGTAGAAATAGTATAATGAGAATGGATATAATGGGTAGTAGCTTACTTCACTCGCCACTATTTTCATAAATTATGCATTTACTGCTGAATTTTAAACGCATTTCAGTATGTCAAAGAATGTGATTACATTTTGTAGGTCCATCTACTAACCTTGGCAGGTAAATACTGTACTGGAGGTTATTATCATACATTATATCACCTGTTTTATTTTATCCCCGCTAAACGATTTGGAGGTATAATAGTAATGCAGACCGTCTATTCGTTCAAAGTTTCTGTTTGAAACTCTCACAAAACTGTTGAAAAGAATTTCTGATTTCCTAATAGCTTCTATGGAGTGTAAATAGGGGGGCTTTACTTAATGTATTTTACTCACAATTTCTTTAGTTTTAGTTTAAAACTATATATTTTAAGAATGATTCAAATTGCTTAAATTCAAAACCAAACCAGAACAGATTTCTTATTGTGTTTCTTCTGGTTGTGGGGAAATTTTTTTTCCACAATTAAACCCATGATATATTTTACTAGAGGACTTCATATGAAAACAGAAATTTGTCAGACACCTGAAGAGATCGCATTAAGCTTTCTGACGTCTAGTCATATGTGTGTGTGACCTTTTTTTCTAATGAATCAATCAAATTGTGCATGATTCTTTAATCTACTTTATCTGAGTGATATATACCATACATAACATATTAATTGTTCTATATAAATATAAGTTATCAACTGGTGAAGATATTACGTGAAACTTATTGATATAAGTTATATTGTTGATCATCTGTATGTTATCTTCTTAGGTGAACAGCTAATTCACTATGGACTTGTGATCATGTAAAGCCTGAATTTATGTGAGGATTTCTACAGGAAGTTCATAATAATCAGTTCATTAATAGTAATTACTAATTGATTACCATGGGTAAGAATAGTAATTAATAAATGATTAAAATATTAATAGTTGATTAACTTGGTAAGAATATCTCAGAAAATAGTTTGTGTCAATAATTCGAGGTTTGCCCTGACTATATTGGATGTATCTAGGACCTTAATTAAAATAAAGAGTCAAACACTTTTCTCCGTTTCAAACAAGTATAAATCTCACTGAATCTTTAATTCATGTTATTTTTTAGTATTTATTCAGTTGTACTCTAAATAGTGAATAAAAACAACGTCAAACTGAGTGTATTTAATTTCCGTAGGTGTCTTCCATTAGCGTTTGTAGTGATTAGTTTGGTCATGCGATAGAGTTCATGTGAAATTATGTTAAAAAATAAAATCTATTATGGGATATAGAAATTAAAGCCGCTTTAATGTGTTCATCAACATATGAATCATGAAATGTAATGAAATATTTATTTTCAGACGAGCCTGTTATATTATTGAAAACGAAACTTTTTGTATACATCAGCCACTTTTTGTCGGCATGGGTGAGTAAGCATGTCATTTCAAACGAAACTTTTTGTATGTAACAGCCACTTTCTGTCGACATGGTTGAGTAAGCATGTCGATGTATACGAAACTTTTTGTATATATCAGCCACTTTTTGTCGGCATGGGTGAGTAGCATTTCAGTGAACTATTTAATGAAACTTTGAATAAAGAGATGAAAGAGTAGTCAAGAGAACAAAGATTCTAACGGAAATCAAAAGAATGTAATTCAGCGACAACGACCAGGTACCCTCAACAAAGAAAATAAAATTACCAAAATAATACATAACAAAATTAACGAGGGTATTCACCAAACCAGTAGTCAGATATGTCTGACCCCGAATTAGATCAGAGTTTAATTATTTTTTTTCAAATTTTGCAGTATTACAAATTTCAAAATTCATCTTCATTCTTGTATTGCACACGGTAGAACATCTCGGTGATAGATTTTGCTTCATATTTCGATAGCTTTGGTTTGGCGCTCTTCTTGTACACAATTGATTTTTGTTCTAATTTGCTGATGAGAGATTACTCCTTAAAACACATGTACAGTATATCGAAATTTGCAATATATATAATTGGTATTTTTGTATTTATTTAGCAATTTCTTCTAATATAGTGATAAATTTGTCAAATCCTTTTAAATGATTTGTACTGTTATCAAAAACTAACATGTTGATTTTTTTTTAAATGAAAGAGATTGTATGGCTGAACATAAAATGTACCCTTTTAAAAAAAAAGTCATTTATTCTTTGAATGGTATATCATTTTGAGGTCCGTATGCTCGATTGTTAAGAAAATCAGAGCTTGGTGTTTCCCCTGTATGTGATGGCCATTTTGTGAAGTACTTAACTTCTATTATTAATGTTTCGTTTTTATTTATACATCAAATTTAAAGAAATATTCTAAACATGCTTTTCGCTTGCACACTCAAATGTTCACACTGTTTGTTCCTCGGTAAACACAAGCCATAAAATCTCATTTTCTTCTTAAGGGAGACCGTATGTGGCAGTTTGGTATTGGGTTGTTCCTTGTAGAATTAGCTCCAGATTCCCTTCAGTTGGTAGCAATATATGGGTTCGTATCAGGTGCAGCAACCCTTCTATTGTCTACTGCACTTGGTGATTGGGTGGACAGGACAGCCAGATTGAAAGGTATGTATATTGACAAACAAAAACGTGAACAGGACAGCCAGATTTAAAGGTATGTACAATTTCTGACAATTATACTGATGATTGGGTGGCAAGACAGCCAGATTAATAGGTATATACAATACCAGACAACCGCATTGGATGATTTTGGGAACATGATGAGATTCAAAAGGTATTCACAATGCTAGTTAACTGGATAGGCTATTTGGTAGAAAGGACAGCCAGATAACAAGAGGTTCCCAGGAGCCTGAATCGCTCATCTGGTTGAATTTTGCCTTTCAAGGGCAATAAATTTAACAAAAAGCTGTCCAACAATTTTGACTTTAAAAGACTTTTGTAGAACTTATCACACGGATTATTTCAGCAATTGAAAGCTTTTTTTCTATTTGTCATAGTTTGCAAGATATTGACTGGAAACTTTAAAAAGCGTCATTTTTACCATTTCAGGGGCAATAACTCTTACAAGAAGTCGTCTGACAACTTATTTACTGAAAATTTGTAGGTCTTATAATAAGGATCATTTCAGCAATTGAAAGAATTTGACTAAACCTAACGGTTTTGGAGACACAATGTATAATATGCGAAAAGCTACTGTCTGACCCCTATGTTTAATTAATTTAGTAACAGCGGCTGTTGAAGGAACAAAAATCCCCACGACAGTTCTATGCATGATACCCCAAGGAACATTCATACCAAATTTGGTTCTAATTCGTCAGGTTGTGTCAGAGGAAAGATTTTTGAAAGAAATAACATTAAAAATAGCAAAAAAAACGTTAAGAAGGGCAATAACTCCAACATGGCTTTATGGATTAAAATGTAATTTTACCATAGATAGATCTCATCATGCTGAACACTTTCACCGAGTTAGAACTTGGCTAAACATTTTGGAGATATATGCGGTAATCTACTATCTGTCCTCTATGTTCTATTTTAAGTAACGGCGCCCGTTTTTCGACGGATCTATAACCACGTCAGGTCTATGCAGGTTACCCCAAAGAACATTCATACCAAGTTTGGTTCTATTTGGTCAAGTAGTGTCAGAGGAGAAAAATTGTTAACGACGACGGACGACGACAATGGACGCCTAGTGATGGCAATAGCTCACATGGCCTTCTGTCAGATGAGGTTTAAAGGAAGGTTCGATGTTGAATAATTAGACTGGATGATTAGATGGACAGGACGACCAAATAAAAAAAGTGGTGGAAAACTCAACTGGGTGAGTGAGTGGACAAAACAGACAGATTAAAGGTATAAACAGTGCCGAACAACTGCACTAGATGATTGGGTGGATAGATAAAGCTGTCAGATTTAAAGGTATGTAGAATGCCATACAACTGCACTTGGCGACTTGGTGGTCAGAACACCAGAATAAACGATATGCATAATGCAGGACAACTAGACTTGGTTATTAAGTGGACATGTCAATCAAATTAATAGTAGTTAAAAATAAATATTTCGAGGACTTTTTATGAACTAAACATCTTGGAATCTTGATTTGTTTAGTCGAATATTCTTCTAAAATTAATTTGAAAATCCGAAACTATTCAGTAAGCATCAATTGAAGCTTCATTCCCAGTATTAAAGATGCAACTTCAATAATGTAACATACTTTTGTGCCACTTACCTGGTGCTGAATATGGCCTTATATTCTAATATCTTTGGTTTAGAATACTTGAACTTATTGCATATGCATGTACTTTATTTTTGGACTATGAATCTTCAAGTATTTGGTTCTTATGCTTCCTGAAACAGCATACAGAAATTTGCAATATTTGATGATTGCTTTATCATAATCCGAAAACTATTAACTACGTTTCTTCTTTTCAGCCGCAAGAGTATCTTTAGCAACACAGAACATCTTTGTAGCCCTTTGTGCTGCAGTTGTATTTGTAGTTTATACCTATCTCGATGAGATCCGAGCTGAATGGACGGACGAATGGTTGCTCAAACTCTGCTTTGCCGTTATAATCCTACTCGGTATTTTGGCAGATCTTGCCAGCGTCGCTAATACCATTGTAATCGAAAGGGACTGGGTTGTGGAACTTTGTCAACATGATACAAATCTTTTAAGCAGTAAGTATTAGGCAGTGGAACATTGTCAACATGATACAAATCTACTCTGCAGTAAGTATTGGGTTGTGGAACATTGTCAAAACGATACAAATCTCCTAAGCAAAAAGTATCTGTTTTATTTTCGGTGCATTTTGTACAGTTCGAATTGGTTCTAACATCTCTACTGTCCTTTCTTAAATTGTCAGAATTATCCTGGTCAGGGGTCATTCTGATATAGCATGGCTATAAACCAACCTAATATAGAATTGTCAGCAATCGCTTTAGGGTCCTGACCATGTCACAAATCGTTCTAAAATCAACGGCTGGAAAATTCTATGGTAACCATCTTGATGATTTATGACAAACGAGGGTAAAGTGGCCTCAGCTTTATGTAGAAATAAGTGACCACGTAATTTCCATTTCCAACCTAAGAGTACGATGGAAAAGGAAAACTTTTGATCAAACTAAAGACTAAGGCGATGACTTTTCATTTAGTGTTGTAAACTTTCCTTTAATCAATGGCAGTATCCCTTCAGCACCTTCGTATAACATACGCTATGCCAGAGCTAGCTGTAACTACGCTAGACTTCTTACAGTTAGGCTTTTGGAACAGGGTTGTGCTGCTACAAGATTGTAGTCATCACAACATAAGTTGTATGGTCGGCATAATGAACTCGTGGATCGTTACGGTGTATCCATCTGCACCATGAAAATTGGATTGTTCAATGTGTCATAGTTTTCCATTCCTCCTTCGGCTACCCTGGACTTGACCTTTTATCGGCGGGTGTTTCTAGAAAATCACAGGACGCTAACCCAACCGATGCACCTGGTCCATGCTCCCAGTTTATAGGAGTCCGAGTTGCTCAATTACTTTTGTTACTTTGTATGTATTATTTTGGTTTGTGTGCCTGTTTTCATGTCTGGTCTTTGTCCCTGAGTTACATTTTTTTAATTTCCGCTAGAATATGAGTGCCCTTGATTACTCTTTATGTCTACATTATTTGTTTTGTTTCTTTATTGACTTCGTTTTTGTTGAAATGAAATACTGATATGTTTCTTCAAGTGTCTTCTTAGTAATATTATTTGTATGGATAATTTTGTTATCGCAAAAATCAATTTTTTGCATAACTTTGTGCATTGTACTATCTAAAAGGGATTCTGATGAAAATGCATAATATTTCAGTTGTGTTATCTTGTTATTGCTTGTTGTAGATTACTATAACATCACCATATATATAGTTTATTTCTCAATTTATCTGTGATATATTTCCAATCTTCGTACACATTATCAAATTATACGTGTTCATAGATAAAGAAACAATCATGTGACTTTTGTGTTTACTTACCGACTTGAATCACAATGAAATCAGTTGATACGATTCAAAATCAAAGTACTTGTGTACTGCGTCAATTAATTGCAAATGAGCTGTTTTGACTAATTTGAAAGTCAGATCTGAAAAAAAAGTCATAGTAACTATATTTTTTCAGCTATGACCTCCACTCTTAGGTCTATTGATTTAACAACCAAGTTGATGGCGCCAATAGTAACAGGTCAGGTGATATATTTTCTCGATCTTGGATATGGTGCAGTTTTTGTTGCGGGATGGAATTTGGTATCCCTGTTCGTAGAATATAACATGATCAAAAAGGTGTATGATCAGATACCGTCTCTTTCCAATGAGAAATTCAAAACTCATATCGATGCAACCGGTACGTAGTTATATAAATTATTTAGAAAACTATTACATGTAACGGGAGTTTTAGCGCGCTTTATAACCTGGTTTCACCCACCTATCATATTGAAATTTCTGTATCAAATCAGGACCATTACAGCAGTTCCTAAGTTTCCGGTTTTTACACTGATATTGCCTTTTGTTGCACCGCATTCCTTTTTGCTATTGCCCATATTTTATCTGTTCGGTAATTTTGTTATTACCCTTCATGTTTATAAGTTGGCGGTATATGACGTTATAGACCCTTCCATGTGAACTGCGGGGAATTCGAAGAGCATGTTCACAATACTTCCTTTGTTCTACCCGAAGCCATACGAAGCGTATGCTACGCTTTCTAATCGGCTACACTGCCGTTAACATGGAAGGGTCTATATTGCCAGTACATGAATGTTATCCACAATTTGTATAAAGAAGACATACAGGTTTTGTACAAGGTCAAATACTAGCAAAATTATCTGAACACATTTAACTCAACCGTATAAATTAAGTTAAATCAACAAATTTATAAATGACTCTAACCCATAAAACAAACCTTAAGAAATTTACAAAACCTTTCGGCATTTACTGGTTGGTATGCTGTAAAAAAACAAATTAAATTAAAAAGATAAATGATGAATATGGATTTTCAATTCTGACCAAAACAAGGTCTTAATGACCCTTCACTTTGAAGACTTACATGTACTTTAAAGCAATCGGAAAACCTATTTATGAGTGTTACATGTTTTCAATATACAGATGAGACAACACCTCTTATTGGTAACGAGCAGTCCATCGACAATGGCAAACCACCAAACCAGGAGATAATCATCGACGTCAGCTGTAAATCACATGAATTCGATAAAAGAAGCTTTATGAAAAGTGACCATATGAAATCATTCGATGTCAATAAACGGAATGACGGACCAATTCCAAACGGGACTTCTAAACAAAATGGAGGCCCCTTGGAGAATGAAAATCATGATCTTGACATGGAAGAAGAGATCAGAAAGGAATCTAGACTGCCTTCGTGTTGCTACACGACATTTTACAGTTTTATCGTTCTACACAAAGGATGGACGACTTTTATGAGTTACGACGTGGCATTCGCTGGTCTCGGTTTGGCGACATTATACATGACAGTGCTTGGATTTGACAATATTACAGTCGGTAGGTGATGAAGTAACTGATTAAATTAGTTGAAATATCTTCAGTTTATTGTCAGCATTTCACACACAAGGACATCTTACCTACATCTTTTATATCTCTAATGTATGGGAATAATAGCGAGCGCTGCGAATCGGTGTGAGCTCTACGGTTATTACGTGTACTTTCTAAATTTCCCTCAAGGTTCCCTAATATACTAACTAAGTCATGTCCCGGAAGTAACAAAAAGTGACTGTCCTTACGGATAAAATTCATCATTTCTTTCAATGAAACTAATAAAAAAAATATAGGTTAAGACTATGTTTCAGTAAAAATGAATTCTTTTCTGATAGTTTTCAAGTCTTTTTCTATTTTTTTTTTACTTATTTAAAGAAGTGAATGTTATGTTTTTAAAAACTTCTGGAAACACGTGGATGTGTACATACGTGTATTTCCGCTGTTCCACTGTTGCTATTGTCGAGAACCTAACCCGCCTTGGAAAAAAATGTAACTCCGATTAAATTATCAAAATCGAAGCATAGCTTTTCTAAGATAGAAAAGGCAATCATTTTCTTGTTTAGAATTTGCAGCTGTCGTCTGCATTTTGTTTACGTCACATGATATGCCCACTATCCGTGGAGAACTGTAATATTACCGGTATCTGTACAGATTGATCTGACGGGCCAGATATTGCTAGAAATGGCCTTAAGGGATAAAAAATGTACAGTATTGGGAAGTGCTATAAAGTTATTGACCATTTTGAGAGTGAGGGGTAAGGGGGCATGGGGTTTGAATTTTTTGGGAAAAAATGTTCAAGTTATTCATTTACTAAAAAAGATTTTCAAATAGAAATATTGATTTTGCTTGC
The DNA here is from genome assembly GCA_037379345.1 of Perna viridis. NCBI lineage: Eukaryota > Metazoa > Mollusca > Bivalvia > Mytilida > Mytilidae > Perna > Perna viridis. Next base: position 288,698 of record CM074522.1, read on the forward strand.
TGCTTAAACTTAAATGAAAATATTGCACTTGTGAAGCAAAAATTTTCATCCGGGTTGACCCCCCTTCTATTTAATGTCTTTTTATTATTTTTACGAGTCTCACACAGATGGTACACGTATGATAAAGCTCATGGTGTTCGCTGATTTAGGCAATGCCTACCCCATATTACATTTAGACCACGAGGATTTAACTGTTGAGTTCCGGGGGGAACACGGTCATACGTTGTGCATATACACGAAAACAGATGTTTTTATACTAACAGTGTTCGAGGTTCGAACCTACACTAAATATTCTTTAGTATAAACCAATCGTATTCAACGTTCGTTGAATACTATGACATATTCCTGACTTGCATCTAAGGTATTCGAACTTTGATAACTGATATCTTCACGAAGGTTAATTGATTTTTTTTTTAAATTTGTTTGAGATAAAAAGGTTTCTGCTGATATTAAAATAAGTTTTTTCTGATTTTTTTTAAACCGTGAAACATGTTAAAATAGACAAAACGTTAAATATATACGATCTTAATGAGAGTTATGATGTAGATGTACTTGAACTCGTGAAGCTAAATTACCTATTTAATATCAGTAACAAGGAGTTTTAAATTAATTTCATTTGCCATGACGAACACGATACAAAATGCCTCCTGTACGACAAGACATGTGGCCAAATGGATTACTTTTTGAGTTTGATCAATAGAAGCGGTTGTACTCATCCAATTCCCAGGATGTTGAGTCAAATAAAAATTGCAAATCTGCTGCATTGCATGTGGCTGGTCTTTTTTAAAATATGCATTTTGTCCTTTAATCGCTCTAATGAACTACTTATCATGTACTTTTATAGGTTACTCATACTCACAAGGAATTTCAGAATCTTTACTTGGGATATTCATGGCTGTGGGATCCGTATTCGGCATTGCCGGGACATTTGCATATCCTGTTTTTCGTAGAAGACTGGGACTCAAAGCAACTGGACTTTTGGGTTCAGTTTTCCAGATCTTCTGTTTGAGTGCATGTGTAGTGTCCGTTTTTCTTCCAGGAAGTCCTTTTGATCTGTTACATAGACTTAATGACGAAAATAATTCGTCATCAGCAGCTGCAATTAACGGAAGTGATGTCACAACGATGGTCATTCCGGTCTCTACAATGAACGGAAGTGATGTCACAGTGACGCTCCTTCCAGGCTCTACAAGCGGTTTTGAGAATACAACACTTGATATCACAACTTCATTAACGGTCTCCACGTCAAATGTAACTGATTTTTTCGGTGTTACTGGCTTGTTCGAGAACACAACCAGCGATGGATCGACAGATTCTGATGAACCAGATTCATACCTATCCATAGGAGTATTCTTGGGCGGTCTAATTGTAGCAAGATTTGGTACGTATTGCGACTCCAAAATAAAAGAGTGTAACATGATGCGTGTACATGTAATACGTCTTGCATATGATACATGTTCATCATAACATTAAGCTGCTTAATAAATGAGTTTTTAAAAAAAAAACACGATACCATGTGAACCAAACGTATAAACAAACAATTTTCCTTAAAAATCAGAAGTAATGATCTGGTCTAGAAACTATTTTTAATCATTTTGGGGAAATCAATATTGATAAGGCATAGCGCATGTCGTAAATAAAAGACCAGCACATTTCCGGTAGCGTGTTATTACTTTTAAAAGTTCCCAACAAATAGACGATGCAAAGTGCATATGTCACTGTCGGTTTTTTTGTTTTGGTTTTTTTTTCTCGAGATTTCACATTGTTAGTGCTTTATTTTTCGTGTTAAATCATGTTTCCTTATCCTCAGTTTTTATATCTAATCGGTTTATATTTGGTTCAATACTGTGTGTATGTAGATAGACTTTGGTTTTGTTATATTTTAACGTATCAGAATTGTCCCATTATCAATGTTTCGGAACATTTTTGACGATATGTCGAACCAACATTCATATATCTATTTAATTAATAAAGATATTGGATATATATATATATTTTTAGGATTATGGATAGTGGATTTATCCGTTACTCAGTTATTTTTACAAACAGTGAAGGAGAGAGAACGAGGTTTGGTTAGTGGTGTCCAGAACTCTCTCAACCAACTGATGGATATGTTAAAGGCATTAATGGTTATTCTAGCACCGTACCCTGAAGAGTTCGGAATGCTCACATTCATTTCCTTCGGCTTTGTGTGTCTAGGTTGCCTGTTGTATATAAAATTTTTGGTATCGAATCGCAATGTTTCTTATGGTTAAGACGGCATCCATATCTCGGTCTAATACGTTGTTATATTTACATTATATTTACGTTCCTATGATTCAATATGATTATCTGTTCTACTGTAATAACGGTACTCATGAAATGTGCTACTTCAATTTAAAGTAAAAGCTTTTTTTAAAAAGTAACAGAAAATATGCATCTCGAACTCTCATTAATGAAAAGAATATGCAACCATTTTGTTACAATACAGTAGTTTAAAGTTTTAGCTTTTTTTTTATAAACATTGAATTGATATCTATTTTTTTCTTTCATAAATTACCCAATCTCTAAGGTGTAAAAGAAGACAGAATTAAAAATGACAAAAAATATTTTTGACTTAATTTCCATTTTATATTTTACAAGTAATAAAATAATAACATTGTGAAGTTGATACTTCACACAATTCATCCATTATGGTAAACTTTAAATTTGTAAGGAAAAACTAGGGCGTCAGTCCCTTGTTCAGAGACGTTTTTATTCAACTCCAGTAGATATGGGTATATTCAAACATACAAGAAAATTAATTAAATGAATGGTTACTGTATGGATTCATTAGTCAATGTTTTTTATGGTAATAGTAATTGATATTAGTATACTTGAGATTATGTAGACATAGTAAATATAAGAAATAATAATCTATACCTTGCTTTTGACTTTCTTTATGTCAGGTCAATAATGTGGATATGCATAAGATCAATGACGGATCCAGGGGCCCCCTTAGAAAACTTCAATTTTTAAAAATTGTTGAAAAATTGGGCATGCCCCTAAACCCCCCACGCAAATTATCATCACCGGCGATCCTGCCAAGAAATTTCTTTGGGCCCCCACCCCCTTACCTAAAACTCTGGATTTGCCACTGAACCTAAGGATTCACTGAGTACAACTGGAATATCATGTATTACCTGAATCACATTGTGAGGGAGAATATCATTATTAATGGGGAAGTTAGTAGAAAATAGCAAAGAACAAGGAGAACAGGAGTACCTATGTTGCTGCCATTTGGTGTAATTGGCAGTAGGTCAGAAATATCAAAGTTCTACAGCTACAATCAGCACTCAAACCAGGCTCATACTCAAAAGGGTAGATAATGTGTATGCATAACCTCTTCCTCTTAGAGAAAATAGATATTTTTTAGTTCAAACCCTTTATAATTTTGTTTCTCACACAGCCCAGAACTAAGATTTTTTACATCCCTAAACAAAATGCCAGATGATCTTCCATTACAATCATCATTCAGATTTGTTTTTCCTTGTCATAGTATTTCAAAGAGAAGTAGATCACCCTTTAATAGTGTATGATTTCAATCGGTTTTAAATAAAAATAAGGGGTATACACAAAAAATTAACACAACAAAAATAATCTGAATACGACAACAGTTCATATTACCTTAAACATTAATGCTAAAAATATTTCAGATATATATTTAGTAGACACTGCCAGTGGTAGAGATGATTCATGGTACAGAATAATCTTAAGTTATAAACAATGCTTTTTCTATCTACATGTACCATACTTTGACTTGACTATAGTCCTCTCTACATACTTATCAGTGTGTGATGGAAATAAGGGTAACAACAAAATTACTGAACACTTATCCATAATCAAGTCCAAATTAAATCTGGCAAAATAGATATTACACCACAATGGTCCTGACTTGGTACAGGCACTTCAGAGGTAATAGTATACATTTATCTCCCACAAATATAAACCAAATCAGAATAACTATGGTATAATAATTATTGAAGGTTCTACAAAACAATGTAAACTATGTATGATACAATACAATTTATTATAACTATAATAATAGTACTTAAACAATGTATATAGAAAGTAATTGGCAGATGAAACAGATCAGAGGTAGAAATAATATACTGTGAATCAAAATAGTCTAAAGGTTAACCTTCCTGGAAATTTGTTCATAAAAAAATAGTAAAGAGGTAATGCTATAATAATTCATTATCCAATTATATTTAATGGACTGGAAAGCACAGGGATACCTTCTCACAATACAAGTTATAAAATGAACTTCAAAAAATGCAAATGTAAGAATATTTAATTATTGAAACAAAGAAATGACATTATAGTTAAAACAGTGTCACAAAAAAAAACATAACAAAAATATGCCATGAAGAGGGATGAACAAAAAGTCTTATTACCAATGAATGCGTAGAACAATTGTCAAATCAGTAAGACTACAAAGACTACATACCAAATCAGTAAGGCTACAAAGACTACATGTCAAATCAGTAAGTCTACAAAGACTACATACCAAATCAGTAAGGCTACAGACTACATGCCAAAAGGGTCATAAGAAGCTACATAAGATATCTCACATAAGTGGTTTATTTTTTAACCACGAAGTTACATTTTCACCAAAATATCATCTTCATCAACAATTTTGGACTTAAAATGTGGTTTCTAAATCACAGTCTACAAAAAAGCAAACATTATAATGGTTGCAATGGTGTTCCAAGTATTAAATTAAGAGAATGCCAAACACCTAAATTGCACTTTTTTACAAATTTTGTACTTTTCCTCTGGCTGACTTTTCATCATTTGCATTTTTTGGGAAGAATAACGGTAATTATCTAAAGATTCTAACCTGCCCTAACGTTGGGCAGAAGTCCAGGGGTAAAATGGCCCAGGTCCTTTAAGTCCTATATGTATTTCAGTTTAAAATAAACAAAATAATTTTTTTTTTTTTTTTTTTTTTTTTTCAAATGGTTAAATTTAAATTTGTAGTAAATTTTCTAAAACTCAATTTGATTTTTCAGATAAATGTGGACATTTAAAGAATGTTAACAATTTGTATGTCATTTCACATAACAAACTTTAATCTGACTAGTCATCAAAACAAAATGATCATTAATAAATAATTACCTTAAATATTATTATTGGATACAGAATACATTTCTTTCATACATGTAGATACAACAAAGAAAATGTGTGGCAGTACGACTAATTTGACAAAAATTTTGATAAACAAATTTTCCTCAAATCGCTTTAAAATACGCTCAGTATAGCTTCATATTTTACTGCAGTTCATCCACATATCATTTTATGTTAAGTCAGTTTAAAAGCATCTATTTAAAGCATTGTATTTTTAAAACAATGGAAAAATGTCAAGTGTTATTAACAATTCAATATAAATACAAATCAATAGTTACTGGTAAACAAATTCATATTATATTAAAGAAAAGGTCTGAAATTAGAACTTTACAAATAAAATAAAATATTTATGTGTGTTGCATCTCGTTACTAGTTATCTCCCCTTGACACTATCATTTCATTAGAATACTGACCAGCTTTAGTTATAACTACTTTTCTGTCTAAGAATGAAGCAAAATGTGAATAAGGTCTGCCACACGAAGAAAAAAATGACGCAGAGATTTTATGGCATAATCCTAGTATTTATACCTCAAAACCTCCAGAAATAACCATCAAAGTGCTTGTAGAATTTGCCTTTTTAAGATGCTGATAAATCAAATTCCGTAGAAATACACGATGGAAAAATGGCAGGGAAAATTTTTCCACATTTTTCCCTATGTACACAGTAAAAAAATATCTACATCACAGATACTTCAGGATAAATTTAAATAGCTTTCCTGTTGTTTTCTAGGTGCATTGAAGATATTGGAGTAAAAAAAATACCAAATTGGAAAAACTGATATGCCGTCCACTACATTATTCAAACATGTAATGGCAGTTAAGAAGTAACTGGTTTTGATTAGGTGTGAAATGAATATATTTGGCATTTAGACATTCACCCATTAACCTATATCTATATTGTCCGAATAGTAAAGTGTGGATCCTCATTGACAGTATCATTGTGGTCAACACAATTCTACTATGAAATGGATCATTCCAACTAGATATAAAATATAAAAAAGGACACATACTTTCAATTAGAAGAGAACAGTATTTTATATAAAAAAGACAATTAATACATTTTATATAAGCATCTGTGTTAGCACAAAAAAATGATGATATCAACCATGGAACACAAACCCTGCAATTAAAACCTTAATACAGTGAAATTCAACACAGAAACAATAACAGACTAACTTTAAAATAAAATAATAAAACATTGCACATGAAAAAAACAGTAAAATCTCAAAAGGTTTTATCAATCAGTTGGATCAATCTTACGCATATAAACATTGTAAGAAAAAAATATTTATATTATAATACGTCAAACATCATTACTTACATACATATATGAACACATCGTTAAATTTTCTTTACAAGGACTATTTACCAATATGTATCATTCAAGATGTCAACAAATACTTAATAACTCAATAATCACTCAGTACATGTAGTATCAAGCATCAAATACAAAATGGTGCTCAGTGCCCTATAACATATTGCCTAGCAAAAATCAGTAAATATAATTCTCTATCTAATATAAAAAAAATTGTAAAATAAAACCACCACAAAACTAAATACTTCATACAGTATAATATATATCATCATTTTTACAGATCTACTACATGTAATGTTCGGTACTGATTTCAGTAGTTTTACATAGTTTATTGATCCTTTTTGGACACAATTGTTAGATATAATTTACTCTGATACTACATATACTGCTCCACAGAGAACCCCAGTCCTCTACTCTCTCTGTGGAACTAATGCATGATGTTCAATATCTACTGCCCATGACTGTGTTTCTGCCTTATACAATGTAACTATAATATACTCTTTCTTGAACTGAAATATACATAAAAAGGTAATTCAAGAAAATTACTGCTAAACTCTATACAACAGTCATAAAGAATAGCCAAGCAGAAATTCTAGCAACAAACGGCAGTATCAAGGCAATAAAAGTAAAGTTGGTAATAAGTGCAATGGTACTGATTTGGTACAGGCAATTCTGATGGCAATGTTTGGTTAAACCAGGTAAAAAGCACATGCTAGTACTAGAAACCAAAGATACACCTTTCCTCTCTATTGCACATTTTCATCCCAGTGGGGATATTGTCTCTTTGATACATTCACATATCCATTCTCATCAAAATTGTAATTTTTTTTTTGACTGTACTCGTTTTGCTACTTTTGTCTTAAAACAAAAAAATGTGAACTCCAGTATGAACAAAAATGATTTCTTACTGATTTTATTTTAATTTAGACCAAGTAATACTTCCCTAAAGTTGGAAATGCAAGCTTAACTTGATCAAAAATTATAAACAATCCTTAAATTCAATTCCTTTAAACCAATTCTAGTCCAAACTAGAACCCCACTTGTGGTAAAAATGTTATACATCACCCATGCACAAAACCATTGGTTTGATTTTGAAGTCAAAGTTCATGGTCAAAGATCAACAACCATGGTACATGATACATTGTATTGAACTGATCTAGTCTCAAGTCGAATATCAAAAGTCTACATCAAAAGACAAAAATAGTTAAAAATTTGTAATGGGTGGACAGACGGACAGACAGATTTCTATAGAGTGGTGAGGCCTTTTGATCATTGTCAATACACTTATTAGTTTCAGATTTGTATGAATTACAAACTGCATTCATCAACATTAATGAAGTCACAGTACCAAATTAGCTCATACAAAATAATGCCGAAATAGAACCAACCAATCAGAAGGCTTATTACATATCAAAATAAATTATTATACTACATTAAACACATTTTATACTTTCTAAAGCTGTGAAAAATAAATATCTGTGAATATGTTCATTCAACAAAGGTTATATTAGAAGCTCACCTCTATTCCATTAGAACACTTATCAGGAAGAATCTTTCCAGGAAGTTTTCCAACTTTATATCTGAACTTATTTTCTACTCCATCATGTGTCACAGTAGCTTTAATGTCAAATGAACTGAAAACAAAAAAGGAAAATAATTTCTTCTTGTAAAAAAAACAAAAGAAATAAGCAAATTCAATACAGCAGTATAAAAATAGCAGTATTAAAATAGCCAATATTTATAAAAATTTAAGAAATCCAGAGGCCGATTCACAGGGTTGTCATCCACTTAACACACTGCTGGATTGACAAGATTTACTACATACAAAATCCCAAATTAGCCTTGTCAGAACTATATGCATGTACCAACATATAAAAATATACCACACAATGACAAAGACCCTGAAATTGAATTGTAAATAAAAAACTTAATTCCAATAGATGGTGCATGTTTAAATGATTTTGGCCCCGTGAAACCACTGTCATGGCTCTGCATTAAACTCTAGAAATGGTAATTCATTATTCCACTTCAACAATTCTAAAAGAAAAACATTGATCCTTTCCTGGACTTCTATTACAACTTGCCTAGCCCAAAAGGGATATGTGGTTGCATTTCTGGCAAAATAAAACTGAAGCATTACCACAGACAGCAATTGCAGCTATAAGGCCAAACAATAATAGTTTTGTTTTCTGTTTCCAGCAAGAAAAAAAAATAGGGTGGGTAGGTAGGTAGGGAAAATATTTGATTTTTCAAACACATTTTGCACTGAGTAAATGGGGAAACAATCTAACCTTTAACAGTGCTTGAGACAAAATTGCCATAAAATTTTTTGTGGCAGGCACAGGAAACCCCCACACCACTGGGCAGGTTACAGCTGACGATAAAACAACATTGTACACTGGTACAGCAAAATAGTTGCCTTTATATACTCCAGTAATCTAAAATATTGTAAAATATATATGTTTATCTTCAATGTATGAATCATGCACTTGTATATAACAAAACAGTACAGCACAATGAACTGAACATATTCAACTGGGGATCAAACCGAGTACCCCAGCTTGTGAGAGAGGAAGCCTTCTCTTAACTTACCCTACCTCAATAGTCGCTGTACCACATTGACAATACCCAACATATCTACCTTAATTATTCTTCAATATATCTGTGCAAGATTTTTTAGTTGGGTGTTAAATGTATCAGTTGAATACAATGCCTTTGACAAAATTCACAATACCAGCCCAGGATCAAACCCTTACCTTTGGCATTGTCAGTGGCTATTGAGCTAAGGCAGTACTTCACTGGCACAGTAAATCTACATAACTTGTGATAGGAAACCAACACTAAATAGAAGTATAGTAGTAACCTCAATCTAACAGACAATAATCTTACTTGTCAGTAAAGTCATGTTCAACTATACAATTATCCTTTGGTTGTACCTTCCCAAGCAGTTTAAACTTGACCTCTAGGTTAGGAATTTTAATGTCCACTTGAGCTTTTGATTTGTCAATGTCTCTTGCAAGACCTATAAATAAATCAATTTACTTACATGTACATGTAAAACATTTAAATACAAAAACTAATATGTAATAATTCTAAAATGATTTGCATATTTAGGAAATACGTACATTCATTAGAATGCATTTAAAGTCATTTATATTTGGATAATCAACATTTGTATGCAATAATTTCTGAATTTTATAGTATTTTGAATGCTAATATTGAAAATTTACACTCACTCACATGTCTTTTTCACGTAATGATAATATTAGTGTATATCCAGAAACTCAGACCCATCTGCTCAGAAAATCCTGTAGGCATTTTTTATTGCAGTTTACCTTAATTGGTTAAATTTAATTTCTTAAAATGAAAAATGGAAATGGAAGAAAACAGAATCAAATGTAAACATCAACACATTTTGAAGTCACAATGTACATTTTGTACATTTACATGTATATCACCATGCAATCCACAACTCTTATGTAAATATAAGGGAGATAACCAGAGGAAAAATAGTTATCTTCATTTATTCAATTCTAGAATGAGAAAACACATAAATACATTTTGTACATGTACCTTCAATAAACAAGTATAGAGACTTGAAAAATTTTAAATATTATACATGTATTAGAGTAGAAAAATTAATTATTTAATACATGTCACCTACACAAGGAGAATATGTAAAAAATAAGTGGTTGCTTTTTTAACAAATACTAAAAACAAGTAGGTAACATTATCATTATGTTAGCAAAGGGATATGGCCTTAATGGCAGAGATAGAATCATGAGGATGGTAAAGAGACAGGGTCGTTTGGATGGCAAAGATGAAGGCCTGTAAGGGCAAAAGCATAAGGTCATTAGGATGGCTAACAGGAAGAGTTATAAGAATGGCAAGAGATAGGGTTGTTAGGATGGCAAAGAGGTGGGGATGTTTAGACAGTCAGGAGGTAGGGTCATTAGGATGGCAAAGAGGTAGGGTTGTTAGGTCAGCAGAGGTGGGGTCATTTGGACAGTAATGAGGTAAGATCAACATAATGGTTGAACAGTCTGCCGATCCGAGCTGTAGTCTAAAAAGTAGGATATCATGCCAGTCCTATAGGTATGGTAAAAGTGGAAGTTAAGAAGGTACATCTTGGGTGATAGGACAATAAAAAAGCAAGGATTGACAAAAGATTGGTACAAAATTAGAATAAATAGATAGGACAAAGAGATATAGTCAAAATATCAAAACTAGTTTGAGTGAGTATTCCAATATTTATCCATGTTCAATTTAAACATTTTATACATGTATGTTTTGTAAGGTCTGGTCCCAGTGCCACATAACTGAAAATTACTTCAGTCTTAAGAATATTTTTAACTTTCATGGTAATTCCATGGGATAAATCTTGGGATTTAATGACATCCCAAACAGTTCAGAATATTCTCAGACTTCAAAGGCTTACTAAGTTTTGTGGTGCCAAGGTGTGGTCAGTTTAGGTGCTTCGTTATGACCGACTTCTATGAACATCTGAAAATACCTTGATATTGTTTATTTTTCAAGCATATTTTGTATGAAAATTAGATTCAGCACGAAGGTTACAAATTAAAATCTGTACAATTATTCATTTTGGTATATTTGAGTGTGCAATAAAATAATGATCCCCATAATAAAATTCACATAATAAATATTTTTTAAGCCTTGGTTCATTGTGTGTATACTTTTGTTTCCTGTTTTAAAGTTCTGGCTACGTATTTCAAGTTTCACGTATTTGAAAAGTTCCATTGTTGATGCTCAACATAAATGACTACAAGGGGCATTTTAATTCTATATATTAGGTGTACCCTTTGGAGCAGGGGTATACTAAATGTATCTAAACTGATTTTTATTTGGAAAAGTAAAAAAATATATTTACAAGCAAGCTTCCATTAATATGTAAAAATTTACCAGATTTTAGTGAAAATTGCCATATTTTAGTTTTATTTGTGTTGGACTGGATTTATAATCGTGTTTTGTTTTTTTCTACATTTCTTGGCTTCATCAAGTTGCCCAAGCCAGTTAGAGTTATCTTTCTTTGTAAATGTAGGTAATCATTACTAATATATGATTTCATATTCATTTCAGAATACAATTTTGTGATTATTGTACTGTTTGTAATATGGAACAGCATTTCTGATAATGTTCATGTTGTGTATTCGGGATTGATTTATTGATTGACTGATGTTATTTCATTTGAAGTTTAATTTGCAGGTGACAGTCTTGGTAACTTTTTACGGCTTGTTCCCAATGAAATTATTCCTATTTTGCCTTAGTGGTATTTGGAGTGAACCAAGGCATAATGGGAACTTATGTAAACATCTAATAAAATGTAAGGTTTGTTTGTATAATAATTTACTACACAAGTTTAAATTAATCTTACAAGCAGTTTTTACTTCCATATAACTGAGCATCAAATTCATATATAAATTAACACTCATTTTCTGAAATGTTCATTTTAAAAATAATTTTAAAATGTGAAAAATCTCTTTATTACTTATTATTAAACTAACATTTTTTGTTATTTATGAAATAAAGATAACTTGATAAGTACTTGAATATTATTGTCTTGACTTAACTGTTATAACACCATATTAGTTTACGGTTTTGTTTTTACAAGAGGCTCCCAGGAGCCTGAATTGCTCACCTGGTTGAATTTTGTCTTTCAAGGTCACTAAATTAAACAAATTGTCCAACAATTTTGACTTAACAAGACTTTGGTAGGACTTATCATAAGGATCATTCTTTTTATCTATCATAGTTTACTTTTGTTACTTTATGTTTTTTGTTATGTATGTCTGTTTTCCAAGTCTGGTCTTTGTCCTTGGATTACATTCTTTTGATTACGCTATAACCTTGGTTCCCTTGATTACTCTTTCAAGATATTGGCTGAAAACTTAAAAGAAAAAAAACCTGCCATTTTCCCCTTTCAAGGGCAGTAACTCTTACAAGGACAACTTTTATGCATGAAGCCTTTTATAGTCCTAATAATAACGGTTTTGGAGATATATGTGAAAAACTACTGTCTGATCCCTATCTTCTATTTTTAGTAATAGGTTTTCGACGGATCAAAAATCCCCACAACAGTTCTAAGCAAAATACCCCTAGGAACATTTGTACCAAGTTTGGTTTCAATTGGTGAAGTAGTGTCAGAGGAGAAGATTTTTGAAAGAGACAACATTTAAAATAGCAAAAAATGTTGAACAAGGGCAATAACTCCAACATGGCCTAACAAATTATAACAAAAATTTGATCACAGATAGATCTGATCATGCTGGTACTTTTATCCAATCAGAATTTAGCTAAATCTAACAGTTTTGGAGATATATGCGAAAAACTACTGTCTGACCTCTATGCTCTATTTTTAGAAACAGTTGCCATGTTTTTCCGACAGATCAAAAATTCGCACATCATTTCTATGAACGATACCCTTAGGAACATTCAAACCAAGTTTGGATCCAATTGGTCAAGTAGTATCAGAGGAGAAGATTTTGAAAAATTGTTAATGACGACGATGACAGACACCAAGTGAGACAATACAGACAGAAAAAGATACCATTGTTGATTTCTAGTTTTTAGTGGAGTCCGAGTTGCTCATTTGCTTATGTTACTTTGTATGTATGATTTTAGTTACTTTATGTTCTTTGTTGTGTATGTCTGTTTTCCATGTCTGGCCTTTGTCCCTTTTTTCTGGCAAGTTATTTTCTGCGCGAAAGGACTTGTGTCATGAGGAAAATTTGTCCAACCGGAGAGTGAGCCATATGTTCATTTTGATCTATAGAGATCCCTGAGTCCTTGCCATACTTTGCTTTTTGCATCATTCATTTGCAAATCCTTTGAGTTATTCTAGAGTTTTCTGTCTTGTTTCGCCTTTAATATTTGAGTATGGTCAGTTTTGGTTATTTTGAAGTTCATTATAAGTATAATTTTGGAATTAAGAGTGATTACATGTAAATCTGGACATTTATATTTTCCTGAAAGTAAGTACGTCTTTTTGTTGCTTTCTGATAAATCTTCTGCTTATATTATTTTCCATTTATTCACTGAGATTTCATTTATCTGCTATTTTTAATTAATAATTTCTTTTTCCATTTGTACAGTTTCCACTTTTGTATTCTCAATTTGTCCATTGTTAATTATTAGGTTAAACACATTCTTCATTTATTTCATATGGTAAGTCCTGACAGTTTATTTATTTTAAGGCTAGTGATTTCTTTTACAAGTTGGGGTAAAGCATGCAATCACTAGACTTAGTCTTGTCACACTGATGAGATGTTTTCATTTGTATTTCAATTCATTTTAATGTAAAGTGTGAAAGCTGGTTTTGATATAAAGATATCAACATTTAAAAGTAATCTGTGCCAGTTAATTTTAATAAATAGTGTTATACAAGAGAACTTTAATATTTCATATAAGTAAAGTTAGAAAACAGTTACATGTTCTTGTCTTAGTATAATGTTTTTGATGTTTTGTCAGTTATGCTAGTGGTCCTTTGTTTAGAACATATAATCAGTTTCTTTATTTCTGCTTTAACAAGGGACTCACACCTTTTTGAACTCAATTTTAGGTGTGCTTAATTGTGCAATATTTTTCCCTAGTTGGGGAGGGTTGTGATCATGCCAAAATTCTTTAACCCCAACATTTTTTGTTTCTGTCCCATGTCCGCATTTATTGGCCTATGTATGTCTTGTTTCATTTTCACTTTCAGTTTACTTTATGTTGCAGGAGTATATACATTTTGTACATGTAGGGGCAACTATTTCACTGTACCTGTGTTTATTGTTGTTTTGGGGCCAGCTGCAGTCTGCCCTGTGATGTGAGAGTTTCCTCATTGTTCACTGAAATCCCATGGGTGGCATTGAGCTGACATTTTTCATGTCAGTGGGGGTGTTGTCTCTTTGACATATTCATATTTGTTATAGTGTAATTGTTACTTCAGACAGTTTATTGTTTGTAGTCAATAATAAACATATTACACCTGCCAAAACTCTTTCATAGGCACCCGTCTCAGATTGAGCTTTGCCAAGTCGACTACCACATACTGTTGTAATCCTCGGTCTGAACATGGCTTATTTGTAACTTCAACCAGTGAGAACAACCCGACCCCGCCAGCACATGTATTTGTTTCTGTCCATGTCTAGGTCGTGTGACAATATAACAAGCAATATTTTCACACGACCTACGACCTGGCCATGGATAGAAACAAATATCTCTCATTCTCTGTCAGCCAGACAGTCCATTGCCCGAGGCAGTGAGGGGAAATTATCACAATTGTACAGATGTTTAGGTTAATGTGGAAATGTAAATGGAAGCTTATCAATAACTTATAAAACACTATGTAAAACTATGACTTATGTAAGAACCATTTGGAATTCGATACTCAGTCTCTCCACTGTCTGCCATAATATTTTCAGCGGTGTTCGTACCCCGAGTTCGAAATTTCTATTTACCCATGAACACTAAATTAATGACCGCAGTTTCGTAACCGAGCCGTAACAAAATCAATCTCAATTTCAATATTAATTATCTGTATAAGTTATTTAACTAATATTATATAAATGTTCATGAAACTTTCTAACGTAGATATTGCATTATCCTTATGGTGCGTGCAATGAGTTTGTTTTATTTTGTTTTTCGGTTGTTTCTTTTTTTTTCTTTTTTTTTGTTGGTTTTCGTTTTTTTTTTTCGGGGGGATCGGCTTTTGCTTCAGTTTTTTTATGGCGTACGGAAAACAAAGGTACTTGGGGTCAGGATTTTTTTGTTTTTTGTTTTTGTTTTTGTTTTTGTTGAAAAGAAAAATTCGAAATCATGTGTTACAGCAGATATTGCATATATATATTTGAAGTCTGCCCTGTGGTGTGACGGCTCCCTCGCCTTTCACCGAAGACCCATGGGTGGCCAGATTGAGCATGTCCCTTCTCGTTATATTTGAACTTCCAACCGCGTGATCTCAAATACCGCTTGATATTGCTTATTAAATTATTGTTCATGAAACGAAGTTTCAATGTCATATTCTACAAAGATATATACATATATGTTGATTATTATGTCCAAACATCGAATAATTGTGTAACATTGTGCAATGCGCTCATTTGACTGTAACCAAAAATAAACATACATTGCAACAAAACGTATTAAAGTGTTCTACAAAAACATTTCCAAAACCATCAGAAACCATCGATGTGGTTAATTGATCAAGCGTTTTAATAACTTTATCACTTTAAATGAAATTCAATTCTTTGTTTGCAAAAAACAACTTTATGAATATTTTAGAATATTTGTGCTACGTGGGATATAAACAATATCTAATTCATTGAAATAACAAACTCAGTTTATTCTAGTACTCTTGAAAATTTCAAGTCTATTTTTATAAGCACTGACATACTCCGCGACACATGCCTTAAATCCTTTATAAAGTGAATATATATGCTTGTAAGTACGTTGTTTATTTTATCACTACTTGTTGTTCTATGCCGAATTTGAAATCACATTTCCCAGTTATCTCTAAAATCGCCGCATTTTTCTCAGTTTTAAGATCTGGTATTGACTTATCTTCCAACAGAACTGTACACATATCACCTGTGAAGGCCATCAGGTATTTATTATTGTCACGTCTACTGTAGAAATTGACGACGACGACGCCACTGACGCGCACGCGTGAAGAAAATGTGTATTCACATTGTTTCTCTTTGATGTGTAGTTCTGCGGTCAATGTTGTGTTTTCGTCCACTGTAATGTTCCCTTCCGTTGACCAGGTTAAACTCCTCTGATTTGTAGTCTCTCTAGCGTTTTGAACTTCAAACCCTTTCGAAAATCCAACTGAGGCTTTTGCTATTTCTCCCGGCGCGGCGATTTCTAATCCAAAATCGGCATTCATGGAAAATCCCTTTGACAGAGAACATTTGCATTCGGAGACTGTCTGTCGCTCGGCTCTAAGAATATGAGTTTGAGGCTTATCGCTTTTATTTTCAAAAACAGATTTGAAAATGATGTTTGTGTGAAATTTTTCATTTCCATACGGTTTATATTCGGTGTTTTCTGCTTTGAAAGTTACTCCTGACCAGTCAAACACCAGATTTACATCCTTCCTATTTTTTGGGAACTTTCTCGGCCGCCGATCCTCGTACATATCCCAAGCTTGCTTCTCCACTATTCTTTCAAGATCTATAACTTGATCTTCCATGTTACAACCTGCAAAAATATAAGACGTGATGAGATCGCGGAAATAGAAACCGCAGATCAACCGATAAATTTCTACTGTAGTTTAAATGGTGCATTGTGATAACATATATTTAAAAATTTAACACAATAACCAAAAATTAAAAAAAAACGGAAAAGACATAATAGAATACCAGTCAACTTTATATGACGTAGAAAAATAATAGTGATAGGGTGCCAAATATAAAACGGAATTTCTGACAAGAATTTCTTTTAAAAAGCTGAGGCCGTCCGCTTGGTCGTTTTTAAGAAAAAAATATGTGTTTTATTTTGTTGTATAAGATTGGCAAAAAGAAAAGAATCAAGAGATTTTTGTATGCACATGTAATGGTTGTTAGTCGTTTTTAATGATATTATTTATTCAAGACATTTACCAACTCAGTATCTCTTAGTGTATTCCGTAGTACTATAGACCTATTTTCTATGGTTGTACGTCCTTAACAAAAGAAAACTATTACTCAACGGAAGGGCAAACTGAGCTATGGAAGTATGAAAGTTACAGAAATCTGGAAGACCTTATAATTACAATTTAACATTTGGCATAAAGTTTACAATGTATATTCTCAAACAAATATTACATAAATTTTATTTAAAAATGTACCTTCTGGTACAGCTATTTCTTTTCATTTTTTAGGACTTTATACAATATAATAGTTTGTTTTTACTAAGGTCATTATTCCAATGGCATTGCCAATACATACATGTATATATTCTCAATACTATCTAATGCCTTTAAATCATGTCTCGCAGTGACAAACAAAAAGCTCTGAAAGAGCCTGAAACACTCACCTTGCAAACCATGCCCTATCAACTAAGTAAGTAAAGGTATTGTGCTTTGTTACCATATTTGATAAAAAAAAATGCTGAATAAGTGAAAAAAATGGACAAGGCCGATTTCTTTTAAGGAATGCGTGTTTAAGTAATTCGATTTCTTTCTAATGGATACTTTTCTCTCTTAAATTAATCACGTCAGTAATACTTTAGGTCGAAAACCAACAATGCCGAAAACGACGAGCTGAATTCAGTAATACTTTAATTAGACATTACCCTTAACGGAACTAATACCCTACCGCCTGTTCAAATTGTACATTCGGAAACCAATGTGGACATACGATTCATATTGGACACAATTTAATTTTTATGGTAGATAGATTAATAACAACTTTTAACACACAATTAGCTGCCATTTCTAAAACATCCATCTCCATACAGCAATCAGAACTATTTTTTTCATAACAATCATGCAGAAAAACGCCAAAGTTCAACAACCGTCATTTCTACAGTCTTCATCCAAACATAAATTACTGACATTATGTCAATCTCAATATGGTAATTATAATTTAACACCTCATTCAGTTTCATTACAATCCTGCAAGTTGTTGAGTAGAAGTTGCGGACAACACATTTGAGCAAGTTTTGCTGGAAACGTCTATTTTGCCCCT
Organism: Perna viridis; assembly: GCA_037379345.1. NCBI lineage: Eukaryota > Metazoa > Mollusca > Bivalvia > Mytilida > Mytilidae > Perna > Perna viridis. The sequence goes on from CM074522.1 coordinate 306,830, forward strand.
CAATCAATCATTTGGGGCTGAATCTTTGAAGTTTATCATAACAATCCTTTTTAAATCCTTATTTCGATTTAGAAAAAATACAGCCACCACCATCATCTCTGTAGTAAAAAGGTGGTAGTGTAAACTAAGAAATACAAAAAATGCATGTAATAGTACCAAATACGTCTGTTCAAAGGTCATTGATCAAAATTTGCTCATTTAGATTTAATAAGAAACTTTAATATTATGCAATGAGCTTGTTGACATACACATTTAACAAAATGTTCTTTGGGTTCTCTCCCCTTCACACGATTAATCAATGAAATAAGAATCACTGAAAGATGATGATAAAGATTTCATACCATGCATTCAAATCATTTGTCTCGATTTTTCATATTAGAAATATACATGAGTACATTTTTATTTTATTTTATTTTTTTGGAAAACCATTAATATTTCGTAAAATTTAGATATCAACATATATCACGTAGCTTTTGTACTATTTAAAGCAAATTGAAACCACTCCATTTGTCATCTAGGCTATACAAAAATCGTTGAAGGATTTTTTGGGCTAACGTACAAGTCAAATCTGCTCAAATGATGAGTTGTGTACTTGGATGTCTGATTAATCCATGCTGTAGAATAAAGAACTTTAAAGAAATCGATAGTGTCTGTTTCGCACCCGCCATGTTCGGACACCGACATACGTTTACCCTACAGTACAAGTCTGTGTCTGTTAAAAAAAATGCGTCTTTTATTCCCAGACTGGTCTGTCTTACATACTAGAATGTGCATTCTCATTAATCAGTTCGAGTGAGCAAAAGCATGTTCCTCCTTTTTGGAAAAAAATAAATACCTATATACTTTTCTGTGTTAAAACAATTACCTAGGCAGCATTTGGTGGATCCAAGGGTCCGAAGGTGGAAACTATCCTTTTTGTTGGAAAATTTTGTTAATTTTGTGCAAAATTTGGGTAAAATGAGTAAATGATAGCCTGGAACCCCTTTTTTAAATCTCTGGATCTGCCTCTGAATAATCTCACTTAAATTGTAGTTTGTTTTGAAATATACTCAAACAACACGTTTCTAATTTGTGGTTTCAAGTATCCATCTTCGCCGTGAAAACTGATTTGTTCAACGTGTCATAGTTTTCCTTTCCTTTTTCGACTACCCCGGACTTGACTTTTAATGAGCAACTCGGTGGATGTTTCTAGAAAAGCAGAGGACCCTTACCCTACCGGTGCACCTGGTCCATACTCCCAGTTTGTGTGTGTATTATTACAGTTACTTTATGTTCTTTGTTGTGTATGTCTGTTTTCCATGTTTTGTCTTTGTCCCTGGATTACATTCTTTTGATTACCGCTAGAACTTTGGATCCATTGAAAACGTTCAAATTAAGAATGCATATTGACCTTCGTAAATGCAAACGATATTGTGCAAACATATCCGGTTTTCACCAAAAAATTCTTTCTGTATTTCAATCTTGCTGCAGTCACTCGTGCGTGATTATAAACCAATAAACTATTTTCTTTCATTAATAGCTTTCCAAAATGCAAGCACAATTAATATATACATCAGAGCTAATATTAAGATAAACGAACAAGACATGATCAGTTAACTCTGGTATAGCCATGTCAAACTCAGTATGAAACTAGGTCGATAATTCAAATTAGACAAGTTGTATAAGCTCATGGATTCCACTAGGAATGTTGTATCCATGGGAGGTTATGCATATTTCATGTCGTTATTCTGAATGACTCAAAACGTTCATTTATAAACAATGCTATAATGATTGGATTATAATCTTCGAATGGCGTGATGAGTGCACACAAAAATATCATCGAGATAGAGTTCAGATTACTATTTTGTATTTAAAACATGTCGGAGAAAGAGACATGCGAAATCTGCAATATTAATGAGAGGTATTTCGTATTTGAAAACTGAAGATAGTTAAATCCTAAGGACTTGCTCCAATTATCAATGTGCAGCCATTTAGTATACCTTGGTTTTGTTTTATATACTGTTGGTAACCAAAGTGTAGGGTTATTCAGAGGGAATATTTAATTTAAATAATGAGGAAATATTTAACTATATTCCAGTCCTATAATTTATATATATTCATGGTCTACTTTTAACTTGAAGATAAATGTTTGTATCTGCATCAACCCCATATATTTTTCGGGGCATAAGTATTAACAATGTGTAAATAAACACTGTGTGAAGTTTCTATATTATTGGTACAATAATTTTTTGGATACAGATAATACAAAGTAGTTCCCCTCCAAAGCATAAAGTGGTGAAAAATGGATAAGTTTAACATGATTAAAATGTAGGAAAAAAATTGTTAAATGTCTCTATGATAGGAGATGCACATCTTCGATATTTGTTATAAACTCTGCTCTAAGATTCCACATATTTTTGAGTTACAGATTACACAAAGTAGGTATCGGTGCACCCTTTCTGGCTGGATATGACCCCTTCGTCTAAAATAAGGCTGTATGATTTCTTAACAAATGGCTTCTTCAGATGGTTTACATCTTTGAAAACTTCTGAAAATGGGGACTGCCCCTTCTCTAAATTTCCTTCCCAACCACTGGTATACCCTAAACGTGACGGACGGACGGACGGGATTAAGCGGCTACTAGACCTTCTTTTACTATTGGTGACGCAGGTAAAACTCTAATTACGAAGTCGTGTAGACCAGTTAAAGTTTTTATGTAAAATGTCACATTCTCAGTAAATATATCAGCCTGTCAAACTGATCTGTCTACACGGGTGACAGGTGTCCATTACTAACACATTAATATGGCAAGTTTCATGTCGATCAGTCAAATGGTTCACCGATAGTATTTGGAAATATTTATTTCATTGAAATCCTTTCACAATGAACATTTTTTTTGTAATTTTGACTATCATTAAGTTTTGTTTGCTTATATATCATGTATATGTTCAGAATTTATCTTTGTATTTGTAACACTCACCTCATATCTTTAGCCTTAATGGGAAAAGGAGACGCTTTTCAGTTTTATTTTAGAAAAATAATGAAATTTTTCGTTTTCAAACCTTATGTAAACTGTTACATGTAAGTTACATTGTATACAAAGTAGTGGCGATGCTCTAGATAAATGGCTAATGTTTAAATAATAAAGAGAAAATCATAATAAGACAATGAAAAAGTGAATGTTCACTTAAGATCGCTGAGTGTAAAGGTTATTGACAAAACAAAAACAAATAAAATATTAAGAAATTTTGAATTAATGATTTGTATTGTTTTTTTTTTTTTGTTGTTGAAATTGTTTACCAGATGCATCGTGTTAACTTACTTTAATGAAGATTATTTTGATCATAAAACAAAACCGGATGCAAGCACATGCTGCTATGTTTATCAAAGCTTGATGAAAGTAATGCAGAAATGGTGTAAAAGTGACCGAGAGGATGCTACAGCTATCAATATGGAGAAAACATTTCAGATTAAACATTTTTCTCTCAGTAAATTAGTGTTTTGACTCGGTCATTCCATATAATCATTTCAATTTTAGCCAAAATTGTGGATATTATTTATTGCCAAATTGATAGAATTGCTTGTAATTAGGAGGTAAGATAAGGAAGGAACTTAGAAATTATTACACTATAATACCATTAATAAAAGGAATAAATATACACTAGATATAACAAAGAACGACCTTCTTAAAGGTGCCTTAAATGTTTGAAATATTAACCTATATATAACGTACTTAGAAATCTGTGGACTTATTTACGGAAGGGCGTTTAAATCTTTACCATTCCTTTCTTTAAACCGCCATCATGAATAAATTTTCAAAGAATCCCTAGTTTCTAAAAATCCTCTTAAATATTTAAATACACATGGTTAAAGTAAATACGAATAAGATTTTTAAAACAATAAGATGAAAGATTTCCTAAAAAGAAAAAAAAAACAGTACGATGCTATTCACTATTTAAGCAGTCTACAAAATCTGAGTGACAAAACCGTGTGTCATGGATACCAAACTGTATTTCTTGGGCGTCACGTATATCTCTGTAATTCGCAGTTTAAAGTCTTCTTTCAGTCTCTGCACAAGAACAAAAAAACTGATGCATGTTTCCTTACCTTAATTTATACTATAAAATCCGACCAATTTACTCTCTGAAATAACGCCGTAATGAAGCTAGAAGATGGTGCTTTTTGATTGGTTAATAAGGCACGTGGTTGCAATATCACGACAACCCCTTGGTTCACTTGACAAATACGGCATATACAAAAGATATACATTATTTATTAATCGGGTAAAGTTGTAATTTACTACACAGCTGTTACGAGAAAAGCTAATAATAATGTATTTATTAACAACAGAAATATACGTTTGTTTGTCTTAATCGAAAGGCCTACTTAATAGTTTCATGTAACCCTCAAACAATTTCAGTAAGAGCAAAGCTATGTAGAGATTACTTGCAATTTTGCGATGAAACCAACTGCTGCATGAATAAGCGTTCAGTAAATTGTCCTGAAGTTGTTATAGCAAACTGAATTTTAGTACAAGTCTGGATTCATGCTTTTCCAGAGCAAAATACCAACTACTGAGTCTTATATAACAATAACAGGTTCATAGAAACTAATACAAGAGGTAAAAATGCATAAGGATATAAGAAAAGGGGGGAAATAAAAGTATCCTTTTCGACTTTAGTTTCCAAAATCGCCCAAAGTCCGTGCAATGAGGTATTTAAGAAAATAGCCAACCGAACGGAAATTTCATGTTTTACCATTATATTTATTACAATGTATCCACAAAATTTCAAATTCTAATTCAAGTTTTATGTATGAAACAGTGCGCATAATGTGAACTTGAAATGTACCCTCATGTCCTCAGAGTATAAGAAAAGTCTCTGCAACTTGTCTGGGATCTACACACCACGGATTAAAATGGTAGAGACCAGCAGCTCTCTTTACAATGAACAACTACCACAACACTAGAAGTGTCATCTTTAGGTTGGCAATCACTATATCAGAGCGCCGCCTCAAAAAAAGGCTTGTCAAATTTTACAAAATTGTTCACTGCCTCATTGCCATTCCATCTGACGTCCTGGTAACACCGGACAGTAAGAAAGAAATTAACATTACTCATTAACATATCAAAATTAATTCACATAAAAAGATACATATCAATGGTCATTTTTGTCAAAGTCTGAACTTGACTTGGAGATCGTCAGCGACCAGAATTACGTAACCAAAGTAAACATTTCCAAATATAACTACTAAAATAAAATTCCGCAGGTTATTCTCCTTGCAAAGTCTACGTAAAGATATCGCTCCGCCGCCGATCATATATATATCTACATGTCAAATAACAGTTTCAGATGGTCATGTGGCACACTCGTGTTCGTAGGGTTAAAGTATAGTATATACATTTTAAATAAAATGTATTCAATGGATACTTGTACATGTTCCTAAAACCCAAACTACTTTAACTTTTGTAAGTTCTTATCAAATTAACAAATAAACAATTTCGCCAAGCAGTGGATGGTAAAAGCAACTAAAAGGTTTATGCAATGTATCGCTTTATATCATATATTTAGAATGAAATATCTTTTTTGTACTTGCCTTATAGGAGAAATGTTTAAATCCTTTTTTGTACGTCTTGCCTTATATAAGAGAAGTTATATATATCTTCTATGTATAGATACAGATTTTGGCATGCAATTGCAATATTCAGGATGGAATGTAAAGAAATAGTAATGCAATGTACATGCACAATGTGTTTTATATCCATGCTAATCATAACTGATTATCAATCTTTTTAGTATACTGTCAAGATATACCAGACACATTTACTTAGACTGCAGATCATTAAGTAAGATGCAGGAGTTTCATGACACAAGAAACTTTAAGACAATTCAATTCTAATTCAATAGATTAGAAATTCTATGTCCATGAATGTGCATTGAAAATGTGAAGAATGTCAAGACACCCAAAAATAAATCTTTCCTTGGAGCTGTTTTATCAGGAACATTCATACATGTATATTGTACTAGGTAAATGTTGAAGGTATTCATTAATTCTTCATATACTTTGTATGTACACAATGATTAAAAAAAATCAAAACCAGTAATTGGTATCAGTAATTGGTATACTTTTAACATTGTTAGTGTAGAAAAGTAGAACAGTAGTCATATTTCTTAACATTGCTAGTGTAGAACAGCAGAGCAGTAGCCATATTTCTCAACATTGCTAGTGCAGAACAGTAGTCATATTTCTCAACATTGCTAGTGCAGAACAGCAGAACAGTAGTCATATTTCTCAACATTGCTAGTGCAGAACAGCAGAACAGTAGCCATATTTCTTAACATTGCAAGTATCTAACAGTAGAACAGTAGTCATATTTCTTAGCAAGATTTGCAGTTTACATGTGAATGTCTGTGATCATGAAATTTACACTGAAAACTACAAAAATACATGTGTGGTTACCCTATGATGGTTACTGGCACATGCAGTACAGTATTAATTTAAGATTTCATACAATGATATTTGTATTATAGTACTACATGTATCTAACTTGTTTTTCACTTTTTAATGTGACATTAAGTGCTCATAAATAAATCAGCATACAGGGATAGATCCACAGATTTTGAAATGGAGGTCCAGACATCATTACAATTCATCAGGTAACAAAAAAACATAAATGGAAGAAGCACTATAACAGTATTATAAGCAAGCTTTCCATTTTCTGTATTTAGAAGATATTTGTCTATTGTTCTTTCTTTGCCACTGGGTTATATTAATAAACAGGCCATCAAGTACGCTTTCACAATATCGATTACATACGATGTAAAAACATCATCATCTAGAGCGAAAATGTCAGTGAGTTCACATGAATCTCTGTCTCTTCGTATGATCTAACCATGTAGCACGGTATCGATATATTCTGGTCCCACAAGAAAACTTTAGGCATATCCTTGTATCAGGTAATTTCATAAGTCTACAGAACAAACGTACAATGTTAATTTGAGTTCTTTGATATATTGGATACCATGATTCCATGAATCGGTGTTGTAAGACTTTCCCAAAGAAAAGTTCGTACAGCTCGATATTATAGTCTTTCTAAACAGTCCAAGCGTTTGATTCCCCTAACATCGGATCCGTACTCTACTATAGGAATAACAGTGGAGTCAAATATCTTTGTGTATGTATCGAAGTCCATTCCATCCATCGCATAGTATTTTGACACCAGTGCTTCCATCGGAAACTAGTTCGTTTATTGTGACGCTATTTAACCCAAATGTTCGCGCACAATTGGTCAGAGATATCTTTATTTCGGCATTATTTCAAGAGTCATATAATCAAATTGGAAAGAGTATTTTGATTTTGCAGCTTTTCGTACTTGCATCACTTTCGTTTTGTCCGTTTTACTTTAAGTCGCCAAGTGTTAGACCACTCCCTTGCACAATAAAGATGGGATTGCAATCCATCGGCTGAGTTTGAGATCAAAACTACTATCCGCGTAAAGAAGGCAGTCTACAGAGTTTGTTCCAATGTGAATTCCTTTGTCGATGCGATGAATTTCCGATGCGAGGTCATCCGCAAACACTGCAGAAAGGGTAGGAGCTAAATTTTCAACTTGACGAACACCAGCGTCAACTGAGAACCAGTGGTCCTTTTCACAAAAAATCGTCAGTGTAAAATTAGTCGTAATTTATGATGTCATAGTAAATCAAAGTATTGTGACGTCATAACTTACGACTAATTTTACTCTTACAATTTTTTGTGAAAATGGCCACTGGTGGTTAGAGATTCATTTGAGCGTGTCACTGTCTGAATTGTTTTATACGTGCACTTGATCGCCTTGTACATAATTCAATGAATTCTATTCGATAAAAGTTAGTGAAAAAGCAGACTGTGTTCGACGGAATCGGAGGCTTCTGGAAGTCGGTAAAGCAGAGGTAAGTGTCATTGTTCGTTAGTTTTCGATTTCTGAGAATAGTACACATCCAGACACGAGCGGAGTTTGTGGAAGCCATTCTATTCCTCACTAGATCTACATAGATTATTTTCCTCGATATTCGAGTAAGCGGGAGTTCAAGACAGTATACGTTTTTGCTGTTGTCGAAGAAATCAGGATAATACGGCGATATCCTAGGGAGTCTCTATACTCCACCTTTTTAAATAATGGATGAATTATACTTTTGCACCAGTAGTCAGGAGAGGTTTCATCATTGAAACAGATGTTAAAAAGCTACAATGAAAATGTATACACATGCCCGAAAAAAGAATAATACATCTTCGAAAGTAACTTAATTGTATACATGATGCAGATTGATCACTGATCTGTGTATGAGTGCAATAATCGTGTTTAGAAAGTAAGAAGACTAAAGTTCTGCTCGTTTTTTGTCAGCTTTTTATTTGTCAGGCATACATCACCGTGGTGAATACACAACTATTTAGCGTTCTATTTTTTTATGACGACCAGGCGGGTACAACTAAAATACTGACAATCTTTCTTTGTTGTTCGGTTATGTTAATAAACAAGCCCGTACGTCTTAATTATGACCAGGAGAGAGCTTGGGTGGCTTTTATCTTTACAGGATTAGGCGACCCGTGACACAGATGTCGACTTGCGGTTGACATGCGGGTGTATAATAATAACCGATAATAACTGAAATATAATTTGATTTCTTTTGTCTTACGGATTTTGAAATTAAACATGGAGAATTTGACACAATACACAGAATAGGTGACCCTAGATGAGTTTAAGGGAGTTTTTTTCTGGTACGGACAATATTTATATAGGTTAAAAGATTTGATTATAGCAAAAAAGATTTACAAGAGGTAACTTCAGCACAAAACCCTCATGGCTTATTAAATGAAATCTTAAAAAAAAATAAAAATACACAAATTTGTATTATCCTCTGTACTCGCAGTGAGTGGTACACTTGTCAAGAGTAACATTCAGTGAAAAAAAAAAAAAATTTCCATTGTAGCGGAAATGGCCGAATAGTTTCGATTAGCATTTCAACCACGCGAATTTTAACTGTGCCCACCCCCCCCCCATCTGATACCCCGGATCCGCCCCTGCAAATGGTCCGTTTTCAACGATTGTTTAACAAATAAAATTTATTTGGCCGTTTCCGCCTTTTTATAAAGAGTAAAACTTCATAACACCTTAAGAGTCTTCGTACCACGAACGACACTAACACTAGCTCATCAGCTAACCAAACCCTGTGGTTTATTTAGATGGGCGCCAAATGTAACGGGAGAGCATGATTTGACTCACGAAATTATACTCGAACGCTAGACCCCTCGGTGGCAAGCCAGCGACAAATCGATTCGGCTAAAGAATTAATCCTTTAGCCAAGTCAATTAAATGACTATTTGAATTTCACTACCTAGTACAACGCAGGTAGGCCTTCCTGTCACATAAATATACAAATTCATAACACGGAAACGATAAATCTTAAATTTATACAAATCGAAAGATAGAACATCAACAGATATGAACAATTCACCAAAGTTTCATAAAAGTTGGTGAAAGTGTTTTGAGTTATTGTCCGAAAACTTGAAAGACCCCCTTTTTTTAAGTATAATCAAAGCACCGAAGATGCTGAAACTCGAAAGTCGCTTGGCGTACAACATGCAAGATAGGTTCCCGATGTTTGTTTTTAAGCAATGTGCATGGGCTAAGGTTTGAGAATGTTTTGGTGTTGAAACCATGTTTCCCTTGCAACCTGCAGAAAAAACAAAACAAAGATGTACACAAATATCGTGAAAATAAGATTATAGCATTTGTTTAAGTTCTTGAGATCTTAAACTTGAAAAAAGGCAGCTGATGATGTTAATTGTGACGCTTCTTGATAAAATGATTTTCATTATAATACCATTCACGGGGCATAGTTAAAATCCACCACCATCCAAAGAGAGATAACTCCAGTTAAATTGTATTGGCTATTATTTATCTTCTTTGAAATTACTTCGCGACCAAGCGCAAAAAATAGTTTGTCGTCTCGATTTACCAGTTCGACAATATTTAGCTGAAAATTAACACTTTTGTCATTCTTGTACTTACAATACTCGAAGCCACTGACGTGACTTCCGAGTAAAAAATGATTACACGGAAATGATAAATCTGAAATTTATAAAAATCGAAAGGGAGCTTATGTCAATAGATATAGACAATTCACCAAAATTTCATAAAAGTAGGTGAAATGTTTCTGAGTTATTGTCCGAAGTGTGGATGAAGGACGGACGGACGGACGGACAATGGTATACCATAATACATCCCCTTTTAGACGGGCGTATAAAAATAAACAGGTTCCAGTAGTTACGTTCCTTAAAAAATTGTGAAATCTATATTTTCATTGAAGATCGAGATCGAAACAGTTTAAATCTAAGAATGTGACTTGAATTTACTTTATGTAAAAACTTCAATTAAACGAAGAGGTATTTTGATATATTGGTGAAATAAATCAAATAAACCAAATTTTTTTTTTAATTGTGTCACGTACGTCTCCATTAAGATCGTCACTTCAAACCACTTTTAGAACTGTGAAATAAAGTAGACATTTATTATATCAATATATGTTAATGTAGGATGAAACCGTTATGAGAAATGACAGAAATATTGTTTCCAAAATTTCAATCGACCAGTATTGACCACTGTGGGAATATTGACAGGGTGTCTTAAAGACCAGTAAAAATCTGGGACGATTATAACCGCTCAAACGTTATTTTTGCTTGATTTTGCACGAAATTATATGTACATATAAAAATATTTCTCAACAAGAGGAGGTTTCTGTACTTCCATATCACTTGGTTAAAGTACATGTACATGTATATTTTCATGGATTTACATTGTAATATATATTGCGTTTATTAAAGACATTGTTATGATTTTTCCTTGATCTTTTTTCAGTGGTTATCACTTAGAAGATTCACTAGATGTAGTGAGAAGAAACCAAACGCAAAACGGACCATTTTTGTGCTGGGACACTATTTACGCATGAAGCAAAGTCAATGATTCTCACTGGAGATCATATTTTTGAAGAAATGCTGATTTGAGTGTAAAGTGACAATAAATTTGAGGACATAAACGTACATAGCCAGGAATACCAAAAGCAACAGTACAAAAGAAGATCCAGAAATACATGTAATAAACAGGCAATATAGCAGACATGCAATGATTATTCTTCAAAATGACTAAGTTATTGATCCGATAATTTAGCTTACAATTTGATAACACAAATATTTTTTTTTTTTATAAATGTGAGGTCTTCTTTGACTCAGTGCCTCAGCACTTTGATTTCCAAAAGTCATCATTTTCTAATATGACGTGCTTCAAAGCTCTTTTGACCACAGCCATGGTAAAAAATGATAAACTCATAATTGACATTTCGTGCAACTCATAGGCTACGTCTATTAAAACATATGAAGACACTAGTCCCATCAGAATCGAAATAAGTCATGGAAACTCCATTTTATAATTGTTTTACCACGGGCTATCACCCGGTATAAAACAATGTGACATAAATGGCCAGCCCGTAGTAATTCAATGGAACATGCCAACGGTCATCTTTCCTCTTTCGTCTACCCTGGACTTGACTTTTTGTGAGCAACTCGGTGGGTGTTTCTAGAAAAGCAGAGGACGCTTACCCTACCGGTGCACCTGGTCCATGCTCCCAGTTTTTAGGGGAGTCCGAGTTGCTCATTTACTTTTGTTACTTTATATATATTATTTTAGTACTTTATGTTCTTTGTTGTGATTGTCTGTTTTGCATGTCTGATCTTTGTCCCTGAATTACATGTGATTTCCGCTAGAATCTTGGTTCCCTTGACTACTCTTTCTAAACAGAAGAGTCATACACAATAGACATATCCAAAGAAAGTCAACTCCAATATTGGTAAAAACAAATACCGAGGCGTGAATGATGGGACAATTCAAAATTCTAAAACAGGAGACACAGACGATCTACATACATAATGTAGCAAATAGATATCATATAAAAACTGAAGAGAAGGAAATCAAGAAGTAACACTAAACAAATTAAAGCACTAACACTATGAACTCCCACAAAAAAACAACAAAAAAAAAAACGACACTGACATCAGGTTCTTCGGAAGGGTAAAAACGTGCCCAGATTCGTCAGTGGAACTCGTTATTTAGATGTTCTCTGTGCACCTCATTAAATATTAAACCCATGTAAATATTCTAAACAATATATTTTAAATAAACAAAAATATATTTTTTTAAATATTTTGAAACATAACCATATTACTGTCTTTTTTCAAGTTTTTAATATATAAATTCCCAACGATGTTAGAACTGTCAAATTTGCAATGCAAAGTCCAGGCGGTGTTGCCATAGATGTCACAGCGGTACGAGTTCGAGTCCCGCGGAGGGAACGACCAAGAATTTGCATTGCAAATTTGACAGTTCTAACATCGTTGGGAATTTTTCAGACCTTTCTATATATATATATATATATTATAAATTTATCTCCGAAAATGACTTTATTCCAGCGCATCTGAATACATGTATAATATGTAAAATGTGTATGTTTTTGTAAATGAAACATTTAGCAATGATTGGAACGTTATTGACTATGATGTTATCAATAAGGTTTTGTAATCTATGACATATAAAAACACGTCTCTTGAAGGTAATATTTCGGATATGTCATAACCACGTTATTTGAAAAATGAATACGTGTTCCTACTGTGCATATGGATAATTCTAAAGATCAGATTTAAAAACAGTAACAACAAATACATATTTAAAATTTCTTGATCCTTTGCAAAGTAATCCCGAGAAATCCATTAATTAGACATATAGTCAACAACTGCGTTCCATACAATATTGTTTTCCACACGTCAGATTTACCTATCATGTAAATATTGAATTGAAGATGTCGATAGTTTGGATAACTTAGATGTCGAGTTGTGTTTATATTTTGCCTTTAAATGTGAGTATTTTGTTATTTACTGTTCATCTGAAATCCAAATATTGTTCATGATGTAATGAATGATAAACTCCGAGAATGTTAAGCTACGAAGGATTGTAACGAAAATTAGAGAATGTACGGTGCGCCAAACTAACATATAAATGAATCGACTATGAACAGAGCTTTGACATTAGCAAATTGGCTTGTCACATGTATGAACACATTTAAATTCGTCGAATTTTCCGGCAATTACGTCAATCAAGTCATGGAGATGCAATTTAGCAGTAATACAATCTTATAATTATGGTAGAAATAAAGCTGTTGTAGATAATTTTGAAGGTCAATCAAATAATAACATATTTTGATATTTTGAAAACTTAACTGTAATTTTAGTTTTCCAGGATCTTATCAAATAACACTGAAAGGTAAGCTTCATACTGTGGTAATACTTTATAAGAACTTTATACGTATAGGTACATATTGAGCAGTTTAAAAAAGGAAATTAAGACATTTAGAACTACTCACCTCAATATGAGAAAATGATTTGGCGCGGTTCTTTTCATTAAAACAAAATATTAGTAGTGAAGTACTAACAGGCAATTTTTTGTCACAGAATTAGAGCACTTGATATACAAGTAAATTTAAATACAATTGTTATAAAAAAATTGCAAAGGTGATAGAAGTTGGAAACCATAAAACAGTATTCATGTACATGTACTTTTTGTAAAATAGAGATGGAGGATAAGCAAGCTCTTCTATATACATGTATATGTTGCTTAATTACTATTGGTTAAACGTACATGCATATGTTTTATTATAACTTTATTGTACTTGTGGTAACAATCCTACATGTAGAATTTTTTTACCAAAATAATCAGATTCTTGTCAAGAATTGTTGATACGAGATCAATCTGGTTATAACTTTTATTTACTTATTGATACTGAATGGGAAGAAATTAATTCATGAAGACAATAATTAACTGAAAATCAAATGCCAAAAATTATGATCAGTATTGTTCTGTTAAATATCAAGAATGATGTACTGTAGTTTGTTCTAATTTAAGTGTGACAGAATATGCTATTAACTGGAACGTTAGCGTTGCTGGTTCTACTTATCCCAAATGCAGAGTTATGCGAGTGTGATGCGAAAGACAAAGAATGGCTGCAAGGAAAGCTTGTGCCGAAAAGTCTGTGTACAAGTCCACAGAGTAAGTGTACGCTGTAGTCTTTAGAGTAGTTCTATGTCATATAGTTCACAAAGGAAGTCTATGAACCCGTCCATCAAGTAAGTTTATATGCTAGTCCACAGAGTAAGTCTATTTTCTTGCCGACTAAGTATTCCTGTAATGGATCCAGAAATTTATAAAAAAAAAAAAAAAAAAAAAAAAAGGTATATTTATACTGGCTATCCATAGCTCAATTTTCCCCAAATATTGTAGAGAGCCTTCCAACAAAAGGATTCCCAAACCCTGACACCCCCACTAGTATCTTCCAATGTGTCCACAGAGTATTAGCTCTACTTTACAGAGTGCATATTTTAGTCAATAGTGATCCTGTGTTCTCGTCCTTGGGTACTTAAATGTGTTGGTCCACTTATTAAATGAAGCTGTGTTCAAGTCCACTGAGTTAGTCAATGCGCTGGCTTACAGAGTAATTCTATGTTCTAGTCCACAGCATACTCTAGCCCATGGTATTGGACTATGCAAGTAAGCGGATGCTCTTGTCCATAGCGTTAGACTGTGCTCAAGTCCACAGAGTTGCCCTATACTCTAGTTAGCAGAGTAAGTCAATGTTCTTGTCCACAGAGTAAGTCTACTCCCTAGTCAATAGTCCACAAAGTAAGTCTATGCTCTAGTCCACGGAGTAAGCCATCTCTCTAGTCCATAGAGTAAGTCTTTGGTCTAGTCCGCAAAGTAAATCTATGCTCTAGTCCACGGAGTAAGCCATCTCTCTAGTCCACAGAGTAAGTCTTTGGTCTAGTCCACAGATTAAGTAAACGTTCAAGTCAACAGAAAAGTGGATGCTGTAGTCCATACAGTTAAACTATGCTATAGTCCTAGTACATGTATTTCACACTAAACTGTTGAATTGTGTATTAGTTTAATTTTATTGATTTTCAATTATAGTAATAGAGGTTGACGTAACAGGAGTTGACGATGGTCCGGAGGAGATGTTGGACTACAAGGTACAGGTCATCAACGTGTTAAGGGTAAGCATCCGAAAACTAGGAATTCGTGTTGTTTGTCTGTCATTTTGTTAACAAAACATTACCCAGTTTATCCGTGATTTGTAGTGATTTTGATAGTAGAGCAAGGATACTTAGTCTAGTTTCTTTATATTTTTAAAATACATATTATGGCGACATTTATGGGGCAGAATTCTTTTATGTCGTCGGTTTATTGAGTAAAACTTATCTATCACGTCAGAAATAAGACGTGATGTCTATGACTTCATCAAAGTTTTACCATGGCTGTAGTCTCAACGCCTTTAAAGGGCGTCATGCATGTATTAGAAATGTATTATAATGTCAAATAAGCTTCTATATGATGGTAAAACATATGTGTTAAGCCTAAGTTACTATGTTAACTATTGAAATTTTATGGTAATCATCTCGATTTGATTGTTCCATATTAATTATTTTGTTAGATCAAACTTACCGGATTGACAACTAGTCGAACTCTCCGCCTGCCGGATTTTACTTGCAATGTACATTTGCATAAAATGAAATTATTTCACTACCATGCATTGATGTTTTTTCTGTCGGCCATTTTTGGGAAACATTTTTGTACAGTACATAATATGAAATTTTAGAGATTCAGGAAAGAATCAGTTCAATTTAATTCCAAAATGAAAGTTTTTCATAACAGGAAACAGAAATTAAACAAAACAAACAAATAACCGAAATAAAATATTGTGATTATTGTGGTGTTCATTTGCATTAGTATTTCAAAATGATTGTTCTAGATTCACATTCAGCATCTATATTCCTTTGACCTCTCAACTGCCAAAAATACCGACCTTTGGTAACAATTAAACCTACTGGAACTCTTCTATTTCAGGGTAGCTTAAATAAGGAACAAAATAAAGGATCTGTGTTGGTTCCCCTTGCTGAACCACCGTGCTATGAGGACTTTATTATGGAGAAAGGACAAAAATATGTACTCGCCGGTATTGTTATATGTTATTGGACTATTTTTTTCCTGTCTAGTTTTCGATTTATTATATTTTTTTATTCAAAAATACAATAAAAAGTCCACAGTACAAGATACTGTTACTGTTGATAATGAAAATTAATTACTGTAATTATCGACAGTCAAATATTGTTACTGCTATTGTTGACAATAAAAATCGTTACTCTGATTGTCGACAACAATAATTCGTACTGCTATTGTCGATCGTATATATAGAAATACCACTCATATAAATATTGCAAATTTTATTTTGTTGTTGTGCCTGTCCCAAGTCAGAAATTTCTGGCCTCTGTATGTCTTGTTTCGGTTTCACTCTCAGATTACTTTTATGCTGCCGGAGTATATAAGCTCAACTATTTCGTTGCACCTGTGTATAATGTTGTTTTATGGCCAGCTGCAGCCTGCCCAATGGTATGAGAGTTTCCTCGTCGTTTGTTGAAGACCCATGGGTAGCATTGAGCTGACATTTTCCATCCTGGTGGGATTGTTGTTTCTTATATACATTCCCTTTATATTCAATGAGTAACATCTTATCAGCAGCGTTATAACCAAATACTTAGGAAGTTTTAGATTCAGAGACAGGAAACCAAATACAGCATCGTTATATTTTTGTCGACAGTAAAAGATCGTTACTGTTTTTGTAGACAGTAAAATATTGTTATACATGTACTGTTTTTGTCGACAGTACAAGATCGTTACTGTTTTTGTAGACAGTAAAATATTGTTACTGTTTTTGTCAACAGTGAAATATTAAGTTACACGGATTGTACTCTTATTCAAACTTCAATTTTGTGTTGAAAATTATGGAAATTCATATAGTGGTTCAATTTCTTGTCATTGTACTGTCCTGTCATCAAGGTGTATCTCTAAAGAAACTCTAGATAAGTTTTATTAATTACATTTTTTTTTATTTTAAGTATTGACAATGAAATCAGTTACATGTTTTGAGTTACTGGCTGACATGTTTTTTTAATTAAACTTTTTTTTCTTTTTCCTTCAGTTGACACAATTGGATCTTATATGGTTTTGAATCATTGTAATTTTGCTGCAGACGTTCGAGATTTGACAAGTATAGAGAGGACTGCGATCATTAACGGGTGCTACAAATAGAGCAAGTCTGTAATCATTGACGGGTGCTAAAGATAGTGCAGGATTGTTTTATTCAAAATCTTATGACATCTGTTTATTGTTTGTATATAAATTGTCATTGTAATGCAAAAAATATTTCACTTCATAAATAATTGACTAATTTTTTTCTTTCTTTTTTTATGTATTATCTTAATAACAAATCATAATAGAACCTATGGTAGAAAGACAATTGTTGGGTTAACACCACAGATTTTGACATGTCTTATTCATTATTTCATATATTTTAGTTGCACTTCATAGGTGTTCCCTGTAGGGGTGTGATATAGGGAATGCAATATAGGTCTAGGGTGTGATACATGTAGGGTAATCGATATAGGGTTTAAACAGTTCTTTATATCAATGACATATATTCACACTAAAATATAACTTTTTGTATATGCATTATATGTAATTGTTTACACCCTATATTGCATACCCTGTATCACACCTAGATCTATATCGCATACCCTATATCACACCTCCAGACCTATATTCCATATCCTATATCACAACTCTAGACCTACATCGCATACCCTATATCACACCCGTAGACCTATATCGCATACCCTATATCACACCTCCAGACCTATATCCCATACCCTATATCACACCTCCAGACCTATATCACATACCCTATATCACACCTCCAGACCTATGTCCCATACCCTATATCACACCTCCAGACCTATATCCCATACTCTATATCACACCCCTAGACCGATATCGCATACCCTATATCTCACCTCCAGACCTATATCCCATACCGTATATGTATATCACACCCGTAGACCTATATCCCATACCCTATATCACGGTCTCAGGCTGATACTGCATGGAATACAGATTTCGACACGTAATATTCAGTATATATATGCATGTAAAAACGACTATATCGTTTAATATTTGATATATGTGTAAATCTATAAATCAGCCGTATTTATGATGCCGTCCTCGTCTTATTCCATAGACACTCGGTGTCCTTAAAATAAAGTGATTATAAGTGTATAAACCCAAAGTTGCTATATCACAAAAATGGCTTGTATTGACTTAGGGGTTTGTGACTTGAACCTCTATATGATTTGGAAGCCAGAAAGACGTATTTTCCTAATGCCTGGTCAATTGAACGGATCTCTTTTAAATTGTACCACAAGTGCCTATACCACCACAGAAAGGCTTGGATTAATTTAGGAAGTTGTGAATTGAACTGTTTAGGAGTAAAAGGGGACCAAAAATAAACATTTTTCTGATGTTCTGACAATAATTTAACTATATAAGTGAATGAATCATTTTTAAATTGTACCACAAGCTGTCACACCACAACGGAAGACCGGGATCGATTTTGGGGATTGTGATTTGACAATAGGAATGAGTGGAGCAAAAACTGGACTATAAGTATACAATTTTGTTTCTTTTGTTTAGATAAATTTAAATGAATGAATCTTTTGGAACTTTTCAAGTGCAATACCACAAAAAAGAAACGGGCATTGAATGTTGAGGTAGTGACTTGGACCATCTTGGGGGAAAAAAAGCGAAGCAACAAACAAACATTTTCCTGATTTCTGGATAATAACTTGAATAAAAGTGAATGGATCTCTTTAAAATTGTACCACAAAGTGTAATGCCACAAACTAAAAAAAGAACAGATATGGTGAAACGCAACAAATGCATCAGGGTATAACTTAATCACAAAATAGTAAATACTCAGAGATCACCAAAAGGTCTTAAACAAGTGTAAACAAACAAAGCCATGAAAGGCCATAAAATTCACTCAATAAAACATCCAATTCTTATTATGTAATACCTCAACATACATATTATAGACAAAATGAGATATCCACTTAAAAACGCTCACAGTTACTGAAAGATTAGACAATATTATTATATACTAGTATTAGAAATGATCGGTTACTTCAATTCCAATTTGAATTTGACTTTGAATTTGGAATAGTAATGTCAAGTACTAATGATTAATATTTGACGTAGTGCAATATTAAACAAAAGGCTCCCAGGAGCCTGAATCGCTCACCTTGTTAAATTTTTGCCTTTTAAGGGCAATAACTCTAACAAGAAGTTGTCAGACAATTTTGACTCCATTTGATTCATTGGATACATTTGTAAGCCTTATAATAAGGATCATTTCAGCAATTGAAAGCTATTGGCTAAGACTAACAGATCTGGAGATGTAGGCAAATATCTGCTGTCTGACCCCATTGTTCTATTTTAAAAAACGGCAGTCATATTTTTTTCATTTCGTTAAGGATACCCTATAAAACAAAAAATGTCAACTTTCATTGAATTCTGTAGAGCAGTTTCTGAGGAGAAGATTTTTTAAAGTAATAACATCATAAGCAGAAAAAAAAACGTCCAAAAAGGGCAATAAATCCAACATGGGTCAACAAATTTTCACCAAAATTTGACCACAGATAGATCTCTTCATGCTGAATGATTTTACCCCAATGTCAGAATTCGGCTAAACCTAACGGTTTTGGAGATAAATGCGAAGAACTACTATCTGACCCATATGTTCTATTTTTAGTAAGGGTGGCCATGTTTTTCAACGGATCAAAAATCCTCACATCAGTTCTATGCACGATACCCGAAGAAACATTCATACCAAGTTTAGTTCCAATTGGTCAGGTGGTGTCAGAGAAGATTTTTGAACGAAATAACATTCAAAATAGCAAAAAAAAAACGTCGAAAAAGGACAATAACTCCAACATGGCTTAATAGATTAAAATGAAAATTTGACCGCAGATAGATCTCACCATGCTAAACGCTTTTACCCAGTCAGAAATTTGCTAAACTTAACGGATTTGGGGATATATGCGAAAAACTACTGTCTGACTCCTACTTTTAGTAACGGCGGCCATGTTTTCCGACGGATCAAAAATCCCCATATCAGTTCTATGCACAATACCCCAAGGAACATTCATACCAAGTTTGGTTCAAATTGGTCAAGTAGTTTCAGAGGAGAATAGTTGTGAAAAATTGTTAATGACGACGACGGACGCCAAGTGATGGCAATAGGTGAGCTAAAAATGACTTAGTTAAGTAGGGGTGCAATTTGAGGCAGAAAAATCTTTACTTGTGTAAACAAGGTTCACAGAATAGACAATAATTTGAAAATCGTATCTATATTAAAGACAGTTGATAAATCTATCGGATTTTGTTTGAAATGCTGTGCTTTAAAGACAGTATTTCCGTACAAAACTGGTGAGCAACACCATTTTTCATTAAGAACCTGCAAGTGCTATAATATTTTAGTATCAAAACTTTTGTAACGGTGAAAAAAAAACTTTTCTGGAAGTTTGTGATATTAATACACCTGGTTCAAAAGCCTTTCAGTGAGCAATCTGTTGTGTTCATTAAAATATGATAATACTCTATGACAAATACGAGCAAAACAGACCAGTTCTGAAATGCAAATACCACAGGAGGGTGCTTCAGGACATTACTATCTAGGAATGGAAAATTGACATTAGGAAAATCAAAATCCTTGATCTCTTTTGTCATAATTTTTTGTATGAATGCTACCTTTTTCTAGTGTAATATCTAAATCAAGAAAAGGTGTACGAGCGCTATTGCTGATAGACTTTGTTAACTCTTTGGAGTATATATCTTGAACATACTGTTCGAAGTTTGGATTATTTACGGTCTAGATATATAATCAAGGTATCAGAAAGTATCCTTAAATTCTCACAACTGGACATGTTTAGAATGAATTTAAAGAGTCTAGCCATGAACACTGATTGTCACGCATCAGATATGAAAGAGGCACATTGAGTCCCTATTGGAATACAAAGTAAGACTTGGATCGCTTATTTTTTTTTTGGGGGGGGGGCGGGAGGGTGTTTCAGTTATGCACTATGTTTCAACTTCGACACTTATTAAGGAATGGTGTAGAGTCAGTTATTATGCATAATGCGTCATTTGTTTGTTGTAGTTTCTTACATAAATTTACATTCAAAATAGTTGTCACACTTGAACTTTAAGCGAAATTCGCATGCATGAAGTTAATCAGTGTAGTATATTACGAAGTCCCGGAAAGGCCGGATGCAGACCATTTGAATGGGAGGGTGCCAGCCAATGTTCCTCAGAAAGTGGGGTGCGAGGACATTATTTGCTATTGTTTTTGTCTATTTAATTATTAAAAAACGTGGTGCTAACCCCTGCCCTCCTGTGATCCGCCACGGTCCTGAATTAATTAAGATGTAATTGATGGGGAGTATGGTGTTGTACTCATTTACACATGTGCTAGGTCCGACAAACGCGATGACTCTTCATTCATGTCAATTTTCCTTTCATTTGTGGCAACATTCCTTCAACACCTGCATATGAAGTTTTCATGTCACAACTCATACGTTATGCCACAGCTTGCCGTAACTACGCAGACTTTTTTTTCGCACTAGACTTCTCACAATTAGCCTCTGTAGCAGGCTTATGTTGCTACATGATTGAAGTCATCACTACAGAAATTGTATGGTCGTCATCATGAACTCGTGGATCGTTGCGGTGTATCCATCTGCACCATGAAAACTGATTTTTTTTCTGCGTGTCATAGTGATCCTTTCCTCTTTCGTCTACCATGGACTTGACTTTTATGAGCAACTCGGTATTTAAAGCAGAGGACACTTCACCTGCCGGTACACTTGGTCCATGCTCCCATGCAGTTTTTAGTGCAGTCCGTGTTGCTCATTTACTTTTGTTACTTGGTATGCATTATTTTGGTTTTTTTTTAAATTCTTTGTTGTATGTGTCAGTTTTTCATGTCAGATCTTTGTCCCTGATTACGTTCAAAACCTTGGTTCAGTGGATTACTCTTTGTAATGAGTTAGAATTAGAGTTACCCTTCTTGGGGTTGGTTTGCATTTAGAGCTTTAACCTTGGTTCCCTTGATTACTCTTACAGAAAATTTCTAACTTGAATAGTTTTACTGATTTTCTTATACTTCCATGTGGATGTTATAAGAATCAATGAAAAATAAAAAAAAAGAACTTGTAAGCAACAGGTACCAGGTCCGACATGCACATTTCGATACACAATCAGCTGATGTTTGACCTCAAGTTAGGTCACGGCATTATCCAATCGGATTTCACGTCACAAATAAAACTTGGTCTAAAAATATCACTTTTTCTTCACCTTCTTGGGAGTTGGGAATTTTGAATGAGAGTTCAAGCAAGGTCTGTATCGGATAATAGGGGAATATATGATTCTTTATTTTTCTATTTTCACGAATCGATTTCTTTTTCCATCGGCGTATTCCACCGTCTTCTTGGTCAACTTCAAAATGACTCATTGCTTAGTTTATTGATTGCCAGTAGCCACCAAAACATGAAAATATTTTGATTGTTTTTTTTTTAGAAATCAGTGGATGATATTGGGAAATACACAAAGAAGTCTGTTTTCCTCTGGAATTCGGTAAGTTGATGAAGTTTCATTTTAAGGTCCAAATATTAAATATGAACCACTGTCTACAATGTTTCGTCCGAATTTCCTCAGGCCTCGCTATTATCCCTTTTAGGATACATGTACAGTGTCTGGAGCTGTTTATGATTTGGCCGCCCATACATTGACACAGTCAAATAAGAAAATAGCTCCAGAAACTGAAGCCTTACAATATGTTGACTTTGGATCAGAGGATTTTGCCATCCATGTACAAAAAATGGATTTTTTTTGTGGTAATGTGGATTAATACACTTCAAATGCTTCAACCTGTTCAAGCAAATTTCCAGTTGAAACCATGCATGTCTGACCAGATTTGATTTTAGATTCAATTTCCTGCATGGTTATAAGCACATGGGTACCATTATATACATGTAGACAGACGTATACCATATTCAGTACAGAGATTTTATTTTTTTAATAGAGTTTCAATCATTCTATGTGATAACACTTTACATATGAAATTGGCAAGAGTTATTTCGGGAATAAAACATTAGCAGGCGTGTTCATGTGAACAATTTGAAGAATTCAGTTAGATTCTGGTCTTCTAAATCGTGTTTGCTACCAATTTATTAGTAATTTTTACAAGTATTTTGAATGAGATACATGTATCAGACCTAAATGTCAGATACACAATGTATGTGTGATGTCATGTTCCATTTGTTTGTGGAAGACATAATATTTGAAAATCCCAGATATTCTTCCATGGTCACTATTCCAGGCTGGAAAATCAGTAAATTGTATCTGGGGCTCTAACCCACAGTGGGGTCAACCTTTTGATTTTAAGTCCAGCACCTTAACTATTGTGCCTTCTTGCCCCTATATGTATATCATGGAAAGCACATGTAGTTTAAATGCAAGTACATGTACATCTTGTATTACATATAATAATGAATAAGATGATACAGATTTACATAACAATGAAACATGATAAATAGTCCTGGTAAATAGTAATCTGCAAAATCATCATCCACATTTTCAGTAGAAAGTTACATGTACATGTACCTGTCAAGTTTTTCTCATTCTCAGACTTTCAGCATGAGGTTAAAGATATGTTGACTGCTTGCTAAATTTATCTGAACAATATTTTGTTCATTAGTAATACTTTTTGTACTTTGTACATTTTGCACATGTGTGCATTCTTTGGTACATACATGTATGTACATTTTGTACGCGTGTTGGTTTTTTGGTCTATATACATGTACAATGTAGATATATGTATGTACTGTTTAAGTGAAAGGTTTTTGTGTTTCCATCAAGCATTGACATTGAATTATGCTGGAGTCTTACAATTCCTAAACTCACCCCCTAATTCTTAATCCATGTTGACTTGATATTTAAGTCTTCCATTATCGCTTAAGAAGGTCAACTTCAACACAACAATTCCTTGATTACATGTACATGTAATTCATAATTTGTTCTTGTCAAAGTTCAGCAGATGTTTAAGGTCCTATACAATATGTATAGTGTTTAGTCACCACTTGGTCATTTAAACATTTTTTGAAGCAGTTGCATGAGCAATATAAATTTACCACAAAAATATTAACTAAGTTATATAAATAATAAATAATGTCATTCTATTTTTGTATCAGAAATATTCATTCTGACCTGAAAACTTGAAAAAAAGATTTGTACAAGGTAAACATTAGTATCTTTGTAAACATGTACATGTAAAGTCATCATAGAACAGGAAATAGTAAGAATGACCAGTTTTTACATGGTACAATGTATGAGTATTCTTTATATTTCAAAGTTCATTCTAAGGTACATTGTATAACATAAGTAGAAATCCCCCTGTCTGTCTGTCCACATATCTTGTTCCTGACAAGTTTTTACATGGTGCAGTACATGTATTTGTATGATTACATGTATTTTCAATGTTACATATACACCTGTACATATATAAATGAACAATTGTATGTATTTAATTGAAAATTGTTGCTACTTACACTGTTTTTTTTAATGTTCTATATTGTATTATCTTAAAGTGATTTGGTATTGTCAAATCAGCTTTTGTTTATGTGTTGTGTTGTTTATTTTTAATTTCTAGTAGATAAAGTTTTTGTGTGTGAGGGCCTCAGGGAAGATTAGCTGGTAAACTAACTGTGTAACCCTCTTGAAATAAGATTTTATTATTATTATTATTATTTAATAGAAAAAATGAACAGATATGGTGAAACACTATCATATCAATAAAAAAGTAAATACAGAGATCACCAAAAGGTCTTCAGTAAGTGTAAACTCTGAAAGGCCCTGACAACAAAAGTAAACAGAATAATAACACTTCTTCCACAAAAAGTCAACACAGACAGAGTAATGACCAACATCTTTGGACAGGCACATGTAAGGTTGATTTTAAGGTTGATATTTGAGTCATGAATATCAGCTTTTCACAAAAAACATATATATAACAATCAAAACATTAAATTTGAAGGCTTTACGTGTTCTTGGGTTTATAAAGAAGTTCACTGCTTTGTGTTATATTTATCATGCAAAAATTTTATATCATATTTTACAGTTGAGTGTTCCAATGATAACATGAATATAAATGTAAGAATCAGCATGACAAGGTCATTATATTTTCTATATTGTAAAATCATGAAAGATTTAATCAAAAATTTAATTTTAAAAACTGTTAATGGCCCATGAATTTATAATTCTTTGTCAGAAAGTAAAATATTAATAGCAAAATTCACCAAGGGAAGTCAAATGGAACTTGGCCTTGGTATGACCTTTGGCCTTTTCACTTTAACTTAGATACATGTACATCCTATGGAATATCAGAATTATTGTAGTTGAAATCAAGTTATTTATTCAATATTAAAATGAATAGTTTCCATATTTCCATAATAACACTTACATCACATAAAAAAATATTTGTACAGGTCAAGAAAGTACTGACCTTAATGGGTCAATTCCTTACTGCAGGATGTAGACTTGCATGTACACAGATATTGTTGGTATAGCATGCTGTATCTTAAGTTATTCTCAAATTTTTTTTGAAAGGAGAGTTTTACTTTGTAACTAATTGAAACAAGTTCAAATTTTTGGAGAAAACACAGATATATAATATTGTGGAATATTAAATAACCGTTTTTGGTAGACATTGGTGTGATTGCTAAAAGTGCTTTAGCTGGACCTCACCTTAAGGGCCACAACAGGAGGATGTGAAAGTCGATTTGTCTCCCTCAAAAAATAATATGGACAGAAGCACAGTTGAATTTTGTAGGGCGATCAACAGGTCCATATTATTAATTGTAATTTGACCCAAAGTAACATGAACTATTTGCTATATTATCCCTTTTTCATATAGTTTACTCTGGATCATCAGTGTAGAATAAAACACAAACTTAAATTATGAGGTCATGTTCTTAATTTGAAAATGAGAGGTCCATATAGTTTCCTACAGGTCCATATAAGTTACGACCTTATATGGTCTGACAGTTATATTCCAGAAAGTAAACAAGTAAAACTCTTGAAAATATAATACTGACTCTGTAAATGTATTAATTTTTGCTGTGTACTAAGCGTGAAAAATAGTACTTGCAAAATTAATTTTTAACACTAAGTACATGTAACACTAATTTTTTTTAAACTGCGAACGTTGATACCTGCAATTGTGTCCACTTGACTGAATCCACTAAAATTACAACCCCAAAAATTAATACACTGATATGCCATGAAGACCTCACCATATCTCCTTATTGTTTAGTTGAGAAAGAGTGACAACACAATCTTCACCAATATAGCATTGTGTGGAAAATTTTAGAAAATGATTGTGAGCCATGTAGCTTTACAAGGTCTTAGAGATACATGTACATGTATAAAACCTATTAAATTTCAGCTTTTAATCTTAGGGAGCCCTTCATAGAAACTATTTGATCTTTAGTTGTAATGTTTGGCCTGTTGAAAAGTTAGTCATGTGTCCACTTGACTGAATGATAGAATCTGCTAAAATTAGCAACCTGAAAATTAATACACTGATATGCCACGAAGACCTCACCATGTGTCCTCATTGTTTAGTTGAGAAAGAGTGACAACACACTCTCCTCCAACACAGCATTGCTTGAAGAATTTAAAAAAAATGATTGTAGGTAGTGTAGCTTTACATATATTTATAAGATCTTACACATACATGTATAAAATCTCAGCTTTAAATCTTAAAGAACCCTTCATGGAAATTATTTGATCTTTTGTTGTAAAGACTTATGTATGGTCTTTTGAAAAGTAAGTAATGAACATCTATTGTACAATGTAGTTCTAAATCTGTCCAGCATTTTAGACATGCAAATATTTCCTTAGCTTCAGTATTTAAAATGTCTTATACTCCAAAGAAACAGCAAATGTGTAATTGAATTTAAGTACAGATAAGTTAAAAGATGTGAAAATCTCCAACAGAAAATTTCCTATCCACCTATTTCTAACTGTTACCAGCTGTTATTTTGTTTATGTAAATTTAGGGTGAGACCAGATATACAAATGTATTTATAACCTGAGAAGTTTGTAATTGAATTTGGGTGGTGGTACCCTAAAATAAATGTTTGATGTCACAAATCATACTAAACTTTACATGGATCATGCCAAGCCAGATTAAAAGGTACAACATATTCACTTCAGATTGAATCTACTTTAATTATAAAGTTTTTACTAGTTGACTGGGTATGAGGAAGATACTAAAAGTTATTTTCCAGGAGGTACAACTATTGCTATAAACTTAATATTCCCTGAATATACATGTATAGTCAGTAAGTATTTTATTATGCCATTTGTATACTGAAAGAGACAACATACTGTATCTCAGGACCAGTAGTCACACACAGTCATATTTCGTTTTACCTTAAGGAGACAATAGGTACGCAAATCCACCTGCTGATTTGCACCGTTCATGATGTTTCTGAAGTTTGACTGAAATTTGAAATCTCTGGATTAAGTTTTGAATAACCATCAATGTAGAGAATTTCGAATGGAGTGTTAAAAACGTAGCCAGTCCCGTAAATGCAATGCAAATTCAGTGAAATATAATTACAGTTGTGGTTAAATAGTTTCAGGGAGGGCAATAGTTAGGTAACTTTTGACCAGTCAATTGTCTTATGGTGCGTAACTTGTCAGAACAGTAAATTTATTCACATAAATTTTGTAAAGAAAATGTATACTGAGGTATAATAATATTCTGTACTGTATTCTTTTTCAGACCAACCCCATATCTCAGTAAAATGAATGATACACATAAAACTCATTCCCATCATTGGACATCTTTACTATTTAGGAATTTACATGTCACATTAATATATAGAGGTTTCTATGGAATTTCAGTCCAGAGGCAATGACTTTACTACCTCTTCCCATCCCACCCCTGGTTGTTAATGGTACCACCTTGTCAATGTCAATAGACCTTTTATTTTAGTTTTAAACACAAGTAAAACTTATCCAATCTTTTTGAAATTTTTACATATTGTTCCTAGGAACATGGGGGAGGGCCCTATAGTTTTTGTAGGTTTTTGCTTCACCCCATATGGAAATAAGGGGCTGAAAGGGGGAAAATAGGCCTTATTTTTAGAATTGATAGAAAAAGTTAATTGATGACCTAATTTTTATGATTAAGATTTCAATCTGTTCCTTTTGAAATTCTTTAAAGGGTAGGCTTATTCTAAACAGTGTTGGAGTTACATGTAAAGGGTACAAAATTCATCCTGGCCTAAAAAAAAATCAACTTTTTTTATTTTTGGTCCAATTTCAGTTTTTTTTTTCAAATCCATCCCATTATAAAATCTCTGCCTACATTTTTCAATCAGATTTCAGATATCACTTACTGTTTCTTGATATAAGGGGTTTAAGGGGCCACACCCAAAAAGTCTACTTTAAATTTAATTTTTGTCCAATTTGGAAAAATTATTTTCTTATTGATTCTTTATGAAATTCCCTGCCAGCAGTTTACAATCAGATTTCAGATATATCTTTCTGTTTCTAAGTAATAAGGGGTTGAAGGGACACACCCCAAAAAATCAACTTCTTTATTTATGTTCCAATTTTGAAAAAAAATCTTTTTATTGGATTCATTTTGAAAATCTCAAATAATTCATACAAAAAGCTCAGTTTTCAGCACTTTTCATGTGAACAAATTATGAATGAAGTTTGCATTCTGTTCTATTCTGGTAGGGGATTTTGAATTGCCATGCAATACTTTCAGTATGCTTGTTAGATTGTCTTTGTTAACAGTTCCAGTATTGGATTGTATGAGAATCAATATACCTGTAGTTCCACTAATGAGTGCATAAATTCCCATGGACAATTTGATATATCAGCTGTTAACATTTATAGTTGATTTAAGGTAATATTTTACAAGGTAAATGATTTAACTTCCCTTTTTCTGTCACAGAATGAATCATCTCCAGTTATTCATTGGCTAGGCTGGCCTAACAGAGTATAAATATACCCTATGCAGACCTAAGTTAGGAAGGCCAAATTACGATGTATTATTTAATCATCTGTGGACTAGATAGGGTCAACATTTTTATTACTATGTCTAATGTCATGCAAGTACTTTATAGACTAAAAATAGGATTCTAATTGACAATTACATTTTATCCAAGATTAACTTGGACTTTTTAGACACATGTTTAAAGTAAAGAACTACCTAGTGTGTTTTGTGTGCAGTCAATACCTGCCTCTCTATTTAATCATAATATTCTGGATCTTCTTGGTACAGTATGTATAATGTACCCAAGACAAAAATGGGGATTTGACTTGAAGTTTTATGGGCTGACTTAGCTTCAAATTTATGGCTCATCAATATATGTACATGTATTTTGAAATTGAAATGCAAACACCCATTCTAACTTCCTTGCAATGCTAATCGAAGTATATGGAAATAAATGTGTTCATCTTTTAATGGCATGATATATTGATGTATTTTTATCATGTAAAATGGTACTGATTTGACAAACTATCGATGAATGAGTTACATGTACAAATGTTACTTCCCTCAAGTCTGTACTGATATATCCCTTTTCTGATAACATGTACAAATGTTACTTCCCTGGAGTCTATACTGATGTCTCCCTTTTCTGATAACATGTACAAATGTTATTTCTCTCAAGTCTATACTGATATCTCCCTTTTCTGAAAGCATGTACGAATGTACTTCCCTCAAGTCTATACTGATATCTCCCTTTTCTGATAACATGTTCAAATGAACTTCCCTCTAGTTTATACTGAGGTCTTCTTCTGATTACATGTACAAATGTTACTTCCCTCGAGTCTATACTGATATCTCCCTTTTCTGAAAGCATGTACGAATGTACTTCCCTCAAGTCTATACTAATATCTCCCTTTTCTGATAACATGTTCAAATGAACTTCCCTCGAGTTTATACTGAGGTCTTCTTCTGATTACATGTACAAATGTACTTCCCTCAAGTTTATACTGAGGTCTCCCTATTCTGATAGCATGTACAAATGTGCTTCCCTCGAGTCTATACTGATATCTCCCTTTTCTGATAACATGTACAAATGTGCTTCCCTCGAGTCTATACTGATATCTTCCTTCTCTGATAACATGTACAAATGTACTTCCCAATAGTCTATACTGAGGTCTCCTTCTGATAACATGTACAAATGTACTTCCCTCGAGTTTATACTGATATCTCCCTTTTCTGATAACATGTACAAATGAACTACCCTCAAGTTTATACTGGGGTCTCCTTCTGATTTCATGTACAAATGTACATGTACTTCCCTCAAGTCTATACTGAGGTCTCCCTCTTCTGATTAAATGTATAAATGTACTTCCCTTGAGTATACTGAGGTCAACCTCTTCTGATTTCATATGATGGATTCAGAGTAGGATGGAGGACACATTTGTCATTCCCTGGGAATTCAAAAAATATATATGTTTTTGCATGAAATCTTGATTTTTTACATATTGTACCCCCTTTTCGCCTAAAATCCTTTATCAAAATAAGAAGAATACTTTTGCAGGGTCATTTAACCCCTAAAATAATTTGATTATACTTATTTCCACCTCTAACCTGAAAATCCACGACCTCCATGTACATGTTAACTGAGGCTGTCTATGGTGACCTTGACTGACTTTATTTTTCTCTGTTAGGTGACATTCTATTGATTTATAAAGAATTACAGATCACACATCAAAACAATTATTATCTTATAATTTATCAAGAATGATGTTTTCGGACCTCATCCTAGTGGTCACATGCCTTAAAGTTTTACAAATATGAAGGCACTGCATGAGTCATATAAAAATTTGGTTAATGACATATACAATCTAAATACAGAAATTTTCACAAATACACAACTCAGTTCATTATTGATTAAAAATGATCTATTATCAATCGACAAAAAAATACTGATCACACAATATGATATTACATATATAAGCTGATGGATTATCATACTATGACGCAACCACAGAGGTTACATAGGTAATACCTTGTGGTTTATTTGTAAACACAGGTAAAAGTGCATTCAGGTAATTTTGTTTACATTGGCGTATGTAGGTGTGTTATCCATGTGTTCATATGCAACAGGTTGCATGTATTGGAATTTTTAGGTCAACATATTTTGTAGGTTTACTTTCGGTGTAGATGGACTAGTAGTGGTATTAGGTAACTATTGTTATTTTGGTTCATTTCTTAGGTACCACAGTAGTTAAGAGAATATTTTTTTTTAAATATAATAATTTAAAGTGATATGCTTATTGATTTGATGAATAATTTATGTTAGTCTGGATATGGAGTTATTTATCATTGTTAGCGATCATTGCGGATACAATATCTAATATTTGTGTGAAAGCTATAAGGAAGTTAAATAACATGTATGAGTATTGATTGTAGTGGTTAACTGCATTCAAAGGCATGTCGGTACTTATTATGGTGAATTATATATAACTCTTTATTGTCCTTGCCTTTCTTGATTGAAATATTTGTCTCAACCACTGGTAATGATTCCTAAGGAATTTTGACTTCTCATATTGATATATTGATGAAAGAATGGGCAGTGCAGAGGTATATTGGATGGAAAAGAGATGGAACAAGAGGTAGGGAGCTGTGAATATAAACTTTGTACATGTTTCCTTAAGTCTAGTCAAAGTGTGATCAAATATAATTCAAAGAATCATGTTGCTTGTTTCAAATTGATCTTAGATTTTAAAATTCATATCCAAAATGCTCTCAAGTGCTCAAACTGAAATTCTAGATACAGAATCGTATAGGAATAATACCAGAAATGGATCTGGGCTAATCAGAATAGGACAGGAACATTATAAGGGATGGACAGGCTGATCAGAATGGGACAGGAACACTATAAGGGATGGACAGGCTGATCAGAAAGGGACAGGAACACTATCAGGGATAAACACGCTGATCAGAATGGTACAGGAACATTAGAAGGGATGGACAGGCAGAATGGGACAGGAAGACTATCAGGGATGTGCAGGCTGATCAGAATGGGAGAGGAACACTATCAGTGATGGACAGGCTGATCAGAATGGGACAGGAACACTATAAGCATTTGGCATGTTTATTATAATGTGACTTTAAAGGCATCAGGGAGAGCTAATAGAATGAGACATGAATGCTATCTAGGATAGACAACCTGTTGAGAATGGGACAGGAATGTTAGATGGGATGGCTAGCAGATCATAATGGGACAAGAACACTATTAGGGATGAACAGGCTGATCAGAATGGGACAGGAATACCATCTGGGATGAATGGGTCAATTTAAAGAGTAGTCAAGGGAACCAAGATTCTAGCAGAAATCAAAAGAATGTTATCAAGGGACAAAGACCAGACATGGAAAACAAACACACACAACAAAGAACATAAAATAATCCAAATAATACATACAATATAACAAAAGTAAATGAGCAACTTAAACTCCACTAAAAACTGGGAGCATAGACCAGGTGCGCTAGTAGGGTAAGTGACCTCTGGTTTTCTAGAAACACCCACCGTATTGCTCATAAAAAGTCAAGTCCTGGTTAGACGATAGAGGAAAGGAAAACTATGACAGGTTGAATAAACCAGTACATGGTGCAGATGGATATGCTGTAACAATCCACATATTCATGATGACAGCCATGAAACTTCTGTAGTGATGACTAATCATGTAACAACATAACCCTATTCCAGAATAAGGGCAAGATTTGGCATAATGTTTGAGTTGTGATATGAACACTCCATGTGCTGAAGGAATGTTGCCACAGATTAAAGTTATACATGGTAGGATTTAGCTGATGTTTTGGTCAGTAATAAACTGAGTATACTGGTCACAACCTTCTCTTCACTTTATGTCATTGTATTCTTGGTCACTGCCTTCTCTTCACTTCATGTCATTATATTCATGGCCACCATGTTCTCTTTACTTTGTTGTTGTATTCTTGATCACTACCTTCTCTTTACTTTATGTCATTGTATTCTTGGTCACCACCTTTTCTTCACTTTATGTCATTGTATTCTTGGTCACCACATTCTCTTGACTTTATGTCATTGTATTCCTGGTCACCACATTCTCTTCAATTTATATGATTGTATTCTTGGTCACCACATTCTCTTCACTTAATGTTATTGTATTCTTGGTCACCACATTCTTTTCACTTCATGTCATTGTATTCGTTGTCACCATGTTCTCTTCACTTTATGTTAATGTATTCTTGGTTACCATGTTCTTTTCACTTTATCTCATTGTATTCGTGGTCACCACATTCTCTTCACTTTATGTTATTGTATTCTTGGTCACCACATTCTTTTCACTTCATGTCATTGTATTCGTTGTCACCATGTTCTCTTCACTTTATGTTAATGTATTCTTGGTTACCATGTTCTTTTCACTTTATCTCATTGTATTCGTGGTCACCACATTCTCTTCACTTTATGTTATTGTATTCTTGGTCACCACATTCTTTTCACTTTATCTCATTGTATTCATGGTCACCACATTCTCTTTACTTTATGTCATTGTATTCTTGGTCACCACATTCTCTTCTTTTTATGTTATTGTATTCTTGGTCACCACATTCTTTTCACTTTATGTTATTGTATTCTTGGTCACCACATTCTTTTCACTTTATGTTATTGTATTCATTGTCACCATGTTCTGTTCACTTCACTTTATGTTATTGTATTCTTGGTCACCACGTTCTTTTCACTTTATGTTATTGTATTCGTTGTGACCATATTTTCTTCACTTCACTTTATGTCATTGTATTCTTGGCCACCACATTCTTTTCACTTTATGTTATTGTAGTCATTGTCACCATATTTTCTTCACTTCACTTTATGTTATTGTATTCTTGGTCACCACATTCTTTTCACTTTATGTTATTGTATTCGTTGTCACCACATTCTCTTCTATTCACTTTATGTTATTGTATTCGTGGTCACCACATTCTCTTCACTTTATTTAATGGTACATCATAGATAACTATTTTTTTTATATAGACTACAAGTTAATTTTCAGAAACTGTTGTTCTTCAAGTATCTTATTAAACAAGAGTAAAATTGACAAATGAAGCAGCACAAATACATCAGGGAAACCAATCCCTTTTACAAAACACTTTTGTAAGAAAATTCTGTGCCCTAAACATCTCACCAATATTTCCGCCACGTCTTTAGAGGACCACTGTTGATAGTGGTTGAAATAAGAAAGTTTTTGAAACTGGTCAGGTAGGCAACATTTACTGAAACAACTAAGCCCGTACAGTGAAGTTAACTGAAACAGAACTAGCCCGTACAGTGAAGTTTACTGAAACAGAACTAGCCCGTACAGTGAAGTTTACTGAAACAGAACTAAGCCCATACAGTGAAGTTAACTGAAACAGAACTAGCCCATACAGTGAAGTTTACTGAAACAGAACTAACCCGTACAGTGAAGTGTACTGAAACAGAACTAAGCCCATACAGTGAAGTTTACTGAAACAGAACTAGCCCGTACAGTGAAGTTTACTGAAACAGAACTAGCCCGTACAGTGAAGTTAACTGAAACAGAACTAGCCCGTACAGTGAAGTTTACTGAAACAGAACTAGCCTGTACAGTGAAGTTTACTGAAACAGAACTAACCCATACAGTGTAGTTAACTGAAACAGAACTAGCCCATACAGTGAAGTTTACTGAAACAGAACTAAGCCCATACAGTGAAGTTAACTGAAACAGAACTAACCCGTACAGTGTAGTTAACTGAAACAGAACTAGCCCGTACAGTGAAGTTTACTGAAACAGAACTAACCTGTACAGTGTAGTTAACTGAAACAGAACTAGCCCGTACAGTGAAGTTTACTGAAACAGAACTAGCCCGTACAGTGAAGTTTACTGAAACAGAACTAAGCCCATACAGTGAAGTTAACTGAAACAGAACTAGCCCATACAGTGAAGTTAACTGAAACAGAACTAACCCGTACAGTGAAGTTTACTGAAACAGAACTAACCCGTACAGTGAAGCCTTTATAGTGAAGTTAACTGAAACAGAACTAGCCTGTACAGTGAAGTTTACTGAAACAGAACTAACCCGTACAGTGTAGTTAACTGAAACAGAACTAGCCCATACAGTGAAGTTTATTGAAACAGAACTAAGCCCATACAGTGAAGTTAACTGAAACAGAACTAACCCGTACAGTGTAGTTAACTGAAACAGAACTAGCCTGTACAGTGAAGTTTACTGAAACAGAACTAACCCGTACAGTGTAGTTAACTGAAACAGAACTAGCCCGTACAGTGAAGTTTACTGAAACAGAACTAACCCGTACAGTGTAGTTAACTGAAACAGAACTAGCCTGTACAGTGAAGTTTACTGAAACAGAACTAACCCGTACAGTGTAGTTAACTGAAACAGAACTAAGCCCATACAGTGAAGTTAACTGAAACAGAACTAGCCCATACAGTGAAGTTTACTGAAACAGAACTAGCCCGTACAGTGAAGTTTACTGAAACAGAACTAAGCCCATACAGTGAAGTTAACTGAAACAGAACTAACCTGTACAGTGTAGTTAACTGAAACAGAACTAACCCGTACAATGAAGTTTACTTGCCATTACAATTAATGTATTAAACGAAAAAATGGCACGGAGGACAAGCTCTGTTTGCAATTTGCTCCCTAGGCCAGTTGGTAATTGCTTATTTTAACACCTACATTAATGTTCATGTTATTTAAAGTTTATATCTTGGTGTTGAATGATTGTTACACCTTTATACACCATAGCATTGAACCCTATATTGTTGGCTAATTGTAATTTAATCAGATGTAGATTAAAGAAAGTCACTTTCAGTTAGGTAAGTAAGTCAAAGTATGGTAACTTTGTCATGTCACCTGACATTCTGGAAATCAGTTGACAAAAAACAGAAACATAATAAATATTTATTAATCGTTTTGATGTATCGAGGTACTGGTTAACAGCCTATTTACATAAGGTTTATTGTCTATGTATTAAACAAGTTAATGAATGTTCATATAAATCCAACTCCAGGCATTTCATACTGTGATCTCTGAAAGTATTTACTATTTTGGATTTAAGTAATAGACTGCTGCATTTGTTGCATTTCACCGTATTCATTTTTTTTCATCTTGTGTGGCATAGCAGTTTGAAACAACCCTAAATCAGAACTTTGTTAGCAATTAAAACCAATCTATACTATTTGCTTCCTAATTAGTTTCAGCATAAGAACTGACCTTAATCAAATTGCTCTTTAGTGACATCATGATTACTATAATGAGGTCAGGGAAATAAAAATTAGTATATACAAATAACCAGTGGAATTGTGACAGTTATTTACCATTTTTAAATAGTGAGGAATATGCAACTGCTCACAACTTCTGATCATAGACAAATTTGAATTCTGCAGGGAATGAGTTTCAGAAAACCTGTTCTTTTCGTAATAGTTTTATGTTTAACAAATAGATATAAAAGCAGATATTTTTGTTGATGATTGAATTTTGTGTATTTTGTAGATAGTCTGATACATGCAAGAAATATCAACAACCTTAGAACCCCAATAAAAAATAACGTAATTTGTCTCAGTTTAAAACCATGAAAATTAATCCCCACAAAATCACTCAAAAAAAAAATTCTAAAATCTAAACCCATGAAAATTAATGGTACTTCAGAGTATAGAGAATTTCTCTAAGAAAATACACTGTAGTGTAATATCAAACTATTACTTGCCATATATGTTAAGAGTATAAGATTTTGTCCTTTAATCTGTTTAATGCTATAATGGTTGACTTTTGACACTTGTGAAATGTAGAAGACATTTTATCAATGGTGCTGTTAAATGAACCATCTATTTTATGAATAACAATTAACATGGCCAACTTCAGCTGATTTGGTCACTGTAATTAAAGGGTCATAAAACATTTTAATTTGTCACCTTGTTTGACCTTTTAAGCTCATTAATCTGTGACTATGTTGACTTGTGAAATACAAAGGAGTTGTATAGTACTCAGTTGAGTTTGTAGCTTTGGTTGTGGGCAGTTTGTCTAGGTTGATTTTATGACATTGTCTAAGTTTGTATCTCTGCATATTTAATAGTGTCTCTTGTGATTTTAAATATCTTTCTTTGGCTTTAAATAGTCCTAATTACATGTGTTGTAAGTACCTTATAAGAATTTAAAGGGTTGGGTGGATTTTTGTTCTCAGAAAGTTAAATTCAAGCTAACTTATTTAAGAATAACAGTTGAGTGATTATTCAGGTATTTCTGATTCTGGCTTTTTTATTTTCAGGCTGAAAAGTAGTGTTCATTTTATAGACTTAAACCTGACATTTGAGTGTTAACACAATAGACCATAACCTGACATTACAGTGTTAACTTAACAGACCAAAGCCTGACATTGCAGTGTTAACACAACAGACCAAAGCCTGACATCAAAGATCTTCATTTCGACAGGAAGGTAGGACTACTATTCCATGTATTCATTAAATTATACTGGAAAAACAACAAATAGAATCAAAAATTGATATTACAAGGTATAAGCTTCCAGGTGGAGCCGAATCCCTCCAACAGGTCTACTGACTGTCTAAATAATCATAGACTGTTACAGGAGCTATAACATTTTTGTACAATTTTGCTTTTCTATATTATGGGGAAATAAATTAATCTTTGTATCAAACTGTATTTCTTTGAATGTTTTTTGGGAATCATTCTGTAGTTTCTAGGTAAAATCTGTTTTCCTCTTGACGTCCAGGTCAAATATACACACTGGCTAGTGGTGTAATTGAACTATCTTTGTCAAGTCATTCAGGTCAAATTGTTGGAAATTGCTAGAAGTTTATTAGTCTGAACTACATTCTCATTGGATGATAGATTTTTCCTTTTAAGCTGATTTTAATATTGTTCATACAAACATTTTCATCAATGGCAGATATTTTTTTTCTAAACTGTCACCCTCATTTGCAAATTGCTGCTTTGGTTATTTGGCGAACAGTTTTATCCAATCACGAGTACTCAACACAGCGCAAAATTGTACAAAGAAATTTTAATGCTGGACTGGAGCTTGTACGAATAATCCATTTGAAAAGTCTTTCAAATTTAGTTTAAAACAAAAATGGTGCTCCTGTATTTGAGGTATTTCCAGGGTGAACAGGACTCTCATTGCACTTGGATAAGATTATGTTAATGGATTCTTACTTTCATAATTGAATTTCATTCAGAGTTATTTATCTTTGCACATTTCCTGATACAGCTAATAAGTTTCCAGTGATATTGTTTGACTGAAATATTAAGGGCTTTCCATAATGAAAGTTTCACAATTTGTTCAAATTATCCCAAATAAGATAAATTATTTCTCAATAGATAGGTAAGATACCGGATATAGTGTTTCTGTTAAATATTACACTGATTATCTATTTATTACTTGTCCT
This sequence comes from Perna viridis, assembly GCA_037379345.1. Taxonomy (NCBI): domain Eukaryota; kingdom Metazoa; phylum Mollusca; class Bivalvia; order Mytilida; family Mytilidae; genus Perna; species Perna viridis. Next base: position 345,361 of record CM074522.1, read on the forward strand.
TTTTCTAACTGCAAATTCAAGATTTGTAACATTTATATTCAAATTTCTCAATCTAAAAGAATGACTTATATGTTCCCAATTTAAAGAAGATGGGGTAGTTTTGAAATAAAGCCAACAATATTAATGTATAATGACAAATTTATTTTAAAGAATAATCAAGGGAACCAAGGTTATAGCGGTAATCAAAAGAATGTAATCCAGGTACAAAGACCAGACATGGAAAAGAGACATACACAACAAAGAACATAAAGTAGCTAACATCATATGTACAAACTAACAAAAGTAAATGAGCAACTCGGACTCCACTAAAAATTGGGAGCATGGACCAGGTGCACCAGTAGGGTAAGCGTCCTCTGCTTTTCTAGAAACACCCGCCGAGTTGCTCATAAAAAGTCAAGTCCGGGGTAGACAAATGTGGAAAGGAAAACTATGACCCGTTGAATAAATCAGTTTTCATGGTGCTGATGGATACACCATAATGATCCATGAGTTCATGATGACGACCATAAAACTTCTGTAGTGATGACTTCAATCTTGTAGCAACATAACCCTGTTCCAGAAGCCTATTTGTTAGAGTTCTAGTGCGATACAAAAAGTCTGCGTAGTTTCGGCAAGCTCTGACATAACATATGAGTTGTAATATGAACACTCCATATGCAGAAGCCAAAGGGATGTTGCCACAGATGAAAGGAAAGTTGACAATTCTGAATAAAAGATAGCAGTGTATAACAAACACTTTACAACTTCCCTCATATTATATATAGTACTATATAGTTATAATACCCCTACTCGACAAGTGGATGATATATTGGAATTATCAATACCCCACCCAACAAATGGATGGTGTATTGGAATCATATTGTCTATCCTGTTATTTATACCTCTGTCTGAAGCCTGGAATTCCTAATTATTTTTCCAAATAGACAGCAGAATTCCGAATATTATTCCAAATTCAGCTTGAAATTTTCATCCAAACCCTTAATTTTGGGCTGAAAATTCATTTTCAGTTTGGAAAAGTCAGAATACTCTATACTTAAGTTTCCGACCTAAAAGTTTGGAATCTCCTGCTGCGGGTTACCTCCATCTGAATTTCAACATTATTATTTAGGCTTCCAATGGATAAACTGATTTCAGATGGTTGTGTGGCTTTATTTAGATGCAGCATACATTGTGATTGATTTTGGGTGATCTTCTATATCAGCTTCATGTTTCATGGGACATTGCCATTTTTTAATACACAAATTTTTGTTCCGAAAATCTCGGCTGCCAATCAGCAATGGATGGAATTATTTCAAAAATTGGTGATGTGACTTTTGAATAGATGGGTAATATGTTTTAAGCAATTTTGTCATCATTTGATTTTGTCAAGCATGGGTCAAGTAAATGCATTACAATTTGGAAATTTGACTATTTTTGGCAGATCATGGCACTATGATGGCCCATAATACTCTGTAGAGGACAAGCTATTTTATCAATATTTTTAATTTTTAATATATTGTATCTTATATGTATGCTTCAATTCTTGACTTTCAGTCATTGCAAACTTTGACTTTTAAATAAAAAACATATTCAGAAAAGTAGTATAGATATTGAACTATATATTTCTCATTGAAGGTCACGACTTACTGATATTCGAATATCAGATGACCCCCTGTAATTACTGGCTAATTTTTTGATAGTTCTGATGTTGATGTGTCAAAAATTATAAACATAATAAAACTATAAGTTATCAAATGAACAGATAAGATTTCTTATCCTAATCAAGTTGGAAATGTCAATTCATGCCTGAAGTGGGCAGAGTAATTAGACCCTATATGACTTCACACAGTGGGGAAAAATTGTCAATCAGCATGTTTTAGAATCATAGCATTAAGATTATAACAATTGTATATATTGTTTCACATAGCATTTTACACCCATACAAGAAATATAAAACTTATGGTATGAAATAACCAATTATCAGATTTAAATGTTTTTATGATTCTTTTGTTGTGTAAAGTGACAAATGGTTGATTATTGTTAGTCAACATTTAGATAACAGCCAAGATTACTCAATGTTATTTAAATATATCATAGTGATAGCATATAGTTCCAATCAGAAATGATTCCTTGATTTTGGGGCAGAAAATTCTACATATAACTGTAGAGGCCAAATTTTATTTGAATATTTAGTTTAATACTCCATAACAAATCTACCCTAGTTATCCTCAATATGGTAATGAAAACTATGATGAAAAAAATTCTGGAAATCAGAAAAAAGGGCAACTAGTATTGGGTCTTGCAAAGTAACTAACATAGTGTGAACTGAACTTAATATTTTTTATTATTGATGATACTTGATCTGTTATGATTGTTAAATAGTTTTGTGTATACAATTAATGTTAGGATTAAGATCTTTGATTCTAATGCTGCTTGTTAAAGGTTACTCCTTGAAACATGTGTAAAGAGCATATCATAACTTGCAATATTTACAATTGGTATTTTTTTTTTATGACTGAATGAATTACAGCAACTACAATGATGAAAGTGAAGGGATTAATTTTGTCTTGCCTTGAATTACAACAAGTACAATGATGATGTTCAAGGGATACATGTATATTTTGTCTTCCCTTGAGTTACAGCAAGTACAATGATGATGTTCAAGGGATAGATTTTGTCTTCCCTTGAGATACTGCAAGTACAATGATGATGGTCAAGGAATAGATTTTGTCTTCCTTTGCTTAAATGGTAATAACCTAAATAATGCTCACTCTGTTATGAATGAAGATATTTTTGTCTACGGAACAAATGCAGGACATTTGGTTCAAAGTGAAGAAGAAATGTACAGTGGACAGCATTATGAACATCAGGCATGGATAAGATGCCTGAGAATATCATATTCATTTTTAGGTTAGATAACTCAGTGCTTATTCTTATTCAGTCAGAATAAACATAAAAACCTGAATTGCTTTATTATAAGAAGTGTATACCAAACTAACACCATATCCCTACACACTAACACCATATCCCTACACACTAACACCCTATCCCTACACACTAACACCATATCCCTACACATTAACACTCCATCCTTACATTATGTATGATAATTTATACTTGCTATACCAGTCAGCATTGATTTGATCAGATGTTTCTAAGGCTGGCCATATTTCCATCTGAGCCATGAAAACTGATTTGTTCATCGTGTCATAAGTTTTCCTTTCCTCTTGTCTACCCTGGACTTGAGTCTTTATTAGCAACTCGGCTGTAGTTTCTAGAAAAGCAGAGGATGCTTACCCTACCAATGCACTTGGTCCATGCTCCCAGTTTTTAGTGGAGTCCGAGTTGCTCATTTGCTTTTGTTACTTTGTATGTATTATTTTAGTTACTAAATGTCCTTTGTTGTGTGTCTGTTTTCCATGTCTGGTCTATGTCCCTGGATTACATTCTTTTGATTACCGCTGGAACCTTAGTTCCCTTGATTACTCACTCTGATACTTTGGTTTATCTTACAATGGACTCTTACTAATGAAAAAACAAAGAAAGGTATTGATTACTGCTTTAAAATCTTGGTCAGCTTTCAAGTTTTTTAATCTACTGAAAATCTCTTAATCAGAATTGTTTCTCCTAACATCCATGCCAACACAATTATGTTTTTGAATTAAAAGTAGAAAAAAAATAATGGATACTTACTTATAAGGTTGTACATTGTGTGGACACCATGATCTTATACAATCAGGGTTCATATTAACCAAAAAAGCTGTACATAGTGTGGAGACCATGATCACATACAATCAGGATTCATATAAACCAAAGAGGTTGTACATAATGTGGACACCATAATCACATACAATCAGAATTCATATAAACCCAAAAGGTTGTACATAGTGTGGACACCATGATCACATACAATCAGGGTTAATATTAACCCAAAAGGTTATACATAGTGTGGACACTATGATCACATACAATCAGGGTTCATATTAACCCAAAAGGTTGTACATAGTGTGGATACCATGATCACATACATTCAGGATTCATATAAACCAAAGAGGTTGTACATTGTGTGGACACCATGATCACATACACTCAGTGTCCTTGTCCGATTTCCTCTGACCATGCAACCCTAAAGGAGAGGCCCAGTTTTTATACATCCGTCTAAGACGGAACGTATTATTGTATATCATTGTCCATCCGTGGTCAACTCTTCAGACAATAACTCAAAAATACTTTCACCAACTTTTATGAAACTTTGATGAAATGTTCATATCTATTGACATATGTTCCCTTTCGATTTTTATAAATTTCAGATATATCGTTTCCATGTTATGAATTTTTATACTTAAGAAATGGCGGAAACAGCCAAGGAAATTTATTTGTTGAAAAATCATTGAAAACGGACCATTTGTGTAGCCTTGATAGTGCCTAATTGTTTTCTAAATGATCATATAAATTCATTAAATGCATGAGGACAAGTTAAAAGGGCAACAGGTTTATCATGCGCTGAAACTGCAGCTCTTCATTTTATTACGATTTAAAATGTCATCAAAACAGGGTTTCTCTTTGAAAATGATCAAAACTTAATAAAAAATGTAATTTTTGTAGCAAATATGTTATCAGCAAACAGGAAAATGATTCCAGAACTAGGTAGGTGTGACATGAACAATTTCAACTGGAAAGTCATTAAAAGTGGTTGAAGGGCGGTACTCCGTGGTACCGCTGAATCTCCAACTTTTTTTATGGCACATTGTTCTGACCCCAACCAAACATATCAATATCAAAATAAAAAAAAAAGAGCGGGGTTGCAAGGTCAGAGGAAAGTTGGACTATAAGGCTCCATATATACCGTGTAGACACTGTGGCCTGATACACTCAGGCTACATATGAATTAATTAGGTTGCATATAGTATCACCATGATGACTATATACTTGTATGCATTTGGACTTAATATTAACCCAGGGGGTGTGTGTATATTGATGTACATGGGCTGGAAATTGACACTTAATGGATTTAATTAATATATGTACAGGTTAACTACTATCTGACTTTTATAGTTCTCTGATAGAAACTAAGTACCTATATAGCTCCCAGGACAAAGCTCTAGGCCAATTAGTTAATGTAGCTTCATGAATAATTGAAATGTATTATTAGGTTTTAATGTTTGACAGTAAGTCGGTCAATGATGAGAATAGGCCGAGTTGCATCATACTGCTTCTTAAAGTGTCATGAATATTGTGGGTTTATTGTTAAAAGTTTTGAGTGTAGTTAGGGAGGTCTACTCAGTTAGATTGCTTTAAACTAATTGTAGTTCCATACTTCTTGAATATATCTAACTTAGATATCAAATATTTCTTATTAGTATTTGGCAAAATGTTTTGGTTTTGCTAAACTTCACATCACGGATTCTGTCCTTTGCAAAATATATTTGGATTCTGAATGAATTTTATTATTTTAATTTTATTAATGCCCCCCTTTCCCAAATGCTGAAGAAAAAGAAAAAGTTTTTTCTTCTTCAGAAAATCATTTTTTTAATGATAATTGCAACCTGAACAAAGGCTGCATCATAAATTTATTTTGATTGGTTATGCCCTTTGAACTGTCTTCTAACCAGACCACACAGATGTTGGTCTTAATGAATGAAAGTAATTGGCAGAAACTGCTAATGAAATGAATAATCTCTGGTGAAATCAACATGGTTTTCTGTGTGTAATGTATGTACCATATGGAACAGACATAGCTTGGCATTTGTGGTCAATGATCTAGGTCATAATCTGGACTGTTTGTTACATGGTATAATGAGACTCAGTTAATGATTAAACAATGCATGTTAAGCCTTTTGTCAATTAACTTTAGAATAAAAATTTTGCAGAGAACTTCATTTCCTTGATAGAAGTCATTCTGTAAAGATCTAGCTTCTTTGAGAATAACCAGCAGGTATAGAGAATATAAGTGTTCTGTCATTGTCCTTGTTTGATCACTTGTGTTTTTGTGTGGTTTTTGTTGGTGAAATAAATTTCTGTGATTTAGTACTCCAAGTCTAGGCAAATTGCAAATGAGACATTATTTTAAGCCCTATGATTAAATTTTAGGTAAATTAGCTTACCATGAAACAGTTAATTTGCAAATTAAATAATAAGTATTCTCAAGTTTTTAATTTTTTTATGGAGATGAATGCCAAAGAAAAAACCTTTTTTCATGATGGCCTTGACTAGCCAATTCCAAAATAAACGAGGCCAACAAGGGCATGCTCTATGTACTATTACTTATTTGTATTCTGAACACATTATCAACCCTGTATCTGTCTCTGCTTATTAGTTTCTTTGAACCTCTGAATTTATAGGTGCAAAACTAAACTAATACATAAAAATGAATTGATTATGACTATTTGAATGACCATTCTATAACTAGTGAAGGTATGTGGTCATTGCTTATAGATAAAATCCTAGGTAATACCTCATAAAACCCAGGAAATGTAGTGATCACAGGCATGACCTCTAGATGACCTTCAGGGCTGGATCAGGTAAATAAGGTCTTTCAGTGTGGAATTTATGGGCCAATAAATTATCCATGATTGGTCTCATTTCAACTCCCCCACTTCAAAAGGAGAAGGAACATTAAGACAGATTAAAGGGTTCCCAGTGAATTTAACTTTAATTTTGTTAACAGTAAATTATTGAAGGAATTACTGTTATATTTCACATGGTGCACACTAAATAAACTATGTAAGTGTGCACCACAGGCATTTGGGTTATTTTAAATAGGCAGAAAGAAATATAACTGTCATTCCTTATAATTTTGTGTAAGTATCAAAATTTAAGGAGTAAATCACCAAAAAAGGTTGGTGACATCACAGTTACATTACAAAATTTGGTTTATGAGATAATGGACTAATTTTTCAGTCCGATCTGAAAGCATGTTAAATCTGAAATTTAATATTAAAAGATATATACAGATATGTATGATTAATGTGCAGGTCTTTTGTTTTTTTTAGGCAGACTGCTTTCTTTCAAACTTAATTTGTGTTCTGTCAATTACATCAATACCCAGAATTTTGATATTTAAAAACCAGCAATAAAAAAAAACAAAAAAAACAACAATAAAGCAAGAACTTGAAAAGATTTCATAGATTTCATATATAGGGGGTACCTATACATAGCATGCTGCACTCCAATTGATTATGGGTGTCTTAATTCAAGGTTCAGATGGTCTGGGTTTTAATCAGAAATTAATTTATAAACACTTCAAAATGACCATATTGATGTTCATTTCAGGTAGACAGATCCAGGTAAATGTTAGTTACTTTATTGGTATATTCTTTACAAGACCATGTCAATACTATACACTATTGACCAAAGAATCCTGGCTTCAACATGTGGAATTCAGGATGTAGACACAAATCTATAAAAAATAATCAGGATTTCTGATATTTGAGCATTATCTTCCTCTCATCTGCATTTACACACAGTAGTATGCAGGCAGCAATAATATAAAACATTATACTAGTTCACATGTAGCTATCTTACTTCCTTGTTTGGCATTCTGCTATTTAAGGGTGAGGACACTACAAAAAGGTCAGTCACTAGATTGGTATGAAGATAAACACCTTTTATAACAATACATGGTAATACACAGTAAGAGTTAACACTTTGTATGGTATTTAATGTCTGAAATCCATTAGAGGATTGTCAAGTCGGGATTTAAATGTTGCAAAGATTTAGACATAAACCTATAACTAAGCCTGAATCTCCAGAATAAAACCAGATTTTATTACATAATATACCACATTCACACTGATTTGTATTGTCCACTGTGAACACCCCCTTTTTATCTTCTTTCCTTCAGTATGGTTTTATAAGGTGGAGAATTGTTGTTATATCATTATGTCAGTCTTATAGATTCATTTGGTGAAGGCAAGACAATTCTATGCAGGCAAATTTTGTTCACATGTAGCTTTACATGAAATTCGCTTCACATGAACTTGATACAAAAATTTACATGGAATTCAGGTGATGGCTTGATTTCATGTGAATACTCTGTCACAGATTTTATTTGCTCAGTAAAAATCAGGTGAAAATCATGTAACATTTTCTGAACCTTTTAAAATTCTATGTAACAAGATCAAGGATTCTTTTGGCAATTTTGATGTGAGGAATTTTTCATTAAAAAAAATACCATTTCTGAACACCACATACAATAATTATGATCAGTTCATTTCATAACAGCTAAATTGGAGTAAATGTCATTCAATAAAGTTATTAGACTGGAGGGGTATTAACTTGCCCTATTATACATCTACCTTTTGTTGACAATAATCATGTTGATAATACAAGTAGTCTGTGATTACAGGGGTGTTTGTTTGTTAAATGTCCCTACCCAAGGGGCACTTGTTGGACACCCCTATAATTGTTTGGTTGTATCCTGTTAACAGTAGGCTAAGGTTATGGGTCATTAAATATGACAGAAACAAGATCTGCACAATCAGCTGATTTCAAACATAAACAAAGGATTATAGAGAAGTTGGTGAGTGTTTTTGTTTTAAGTTAGGTTTTGATTTTTAAAGATGTTTTAGTATAGCATCTGCAGTACGCTATAGAGGTCATTAAAAATGTAAAAAAATATACACAAGGATTTTAAACAGTATTAGTCTATACATGCATGTTGTAATTCTCCACATATCATATGAGATAATCATGATTATGTGATAAATATAGTGAATACTTTATGAATACCCATGGCTGTATATATATCACCATGGTTCAATATATTATCTTTTGAAATGTTGAAAATGATCTTTTATGTGGCACGCTGTAAGGAGATTTCAGTGTGTAAGAGAGATATGCTTCCAGGTTATCTCTAGTCTTTTTGGTCGAATATTAATTTTTGGTAGTGGTATGTCTTTACATATATGTCTGGTTTGGTTAAATTATAAGTTAATGCAGCATGACTTTAAGTGTATCCCCTGCTAACAGTATTTGGTGTATATAGGAATTTGTAACTCACCCAGCTGTTCAGTGTGTTTTGAGGATATTTTATACAAAAGTTACCTTGATGAAGATTGCCATTGTTATATGGTACCAGTATTGCATTGCATATCCCTGAGCGGTGTACGTCAAAACATGGAGGCTATTAATATATAGTGCGTTTTCTTTTTGCCTTTCTTCAAACTAATGTTTTGTCAAAAGATATGAACAATGACTTATAAAATAGAGCAAACATCACACTGTAAGATGACACACTTTTTGTGAAGAAAATTTAACATTTTCACATAAAAATGTTCCACTGAAAAGGTTGGTTTGATGAGTGCAACACGAAAGTAAAAGAAGAGAAAATGGCTATTTACATTTCAAGACTACTTTTTTGTATGATCTTCGAGGACTAACCCTACTTTTTTTGCGTGGAATTATTTTTTGACATGTCTTTAGAAATGCTACATAAGTGAAAGTTTTATTTAATTAATTTACATATTTAAAAAAAAATCATAAAAATATGCACTTCACTATAGAAGTCTATGGGAAAATTAATACAATACTGAGACCATATGTCTGCAAAGGTAATCCAATATGAGGATTTAATATTCATGTTTAAAATTTGTAAGTGCAACTCCTCCATAACTCAGCATCTTGGATTTTGATGAAATTTCTTGGAAAGTTTGTAGTTGTGGAAGAAGAAATTGTCTGCAAAGGGTGATAACCCTGTATACAAAACACCTTCACAAATGTCAGGACTCATATATGTAATACGTCCATTAACCAAGGATTTTTTATGTCAGGTCACTGCATGTGGAAATTATCCAGCTTAAGGAAGTCCCAGTATTCATAGTTTAGTTAGCTATCCCTATTTCTACATTCTATGGAATAAAAGATATAGCCATATCCTTTGAACTTTAATTTTATTTATTAGATTATGTTAATGAGTAATATTATTTATTAACATAGTTATCTATAGCCTATATCTTTATTCAAAGAGTATTTGATTGACCTTCAACTACAGTGATCCAGTGACTCTGGGCTGACAGTGTGTTGGCATGCTATAGAAAAACTTGCATAATCTGAGTAATCGATATAAATTAAATGTACAACACAAATGCCTCCTGAAACCTTTTTTTAGTTCTTAGTCATGAGTTTCTCTGATGATAATTAATTTCTTGATAGTTCTGTGTTTTAAATGTTATTAATGTTAATTTTCTCTGCTCCATCTCTGTCCCTTTGGGGCACCTTGCCTCTAGATATATTGAGATTTTCTCTGCTCCATATTTGTCTCTCCAGATGTTGAGATTTTCTCTATCCCATTTCTGTCCAGGGATGTCAGTAGTATTTTAAGTAGTAGGAGAAAAAGAAAAGGTAGCAGGTAGACTGATGAAAATTTTGCAAGAGTTGACCCATTTTTGAAAATAAAGTAGCTGTCAAAAGATTGCAAGTAGCCATCCAATTTTGCCAGTTGATGGCATCTATTGACTGCCATCCCTGCTGTTCCTCTAGATGTTGAGATTTTCTCTGCTCCATCTCTCTCCCTCTAGATGTCGAAATTTTCTCTGCTCCATCTCTGTCTCTCTAGATATTGAGAATCTTTGCTCCTTCTCTGTCCCTCTAGATGTTGAGATATTCTTTGATCCATCTATGTCCCTCTAGATGTCGAAATTTTCTCTGCTCCATCTCTGTCCCTCTAGATGTTGAGATTTTCTCTGGTCCGTCTCTGTCCCTCTAGATGTTGAGATTTTGTCTTCTTATGTGTTTCTATTGAGATGTTATCTATTTCCTCTCTGTCCCTGGGGTCTTTCTCTTCATGGTGGGGTTTGGAATTCTTGCTGTTGTTTCCCTCCCTTCTTTTTTTTATCGCAACAGGACCTTTTGTTTATGGAGGTTCAAGTTAAATGATCTGGCTAAAAAAAAAAACAACTAGTATTGCTTTACCAGAGAAGAAAGTTTTTATAGTGGGACAAATTTTTTTGCACTCAGGGATTGGGAAGGAAATTTTAAGAAGGGGCCATTTTCAGGCTTATTTCAAAGATATTCAAAATCTGAAGTGCCACTTGTTAACAAACCATATAGATTTCTTTTATGTGAAGGGGTCATTTCCTGACAGAAGGGGCAAATGGTTCATGGCCCCTTGCCTTTCCAAACCCTTTCAGTACTGACTCACCAAGTCCAAGGAATATACAACATTTAGACAGTGTAATCAATTAAAACCAAGTCTTACAAATTTTATTTTAGCTAAAATCAATTCATCCAGTAGGTTTTATTAGTCTAAAACCAATCAAATCATGTTTAATGTAATGCATTCTGTCAGGTACAGGAATGTGGTCATTTATAATTACAGTAAACCATTTATATAAAGGCTCTGTCTGTCTGACCATCTATCAGTTCACATTTCTAGTAAGCACAACTCCTCCTGAACCACTGAAGGGATTTTGATGAAACTTTTTAGTAAGGTTGGATATCATATGTAGATGTGCATGAAGCAATATAATAACTGTCAAGGGACTCCAAAGGGTGATAATCCAAATAAGGGTTTAACTTGTTAAAGCCTTGTAAGCAGTACTCTTCCTAAACTGCTCAAGGTATTTTGATGAAACTTTACAAGAAAGTTTTTCAATATATTTAGATGTGCATGAAGGAATATAGTTACTGTAGAAGGACTGCAAAGGAAGAAGATATTGGTTATACATTCAATTGCATTTGAAGATTGGGGGATACTCTCTTTGTGAGCTTGCTAAATGTATGTCTAGTTTAATCTTGGTTTACTTTGAAGTTTTTGTGTATCAAAATTTTTTCTAAGTTTGATTTAGAATAATTGGAAGATATCAGTGAATGAACCAAGAATATGTTTGCCTCTCCCAATCTGGATCAGCTTAAAATTGGAAAATCAAAAATATATTTGCTATTGAAATTAGTTCACATGGGATTTGCAAAAATAGCAATTCATTAGTTAATAATGTGTACTTTGGAAAAACATCAAAAAAACAATACCTAATTATGTAGTAGAGTGGTTTTTGATTACCACTGTTAGTAATTACATCATAGAAGTGACTGGCAGCTTGTAATGTTTAATTTGGCAGAAGTAATAATACACTTTGATTAATTGATGCTTTTTTCTGTATTGTTTTGTCTCATTTAAAGTAAAAAGTTGTCCAGTTATAGTAGAATGCAGTTGTGAACTGTAACCCTGTGAATTGTTGATGAGTATGGCGAGACATGTCTGAACCTACTATATAACAAGAATAGGTATGGTGTATATATCACACAAGTATGTATGGTGTATATATCACACAAGTATGTATGGTGTATATATCACACAAGTATGAATGGTGTATATATCACACAAGTATGTATGGTGTATATATCACACAAGTATGTATGGTGTATATATCACACAAGTATGAATGGTGTATATATCACACAAGTATGTATGGTGTATATATCACACAAGTATGTATGGTGTATATATCACACAAGTATGAATGGTGTATATATCACACAAGTATGTATGGTGTATATATCACACAAGTATGTATGGTGTGTATATCACACAAGTATGTATGGTGTGTATATCACACAAGTATGAATGGTGTGTATATAAACACAAGTATGTATGGTGAATATATCACACAAGTATGTATGGTGAATATGTCAAAGGAACAGCAACTTCACCAGGATGAAAATGTCAGCCAAAGGCCACCAATTGGTCTTTATTGAACAACAAGAAAATGCCACAGGGCAGGCTGCAGCTTGCCCCATCATTATACACAGGTACATAACCTGTCTTATCCAGCCTCATACCACAGGGCAGATTGTAGCTGGCCATCATTATTCACAGGTACATAATCTGTCTTATTCAGCCTTATGCCACAGGGCAGACTGCAGCTGGCCCTATCATTACACAGGTACAAACTGTAGCTGGCCCTCATTATGCACAGGTTCATAACCTTCTTTTCCCGCCTTCTCTTTATGTTGTTTGCATTCTAGTTTGAATCTTCATAGATTGAACAACTTCCTAAAGTAAATAAAATATTAGCCAGAAATTAACTCAATTTCAAATCACCATAACCAACACAGAGGTATTTACTTATGGGGATTCTCTGTATTTTCTATGACTTTGCTCTATGGATTGTGAATATCTCCATAGTACCTATGTTGAAATTTCATAAAGTTCAGGATTTTAAAGATCATTTTCATAAAATACAGTGAAAAATATGGATTGTCATCAAATAGTAATAACAGGTCTGCAAATGAGCCTTGTCGAGTTTGTGATGATGTTGAAATTAACTATAATGCTGGCATGACTAATCCCCTTAGTAGAGGTTAGTTTAACATTTTTTGTTACTCCTTTTCTAAATTCCAAAATAATTCTGAATTTAAATAAGTTACATAAAGTTTGAATTGACATCATGTTAATACTTGAAGTGACTAACACTTAAACTCATGATTTGTGCACCATTTTGCAGGTGCAGGGTCATAAATCATCATAGAAATTAATAGGATAAATGTTATCAATATTTTATCTGTCAAAGGTCAAAATTTGCATAACTTTTCAATAAGTTATCTTCTTAATTCAGCTGTGTATTATGATATTATGGAGATAAGTTTTTATTTTGGCACTTTGTTAATCATGAAGTGTTATTCAAGACAAGGAAAGAGAGATTTATTTGATTAAGCTATTATAAGTACAAAAAGGTCAAGGCTGGTCAGGATACCTACCTCAGAGTGGTTTATTATGATGACAGGTGGCTTGTACTAGTAAAGGTTAACTCAGCAACATGTCCAGTAGAATATTGACAGATCTACTGAAAAGATTTTTCATTTATTCTGAATGACTCCAGTGAAAGTTTTAAAAAACAGATTTCCATTGAAATACAAATCTCAACGAAATGTATGACTACAATTAATTAAACCTGAGAAAAACTCAATCTTCCGAAATGAATTCATTCTATATAATGCTATGTGTAAAAAAACAATATACCAATATTGTAGATGTAATATATGCTTGTTTTCTTAGTAATAACACACATGTCTCTATCTCTATTCACTTCCTTTCAGTTGAAGTATATTTGTTGCTTATTATTGACCTTGAATTAGTCAGCTTAATGACCTTGGATTAGTCAGCTGTATAAAAGTCAATCATGAAGTGACTGAGCCAGATTATTCTTTGGAGTTCAATCATTTCTTTACTTGGAAATTGTGATTGGATTTATCTCCAAGGTGAAAGGGCTTTCAGTATTCTCTATTAAGATTGGAATTATTTTGACCCTGGCATCTGTGTCTGTATTATAGATCAGTTGATGGGGGAGAGGGAGCTGCTTTAAATAAAAGGTCCAAAACCTGTATAAAGTATGGTAGCTTGCTTAAAGCACCTGTATAAAGTATGGTAGCTTGCTTAAAGCACCTGTGTAAAGTATGGAAGCTTGCTTAAATCACCTGTATAAAGTATGGTAGCTTGCTTAAATCACCTGTGTAAAGTATGGAAGCTTGCTTAAATCACCAGTATAAAGTATAGTAGCTTGCTTAAAGCACCTGTATAAAGGATGGAAACTTGCTTAAAGCACCTGTGTGTAGTATGGTAGCTTGCTTAAATTACCTGTATAAATTATGGAAGCTTGCTTAAATCACCTGTATAAAGGTTGGAAGCTTGCTTAAATTCCCAGTATAAAGTATGGAAGCTTGCTAAAAGCACCTTTATAAATTATGGAAGTTTTCTTAAAGCACCTGTATAAAGTATGGTAGCTTGCTTAAAGCACCTGTATAAAGGTTGGAAGCTTGCTTAAAGCACCTTTATAAATTATGGAAGTTTTCTTAAAGCACCTGTATAAAGTATGGTAGCTTGCTTAAAGCACCTGTATAAAGGTTGGAAGCCTGCTTAAATCACCTGTGTAAAGGTTGGAAACTTGCAGTAGTAAAATGGCTAATAATGGGAGCATCAAAACAAAAAATTTTGTAAAGATTAAATTACCTTGACATTTTTAATTTTTTTTGAAAACTAAATGTGCCTTCTAACCACTGTATGGAATGTTATTGACATGCAGTAACAATCTGATATTGATGACATTTATATAAGCACAACAATACTTAGGCCCTTTTAGATTGTCATGACAATGCTGATTGTTGTTCTTTGGCATTTTAAAAAAATTCTTAGAAGATTTCAGAGACTAAGACTGAATAGCCCCGTGAAATCTTTGTATAGAAAGTCATTGACATAGTAACAGTTTGATTCTGTTTTAGCTGTTATGTAACAGTGTTTATAAAACCATAAAAATAACTTTTATCATTTATCTGACAAACATGGAGCACAGAGTAAACATCTCTAAAGCTTGACATTACATCAGATTTTACAAATCTAGGAATGTTTAATGGCAATAAACTTCAGACATGACAAGATAAGAAAAGTACATGATAAAAAGCAATCTGCTCCAATACTGTATATCCTTCATTGGCAGTAATACTACCAGATTGTAAGTTTCTTGTGAGCTGCTCTTGTGACTCTTTATATTATTTGTTGTTTGTGTTATTTTTTTCTTTATACATGATGGGAGAAAGTGGACTTTAATGGTACTGTCTTGCAAATATAGATTCTCCTTTAAAAATGAATTATTTAAATTATTTCTCCACTTGAGCTGGTAAAATTAAGGTTTTCAGCAAATGGGCTTTAGCAAGCATGCTGAAATCTTAATTTTATTATTATAGAGTGGGGAAATAGTCTACATCAAGAATAAGCTGAATGGGAATCAGTTTCTCCCATGAAATCGATAGAAAATGTAGAAAATATAAAATGGTCAGAAATCTCTAGCAGAGATTGTATAAGTGGCAGGCGGTTAAAAAAAAATCACATGCATTTTTAATCACTGGGTTAGATTGGTTAAGATGATACCATACATTATACTTTCTCTATCAGAATCAGATTGGTGGTAATGGAATAAATGGATTTCAGCATTTATTATGTAGAAGTTACGTCATGTTTCAAAATAATGTACATTTCTTTTATTTCTCCTTTCAGATGCAGCATCCTTATTGATTTAAATGGAAAAGAAAATGTTCCTACAGACTCCAATTATTTGCTTGGTTACCATGATTTAAGCTCCAATGTGACCCTGGCAGATGGTCTTCAACTTCACAAGAACTCTTAGGGACAAGGCATTGTAGCCTTACTTGTAAAGCTTCAGGTAAGCTTATGGTTTCCTGTTGTTGTTTTTATAATGGGAAAAGATAATTTTCAAAAGATAATAAAAATCTGAAGATTTTACATGATTTTCCCTGATGAAAATGTTACTAATTGCAAATTGGAAATTGATTTTGGCTTCAAATGGCCATAGAATAAATGTTGATGTGATTTAGTTGTTATATTTGGATCTGTAGGTGTAAAGTACAAACTATCCAAATATTGGTCAGATATTTTTGATTTTATAGGTATATTTCTGGTAGATCCTCTTATATTGTATTGGATTAAGGTTTATTTGTTAGCTGTTTAACCCTGATAGTCCTTTTTTTTTTGAAATTTTTTATGCATTGTGCATTGTGGTATTTACAAAATAGTGTTCATCCTCCTGTTACTAGAATGTTTTTACTACTGGCCGATCTTTTAAAAGTATTACATATTGGGGGACCAAACAATGAGGGAATGTATTTACCTTTAATCCAGCTGATTGTTGTAGGAAGGCCAAACAAATTGTGGTGGAGTAATGGTTTGTTATCACCTAAAGACACTAGTGGTTTTCATGTGGTGGTGAAGTAATGGTTTGTTATCACCTAAAGACACTAGTGGTTTTCATGTGATAACTTGATAATTAGTAGGTTGGCAGGTTTATGACAAGGCTCCAAACTACAAAAGGATTTAGGGTTTATATAACCCCAATTGAAAAAAAGGAGGGTATATATCTTTAGTAAGAGCATATGAATGGTATGATATTGTTCCAAAATATACTACTATGGTCATGATCAGACTGGGATAGATTTTGGGGATTAAGACTTTGAACATTTCAGAAATTGGGGACCTAAAGGAGGCCAGAAACATGCACTTTCCTGATGTCCAGACAATGACTTGACTATTAAGTGAATTGATCTCTCTGAAATTGTATTCCAACATATAATACCACAAAAGGAAGGCTGTGTCATTGGTTTGGAGGTATTGACTGGAATTATTTAGAAATAAGGGGTCAAAAATTTACCACTTTCATTCTGGTCAGATTCTTATCCTGTGTCAAATATCTAAATGTAATCAAAGTTCAAATCTATATCAAGTTTAATTGGTGTGTCTATACCTACTCCAACTGTTTGCGGATGTATCAAGTTGTCCTTGCAAAGTATTTTATCATCCATATGCTTTAAGATTCTCTGAAAATTAAGGACTTGTTGTTAGCATGTTTTGATATTCTTAGCATGACAATTGACATAACATGCAACCATTAATTTAGTAATTATTGCTTAGAACTTTTTCTAACATTTGTAGATGGTTATCAAAGGAATAAGTAACTCTTGAGATATTTCCTCCTAGGAATCCATACACAGCCATGAAATAAAGGCTTGAACCTTCACAGCATTAACCCTTATATACAAAGGAAATATAGATTAATAATACCTATGGTCCTATGATTATAGGAGTTAATTGGAAGCTTGAATAACCAAAGTAAGATCATGAAAGCATAAGATATGATGAGTGGGCAGAACACATTCCTTCTAAAGTGAAATTATTTAGGGGTAACAGTCTGTATGGTTATTTTTTTGGTAAAAGATCACTATTTTTTTTATCCAATTTATTTGAGCAATGTTTCCCATCAGTAGGTGTTGGAGGAATCAATGATTAGCTTATTTGCCCATTGTTCTTTTCTTTATTTTAATGCCCCACCCGCCAAAAAATTGCCTAAAAAATGTTTGCAATTGCAATTAATCATTACTTAAAAGTTCTTATTCTTTACTTTTCCTTTGCCCCTTTTCTATGGTGATCAAAGTTAATCACTAGAATTATAGGGGACTGCAGGACCAGGCTCCACAGAACATAATAAGGATCTAAAAACTTGTCTTCTTGACTACATGTCTTAGTTTCCAAATAAGACAGGTTGTAAAAACTTGTCTTCTTGACTAGCCGTTTTAGTTTCCAAATAAGGCAAGCTCTAAAAATTTTTCTTTTTGGCTAGATGTCTTAGTTTCCAAATAAGGCAAGCTCTAAAAAATTTTCTTTTTGACTAGACGTCTTAGTTTACAAATAAGGCATGTTCTAAAAAGTTTTCTTTTTGACTAGACGTCTTAGTTTCCAAATAAGGCAAGCTCTAAAAATTTTTCTTTTTGACTAGCTGTCATAGTTTCTAAACAAGGCATGTTCTAAAAACTTGTCTTGAAAACCTGACTGGCCTGCTTTTCTTTAAAATAAGGCTTACTCTAAAAACTTGGCTTCCAGTTCTAAATAAGCAAAGCTCTAAAAACTTGTCATTCTGACTTGTCTGTTTCCAAACACAGCTAACTCTAAGAACTTTTCTTCCAGACTGACCTAATTTGTTCCTCAAACATATAATAAAGATACATTATCCAATGAATATTCAGATACTGAATTTCAGTATTTACTGTTTTTAGATTCCAATTCTATTGGAAGTTGCTAGGAGTTTTGACATTGTAATAAGAATAAAGGTTGACTCTTGCTGCAGGAACTTTTGTATTACAGCAATAACCTGGTACCCTAACAACTTTAAATCTTGATAATAGATAAGTCCATTTATTTGAGAACTTGTCCATTCTTGTTGTTAACAGGTATTGAGGTTAATTTCTTGATGTTTTCCCTGGTTTTGACTTCTCATGTGATTAATTAGTATTATATTTAAACTGGGTAAAAGTGTTTATAGTCAACCTTATCAGATCAGGAGATATTCTGGGTGGTCAGTGGGATTAAATTGGCTCAAGTATTTTTCTTTATTGATATGATAAAGTTGTTGTATTTACGTGATAAAGTAATGAAATTTTTGATAGATGTTCATAGAAGTGATGTTTATATCATTTTGTTTATTTACCAACAAACTCTCTCACCATTCACTGTAGGGATAAAGGAATCATTCTGCTGCAGAACAATAGAAACAACACCAAATGGAGGAAGTGAAAACAAATTTGTTGCCGATTTGTTAGAAATATTATCCAACTTATGTTTACTGTTAGTCAACATATGACTTGTTTGGACAGAATTTAGTACCGTAGTGGTCAATATGTGGATTATTTGTTCAGATCATTTGAGCGTTTTGATGAATCAATAAATATTATTAGGTTAATAAGACTATAGGAGAGCTAATTATTACTGGAAGGTAACAGTCAATGATCATAGCAAGGATGTAATGTTCTAGAAAGTGTAAGTTATCTACTATAAAACTAATTGCATTTTAAAATTTTACTTGATGGGTTGTAATGTAAGTATATAGTTGTTTGTTATGAAAAAAATTAATTGATCTTTCAAATTACTTTCTAAATTTAAAAACTATGTAAGTGATCAAGATGATAAAAGTTTTTAATGTTAGAAAATTATTTCTGTCCGATTTAATTGAAAGAAGAATTGAATTGCTTTTCTTGTTGGTCTTTCTTTTTAATATAATTTGAATGAAAACTGGATAAGGTAGTTTTATGTTTGGGTTTAAATTTTTGAGAAATATTTATCTCTGGAAACATTAATGAAAAATATGGTATTGGTTTGGAACAGTTAGCCATTGTTTACATGACTATGCTGTCAGAAGAGTTATAGGATCATTTTGGCAAGTTCTTAGATTTCTTCATTTTCTGTGAAAATCATTGTGCTAGACACAAACGGTCAGATACTGCTGATGTTCCTGTATTTTTTGCCAATATTTATATATCTGTATAATTTGTTAATAATACTGAATGCTCTATAGCCTTCTGTGATATTTGATTATACAGATACCTAAAAACTTTTAACAACTGTTTTTTTTTTTACCATGGTCCATTTATAAGCTTTACTTTTACTACATTTTCATTGAAAGATAATGATAATGTATAAGTATGTCATGTATGTACATGGTTTTATTTATATAGATTTTACAGAAAAGTTTCAGTGAGCTAATAAAAACTTAGATTTGACCTTAGTAAGAGATATATTGAGATCAAGATTTGACATTAGTAAGAGATATATAGAGATCAAAATAATCTCTGCCTCTGTTGTGATGGTTCTACTTACTTTTTATCATTTAAACCACATTCCTATTCTGCACTTTTCAAAACACCTTTATTTTGTGAAAGTAGTTTAATATTTTGTGGTTTGTTCGAACTGTCAGTTTGTCAAGTTTTAAATATGTTTAAAATACATAGAACCTCTAAGCATGTTGTTTGTAAACTTTAATTCATGGTTTAATTGAACCAGAAAAATCATGACAACAGTGAAAATTGTAGGTTCTTTATGAAACCTAATTATTCCACAGAATGGTGCTAAAGTATAGTGATATGTGAGTGATCCTGGTTTTGTAAAAAATCAAGTACCTAACACCAGACAGTTAAGAGATATACATACATGTACTTGTATCAATCAAACAGTAAAATGAACTATTTAAAGTCTGTGTTTATTATCAAGTTATTGCAGAGACCTTATGAAGCCTCCTGGTCCCCTACATTGTATATCAAGTTATTACAGAGACGTTATAAAGCCTCATGGTCCTCTTTATTGTATATCGAGTTATTACAGAGATGTTATAAAGCCTCCTGGTCCTCTACATTGTATATCAATTTGCTCATAAAATTAAGATCCTGACATTATCCTCTTTCTACTTGGTTAGATCTATCCCTACTTTGTTGATAAATGTTTTAGTTGCTTTACTTTGAGTCAATTAAAAACAGATTTTTATTCAATTTGGCCTTATGTAAAACATTATATTATGGTAGAAATATTGATGAAACAGTTTATGATACAGGGTTTTCCATGTAAGGTCAGAAAATCAATGCTTTGTAGCAAGTTAATAGCTTGGAGTACTTTACATGGGATAGGTTATTCGTTAATAATTAAAATTTTATCTATTATGTTTTAATAGGAAGGTTTGGAGTTCTATTGTTCGTAGAAATCAATGGTATTCTGTTCTTTTTTGTAATGTTTTTTTATTTATTTTGAAGACTTTGATATAGTGCATTCTACTATTCTGCTTATTCATGTAGATGAAAGGTCATAAGTCAAGGTGATATATCTGAGGTGGATTTTTTCTTAGCTGTAAAATGTATTATCAGTCTAAAATTGATGATTTAGGAATGTTGAGGTTGCCCAGTGTACCACAGCTTGGGTAATTTTGATTTATTGTTGATATTCAATAAAATATTATATAAATGGTATATGAAGATACCCTGAAAAATTCATATAAACAGAGTCAGTTTTTAAATTGGTAATTTTGACCTACTTTAGAAGGAGTATCATACATGCATTCCCTATTGGACTGCAAAAAAATATCTTACTTTTATTCCCAAGTTTTCTTTCATTGAAGCAGTTATCATTTTTATTGAGTGAAAAGAGCTTTTTTCCTACTGATGACAGAATACTTAACATGCCGAACAGTATAATATGTCTGATGTACAATATAATTATTTTAGTTAAAAAAATGTGATTTGTCCACAGAAGTCATTACTGAATATTTTCAAGAAAGAAAAGATAACTGTAAATGGGAGATAACACACAAGAAGATATATGTAAAATGTCTTTTGGTCCAACTTTATTTTGAGATAATAAAGTAAACTATAAATCAGCTTCTTCTAAGTCTATTTGGCAAAGTATTCGTTACAAATTTAGAAAAAAAAGTTGTACTGGACAGACACAAAACTCCAACTGATACTGAAGAGACACTAAATTCCAACTGATACTGGACAGACGCTAAATTTCAACTGATACTGGACAGACACTTAATTTCAACTGATAATGGACAGACACTAAATTCTAACTGATACTGAACAGACACTTAATTTCAATTGATACTGGACAGACACTTAATATCAACTGATATTGGAGAGACATTTAATTACAACTGATACTGGACAGACACTTAAATTCAACTGATAATGGACAGACACTAAATATCAACTGGTACTGGACAGACACTTAATTTCAACTGATACTGGACAGACACTTAATTTCAGCTGATACTGGACAGACACTAAATTCTAACTGATACTGAACAGACACTTAATTTCAACTGATACTGGACAGACACTTAATATCAACTGGTACTGGACAGACACTTAATTTCAACTGATACTGGACAGACACTTAATTTCAACTGATACTGGACAGACACTAAATTCCAACTGATATTGGAGAGACACTAAATTTCAACTGATACTGGACAGACACTTAATTTCAACTGATACTGGACAAACACTTAATTCTAACTGATACTGGACAGACACTTAATTTCAACTGATACTGGACAGACACTAAATTTCAACTGATACAGGACAGACACCTAATTTCAACTGATACTGAACAGACACTTAATTTCAACTGATACTGGACAGACACTTAATTTCAACTAATACTGGGCAGACATTAAATTCCAACTGATAATGGACAGACACTAAATTCTAACTAATACTGGACAGACACTAAATTTCAACTGATACTGGACAGACACTTAATTTCAACTGATACCGGACACACATATAATTCCAACTGATACTGGACAGATACTTAATTTCAACTGATACTAGACAGACACTAAATTTCAACTGATACAGGACAGACACCTAATTTCAACTGATACTGGACAGACACTTAATTTCAACTGATACTGGACGGACACTTAATTTCAACTAATACTGGGCAGACATTAAATTCCAACTGATACTGGACAGACACTAAATTTCAACTGATACAGGACAGACACCTAATTTCAACTGATACTGGATGGACACTTAATTTCAACTACAACTGGACAGACACTTAGTTTCAACTAATACCGGGCAGACATTAAATTCTAACTAATACTGGACAGACACTAAATTTCAACTGATACAGGACAGACACCTAATTTCAACTGATACTGGATGGACACTTAATTTCAACTAATACTGGACAGACACTTAGTTTCAACTGATACTGGACAGACACTTAATTTCAACTGATACTGGACGGACACTTAATTTCAACTGATACTGGACGGACACTTAATTTCAACTGATACTGGACAGACACTTAATTTTAACTGATACTGGACAGACACTAAACTTCAACTAATAATGGACAGACACTAAATTCTAACTGATACTGGACAGACACTTAATTTCAACTGATAGTGGACAGACGCTTAATTTCAACTGATGCTGGATGGACACTTAATTTCAGCTAATACTGGACAGACATTAAAATCCAACTGATACTGGACAGACACTAAATTTAAACTGATACTGGACACACACTAAATTTCAACTAATACCAGACAGACATTAAATTCCAACTGATACTGGAGGGACACTAAATTCCAACTGATACTGGACAGACACTAAATTTCAACTGATACTGGACAGACATTTAATTGCAACTGATACTGGACAAACACTTAATTCTAACTGATACTGGACAGACACTTAATTTCAACTGATACTGGACAGACACCATATTCCAACTGATACTGGACAGACAAAAAATTTAATCTGATTCTGAATAGACAACT
Organism: Perna viridis; assembly: GCA_037379345.1. NCBI lineage: Eukaryota > Metazoa > Mollusca > Bivalvia > Mytilida > Mytilidae > Perna > Perna viridis. The sequence continues at coordinate 368,952 of CM074522.1, forward strand.
AATTTCAACTGATACTGGACAGACGTTACATTCTAATTGATACTGCACAGACACTAAATTGAACTGATACTTGACAGACACTTAATTTCAACTGATAATGGACAGACACTAAATTTCAACTGATAATGGACAGACACTAAATTTCAACTGATACTGAACAGACACTTAATTTCAACTGATACTGGACAGACCCTAAATTTCAACTGATAATGGACAGACACTAAATTCTAACTAATACTGGACAGACACTTAGTTTCAACTGATACTGAACAGACACTTAATTTCAACTGATACCGGACACACATTAAATTCCAACTGATACTGGACAGACACTTAATTTCAACTGATACTAGACAGACACTAAATTTCAACTAATACTGGGCAGACATTAAATTCCAACTGATACTGGATGGACACTAAATTCCAACTGATACTGGACAGACACTTAATTTCAACTGATACAGGACAGACACATAATTTCAACTGATACTGGATGGACACTTAATTTCAACTAATACTGGACAGACACTTAGTTTCAACTGATACTGGACGGACACTTAATTTCAACTGATACTGGACAGACATTAAATTCCAACTGATGCTGGACAGACACTTAATTTTAACTGATACTGGACAGACACTAAACTTCAACTGATAATGGACAGACACTAAATTCTAACTGATACTGGACAGACACTTAATTTCAACTGATAGTGGACAGACATTAAATTCCAACTGATACTGGACAGACACTTAATTCCAACTGATACTGGACACACACTAAATTTCAACTAATACCAGACAGACATTAAATTCCAACTGATACTGGCGGGACATTAAATTCCAACTGTTACTGGACAGACACTAAATTTCAACTGATACTGGACAGACACTTAAATTCCAACTGATACTGGACAGACACTAAATTTCAACTGATACTGGACAGACACTTAAATTCCAACCAATACTTGAATGTCTTGTAAGAACAGCAGTTACATTAATTACTCAGTTACATTAATTACTCAGTTACATTAATTACTCAGATTGAAGTATATTAGAAACTTTAAAATCTGTGGGATGCTTGACAAAAAATGTATACTCAATATAATTATTTTAGAATGGAACCTGAAGTGCAAGTTTCAAGGTTTATTTAATGAAGTTTTTATTATAAATTGATTCATGATTCTAATTTTGACACTTATCATTAAAAGGCTTGAGGTACAGACCCAATAAATTGAGTCATAGCTTGAAAAAATGAATGTCAATATATATATGGCCAATTACACTGAATATTGTACACCGTCCTCTTGAACAGGTCAATGTATTGTTTGGAATTTAAATACTCTCCAAGTTCTTAAGATGCTCAGAAAGGGTTTTTTTTCACTAGACAATCTTTTCCTTTTTTTAATTTCCATTTTGAATAGTAACAGATGGGAATTTTTAATTGATTTTCTGCCGACTTTCTTGGCTACCAAGGTATTCCATGTTTTATCTTTGTCTTAATGTTTATCATAATTGTTTTGTGATTGCATAATCATTCTCCTGATAGCAGCTAAATGGAGAAATTTGCTCTTTGAAAGCTTAGACTGGATGTTGTATGTTAAACAATTATGTAAATATTACATCAATTAGGATTACTTAGTTTTAGGAGAGAATTTGCTGGAGTACTGTTATTCTAGACTTCTGATTTTATTAGAGTTTATTCAAGTACTGTTACTTAAGAATTTGAGTATGATAGAGAGCAGTTGTTTAAAAATTTTAGCCACTCAACATAGACAAAACAAGACTCCCTGTCTGCAAGTAGGAATGATCATATGTCCATATTTACACTGATTAGAAATGTGGTGTTGATGATGATGACATCATAACTGCCGATCTCTGGTCATGGTCCAGAAGCTTCTATTTACCAATATTTCCACTTGTGGAATTCAACCTTTGCTTCTGCAGACATGAAATGGTATTAATTATCTAGTGTTAATATAAGTTTATGTTTTTCCTTTTGTGTTGGTTAAATTGTTTTCTCTGGTTTCTTTAGGAATTGCGTAAATACAAGCCCTAATAGATCAATTAAGTTCCACTGAATGACAGCACAGCCTTTAGAATTATGCAACGAGTCGAACAAGTACATAGCGCTTTCCAAGGGGATATTGACTTTTCCAGGTCTCCCACATATTACAGTTTGCTATTATTCGCTGTCGGCAATTTTCTCTCTCTTACCCGTCATATTTAATGTTTTACTGTCTGGCAAGTTTGACTTCTTAATAAGTTAAGACATGTTTTTATCCCAGGATGTAAAGCTATACTTATAGACTAAAATATGAAACTTGTTACATCTTCACTTCAGTCTAGGAAGTGTTTACAAATATACATATAACAGAGTTCTAAAAATACTGATTCTGAAAAAGTTGGAATAAAGACAGTATATTTTTGGATTTACTGAAATGTAATGTGTGTTTTGCCAGAAAATGGCTGCATTTTCACCAGAGGAAGGTTAGTAATGTTATAGTTTATACTTCAGTCTCTGTCTGTCTGATATTCTTTTGAACATTGTCCAGATCACAAAATATCTAATATGAGCAATTATGATCTTTTTAACTTTTGTTTTCCACACTTCAGATTTTTATCAGACATATGTGATACAATATGGCTGGATGTTTCCATCAGATACTGTTCATGACTAGGAACAGCATTGGACAAACTGTCCTATAAGTGATTAACCTTAAACTTGTTGAAGAGTGCATCTGTCATATTTAGAAGGATTATTCCCCTTGGCAACATAAATCAGCTGATTTTATCCTTATTTAATAAAATGATCATATTTTTCCCTGAGGCCAGTTTATGTACATTCATATTTATTTGTCAACAAATGAGACAAATTCATTAAATAACTTGCAGTTGGGACTTTATGTAGCACCAATGTACTACTGCTATGGAGAGTTGGCCCACCTGTTTATGTAGCACCAATGTACTACTGCTATGGAGAGTTGGCCCACTTGTTTATGGATTTTGTAGTGTTGTTTATCCATGTGACTTTGATGTTCTAGCTATATGATATTGTAAGTTGTATACAGAGTTTGATAGTTGAGAGGTTGTACAGAGATATTAATTAATTGTAACAGTTTTGAATTGATTATCATAAACATATCAGTTTCAGGGGATTCTAAAAAAAATTAACATATATGTAAGTATTTTTGCAGGTATTACATTATATGGTAAAAAGAATTAGTAAGTGTTTCTTAGTGTAGAAGACCAATTTCCTGGGTTACCTGCATTTGTACTTTTCTTGCTTATTTGTCCTGTGAAAATAGCAAAAATTAGTACACTACAATAGTTATTACGTTCACTGGATACAAACCAACAAACGGCTTGTTAGTTTTACCAACTAAAGTCAGTTAACATATTCTACATTTAAAATTCAATCAATCAAAAGTATGGAAATTCTTACCTTCTGGTGAGGACTTTCCTTTATGGCTACTGTCAAGTGTAATAACAGGATAGCTGGTCCAAACTAAAGATCTTATACAATGTATTCCAAATGATATGTTACAAGGCAGCTGGTATTTAACAAGAGGAGGTTTCAGTATACTTGTTCAGGATTTGTACACCAAATGTATAAAGCTATAACTTTACTACAACAGGTTGTCATTTGTGGCTGGTTGTAAGTACTACATGTACATGTATTTAATCAGAGTTATTTTCACTGTTGTGGTCTCTAACACAAGAATATAACCTCACTGTCTGTGCATGTTGGTTTGTGGGCACTTATAATCCATTTAGTTTTTGCTGGTGATTCAGGTAGGTAGAGAATAGATTCTATTTCAAGAAAAACTGAATAAAAGTTCATCTACTTAACTTTTTTTTTCTTTCTTCCTTGTACATGTAGATACAACTTACTAACAAGAGTCTTTTAGATAAGTAGTCTATGGAGAAACCTTCCAAAATACCTTTGGCATCTGATCATATTTCATACATACTGGTTATGCCCTTGCCCCTACATGTAAATTGGCCATATAAAGTTTTACCAGTGTCCTTCTGTCCTTCTTTTTATTAAACAACAAACTTCTTACTTTTTTCCAGGTTCTTTCAAATATTGAACTGAATTTTTTTAAACTTATTTACATTTCCTTAGCATGCATGTTTTTAATATCTGGTATTGGAACTCTATTTTCCAAAGCAATTTCTATATTATAGTAGATTGTATTGATCTGAGTTCATTTGATCAGCTCTGTGTTTGTTTTGCTGTCTCAGTAACAGTACTGAATAGGAAACTTTAATACCATGATTTATTAATGGCATAAAGGTTCCATGGACTGAATGTTTTTTCTATAGATTATGGAGGTTGTGGCAGGGTTGTTTGTGGGTGCTTGGGTACTTACACAATCATATTAGGGTGATTTGTTAATGATTTTACAAACTTTAGAAGAATCCTAGCCTGTGCTTTTAAGTTCACACAGCTTAAAGTAAAAAAAAAATAGTTAAAGCTGGACCCAGCTTCTGTACATTAAGTGAAATTTATTTGATTTTATTAGTAAAAATATTACCTACAAAATGTGTCATTTAGGCTAGTAATAAAAAAAATTGTGCAATGACTGTTTGATCCCTTCTTGAGGAGATTAAATTTGGGACCTAGAAATTACTTTCTTAATAAACATATATTTACATTTTGTTGACTATGCAATTTATGGTTTAGGCTAGACCATGACTCCCATGAAAATTGTCGACATTCAGTCTGTATAACTGTATCTGTTTTGGTACCTTCTGACAAGTATACTTCACATTCAATAGGCGTATCACTATTGATACCAATATTCAATAGGTGTATCACTATACCAACATTGTTACCCTTTCTGACAAGTATACATCATGCAGAATCCAGTGACAACAGAAATTTTCTCAACTTTCAATAGGTGTATCACTATATCAGCATTTCCTAATGGAGGAAGTAAGATATGAACGTAAACAATTAGTTATACATTGGTTTCCTTCCTAACAGGAAAACTGACTTTATACTGATATATAACAGGACATAGACCTCTGGTTTACAATTAGTCAGCTTTTTGTTTAACACATGTAGTTTTTTGGGGATTTAGTTTCAAATAATTGGTAAGGTATTTGCTTTATTAATAACTGATTTGTTGTACATTTTGTACTAGTTTTTAGTGCCTTCTATGCTAGTATGGAGTACTAGTTGTGTTAAGTGCCTTCTGTGCTAGTATGGAGTGTTTGTGCTAGTTTTGAGTGCCTTCTTTTCTAGTATGGAGTGCTTGTTGTGCTAGTTTTGAGTGCCTTCTATTCTAGTATGGAGTTGTCATTGTGCTAGTTTTGAGTGCCTTCTATTCTAGTATGGAGTGCTTGTTGTGCTTGTCAAGTGGATTGTCCTGCACACCGGTGTCTAGTATTATAGACAATGTGTGCTTGTATTGTGTGCTATCTCTTTAGACTGCCATGTGTTAATTAACAAGTGGTTGGAACAGGTATACTTACTATGTGTAAATCTAATATCTACTAGTTAATGAGAAAATCTAATCAGTGATATAAATACTCTCCTGAGATGCATGGTATGATTGGAATTGTTTGTCTTAATTAACTTGTAGAGTAGGCTAGTTTCCTCCCTTTGATAATAAAATTCTTTGGTTATTTTCTATGACAGTTATTTATTTTTGAATGAAGGTCATTGTTCTAGTAACTTTACATTTACAAGTTTTAACTCTTTGAAAGTAAATAATTTGTAAATGTATAAGGTCACTTAGTGTTTTACCAAGGTCATTATCAACATTGTATGTGATGACTTTTAATATGAGATATTCATTAATGTTAGTGATTTATTAATATTGTTACAAGATCCTTCCTCCACCATTAATATTTTCTGTCAGAAAAAAATCTGAACAAGTTGTAAACAGTATGTGGAACCCCCACTGGCCAACCTGACAAAGGCATATTAAATTAGTACTTATTACCATGATGTAACCTCCACTCACCAATGCAACCAAGGCATCTTAATCCTGATTATTGAGCACTAACTTGCTAAGGTGACAAGTGATATTTTTCAAAGTAGTATTTTAATATCTTTGGACAATACAATTTTAATTATCTTTAACATCCCAAATAATTTCTGTCAAACTGATACATCAGGCTCAATGTTAAATGCTGGTTAGTTAAATTTTATTTTGATGAGTTAATATGGAAAGCAACTTGCCAGTTTGATGACAAGAATATAAAGCTTTTGCACACTGCAACAAAACTGTAGGCAATGGGAACTACATGTAGTTGAATTAATCAATAACACAAAAACAAAACATTTCTTAAATAACAAATAATACAAAATAAAACCAAGTAGATTAATGTTTATGTTATATTTTAAGAGATGACGATTTTAAACCGAAGGAAACTTTGAAGATACTCAGGATTATCATAAATAATCAGATGATTGGATGTCTCTCCAGGAAAAACTCATTGTTGTAGGATTTAAGGAGAATTCATTTGGATATTAAGATACATTTTATTGCGTGAAAGGTTCAAGAGTTTGTTACCAAAGCTGTAAATTGACAGTGTAAACATTTAAGCTATGATTAGATTTACGTTCCATAGGTGTCAACATTTTAACAAGTGTGTGAAGTTACATGATTTTATAAGTTAATTTTCTTTTTCAGCTATGATGTCATCAACCCTAGTTGAAACTGTGTCCATTAACTATGAAGATTTTAATGACAGTTTTCTGACCTGTGGAACATGTTTATGTGTGTATGACAATACAGAACATACTCCTAAGCTATTACCCTGCTCACACACTGTCTGCAGAAGTTGCCTGGATCGTATAGTTGAGTCACAGATTCATGACACTGGCTACTTTCGTTGCCCAATCTGCCGAGAACACATAGGAATCCCTCGTTCTGGAGTAGCATCTTTTCCACCAAGTTTTCTGGTCAATCAGTTGTTAGATCTCATGTCACGCCAAAGACGAGACGTTATACCCAAGTGTTCGACTCATAATAACCAGGAACTATTATTTTGTGAAACTTGTGATTCAGTATTCTGTACACAATGTGCTGGTGGAGAACACAATGGGAGAGGGGCTAGTGAACACACTGTTATTCCATTTTCAATAGCTATAAAAAGAATGTCAGAGATCCTTCTATACAAGGCGCATCTATGTATAAAAAATTTGAACCATGCATATGACACAGTTTCGTCTGAGATGCAAAATTTAGAATCCTCTGTGGAAAAAACAGTTGAGAGCATTAACAGGTCTTTTCAGGATCTCATAGCATTAGTGGACAAGAGGAGGCATGAGTGTTTACAGTGGGTGAGGAAAATACGGGAAGAAAAACGCAAGAATTTACGGGAGCAATTAGACATTATACAATCAGAAAAAGAGAAAGTACAATCAGAATGTGATGGCTTGCAGTACCAAGTAGAAGTTAGAAATATAACAAAGAAAATTGGAGATCTTAATGAGAAATTGGATGCCACTTCTAGTTTATCAGAACCAAGAGAAAATTCATTCCTTAAATATGAACACAAACATAATTCAGCTTTAAAGGATATTACAAAGTTATTGAATGATTATGGTAGGATTAAAACAAGTACCACATTCCCAGCACTTTGCTCAGGGAAAACTGGTGAGGCTGTTACACATTTAAAGTCTTCAGTCACCTTGACAACCGTGGATTACCATGGAAACCCACGGACAAGTGGGTCTGATCCTATTGCTGCAGAAGTTAGAACTGAAAAGGGTGATATAGTTGAATCTAAAATCCGTGACAAAAGTGATGGTACTTATGAAATTCAGTATGTACCAACAAAACCAGGCAAAGTGAAAATGTTTGTCAGTATATTCAATCGTCCTGTAAAAGGAAGTCCTTTTGTTATTGATGTTTCAGAACACAACAACCCTGTTGCCAAGTTTGGCTCCCGTGGTTCTGGAGATGATAATTTAATGCAGCCAGTCAGGGTTGTCACAAACACAGAGGACAATATTGTATATGTCCTTGACACTGGGAACAGTAGAATTAAATGTCTTGATAGTTCATTTAACCTCAAGAACCATATAGGACCGATAGGATTAGAAAACCAAGGAGGCACGGGTCTGGCACTTACACCTGATAAAAATTTAGCTGTTATTAACTGGAGAAGTAAGTTTGTTACTGTTATAAACAAAGAAGGCGAGGTGAGAACTAAGTTTACTCACCAAGACTTTATAGAGCCAATAGACATTGCAGTGAATAGTCGTGGAGAAATCATAGTAGCAGACAATGGTGCCAGTAGGGTATTTATGTTTGATCCTAACGGCCGTCTTTTGACAACTTTCGGAGGCAAGGGAAGTAAGGAAGGACAATTCAAGTTTATATGTGCCATAGTAGTAGGAAAATGTGATGAAATCCTTGTTGCAGATCATAGAGTTCAAATTTTCAGTCGTGATGGGAAATTTTCTCGTGTGATTCCTGACCAGGGCAAAGGTCAGTTCTGTGGTCTAAATGTTGATGCAGGTGGCCTGATCCTTGCCACCAAAACGGAAAAATCCAAGAGTTACGTACAGGTGTTAAACTCCAGCGGTAAACTCATGTTCTGTATAGATAGTCACTTTGACAAGTTAAAACGGCCGAGTGGACTTGCCACGACAATTGACCACCATGTTTATGTGGTGGACTTGGGAAATCACTGTGTCAAAAAGTACAGGTATAAGTAAGGTAAGTCAGATGTAATCCTTATAGAAGCCAAATAATAAAGGAACACTTTAAAAAACTAAAACTCCAAAGAATGTTAGATACATGTACATGTAGCTATTTTACCATTATCAACTACAAAAAAACTTGGCATGGCAATCATTTGTTAAATAATGTGAGGTCTTTCATGGGGAAAATACATGCAACAGCTTTTACTTAAGTCTTTCTATGCTAATGGAGAAAAATGAAACTAAACAAAAATCTACAGGTATCATTAAATCATTTCAATTGCACATGAATAAAAAAAAAAGGAAAACTTGTATGGAAAAAAATTAACATTGAAAAACATTGTTATCATGTGTTTACCAATAATACTCAGGACAAGTATACAGCATTACTATGGACAAAGGGGGACAAATCTAATATGTTATAACTTAACATTTTTGAGTTTCAAAGAAAAAAAGACATTGGTGATTTGAAACCTGCTTTATAAGAAATACCTTGGATTCAGGAATGTAACACATAGAAAGATGTTATAGAAATTTTAGTCTGACGTGATCTACAGTATTCTGAAATGGTCAGCTTTCAGGGGATTTGAGTTTGGGCAGGCATTAACTGAAAAATGCCATGCAAAGCAAGCAAGGCAAAATATATTATGGGGTGAAAGTTGTGAAAATTTTTTTTCTTACCGATTTTGGGGTGGGGGGGGGGGGCGTATGCCTGGCACACCAGTCCTTGGCTCCGTGCCTGGCTTTAGATTCCTGCGGGGTCAACGTAAATCTCGTAAAAAGTATATAAATTTGTTAAAAACCATACATGTGTCTGTAATTTTCTTAAAACTAAAAATTCTTAAAATGATATTTTTCTCCTGCTTTTTTTTTAGGTTCTTGGAAGGTTATAAAAGACTGACAAGAGTAAAGAAGGCTAGATAGAGGAAGAGAGAGACCAACCAAAGTCATAATCAAAATAACTTTAGACTACTAATGTGCAATGATACATCTGTCTGTAAAATCATCATACATTGTTTTAAACTATTGGCCCCAATAAGAGTCATGCATGAGGGCTTTTATTATTTATATAATTGTTTTACATGTGTCTTACACAGTAGTCGTTTCATATGCACTACAAGGAACTTCTGTATTAAAACAAAAATTATTAACATGAAAAAATGTTGTAGATTTTGGCACTTCTTAAAATTTTTTTCTCAGACCTCCCCTCTACAATTGGCAGTTATGCTGGCCAAGTGTTTTCTAATTTTTTAAGTCTCAAATTTACATCCAATTTTCATGTATTAAGAAAAACATTTTAAAATCAATGTATGATAAATGAGTTCAGACGCATAAAAATTATTTTTTTAATTAAGTATCCTTGTGCATGATGTTTAGTAAAATCAGTACATGTGATTGTTTTGACCAACATAAGAATAGTTACATACATTGTATTTGTGGACTTCTATATATTTAGCCATTCTGTGATCACCATGACACTCACATCCAGGTCAAAGGTGGATTTTTTGTCTTTTTTTTTTTTTAAATAGCAATGAGTCAAATTAATGTTATGCAAAGACATGAATGTATGTAAGGATTGATACTCATGTGTCTCTTAAAACTTTTTGTTTTTTTGTTTTATTTTGGTTTAACACATTTGAGTTGTTATTGATTGTTGTAACTACAATAATTAGTATGTCCTTACTAAACACCATTTTGTTCTGACAGGAATTTGGTGTACCAAAATTCAAAATACATTTATTTTAATGTTCTTTAAAACAAGTACTATCTTTAAAAAAGATATCCGACACATATTCTCGCTTTGTTGATACTAGAATCTGGTTGAGATTTTATTTGGATAACTGTGTGATCACTGTACTGTGTCTCATATTTCAGTTATTTCATCGGTTCAAGTAAACTATATCCTTCTATTCAATTTATAAAAGACTTTTTAATATATATAAAATTGATTGAAATTATTCAAGACACCAATGGAGGCTTAAATTTCATGGTTGCGATCACAAATGTCAGGTTGTAAGCAACATTGTATAGTGGTTTGGTTGCCGTGGTTAAGCACCGTGGCTATCACAAGCTGTCAAAGCGGACTCAATACTGACTGTGTTGAATAGTATCTGGTTTAGATCAGATTTAGTTTTATACCAAAATTATGGATATTCTCATGTTAACGCACTTCTACATAAAAAATAAAGTATCTTAGTTTAAAAAAAACTGATTTAGTAAGTACATAAAACAATTATTTTTTAACATTTTATAAAGAAACATTTGCTTATCGAAGAAAAATTGAAAAGGATTTTAAATTTTTTAATGGGTTTATTTTACATTTTGAAATTCTTATACATTCACATTAAAGAGACAAACCCATAATACAATTGTAAGGATTATACTGTGGAAGGCCTGATGTTCATAGGGTGCAAATCTCATGGTTTTTGTTTGGTCAAACCACAAATTCAAGTTCTTTATGAAATAAAATGATTTTTTTTTATTAAAACCTTTAAGGTTCTACCAAAATCCATGAATTTTAAATTTGAAAATCTGAAATTTCAAGAAACCCTGAATATTGACACCCACCAATAATTCACATTACTCTTAATTTAATTGGTTCAGAAATTCAGCTTACTAATTGCCATGGATGTTGGCAAACATCCTGTTAAATCATTTATGGCCAGTCAGTGTTGTCAAGTGATACAATATGCTATAGTAACTAATAAGGCTTGTAAGTCTCATTTTCCATTTTTTTCTCCAAAATTTCTACTTTTGAAAACATTCTAAACTGAAGACCATCATGTATTTACTTCCGTATTTCTGGGTACATCGATATGATGCATACATTGTAGTTATAACAATTTTCTATTTGATGGTATTACCAAACTTAATTTATTGTGGAAATAGTTAATGGTCATATTTTTTCTTGTAATTTATGCTAAAGGAAGTCCTCATTGATAAGATTGTTGAAACAATCAGTTTCTTTGGTTAAGAAGTGAGTAAGGGACCCATTCTAGTGAATTAACAGGGTCACATGACAAGACATCTATTCCATTGCAGAAGTAAATTGTTTTTCCCGATTAAGAATTGTTTAATTTACCATGTAACATGACAGAACATGCCAGCTTTCAAACATTTATATCAAGCTATTTCCACATTTTTTTGCCTTATAGGATAATAATAACATTTATGCATTACTTGTGTGTTAGAGATCATGAAAGTTGCTCTTATCAAGTTTATGATTTTACTGTTTTAAGTAAAATAGCTCTGTTTTATATGATATAATCATGAAATTGTTGGACTTTTTAGTGTGTGTTACCTGGTTCTGTTTCTTTAGAAAAGTAATAATCTACTCTTCATATATTTTTGTGTGTTTTAATGTAAAGAGAGAAACAGCTTTTTAACTCCTGGTCACATGCTATATTTATATTTTTTTATGAGGGGGGCAAGTTTTCCACAGCTCAGAATGGAAGTTTTGAGTTGGAAGTAAATATTTAAGTTACTATCATTTATTTTGGAAGATAACATTTAGTTACGGCCATTTGAGTAGAAAGTAAACGTTCAGTAATGGGTTTTGGATCTAAATGTTGAATTTTTGTAGATTGAACAGGAAGTAAGTGTTCCGTTTGTATTCACATATTTATAACCCATTATCATGCACTGTGTGAATGTAGGCTATTGGAATGTCCTTTATTTATTTGTAGTAGAATTCCATTAATGGTGGAAATAGGTGTTTTGGTATAAGTTTTGTACAAGAGTGGTAATTTGTTTTAAGAAGAATTTAGCTTTGTATTAAAATGATTTATGGAAATAAGAACATAGAAAGAAATTATTTGGCTGAATTTAGATTTATTGTTGCATTGTCATGTAAGCATTGCTTTGGAATTTCTGTAAATGTAGTATTTTTATATGGAAAAGCAAAGTTGTAATTTTTCAATATTCCAGAAGTGATTCTACAGAATAGTGAGATCCTTTGATAAATTTTCTTTTGGAGTAGTATGGTTAACTTCGGAGTATAGGGTTAGTCTTTACCTGACATTTACCTGTTGAAATTCCTTAGTAAACTTCTATCTAATTTGGATTAAGTTAGCATGTTTTAATCTCCTGTTTCTTGCTAAGCTAATAACATAAGACCTTTCATCAGATAATGGTCATTTGATAAAAGAGGCTCAACTTATTCCTTGATCTATTTTACTCCTTGTAAAACGTTCATTAATTCAGCTGTCCTTACAACAAAATAAAGAGCAGAAGTAGAAAGATTTCAAACTTACAAATGTTCATACCAGTATACTTTATAGTCTATATGATTAAAAATCCAAATAGAGTAATGTGTATGGGCCATGATTTATTGATAGGGTACAGTGAAGGCAGGTATTTCATCCTCATACAGTTTTATTTCAGTATTACAGTAAGAATTCAGCAAACCTTTTCAATATTAGCTTACTAATGTCATACTTAGTTTAGACATTTTCTTGTTTTGTGATATTTTGAGGATTTTGATATGTTATCAGCAATAAAAACTTGTAAACAAGACCTGACATTTTATTATTGATATCATCCAGTTATTGTTCTGTTTATGGTTACCTAGCATCCAGCTGGTCATTGCATTCCTCTATCTTCATTTTTGTATACCTATTGTTTACAACACCTCAATGATGCAAAATCTTATATTTTATACATGGTTTTAACAATTTAACTTAAGAAATGAATATTACACACTCTTAGAAATCAATGTTCTCATTGTATGTTGTCAATTGTCCATTTATTTTAGGTATTATTATGATCATGTCTGCATATGTATATAAATATACCTCTAGCAATGAACTTTTTATGTTATTTAAGAAAATGTCAAAATTGCACATCCTTTCTTACATCATAATCTATTGAGCCAGTGTAATATGTTGACCATTGATAACATACACTATCAAATATTTCAACATTATTCACAAGACAAAAGTTTGGCATGTTTTTGGTACATTGAACCTAATGGGGTCCTACTGATAATCGTCCGGACAAACCCAGAGTAATCCATAGACACGTCCTGTCCTGACAATAACGTGAGTATTAAGTGTAAAGATCTTTATGGAATTGTAACCACAGGGTTCAGTACCACAAAAAGAAGGCTGGTGTTGATTGTTGGGATTGTGAATTTAACCATTTAGGGTTAAGTGACCTGAAACAGCATTTTCATGATGTCCTAAAAAACTTGGATTTCTTACATGTTTTGGGTTTTGCTTACGGTATTTGGAAATAAAAATGGGCTTCTGCCATTCTGGTCAATTTCTTTTCTAAATTGCTAAAATATTCAGAGTTATATCAAGTTTGAATGGTGTGTTAATACTTGCTCCAAGGCTCAACCTCTGCAGTCATAACAAGCTGTACCCTGCGAGTCATTTTATTAGACTTCTGTCAATAGGCCAGGTGAGCTTTTGGACTTCTGGCCATAGACCACGTGAGCTATTGCATCACTGGCATCCGTCATCATCGTGGTTAACAATTATTACATTTTCTCAGACACTACTGAATGGATTTGGATGAAACTTAGCTTGATTGTTCCTTAAAGTATCATGTACAAAGTCTATGCTTCGAATTTTCATCCGTCGAAAAAAATGGATGTTATTACTAAAAATAGAACAGAGCACAGACAGCAGTTTTTTGCATACATCTCAAAACCGTTATGTTCAGCCAAATTCTGACATAGGTAAAAGTGTTTATGATGACGATGAGATCTATCTAAGGTCAAATTTTGGTGAAAATCTGTCACCCATGTTTGAGTTATTGCCCTTTTGGAAACTTTTGGCTATTTTATGTTATTATTTCAATAATCTTCTCAGAATCAAATCAAACTTGTTAAAATTGTTCGTTAGAGTATTCTGCGCAGACTGATCGTTTAAATTTTTTTTTAAACTTCGAAAAATAGCCGCTGTCACTAAAAATAAAACATAGGGGTCAAAATACATTTTTTTTAAATAATTAAAAAACCGTTCAATTTAGCAAAATTTTGAGTTGGGTAATAATGCTCATTGATTACATACTTCTGTGTGATGAACTAGATAACAGAAACATTCTCAATTGAAAAAGTATGACCTACCTTAATATGACTCCGACCGTAAGAGACCCGAAAAGAGAGTCAAGATCGTTAAAACGTATAAGAGTAATCAAGGGAACCAAGGTTATAGCGGTAATCAAAAGAATGTAATCCAGGGACAAAGACCAGACACGGAAAACAGACATACACAACAAAGAACATAAAGTAACTAAAATCATACATACAAAGTAACAAAAATAAATGAGCAACTCGGACTCCACTAAAAACTGGGAGCATGGACCAGATGCACCGGTAGGGTAAGCGTCCTCTGTTTTTCTAGAAACACTCGTCGAGTTGCTCATAAAAAGTCAAGTCCGGGGTAGACAAACGAGGAAAGGAAAACTATGACCCGTTGAATAAATCAGTTTTCATGGTGCTGATGGATACACCATAACGATGCACGAGTTCATGATGACGACCATAAAACTTCTGTATTGATGACTTCAATCTTGTAGCAACATAACTCTGTTCCAGAAGCCTATTTGCTAGAGTTCTAGCGCGATACAAAAAGTCTGCGTAGTTTCGGCAAGCTCTGGCATAACGTATGAGTTGTGATATGAACACTCCATACGCAGGAGCCGAAGGGATGTTGCCACAGATGAAAGGAAAGTTGACAATTCTGAATGAAAAGTCATCACGTTTGTCGTAAAGTTTGGTCAATAGTTTTCCTTTACCATCGATTTCTAAGTGTAGGTCAAGATATGAGGCTGACTTCACAGTGTCTGTAGTATCTTTTATCTCAAGTTCTTTTGGGTAGATGCGATGTATCAAATCCCCGAAATTAGGATTGTTTAAAGATAACACGTCATCTATATAGCGGAAACTGAGATTGAAGGATCTATCCAAACAATGTTCTTTCTTTATGGTCAGATCAGCTATAAAGTCAGCCTCATAAGAGTGAAGGAATAGGTCAGCTAGTAAAGGAGCACAATTTGTTCCCATTGGAATGCCGGCAGTTTGTTGAAAAACACGTCCACCACACTGGACAAATATGTTGTCGATTAAAAATTCCAGCATTTTGAAAACATCTTCCTCTGTATATTTGGAAGATGATTTGGAATTATTTCTTACAAAGTATGAGGAATCTCTACCAAGAACTATATATTTGTATCTAGGTGTACCATCTTTTTTGGAAAAACAACGATGTATAATGTTTTTAAGTCGGGATTTTAACTGAGTATGGGGAATAGAAATATACAGTGTTGAAAAATCATAGGTTTAATGCTATTTTATTCAGATAATAGTCTTGAAATGATTGTCTCCAAAAGATCTTTTGAATTTTTTAGGATCCACATTGAATTAAAACCACTATGGGAGTAACAAGTGTTGTGGTAGGACTGTAGACCCTCTTTGACAGTTGTGAGTATAGATGTTAAAAGTTTTGAAAGAGGTTTGGTGGTACATTTTGCAGATTCAGCTATGAAACGTTGTTTGTATGGATTCTTGTGAAGTTTAGGAATCCAGTACATAGACGGTAAATCACAATCATCGTCTTTGGTAGAGAGACCAAAAGAGGATAGCACAGATTTATGGTTTTCCACAATCTCTTCTTTGGAAAGAGTGGTAGCAGTGTAGGTCTTATCACTGCTATTATTTTCTACGTCTACCTCTGATAATAAACATTGGATATATAACGTTTTGCAGACAAAAACAATGTTGTTTTGGGCTTTGTCTGCTGGTACGACAACATATTTGTCATGTATAGTAGACAATGTTTTTGCTACATCGGGGTCTTTGAAAACTGATGTAGCCTTGGCACTCATTGACCTACTTAAAACTTTCATTCGTTTCAAAATTAAAGACCTCACAGCCTTTAACCACTGTGACAGAGAATCAATGTCTTCTTGTTCTCGTTTTATCCATTTTCTTGCATAGTCCTCGACGGCATCCATAAGAACTTTAAAGTTACAATTCCAATTTATGGAGCGTGGTTCACGATTCTTGGGACCTTTAGAAAGGATATTACGCAGAGATTCGTTTTCGATCATGGTTAAATATCCCGTAACGACGTGACCAGAAGGACCATATTTGAATGGAGAGGTTTTGCAAGAACAGTCGGGTGGTTTAGCCTTGAAGTCCTTAATCTCGAGGTTCTGCAATAGCCTTTTATAATTGAAAATTTTGGATGCGATGGGTGAATTATAGGAATATGAAATAATTGGTATGGATTTGTCTTTGAAATATAGGGGAATTTTGTTGGTAACGTTTTTGTGATGGAGGATGTTAGCCACCTTTGTTGACAAACGGTAGTGGACGAAATGATCGTTTTTCTTCATCTTGACTTTTCACACAAACTGGTTTAAAGAGTCTGTGGAAACCAATATCCAAAATGATGGCAACAAGTCTGTATAATGATGAAGTGGGGTCAGAAACTATTAAAAATAATAGCAGTCAAGCAGATGGTAGTTTTTTTACATACATGGTGATATTTAGTTCAAGCGGTCTCTTTTTGTCCTTTTCCACCTTTTTCAACATTCGAATAAACGAGAAAAAAAAATCAGAAATATCTCAAAGTTTTTTGGGTTTTTTTTTATATATATATAAATAATATATTTTTGTTCTAACTATCTTGTTGCATTTAATGATTGCTATCGAATCGGCTTGTTTCACAGGTCTCATTTAAACATTCATTTCCTTATATCTTCTGGTGTTAAATGGACTGGGTGAGTCCATTATCCACCCCCTCTAGTCCTTAACACACGATTGTTTTCTGGTACCTTTATATGCCTTAGATCAATTCGTCTAAAAGTCTACCTCTATGTATTACCGGCTAAAACAAATCAGACGGTTGAATTGTTCGAGCGTCTTGGCCATCATTTGATACTGCAAATAAAGTGATTCAAATAACATTTGTAATAATCATCAGGTAGGTCGATATCTCAGCTGTGCATTTGTATCAAGAAAGTTGCGGTGTGTTAGCTAAATGCATACTCCTACCCCACCGACCAATCGGTTAAATTAGCATATGTTCAATGTTAAAAAATCCAAAATATTTCTGCTTCACTTAAATATGGCTTATTTGTATTCTATTCTCTTTTTGACAGTATCACAACTGATGCTGTTTATGTCATTTCTATGCCTTGTTGTTATTTGTCATAATTTATTTTAAAAATGCTAAAAGGGAAATTTAGAATTTTCCAAAAAATTGCACAAATCCTACTCTGCAACTCATAGCACCACGAAAATGTTTCAAATTCAGCATTATTCGAAAGAAATATCAATGATGCACATCATGGGATTAAACAAAACTAACTTGAAACGAAGCATTTTCTACAAAACTTATAAAACTTGATATACCCTGCAAGACAGTTCACACCAGCAAGCAAAATACTCAATTTTCAGCAAACCAACACTCATATTTAGATTATCGAAAAATAACGAAATGATGGACCCACAAATCTGCAAAATTTTGATACCTACGTTTTCGATTTGTGGTTTCAGTTTCTTGAAAATCGTAGAAGGGGTATTTTCGAAATAATTTCATCCGTTGTTGTAAATTCTGTAAGACACAACAGTAAAAACAAGCTTTTGTATGTATAATGGGGAAAACTGAAAAGATGAAACGCAACAAATGGAACACATTATGATACACCATAAAACAAAATGATACATTCACTTAAAGAATGCTCACAGTTACTGAAAACTAGCTCGGAACACAATAATAATTGACATCAAATAACATCAAAACTACCATCATTAGAAATATTATGGATATATATCCGGTGTAATATCTGAATTCAGAAAAGGAATACGATTATTGTTAACCTTGGTCAACTTAAATTCATTTTGAATGGATTTCGAAATTAGGACTACTAATGGCCAAAATATTATTAACAAATATAAAAGTATGCAAAATTAATGCAACTGATCATGTTCAGAAGGACCTTTGAGAAATAAGCAATGGACTGTGATTCATAACAGTAGAGAAACAAATCGGCTATGAGGGGAGCTAAACTAGTACACATAAGACTAA
This sequence comes from Perna viridis, assembly GCA_037379345.1. Lineage (NCBI taxonomy): Eukaryota > Metazoa > Mollusca > Bivalvia > Mytilida > Mytilidae > Perna > Perna viridis. The sequence continues at coordinate 387,666 of CM074522.1, forward strand.
CAACAACCTGTCTGTATAGAGCATTGCCAAATCAAATATAAATATTGTCCAGTAAACAATGCAAAGCATGTCTAAATATGTCCAATATAGTTTATTCCATTTTTAAGTCATTTATTGCTATAATTGTTTACAACGATTTTAAATATCGGCAACGAATAAAAAAAAAAACAAAAAAAAACTAAGTTGATGAAATTGTTCGAGAATCTTTTATCAACCATTCCTCTTCTACTGCATACATTTATACAGTTTCTTAGCTTTCAAATTACCAAAATAATAATTTATTAAATTAATAAAGTTATCATTTCATGTCCATTTAAGTGAAAAATTGACACCCTACCCTAGAAAGTACCTCAAAATGAAGGAAAATGCTAAAAATGGCATCATCGTGAGTGTTAATATGAAAAAAAAATGCTCATTTATGGCCTACATAAACTGTGAATAATACCAATTTAGCATGTATGATGGAGATATAAATTTGTGTCTTCTGATATCATTGTTTAAACATGATTGTTAGCGATTAATTCGCATTGATAGTCCTTTGGTTTCAAATACGCACACACACACACACACACATGATGGTTATTTGTCATACCTATATGTCATGTAGGTACAAAAAACATCGCTACCCAATGAGAAATATGATTTGTCATGCTACAAAATCTATTTCTGTTTTTTTCAGTCAATTAAAAAGAAAATGATAAATGAATAATTCTTAGAATATTATTATTTCTTTGTTTTTTAAAATTTCAGAAGCAAGGCATATTTAAACATCTTAATGTTGGTAGAAATATTGAAAAAAGTAAATGTACTCTGAAAACATTACAAGAATTACTAGAAGAACGGTGAACAATGCACTCAATTGACATCCCACTCCGATTTCGATAGATAGCATGCACCTTTTGATTTCCAAATTGATTTGGATCAAATTATAGCTAAGGAGGTGAACACTGTTTATGTAATAAAGGTTCTGTAAAAGTTTCATTAAATTCCATTCAGTTGTGTAGTTTTCCTAATTTTTTAAGTGTTATTTATTTTATTTGGTTCGCTACATAGTGTGTGTAGATTGTCTTTGATTCATGTGTTTTGATTTCTGATAGAATCTTGGTTTCCCTGATTACTCTTTTAAGTTTAGGCTATGTTTGTTTTATTTTGACGTATTTGAATCATCCAACTGTTGACGCTTCGGTATTTTGTTTTTGCTGATATGTAGGAGTAATGAATAAGAGATGCACTATGTCCCCTTATTTATAACAGGCGAAGTCCATGTTTTTGCTATTTGAAACCCCTTACTTGATGTGGATCAAAATGTATAACACGAGTTTGTAGTGTTAATATGTAGTATTAATTCTGTGAAAGAGTAATCAAGGGAACCAAGATTCTAGCGGTAATCAAAAGAATGTAATCCAGGGACAAAGACCAGACATGGAAAGCAGACAATCACCACAAAGAACATAAAGTAACCAAATTAATACATACAAAGTAACAAAAGTAAATGAGAAACTCGGACTACACTAAAAACTGGGAGCATGGACTAGGTGCACCGGTATGATAACCGTCGTCTACTTTCCTAGAAACACTCGCCGTGTTGCTCATAAAAAGTAAAGTCTGCGTAGGAGGAAAGGAAAGATGCGTTACATTCCATTCATATTGAGGTAATTATTTTAAGGCTAAGGATACAATGTCATCTTAATGTACATGAATGTTGAAATTACACCTCCCATGCCTTCTGTGTCAATTGCGACCATTCCTAACTCCGTGAAAACTGAAATGACGAATATTGCAGTAAGATGGCTGTTAAAATATGACCTCTACCCATCTTCTTTGTTAGTTGTGACCTTTCCTAATTCTGCGTGACCAAAAATGGGCAATATTGAAATTCATGTTGGAAAAGGATATGAATGTCGGAAAGAGACCTTGGTCCTTCTAAAACACCCCTGACATTCCTTTCTGCAAGAACCCTTGGAGATGTTCACTTTAAGTTCAATTTTTTTTATTCGATGTTGAAAGGGGGGAAATGAGACAACTTGGGCTCGCTGGTAATGAGAACAAAAATATTAAAGTAAAATGCAAAGAAAACGGAAACATATTGATGAAGCCGGATAATATGTACACAATATTAAGGCCTTGGGCTAAAATTAAGATTTGTGTAAAGTTAAATGGTTCAGTTTGCTTCATACCTAGACTCAAACCAATATGTAAATGATACAGAATGTTTGAAATATAAAAAATAACAAAAGTAACGATTTCGACTTCTATATGTGTGAAAAAATGGGTGTAATACTAGTAATATGATCATACATACAAGACATGTTAAACGTGTTCTAATTATATTTTAATTTATTTTGACTTTGTTTCTGGATGTCGAATTTATGACTTCGACCTGACTGAAATGTAATAAAATAAACAGACCGCTTGACTGATTGCTACAAGACCGAAGTCATCACTACAGAAGTTTTATGGTCGTCATCATGAACTCGTGGATCGTTACGGTGTATCCATTTGTATCGTGAAAACTGATTTGTTCATTGTGTCAAAGTTTTCCTTTCTTCTTTTGTTTACCTGAATTTTTATGAGCAACTCGGCGGGTGTTTCTAGAAAAGCAGACGACGCTTACACTATCGGTGCACCTGGTTCATGCTCGCAGTTCTTAGTTGAGTCCGAGTTGCTCATTTACTTTGTATGTATTATTTCGGTTATCTTGTGTTCTTAGTTGTGTGTGTCTGTTTTCCATGTCTGGTCTTTGTTCCTGGATTACATTCTTTTGATTTCCGCTAGAATTTTGGTTCCATTGATAATTCTCTGATAATACCCTCTTTCCAAAAGTGCTTGGACTGAACAAAAAAGCTTCCATCAACTTATACTCATTATATTAACCTACAGTAAACGCAACTTCTGAACTTAAAATGTATATTGCTTTTATCACAATATGAACAATATGTGGTAAGCCAAAACATTGTTTCCTCTTATACGCTTTATATTAAACCATTGTTACGTGTAGGTTATAATCAATTAAAGTTTCAAGGTAGCTAGAAACAACTCATTTGCTATGGGAAAACTAAAGTAATAATTAAAACTATCTTATCAAATATAGTCAGGATGGTTTCTTGTAAATAAAAGTGAACATTTAAATTATTTATTAAAAAAAAACAAAAAGAACTTGCTGAAATGGATAAAAAAGAACAAAACAAACAATTACTTAATTTGTCGGCTCTAATGCATTTATCTGCAAGTAGATAACAATATATTCACAAATTGATGTAGCATATTGACTTAAATATTCACAGCACATCACTATTTCTTTTTCACTTAAACAAGTAAATGATCATTGAGAAGACATTCGAAGATATACGAGTTAAAAATGTTTTATACACAAAATCAACAACAATCATTTATTTTTCATATCATGTATGAAAGCAACCAATGAGAAAATAAAATGATGAGTGCCTTACAGATGGAAAGATTCATTTCCTGTGCTATCAAATAAAGTTCTGAACAAATAAGATCTCAAATAATTAAGCATGGATAATTGTAACTAATTTCATCATTTATTGGTAGATTGTGAAATACATATTATACCTAACCATTTCAATTGATGGTATATACAAATATCAAGATACAATATATCCATACTCTTACTATACATTTGCACACTTTGTCTTTTGCCCGAAATCAAAATTTGTCTTATATTCAGCTTAAAATAAGAATATATATATATATATATATATATATATATACTTCTTGAAATCAACTTAAGTTCAATATTAGACCATTCAAACCTCAGCCAATACAAATTCAAAAACATGTCCAAACTTATTTCAGTAAATAGAAACATGGTTAGTTCAGCATCACCAATGATACTTTTAAGACTCATAATATAAAAGCATTATGCATGTAAATGTATGTAAAAGCATATTTTGAATCTGCGAATCAAATCATTGTTATTGTAGCGAGCTAGAGTTGCACGTTTCTAAATATGCACAAACCGAGCATTTTTACCTTGCGATAATACCCAATCAAATAGCTTGCAAATGACGGTAGCATGCAGTCGATACTAAAGCCGCATAATGGTATATCACATAGCTTATAAAGTCAAAAAGTAGATTCCTGAATCAAAATTACACAGTGAAACTATGTATGTACCAGGTTTTTTATTTATGAAAACACGTGGTAAGACGCGAAAATGCTTGAGGAACAGTTTAAAAACACTTCCACGTGCATTAGAATAAACCAAAAGCCATCAGCCCTACTTTTACAAATTTAAAATATCACAGGACTACAGGTTGTTGGATTGGGACAAGCATAGATTCAGCGCATTAAGCATTGTTAGATTCAGCTTGATAAGCATCATTTAGATTCAGCGTATCAATGCTAAAATTTGTGTTGGAACTTTGATAAAAAAATAATAATAATAAATCACTGCTTTGTTGTTTACGACAACCGAGAATGTCCAAAGAATACATTTAGGGTTCTTCCCAAGGGCGTACACACAGACACTTAAAATTGTCAATAATTCCATTATTTCAATGAATAATGCTCTGAAACATTTTGAAACGCTTGTATTCCTCTTTGCATTGGTCAACAATTTCTTTATTTATCCGGGCTAATTGCGGGATACTCATATTTCACGGAATTTTCGCGTTGATTTTCATTGGCTAACCAAAGTTCAGATATTTTCGGGGTTTATACCTTGAACAACGTTTAAACCAAATATACTGTGTAATTATGGTCGCGCACTTCGCTTCTGGATTATCAACATCATTACTTTTCAGTAAATAACATCATTTTTATCATTCGTTACCAGCTATAACTTTCGGTATTAGTTCAGGTAATAGTTCATGACAAATGAATATTGAAGTAAAATTTAGCACAATGTGATTTTAAGCTATCGTTCTAAAATAGCTAAGGTAACTTTCCAAACAATTAATCCTTGCTACACGTTCACGGTATGGAACCTTGTGTTCTACAAAAAACGACGCCTGATTGTTGCGCACTTAAAATAATATGGCAGTATTATATAATTATTTTATATACACTTAGTTTAATGTCCAAGGATGGTCATATTGGCCCGAGGCAACGCCGTGGGCCAATATGACGGGCCGAGGACAAATATCTAAGCCAATATGAAATTACTACGTAATGATACCTTTATTTTACGTAGCCTTTACAGCCAAAGTCATTTAAGAAAATGAAGTACACTAATAAGATTAACTCGACGTGTTTCACGATGGCCATGAATACTTAGCATAATGCAACGATGTAAAGTTTTGGTTGATCTGTCTTTTTATTTCATTTGAAATAACCTATTTCCATCCCCTCATTCACACAATTCTTGAAAATTATGTAGTTTTTATCGTGTGTTAACATTTCCACAAATCTTTTGCAACTTTTTTTTCGTTTATGATATGACCCGAAAATTCCGAACGTTACAAATTACATTGAAGTCAATCATTTCCGAAAGAAACTGATCGGAACCCGGTCATTATTTGAAAATCAATATTGATTTACTGGAAATCAAAAGAATGTAATGCAGGGACAAAGACCAGACATGACCGGAAAACATAATACATACAAAGTAACATAAGTAAATGAGCAACTCGGACTCCACTAAAAACTACATGGGAGCATGGACCAGCTATAAGGCCTCATAAGAGTGAAGGAATAATAGGTCAGCAAGCAGAGGACCACAACTTGTTCCCATTGAAATGCAAACCGTTTGTAGAAAAACGCGTCCACTACACTGGACAAATATGTTGTCGATAAAAAATTCCAGCATTTTGAAAACATCGTCTTCTGCATTTTTGGAAGATGATTTGAAAATATTTTTTTGCAAAGTATGAGGAGCCTCTTCAAGGACTACATATCTGAATCTTATAACGATGTATAATGTGTTAGTATGGGATATAGAAGTATAAAGTGTTGAAAAATCATTGGTTCTAATGCTTGTATTCTGATAATAATCTTGAATTGAGGGTTTCCAGGGGATCTTTCGACTTTTTTCAGGATCCTCATTAAATACCACTACGGGAGTAACAAGTGTTGTTGTAATACTGGAGACCCTTTTTGACAGATGTGAGTATAGAAGTTTTGAAAGAGGTTTGGTGGTACATTTTGCAGATCAAGCTATATAACGCAGTTTGTACAGATTCTTGTGAAGTTTAGGAATCCAGTACATAGACGGTAGATCACAATCATAGTCTTTGGTAGAGAGACCAAAAAAGGATAGCACAGATTTATGGTTTTCTACTATCTCTTCTTTGGAGAATGTAGTGACAGTATAGGTTTTATTACTGCTATCATTATCTGTGTCTAATGCTGATAATAAACATTGTATGTAAAACTTTTTACAGACAAAACAATGTTGCTTTGGGCTTTGTCAGCTGGAACGACAACACATTTGTCATGTATAGTAGACACTGTTTTTGCTACTTCGGGGTCTTTAAAAACTAGTACAGCATTGACACAAATTGACCTTCTTAAAACTTTCATACGTTTCAAAATTAAAGACCTCACAGACTTTACCCACTCAGACAGAAAATCAATGTCGGTATTAGTTCAGGTAATAGTTCATGACAAATGAATATTGAAGTAAAATTTAGCACAATGCGATTTTAAGCTGTCGTTCTAAAATAGGTAAGGTAACTTTCCAAACAATTAATCCTTGCTACACGTTCACGGTATGGAACCTTATGTTCTACAAAAAACGACGCCTGATTGTTGCGCACTTAAAATAATATGGCATTATTATATAAATATTTTATATACACTTAGTTTAATGTCCAAGGATGGTCATATTGGCCCGAGGCAACGCCATAGGCCAATATGACGGGCCGAGGACAAATAGCTAAGCCAATATGAAATCACTACGTAATGATACCTTTATTTTACGTAGCCTTTACAGCCAAAGTCATTTAAGAAAATGAAGTACACTAATAAGATTAACTCGACCTGTTTCACGATGGCCATGAATACTTAGCATAATGCAACGATATAAAGTTTTGGTTGATCTTTCTTTTTATTTCATTTTAAATAACCTATTTCCATCCCCTCATTCACACAATTCTTGAAAATTATGTAGTTTTTATCGTGTGTTAACATTTCCACAAATCTTTTGCAACTTTTTTTTTCGTTTACGATATGACCCGAAAATTCCGAACGTTACAAATTACGTTGAAGTCAATCATTTCCGAAAGAAACTGATCGGAACCCGGTCATTATTTGAAAATCAATATTGATTTACTGGAAATCAAAAGAATGTAATGCAGGGACAAAGACCAGACATGACCGGAAAACATAATACATACAAAGTAACAAAAGTAAATGAGCAACTCGGACTCCACTAAAAACTACATGGGAGCATGGACCAGCTATAAGGCCTCATAAGAGTGAAGGAATAATAGGTCAGCAAGCAGAGGACCACAACTTGTTCCCATTGAAATGCCAACCGTTTGTAGAAAAACGCGTCCACTACACTGGACAAATATGTTGTCGATAAAAAATTCCAGCATTTTGAAAACATCGTCTTCTGCATTTTTGGAAGATGATTTGAAAATATTTTTTGCAAAGTATGAGGAGCCTCTTCAAGGACTACATATCTGAATCTTATAACGATGTATAATGTGTTAGTATGGGATATAGAAGTATAAAGTGTTGAAAAATCATTGGTTCTAATGCTTGTATTCTGATAATAATCTTGAATTGAGGGTTTCCAGGGGATCTTTCGACTTTTTTCAGGATCCTCATTAAATACCACTACGGGAGTAACAAGTGTTGTTGTAATACTGGAGACCTTTTTTGACAGATGTGAGTATAGAAGTTTTGAAAGAGGTTTGGTGGTACATTTTGCAGATCAAGCTATATAACGCAGTTTGTACAGATTCTTGTGAAGTTTAGGAATCCAGTACATAGACGGTAGATCACAATCATAGTCTTTGGTAGAGAGACCAAAAAAGGATAGCACAGATTTATGGTTTTCTACTATCTCTTCTTTGGAGAATATAGTGACAGTATAGGTTTTATTACTGCTATCATTATCTGTGTCTAATGCTGATAATAAACATTGTATGTAAAACTTTTTACAGACAAAACAATGTTGCTTTGGGCTTTGTCAGCTGGAACGACAACATATTTGTCATGTATAGTAGACACTGTTTTTGCTACTTCGGGGTCTTTAAAAACTAGTACAGCATTGACACAAATTGACCTTCTTAAAACTTTCATACGTTTAAAAATTAAAGACCTCACAGGCTTTACCCACTCAGACAGAGAATCAATGTCTTCTTGTTCTCCTTTTATCCATTTTCTTGCGTAGTCCTCCAAGGCATCCATAGGAACTTCAAAGTTATAATTCTTATTTATGGACCTTTAAAAATGAACGTACGGAGCAATTCATTTTCGATGATGATTAAATCCCCATAATGACGTGACCAGAAGGACCATATTTAAATGGATAGTTTTTGCAAGAACAGTCAGGTGGTTTAGCTTCAAGTCCTCAGTCTCGACGTTCTGCAATAGCATTTTACAATTGGAAAGTTTGGATGCAATTGGTGAAGTATTGGAATATGAAATAATCGGTACTAATTTATCTTTGATATACGGCGGATATACGGTGATTATAAGACAAATTGATTGCATCTATAGCTTTGTTGACAAAAGGTAGCGGAAGAAATGATCGTTTTTCTTCATCTTGACCTTTAACACAAACTGGTTAAAAGAGTCTCTGGAAACAAATATCCAAATTGATGGCCATAAATCTGTATAATGATGATGTAGGTTCAGAAGTGTCAATACTGGTTTTGTAAAAGGAATGTGTTTGAGTGATTTTAGTTCGGATGAAGTCCGGAAGGCTGATGTATGAGAGGAAGAAGGCCATCTATGGAGACATCATGCATCTTATGTGATGCATAGTGGCGATAGCCATAACTTCTTATCCGTCTAGGATTTTTGTCAAATAAATTCTTCACATACATATATCGGCCGGATTAGCGGCTTTATTTTATAAGGGTACTTTCGGTTGTATTACTTAATAGTTAATAAATAATGAAGAATATATTCGTAGGTAAAGTTATAACCACAGAAGATTGCTTTACAAAAAAAACTTACATTCCATTTTCCCAGCTGTTCAGCAAATTTAGAGATTTTCATTAAATATGTTGTATATGAACAGTTAATTGTTATATTTTGTATTACCAGTTGATTGCTTTCCTTTTATTGAATAGTATATAGTTCATTTCTCCACTTCTGTCATACTAAAAATACACATTACTATAACGCCATGTATTAACGTGCAACTATAATAGCTAAAAGTCTACTTCGACATTGCAAAATATATCACTTCTAGCCGATTTGTTTTTATATTCATACGAGACTGTATTTCTACAGAATCTCGTAAAGAACAAATATAAAAAAATGCTAAATCCTTTGACTTTACATATAGATATATTGATGATGTATTTTCCATTAACAACCCATCATTTGGTAAATGTTTACCTTCAATATATCCACCAGAGCTCGAGATAAACGAAACTACAGAAACAGCTTGTTCTGCATCTTTTGTGGACCTACATCTCAAAGTTGACAACAGTGGTCATCTCAACACAAAGATTTATGACTTCAATTTAACTATCATAAATTGTCCTTACCTTTGCAGCAATATACCTTCATCTCCTGCATATGGTGTTTATATTTCACAATTTATTGGCTACGCTAGAGCACGTACTACTCTCATTTCCTTGAACGCCATAAATATCTGTGTAATATACTCCTGAATCAGGGGCATGAGGAAATGCGTCTCAAAAGGTCTCTTACCAAATTCCATTTTAGATATCAGTCCTTAATTGTAATTTTTTTTGTACTGATTTGACCGTTGATTTCCAGATTATGACGCAACAGCATGCAGATGTTATTTAATCCATCACCGGTATATACACACCGTAATGGAAGAGGGAGGCTTAGCGCGCTGTAAAACCTAGATTTAACCCACTATTTCGTTCGAAATGCGTGTATTTAGTCACGCCTATTGCGGTAAAAGCTGCTCCGATAGTGTAATATCTATTATGCCAAATTTAGTTCAAGACGATCATCATAACAATGTGATTTTTTCACAATATCTATTATTTGCATTCTTGACTTAAATACTGCGAGCAGCAGGCCCACGAGTTCAAGCATGTTAACTGACAATATTGAAACAGAATATTTTGATAGACACAGTTGCGGGCTATGCAAGAAAATGGGCATAAAGAAGAGATAAGAGGTCGATACACCTTTAATTTCAATTCAAAAATACGAATTCGGCGCCTTAGAACGGCAATGAATTCGGAAAAGCGCTCTATTTTTGATGATCTCCAGGATAGGAAGACTTAAAAATGTTACATCTGCAAGACACATTTGTCGTGATTTTAGCAGACAAAGCTCCTCACAGCATCGTTTTTATATGTATTTTATACTGCAATAATTGTATGTTTAAGGAGATGAATTTTGACATGGCAACCTATCCACTAAACAATATACCTAATGAGGACAACACATGTCTCTTTTAACTTCTGTTGGTATCACATGTTTAAATATCTATTTATAGAATACCGAGACCCCGCAGTGTTCACGGAGAGGTATAATGTTTGGTTAAACAAGTATGCTTCATCATCTATTTATAGAATACTGAAACTTCAAATTGTTCTCAGAGAGGTATAATGTTGGGTCTAACAAGTATATTTCATCATCTATTTATTGGATACCGAAACTTCACAATATTCACGGAAAGGCATAATGTTGAATCTATCAATTATGCTTCACCATCTATTTATAGGAAACCGAAATTTCTGCGTTCCAAGAGAGGTATAATGTTTTGTCTATTAAGTGTGTTTCACTCTCTATTTACGGGATACCGGACGGGCGTAACATTTGGTCTATCAAGTATGCTTCATCTATCAGCTGAATACCGAAAATTCACAGTGTTCCCTCTGAGGTATAATGTTGGGTCTATCAAGTATAATTCTCCATCTTTTAATTGGTTACCACAACTTCACTGTGTTCCCAGAAAGTTATGATATAAGGTCTATCAAGTATGCTTCATCATCTTTTTATTGAATACCGAAACCTCACAGTGTTCTTAGAGATATATAATATTGGATCTATCAAGTATGCTTCATTATCTTTTTACTGAATACCGAAACCTCACAGTGTTCTTAGAGATATATAATATTGGATCTATCAAGTATGCTTCACCATCTTTTTATAGAATACCGAAACTTCACAGTGTCACAGGGTTCTCAGAAAAGTCTAATGGTAGGTATATTATGATTCACTTCCTATTAATTTGATACCAAAACTTCACATTGTTCCCAGACAAGTATATAATGGAGTCTGTCAAGTGCACAAGTTCTTTTCAAGACTCTTTGCCACTTAATTAATAGCTGTGAAAGGTGGACTCAAGAGTTAATGGGATATAGCCTACTTTATATGAGGCGTAAGCATGTCGGTTTTTCTAACTTTATGATGTTAGCTGAAGTCAGTTCTGCATCAAGGTTTCTATTTAAAAAAAAAAAAAAAACACACACACACACACAGGACAAGAAAGTATGCTCGTCAGTTCACGTTTTGCCACGACTGTGGTGCTTCTGAATTGTCATTTGTTCTGTTTTTGTTCTGTTCTGTTCTGTTTTGTTTGTTTTTGTTGTTTTCTTGGGGTGTTTTAATTGGTTTTTTTTAATTGTTTTGTTTTGATTTGTTTGTTTTATTTTGCGTCGTGTGCTTGTTTTATTTGCCAAACTTTGCAAATGAAGTAACTGTATATCGAAGTTATCAATGGATTTTATCATGGAAGAACAAAAGACATTTCAGTTAAATCAATTTTGAAAAATCGAAACATCCTTCATTTAAAAAATCGGGAACGTTATTTCGATACAAATCTGTCGTTTTTTTCCCTATTTTTCGATATGCATTAGAAACTGAAACTTCAAGGAGTCGAGTTTAAATTGGATCAGTTGAAAATGCTCGAGTTATCTGAGACTCGAGTAATCGTGAGTCATTTCGACAGTTGTGGCTACTGTTAGCCCAGAAAATTATGAATGAAGTTCATCCCACGGACCAAAGTATATATATTCAGTAGAACGACATGACAATTCAAGGATCGTAAAACAGATAAGTATTGATCTATACGATGTTTGATAATGGTTAATTTGAATAACTCGTTCGTTCGTAAAAAAATTAGAACATTGAAGTCACGAAAATCGATTGCTTATAACAATACTATACCCCACACATCTGCTAAAATAAAGTAATTTTTGAAAAAAAATTCGAACGATATTAAGATTCATATCCAATCAAAATAGAAGAAAACAAATCAACTTACTAAATGGTGTAAAGTACCATGCCACAGCACTCCCCTTTTCGCCAGTATATACAATCTTAACACATTGGTATTCATAGGTAAAACTGAATTCAGGTAACTTGTGCCTGAATAAACCAATAAATAGCACAAACTATATTGTTTCAGGCATAATTGTCGGTTGGTCAAAATATAAAAATCGATATCAGATGAATTTACATTTTGGAAGGCATCAACCTGATTCTTAAACATCAATTCAAATCAATCTTAACAATTAATATTGCTATGTTTATCATTGGCATTTTGTTGTTGTTTTGTTTGATGTTTGTTTTTTTTTCCTTTTGGGTTATAATGTTTAGCGGTGAGACCTACAATACTATTTCCTTTTCGTCGAGATTTGAAATCGTTAACAAAATTAATATTTGTTAATACAAGTAGCACCTGTGAACGAGAAAAGGGCCATTTCTTTCAAAACGCTCTAATACGTCACCATTAGACCTACTCAGTACTGTTGGATCTGCGCAGGAAAATTTAGCTCCACCTTTGACGTTCATTAAACTTTCATATGTCCCGCTTTCCTGTCTTGAACATGGATAATAACATCTTGCAGAAACTGTAAGAGGACAGTAGAATATCATTTTAAAATATAACTGTATGTCCATGTATATACAATGAATTAGCCGCTTGAATACTACAAACATTGTGAATGTATTAAATGATTATTGTTTTAAGAAAAATGCCAATACAGCCATCGATAAATGTAATAACTGACCATTAAACTCAATCACCAATGGACAACAAAGTTGAATAGCATGGACAAAGAACGGATATGGTGAAACGCAAAAAATGCACCGGGTATAACCTAGATCAAATATGGTATGAATATTCTTAGTATACGGAGGGATTAGTCTCCATTTTTTCACCCAATTATGTTTCATTCTAAAAATGCAATCGAAAAGGATGAGGCCTCGTTCTGCCTACTGAAATAATTTGTAAAAACAATTATCATAAATTCGGAAGAAAGCTAAATAATTATGTAATTGATATTGTAAATTTTCAATTTTATGCTTTAAGTTCGTAATTTAAAAAGTAACGATTGAGAAACGAATGCACAAAAACCGCCTGGAAGGCTATTCTGTAAATAAAATAGTATTTTTCCATTCTTTTGCCACTTATTTTATAGTGAGATCCAGCGTTAACCAAAAAAAATTGAAAGTGAAACTGTGCATTTATTCATTCTTTCAACATGAAAAAGGAATTTTTGGTTAACGTTGGATCTCTATGTGCATTTAACAAAAAACCTTTAAAAAATCACACTTAAAATCGCTTTAAAAATGTCCAACTTGACCTGTACATGTATCATGTGATCTAGCTCACTGTCACATGATTAAGCACATGATATAAACTTAGACCCTAAATACACTTTAGCAAGTAGAGTAGATATATTAATTAAGGAGCCTTTATCTCAATTTTATGCCAAAGAATGATTTAAAATGTGAAATAATCTTTGATCAGATGTCGATTTTGCTATAGCCACTGCTATGAAGATGCACGCATGAACGTGAATTCACTTACTTTGAACCGCGTCATTGTCCTTTAGGTGGAATTTTTTCTATGGATTTAATACTTGAATGTAATAGTTTTCAATATTCGTTGGCGCTAATATCCGTATAAATCTCCTCGATAAAAGACTTACCTTTGCGTTGAATGTAGAAATTGAGATGCCTTAAATAAGCTCGTATAAGCATAAGTGTTTATATAGAAACCTGCAGCACGCTATCTAAAGATAATTTTATAATAAATTTCTCAACGCATTTCATTCCCTTATGCGACCCGGCATAGTTGAACACACTGTTATAATATCACGCGCGAATAAAGTTGTTTTACTCTCTCCTACTTTTATTTTGAAAGTAGGAAAATTAAAAACCATTTTCTTTGTTTGCCTGCAAAAAATCCAGCTTTAGGGTATTTTTCTATTCAAATGATTAAGCACAGTTCTGTATAAAAAAATTACAAGACTGCTTCACTATCCGGGGAAAAATCTTCAATACATATACATTAAACAATGTGCAGGTATCAAACATGAGCCTACATGTATTCGATATTGCAAAGTTAATATATGCAAAATGTTTGTTCAGTTTTACGCAGTTTTGTGTGTATAAAATCCTGCTACTTAAGTTTCTTGAATATAAAGTAAATTTTCCAACATATCTTTCGTATTTATGTACACCTTCACAATACGCCAAAAAACATGTAAACACTTAATTAAAATACCCGCATTCATATTAACAGTGGCGGATCCAGGGGGCCAAGGGACCCTGCCCTCCACCCTTAGAAAAAAAATTTGAAAAATTGTCTGTGTTAAATCATTAAAAACACTCATTTCGTGACCCTCACCGATGATCCTGTCAAGAAATTTTCTTGTCCCCCCCCCCCCGTTACCTAAAACTCTGGATCCGCCACTATTCAAAACTTTTCCGATTAAGTACTTTGATGCTCCCCTCAGGGGGAACATGGATGTACATGTAAATTTTTCATGTTCATTGTAAGTATCTGTGCTTAATAGCCTACATGTAGTTTTAGTATTTGTTATGACAGGCCTAATATAATATTTGTGCTAAGCGGTCCTGTCGTGCTAATTATTGTCTGCCATTCAGCTTTTTGGCGTCTTTTCGAATATTTAATGCAAATTTAAGCGTCTATATTTTGTGTGAAAGAAGTTGCCTTGTATTTTAGTCAGCGGCGTCCTGTGTTACTTTGGTATTCAATCCGTGTCTAAAAATTTTGTTATTCGCCCCTTTGAAAATCTTGAAAAAAAAAACGAAAGCAGGCGCGTCCCGGATGGTGGATTTGATGGAGTACGACAATACTTTATAGGTTGTCAAGTTTTATAAGCATGGCCTGATCGTGAACCATCTGAAGTATAGTGGTATGGATATCCACGTGACATTTATTGAAACTATTTTCGAACCTGAATTTAAGATATGCCAGACTTTCATGCATTTTAGCGGAGATACGATTTGAATTTATGTTTGTCACTTCTGGGCTTCTTAACTTCCCTTTCATCCCCATCATTACGACTGATGAATAGCGAGAATTTCGAAAGCGGCAAGTTTTAAGATCCCTCCGGGAGACGGACAAGACCGCTGGCGATTACGGAATGTATGATGAGATGTCGGAAGGCTCCAGCCGAAAGCAGCCCAAAGCCAGAAGGTTACCTACATAGATCCATTTATTTCAAACTTTCCATTCTTAATTTACTACTATTCGTAATCATAAATTTTAATGAAAAAGTTCCACTTTTACTTTTCTCACGTATATATTTTAAAACTTTGCAAATACGACAGGAATTGTTGATTTAACTAAAAGTAATGTAAGTTTTTCAACAATGATTTGTGCATGTACGTGCTTATTATGTTTCAGCTATTGTACTCAGACAACATTTAACACATTGCTCAGGGATCTGTCGGTCTGTCTGTCTATAGTTAAGCATAAGAAATATTAGTGAGTTTTAACTGGTTCTGAAGATATATATAGTCACTCATGCAGTGTTAACATGTAGTTGACGAGGACACGGTAACATATGAATTGTATATCTGCCTCATCTATGTTGGTTCTGTTTTCAGCGGAATATACTCTACTCGGAGGCGCGATGATCACCGAATTTTATACAAGTTTGATTCAAGTTCTATAAAATGTAGAAGTAAAGGTCCGAATGCAGATATTCTTTACAGGGCTAAGTGCGCGACTGCACCAATTCGAAACTATGTTGGTGACCTTGTCAAATGCAATTGTAGATGTTCCCATCATGACTTTTGTAATGTCAACTCGACGACCTTTCGTTAGATATACAACAACCCTACTTTCTGTGAACTTTAGAATTTTGCACTTATTAACCCCAACTGGGTTCTTTTTCTATATAAATAAATTGAAATTTGAGATGTACACATTATGACCTTTAATTTGATATGCGACAACCTAACTATATATACAACTTAAGTTTTGCACTCATTGACCTCACCCAAGTCATTTATTTCGAGACAAAACATCGATATTTCGGATGTACGCTTTAAGACCTTTCATTTGATATGTAACAACCTTACCCTCTAAGAACTTTAATTTTATGCACTTAATGACCCTACTATTTGAACATGTATTAATTATCATGGTTGAAACTCTGATTTTTGAAATGTGTTCATTTAGACTTTCAAAATGATATATCACATGACTCTCTTCGACAAAGTTGAAAGAGTGATGCAATATCAAATCTATAAATAGGTATTGATGAAATATATCAAACCATTGTAAAATATGAAAATTTTAAGTTTAAGTTGTTGTAGTATCATTGGTTTTTTATATTGGTTCTTGGTGAAACATTTGTACTTGTGCAGATCTTTCATTCTGTGGAATGACCATTTGTGTGTCTGCTGTGAATTTTAAAATATATACCCCCGCTCTTAAAACTTAAAATTACAATGGATCCAAAACTAGACAAGAAAACTGTATGATAATTTGCAGAACATATACATCAAAATTACAAAATAATTTGGGCAATTTTGGAGCTAATTTTGAGCCCAGTGATTATCAAAATATGATGCAACAACAAACTCCAGAACCGGAAGTCGTTGAGACATAAAACTACCACCATACATCTTAGGATTACCTGACCTTAAAAAACTTACAAGGTCAAGGTCATACGTTTATGTCAAGGTCACACACCAGATTCTGTAAAACATTTAAATTGTCATAACTTGAACAGACGGTCTGACAGTTGTAAATTTTGTCTCAAAATGTAGGGCTTATCGAGAGGGTCATTTCATTTGCTGTATGTATGCACTTATCTCTTATTGTTTTCTCAATATCAAGGCCTGTAGATTGCAGTGAGAAGGCTTTCTAGCACTCTATAAACTTTGACCTTAGATGCAAATGAAAGGCCGTATAGACCAAAGATCATTGATGAAGGTCCCATGTTTCTACAACTTCTGGTTCTCGAAATATAAATTTGAAAAACTTAATTATGATATTTCAAGGGATATAACTCCTGTATGGTTTGATAATAAAATACATGTTTATGTTTAGTCATTAGGTATTCATCTTGTGTACATGGAACAGTTTTTAGATTGATTTTATCTATTATGATTTTCAAGATATGAGGGATTGAAATAAATTGTTTAAGGGGACACAACTCTTAAAGATGATAATGAAATCCTTAGCAGGGTCATTTTCTAATATAACATGTTGACATCTACATGTTCACCGAGTATGATAATGATATCCTGAAAAATTAGTTCGGGGGACCTAATAACAATATTGATAAGATGCTAATAAACGGGAGATAACTTCTACAATGGATAATGAAATTCCTCATGGGATTATCCTGTAATGTCCTAAGAAAGGTGTATCGATGGCCCAAATTTTGTAATGATATCGTGAAAGATGACACAATAGGGCCATGCCAAAGTAAATATTGAAAGGGGAAAAAACTAGCACTCTGTGACCTTTGACCTTGGGTGCAAATGAAAGGTCACATGGATCAAAGCTCATTGATGAAGGTCCCACGTCCCTACAATTTCCGGTTCTCGAAATATATTTTTTTTCAAACTTAAGTATGATATTTCAAAGAATATAACTTCTGTATGGTTTAATGACAAAATACAAATTTATGTTTATTAATTAGGCCGTCTGCTTGTGTGCATGAAACCGTTTCCAGAATTATTCTATCTCTTATGGTTTTTTAAGATATGAGCGATTAAAAGAAACTGTTTAAAAGGGACATAAGTCTTAAAGATGGTAATGAAATCCTTTGCAGGGTAATTTCCTAATTGAACCTGAAGACATCTACATGTTCACCAAATATGGTCATGATATCCAGAAAAAATGAGGTCGGGGGACCATGCTGAAAAAAACGCCAATAAAAGGGAGATAACTTCTACAATGGATAATGGAATTCTTCACAGGGTCATCTGGTAAAAGTCCTTAATGAGCTCTATCGATGGTCCAAATTTGGTAATGATATCTTGAAAGCTGAATAGGGGAGAGCATGTCAAAGAAAATTTTGCATTTAACGGAAGAATATAAAAAAACATTAGAAAAACAATAAGGTCTTTCTGATAGGGAAAGTCCTTAAAAAAAGACACACAACAGATCTAAAGTAAGCCGACAAGAAAAATTATGTGCCTCTATGACGAAGTTTTCCCATTGTACGTGTTACTATATGTCTAGTAGATATCGTAAAACATAACACTTAGGTGTAATTGTTTTTACTTTATTCAACATATACTCATTTAATATGATTTAAGCTTTATTCATTTCGTTTATAAGTGAAAATAAACTTTCTCTTTTGATTTTTTTTAAATCAAAGATGAAACAAATTGTTTTAATTTTTAAAAATTGAAACGATTTTGAGTTTATTAAAGGGAGATAATCTCACTTCTTATAGTAGGCGCTACAGCGTCTCATGTACCGTCATACTTTACAAAAGTATAACGAATTAAAGTGAAAAATACATTGATATGAAGTGTTTTTTTGTCTGATACGTAATGTGCTTTCCTTTTTTAAAAACCTAACTACCGTGTAAAAACAACTAATAATTTATAGTTTGTATGACTTTACTAGATTGCTACAATATCCAAGGACAACTATATATCCTGAAGACACCTCACAAGATGCTACATATAGATCTGTTGATTTACTAAAATTAAAACTATAACAGGATATCTGAAGGTCAACAATACGTTTACCATGTAAAAAAGACACAGTATATGATGATTGAGATTGTCTACGAGTAATCACGGGAACCAAGATTCTAGCGGAAATCAAAATAATTTAATCCAGGGACGAAGACCAGACATGGAAAACAGACACAAAACAAAGAACATAATTCAGCTATATTCAGACAATGAACATGAAATTGATGATAAAATGAACATGAAATGGTGATGAAATGAAAAAAGGATGGGACACAAGGACAATGGGGTCAACAAATTTTGATTGCCACTTAAATAGGGAGAGATGGGTAGGGTCGGGCAATTTAGCCTCCTGTGGCGGAGCCCTATGGTTCCTACTCCGGGAGAATACCACAGTCGGGTTCTTTAACGTGCGAGGAAAGTGGCATCTTTCCCAACACGGTGCACCACGATGGTTTGCGGTCAGGTTTTCCGTATTATAGCCTGACAACCCCAGCATGTAACACGCCAGGGGTACCTCATTCCACCACCTGGGGTACACATCCCAGTTGCTCTGTGGGCAGAGTGCCCTAGCCCCCGACTAAGGTTCTGAGTACTATTTAGTCGCCTTTTACGACAAGCTTAGCGCTGCTGCAGACGTATTCTTTTAACACCCGGACCTGCACGGGGACTCTTTGGTCAAGAGTTTAGTAGCAGTCTTTATAAAAATCAGGCTGGGATTCATGAATGTCAAAAACTCACCGATTTTACATTGATCTCTACTTTAGGAACAGTAACAGACCCCATAACCAGTTTTGCACTTTTGAGATTGAAAAAAGGGATATATAGATTGTGTATGAAATTGGCACTTTGTATGAATTATCCTTCTTGATTTCGTTTGATTTGCATTGGTGATTTTTAGGAAGGATGAATTGTAGTTTTCTCGAAAGTACAGATCTACACACAGAAAGGAAATACATAAATGTATGACATATATATACACCAAAAGAGCCCAATTTGATCGATTGGTTTTTTTCGCCAAGAATCACTTTAGTGTCTGAACTTTATATGGACTGGTACTGAATGAATAATCAAGGTAACCAAGGTTATAGCGGCAATTAAAAGAATGTACGGTGATCCAGGGACAAAGACCAGACATGGAAAACAGACAAACACAACAAAGAACATAAAGTAACTAAAATCATACATACAAAGTAACAAAAGTAAATGAGCAACTCGGACTCCACTAAAAACTGGGACCATGACCAGGTGCATCGGTATGGTAAGCGTCCTCTGCTATCCTCTTTTGGTCTCTCTACTAAGGACGATGATTCTGATTTACCGTCTATGTACTGGATTCCTAAACTTCACAAGAATCCATACAAAACAACGTTTCATAGCTGGATCTGCAAAATGTACCACCAAACCTCTTTCAAAACTTTTAACTTCTATACTCACAACTGTCAAAGAGGGTCTCCAGTCTTACCACAACACTTGCAGATCCAGCTACATAACGTTGTCTGTAGGGATTCTCGTGGAGTTTAGGAATCCAGTACATAGACGGTAAGTCACAATCATCGTCCTTGGTAGAGAGACCAAAAGAGAATAGCACAGATTTATGGTTTTCCACAATCTCTTCTTTGGAAAGAGTGGTAGCAGTATAGGTCTTATCACTGTTATTATTTTCTACGTATTTTCTATGAACAATAATCTGCTTAATTTAAACATAATAACATATTTAGTCCGTAGATTAGTTTACAATGTGGTCTTGTATATATGTAGCCCCGTGCAGGTCCGGGTGTTAAAAGAATAGGCCTGGAGCAGCGCTAAGCTTGTCGTAAAAGGCGACTAAATAGTGCTCAGAAACCTAGCCGGGGGCTAGGCGCTCTGCCCACAGAGCAACTGGGATGTGTGCCCCAGGTGGTGGAATGGGGTACCCCTGGCATGTTACATGCTGGGGTTGTCAGGCTATAATACGGAAAACCTGACCACAAACCATAGTGGTGCACCGTGTTGGGAAAGATGCCACGTTCCTCGCACGTTAAAGAACCCTGCTGTGGTATTCGATAGGAGTAGAACCTTTGCGCTCCGCCACAGGAGGCTAAATTGCCCTACCTTACCCATCCCCCTTGTTCTAGTGGCAATCAAAATTTGTCGACCCTATTATCCTTGTGACCCATCCTTTTTTTTCTTCATTTCATGTTCATTTTATCCTCCATTTCATGTTCATTGTCTGAATATAGCTGAAATATTGCTGCTCGGACGTTAAACCCCAACAAACAAACATGTATATATGTACATAGTATATACAACATAAAGAATAAAATGCAATTAAAAGTAACACAGTACATGCCATAAAATAGTAATCAAGGGAACCAAGGTTATAGCGGTAATCAAAAGAATGTAATTCAGGGACAAAGACCAGTCATGGAAAACAGACATACATAACAAAGAACATATAGTAACTAAAATCATACATACAAAGTAACAAAAGCAAATGAGCAACTCGGACTCCACTAAAAATTGGGAGCATGGACCAGGTGCACTGGTAGGGTAAGAGTAATCAAGGGAACCAAGGTTATAGCGGTAATCAATAAAATGAAATCTAGGGACAAAGACCGCACATGAAAAACAGACATACACAACAAAGAACATGAAGTAACTAAAATCATACATACAAAGTAACACAAGCAAATGAGCAACTCGGACTCCACTAAAAGCTTGGAGCATGGACCAGGTGCAACGGTAGGGTAAGCGTCCTATGTTTTTTTGTAGAAACACCTGCCGAGTTGCTCATAAAAAGTCAAGTCCGGGTAAGACAAACGAGGAAATGAAAACTATAGCCCGTTGAATAAATCAGTTTTCATGACGCTGATGGATACGCCATAACGATCCACGAGTTCATGATGAAGACCATGAAACTTCTGTAGTGATGACTTCAATCTTGTAGCAACATAACTCTGTTCCAGAAGCCTATTTGTTAGAGTTCTAGCGCGATACAAAAAGTCTGCGTAGTTTCGGCAACCTCTGGAATAACGTATGAGTTGTGATATGAATACTCCATATGCAGGAGCCGAATGGATGTTGCCACAGATGAAAGAAAAGTTGACAATTCTGAATGAAAAGTCATCACGTTTGTCGTAAAGTTTGGTCAATAGTTTTCCTTTACCATCGATTTCTAAGTATAGGTCAAGATATGAGGCTGACTTCACAGTGTCTGTAGTATCCTTTATCTCAAGTTCTTTTGGGTAGATGCGATGTATCAAATCCTCGAAATCAGGGTTGTTTAAAGATAATACGTCATCTATATAGCGGAAACTGAGATTGAAGGATCTAGCCAAACGACATTCTTTCTTTTTGGTCAAATCAGCTATAAAGTCAGCCTCATAAGAGTGAAGGAATAGGTCAGCAAGTAAAGGAGCACAATTTGTTCCCATTGGAATGCCGACCGTTTGTTGAAAAACACGTCCACCACACTGGACAATAATGTTGTCTATTAAAAATTCAAGCATTTTGTAAACATCTTCCTCTGTATATTTGGAAGATGATTTGGAATTATTTCTTACAAAATATGAGGAATCTCTACCAAGAATTATATATTTGTATCTAGGGGTACTACCCTTTTTGGAAAAACAACGATGTATAATGTTTGTAAGTCGGGATTTTAACTGAGTATGGGGAATAGAAGTATACAGTGTTGAAAAACCATAGGTTTTAATGCTATTATACCCAGATGAAGAACAGTCAGGTGGTTTAGCCTTGAAGTCCTCAATCTCGAGGTTCTGCAATGGGTGAAGTATAGGAATATGAAAAAATTGGTATGGATTTGTATTTGAAATATGGGGGGATTTTGTTGGTAACGTTTTTGTGATGGAGGATGTTAGCCAAATTAATTGCATCTATACCTTTGTTGACAAACGGTAGTGGAAGAAATGATCGTTTTCCTTGATCTTGACTTTTCACACAAACTGGTTTAAAGAGTCTGTGGAAACCAATATCCAAAATGATGGCAACAAGTCTGTATAATGATGAGGTGGGGTCATAAACAGGACTGTCAAGACTTGTTTTGTGAAGGGAGTGTAGTAGAGTGAGAGGTGTAGAATAAAGTTTGGTTCTAATGTGATGAAGTCCAAGAGGTCTTTGTATGAAATGAAGGAGACCAACTATGGAGACATCATGTAACTTAGGTGACGTATAGTGGCGATGGCCATGACTCCTTTCCCGTCTTGGATTTTTGTCAAATAAATTCATCACATTTATGCTATTGTTATATTGGCTTGAAAGGTTTCCTATACTGTTGATGTTGTCATTTCACCCGAAAGGTATTACAGTACCTAGTCTGCGTATCCAGTACTCCTCTCTTACCCTACGATAGTTTTTACTTAGAACGGACTGTTTAAGATATATGGCTGTATAATGTTTGATAAATACTCTGGGGCAAGGCCGTTAACTATCTTGTACATCAATATTAGCCTATGCTTCTCAAGGGGATTACATCATGGTTCCCACACTAGTTCTTTATACATCTTTGATTTGGGGGATTGATCCGCAGACCAGTAATAATTCTACCGACCTCTACTTGGACATTCTCGAGTAAATTCGATTCATATAGTGTACAGTTATCCCAAACAATAACCCCATATTCCAATACTGGTCTAATAAAGGAAAAGTATATATTTATCAAAGATTTCCTGGAGACCTGATACTTCAACATTCTAAGCAATTTTAGTCTGTCACATGCCTTTTTGTAGATCTATTGTAGATCTACATGGCTATTCCATTTTGCATTATTCTTAAAGTCAAGACCCAGATGTTTACGTGCATTGACATCGTTTAGCTGGTTTTCCGGACCCCCAAAATATACAGGATGGTCGTCTACATTTCTTCGAGAGAACAGCAAAGACTCAGTCTTGGGCAGATTAAATTTAATTTCGAGACCAATTATGTATATGTGATAAGTCTGTCTGCACATCTATGTAATTTTGATCACCAACAATAACAAATAGTGATGTATCGTCTGCAAAAAGTTTTATATAACAGTCTACACCATCTATAATTTCGTTTATATAGATAAGAAAGAGGAGAGGTCCTAAAACAGAACCCTGGGGGACCCCTGCATTAATATCTCCCTATCCAGAATTATATCCATCCAATACCACTCTCTGCTTTCTCTCATTCAGATAATCGGTAATCCAATTAAGTAAATTCCCAGAAAACCCTTTTTTGTAATTTGAGTAAAAGTCCCTGATGCCAAACCCGATCAAAAGCCTTAAATATATCACAAAATACAAATCTAACATCCTTACCCACATCTAAGTTACTGAGTATCGTGTTATAAATATTTAACAATTAATAAACAGTTGAGTCTTTTGGCAGGAATCCGTACTGATGTTCTCCCATAATTTGATGTTCTAGAATTCTAGATTATGCATATGTTTAACAAAGATATTTTCCATCATCTTACAAAGAACACATGTTAAAGAAATAGGACGGAAATTGGAAACATCCGATATAAACCCCTTATTCTTATAAATGGGTGTAACATGAGATCGTTTCCAAAGATAAGATAACTGACCACAATGTAGAGACTTGTTGATCTCTAACTTCCTGCTCAGCAATTACAAAAACCGGCAATTCATTAACCGGTTCCTGAATTTCAGCTTGGAGTTCCGGCTCATCTTCAATTTGTGAAATTTTCAGATGGGTGTATAATTATTCATCCTATGTTTACTAATGGTGGATTAGTGTTATCACACTTGTTAAGTTTACATACAGACTTCGCAATACGCCACCATTTGCCTGGTGGAATATTTCTATCAGTCGATTGCGATGTTAATTTTTGCTTATATAATGTCTCAGCATCTCTTACAAGTTTAATGACGTCATTTCGCTGTTGTCAAAACGAGGCCCAATGATTTAGGTTATCTGTGTTTTTTGCTCTATAGTGAGCTCGATCGCATTCACATATATTGCGGCGTAGGAACACTAGCCCTAATGTAGTCCATAATTCTGAATGTTACATGTAAATATCCAGGATCAATGATAAATAATCTTTAATCAGTAACAGAAGACATTTTGATATGCTTTTCAACAATTTTAGTCACCGCATGTGACGTAATACACAACTTAGGTTGATTAATAGCCATGGGTGAAGTCACGAACGGACATACGGATGGCTACTTAATAAAATACTGTGATAGCCATAAATACATTTTCATTCATTCAAAACAAAATTCAAAAGATATCTAATGACGACCTCAAAGAAATTATCTTCGAAGTGTGCATATTGTAATATTTGCTAGGTGTGAACTGTGAGGGGGTTCCTGTTGTAAAGAAACAATTTCAAATGAAATCAACTGTATTTAATCTGGGAAAATCTAAAGGCCGTAGGCATAATGTAAGACCATATAATATCTTAAAATATCAACTGCTGGAAATTACAATTTTGGTGTTTACACAGGTCGTTCGTTTGAAGCTTAAATGGTAGGTTTATTCAATGATGCTCCAATGTTTAATCCAGTTACTTTCCAAATTCCACGGTAATAGCTAGTCTTGAGAGATCGGAATGGAAAATCTACACTGAAAAAAAAAAAACACCATCACTAGGAATACTCAGTCAATTGTTTATCATTGATCTTGGGTATTTACATGTGACATCCAGAATTATGGACGACATTAGGGTTAGGGTTCCTACGCCGCAATATATGTGGATGTGGACCAAACATGAAAGCTTCTGCTTACAGAACTATGGTTAGACCCACACTTGAATATGCAGTCACAGTTTGGGATCCCTATTAACAGTCTCACATACAGTCACCTGAGAACATACAGCAAGAATCGTCAAGGGCAATTACTACGACAGAACTCCTGGCTTTGTGACATCAAAGGTAAAGGAGCTATGTGGGAAACCTAGTAGAAGAACGCCGACTAAGATCTATGCTAGTCATGATGTATAAAATCAGCCATGACATGGTAGATATACCAGCTACTTAACAACACTGAAGTGATGCCAGAACTCGGGGAAACAGCAACTATAGACAATTGTACACCAACCGAGACACTTACAAATTCTAATTCTTTCCAAACCATCAGGGACTGGAATAGCCTTCCAGACAGTGCCAAACATGCCAGTACCATCGAGGCATTCAAGAGGCAGTTAACCAACACCATAGCTGCATCTCACCAGCCACAGACAGCAAGAGGCCATGTTTTTAACCCGTACATAATTTGGTTTTAAAGTTGTAAATACGAGGCTTTTAGCTGTGTCCCGGGTGCTACATTGAATTTACATTCTAAATGAGAAGAAGAAGAAGACATTCACTCCGCTATGGACATGAATAAGAGTACTGTACATTCTTACATACATACATATACGTACTTTAAACTTGGTTAGTCCTTTTTGAATATTTATCGCTGTATACATCTAAAGATTTATTTCAAGTATATATATGTGTATAAAGTTACATTTATTTTCTCCGTTCTGTTCGTTTCGTTTCGCATTTTACAGTTTCGTCTCGTTTTGAATGACTGTTTCGTTTCGTTTCGATTTCGTTTCTCATTTTATAGGTACCCGATTTCAGCGTATATATCGCAAATTTCGGATGTTTAAAGCATGACAAAATCAATGACAGTGAATATTTGACGATTAGCGACTTTGAAGACTTCAGTCTTTGATTAAAAATAGAAGTTACGTTTGCAGTCTTCCAGCTGGAGGGAGATTTGCAATATTGAATGGATTTATTAAATTTTCTTTGTAAAGGGGTTGAGATTTTTTTCAGGGCTGATTTTAGCATTCTATGGCTTATTTTATCAGGACAGGATGCCTTATTTGGGTTTAAAATTTTGATAACATCTATTATTTCGGAACGTTCTATATTTATAGTAAATATTTCATTTTTTTGATTTTCGCTCCATGTTTGGTAAAGGATCATTTGCTTCTTTAGTGTTTGATATATAGAACACAAGTATTCAATTAAGACGATGCACCTTTCATCGTCTTCGTACACCCGTACTCACCAGTGACTGAATATCTGAGACATTTGGTAACGGGAGAATATCGTAAGAACCTTTTTCAGATTTTAAAAGCATCTGCATAAAATTCCAATAAACTTTAAATTTGGATAAGACGTATTTTCGAGAATAAAGTTATCTAGATTTTCTTCATATTTTTTTCTGTTGCTGTTCTTCTCAAGTTATTAACCTTATTTCTTTGTTTCTTATATTTTTCTTTATCACCGGGTCTCTTATATTTTTGAACTTTTTTCCGGATTCTATCACAACACGTATAGCCTTTATATTTCACTATTAAACCAAGGTTTATCTTTACCTCTTATATTTACTTTTTTTGATCGCACGCATTCTTTAATTATTGAAAGAAAAGTGCCTGTAAATAGTTTACACATTTCATCAATCTCAAGGTCATTTAACAATAAGTGCCAATCCATTAGGTCATTAGGTCATTAAACTTTTCTCCATCTAAATTGTTATATAACCAGACTTTTCTATTAATTTTTTTTGTCTTGTAACGTTGACAGTCCAAAAATATTATTGATGCATCATGATAATATCGCGGAATAGTTACATTTAATGCCGGTGGTGGAGGTCTTGAAATATATACGTTTTTTGTGCTTAAATTGGGTGAGGTGCCTGTTTTTGTTTGTATTCTTGTTTTATGTAGTTTAAACTTTTTTGTTTGTTTTATTTGTTTTGCTATTGGAACTAGAAAGCTTAATTTTAGCAAGGACTATCGATTATAAATGTTCATATATATTGTTGTAGAATTGACATAATTTATCCTCAATTCTGGCCAGTCTGTGTAAATATTACTAGTTAAAGTTCTTATAGTGAATTATCGATAAACAAGAAAAAAATATGTACCTGATATGTGTAATGTCTAAATATAGATGAGTGAATGTATGTATAAGGTAAAACAAACAAAATCTGTATCTCTCTTCATGTTGTATTTCTATATGACGTTTAAGTGCAAAGGACAACATATCTTATGCAATGATTAAAATAATCTAAGTTAATGAAATATAAATATATGAAATTTATAATTCAGGATCAATGATCCACAGCAGAGCTTGCTGATGGATTTCCGTTTATAGTCATAAACATAAGCACTGTTGGCTTAACCTTCTGCAGAAGAGTAGTACATTCTTAATTATTGTGTTTTCACGAACTGCATGCTGTTAACTAACTTTAATACTTGTAATGGCTTCTAACGATGAAAGACAACCCCTGCTTTCTGACAGTGTCCAAAATGATTCTTATTCAGAGCGAAAAATCAAAGGAGACAAAGAAGAAAACACAAAAAAGTAAGCTTAATTATTTCATTATGTTGTTGTACAATTGGGTCACTAATGATCACTGCTAATATTGGTACACTTCCCCGTGTTGATTGATCCTAAAGGGTGTTCAACAGGGGTCGGAACCTCTTTTTGTTGGAAATTTTGGTTCTTACATGTAAAATCGAAAAATTGTTATATGTAATATAAAATTGAAATCCACTTTATCCCAGACCCCAACCCTTTTTTAAAAAATCTCTGGTTCAAGTTACAATGATTTGCACTATTGAAATTTTCGCTTCGCTCCCCTGGCCTATCGTCTCCCACCATTGTCTGCAAATTTCTGATGTGTAGACAGTAATAGTGCTGCGGACGGCTAAAGATTTTTCGAACTTTAATTGGCCTGGAGGGTGTATGGCTATATCTGTCAATGGAAAGATAAATCAATGAAGTTTTTGGATAGTTTCTTTTCTAACTGAAAAGTGATAAAGTTTTCTGCTATTTTGCATTAATTAGAGGAGGGGTCAAAGATCAATCGACCCCAATACACTTTGATAAGTAATTTAAGTGAAATCGTTTATTGTAGGTATTGGAAGACAAGTAACTTGTAAAGATCATATGTATATAATTTCATAAATGTTATAATGAACTTTTTCTAACAAAAGTTGACTAATTAATCACAGAATAAAATGCCCCTAAATTTGGTTGCATTTTAGTGCATTCAATAATTAATAATATGACACGGTAGAATATTACAATGTATATCTAAATATTCTTTGCTGAATAACAAATAAAATAAACACAACACTCTCGATGTGTTTATCTGCAATATAGACTTTGTAAAATGAGTTTGAAGTTGCAAATGTTCACATATTTAAACTATTAGTAGTACTAAAATTGTATAACAGGATTCGTTTCTGGACAATTTGTTTAGTTTCTGGGCTGTTTTAAGAACAGAGACACATGTAAAGTATCGAGTCTACCTTACGTTTTGACGAAAAGATTTAAGGTTTTGGGATATATTTTTGTATATACAAAATCATACATATTTTTTGCATTTGTCTTTATATGCTTGGACTTCAAATAAAACGTTTAAGTTTTAACCATAAATCAGGGATTCTCAAACAAAAAATGCGACTCAGGATTCATGATGAGGCTGGATTTGGTAATAAATTTGACAATACATAAACTGCGAACTTTGAACTTTGCATGGAAGCATACATGTATGTTTAACAGTGCGTTGAGTTGTGTTTATATCATTTGTTATTCAGTAAAGAATATTTAGATATACATTGTAATATTCTACGGTGTCTTATTATCTCTTAATCATTGAAAATTCACTAAAATGCAACCATTTATAGAGGCAATTTTGTTCTGTGATTAAATAGTCAACTTTTGTCAGAAAAAGTTCTTTTTTACATTTATGAAATTCTATACATGTGATCTTTACATGTTACTTATTTTCTGATACCTACAATGAACGATTTCTCTTGAATTATTTATCAAAGTGTATTGGTGTCAATTGATCCCTCCTCTAGTTAATGCAAAATAGCAGAAAACTTTACCGTTTTTCAGTTTGATAAGTACAATATTCAAAAACTACATTGATTTATCTTTCCATTGACATATGATATAGCTGTATACCCTCTAGGCCCATTGAACTCGAAAACGAAAGCACTTTTGGTTACAGACCACCAATTCAACCAATGAGCATTTGGAACGTACGCAAAAATAGTCCTACGCAGAAATTACCCCTGTTCCTCATAGTGCTGTGAAAAAAGTTCTCATCTTATTTAAAAAATTTAAACAGTTTCTGAAAGGAAAAACATTTCTGTACATTTTATAGGTGCATTTTGCTTCTTGTGATGTGAAGCCTAATCTCCATAATGATTTTTAAATATACCCCTGTCTTGTGAAAACACTGGAATTTCCCATGCTATTTATAGACCCTTCACTTCCAGTGACCAGTACTGCACTGCAAGTCTGCTAACCCCACATGCCATTCTGAGGATTGTGAGCTGACATATGTAGAATCATTCTGATATATAGTCCTCTGCAGGTTAAAGTTAAGGTAAAGTCCAGAGAAGCCATTGAATATTGTGAAATTAGCATAGAAGCCTATGGAAAGTGGAATTAGTGGTTTTTAGCCTTAAGATGAAGCCATGGCAAAATGAACAGTTTCTTGAAATAGCTTTAAACTACTTGAAGATCTTGTTAACTTTGCCATGAGAGGAATATACTACAAAAATCCTTCAAAATATGCATTTTGTTAAGTTATAGGTCCAAATTATGGAAAATTGGTCTTTTTGGCTGATTTTTATGTCCTATCTTGTAAAAAGTGTAGAAAATTTAGTAAAAATATCAAATATTAAACTTTGAGGGCTATATTTACCTAAATATGGTGGTAATAAGCACTTGAAATCAAGTTTTGTGTAGATTTGAGCAAAAATTAGGTTAGAAATGAGGAAAAACTCGCTTTCATTACTGCGGTTAAGGCCATATCAGCATTCCCCTATGGCAACATGGAAAATCCATTATTGAGTACTTTTTTTGCTTTAGGTGCCCTTTACTGGTCATGTTTTAATGTGAAAACACTGTATTTACAAATTTAAAGCCAAATATATCACCTTTTGTGAAAATTTAAAGATTTAGGATTTTTGACATGTGATCAAGAAAAAGGGGGAGGCATGTCAGAAATAAATTTTTAAAAATAGACCAATTTCTCAGAAAATGATTACTTTTAAAACTATTTCTTCATTAATATTGTTAAAAAACAAGTTGTGATTGATATTTTTTATTTGAAAAGTCAGAAAAAGTTCTTTGCAAATATTTAATGCATTTAAGTATGGTAGAATATTGTCACTGTTTTGCTCGTACAACTTGGTTACCCTATATTTAAAAATCAAATATTTAAAAAAGTGCTTGTCACATTTCACTGAAACTTTGCAAATGCATTCAGTATGTGTGTAGGAAGATACCTGTATAGTTATTTATTTTTTCTAAGACAAAAAGTGACTGTTTAGGTTACAGACCACCAATTAAACCAATGAGCATTTGGAACGTACGCAAAAATAGTCCTACACAGAAATTACCCCTGTTCCTCATAGTGCTGTGAAAAAAGTTCTCATCTTATTTAAAAAATTTAAACAGTTTCTGAAAGGAAAAACATTTCTGTACATTTTATAGGTGCATTTTGCTTCTTGTGATGTGAAGCCTAATCTCCATA
Source organism: Perna viridis (assembly GCA_037379345.1). Classification (NCBI taxonomy): domain Eukaryota; kingdom Metazoa; phylum Mollusca; class Bivalvia; order Mytilida; family Mytilidae; genus Perna; species Perna viridis. Next base: position 419,166 of record CM074522.1, read on the forward strand.
ATGATTTTTAAATATACCCCTGTCTTGTGAAAACACTGGGATTTCCCATGCTATTTATAGACCCTTCACTTCCGGTGACCAGTACTGCACTGCAAGTCTGCTAACCCCACATGCCATTCTGAGGATTGTGATCTGACATATGTAGAATCATGCTGATATATAGTCCTCTGCAGGTTAAAGTTAAGGTAAAGTCCAGAGAAGCCATTGAATATTGTGAAATTAGCATAGAAGCCTATGGAAAGTGGAATTAGTGGTTTTTAGCCTTTTGTAAACCTGTCCGCAACACTGTAAATAGTAAGTTTTAGTTGACTACAAATATAAATGTTGTATGTATACTTCATGTACTGACAAAGCACGTTTTTATATAATTATGTTGAATATGAAAGTGTGTAATGCCATAGCACAAGGCTTCATCTCTCAAGTTTTTGCCAATTACAATTTGGTAATTGCATTGTCTTCAATTTTGATGCTTCAGTATTATTGCAGGTATTTAAATTACGGTTTTTGTCAAGGCAGTCTATTTATAAACTGAACATGACTTAGACATCGTCGGCAACCAAATTACGTAACCAAGGTAGACATTTCAACATATAACTATCAAAATAACACTCCACGGGTTATTCTCCTTGCAAAGTTTGCATTAAGATATCGCTCCGCCTCCAATCATACTCCATGTCAAATATGTAATGTTGACTATGTACGACATGGGCATGTAACAATATTAAGGCTATTTAATATGGGTAGAACTGCAAGATTTCAATGATTATATGATATTAACTATTTTGACGCAGAGAGCTGGACTATTTTGTCAAATTGACCTGAACATTTGCAGGGAGGAAAGCTCAATTGAGATTTGTCAATTTATTTCTCTCGATCTGACGCTTTTAATGAAGATATTGGGAGCTTCTAATGATGGATTTTTGGAGCTGCAATGTAACCTCTTTGTGCAGTAAGTATAGATTAAAGTGGCGGATCCAGGGGAGGGTGCATGGGTTTCCTTTTATTGAAAAATTTCATGTGTGATTAATTTGATCCCAGGAATTTAACTTCTGTACATAAAATGCAAGCACTGTACATATATGTTAATTACTACATGTACATAAATAATATAAAATGGTAAACACACGTGTACATACATGTAGCAAACAATGAAGTATTTAAAATAGAAAATAAACAGAATTGTTAAATTATTATGATTTCAAAGCAGAGACAAAGCAGAGGACACATGAGCCATGACATTACACATATACATGTACATGTACATGTTTATAAAATCCAAACGACCATAGACCTTTATAGCATACCCTATATCACGTTCATAGACCTATGTCACATATCCTATTTCACATGCCCAGACCTGTATCACATACCATATATCACACTCCTAGACATATTTCATACTGTATATTACACCCCTAGACCTATATTGCATTCTATATAACACCCCATGACCTTTATTGCCTTCTGTATATCACACCCCTAGACTTCTATCATACACCCCTAGACCAATATCGCATACTGTATATCACATCCCTAAACCCATTTCAAGTACCCTATGTATCACACCCACAGACATATATTGCATACCATATATCACACGCCTCGACCTATATCACATACTGTATAGGACCTGTATCGCATTCTCTAAATCACACCCATAGACCCATACCCTATTTTACACCCCTAAACCCATTTCAAGTACCCTTTATTAACCAACTACCCAAAATATGTTAAAATATGGCAAAAACTGGCCAATCGATACGAATTCAAACGGGAATCTATACGGGGCCGATATGGATGAAAACAGGACCAATACGGCATCATAACTACTGGTCGTTTGACACCGCCATTTTGAGTTAGAATTGAGTTTCATGAATTTTGATCACAAGGACTAAAAGCTGCAGGAACACAAAAAAATTGTCCATTTTATATAAAGAGAATATTTAAGACTTATAAATGCAAATAAGTTAACCTACATTTTCTTGGTGAAACACAAAAACAATTGTTCTACAAATCATCTAATTGAGTTGGTTAATAAAATTGTCAATAAATATGTAATTTCATATTGGCCCTGTTATAGGTTTTGGTCAATCATATTGGCCTGGACAGTCGTATCTGCCCTCGGCGATGCATTGGGACCAATACGACCGCCTCGACCAATATGACAGACCTCAGATCTATAACAGGGCCAATATGAAATTACATATTTATTAACATATAATATATCACATCCACAGGCATATATTGCCTACCTTATATTACAAGCCTAGACCTATATCGTATACTGTATATCATACCCATGGACTTATATCGCATTCTCTAAATCACACCCATAGACCTATATTGCATGCCCTATGTCACACCTTGCACAGAACACAATTGAAGTACATTTTGTATAGATAAAATATGAGAATGAATGAACATGACAAGAAAATCTGTTTGATATGCAGTATCAACCCTCGACCTATATCACCCCATTGGCCAGTGGCCCTTGAGTTGATATAGGAGTCTCCTGTTGATACAGCATGTATTTTGGCATGCACTATTCAGTATGGAATTTAAAGAAATAGTAATATGTAAGTCATAACATTTATTAATATTTTTAATGTAGGACAAAAACTATGAAAAATGACAGAAATATTGTTTGCAAATTTTCAACCGAGCAGTATTGATCACTTTGGGAATATTGACCAGGTGGTTTAAAAACCAGTAAAAACCTGGTACTGTTATAACTACACAACCTTTATTTTGCCTGATTTACACGAAATTATATGTACATGTAACAATATTTCCCAACAATAGGAGGTTTCTCCATATCATATGGTTAAATACATGTATATTTTCATGAATTTACATTGTAACATTTTGCATATATCAGACACTGTTATGATTTTTTTCCTTGATTTCTTTTCAGTTGTTATCACTTAGAAGTTTCACTAGATGAAGTGAGAAGAGAGCAAAAGTAAAACAGACCATTTCTGTCCTGGGACACTATTTAAGCATGAAACAAAGTTCATGATTGTCAAGTCTGGTACATGTATGTGTAGCATGGAGCAGCTCTAAATGTATATGTCAACATCTCTTAATAAAGAACTACAAAAAAAAACAGCTCTTATATATTTGCAAAACATGAGAGTTACTTGAATTGTAATTTTGTACATATTTGTGAAACAATCATGCAGAAAAAAGAGTAATAAAAGGAACCAAGGTTATAGCGGTAATCAAAAGAATACAATCTAGAGACAAAGACCAGACATGGAAAACAGACATACACAACAAAGAACATAAAGTAACGAAAAACATACATACAAAGTAACAAAAGCAAATGAGTAACTCGGACTCCACTAAAAACTGGGAGCATGGACCAGGTGCACAGGTAGGGTAAGCGTCCTCTGCTTTTCTAGAAACACCCGCCGAGTTGCTCATAAAAAAGTCAAGTCCGGGGTAGACAAACGAGGAAAGGAAAACTATGACCCACTGAATAAATCAGTTTTCATGGTGCAGATGGATACACCTTAACGATCCACCACTTCATGATGAAGACCATAAAACTTCTGTAATGATGACTTCAATCTTGTAGCAACATAACCCTGTTCCAGAAGTCTATTTGTTAGAGTTCTAGTGCGATACAAAAAGTCTGCATAGTTTCGGCAAGCTCTGGCATAATGTATGAATTGTGATATGAACACTCCATACGCGGGTGCTGAAGGGATGTTGCCACAGATGAAAGGAAAGTTGACAATTCTGAAACTTGAAAGAAATGCACATACATTATTGAAGGCAGACAGGTATAAAACGTTCAGAAAATAGTTATTCATCATAAAAATGTGGTACTCATGAGGTATGGGTTCACTTGTAACTTTTTTGTTATGGAGAAAAAAAAAGATGGATTTATACTCAAAAGTGTATGTGTGATTAAGACATCATATTCCCTGTATTCACCACATACCATTGACTTTACAACTTAATTGGAATCTTAAATTGCTCAAATCTATGAGCTACAAAGTTGCTTTTAGTTTAATGATCTTTAAACTACATAGTAGTTTTTACAAAAAGAGTTTTTATCCTTGTTTGAACTGAAAAATTCGTAGAGAAAAGTGATCATTTATTGTAGATACCATAGCCTAATCTAGACAACAATGACAAGGACAAATTTTAGTTTTAATTTATTACAAAAAAATTCTACATCAAAGTGAGCACAAGCAAAGAAAAGTTTTTTGCTCATTTCTTCCTTGAGATTGGGCCTTTGTTCAACTTCCTCCAGTCTGTAGGATTCATTTCTACTTCATCCATCTCCAAACTGAAATTTCAAGGCGTGGGTCCAATCTTACTTTGAAAATTCATTGAATGTTGATAGTCAGTGATTCTCAGTGGAATTCATATTTTGTAAGAAATGCTGAGTATTTTAAGTGTTAGGAAATTTGAAGAAATCAATGTACGTGTACAGCCAATAATACAAAAGCAGTAATCCAAAAGAAGGCCCAAAAATATATATTGATAAACGGACTGTATAAATATACACTGCGTTAAAACAAATGGTTATTCTTTAAAAGGACTAAGTTTTGATCGGTTTATCTAGCTTACAAGTTGGTTACATGAATATTTTTGATTACTTTGAGGTCTTCCTTGACTCAGTGCCTCACCACTTTGATTTTATCTAATATATCATAAAAGACCTTTCATTGTTCAGTAATCTGCAAGGGAATTGGATGAAAATTTCAGAAAAAGGGTCAGAAACAAGCATTATCTTTTTGCAAACTTTTTGTATTACGCTAGACTTCTTAGATTTACAATTAGTCTTCTAAAACAGGATTATGGTGTACAAGATTGAACTCATCACTACAGAAGTTTCTTGATTCCCTTGATTATTCTTTGTATCTGGACAGGATTTCTGTGAAATTGTAGTATGAAGTGCCATTTTCAAAAGAATGCAGGCATTGATTTTGTGGGTGAAACCATTCATAAATAAGGTGCCAAACAGGGGCCACTATGTTTATCATGTGTCAATTCAAAGAGATGTATCTAAATTATGTACATTCACATTGTGTGTAAACAAGCCATGGAATTGGAAAAAAAATCACCTGGCAGAAAGGAACAAAATAAAGCACGTTCACATTGTGTGTAAATAAGCCAATGAATTGGAAAAAAAATCACCTGGCAGAATTAATGGCAGTTTACTAATTTGTATAGTGGCCATATTGTATTTGATTCATCTATTGCCATTCCAAAGGCTCATATAGAGGATTTAATCCTCAACCTAAATAAATTCAGTCCTAATATATTTTGTGCGTATATTGGCTGGTTTTTAACAATTGTATTTATCTAATTTTAGAATTTCAATGTCCTTTGTACGCCTTTCGCTTTGCCTTTTTAAATTAAAAAAAATCAAAGTGTGGAGTCCTACATCTTGCATTAGAGAAAAATCTAAAAACTGCTTTGTCAATGGTTTTGACTGCAAATACTATCAAAAGTTGTAGAATCTATTATATTTTTCTGCATATTACGTGTTAGGTCCCTTTATAATCTTTCAGTTGAAAGCTCATCAGATACTTTCGTAGCCTAAATTTTCTGCCAAAATTTATTAAAATTGGCTAAAGTACCAATTCTTAAAAAAAAAACAAAAAAAAACTACATTGTAGTATATGCACTTCCTGCATCCAAAAGCTTACCTGAAGAAAGAACAAATCTATATAACAGAAATTTATGGTGCATTAAAGCCAAACTCTTATATAGTAGAAATCCTGTAGGAAGCATCTGAATAAATGATGGTAGTCATTATCTTAAAGGTCCTTTTGGAGAAATATTTGAGGTCGTTTAACCCAGAAAACAGCTCAAAAACCTATCCAGCAATTTCTATAAATCTGTGGTGAATTATTTATATTAATTTATATTTATATTGATGACAGCTTCCTTTCAATTATTGAAAATTTGTGATTTTACAATTTTTAAATTATAGGACTTAATTTGTAAAAAAGGGGTGAATTTAGCACTTTTCAGACTATAACTCATTGTAAGTTGCACTTATTTTTATGAAACTTTGGTGAATTCTTTCTTTTGGTTAATGAGAGCTCCTGTTCCCTTTTTTTTAAACTTCTGATTTTTGATCTTTGAGTTATGGGACTTAATTCATAAAAAAGGTGTGGATTTCCCATAGTTGTGCATATACCTGAAAATGCTTCCAGCAATTTGCTTGAAACTTTGTTGAATAGTCTACATATATTTCTATTAGTGTAAGGTTCCTTTTGTTTTTTTTAATATATTTTGGGTTTTGATTTTTGAGCAACAAATTAATGTGTTTCTAAATTCATACAAAGATGGGGCAATTTCCCATTTTTGGACTTCACTTCAAAAGTTGTTCTATCAAATGATATAGCATTATGAATTGTTTTTTTCTAGGCTTTTGAAATTATTCTTATCATACCCAACACATACAGGAAAAATTCTGTAGAAAACACTTTGTTTGTTTGACCGTTCATGTTATCTTTTAAAAGTCTAAATGCAAATATTTAAGTTATTTGACTGCTTCCTGATGATTCTGGTCAAAATATGATCATGTGTCATATATTTAATCACAATTAAGCTTTAGTTTCATGTCTATGCATATTTGCCCATCTATTAAGGGTTCAACCTCTGAGGATGCATTTAGCTGCATACCATGAAGCATATTACTGAATATCATACAAAATTAATACTGATTTGACTAAGATTGTTTTCAAGGATGAATTTGATATGTAAATGGAACATCAGAAGTAAGAGTTAGCCCCCATTTCAGATAATTTCATTTATTAAATAAAGATATTTACAGTCTTACTTATTCCTCTGTGTGTACCCAGATCAATATTCACCGTCACAAAATATCTCAAGCGTTTAGTTCCCTTATCTGTAAATACTTGACCATATTTAGTCTATGATATCAGTTTGTCAATAATACCTTCTGAAAACTCCTACCATTACATATAGTAGAGGTTATAACACTGGATAGAAATAACCAAATAAGGAGTGAAAGTTTTGGAATCTTAACCAGGATTAATATAGAGGCTTTGAGATTTATGTTTTTTTTATACAAGTCTGCTGCAATCATAGATTGTTCTATGCATTTATTCTATTCATGTTCAGTGTTATATACTTGCTTTATTTGGTAACAAAGAACTTTGGAATACACAAAATATTACTTCATTCAGTGACATCCTTTCCACAGAAGTGGAATACTTGTGACATTATCAATCTGTATCATTAGTGATATTGCTTTTGGAGTAGAATTATGGAAAACGGAGTTCAGTTACAAAGTGTGAAGAAAACCAATCCAGAAAATGGAGTTCATTTAAACAAAGTAGTAAATACTGATAAAAAATCAGATAAAAATGATACAAGTTCAAAACTGGATGCTGGAAATGAATCTTCAGAGAAAAAAGATGGGTAATTATAATTCTCCCATTCTAAGCCAGAGATTTGAAATGCACAAGACTTTTTAACCTGTGGGTGGCAATTAAATTTCAGGAAAAGATTTCCCACCATTTTACATTTACCATGTTTTCTGCTGGTTTCATGGGAACACCTGATTATCTCTCTGTCTTGATTTAAACTAATTCAATACTCTTTGTGAAGAAATCAAGATATAAATATTCTAATGCATTTGATTGTGTTGAAAATCTGAATTTTACCATTTTGAGTGGAGAAATAATTAAAATCACCCATTACTGAAGGACAATCTCTATATATAAACCTCTGTATTTTGTACTGAGGTCTGAAGTGTAAATTGAGGAAGTTTATTCAACCTTTTATCCATCTATTATTTCAGGCATTTGCATTGCCCAATTGTTGATGAACTGTTTGAACTTTTCAGCAAAACACAAGCATGAAAGAAGTTTAAATTTTGGTCTGATTATAAAAAATGAATTTTCTTATATTTTTAATATCAACAATACAATATGCTATGGATATATTTTCAGGAAACCTGATGGCCCCCCTCCAGCTTCACTTGGTCAGCTGGTAAGTTATACCAGAGAGATATTATAATTATGTAAGAGTTATATGAATAATAATGAGTGAAAGCTGAAAATCACAAAATATTCACTCAAGTTATTAAATTTCAATATCATAATAAATAAGCATTGGTGAGTTTGATATAATGTTGAAATTAAATAAAGTTAATTGATATTTTGCAGTACTTAACTTTCATGAGTTAAAAACCCTTTCCTTTTCTGTTGAGTGTAATTATCTATCTGTCTGAGAAGTTGACAAAGCAACCAATGCAAAGTCAAGAAAATAAAGATGTGTGTTTATTATTGCAGATGTTAACTGAAAATTGCCTTGTATACAAATATTTTGATGGTTTGCTTCTAAAAATACAAAATTATGTGCTTTTACAGTACCTGAACCGATCTGTGCAACTAAAATTGCGACCAATCATTGATCACAGACCAGTTTCAATATATTTTACACATTCCATTGTTTAGTTTGTCAATTTTTACACATATCTACATAATGCAATAAATTCAAATGTCAGTTGATTACTTTTATTTCACACATGTTTTATTTTTAACAAAATACAATTTGTGGATTTAAAATCTTAAATTTAAGGTAATTTCATATGGTAGTATTTTGGATTCTTTCCAATGAAAATTCTTAAATTTACGTGAACCGATCATCCGTCATTTCATATAAGAAATCTGTGATCAGATCGGTCACCAGTCATAGGTTATTGATCAATCAGTCAGCAGTCATGGATCCATCAAATAGTTGCATGGATTGGTTCAGGGACTGTAACAACAAAAAAAAAAGGAAGTAAAAAAAAGATTCAGCTACATTAAACAGATGTCTTTTGCCAGTGGATTTTAACTAGAGTTTTCACTTCACAGTGCTTTAAAATATAGGCAATATAGGTGGCAATTATCACCTCCTTCATGTTCAATTTGCCAGCAACTTTACCAAACTTTTCATTGAAGTATAGAAGTTCCCTGGTATTGAATTTACAGCTAGATACTCCTGTAGTGTTTGAAAGCTGTCACAACTTATTTAACAGACCTTTTGCAATTTTCCAGAAGAAATACAATATGATTATACTTCTTGTCATATTACCCAATCCTATTTCAATTGGGAAAATATTCATTTTTAAAAATTGGAAAATCTGGATTAACAATACAGAACACAGAATTAGAAGTTGGTATTATTTTTCGGAATTTTAAAAACAGAAGAAGTCTGAGAGTTTTAACAGAAACACCATATCCAGCACTTGGATCCCCACATAGAAAATAATTACCTCCTTAAAGGAATTTTGTGGGTATTTTCAAAACAAATAGGGACACTTGCAGTAGGGTAAACAGCTTGTAAATATTACTTTCAAGCCAGGTAGATATAATTACATCATCATGCAGATTTTATTTGCTATCTTAGAGGTTTACTTTAATAAAAAAAAAACAGATTGACCCTGAAGAGACTGTCCATTTAAAAATCAGGTAGTTCCTATGATATGGTTGACACAGGGTAAATTTTATCTGACTGAATAATTTTGCTCCAATGTAATGTTTATATCATATATGTATGTTGAAAAGTAAACAGATTTTTTAGAGCAACGATGGATGGCTCATAAAATATTTTTTTTAAAGTTCCCTAACATTTAAGCAACCAATTTTGCACTAAATTAATGAGTTATCTCCCTTGTTCAATGAATTTCTATGCTCACTATGTAATTTTTATCTCTTTAACCATTGCAGTTAATCAAAAACCAACAATCAATGTTGAGAAAGGATGCATTTGTGATATGAAAGGCTTGACCTTAAAAATAGTTTGTTACTTCCTGTATTTTAAATTGTAGTGTCAAACACTAAAAAAAATCTAAACTGTACTAAAAATATTTAGTTGTATCTAGTTTGTGACATGTCAAGAAATGGGACAGGACCAAGTATGAATAAAGAATTACTCATATACCAAGTCTGACCCAGATAAATTCAATTTAGGGATTGTTATGACTTATTAAGATGGTGTAATTTCTAAAATTAGAATTAGATATCATTATGGTCCAGTTAATATATGAATCACATTCTTTATCAGTTTTGCACTTTCAAGTCAGTGGTATCTGTTAGGTCACACTTAGTTCATATCAGTACAGGGTTTCTACAACCTTTAAAGTTTTATCAACATTTCATAGATGTTTTTTTTTTTTAAATTCTAGTCCCTATCTCCATCAGTATGAACATGGTTAATGCCTAAGAAATATTATGCACATACATAAGACCTAACAGTAAATTTTATTTGATAATTTTTATTCAGATATTGACCTTGGGCTGATTTAAGTCACCATTATTAGCTGGTATGGCTTCAATTGTCTTTCTTTTGTCCCTGAGCCAGGAGGTGGGGCAGTATAGTTTACCTGTGTTCTTCATTATGGTATAAGATTTATCATGATGTGTTTATACTGCAGTTTCTTATGTAGAGAGCATTGTTATAATTAGGTGTCCAAATGAAATCTTGATAATGCCTCAGGCTGCCTGTGAGGGTATTATCTTTTTTGAAGGCAATATCACTTCCCAAGGGAGTCGGTTTCTCAAGGAAGTCAATTTATCAACATCAGCATCTATTTCATTGAAGAATCTAAAGTGATAATCTTGAAATTTTAACACACATGTTTTCACTAATGAGAATAGCTCATTCCTCTCTGGTATGAAACAGTACAGCTTGCATTAATTGTTCCACTCAGCTGATTATTAGCAGTTTCACAGATCTATATTTTTAAAAATGATTTTTTTCTATCTCACAAAAGTTTTATATGTGAAGTGTTTCAATGTAATTGGGGTTACCTCTAATGTGAATCTGAACACAGTTATGATTACAAAAATGAGGCAGTGTAATATAGTTAGCCTTACATATTTTTCATGTGTTTTTTTTCTTTTTTTGTAGTTCAGATATTCCACAGGATTGGACAAGTTTTTTATATTCCTGGGATCAGTATTCTCACTGGTCCATGGAGCGGGATGGCCTGTTTTATCTATTGTCATGGGACAGATGACAGACACCTTCGTTGCAGGTTGGTATAGGAAATATTCACCATGTTATTTTCAGACTTTTGTTTTCACTTTCAGTTAAAAAATTGAATAAAGGGCATAAATTTACTTGTAGTGAAACACATATGTTGCGAAACTGCTAATGAAACAACATAAAAAAAATCAATATTCTCAACCCAGCCCAAAACCCACAAATGAACAAAATATTCTCAACCCAGCCTGAAACTTGCAAATGAACAAAATATTCTCAACCCAGCCCAAAACCCACAAATGAACAAAATATTCTCAACCCAGCCTGAAACTTACAAATGAACAAAATATTCTCAACCCAGCCCAAAACTCACAAATCAACCCAGCCCAAAACCCACAAATGAACAAGATATTCTCAACCCAGCCTGAAACTTGCAAATGAACAAAATATTCTCAACCCAGCCCAAAACCCACAAATGAACAAAATATTCTCAACCCAGCCCAAAACTTACAAATGAACAAAATATTCTCAACCCAGCCTGAAACTGGCAAATGAACAAAATATTCTCAACCCAGCCCAAAACCCACAAATCAACCCAGCCTAAAACCCACAAATGAACAAAATATTCTCAACCCAGCCCAGAACCCACAAGTGAACAAAATTTTCTCAAACCCAGCCTAAAACCCACAAATGAACAAAATATTCTCAACCCAACCTAAAAGCCACAAATGAACAAAATATTCTCAACCCAGCCTGAAACTTACAAAGAAACAAAATATTGAAGGCATTAATCACTTAACAAACATAACGTCACATCTTCTGCACAAAGTTCAGGATCTTTAATTTTTATCTACTGAAGGTCATTTGATTTTCTTTCGTTCGGGTTAACTGTTTCTCCTCTTGTCCATTATTGCTATTCGCTATAGATGAAGGCCATTATACAGAAAATCTAGGCCTCCCTTTCTATTTATTATTATGTCTGTATTTTATTTGTTTATTAAACAACAGCTTTATAATGAACTACAGTGTTTTTATTCTCATTACAGAATCTTGACAAGTTTTGATTATATAAATTATGAAAAAACTGAAGGAGAAATTTTGATGTTTTTGTTATTTGTTTACTTAAAAACAGTAACCAAATATATATCCTGATCAAAAGATAAAAAGGAGCTAGACAAAGACTGAAAGGCGAGCTCTTACTAGTCACATGGAGAGTATAATGGCTACTGACACAATATACTTTTATATTAAATTTCTGGTGTAGTGTGATTCCTGTTTGACTGTACAAGTTTATATTTATATTTGTTGTTTTAGAGACCAGTTAAAGGTAGTCTGTGAGTTTTCATCATTCATTGAAGGCACATGGGTTGTCTGTAGCTTTTAAAATGTGTTTTCCTGTTTGGTAGTGTTGTGGTCTTTTTAAAGTATCACCATCTCCATTTCTGTTTCTTTTATATTCAATTCCTCATGACTACCACCGAGACACATTTGATATTTTTTTCTGGACAAAATGGCACATTATTACCAATGGGACCCAGTTTGATATGTTTTATTTTCAGGACCAAATGGCACATTATTACCACCAGGACCCAGTTTCATATTTTTTTTAGGACCAAATGGCACATTATTACCACTAGGACCAAATTTGATATTTTTTTTTCAGGACCAAATGGCACCTTATTACCACCAGGACCCAATCTGATGTGAATTTTTTTCAGGACCAAATGAAACATTATTACCACCAGGACCCAATTTGATATGAATTTTTTTTCAGGCCCAAATGAAACATTATAACCACCAGGACCCAATATGAAATGTATTTTTTTCCAGGACCAAACAGCACATTATTACCAATGGGACCCAATTTGATGGTTTTTTTTTTCAGGACCAAATGGCACATTACCAAAAGGACCCAATTTGATGTGTTTTTTTTGGTCAGGACCAAATGGCTCATTATTACCACCAGGACCCAATTTGATATTTTTTTCAGGATCAAATGGCTTCTTATTACCACCAAGACCTAATTTGATAAGTTTTTTTTTTTTGTCAGGACCAAATGGCACATTATTACCACCAGGACCCAATTCTACTCTGTCAAACTCCACTGACACTGAGTCTTTCTCAGAGAAGATGACAAGATATTCTATCTACTATCTTATCATTGGTTGTGCTGTACTGTTCTCTGGATATTTACAGGTAATAAAACAGGAAAGTATGATTTACCTTAATACCATTGTCACTGAGGATTAAGAATGTTTGATGTCGTATTTAAGAATAACAAGGATTTCAAAGGGTTGTGAAATATTTCCTTCATACTAGAACAATATAAGACAAATTAGCTTGGTCAGTGTGCTGGTTTTTGAGATTATAATCATTTGAAATTTTTGTGGGTGAATGATTTCTCTAGATTTTCCACATGTTTTTGTCTTAGTTGGCTTTATCTACTAAAACCATTGAAGAAATAACAAGGATTTCATAAAAAAACTTCCTTAATGACATTTTAAGGTGAGTTTACTGAAATTATGAAAAGAACAGTGGGGGGTCACTGGATAATGATATAAAATGGATAAAAGCAGAGGAGTAAAAAAAAAATGACATAAAATGGCTGAACATGACCAGTGAACATCCTTAAGTGAATTTAATGTGAAAATTACTTTAAAGTCGCAAAGTCAGCATTAAATTAATGTGAAAATCACTTTATGATCATGTGAAGTAGACATTAATTTCATGTGAAAATCACTTAAGTCATGTGAAGTAAGCACTAATTTTATGTGAAAATCACTTAAAAGTCATGTGAAGTAAGCGTAAATTTCATATGAAAATTACTTTAAGTCATGTGAAGTAGGCATAAATTTCATATGAAGATTGATTTACATGAATTTTTCATAAACGATATTTGTCTGAGTAAATATATAGTAAGGGTGAATCTCTCTGTCAAAACAAGACTATAGAGGAAGAGAATCTCATTGTGTTAGCAGGTAATTTTCACATTTATACAGGCACTAAAGTTTTTAAAATTTCATTCCAGAGGCCTGCTGCTCTCTCAACAGTAGAAATACAAGTCAACTGCTTACAATAATCTTTTTCACTATACATTTACAAACATGAGAAACAAAAAATTACTATAAAATAAGGGGGAGGGGAGTTATACCTAGAATAGACTTATTATTTTTGGCCATTTTAAAAGCAAAGATAAATTATTGTAAAGGGAGATAATTAACAGTTAGAATTTGTGATAATATACCCTTGTTAAAAAGAGCACTTTGTTTTGTTTGCTGAGTTGTAATTGTGTATGTATGAAGTGTCATCTTCCTGTGGTCCATTTATAAAATCATACTGTGTAGTTGGTAATTTTCCCAAGTTGCTTATGTTGGCATATTTTTGTAGTCTGTCATGAAATGCCAAAATAAAAAGTCCAAAATATTAACTCTGATTTTGAGATTTTATTGCACCAATGACCATCTCCAAAAATTGTAATAGGCATTTGTTTCTGCATGCTCAAAATAGTTTTATACCCACCAAAATAACCAGCCATATCGTATGCCTTTTCTCATCAGTACTTTTTTGTTTCAGATAACTTTATTCATGGCCGCTTGTGAGAGACAAGTAAACAAGATCAGAAAACAGTTCTTCAAAGCTATCATCAAACAGGAAATAGGATGGTTTGATAAACATCAAAGTGGAGAGCTGACAACCAGATTATCTGAGTAAGTCACCGATATCACCTGGTACAATCCAGACCATACCACATGTTCAGTGTCATAGCTCTTTTTCAAAGCACTTGGTTCTGTATTTAGGTCTTACCACTTATTCCTAACTGCTACAGCACTTGGGAGGTAAATTTAATACTATATCACATTTTAGCTCACTGTGACCAAAAGTTTTAGTGAGCTTTTGTCATCACATTGTGCTGTCGGTAAACTTTTCTTATTTTGCTCAACTTAAAGCAATTGGCTATTCAGCAGCAAAAACTCTGATGGCAAACAAAATTGCCATCAGATTCTATGCTGCTGATTAGTCAGTTTTCAAAGAAGCACAGGTGCCAATGTTTTGAAACTTGGCAAGGTCCTTAACCTGAATGATTGCTACAAACAACCTAGGTGTTGTGTGTTGTAGCTACTTTAAGTTATTATAGGAGAAACACATTCTGGCCAATCAATGTACTGGGGTATCTGCTAATACTAACCAAACAAGAAACAATTTAGATGAGAAGGGCTTCTGAAAGTGAATTTTAGATCCACTGGATTGAACTAGATGGGTGCCAGAGAGTATCTACACTTCTGGTTGGCCATCTTTTAAAGATTAACAACTTTGAAATCACAAATGCCAATGTTTTGGAACTTAATAAGGTTGTTAACCCAGATGCCCTCTACAAACACCCCAACTTATGTGTGGCTCAGATAGCTTTGAGAATATAGATTGGTCCATGAGAACCAAATAAAAGTGGGCAATACCATGAAATTTAAAAAAAAAAACATGTTATTGTATTCTACTTTTTTGCAGTGATTTAGAGAGAATAAGAGAAGGTATTGGAGATAAGCTCAGCCTGTTGATACAGTTCACAGCTCAGTTTGCTGCAGGGTTTGCTATCGGGTTCTGGAAGAGTTGGAAAATGACCCTTGTGATGATGTCCTTGACCCCTATATTAGCCATAGTATCAGCTTATTTTGCTTCAGTGAGTCATTCTTTTTCTGGATTTTTTTTCACATAATGTTTATGTAAATTTTTTATAGTACATGTATTGATAGTGTGAATGTGTGGAAACAGTTATGACTTCAGTGAATAATATCAGTAAGAATTGAGAGGTCTGGTATAGTATCATCCTTGTAATTTTTAGTGGATTGGAACCTTCACCGAGTGAGGCCAGGCCCTGTGTATAATACCACCACTGTAATTTCCAGTTGATCAGAGCTTTATCCAAGCAAGAGCAGGCCTGTGTATAATACCACCATTGTAATTTTCAGTTGATAAGAACATTTGTTAAGCAAGAGCAGGCCCTGTGTATATACCACAATTGTAATTTTTAGTTGATCAGAACTTTTACTAACCGAGAGCAGGCCCTGTCAAGTATTTTCCTTGTATTTTACAGTTGATTGGAACCTTCACTAAGCGAGAGCAGGCCATGTATGCTGATGCTGGTAGTGTGGCTGAAGAGGTGATATCTTGTGTGAGGACTGTTACATCATTTAATGGTCAAAAACAGGAAGTTCAAAGGTAATGAATGAACCAGTGAACCAGTTGTTCTCAGAGATAAGGGAGCAAAGCACTTGTTTTGTTTTCCATACTTAGCATATACTTTAAATTGAGAAACTTATGTGTGCTTTAGTTTTTTGCAATTTTAATTTTTGAAATAAATTGGGAAAAATCCAACTTAAATCCAGTCAATCTAGCAATATTTTGCCCTTAATCTAAACAAATTGCAACAGAAAAGTATTTAAGTTCTAAGTTATTGCATGACCAAAATAAGAACAAACAAAAAGTCTTAATTAAATCTAATATGTAGAAACCTCAAAATAAGCATTTCAAATTTTCTATGGAAATTACCATTGCAAGTGGGAGATAACTCTGTTAAAATGGCTGAAACAACAGTAACAAATTATACAGAATCATTATTATGCTTTATCTGATAAATAAAATGTGTAAATAATATACAACAAGGATCATCAACAACATATCCTTTATCAAACTACTACAGGTTAAGAAACTTAATATAAGCCAAGTGTTCTTTTTATGAGATAATGGAGTTAAAGAATTCCAATTTTGATGAAAATGATGTAGTAAATGTTCTACTTTTTGTGGTCAACATTGCTGATAAATAGCTTTTAGAAATAAACTACCCGGTATACAATTTTTTTTTAATTCAAAAAAGAAAGTGCCTGAAAATAGGTATTTTCTGTAATTAAAAAATTTAAGTATACCTATCCTAATTTAAGTTGTTGCATATTATGTACAGCATAATATAGGGATAGTTGATATGAAAAAAAATCATCAAAATGTAATACTTTACATGAAATTGATAGAAAAGAACAAAAATCTGAGTAAAAAAAACATTATTTTAACAGAGTTATCTCTCCTTTCCAATGTTAATTCTGTAGGCAATTTGAAATGTATATTAAGAGGCGTCCGCAATTTAGATTTTGTTAGACTTTTTTAATAAAATCACTATACATATTGCTGAACTGAAGCTTTGTATGTGTATAATTATGCATATTCAATGTGGTATTTATATTTTTGTAAAGCTTCATTTGTTTTCTGCAAAATCAAAGATTTTTAGAATTGGACTTCATTGCCACAAAACTTAAAAAATTAAGTTTGAGAAACATCTTAACTTCCATGGTAACGCTAATCAAAGTCTTTGAAATTGATGATGTCACAGTAAGTAATATCCTTTTCAGACTTAAGTAATTTTTTCAAGTTAATTGGCACTGGAGACAGATTTTTTGGCAGCCAGATCTCAAGAATTGCATAACAATAAAACTGAAAATTAACATGCATTGATGCATATGAAATTCTGTAAAATATCTCTACCCATGTATACAAGTGTGAAAACAGCAATACAGTTACCAAACAAGTGACATTTATCTATATACCCACTCAAAGAGTGGACAGTATATTTTTATCAACTTGTCCTCCATCTGTCTAGATGTATTCTGTTGTAATTGTCTTTACTCCCAATTGATTTATTTCAAATTTGATGTGTGACTTTATATTGATGGGCCGTACTTTGTTACTGATTTTGGCAAATGTCCAATATCAACTTCTTGTTTTTTTTGGTTATTTAGTCATTTTTCACTATATGGAATGAAAAGGAAAATTTTTCATCACAAAAATCTTAACTTTCACTGAGCAGATTGATTTCACATCTGGAATGTAACTTTATATTAAACGGGACCAGGTGCAGCCTGCCATGTGATGTGGTCTGAGGGTTCTATTCTTCATTCATTGTAGACCCAATGGAGGCCTTGAGCTGCCATTTGTCATCCCTGTAGGGATGTTGTCTATGACATATTCACCATGTCCATTCTCGTTATATTTGATTGTTATTTTCAGATATGGACAAGCTTTAGAACAGAGTAAGAAAATTGGAATCAAGAAATCTGTTACTACAGGGTTGATGATGGGTTTTCTCTACTTGGTTATGTTCAGTGACTATGCTTTGGCATTCTGGTAAGATATTCATGGTTTTCTCTACTTGGTTATGTTCAGTGACTATGCTTTGGCATTCTGGTAAGATATTCATAGTTTTCTCTACTTGGTTATGTTCAGTGACTATGCTCTGGCATTCTGGTAAGATATTCATAGTTTTCTCTACTTGGTTATATTCAGTGACTGTGCTCTTGCATTCTGGTAAAATATTCATGGTTTTCTCTAATTGGTTAAGTTTAGTGACTGTGCTCTGGCATTCTGGTAAGATATTCATAGTTTTCTCTAATTGGTTAAGTTTAGAGACTGTGCTCTGGCATTCTGGTAAGATATTCATGGTTTTCTTCTTTTGTCAAAGCAAAATTCAAAACACAAAAGTTGAGGGACATTGCCTTATCATAGAATACTGAAGAGGTGGGAGACCATGGCCAAGGATAAAAATGGGGACAGAAACAGACAAGGGACTTGAGGCTGAGCAAAACACAGTAAAACAAGTACTATCTTAAAAAAAAGATAGCCGACGTAGTAAAATTTGTTCTTTGAACTTATAATTTTCTGCATTTCATTCAGGAAATAACACATATGGCACGCAATTTCAATTTTCGATACAGTTTTTCGAACACTACTAAGTTACCAGTATTTGGCCAATCTGGAAGCAGACTTGCTATCGGGTGACTTGCGTTTTCACGGAGGAGCGTCTTTAAGGTCAAAGGGTAAAAAGCAAAACAAACTGACTGCGTCGGAAAAATGGAGACAGATAAAGGCAAGGAACTAAGGCTAAGCAAAAAGCAGTAAAAACAATGGAGACTAACACAGACAAACTAAGGACAAGCAAAAAACAGTAAAAACAGTGGAGACAAAGACAAGGAATTAGGCTAGGCAAAAGGCAGTAAAAAAACGTAGACAGACACAGACAAGGAACTAAGGCCAAGCAAAAATAAATGGGAACTGAAACTCAAACAACAATTTGAAACTGAAATAGAGCATACATAACATAAAAAATAAGTGAGAAATAGACTGGAGTCCATGAAATGTAGAAACATGTTTACTGTCTGATGCTTTATTCTAAAGTAAACAATCTTCACTATATGTTAAATTACATACAAAGAAAAGTTCTTTATATTTTTTTCTTGTACTTTAGGTATGGAAATGAACAAGTGAAGGAATATTTAAGGACTATGGGAGCAGAAGGTATTACACCTGGAACAGTTCTAACAGTAAGTCTATTGTAGTGATAAAAACTGTGAGATGAAGGCTTTAGTCAATATCAGAATGAGATGACGAGCCATGATGAACTGTAATGTGACCTCAACCTTTAACACCATGAGATGATGAGCCATGATGAACTGTAATGTGACCTCAACCTTGAACACCATGAGATGATGAGCCACGATGAACTGTAATGTGACCTCAACCTTTAACACCATGAGATGATGAGCCATGATGAACTGTAATGTGACCTCAGCCTTTGATCTCTAAGTGAAGAGTGTTTATTGAAGAATAAAATCAGGAGATACTTGTATAATTATGTGGAAGCTCACTAAAACAGTTCCTATTATGCACTCTTTTATATTTATTTATTTATTTATTCTTTATTGGCACAAACACAATTACAATAATTGGCAAAGGCCCATATAATTCATACATAAAAGTGTAACTTATATAGTAGCAGTATACATGTAAATAGAATATTAATCAAATGTTATGAGAAGAGATATTTGTTATGAAATAAAATTTTTTCTGATAGAAAAAATAATATCTAAAAAAATTAGTGATAATCTTTAGTATAGTATACGAATCACGGAGTATACATTGTTTCAGTGTGTAGTAATTAATTAAATCAATATCTTTTTTGGGGATATTTGATAATTTGGATATAAATTGACTTCTAACTCTGGAGTATTTTTCACATTTTAGCAAAAAATGTAATTCATCTTCAACCTCCCCAGAGTTGCAAACTTTACATAATCTCTCGTTTGTAGGAATTGATAGATGACGGCCTTTTTCTATTTCCAAATTATGGCTACTGATTCTAATATTGCAAAGAGAGGATCTTTCTGATCTTTTTTTGTAAAATATCAACAAAGCTTGCTCGTTTGTATCCAATGTGTAAATTTTGATAAAATGTTAGTTTATTTGAATTTTGGATTTGGGAATGTTGCTCTTGCATAAATTGATCGGTTATTTGTTGTTTTATATTTGATAAAATAGGTTTAAAGCTACATTTTTGATAGATTATGTGTGAAAAACCAAGTTTATTGATAATAGAATACATTCTCTTTGTCCAAGTGTTATTGTTTTCTGTAGCTTGAAATATTTTAAAAGCCAAAGTGTTTTTTGAGGAAAGAAGATGATTTAAAAATTTGATGCAGAAAAACATAATTTTTTAGTGAAGTGGGAGTTGTCCAAGTTCAGAACGACATGCAGCGTTTGTAGCTTTGCAGTGTACACCAAGAATTTCCTTGATGAATTTTAAATGAAATTTTTCTACAACTGAGTTATTAAAAGTATATGTATCAATATCTATACCCCCAGACTTCACTACAGTACATATTGTCTAAGTTTGTCTTCTTCCGTACCAAATTAAATATAGTCTGAAACTTAATAGCAGATATATACATGCTCATTTCAAATATGTATTATTGGTTAGAAAACATATCATTTATTTAAATAGTTTTGAAAAGGTTTTCTCATGTAAGGTCTCATTTACCACTTCTTTCCATTACTTAATATGTTAAAAATGTAATTTTTAAATTTTCATTGTAAATTCCAAGGACAAAAGACATCTTAAAGTTGCATACCATTGCAAAGCTTGAAAAATAAGGCTTTCATGTTATTATACTAAAGGTACAATGATCATAGAAGTTTTTTTTACAAAATTTACTGGAATAAATAATACTGACAATCCACATCTTTACTTTTTCTGCTAACTAACAGCATGGAAGAAAATTATTCAGACACGTAAACAATATTAATACAATTTTGGTATGATTTTAAAGTACACATTATAAGCTTTATCTTGACGGCTTTTGACCAACATACATACCAATAGATCTAGGTTCAGTGTGTTTTTGGTACTAAATAGAGGGTCGCTATTTGACCTGGAAGTGGTAAGTGAGGCCTAAATTGTGGTATAAATGTATAATATTTATCTCCCTTTTAGGTTTTCTTCTGTGTGATGATAGGAAGTTTCTCATTAGGTAATGCTGCACCTAACATTGGAAACGTCATGGGTGCTAAAGGTGCTGCTGCAGTGGTGTATGAAATCATTGAGAGGGTAAAGTTATTATTCTTATTTATGGCAACATGATATCATCTTTCTGTATTTATATGTCACCCCTTACTTTGTTTTTGTCCTGTCTGTCACTTTTTTAAGCAAAACTCCTCAGAAAATACTTCACCAAATTCCATGAAACTTTGTAGGTATTTCCAGCATGATATGTATTTGTGCTTACAATTTATGATCTACTGAATTTTGTGTTATATCCCTTTGAATTTTTGGAATGGTTTGGAGGCATACGTTTTTGTAGGGAAAACAAACTTGAATTACAATTTGATTTATTAATACTGCTTCTTATGATACTTCATTAAAGTTCAGATTCAATGACCAGACTGATTTATAACAGTTTCTAAAGGCAAATATAATTGATGTAAAGCTATCAAAGAAATGGAAACTAAGTTTATGCTCCAATATTCATTATAAAGGATTTAAAGAATTTTGTTTTTTGAGTATCAAAATTTTGTCAGCCAGTCTTCTCTTAGTAGTATACTTTGTTTCTTTTACAGAAGCCAGTTATAGATGCCAGTTCAGATGAAGGGAAGAAACCACTCTCAGTCCAGGGTTTGCTTGATTTCTATGGTGTAGACTTTACATATCCTACAAGGGAAGAAGTACAGGTAATACTGGGGTTTGCTTGATTTCTATGATGTAGACTTTACATATATCCTTCAAGGGAAGATATACAGGTAATACAATAGACAGGGTGCACATGATTTCTTTTGAGTAGACTTTACATTTCTAACATGATATTTTGATAATTGAATCTATCTTGAGCAATTGAGCCAGGGTACACTTGATATCTATGATGTAGACTTCACATGTGCTACATTGGAATTAGTGCAGGCCCAAGCACCACATAATTTGAAAAATACCTATGTTTAAGAAAATTCTAAACTTCAATGGTAATTCCAACTAAAATTCTTTATGATATCACAAACAGCTAAGAATTTTCTCTGACTGAAGTAATTTTTCACATTTTGCGGTGCTGGGGCCAGGTAAAAGTATAGTCTGAGTGTGCTTGATTTTTATAATATAAACTTTACATATCCTACAAAAAAGATGTCCAGGTAATTCAGTGGCCAGGATTTTTTATGAAGAGATGAGATTAAGGTTAAAATTCACCAGATATGAGTTTTAATGTCTTTAATATAATATAATTCTTAAAAGAATGAAAAAAATATTAGTCTGATTTTCATGATTATTCTCCTTCTCAAAGTAACTTGAAATGAAAAAATTATTTATGTGACACTAATGTTGTTGTTCGGTGTTCTTGTGAATGTAGGTGTTAAAGAACTTTAATCTGTCGGTAAAACCAGGTCAGACGGTAGCGTTGGTGGGCTCTAGTGGATGTGGAAAGTCAACGGTTGTTAACCTAATACAGAGATTTTATGATCCATCAGCTGGACAGGTAATATTGTGTAGAAAACTAACACCATTATTGTTGCCTTTGTAAATGAATCACAATGTATTTTATTTTATGAAAGAGTGCGTCTTGTTTAACCTTTATCAATAATGCTAATAGCCCAAATATTGAATAGAAGTAAACTGGTTGCCTATGATTCATGTGGATGGTGATTGTTGAATCAATTGTTATGCCCCTTTTGAGACAAATAAATTATATAATCTGTGTGTTTGTTTATTACAATAGCCCTTGGATTGGCCCTCTAGCTTTAGCTTGATCTCATGTGACTTTTCTGCCACACATCATAGTTTTATATCAGAGTTTACACTTCTGGACAGGTTGCCTAGGACAGTTTGCCTGTGCCAGGTTGCCTACGTAGGCTTGCTGACTATTTACCCTTATAGCTGGCAAGTTATGAGTGTTAAGACTTGTCACCATGTTTGTGGGTATACATACTGCATCTCTTAGGAATTTAAAATCCTCTACAGGTGATACTTAGGATACATTGACCTAGTTTACTGTCGGGTGTCATGAGATGTTACTTTTGAAGTCATAAAATAAATGATGTTCTGTTGTTTTTACCGTAGAAAACTAATAATGAGGTCAGTATTGTTTGACTTAGGTTTTATTCTTTATTAATTTAATTTTAGGTCCTCTTGGACGGCAATAATTTGAAGGATTTGAACTTGAAATGGCTTCGTCAGAACATTGGTGTAGTATCGCAGGAGCCAATACTGTTTGGTTGTAGTATTGCTGAGAACATTCGTCTTGGAAATCCTACAGCTTCATCAACTGACATAGAGAATGCGGCCATAAAGGCTAATGCTCACAACTTCATCAAATCTTTGCCACAGGTACATATACATTTTTTTAACCTAATATTAAAAAAAGATAGTCTACTCTTGATGTATATAGATATTTATATAACGAGAACAGGTATGGTGTATATGTCAAAGAGACAACAAACCCACCAGGATGAAATTGTCAGCAGAAGTATTTGTTTTTGTTTTAAATTCCCGCCTTGATGTGGATGAATTATTGCTGCTCATGCTTTAAACCGCAACAATACATGTTTACTTTCATATTTTATACTTTCATAGCTCTTTGTGTCCCCATCTCACATGTTAGTTTTGTACAAGTTTTAAGTAACAGTCTTTGTAAGAATCATGCCAATTATGTAATATGCAATACACCCTAAAAAGGCTGCATATTTTTTTTTGTTAATGAGTTGCATTATAGGTCTTTATGATTAAAGGTATAACTATTCAAATAAATCTGTCTGCCCTTTGGAGATAATTCACTTTGAAAATCCAACAGTTTCTATTGTATTTAAGTGTCATTTACAGAGTTATCTCCCATAATTTTGAATTCTACAGTACATTCTATTTTATTCATACCTCTTATGGGCAAGTGTTTGATGAAAAGCCACATGTTTCTGTCTGTTTACTTTCGTATTTTAAATAAAATATTAAAAATAATAATATGTAGGCTTTCCAACCATGAATTACATTTTGCATGATTCTTTTTAAGAACCCATTGTATATGTATGAAATACCCAACGATGTTAGAAATGTCAAATTTGCGATGCAGATTTTTGGTCGTTCCCTCCGCGGGACTCGGACTCATACCGCTGTGACATCTATGGCAACACTGCCTGCACAAAGACAATGCTAACATTGTTGGGAATTTTTCAGACCCTTCTATAAGTTGATGTTATCTTCCCTGTGTCAATTTGATCTGATGGAGCAGTGTAGCGAATAGAGTTGTCACATTCTGAGACAGTATTGTATAGTATTGATTTGTTGTGACATGCAATCATTAATTTGATCCTCTATCCTACATAAGAAAAGGCTGTCCTGTACTACCATACATCGTGTACTAAGTTAGAGCCCTAGATTAATCCTATGAGGAGGAATGACTGGGCCAGCGAAAGCTATAATTTTATAGCCTAGCTGGCCGAGTGGTCTAGAGTGCTGGACTTGGTGCAGGCGGTGTTACCATAGATGTCACAGCGGTATGAGTTCGAGTCCCGCAGAGGGAGTTCTAACATCTTTCAGAATTTTATATAGTTAAATGTACATATTGTGTCAACAATTTTGTGTTTATTATTGTAAAGGGCTTAGAGTAACTTTTAATTGGATAACATACTATACTGTTAATAATAATAATGATAATGATAATGATAATAATAATAATAATAATGATGATGATGATAATGATAATGATGATAATAATATACTTACAATGTAATTTCTTGTTTAAATGTACTAGAAATTTTTTTTTTTAATTTTCTCATTTTAAGATTATCAGAGTATTATAAATTGTGTTAATGACAAAGAATTTATCACTAGAGCCTTTGGGCAAGCCATAAAGTATTCAAACTGAAGTCAACTATATATATAAGGGCATTTCACTAACTTTCTTATGTGAGTATATATACTTTATATATTTCAACCAAAAAATTACTTCTTGAAAGCATTAATTTAACCTTTCCATTATTATTTCAGGGATATAACACCCTTGTAGGAGAGAGAGGTGCCCAGTTGTCTGGAGGTCAGAAACAAAGGGTTGCCATTGCTAGAGCCCTGGTCAGAGATCCCAGGATCTTACTGCTGGATGAGGCTACATCAGCTCTGGACTCAGAGAGTGAAAAAGTTGTTCAGGATGCTTTAGAAACGGTAGGAAATATTGTTATTTAGAGCTCACTGATTTCACTGATGTAAAACTTTTATATGCACGATGGAAATATGGAATAGATGTCAAATTTGGTTACGATATGCTTAGTGACATAACCTATCACAAGCACCAGGTTATTGAAGTTGTTTCCTCATGGATAGAAAAAATATTGCATTCCAGGAATAAACGGGATTTTATGTTTAGTTCTTTTTTTAACTGTTTTTTTTTCCATTGTCATCTACATAAATGAAATTTTTTTTTTTCATGATTTTTAGGCTAGGCAAGGAAGAACTACTCTTGTAATAGCCCATAGATTATCCACTATCCAGAAAGCTGATGTAATATATGTAGTAGATAAAGGGGAGGTAATTGAGAGTGGAACACATTCAGACTTGATGGACAAACAAGGACTTTATCACTCCCTAGTAACAGCACAGACTCTTGTTGATGAAGATGAAGATAGAGGTAAGATGAATTCTGATCGTGATGCTTTAGTTTGATTGGTTAACTGAATGAATTTAAATTGACTGGAAGCCTTTTAGAACTACCAAGTCCATGTGTAGAGATGAAAAAAAATCCTTTATTTTTCAATAGTAATTATTTTCAAATAAAGAAACAATAATTTAAAATGCTCTTGATTTTCTGTTTTAAAAGAAATTTCTTTATTAAAAAAGAAATAAGCTGCAACAGATTTTGAACTAGCTTTCGAGATTCTACATAAGTTAACCAAAGGCCCTTATAAAGCATTGATTTACAAGTCATCCTAGATCTAGAGGTGCCTGGATGTTCAGAAAAGAGAATATGTACTTTAAGAACATCAGTTGGTCTTATTGTTAAAATAGTTGTTTTGTAAAAGTGCTGGCTTAAAAAGTTTTTTTTTTATGTATATTTATGAGGAAAATGAATTTGAAGTACTTGTTGGAATGGTTAAAAGGCCTATCTGAAAACAATGATTTATAATATTCAATTCATCATCATTACCATACAGGTTTAATATTGTAAAGAGCACTCTAGAGGACTTCTTCAAAGGAAAATAACTCCAATGTTTACTGTAAAGTAAAATTATTCTGTGTGCAGACGACTTTTACTTCTTTCTTGAAAAGTTCTTCATTTACATTGAGGTCAACAGAGGTCAACTAGCATTAGATAGGAGAAATTGCAATGTTAGCGCAGGGAACAGAAATTTGAATTGATATTTTTCTGAAAAGTTTAGCATGGGACTTTGATATTGGAACAATTGTGATGTCTTTGATGAATTTAAAGTACTAGATCAGAGAATTATTTCCATCCTGCTGGAACTGGTCTTATATTTCTAAGCACAAATATTCTATAATTGTCAAGTATAGAACTGTAAACCAGTTTAAAAAAATGGGGTATGTGAAATTTGTCTGTTGATATTAAAGGATTTTTTTTATATTTAGCACGGAATCCTTTACAAAATAAGTAATTTGTTTCACATGTAGCATTCGTTTTGATAAAGTGTCAATTTCATCTATAGCGCATGAAGCTGTATACTTTTTAAGTTTAAATAAAATTCTGTTTTTCTCATTGGACAGTTGATTTTGATGATGTAGAACTGAAAGAATCAGCTGATCAGACAACTAACCTAACCAGAAGACGACTGCGGTCTACATCATCAGATGGGGGAAAATCACCACAGAAATTAGGTCACCAGGTGTCACGACAGGTCTCACGCCAGTTCTCAGGAGATGGGAAGGCAAAGCCTGGGGATGTTGAGGAACCAGAGGAGGTAATTATGCTTGTTTGGTAACATATGCATGAATTTATGAGACAATCAAAGGACAAACTCACAAATGTAAATTTTCTGTTGTAAACATAATGTAAGTAGTCATATTTATAAAGTAATACAATTTAAAGCTTTGCCTATGAGGTACAGAGTTAATTATGCTCAAAAAACATGATTATGTTGAATATGTACCAGTGATTTGAAATGGGTAATGTCCAAACCCACAGGACTATGCAAGACTTACTTAACACACACTCTATTCCTGCTTTAATACAATCACAGAACAATTCAGACCCTCTACATACATATCAAATGCCTTTCCCTGATCACAGAACAATTCAGACCCTCTACATACATATGAAATGCCTTTCCCTGATCACAGAACAATTCAGACCTTCTACATACATATGCAATGCCTTTCCCTGATCACAGAACAATTCAGACCCTCTACATACATATGAAATGCCTTTCCCTATCACAGGACAATTCAGACCTACATACATATGAAATGCCTTTCCCTGATCACAGAACAATTCAGACCTTCTACATACATATGAAATGCCTTTCCCTGATCACAGAACAATTCAGACCTTCTACATACATATGAAATGCCTTTCCCTGATCACAGAACAATTCAGACCTTCTACATACATATGAAATGCCTTTCCCTATCACAGAACAATTTAGAGCCTCTACATACATATGAAATGCCTTTCCCTGATCACAGAACAATTCAGACCTTCTACATACATATGAAATGCCTTTCCCTATCACAGAACAATTCAGACCTTCTACATACATATGAAATGCCTTTCCCTGATCACAGAACAATTCAGACCTTCTACATACATATGAAATGCCTTTCCCTATCACAGAACAATTCAGACCCTCTACATACATATGAAATGCCTTTCCCTGATCACAGAACAATTCAGACCCTCTACATACATATGAAATGCCTTTCCCTGATCACAGAACAATTCAGACCTTCTACATACATATGAAATGCCTTTCCCTGATCACAGAACAATTCAGACCTTCTACATACATATGAAATGCCTTTCCCTATCACAGAACAATTTAGAGCCTATACATACATATGAAATGCCTTTCCCTGATCACAGAACAATTCAGACCTTCTACATACATATGAAATGCCTTTCCCTATCACAGAACAATTCAGACCTTCTACATACATATGAAATGCCTTTCCCTGATCACAGAACAATTCAGACCTTCTACATACATATGAAATGCCTTTCCCTGATCACAGAACAATTCAGACCTTCTACATACATATGAAATGCCTTTCCCTATCACAGAACAATTTAGAGCCTCTACATACATATGAAATGCCTTTCCCTGATCACAGAACAATTCAGACCTTCTACATACATATGAAATGCCTTTCCCTATCACAGAACAATTCAGACCTTCTACATACATATGAAATGCCTTTCCCTATCACAGAACAATTTAGAGCCTCTACATACATATGAAATGCCTTTCCCTGATCACAGAACAATTCAGACCTTCTACATACATATGAAATGCCTTTCCCTATCACAGAACAATTCAGACCTTCTACATACATATGAAATGCCTTTCCCTGATCACAGAACAATTCAGACCTTCTACATACATATGAAATGCCTTTCCCTATCACAGAACAATTCAGACCCTCTACATATATATGAAATGCCTTTCCCTGATCACAGAACAATTCAGACCTTCTACATACATATGAAATGCCTTTCCCTATCACAGAACAATTTAGAGCCTCTACATACATATGAAATGCCTTTCCCTGATCACAGAACAATTCAGACCCTCTACATACATATGAAATGCCTTTCCCTGATCACAGAACAATTCAGACCTTCTACATACATATGAAATGCCTTTCCCTGATCACAGAACAATTCAGAGCCTCTACATACATATGAAATGCCTTTCCCTGATCACAGAACAATTCAGACCTTCTACATACATATGAAATGCCTTTCCCTGATCACAGAACAATTCAGACCCTCTACATACATATGAAATGCCTTTCCCTGATCATAGAACAATTCAGACCTTCTACATACATATGAAATGCCTTTCCCTGATCACAGAACAATTCAGACCCTCTACATACATATGAAATGCCTTTCCCTATCACAGAACAATTCAGACCCTCTACATACATATGAAATGCCTTTCCCTGATCACAGAACAATTCAGACCTTCTACATACATACATTACTAGTCACTTAATCAAATACTGCTGTTGAATAATCTATGCATGGTTACTTTGTTGACATGCTTTTCATACAACCTCAAAAAATTTGCAGTCATATATTGGTATGGCCCTGTCATCATTGTCATCCTTGTCATCGTCATCATTGTCATCCCTGTCCTTGTCGACGTCGTCATTGTCATCCTTGTCATCGTCATCACTGTCATCGTCACTAGGCACTTCATATTTGTGTGATAACTTGAGTCTTAGTTGGATGATCTTTATAAAATTTTATAACAAGGTTTCAAACCACGAAAGGGGGGTTTGTATTGATTTTTTGGTTTATAGCCCCAACTGTTTAAAAAATTAGGGTTCAAAAAGTTGTCTAAAACAAGCATTTCATAGCATTCATTTATAAACCTCCAGTAAATGCATAGGAATGTCAATGATATTGTTTCACTATATTCTATACCACAATGGTCAGATTTGGATTGATCTGGACCTTTTAAGAAATTAAGGGCCAAAAAGGGGCCAGAAACATGCATTTTCCTGAGGTGAAGAAAGTAAATTGTTTATTTTTGGTCTGGTTTTGAGTATTTTGTTTTATTGGATTTCTTACGAAAATTCCTTCCTGCATTTTTAATCAGATTTCAGAGGGGTCATAGGGGCTGCATGCCCAGAAATAGACTTTTTATTTTTTGTCTGATTTCAAAATTTTTTTTATTGGATTCCTTATGAAAATCCCTGCCTGCATTAGTAAATCAGATTTCAGATATTTGTTATGATTTTCAAGTAATAAGGGGTCGAATGGGCCACACCGGAAAAATTCAATATTTTAATTTTTGGTCTGATTTTGAAAATTTTTAATTGAATTTTAAAATTTTGTGCTGTATTGTGTCCAAACCAGTTGTTGTGTCTTTAATAAATTGTACTTAAGTTTGTCAAAAACTAGTGTTATGTCCACACTTCCTCAAACTTGTCAGGGTTTGAGCACTGTGGTTGTATCATGCTTTGCTCAGCAAAGCTTTCCATTATGAGTTTGTAAACTAACATTTTGTTTAAAGATATGTAAATGTTTATGATCCTAGACAACAAAATTTTTAATTGTAACAGATGATAAGAGACCTTATTGTTCTTTATTTCATTTTCTATTTCAGCAAGAGGAGTATGATGCCCCCAAGTACTGTAGAATGTTACAGGCTAACAAACCAGAATGGGGATTTATTGTCCTAGGGAGCATGAGCTCTTGTGTTGCTGGGTGTACAATGCCAGCCTTTGCTTTGTTCTTTGGTCAAATGATCAAGGTAGGTATAATCAACTGATCAAGGAAGGTATAATTAATTGATCAAGGTAGGTATTATGAGGTTAGGCAGTGTAACTACTGTGTAAAATAAAATAACAATCATTACATTAAGTACACTTCAAACAGAATTTAAAATAGCCATAACAAATACTAAATAACAAATCAAGTTTTAGTGTCAACTCATACTAAACAGGCTGAGTTCAGGGGCAGTACAGCATACAGTACCTAAAAAATTCTTGTGAAAAAAAACCAAAACAGGGTATTTTACTCTGTAACTAATTAAAACAAGTTCAAACATATATGTTTGTTAACCCTGCAGTATCAGTCGAGATTTGAGTGTTAATCTGGGGTCAGGTGTATTACATGTATTAGTCCGGACTTGACTTTTTATGAACAACTCTGCGGGTGTTTCTAGAAAAGCAGAGGACGCTTACCCTACTGGTGCACCTGGTCCATGCTCCTAGTTTTTAGTGGAGTCCAAGTTGCTCATTTACTTTTGTTACTTTGTATGTATGATTTTAGTTACTTTATGTTCTTTGTTGTGTATGTCTGTTTTCCATGTCTGGTCTTTGTTCCTGGAATACATTCTTTTGATTACCGCTATAACCTTGGTTCCCTTGGTTACTCTTCCAATATGAAGTATATGTTTATATATTGCAGGTGTTTATTGAAGAAGGAAACAATGGATTATTATGGAGTATGATGTTTCTGGCTCTTGGTGGTACAAACTTCTTGGTCTTTTTAGTACAGGTAAGTTTCTTCAGAAACTTATATAATTGTTTTATATAAAACTTTATAATGGTAACGCATCATAGTATGATGTGCATAAGGTAAAAATGCTTCCGTTGTCATCGTCATAAACAATTTTTCAAAACACTTTTCCTCTGAAACTACTGTACCAATTAGAACCAAACTTAGTATGAATATTTCTTAGGGTATTCTGCCTAGAACTGATGTTGGAATTTAGTACGCTGTTACTAATAAATAGAACATAGGGGTCAGACAGAATTTTTTTGCATATATCTCCATATCCATTAGTACGGTGAGATCTATGAGTGATCTAGTTTTGGTTTAAATCTCTTAAGCTATGTTGAAGATATTGCCCTTTTTCAACATTTTTTTTGCTATTTTTATGTGATAACTTTCAAAAAAATCTTCTCCTCTGACACAACTTGACCAAACTTGGTATGAAATTAGTTCTTTAGGGTATTTTTACGTGGATGTTTTTTGACCCATTGAAGAGCAAGGCTGGGGTTACTAATAATAGGGCATAGGGGTTAGACAGATTTTTTCTCCAAAATCTCAATTTAGCAAAATTCTGAGGTGGGGGTAAAAGTGTTCAGTAGGATGAAATCTGTTAAGCCATGTTGGAGTTACTGCCCTTTTTCATCATTTTATGCTATTTTAAATGTGATTTAAAACTTCAAAAATTTCTCCTTAGAAGCTACAGGGCAGAATTCAACGAAAATTTCTTAGGTAGGAGCTAGAGGTGTTTTTATCAAAGGAAAACATAGCCTCTTTTACAGAAAAATAGAATATTGCTTATCAGACCATGTGAGACTTTCAGGCTCTTTAGAACCTCTAATTTATTTACATGAAATGTTCCTTTTTTGGTATCATATGTAGCTGTGTGTAATTATTGGACTGTTGATACTTTAAAGGGGAAATAACCAAGGGTGTACAAAGATATAGGGTTTCCTTTACTGAGCTACTTACAGTATTTCAATTTTATTCTACTAAATGTCACATATACTATTGTACAATTTGCTATCATTTTAACTTTAAGTATTTAATTACCTTATAATTGAATTACATTTTTTGTTCATTCTAGTCAGCAAGTTTTGGAAACTCAGGAGAAAGATTGACAGAAAGACTCCGTTTGAGCACTTTTAAAGCCTATATGAGACAAGATGTTGCTTTCTTTGATGACAAATTCCATTCTACAGGTGCTTTAACTACCAGACTGGCCACCGATGCTTCATTAATTAAGGCTGTGAGTACTAACTATGGAAATAATAGCATATGAAAGTAATAAGAAAGTATATAGTGATTCTGGTGTGCGTCCATCTGTTCATCTATTAATTTGTTTGTTTGTCCATCTGTCTATTCAGGCCTATTGTGAATTTTACTTGGTAACTAGTGTAAATAAAAGATAGTAACAAAATTACCAAATTGATAAACTCTAGGCAACAGTCTTGGTTCAGGCATTTCTGAAGGAATTGAATGGTAGGTTAAGCCATATTTTATAGCATTTTAAACCTCCCCCTTTTATTATGGATAGTCTTTCCAATAAAACAGACAGTATGAATTAGCCATGTGGTTTAGTTAGTAGTCAAAACAATACAGAAAGTATATTACTTACACATGTAGTTTTGAAATACATCATAAAATAAATTTAAACAGAGCAAGGCTCCTTCCTGCCATACCAATTAAGATCTGGGTACATCTCTGTATACTTATTTAACCTTATGTACCAAAGCTTCTGCCTGATTGATTTTTTTTCTCCCAACATGACACTGGTATGAGAATAGGGACAGTATTCCAAGCTGTGTCTGCCTGCTTGATTTAGTTTTTTTCCTCCCTACAGGCCACTGGTATGAGGATAGGAACAGTGTTCCTAGCTTTGTCTGCCTGCTTGATTTAGTTTTTTTCCTCCCTACAGGCCACTGGTATGAGGATAGAGACAGTATTCCAAGCTTTGTCTGCCTGCTTGATTTAGTTTTTTTTCCTCCCTACAGGCCACTGGTATGAGGATAGGGACAGTATTCCAAGCTTTGTCTGCCTGATTGATTTAAGTTTTTTTTCTCCCTACAGGTCACTGGTATGAGGATAGGAACAGTGTTCCAAGCTTTGTTTGCCTGCTTGATTTAGTTTATTTTCTCCCTACAGGCCACTGGTATTAGGATAGGAACAGTGTTCCAAGCTTTGTCTGCCTGCTTGATTTAGTTTTTTTTCTCCTTACAGGCCACTGGTATGAAGATAGGAACAGTGTTCCAAGCTTTGTCTGCCTGCTTGATTTAGTTTTTTTTTCTCCTTACAGGCCACTGGTATGAGGATAGGGACAGTATTCCAAGCTTTGTCTGCCTGCTTGATTTAGTTTTTTTCCTCCCTACATGCCACTGGTATGAGGGTAGGCACAGTATTCTAAGCTTTGTTGGCCTGCTTTATTTAGTTTTTTTCCCTCCCTACATGCCACTGGTATGAGGATAGGAACAGTATTCCAAGCTTTGTCTGCCTGCTTGATTTAGTTTCTTTCCTCCCTACAGGCCACTGGTATGAGGATAGGGACAGTATTCCAAGCTTTGTCTGCCTGCTTTATTTAGTTTTTTTCCTCCCTACAGGCCACTAGTATGAGGATAGGAACAGTGTTCCTAGCTTTGTCTGCCTGCTTGATTTAGTTTTTTTCCTCCCTACAGGCCACTAGTATGAGGATAGGAACAGTGTTCCTAGCTTCGTCTGCCTGCTTGATGTAGTTTTTTTCCTCCCTACAGGCCACTGGTATGAGGATAGAGACAGTATTCCAAGCTTTGTCTGCCTGCTTGATTTAGTTTCTTTTCTCCCTACAGGCCACTGGTATGAGGATAGGGACAGTATTCCAAGCTTTGTCTGCCTGCTTGATTTAGTTTCTTTTCTCCCTACAGGCCACTGGTATGAGGATAGGGACAGTGTTCCAAGCTTTGTTTGCCTGCTTGATTTAGTTTTTTTTCCTCCCTACATGCCACTGGTATTAGGATAGAAACAGTGTTCCTAGCTTTGTCTGCCTGCTTTATTTAGTTTTTTTCCTTCCTACAGGCCACTGGTATGAGGATAGAGACAGTATTCCAAGCTTTGTCTGCCTGCTTGATTTAGTTTCTTTTCTCCCTACAGGCCACTGGTATGAAGATAGGAACAGTGTTCCAAGCTTTGTCTGCCTGCTTGATTTAGTTTTTTTTTCTCCTTACAGGTCACTGGTATGAGGATAGGGACAGTATTCCAAGCTTTGTCTGCCTGATTAAGTTTTTTTTCTCCCTACAGGCCACTGGTATGAGGATATGAACAGTATTCCAAGCTTTGTCTGCCTGATTGATGTAGTTTTTTTCTCCCTACAGGCCACTGGTATGAGGATAGGGACAGTATTCCAAGCTTTGTCTGCCTGCTTGATTTAGTTTTTTTCTCCCTACAGGCCACTGGTATGAGGATAGGAACAGTATTCCAAGCTTTGTCTGCCTGCTTGATTTAGTTTTTTTCTCCCTGCAGGCCACTGGTTTGAGGATAGGAACAGTATTCCAAGCTTTGTCTGCCTGCTTGATTTAGTTTTTTTTCTCCCTACAGGCCACTGGTATGAGGATAGGGACAGTATTCCAAGCTTTGTCTGCCTGCTTGATTTAGTTTTTTTTCTCCCTACAGGCCACTGGTATGAGGATAGGGACAGTATTCCAAGCTTTGTCTGCCTGCTTGATTTAGTTTTTTTCTCCCTACAGGCCACTGGTATGAGGATAGGAACAGTATTCCAAGCTTTGTCTGCCTGCTTGATTTAGTTTTTTTTCTCCCTACAGGCCACTGGTATGAGGATAGGGACAGTATTCCAAGCTTTGTCTGCCTGCTTGATTTAGTTTTTTCCTCCCTACAGGCCACTGGTATGAGGATAGAGACAGTATTCCAAGCTTTGTCTGCCTGCTTGATTTAGTTTTTTTCTCCCTACAGGCCACTGGTATGAGGATAGGAACAGTATTCCAAGCTTTGTCTGCCTGCTTGATTTAGTTTTTTTCTCCCTACAGGCCACTGGTATGAGGATAGGAACAGTATTCCAAGCTTTGTCTGCCTGCTTGATTTAGTTTTTTTCTCCCTACAGGCCACTGGTATGAGGATAGGAACAGTATTCCAAGCTTTGTCTGCCTGCTTGATTTAGTTTTTTTCTCCCTACAGGCCACTGGTATGAGGATAGGGACAGTATTCCAAGCTTTGTCAGCCTGCTTGATTTAGTTTTTTCCTCCCTACAGGCCACTGGTATGAGGATAGGAACAGTATTCCAAGCTCTGTCTGCCTGATTGATTTAGTTTTTTTCTTCCTACAGGCCACTGGTATGAGGATAGGGACAGTATTCCAAGCTTTGTCTGCCTGCTTGATTTAGTTTTTTTCTCCCTACAGGCCACTGGTATGAGGATAGGAACAGTATTCCAAGCTTTGTTTGCCTGCTTGATTTAGTTTCTTTTCTCCCTACAGGCCACTGGTATGAGGATAGGAACAGTATTCCTAGCTTTGTCTGCCTGATTGATGTAGTTTTTTTCTCCCTACAGGCCACTGGTATGAGGATAGGGACAGTATTCCAAGCTTTGTCTGCCTGCTTGATTTAGTTTTTTTCTCCCTACAGGCCACTGGTATGAGGATAGGAACAGTATTCCAAGCTTTGTCTGCCTGATTGATGTAGTTTTTTTCTCCCTACAGGCCACTGGTATGAGGATAGGAACAGTATTCCAAGCTTTGTCTGCCTGCTTGATTTAGTTTTTTCTCCCTACAGGCCACTGGTATGAGGATAGGAACAGTATTCCAAGCTTTGTCTGCCTGCTTGATTTAGTTTTTCCTCCCTACAGGCCACTGGTATGAGGATAGAGACAGTATTCCAAGCTTTGTCTGCCTGCTTGATTTAGTTTTTTTTCCTCCCTACAGGCCACTGGTATGAGGATAGGGACAGTATTCCAGGCTTTGTCTGCCTGCTTGATTTAGTTTTTTTCTCCCTACAGGCCACTAGTATGAGGATAGAGACAGTATTCCAAGCTTTGTCTGCCTGCTTGATTTAGTTTTTTTCTCCCTACAGGCCACTAGTATGAGGATAGAGACAGTATTCCAAGCTTGTCTGCCTGATTGATGTAGTTTTTTTTCTCCCTACAGGCCACTGGTATGAGGATAGGGACAGTATTCCAAGCTCTGTTTGGATTTGTTGCTGCATTAGTTATAGCCTTTTACTATGGATGGGCCTTGGCTCTGGTTGTTCTAGGAATTGTACCTATTATAGGGTTTGCTGGTAATTATACTTTATATTACAAAAAGTACAAAGAAGGAAGGTTAAAACAATAGAAAATCTTTTGGACAAAACCTCACCAAGAAACACCAAGAGGACAAGATATGATGAAGAAATAAATTAACAAAAAAGAAACGAAAATAACAACCTGAATCCCACTAAAATATATAGTTAATGTAAAATGTACCTGTTTGTGTGTCTGTGTCCAGTTAAGTTAGCTCAATTTAAATCCTCTTAAAATATAAAAGAAATCACTTCTGAGTATTGTGGGAGATTTTAGTTTAGGGGAAATTCTGTTTAAGACATTTTAGCAATGGGATATTTTTATCAAGTTTCCTTTTACTTCAAGCTAACTTTATGACTTCCATATTTTTTTACTCTCTAAGCTTGTGATAAATAAAAAATTAGGAAAAAAGAATAACTCCATCATATTCTTTTACTTTATATTTTTTTTCTTTCTCAACAGGAAGTTTACAGATGAAAGCTCTTCAGTCAAGACACAAACAGGATAAGGATAAACTAGAGGATGCTGGAAAGGTAAAGGTCATGTCAAAGTCTCACCATGAGATAAACTAGAGCATATTGGGAAGGTAATGGTCATGTTTAGGTCTCACCATGAGATAAACCAGAGGGTGCTGGGAAGGTAATGGTTATGGTTAGGTCTCATCACGAGATAAACAAGAGGATGCTTGGAAGGTAAGGTCATATTTCGGTCTCACAATGTTTTAAATTAGAAGATGCTTGAAAAATAAGATTATATTTTGGGTTCCATTATATTCATTGAACTTATGGTTTCAATGAGCTTATTGATAAACAGGTTCCAAAAATTTTTGTTGTACATTTTGATTGATGGCAGCTATACTTCATTGTGAACCAATTTTTTATTTGACCTTATACTGTTGTGACCATATCTTCTCAAAGAAATTTCTCATCCAAATTAGTCAATCTCTCAAAGTAAATTGACTGTTATCGTCTGGTTAAGACAGACCACTCGGCCAGTGTTATTTGTCCCCGACAATGTGGCTAGGAACAACCTAATGCATTTCCATTTTGGCACAATGAATAAAGATAAAGAGTAAATATGTCTTTCCTTGACATTTGAGAGGATGTCTTTCTCATATTATATTATTCCTTACCCTCATTACAAGTCAGAACTGCAAGTGGGTGTCCTGCCTGTCAGTGTCCATCAAAGACCTAGGCAGTGGGTGGTTCATGCCAAATATTGGTTTCTTAAACACTTTCATCCAGAACCATTGTTTTCTAAAAATTGAATGATGGTTTGTAATTTACTGGTAATGAAACAAATTACATAGAAAGCACTAAAAACTATATAATAAAGGGAAATAACTCTTTGATCGTGGGGTACCAATTTTTGTGGTTTTCATGGGTAGGCCAAGCAAATATGCTTCCCAACTAGTAGTAAATTTCCATTTTTTTAGAAACTGAAAACTTTTAAACAACAAATTCAAGAATCCACGAACCTGTGTTTCTTCTCTGATCCACGAAAATTGGTATCCACGAATACCAATCCACCTTCACAGTATATTCTGAGTCATCCACTTCTGATACAGAAAATTCCTTGTTTTTCTGACATTATAACAGTTAAATAAAACATTGAAACAAACAAATTGGTGGGATATGATTAACTCTGCGCTCTGCAAATCAAAGAATCTCCCTGGGATCTACATGGACAGTTTCTTGAGTAAATTCAATGACAAATCAAAGAATCTCCCTTGATCTACATGGACAGTTTCTTGAGTAAATACAATGACAAATCAAAGAACCTCCATGGGATCTACATTGACAGTTCCTTCAGTGAATACAATGACAAATCAAAGGATCTCCATGGGATCTACATGGACAGTTCCTTTTGTGAATATAATGACAAATCAAAGGATCTCCCTGGGATCTACATGGACAGTTCCTTTTGTGAATACAATGACAAATCAAAGAACCTCCATGGGATCTACATGGACAGTTCCTTTTGTGAATATAATGACAAATCAAAGGATCTCCCTGGGATCTACATGGACAGTTCCTTTTGTGAATACAATGACAAATCAAAGGATCTCCCTGGGATCTACATGGACAGTTCCTTTTGTGAATACAATGACAAGTCAAAGAATCTCCATGGGATCTACATGGACAGTTCCTTTTGTGAATACAATGACAAATCAAAGGATCTCCCTGGGATCTACATGGACATTTCTGTCAGTGAATACAATGACAATTAAAAGGATCTCCCTGGGATCTACATGGACAGTTCTTTCAGTGAATACAATGACAAATCAAAGGATCTCCCTGGGATCTACATGGACATTTTCTTCAGTGAATACAATGACAAATCAAAGGATCTCCCTGGGATCTACATGGACAGTTCTTTCAGTGAATACAATGACAAATCAAAGGATCTCCCTGGGATCTACATGGACAGTTCCTTTTGTGAATACAATGACAAATCAAAGGATCTCCCTGGGATCTACATGGACAGATCCTTCAGTGAATACAATGACAAATCAAAGGATCTCCCTGGGATCTACATGGACAGATCCTTCATTGAATACAATGACAAATCAAAGGATCTCCTTGGGATCTACATGGACAGTTCCTTTTGTGAATACAATGAGTGCATCTTGTTTAAAATTTACTAGTAATATTACTGATCCAGAATAATATAATTTATAACTTAATTAGACGGTCTTTCAATTATCTGCATGTATTTCTTTTTGTCTTTTTCAGACTGCAGCTGAAACTATTGAGAACATTAGAACGGTCCAGGCTCTGTCAAGAGGAGACCATTTTTATAAAGAATATTCTAATTATCTTACTGGCCCACTCAGGTATGGTTATAAAGAAAATTCTCTTTGTTCAGTTGGTCCATTTAGGTATTGTTATAAAGGGAATTCTCTTTGTTCAGTTGGTCCATTTAGGTATTGTTATAAAGTGAATTCTCTTTGTTCAGTTGGTCCTTTTAGGCATTGTTATAAAGGGAATTCTCTTTGTTCAGTTGGTCCTTTTAGGCATTGTTATAAAGGGAATTCTCTTTGTTCAGCTGATCCATTTAGGTATTGTTATAAAGGGAATTCTCTTTGTTCAGCAGGTCTAATTAGGCATTGTTATAAAGGGAGTTCTCTTTGTTCAGTAAGTCTAATTAGGCATTGTTAAAAAGGGAATTCTCTTTGTTCAGTAGGTCTAATTAGGCATTGTTAAAAAGGGAATTTACTTTGTTCATTAGGTCTAATTAGGCATTGTTATAAAGGGACTTCTCTTTGTTCAGTTGGTCTAATTAGACATTTTTATAAAGGGAATTCTCTTTGTTCAGTTGGTCCACTTCATATTTGAAGCTTGGTAACCAAAAACCTGTATAATCATAACACATCTTAATCAAATGCATGTCTAATCCAAACATCTGTCTAAACCAAACACCTGTCTAATCCAAACACTTGTCACATCCAAACACCTATCTAATTCAAACATCTGTCTAATCCAAACACATATCTAATCCAAACACCTGTCTTATCCAAACACCTATCTAATCCAAACATCTGCCTAAACCAAACAACTGTCTAATCCAAACACATATTTAATCCAAACATCTGTCTAAACAAAACACATATTTAATCCAAACACCTGTCTTATCCAAACACCTATCTTATCCAAACATCTGTCTTAACCAAACACCTATCTAGTCCAAACATCTGTCTTAATCAAACACCTGTCTAATCCAAACACATATCTAATCCAAACACCTGTCTTAAGCAAACATGTCTAATCAAAACACCTATCTAAACCAAACACATGTCTAATTCAAACACTTGTCATATCAAAAACACCTATTTAATCCAAACACCTGTCTTATTCAAACACCTATCTAATCCAATTACCTGTCTTTAGCAAACATGTTTAATCCAAACACCTATCTGATCCAAACACTTGTATCAAAACACCTTTCTAATCCAATCACCTGTCTTAACCAAATGCATGTCTAATCCAATCACCTGTCTTAAC
Organism: Perna viridis; assembly: GCA_037379345.1. Classification (NCBI taxonomy): domain Eukaryota; kingdom Metazoa; phylum Mollusca; class Bivalvia; order Mytilida; family Mytilidae; genus Perna; species Perna viridis. The sequence goes on from CM074522.1 coordinate 459,915, forward strand.
CAAATGCATGTCTAATCTAATCACCTGTCTTATCTAAACACCTGTCCAAACTTGACACCTATCTTAACCAAACCAATGTTCTAAAAGGTGTTTGGTTTAGACAGGTTTCACAGTAGTTTGTTGTATTCAGTGTCAAAATTAACTCACTATTATAATATTAGTATAGTATATAGGTCATTGAAAGTTTGTGTGAACAAATTTGTTTTCCTGATGTATGTTAATATAACTAACATGTATAAAATACCTTTTGGTTATAAGGTTAATATTATATTGTACACTTTTATTTTTCTAGGTCTATGCTTAAGCAAGCTCACTGGTATGGTATAGCATTTGGTTTAGGGCAGGGTGTAATATTTATGACATATGCTGGGGCATTTAGATTTGGTGCATGGCAGGTTGAGATTGGAGAGATGACAGCAGATAATGTATTCAAGTAAGTAGATATATCACCGTCCTAATTCTAAGTTTGTACCTTATACATAGTATTTTCCTAGCATACTTTTTTCTACTGTCCCACATGAAGTAGCAAAGTTTTGTTTGATACCTTCAAAAAGTTGTGTGTCCATCCCTTGACAGTTTCCAAATGATAACAGATATTGATGGGTCTTTTTCAAACTTTCTATACTCAATGAGTATATAAAATACATATTATGGTTGAATTTCAGTTATTTGCACGTAAGTTATTGGAATTTTAAGTTATTTTTACTCCCAAAAATGTTTTACAACCTGGCAGGGTATCATTTATTGTCCCATTAGATGTTATTTTTTTAGTTTTTTGTGGTTGACAAGAAAGTTTGAATATGATGGGATAATGTCAAATAGGTTATACATTTGTTATACATGATAACCATACTATGATGTTTGTATGCTATTTATTTATTATTTTTTACATTTTTATTTTCTTGTGTCTAGTTTTATGGTATTGAACTAATTTATCAACTTTGCCTAGTTTGACCTGACTGTTGTATTACAATTCACCGTAAAAGATGTAACATAATGAAAATGGTGTAAAATTTGTTTAACTCATCATTTCCATAGGTGTTTACTTACACAGATTTTCCGTATTTTCTACAAATTATGACTGCAAATCACACTCTACAGATTGTGAATATCTCCATAGTCCCTTTGTTGAAATTTCACAAAGTTCAGGATTTTACGGATCATTTCCATAGATTAAGGTAAAAATACAAATTGTCATCAAGTAGTATACACAGATCTGCATTTCAATCACAAATGCCTTTACTAAGTCAGGACCATTATGGTTATTTCCAACTTTGGTTTATGCTTTTGATGTCATTTGTTATATGGGCTTTCTTTTTTGACTGTTGACTAGGTAACTTTATAACTCCTTTTTTGACTATTGACTAGGTAGCTTTATAAATCCTTTTTTGACTATTGACTAGGTAACTTCATAACTCCTTTTTGACTATTGACTAGGTAACTTTATAACTCCTTTTTTGACTATTGACTAGGTAACTTTATAACTCCTTTTTTTATTAACTATTTGTAATTGTATTGACTAATATTCTTCTATGAATTACCTCCCTTTAGTTGACATTGATGTAGCTGCTGAAAATAATCTTAAATTGTATGAAACACTTCAAGAAACAATCAAATCTGAACTCTACAGACTTTAACTAAAGGAAAGGGATAAATCACTCTGTGGTGAGGCATAAAAAACAACAATACTTCATATTGATAAATTTTATTTTCAGATAATGCTCCAGGCATTAGCACAAAAAATTGCACAATTCATATAATTTTATATCTATACTTTTAAACATAAAATATTCAGAAGAAGTAGTTCTTGGCTTTCCAGTCAAATTTTGTTTCGATTAATGTAATTATGAACTTATTGGATTTCACATGTTAATCAGAGTTATTGATTATTGAAAAAAATTAAATCAGAATTTGGTTATCTTACTAAAACATTTATAGTATATGCATGTATTAATAGAAGGAAACTGTGATAGATCTATTTCTAGAATCATTTTTTTTCTAAAACCATAAAATTGATTTCTTAAAAAAAATATAGATACATCATCATGAGATCAAACCTGGGTCTCCTATAAAATTCATCAAATCCTTGAACTTGTCCTCATATCTTCAATTTCAAGGGATCTAATTGATTGAGTTGTGAATCTCAATCTGAGGGTTTTCATAAAGCTGGACTCTGGTTACATTGAACATATGGATTATATAAAATAGTAAAACTTTAGACTTGTTACCAAATCATTAACATATGTCAGAGTTAATTAAGAAGACAACGTTTACAGAGAAAATGACCACATGGAATTGTAAGATGCTGTTCTTTGGGTCAATATGATTTAATAAATATGCACATGAATTGTCTTTGCATGACAGCTTATATTTAGAGTCTTGGGAAAGCGGAATGGCTGATATGATAAATATGAACTAAGAATTTGCATTGCACATCAGCAAAAATTGGCTTACATTGTTCCTGTTGCAACTGACAACCATGATATATCTATATATATGTATGCACATATGTTAAAAAGTTGCATTGATTTGAACATGGACAGATAATACTAAAGCACCATGAAATATAAATATATTAACCCAAAGGGTAGAAATCAAATCAACCCACGGTATGAAATAATATCAATCCAAAGGGGTGGTACATTTGAAGGGGGATGAATAATATGGTAGTCTAAAATATCGCTGCTTGGCATAAATACTCTCTTTAGGCATACATTTCACTCCATATATTTCGTGCCATTTAAATCACACTTAACATGGAATATACCTGGACTAAAATGACAAACATTTTTTTTGTATATTAAAACATTGAAAGAACAAACAATAATGATATTTTTCTTTTAAAACATGATAATCACAATAACAGTAAATGAATCTTTTTTATTGTAAAATACAACAGAGAAAAGCTATGGTAAAAGGGAGGTAATTCAATTATTTCTATCATGATGAAATGCCCATAAAATCATATAATTTTAATCAGGTCAGAATTGTTATGATTGTGACCTGTATGAAGATAAAAGAAGTGATCCATGAAAAAAAATATAAAGATATGGTTTCGTTGATAAGAATGTGATTTAAAAAAAACAGATCAGAATCTTGTTTTACAAAATTTAGTTGTATAATTATGATTTAAAAACAGTATAAAACTTCTGTAAACATACCTAGGAATGTTTTGCTTGGTTCAGCTATGTGTCGTAAAAATAAAAAACTTTTATTTGTCCAAAGGACACTGTTAAGATGACTAGAAAATTCACATTTAAATGTTACAAGTAAAATGTTTTACATTTTTGTCAAAAGTACTCCAGTCATTGACAGTAAGACAATATAAAACATTGGGAACTAATGGATGATTTAGGTATCAAATCATTTTATGATTAATCACAAAAAATGTTACCACCCGATATATAAAAGTACTGATGAAACCCAGTTCTGCATTTATGTATGTCATCTTTTAATGATTAAGTCACTACATCAAACACCAACATCATCTTGAATAACATTAAAATTAAGCTTATTTATTGGTGTTAATTTGGAGGTACAAAAACAATTAACCACATAATCCCATTAACTCAGTTTTAACAAAAGATTCAGCAACATAAATAATATCTGTTACCATGGTTACATTGTACTTGACTTTGTTGAAGAACCATTGTTTGTGGGGTACCAGTTTTTGGTGGATTTTTATCAGTTTGGTCAAACAAGGAATTTAAATTTCCAAATCAGTGTAAAATTCCAATTGTCTAATTAAAGTTTTTACTTCATTCCATGAATTCAGAGTTTTTGTAGAACTCCACGAATTATTTGTGACATAAATTCATACTCACAAAAATCACAAAATCTGTGTTTAAGACATTTAAACATGATACTATTGTAACTCCTCATAAGCCATTTCAAACTCACTGTCATCTACAACAACTTTAAGTTTCATATCGCTCACACCAATTTCATCAAAAACTTGCTGAGAAAGAACCCATTTCTCAACCAATGACACAATTTGCCCATTCTGTATGTCTGTTTTTAAGGATTTAAGTTGTGCTATCGACATAGAAATAGTCCCAATTACAAGACCGTGTTCTGTAAAAATATGCAGCACCAGTGTTCCACGTTCTTGCTCAAAATACTTCACTATATCTAAATGTTGCTTGGATTTAAGTATTTCATAAAATTTTTGTTCGTAACTTTCAAATGTTGGCCCTCGACTTTTCCACATGACACAGTGTTCAATTGGTTCCAAGTTTTCAAGCTTAAGAGAGTCACATGATGCAGTAACATTTGATGACCTATCAGAATTCACTCCAGTTTTAGTCCGATTTTTGGAATTCTCCTTATTATTTGGTTTCTTCCCAGCATGCTTTGCACCATTTTGTTGTTTCTTTTGACCTTTATGCACTTCCTGTTTACCTTTAGAAGGAGAATCATGTTTATTTGTGGAATCACTAAGTCTTTCATTAGAAATGTCCCTCAATGGTGATTTAGTCCGAGAATGATCGCAAGTAGATTTGGAGGGTTGAGTAGTTTTAGCACTATTGTTGGATTTTTTATCAGCACTGACCAGACGATAGTCTGTATAAATGTTAGAATTACTTGGGGTAGATGTGATTGGTTTTGGGGGTTGTAATACCTTCATTAGCAAGTCCTCAGAAGTGTCATTCCTTTTCCTTCGCTCAACATATTTACTTTGTGTCTTATCTAACTGTTTCCGCTTCTTCTTTTTACGAGGAACACAAAGACAAAAACAAAATCCTCTAGGTCTTTCATCATCGGTTTCTGCCTCACTTTCATATGAATAGTTCAACTTTCTACGACTTTTTGGTGACAAAAAATTTTCAGGATCATCAATTAAAGTCATATCTGCATAAGATTTGTGCATACGTCGTGGGGTTCGTAAGATTCCATCAAAACATGAACTTTTTCTTTCCTTTTCAGGAGTGTCACCATGTTTCTCCTCAAATGAATCTCCTTCCTCCCATTTTGGGAAAACTGCTTTGATAGCATCCACTTGTATACTTAGAGTTATTTGCCCTTTGTGCCTTTGTTTTTCCAAGTAACCTGCAATGGAGATAAACCAATTAGTCTTTTAGTTTTGCAAGTCCAGTTCTTTTTATCATTGCAGATTGTGGTACAGAAATATAAACACATTGAAACATTTATTGAAGAATTCTAAAATATCTATTTTGGTGGGATTTTCTGTAAAGGTTACAACAATGAATGCTATTTTTTGTAAAGATGAAACAACTAGAATAATAATTGTTCAGAATAATTTCTAACTTTTTGTTAAAACAATTACTGATGTGTTGTACAATGAAATACTTGATGTGTGTATTGTGTGCAGAGTCAGTATCTGCTGTTTAGAATAGTTTTTTTCTTACCATTGAATTTTTTTGTCATTGTCATTAATTTCTCACGAACCAAAGTTAATTTATAGCATTCGTTTAAATGAACTGACCTTTTCCGTAAGTAGGTTTTATCCTATGCTTGTCAAGAGAACTCGCTAGTGTCAGTTGTCCCGACTGTCGCAAGGCATTGATGAAGAGGCCAATTGCCGAACTTCCTGTAGATTCAAGGTGATTGAGCAGGGCAGTATTCCTCTGTTCACGGTTATTCTCTTGTAAGATGTTGTCACATGTTTGGTCATCCAGGGCACCATGTTGAATCAGGTAGTCTAAGATGGCTTCTGAATCAAGTGACTGGATTAAGTCTTGTCTATTGGTCAATTGTTCTGTTAGCATGGCAACAGATTGTCAGGTGACATCAAACATCAGGAAAATATGACTAGAAAGAGGATCCTGTGTGAATGTGACCTGAAAAATAAGAAGTAATTTCATTTTATTAGAAATTGAAGAAATATGAACAGTATTATTTTCAGTCAGAAGTTTACAAGGATGTGACCATAAAAATCCATAACATGAAACTGAACCATTGAGAATATACAAACTTTACTTAGGACATGATCTTCTTGTAGTACTACTAAAACCTTGTGATCCTAAAATAGGATTAAACCATTACAGTTTATAGGATAATCTGATAGTAATAGAATGGATTAACCCTCTTTGGTTAGCCTTCTCCACATTGTAAGGAAATGCTAAATAATGGTATATCAAATAGACTTTTAATAAACAACTTTCATTGTACTTGTGCAGTGAATAAATGAAAAAAAAAAAAAAACTTATCTTCAATCTGTGAAACAAATATTTAGATTGAATTGGCCTTAATGAGTTATATTTTACCTCATGAATGTTCAGTAGGTGCCAGAAAGCTTTGTTAATATATGTCAAGAGGTTCACCACATCAAGAACCTCAGTGTTATGTAACTACTATGTCTGTCAAGTTCAAAGCCACCCAGGAGATGGGTTTTGTATTATGAAACACCTAGTAGTGTGATAAAGCTCTACCTTGAAGAACTGACCTAGTTAACTACATGTAATAATGCTACCAAACTATCCTTTTTCTTCTTTCATGTACATATTATGACCAATTAAGATTAATGAATGATAATTATAACAATTAATTACATTACCTGTCTATCAGAGTATATATGCCAATACACAAATTACATCCCAATACACTAAATATAATCTATAATTTGTAAAATTTAATCACAAGCTAAGAGATACCCTGAGTAAACATCCATAGATAATATAGTTGTCACAAGACCTGGTTTGTCATAATCTGACAATGTCATTTCCCTAGCATTCTGTGTGTGATTTGGGAATTTCACACCATTATAAATCATGGTGAATGATACTGAGTAACCCCCCTTGATTATAAGGCTCTTTAAGAAAAGCTTTGGCCATTTATATGTATATCATCATGTCCAATATTTAATATGGTCCAGATTTATCTTTGATATGTCTGAAGTTCAAACATATAATAACAAAAGTCATTTTATCATGAACTGTTGATTCTAATGTCGGACAGATTGCATAGATCATCCACAGAGAAAATGTTCATTTATGTGCATGTGCTCAAACTGAGGGGCATGTTCATATATTCTGAAGAATTTAATTTAACTCAACATTGATGGGGTGAATCTTATTGGACAGACACCAGTCTAAAACATTAAATATATTACAGGACCAAAAGTTCTCAAATCAACTAAATTAAAAGACAATTTATCTACATTTTCCCCCTACCAGTACAATATCAATCTGACAAGCTCCTATTACATGTGCTTGTAAGACCCAGTATTACCCTAGTGGTAAGGGTACAAGCACCTGTTACATGGACTTGAAGGACCCAGTTTTATCCTGGCGGTAGGGGTACAAGCACCTGATACATGTACTTATAAGACCCAGTATTACCCTAGCGGTAGGGTACAAGCACCTGTTACATGTACTTGTAAGACCCAGTATTACCCTAGAGCACCTGTTACATGTACTTGTAAGAACCAGTATTCCCCTAGTGGTAGGGGTACAAGCACCTGTTACATGTACAAGTAAGACCCAGTATTCCCCTAGTGGTAGAAGGCACAAGCACCTGTTACTTGTACTTGTAAGACCCAGTATTACCCTAGTGGTAGGATACAAGCACCTGTTACATGTACTTGTAAGACCCAGTATTACCCTATTGATAGGGGGTACAAGCACCTGTTAGATGCACTTGTAAGACCCAGTGTTACCCTGTTGATAGGGGGTACAAGCACCTGTTAGATGCACTTGTAAGACCCAGTATTACCCTAGTGGTAGGGGTACAAGCACCTGTTGTAAGACCCAGTATTACCCTAGTGGTAGGGGGTACAAGCACCTGTTAGACGTACTTGTAAGACCCAGTATTCCCCAAGTGGTAGAATGTACAAGCACCTGTTACATGGACTTGTAAGACCCAGTATTACCCTAGTGGTAGGAAACAAGCACCTGTTACATGTACTTGTAAGACCCAGTATTCCCCTAGTGGTAGAAGGTAGAAGCACCTGTTACATGTACTTGTAAGACCCAGTATTACCCTAATGGTAGGAAACAAGCACCTGTTACATGTACTTGTAAGACCCAGTATTACCCTGGTGGTAGGGGTACAAGCATCTGTTAGATGTACTTGTAAAACCCAGTATTACCCTATTGATAGTGGGTACAAGCACCTTATAGATGCACTTGTAAGACCCAGTATTCCCCTAGTGGTAGAAGGTACAAGCACCTGTTACATGTACTTGTAAGACCCAGTATTACCCTAGTGGTAGGATACAAGCACCTGTTACATGTACTTGTAAGACCCAGTATTACCCTAGTGGTTGGGGTACAAGCACCTATTAGATGCACTTGTAAGACCCAGTATTACCCTATTGATAGGGGGTACAAGCACCTGTTAGATGCACTTGTAAGACCCAGTATTACCCTAGTGGTAGGGATACAAGCACCTGTTGTAAGACCCAGTATTACCCTAGTGGTAGGGGGTACCAGCACCTGTTACATGTACTTGTAAGACCCACAATTACCCTAGTGGTAGGGGGTAGAGGTTGTAATTGGAAGTCTGTTGATTGTACAGCTGGTTATATAGACTATGTACAAATTTAACTTTGTCAAACTGAATATTAGATTGAAAACTTTCATTTCTTTTATTCACCTTCTTTTATTTCATTTATTTGATGTTCAACAAAAGAAAAATAGTCACAGGATGCATTGAGATGTCAGTAAGATGTTTATACAGTTTAAAAAATGTGATGTCACTTGTAGACATTTAAATGTAGTTTTGAAATAAAAGTAGGTTGGGTAAATATACTTTTTTACATTGACTCGTCATTAGAGATTTAGTATATCAATAGACTATTGTACCAGGAGAGCAGTGTGAGATCCCTATACATTTATTGCAGATACTTTCCCTATATACTGGCTAGAAACAATAAAACATAACCTCTGTGCTTGAGACTGTGAATTGTAACCTTCCTTAGGAGAAACTCGGGAATTTAATTTTAACAGTCTATGGTGAAACCATGGAACTTAAGTATGACAGTCTATGGTAAAACCATGGAACTTATTTTTGACAGTCTATGGTCAAACCATGGAACTTATTTTTGACAGTCTTTATAGTGAAACCATGGAACTTAAGTTTGACAGCCATGGATATTTAACATCTTTCTAGTACTAGATTGGTCTTGCCATTATGCTGACATATTAAGTCTTCTTGAATTCTCATGAGACTCAAATATTTTCAAGCTATTTTCCTTTGATCTTTCAAAATCTGACCAAATCTCATGCATTTCAATCTTGATAGTTTGACAGACATGCATATGTTCTGAAATCAATTTATATCAGTTTCATTAAACAGCCACCTACCTACATTAGGGTGATCGTTCCTATAGAGGATACACTGTGTTGTTATGTTTTTCTATCAGTAAGTTATATAATCATTGTATATCATTAGATTGGAAAAATACCTGATAGAATATTTATTTTGAGATATTAAATGACGTCTGAGATGTACTGCAAATACTGTTGTCCTTATTTTCATGGCAACAACTTAACAGATTGTACTGATGTAAAATGTACTGGGAAGTGGTGTACTAAATGGGTGGATAGAGAGGGTCAATTAGGGAAGGAGGAGGATGTTAAAGCATCGAATAAGGAGGGTAACTGAGGAATGGAATGGATAAAGGATAATAAAGGGTCAAGTATGGAGGGTAACTGAGGATTGGAATGGATGAAGGATATTAAAGGGGTGAATATGGAGTGTAACTGAGGAATGGTATGGATAAAGGATATTAAAGGGATGAATATGGAGGGTAGTGTAAAATAGATGGTTAGAAGGAAGGCAACTCTTTGATTGAACCTAAATAGATAGAATTACCCCTCTACACTTCTGAAATTTTTCTTCCAATATTTGATATATGCATTTCATTTTTTGAACTTTTTATCTTTCTTAACTTCCGCAATTTGAATCGAAGTTGGTTTCAAGGAACTTTATGATAGAGAAAGGTTGTGTAGAAATGCTTGTTGGAAAAGTCTCTATATTTCTTTGAGAAAACCATCCTGCCTTTAATTCAGAATGATATACTCATGATACTACCACTATCATAGTAAAAATTTGTCATAAGAAAGGGTTATGACCCTATATATTAGAACCTAGTCTAACTTAAGTATTGTATCCAACTAAGAGATATACAGAATAAATCTATTGATAAAAGTATTCAATCAAAATGTGTAAGACTCATATACAGCACTGTTTTCATTAATGCATTGAAAAAAAAAACAAGAATTCAAATAGCAAGCTCTAAATGAACAAAGTCTGAGTGTTGTAATTTCCTGACTATACCACTATGAACTGAATGGCCGATGTATCAATACATTAAAATCACGATGTATAAACTTTAATGAACTTTTCATGTCAATAGAAGATCTAGAAATACAAAAAAACAGTTGTTAAATTACTAATAACAGTATCAAATATCTTCAGGAAACAAAAAGGAATAAAATTACCTTAAGATCAATAATGTCGCTGTTCACTGCCTCACATGCAGTAACACATTAGTAAGATGTAATCATGAGAAATCAATAACTACATGTAACTCCTACATAAAACACTTCCCCAATCTTCTAGATTGTTTACATAGATTTTTGGAGGGTGGCCTAGGGGCATGGGGGGGATTCATGCAAATGGGGGGGGGGGGTAGAAATTGATAACTACATGTAACTCCTATATGTATAACTTCCATAATGGTCTAGACTGTTCACATACATTTTTGGAGGGTGGCCTGGAGGCATGGGGGGGATTCATCTCAAATGGGGGAAGAAGAAATTGATAACTACATGTAATTCCTACTTGTATCACTTCCCTAATGATCTAGACTGTTTACATAGATTATTGGGGGTGGCAATCAAAAACTACTTAAACTCTTGGTTTATACTGCATGGGGAAAATGATTTAAAGATTGAGGTTTGGTTAACAGTAGTTAACACTGATTTGGAAAAAGGGGACATCTGGCAAAGTGAAATCCTGTAAACATATTTATTTAAGCAATGGACAGGAATGCATGGTAAACAGTACCAACAAAATTGATTTTTTACACTATGTAGTGCCCATCATTTTTTTGAAACTGCAAAATATTGATACCTGCAACCATGTTCACTTGACAGAATTTGTGAGAATAAGCAACCTTGAATATTATTCTGTTAACAGTTAACAGTATTTCCCAGTCTGGACCTAATAGCAATAGAGGTAGGGGATAAGGATTATAAGGGAAATGTAAGTGAGATAGGGGTTACTGCTCACTAGACAGCATACAGTCATACTCTTCTTGTGTAAATGAGTAGATCTGAAGGTGTGCTGCCATAAACTAAGGGTGTGAGAACATGTTAAACTAAGCATAAATCATCAGGTAATTGGAGAGCTTGAAAAGCTGGCTTGGATTGGGGTAACTTGAGATGTAGAAAGAGTAAAAATTAGTAGGATTCCTGATGGTAATGATGTTGGAAAAATATTGCAGTGCATTGAGTGAAAATTTGATAAATTAAGATAGGGTGGTGTGTAGATATTGCCAAAAAAACTAACAATAATCCATTTTGGTCTTAAGGCTTAAGGAATACAGTATGAGAAAATTTATGACAAAAACAATGAGTGAAAAAGATATTTGAAAGAAAACTGAAATCATGAATCTTTATGTCTGATCAACATGAATACAGTTGATACCGGTAGATGAAAAATCATATTATGAGGAAAAAGTTCCTGCTAAATAAAAAAAAACTAACCTGAAATTATGGTGTTACACGACATTACACAAGTATCCAACAGTTGACTTTGTTAAGTGTAATTTTTTTCTTTCCCTGGGGCAGCATAAGAAACAATTAATATTAACACCTACTGAACTAATCATAATCATGATTGTGTAATAATTACTAATGATTTGGATGATAAATGTAATTATCACACTTATAATTGGTACCCATTGTCATGTCATTAGAATTTGAAATAAGGGTACTAAAATAGAAAGAGTTTTAGGTGACATTGAGAAGTAATTAAGCCAAAATGGTCTCAGGTTTTAAATTTACATTTAAAAGTTTTTGAAAACATTTGTTTTTGTACATAACAAAATAGTAATTATTAAAAAAAATGCAAATCTAAATAGAATCAGAACTTAATTCAGAAATATCACCAGATATTTTTGTGATGACATTTGATACTAAGGTATCAAGTTTTAGCTTTTGGTTAACCAGTTACTACTCTGAGGATTAAAGATTTAGTAAGATGTAGAAGTTTAAAAAAGAAAAGCTTTCCAGAAGACTTCAAGACTCCTAACTTTGTCTATAACTATAAAAAAAGAAAAGAAAAAGTACAAAAGTGCCAATGAAAAGAAGAGTATTAAAGAGGGAAACACCATAGAAAAAAATATGTTTGAGAACATGTAAACTGACATGAACAAACAAAGAGACAGACAAAAATAAAAATACACATAGTGATGAATAACTTACATAATTACATTTGATACATATGACTGATGGCATGGGTAAAGAGACATCCATATTGAAACTACAAATCTTCTGTAAATTCTTGTATCCAATCTCTCATGTTTCTACTTGAATTATAAAATACCTTAATTCACCTAACATTGTACATTTTATACACTCCCGAAGGGAGTGTTTATGGTTGTATTATCAACTTGGTTCTGTATACTTATGGCAAGAAAAAGCATCAATGTCCAGTTTGTACCTGCATTTTCAGGAGCTGAAAAACAGCATAATGGCAGCTTCATTTGCATATACTTGTATATGTGCGATTCAGAGAGCCAAACCAGTCTCGGAAAATATTTGCTAGTTTCGATAATTAAATACAAATCGAATCATAGCTTTTCCAAGATAGGGTTGGCCTTATAGTCTGCAGTATGGCACTCAGATGTTTACGAAAATTATGTAATCAATATTACCCATAATTCTCTGGTCATAAAACTTGTGAAATGAAAATGAACCAAAACAAAACGAAACTAATCGATAAAAGAAAGAATCGAAACAAACCAATTCGATAAAATGAATCAAATCGTAATAGAAACATAAGTAAACGATATAAATCGAAAGAGAATAAAGCGGAACTAAATTGAATAAAAGAAATATTTTAAATTTCAAGAACCATAATGTATATCCGTGCCGGACAATTTGACCCAAAGTCATTTTGGACAATGAAAACCAATAATTCCTTATGAATGCCGGCCATTTCGGCCAATAGACATATCAGACCATAACAATAAGTATAATGCGTTAGGACATATATCATTACAAAAATTACCATATTTGAAGGTTATAAGTATAAAATATCAAATCTGAGCTGACAACAGTTATCAAAGTTGTTTTTAATTAATGTTTCTTAAGGAGCGTTAAAAGGTTTCACCTTCATCATATTATCAGAAATATTCATAATACTTTTATAATATAAAAAAGATATAAGTTAAGAAATTACCAGGTAAGTCCTATTTCACAACAGCATACAGTGACAAGGCACTCTACAAATCTTAAACTATCCATATTGTTGACATTGTCACAATTGAAGCCTTAACAAAATCTTCCTTAATTGAAGTATGCTTACCTAAAAAAGCCACCATTTAAATTGATAATTATGTCTTAATATTAAAAGACTAACAGACTATACCTGAAAGAATGGAGGTAATCTCTGATGTGACATCCAACATTAAGTTTTAAAACTAAGTTAATTATGATATTGACATGACCAGCTTTATAGGTCTCCTTCAAGTTAATCCTTTATCCTCAATCAGTAAGTAAATGTCTGATAAAACCAACAGTTTTAATTCACCATAAAAATGGACATGACTAAATCCTTGTATTTTACCTTTGAAGTATACAGGTATAAATGACAGGTATGAAAGTTCAATAAACCATGACCTTTGATCAGATGGTATCAATTCATTATTGATTGTTCTTTGGATAGCTGGAAATTCCAGAAATCTTATTTTAGATTTTATTCCCTTTTTAATCTTTATTTTTACCAGAAAACTGGATATTAGATTTTACATTTCAAAGAATGTACTATAAACCGACTTGTTGCATTTCAGGATATCACCTCGATTCCACTACTATTTTTAAAATATCACAATTTATGCTCAGTTTAAACATATGTTGCATTATATAAATGAAGGGACTTATTAGAAGTGATTTTTGTCAGTCATTGTATCTTACTTGCAAAATAAACAAAATAAGGAGAAAAAAAAAATCTACTTCCAAAATAATTATATTTACAGTACCTAAGTCCAATTAGATTTACAGTACCTAAGTCCAATTATTACATTTACAGTACCTATGTCTAACTGCCATATCAGTTCGATAATTTTGTTATTACCCTTCGAAACATTTGGTCTTGGCACCTGGTATAGTTCATGTTGTCATCAAACAGACTACCTTTTTTTGTACCAACAGTTTGACAAAAAATTATTCTCAATTGAAAGAATAGCATTACTTAAAGTACAAACTTAGGGAGATGCTTGGACAAAACTAGGCTGAAAACATCAAAAATGGCTAAACATGAAGAGCAAAGCTTAAAACAAAAAATAACTAAAAAAGTAAACACAGATATGTTTGTTGTCAGAGTAGTTTTAAAACTGTTGACATTTTTCAAATATCACAAGATGCTATATGCCCATGCTTTGCCCAAAATTGCTTAGCAAAGTCTACCCCCCATGCACATAGAATACTCATAGGCAGAGCAAGTCCTGCCCCAACACTCATATACTCCAAAAGCTTAGCTAATTGGAAATCACTGGAGTCAGCCTCCCCCTTTTTCAGAATTTAAGGATCTGCCACTGATCATACTTTTTATGAAGTTATCTTAATTGATAGATATAAAATGATATTTGTTTCTCAATTAGTATGCATGTACAGAAGTAGGTTTATATTTCATTTGACAGTCTGTGAATTTTAAAGTATTACATAAGTTATTTAGCCTTGGAATAGTAAACATGTTTTTCATGCTTATGCATACATATTCTACCTGTGAAATCTGGTCTACTTTTAATGATGTTTTTTTCCTGTTACTTTTTTCGTTCTTGTTGATTGAAATGTCTACATGTGTTGGCTTATTTACAATTTTTTTTTAATGTATTATTTTTTCTTACCATAATTATATAAATAATAATCTTAGCCTGACTGACTTCTACTGTATCTTACATCAGAGGTTATCATTTATAATGACTTTAACATTGTTTAAGATAAATATTGACATGTAGTGCTGACAGAGTCAATAAAGGGTCAGACTTAGGGTCATACTATTTGGCACCCAAACCTTAGAGTAGTACTTCAATTTAGGGGTAGGCAGATGGCAAAACAATTCTTTTTTTTTTTTTAACTTTGAACGAAGTGACCATATAAGAGCTGGTAAGGCAGATTGTAATTATCAGTGATCAGCCTCTTCAACTGAAATTTGATATTAAACATTCAAATATGGAAATAAATTGAAGGAAAAAAGCAGATGGTAAAAATAATTAACTTTACTTCTACACATGAATATTGTTTATCTGGAATTATTGATCAAAATCATCATAGCTAGGAGAGGGGTTTGTGCTTTGTGGAAATCATATTAGATGATATCTATCCCTTCTTCCTCTAAACCCAGTCAAGTCCTCTTTATTATTAATTATTAACAAAAATTATAATAGTTTTCTGTTCCAACTTATCCTAGTGAATTTCCCTGCATGTCTCTGGTTTGCCTGAGTTTTACCTGAGCTTGTACTTTGATCTAAAGAATAATGTTATTAAGAAGGTCAGAAAGTTGATAACATGCTTTCAGAATGGTAAAATGGCTATTAAAAGTTTGTGTAAAGGCCTACCAATTAAAAGCCTTGACATTTATGTAAAGAAATGTTTTTCCTTGTCAGAGGAATGTTTATTTCTGAGGACCATCTTCTGCAAATGTTATAATTAGAGATACTACACATGAGTCTAGACCATGTCATATATTTAGTACACAGAGATAGGCTAACTACAAAATTCATAACCAATTCTTAATTAATATAACCTCTTCTAATTTACTAGAAAGAATAAAATTCTACTCTTGATAACAGTTCTTTAACAGTCAGAATGATCATTTACTCCCTTTCAGCAAGTGGTTGGTCATGAACAGATTTATGGCAGTTTCGAAGTTGAGACAGAGAGTATCACAATAAGCCCAACAGGGGAAGATGTGATGTTCTGTCAAGACATTCAAAACTGGTAATATTATTATAAGTCACAGATGATTTAATGTATAGATGTCAATATTGCTGATATTTTATAGTATCACAGCTTTAGCCTGAGATAGAAAATATCAGGTTTATGTAGTAATGAAAAAAAAAAAGGATAAAGTTTCTGAAAAATTGGAATCTCCTTGCTTAATTACTTCCTTTAATCTTTCACTCCATCTATTGGTTGTAGCTATTTTAGCTTTTAATTTGAAATTAAAAAAAAATAAAGGCATACATGTAGTAGTCTATTGTATTATGACTAGTTTTCCTCTTTCATGTCTATGCTGAGATTTCTACATTGACAAGACTAAGGGGTAGTATAATATAAAAAAAATCTAAAATGACAAGAACTGGGAACAAAATTAAAACTTACTACTTACATGTGAGGAATTCCAAAAATGATGCCATAAGACAACAACTTTAAATTCCTCCAGTAAGGAAATGTCTACAATGATTTAATTTACGAATCAATCGCTGGGCAGATCAATAGAGATCCTCGTCAATAGACAATATTTATGATATCTCCACCCTTTGTAAATAACAATTGTTTGTTAAAATTCAATTTAACTTTTAAAGCAGCTTACACACAATAGAAGGGTCTCTAAAGTTTAAAGTCATAAGATTAATATTTAAATGTGTACTATGATGTAAGGTTTCAATCCTTCATATGTGTACTGTGATGTAAGGTTCCAGTCCTTTATATTTGTACTGTGATGTAAGGTTTCAGTCCTTTAGATGTGTACTGTGATGTAAGGTTTCAGTCCTTTATATATGTACTGTGATGTAAGGTTTCAGTCCTTTAGATGTGTACTGTGATGTAAGGTTTCAGTCCTTTATATGTGTACTGTGATGTAAGGTTTCAGTCCTCTAAATGTGTACTGTGATGTAAGGTTTCAGTCCTCTAAATGTTTTGATTGTAATGCTTTTCAATTTAATCAGTTGTCAGACCAGAAACTTAAGAAGAAGGGGCTATAATTTGCTCATTTTTTGCAAATGTTTCCAAACTGAGATGGGATTCCAACCCTCGAAACCCTCCCCCTTGATCTGCCATCACAACATTTGGGACTTTAAAAAGTGGGGAAATGATCCAACTGTAGTGAGACTAGCTTCTCCACAACAAAGGAAAAAAAAGATGTCTAAAATGCTTAGAGTTATCTCCCTTGGTTTGATGGTTGGGTGATGTGAGGACAGGTCTATTGGGAATGCTGTGTTATATTGATTACAAATGTGTAATGATTTAAGTGATTAATTATTCTGACAGTTCTGTCTTCAGGGCAACTGATGCTGAGCTTGCTATTTACTCTCACTGAGCTTTTTATGAGGGGTTCAGGAAAGGGGATTTTTTTATATGACAAAAATTATAAAAGAAAGGTCTTCTGCACAGATATTTTAAAACATCTAGTTAAAAAGATTGAGTCAATGTGTATGAGACACTATAAATATCACAACTTATAATCATTATTCACAATGAACTTTTAATTAGGGGTTCCGGAAAAAAGGATTTTAGATGTGATAAAAAATTGAAAAAAAATATCTCTCGAACAATTTAAGAGATTGAAAAGTCTTAAAAAGATTAAATATATTATACAATTATCTTGGGAGATACTTTGTGTACTTTTATGTATACATTGTTGTGCTACAGGATTCAGTAAAGCTTAAGAATTGATTTTAGTGTTATAAAGGAAATGTAAAGCATTGATCATACTGTCACAACTGTCATTTGAATTACATGTAAGAGTTGTAATGATTGCTCTGGACAAGTGGAAAGGGTTGTTTTGAATGGGAGGCTTTAGAAAACTTGGGATAAGTGGAAAAGTAGAATGATGGAAAGTTGTTGTGGATCTAAGGTTTGAAAGCTTGGGATTGGTGGCAAAGGCAGAAAGAAGGGAAAGAGTTTAATGGATAGAAGGCTAGAAACCTTTGGATGGGTAGAAAAGTCAATTAAGGGGGATGCATGTTTAGAATGAAGGCTAGAAAGCTTTGGAGAGGGGGTAGTCAGAAAGGAGAGAAGGATGTTGTGGGAAAAGCTGAAAACAGGGAAGGGCAATGTGGATGGAAGGCTAGAAAGCTTGAGACGAGTGAAAAAGGCTGTAAAAGGAAGGTTGTTGTGGCATGGGAAGGGGAGGGGGAGTTTGAAAAGAATAAAGTGAATTTTATAAAAGATAGATGTATTTGGTTTTGATAAATGTTTACAGAAATGATCAAGTGCATGTTAATATGTTAATTATATAAAAGATAAATGTATACTTTAAAACATAATTGGGAGAGTTTCAAGTTAGAAAAAAGGTTTTTTATTTAATTCAGTGGCGGATCCAGGGGACCCCGGGATGCCTAGGGCCCCCTTAGAAACTTGCAATTTTTAAAATTGTTGAGGAATTGTTCAAGATATTCTCAGAATGTAGGATTTGAGGCTTAATATTTCAAAATTTTCTCCCTAGCAAATTTTTTTGGGCACCCAACCTCCCCCCCCCCCCCCCACCAAAAAACTCTGGATCCGCCACTGTAATTAGATTCAGGCATTCAGGAAAATAGGACTGAAAAGGGAGAGCTTGAAAGAGTAAATGAATTTAATTATTAATCATGAAAAGGTTAGAGATTATATGATCGATCATAGCGTCCAATCATTCTTACAAGGAATACTTATGTCATAGCTCTATCTTAATGTCCCTAATTAATCTCAGCTACATTAACATGATTAAATTATTGTGGGTATATAATTTCTAGTTTTGAAGTTGCTCTGACACCTTTTTTTTTCTAACCCTTTCATCATGTTCTTCTTTTTTATCACCCCAGTGTGATAAATACCACACATCAATATTCTCCCATTGCCTTTATACATCAAACGCCCAACAAAACCTATTAATCTGTAATAAAGTATCTGTTTTGTTTAAGAGTTTGACCCTGTGACCTTCCACATCTCTAATTAAAACATGTTTTTTTTCTTATCAGCCTTAAAGCTGCATGTCAGTGTAGATTGTATAGAACATGCACAAGAGCTGTGCAAATTTCTCTTGTAAGATGGTACAAATGATCAATTGTTTGTGGGAACATTATAGAAAGGGGAATGTAATGCTAGCATTTTATCTTATTGATATTGCATGCAATGAACATTTTTGTGATGAAATATAAATTATTTGTGATGTTTTAAAGTCAAATAATGATAGAAAAAATAGAGAAAAAAATATTCATTTTATTTCATATTCCTGAATGATAAAAAAAGCTTGAAAAGTATATGTTTCTTAATCATTGGTAGATCCAAATGTGGGGTGGTTGGTGGGGTGGGGGATCCAGCAGTTGTAACCCCCTGTTGAAAATTCTGTTGTTATTTGAGCATTTTTGTTTGGCAAGCTCATTTTTGACCCCACTTGTACCTCCATGCTAATTTTTTTTTTTTTTTGGGGGGGGGATAATTTTTACCCAGATTTACCCTGAATGATTGAAAATAGGACAGTAAATGTGGTATTTATAAAAATATATCAACAAACCCACCCCGACAATATGTATTTTTTTACAGAAGCATTACAAATGGGGATATACTTAAAACCCCCTGTTAACTGGTACCATACATTACAGGTCATTGACTTGTATCATTTCAATACATAACATGCACCAGGTTTGCCATGTCGAATGTAAACCTCTTACATACATAGTTAGCATATCATCATAGATTTACATGCCTAACAGCTTTGCATATTTTTCTTGTCAATTCCTACAAATAATCTTGCATGCATAAGACTATGGATGATAACAAATGAATTTTGGTGATATTGACTTGATGTTGTATATGTTTTGTCAGGCCTTTGTGGTGTCCACCCAGTGTGACTCAGTCTTTGTATACTTATGATTTGTGGTCAAAATGAGGAAAAAAATGGTATACTGTACAGAGCTAATTGACAAAGCTAATTTTACTTACGTAAACTTTATTTATATAATAATACTTGTATTTGAGAATTTTAGAAATATTAGGTTAAAAAGAATATCTTGGCTCCATTTGTCAGATGTGGGCTATAATGCAACAGTCCTAGTCAATTGGTCTGTTTGTTGGTTTAGTTAATTTGTTCTTTTGTTTAATCATTGATGTTTGTAGATCATGTTTTTCTAAACTTCTTTTGTGCAGAATAATTACATCTTACAAATAGGTTATATTTTGTTCTGTAAATGTTGGAGGCCCCTTGATGTAAGCCCTAGCAAAAACTTTATTTTTTAAATCTTTTAATCTACTAAGAAGCTGTTAACCTTTCAATTCAATCAGCACTTGAAAATTATGAAAATAAAAAGTAACTGAACAAAAATCATCAATTATGGATGATCTTGATGCTTTGTAATTGAATTGTTGCAAAACACAACACGGCGAGTTATTGATCATTCAAAATGAATTAAATCAAGTGAGCGATTTCATGCAGCAATCGTTGAAGCATGAATAAGTGATGATTCAGTACTGCCACTGTTATTTTCACATTCCATTATAAATACATTATTTTTTTGTGAACTGTAGAATTCTTCAGGTTCTATAGAATAACAACATGATATATATTTGGTGAAAAATAAGGGTAGTAGAAATATCTTGTTCCATGATAAAGCAGAATCCTCACGGTTGTTCCATGATAAAGCAGAGTCCTCACGGTTGTTCCATGATAAAGCTGTCCTCACGGTTGTTCCATGATAAAGCTGAGTCAACCCTACTAGTTATTCCCCTCTCAAGGCATTCAGACCCCCCTATATAATGTCTCAACTTGCTCTACCAAAAACTAATTGCCCCTAATTCCTTGATATCTACAGTTAACTTGAGCAAATTTAAACTGATGGCTATGACAATTTTAATTCTCTGACCATTACTAATGGTGACTTAGGCCATTTTCATATCTTTTCTCCTCACTTTTAAAGCTCTGTCTTAACCTGCCCTTCCAGACACTAATTGTCCCTAATTTCATATTATCCACAGTAAACTTGAGCATATTAAAACAGATGGTCCTGATGGTGAATAATTAGCTGTGATATCAGCTGATCTGATTTACCAGACAGTTTGATGTCTCACAACATTCACTATTTATTGATATTTCTGTAATAGAATATTCACAGGTCTTCCTATTTCAATGTTCAGAATAAATACCCATGACCTTGGGAAATTTTTCTTCTTAGTTTTCATGTAAGTTCCTTTGGCTCTAGATTCACTGTTTGTAAATTGATTATGTTGTAAATACATTCAAACTGAAGAAATCAGAGAGGGGCTGGTAGATATTATACTGAAAAAATCAGAGGGGGGGGCTGAAAGATATGATGTAAATCTATGTTAATGTTGTTAACATATTGGACAGATCCAGGATTTCAGATTAAGGGGCATTAATAGAATTAAAAGCAGGGTGAAGCCCCATATTTAGGGGCATTTGCCTGGTATACCTTGTTTGGATCCGTACTGTTCATTTAGGAATGTAATTACTTTTTTTTATCATAGAGTATGCCCATGTTCCCTCATCTTACAGTCCTTGAACCGATCCACGCAATGATTTGACGGATCGATGACTGTTGACTGATTTATCACAGAATATACCCATGTTCCCTCATCTTATATGTGATCCTTCCTACCCCTACTATTAATCAAACCAACTCAGTGAGAAATCCTGAAATTCCAAAAGGGGGTCAATCATCTGGTCTGAAAAGGAGGGCCACCAGTGATATGGGAATCAAGACGGAATATAATGACAATTCATACAATTGATTTCAACTAAACATTATCAAGAAATGTAGACTGTGTATTGAATCGATGCATGCCAAAGAGGAAAGTGTGGATGGTAAATTTACCATGCTGTTAGATAACCATCTATTACAGCATTATGTACCTCTTCCTTTGATAAAGTTTGAATGTAACCTATCAATTGATTCCCCTCTACAATTTTTATAAATGCAAAATATGCTATCAACTAAATTTGTATCATATTTGATGAACATTTTTCAATTTATGTACAAGTTAGGTGTAAAAACATATATTCTGATATAATACCAGTTATCCCATTAAACATGCTTTCACATAAAACCTACCATTAAAAAATGGAATAAAAATTCTATGAAATTGTTAAAAAAAATGCTAACTACCTGCTGGAAGATGTTTGTTGTTACATCAGCTGTTACTATATTGATTTTCTCTTTATAATCCTTTACACATTGACTTGTCATCCATTCATGATTATAGAACTGCCAGAGAATTCCTTAAACCACTCAATCTTATCTCCTGATCTCTACAAACCTGACTTGTTTACAAATGTCTTTCATGTTATCTTGTAGATAGTATGCCCCTAGGAACATCTTACATCTTTATGTTTCACATGTTTTGTAATTTGAATTGCTGGCTGGCCTTATTTTAATGTATTTTGATTGACTGGTTGGGCAGGTCACATGATAGGGATGAAATATACAAACATTGGTCACCTGATACATAAAAGGTTATTTTTAGAAAAAACACATGGCTTGTTAAATAACAGGATAATAACACTTACAAATTGTTTCCTTTATATTTATGATGATATATAAAGTTAAATATTATTGATTTAAGATGGACTAAGATGTAAACTGACTCCTTCAGGGGATAAAGACAATTAATTTACCAATTCCGTAATTTCATTATTTTATTTTATCATTACCTCAGGGAACTGGTACAATAAAGCTTGAGTTATTATAGTAAGTATCCATAAAATTTTACAGAAATTGTTTCATATTACAACTCTGGCTACCATACTTCCCTTGGTAGTCAGTGGAATGTACAGGACTTGATTTTTTAGTGATATCAATTGTAACAAGCCATGTTTGAATAAGCAATAATTCTGTCAATAAAGATACAAACACAACTCACAGAAATAGAGGTACATGATAAAGTAAGTTTTGGATTCTCACTTTTGTTTATTGAATGCAACCTGTTTAACAATCTCCAACTTGTTGTTTGATAGAAATCATTTTTCACCGATTCCCCTGAGTTTGATCTAACTGTATGGTATTATCTATAGGTGATAGATAGTTTTATATATACACCCTATACTACGTATTTTTAACCAAGATAACTCAAGCTGTGAAGTTTCAGGTTTGACGTGATAGAGATGTACTTTGTGATAGGAATTATATATAATTAAGGTCTGAAACAGGGTGAATTAGCTGTAGGAAGATTTCAGTTGGAGATAGGGGAAATTAAGAGAAGAGAAAAACACCGACAAGTTTGATACATGAAGGTGCAACTACTAAAAGGCAACAAAAGTAGATGTAAAAAATACAATGATTGACCAAAAGGTTCAGAGTAACTTCACAAAACATTACACCTATGTAAATTATAGTTCATCTCTTGGAAAGATAAGCATATAGAAATGTTTTATGGAATTTATACTTTGTATATTCATTGAAAATCCCCAATAAATGAATAAGATTTTTTATAGTGGGGAGGGGTTATTTTTATACCACCCTCAACAAGAGGGTGGTATATTAAAATCACATTTTCTGTCTGTCATTCTGTATGTCTGTTTGTCTGTCTGAATTTCATTGCAGTTGTCTCAGCTCCCAATGGATGGATTGATCTCAAATTTAGTGTGAAGTTTCATATAGGTGGGGCATAAGTTGTAAGTCATTTTGGGTGCTGTCTGATATCAACTTCCTGTTTTTTTTACTTAGCTGCTTTTTACTATATTAAATGATAGGGATGTTTTTGTCACAATAATCACCGCTCTCAGTGGATGGATTTGTTTCAAATTTGGTATTTGGCTTTAAAAAGATTGGGCATATGTTGTAAGAGACTTTTGTTGCTCTAGATATCAACTTCCTGTACAAGTGTGGATATGCCTAGCATGATAAGGAGTGCAACTTTTAGTTCTACCTGACAAGTTATTTTGTATGGCATACATGTAAACAGAGAAAAAATAGATAGAACAACTATTAATTGTGAAAAGGAAAGATAGAAAAAAAGTTAAACAATAATCAGAAGTCAACTAGAAAATATTCAAATCAGAGAATGGGGAAAGATTATATAAAACAGAGAGGGGGGGTAACTCCTTATGGTAGATAATATTCTTTACTCTCTATAATATTTCTGTAAAGTTGAGTTATTGGTGATTTACTTGTTCCGATCTATACTTGGAGACTAAAATATTACCTTATTACATGAACTTACCAAGTGCTGATTGATTTGAAGGAAACGTTTGTACAATACATAATAGAAAATATCTGTATTCCTAAACCATGTGTGATATTAGCTCTTCCTCTTAACTCTAGAAAAAAAAATACTGAGATCTGTTGTTTTGTAAGTGAACATCTGGTTGATAATTAATGTTTAATACCTACCTAACTATTGCTGATACAGTTATTTGGGTTTTTGTTGTGTACAGAACACTGGATTTAATAATAAAAAAAAACTATGAAAAGTAGAAATTACCCCCTTTTTATTCTTTAAAGAGAGGAAACATACTGTACTGTCATTTGTCATTAATTTTTCATGTTTTTTATTCCTACACAAATATTGTTATTTCTTAAATTTTTGTTGGTTGCAGGCAAATGAATGCTTTAAAAAGTTTTTTTTCTATCTTTTTCTGTATAATGATTAAAATTGTGAGGAAAATAGTTTTTTGTGTGTTATTTTATATTTCTCAAAAATTATCATATAATTATGTTATGATGCTGTTGTTGTTGTCCTCCTCATCGGTGTCATAGTCATTGTTGGTGTTTTTTTTTAAATATTTTTCGTTTCCATGCAATAACTTTTGAAGTTGTAGTGAACCAAATGTCATCAAATTTTGATATATCAATTGCTACTTGCCAGTAGAGGAAGCTTGCTAGTTTAAAAAGTTGTCATGTTATAAGTGGCCTATAATGGGATCATGCTCCAAAAAATTGTTCATTCAGTAGTTAAATATTTCTCAGAAGGGGCCAAAAATGTCATTTTTAGGAAGACTGTATTTTTTTTACATTTTTCATCTGATTTTAACGAAATATTTTTGGTAAATTGTTCCTTTTACAAGGGTCTTAAATAGTGTACTAGCAAATTTCTCTATCTTAAATTGTTTTTTGAGATAATGGGGTACAAAGTGATTCATGAAAGCACCCAGAACTTTTTACTTAAATTGAATTTCAAAATATTGTACAATATTGTATGCAAACTAGTTGTTAAATTCACAGTGTCCATTCTGAACTGTAAGTCCCTATGTTTAAGTGTGTCAAAAACTAATACTGTGTCCACACTTGCCCCAAGTGAACAGAGTTCAACTGGCTGTGGTTGTATCATGCTGCACTCTGTAAAGTTTTTTATTATTATTTTTTATTTTTTGAATCTACGGATTTCACTAAACCATCGTATTTTTGAATGGAAATTATCCTTTTGGTTTTCTCAGCTTTGTTTCATCCATCCAGGGAACTCCCTCACTTGTACCTTCAATACTGTTACTGTAAAGAATTTTGTACAGAAGATTACACCTGTACCATACTGATGTATTGATGTACCTATTCCTCTCAGACAATGAGGAGTAGGTAATTACTTGACTGTGATGTATCTATCTGCCCTGACAATGAACATCTGGTAGATAATGTTATGACTTAATGGATTACTGTAATCAATGTACTTATGCCATCTGTGGGAAAAAATGTCAATTCTCTTGTCATCTTAGGAATGTTACATCAGAGGGAGGATTTTCTGGGATTTGTCTGACTGTAAGATAATTTTGATATTTCAATGGAGGAAGAGGAATATTGCTAGGAGATAACTCTAGTTCTGTTGCTTGTAACAATTGTATAATGTAAACCTCCCAAAAAAACTTTTAATTGTATTTTAAGGAGGTAGACCTAGGGTAAGGGACATAACTCTTAAAAATCATTGGAATGTTTGTATTCAGCATTTTACATCAATCTTATGTAAGCATCTACTTAACTTGGATTTATTTTATTCTGCTTCAAACCAAAGCTTGAGAGGCTTTTTGTGAAACTGTATATGATGCAAACATATCACTGATTTCATGAGTTATGTTCCTTACCCTAGGTCTACCTCCTTTTAAAAATTGAAAAATTGAAGTCACCATGGACTTATCCAGAAATTTACCAAAAAAGGGGTTCCAGGCCATAATTTCCTTATTTTTGTCCAAATCATTGACAAAATTATAAAAAAGGGGGTCAGCCACTGAAAATAGTTGCTTTTGACCATAATCTGAAGCTACCAATCAATATGACATGTCTTGTATACTCAGAAGACTAATATTCATCAAATCAAGCAATGTTGAAATGTTGAATGTTTGCCACTTTTGCTGGTCTGTTTGTTTAGAGTGAGAAATCATTCTTTTGATAATAAGAAAAAGTGAAACAAAAAAAAGAAAGATCAGTTCATTTCCTGACATCATTTAAAGTTCCTTTCAATGCATTTACAACCTGTGTAAACCAAACATCTGCTTTAACCTAAACAAAACTTTCAGGGTTTGGTTTAGACAGGTTTACTGATTATCCAGGGTTTGCTTCAGACATGTTTTCTGATTATTCAGGATTTGGTTTAGACAGGTTTTTTTGGGGTTATATGGAATTTGGTTTAGACAGGTTCTCTGATTATTTTAAGTTTGCTTCAGACAGGTTTTCTGATTATTCAGAGTTTGCTTAAGACAGGTTTTCTGATTATTCAGGGTTTGATTTAGACAGGATTTTTGGGGTTATTTGGGATTTGGTTTAGACTGGTTTTCTGATTATTCAGGGTTTGGTTTAGACAGGTTTTCTAATTATTTAGGGTTTTGTTTAGACAGGTTTTCTGATATTTTACTAACAGCCTTAACATTAACTTAACATCAAGTGAACCAGAACTATTAGAAAACATACATTTCTTATGATGTCATGTGAACCAGAAGAAATATTCCTGAAGGCAGAGGTTATTTCTGTTAAATTATTTCTCAGTACTACACACATTAGTATACCATTAGGCAATTATGACAAAAATGATATCGTGGAATTCTAAGAATTGTATGAGTGAATTCTTGAATTTTTGGGAGGTTGCAGTCTTATTCTAAAGGTACACTGCATACTGTGAGTTTTTATAAGCTAAAAAGTGAAATTGTTTTTCAGAACAAAAGTTGAATTCACCGAACAAAAGTAGGAGTGTTTTATCTTTGTCCATGTTCCCATACGATACAATTTTTTCCATCACTTTTCTCAGCAACTACTTGTCACAGCAGCTTGAAATTTTAAGACATTATTCCTGTAGGAATGCCATGTAGTAGGATCCATTTTCAGAAAAAATTAAACAACAACTTTCTGTTTATCGAGGATTTTTTTACTTTCTTATTTCATTATAGAGCCATTGCTAACAGATTTCTTATTATTCATAATTTTCTTGGATTTCAGGGTTTTCTTTGCCATTGCTTTTACTGCCATGGTTATTGGTCAGTCTACATCTTTCTTACCAGAGTATTCTAAAGCCAAGCATGCTGCAGGTCTGATATTCAAAGCTTTAGACACAGTTCCACCCATTGACATATACTCCAATAGAGGGACATATCTGGTAAGTATAATAAATATCCCCACCCTGTCAATATATACACTCCAATAGAGGGACATATCTGGTAAGTATTATAAATATCCCCACCCTGTCAATATATACACTCCAATAGAGGGACATATCTGGTAAGTATTATAAATATCCCCACCCTGTCAATATATACACTCCAATAGAGGGACATATCTGGTAAGTATTATAAATATCCCCACCCTGTCAATATATACACTCCAATAGAGGGACATATCTGGTAAGTATTATAAATATCTCCACCCTGTCAATATATACACTCCAATAGAGGGACATATCTGGTAAGTATTATAAATATCTCCACCCTGTCAATATATACACTCCAATAGAGGGACATATCTGGTAAGTATTATAAATATCTCCACCCTGTCAATATATACACTCCAATAGAGGGACGTATCTGGTAAGTATTATAAATATCTCCACCCTGTCAATATATACACTCCAATAGAGGGACATATCTGGTAAGTATTATAAATATCCTCACCCTGTCAATATATTTACTCCAATACTGAGACATATCTTGTATGTAACCTTGAAGTGTTTTAAGTACCCAACTCTATCAATATATACTCCAGTAGAGGAACTCATCCGATAATTTGTAATAGTCGTGCTTAATCAATAGCTATTTTGAGTAGAAAAATGTACTCAGTATAAAAACATTCCAATATCACACTGTCTGTATGCCTGTTTGTAAGTACAGCTACCTCAAAGCTGCTAAAGAATTTCAGTGAAATTTTGTTTAATTATTGGGTATCACATGTAGATATGCATAAGATAAGGTTATTTTTAAAATATTTCTTTTTTCTTTCAGCAAAAAGTAGGAGGTTTAGTAGAGTTTAGAGATGTCAGCTTCAACTATCCATCCAGACCTGATGTTCCAGTTTTAAAAGGAGTCAAAATGAAGGTAGAACCAGGTCAAACAGTTGCCCTTGTGGGACAGAGTGGGTGTGGCAAATCTACCATTGTCTCATTGTTACAAAGGTTCTATGATCCTGAAACTGGCAACATTGTAAGTTTACAATCACTCACTTCCTGAGTACTATGTACGTGTACTATTACCCCAGATAACTA
The DNA here is from genome assembly GCA_037379345.1 of Perna viridis. Taxonomy (NCBI): domain Eukaryota; kingdom Metazoa; phylum Mollusca; class Bivalvia; order Mytilida; family Mytilidae; genus Perna; species Perna viridis. The sequence continues at coordinate 488,651 of CM074522.1, forward strand.
CACTACCTAAACAAATGATAGATAGAGTAATCAAGGGAACCAAGATTCCAGTGGTAATTGGAAGAATATAATCCAAGGTTAACGACTAGACAGGGAAAATAGACACACACAACAAACAACATGAAACAGTCAAAATAACATGTAAGAAGTAACATAAGTAAATGAGCAAGCTGGCCCCAGCGCCACAACAGTTTAAAAATACTTAATTCTGAGAATATTCATTACTTCCATGGTACCTCTGAACAGAGTCCTTGAAATTGATGATGTCACAAACAGTTGAGAATTTTCTCAGACTTAAGTAATTTTTTCAAGTTGTGTGGCACAGGTGCTAGGACTCCACGAAAAAATAGAAGCATGGACCAGGTGCACTGGTAGGGTAAGAGTTCTCTGCTTTTCTAGAAACAACCTCCAAGTTGCTCCTAAAATGTCATGTTCAGGATAGACAGAAGAAGTAAGGAAAACAATAGGCTCTTATGTCAAATCACCTATATTATTATTAATGTTTAAATATACATGTAAACCAAAATAAGCTTGTACTCAACTAATTATAATATTTTTGTATTGTTAGCATTGTAAGTTTGCTTTGCACATGTATACAGATCAACTTGAAATGTACAAAAGGAGATAACTGTGAGGGTTAACTGTTTATTATAGGTCTCAGTATTGTATTAATTTTCCCATAGACTTCTATAGTGAAGTGCATACTTAGGATTTAAAAAAAAATACGTAAATTGATTCAATAAAACTTATGTAGCATTTCCAAGGATGTGTGAACAAATATTTTCCCACAAGGAAAATAGGGTCCACAAAGATCAGACAGAAAAGTAGTCTTGAACTATAAATAGCCATTTTTCCTACTTTCACTTCCGTTTTGCACTCACCAAACCAACCTTTTCAGTGGAATTATGTTTGATTTTCTTTTAAAAAAGTTCTTCATCTTACAGTGTGATATTTGCTCTATTTTATAAGTCATTGTTCATATCTTTTGACAAAACATTAGTTTGTAGAGGCAAAAAGAAAATGCATTATATTTTCATAGCATCCATGTTTTGACGTACACCTACTCTTTTACAAAGAAAAAGATACTTATTGAATACAATAATTTTATTTTTTTTTCAGTTTATAGACAACCAAAACATTAAAGATTTAAATCTGCACAGAATGAGGTCATTTATCAGTGTAGTCAGTCAGGAACCAGTTCTATTTAACTGTAGTATCCATGACAACATAGCATATGGCTTGGAAGAAAGACCTGGAATGGATGAAGTTATTCAGGCTGCCAGGAATGCCAATATACATGAGTTTATAACAAGTCAACCTCAGGTTCCTACACTTTTATTTTTAAATAGATTTGATGGTGCAGGTTATCGTTTCACAAAGCTTATGTTGAAGGTTTATATGCACGTAAGTCCTATCAGTTTATTAAGAATTTAAGTGTTACATAAGTCTCACAAGTGCTTTGTGAAATGATGCCCGGCACCATACATGTAAATCCTTTACAAACCAATGGAACTTACATGCACATAAGCCTTACCTAGGCTTTGTTAATGAATGCCCAGCTTCAGTAATCTTAGACACTTACCCTACCGGTGCACCTGGTCCATGCTTCCAGTTTTAAGTGGAGTTCAAGTTGCTCATTTGTTTTTGTTACTTTGTATGTATGATTTTAGTTATCCTGTGTTCTTTGTTGTGTATGTCTGTTTTGCATGTCTGGTCTTTGTCCCTGGATTGCATTCTTTTGATTACTGCTATAACCTTGGTTCCCTTGATTATGCTTACATAAAAGAAACATTAAATGGATATCAGAAACTATTTTGTGCCTAATAATCATTGTGATTGTAGTAAATTTGAGCTAAATATGATTTTTGTCAAATGTGATGTTATTTTGTCGAGAAACGTTTCACAATTTTACCTGTATTGCCTAAGGAGACAGTTATTCTTAGAATCAGATATGTATGTCTGTCCTTCACACTTAGGATTAAATGTTTGAACACATTAAAGATGTGTATCTTAACTTTAAGTGTTTTTATCATAGAATAATATTAGATTTATCATATCTTGACCTTTTTTTGTCACATTTGTGTATGTAAGGTACTTTAAAAAGTATATAGTACAAAACATGTATATTGCTGGAAAATATCAGTTATTTTTGTGTGAGTTTTAGAAACAGGTCAGAGTTTGGCAATAGTTCCCCACTTTTAGGTGTCTTTACAGTATTCATTTGATGATATTTTCTAGGGTTATGAAACTGTGGTAGGTGAGAAGGGGACACAACTCTCTGGAGGTCAGAAACAACGTGTAGCCATAGCAAGAGCTTTGATCAGAAATCCTAAAATTCTTTTGTTAGATGAAGCAACATCAGCTTTGGACACTGAAAGTGAAAAGGTAATAATTACATTAAATTTATCTTTTAATTAGTAAAATATTGATATAGTGATGCAAAGTGATATAAGTCAGCAACCATGTAGATAACTGTTGTACTGTCAATTCATAGATTTACTAATATTACTAACTGTCCTTTAACAAAGTCTGCTGTAGATTCAGATTTTTAAAGACAGATCCAATACATGGAGCTAGTTTAACCATTCTTAACACAAGAAATATTCATTGTCCTATTATCTATTGCAGTTAGTACAAGAGGCATTGGACAAGGCCCAGGAAGGAAGGACTTGTATTGTTATAGCTCATCGTCTGTCTACCATACAGAACGCTGATGTTATATTTGTAATGGACATGGGAGTTATTGTAGAAAGTGGGACACACCAGTCATTGTTAGCTAAAAAAGGAGTATATCATTCCTTAGTTAGTGCCCAACAATTTATAAAATAGTACACAGTTTTATGTAGGATTTTTAAAATTGTTGTACTTTATATATATTTATGACAATGTATTATTGCCGGTAGTTTTTTTAATAAAGATTTTGTTAAATTGTGATAAGGGCTGTTCCAGTAAAGTGTATATGGGATCAGGGAACACACTTTTAATCTTTGTATTCACATGAATTATAATTTACCATTTGGTTGTGTATAGTGGAAAATAATTTTGGAGTTATTGCCCTTTTCCCATTCAGAAATTTTGTGGTTTAATTTTGTTGATAACTTTATGATTGATTACTTAATTGTGTGAAAACATATAGAATGAAATTGCATGATTATTTGTCATTATATGAACAAATGCCAAATGTCTTTTTCCCTTTGTAAGTCAAGCTTTTTAGGGGAAAGATGATTTATTTTCAATAACTGTATGATAAATGTTCCCAGTTCAAGTGCTTTACATTTATTTTCATGACTTCATCTTTTTTTATGGTAATTGTTCAGTATTCCATTAGATTTTAAATCTCTGTACAGTTGATTTTATTTTTTGTCAAAATGTTTCATTGGCTGGAAATTTTGTGGCATTATAGAAAACATACATGTAATTTGAAAGCCAGAGTTCAAATTTCTTTTTACGTAAAATGTATATAATTCTGTTATTAATTTTACATGGTCATGCATTTGCTTGCTGGGTCAAGTTAGTCTTCGGTAAAAAACATACCTGTTAACCTTTCGAATGCTCAAAGAATGAGATCTCCCTTTTTTCAGCTTTTCTAAGAAGGAGATTAAGTGTGACAACTTTTTTCACAACAAAAAAGGGTAATTGTGCTAGAACTTAAATGTACATAGATATATAATCTATGATAATCTTGTTAACCTACTAAGGGTTTCTAATCCAAATTTGAGTTATTAGTAAAACAAAAGGATAAATTACTTGTTGATTGTTTCTCAATGATTATTATACTACATACACATTGTATTTATATCAAATTAATAAGCCATTTAGAACATAAATTGTGCAATATTTCTTCTAAGAGGGAGATTTGAGGGGGAGGGGATTTGTGATTTAGCGAGATTGGTGTATCCCACATGGGAGACTTTCTCAAAGAGGGAGATTGACCAAAAAAGAGGGAGGGTTAACAGGTATGTAAAATTATCCATGGTGCTTAATTTCTTTGTGTAAAGGACATTTGAATCATTAATTAATCTCCATTGAAAAATTCTCATACATTGTACTGGAAATTATTCTAGTATCAATATTTAAAGAGATATGTTTTAAACATGATTTTATTTCAATCTGGAATTACTTTGGATTTAAGAAAAAAAAATTACCCATACTAAGAGGGTAGGCATGCCTTCATGATTAAGGGGTACTTTTCCTTACTTTCTGTTACCTACTTAACCAAACCCCATCTCCATGCAGGCATTACTAACCCTCTTAGTAACAGTTAGTTTGACAAATTATTTTATCATTTTCTAAATTCAGACATTACCTTGTTTAATCGTTGTATTTTAAAAATATGTTGTATTTTTGCTTTCATATTTTGATAAATAAAGATCATTTGAATATGTGTTCCACTACTGTGTTAGCAAGGACTGTATTACCTGTATAAACCTGCATCTATTAAGCCGAAGTAAGCAGGGGTATTTTGAATGTTTAGTTCTATTAAATTATCTCCCCATTTATGATTTATCAGAACAACTGAATGTGCATGATTTATAGAATTCAGCTGGTGAACTGAGAACCTAGTGTCCTACAGAGAGGTATCATTTTTGGGGGGTTATTGATCCTCCAGGATCAAAATGTCACAGGACCATCACTGGAAATATTTCTGAACACTACACAAAAATATAGTCCCAATGTCCTTTTTTATAACCAGGAAATATGTTTCTTGCAAATATTCATTTCAATAATATTGTATTATTTTTTCAAATAAAATCTAATTTTTAAATCAACTGAAGATTTGAGGGACACCTTTTTGGCCTTGAAAGACATTTAGTGATTTATTTACATTTGACAAATTTATTTCTTGCAGTAATGTGTCAAGAAGCATAAAATGTGTTAAACATGTTCCATTTAACACACTTACCAGTCAAATTCTCATCCTATCAGTAATATTTTACCATTAATAAACAGGAAGTGAAGAGCAGTGATTTTAACCAAGTAAAATTAGCAGGAAAATTCAAATTGATAAAGGTGTCTAGTTTTTGAAAATCTTGTGTTAATCAAGGAAATTATTTTCTTAAGCTGAATTGGTTTTATTGGAGTATAGGCTAAAAACCACTAATTCCACTTTCCATAGGCTTCTATGCTAATTTCACAATATTCAATGGCTTCTCTGGACTTTACCTTAACTTTAACCTGCAGAGGACTATATATCAGCATGATTCTACATATGTCAGCTCACAATCCTCAGAATGGCATGTGGGGTTAGCAGACTTGCAGTGCAGTACTGGTCACTGGAAGTGAAGGGTCTATAAATAGCATGGGAAATCCCAGTGTTTTCACAAGATAGGGGTATATTTAAAAATCATTATGGAGATTAGGCTTCACATCACAAGAAGCAAAATGCACCTATAAAATGTACAGAAATGTTTTTCCTTTCAGAAACTGTTTAAAGTTTTTAAATAAGATGAGAACTTTTTTCACAGCACTATGAGGAACAGGGGTAATTTCTGCGTAGGACTATTTTTGCGTACGTTCCAAATGCTCATTGGTTGAATTGGTGGTCTGTAACCTATAATTACAGTGTAAGATAATACTCTGTCAATATGGGTTTTTGAATGTTAATGCACATTAACTTTTGGACAGGTTTAAAAATTTGGGAGAAATGGTGAAATGGAACAAAATTTGTAAATGTGTGTGAAGTTGGATGAGTAGTATGGATTGTCATTCAGTTTATACATATTAAGATAAACAGTTCTTGATAATATTTAAAATGTTAATGAATGATTACAATTTTATTGAAAATCATGTAATCTTTGAAACTTTGTTCATGCTACAATTTTCACAAGAATCAAAAACCTTCAGTGCTATCAGCACTTTGATTTATGAAATTGTACCACAACGAGTCATACAACAAAGGAAGGCTTCAAGGCTACAGGGATTTGTGACTTGAACCATTCAGGAAAAAGGGTCCAGAAGGGAACAACAACAAACTGTTTAGGAATTATGGAATTTATGGTAAAAAAGGAGCCATTAGGATTCTAGTAAAATTCTTATACTGTGTCAAATGTTTAATCCCAGTTTCAATTCAGAGCTGTATCAAGCTTGTGGATAGTTGCAACAACTGTTCAGGGTTCAAACTCTGCAGTCATATCATGCAGTGAAACATCATTTTTGCTATTAGATCTAACAAGTCAATCATTTATCCTTAGAAAGTGGAGATAACATTGGTCATGCATGTCAAGTACCGGTGTTCTATAAATATATACAAATTCAACCACAGGCATTTACGGTCAGGAAGTATTTTTCCTGTTATCAAAAACAAAGTGTTTAAAATAGGACACATAATGTGAACTATTTTACACCTTACTAAATACTGTCCTAATATAAAAACACAAGCATAAAGATAACATGCCACTGTAGACAGACTGGTAGATTGATAGAAAGACCATCTCTATAAACTGACAGATTGTGGACACTGATGGATGGAAAAATATACCAAACCTTAAACTGACAGATAATGGACACTGATGGATTGATAGACCATCTCAATAAACTGGCAGATCGCGGACACTGATGGATTGATGGACCATCTCTATAAACTGACAGATTGTGGACACTGATGGATGTAAAGATAGACCATCTCTTTTAATTGACAGTTTGTAGACAAACTGATGGATGGATGGACCATCTCTATAAACTAGCAGATTGTGGCAAGACTGGTGGATAAATAGACAGACCATCTTTATAAACTGACAGATTGTGGCAAGACTGGTGGATGGATAGACAGACCATCTCCATAAACTGACAGATTGTGGACACTGATGTATGGATAGACCAGCTCTAAATAGACAGATAGACCATTTCTATAAACTGACAGACTGATGGATGGATGAATATACTATCTCTATTAACTCACAGATTGTGGACAGAATTTCTATAAACTGAAAGATTTACAGCCATTAAACCTGTTCATTTTTCATTTTCAGTTAAAATCTGGAATATGGACAAAGTTGTGTGAGTTTTGTTGATCCATTGGTTTTGTCATATAAACTGTTACCACAGATATTTCCAACCCAATGCATGTGGTCCCTTTTATTCAAAATTTCAAAGTGACATTGTGGTGATGATAATGCAACTATACACTAAATACCATTTTCCTAGTGCCAGTTGTACGTTAAAACTGACCTTATTAGAAATCATTATGTTGAGCCCAAAAAGCATTCGTAATTCTCTTCATCTGCGACTTCCACCACAAGAGAGACAATAATGAATGAAATATCCATTTGCAAACTTAACTACTAGAAAACCTTCAGTTGATATGACCACAGATGTTGAACCTTGAATAGTTAGGACAAGTATGGAAACACCATTAAACTTGATTCAACTTTAAATTTGGATTACGATTAGATATTTGTCACAGGATAAATATTGGACAAGAGTCTAAGTGGTTCCTTTTTTGCCCTTATTCCTAAATGGTTCTAGTCAAAACCCCAAATCATTCCCAACCTTCTTTTGGGGTGTAGCGCTTTGTAGTTTCTGGCCCCTTACTCTTACTTGGCTTCACTCACAACCAAAATATAAACTCCAGTCTTTCTTTACTGCTATGGCACATTGTAGTAAAATTCATATGAGATTTATTCTTTTCTACAAAAATTATTGTTTAAACATCAGGAAAATGCCTGTTTAGGCCCTTAATTCCAAAGTTTCAAGTCTTGACACCAAAATCAATCTGGACATCGGGAAAAGCATGCTTTTGACCACTAATTTCTGGTATGATCAAGTCGTAACCCCCAAAATCAATCACAGTCTGACTATTGTGGTGTAGAATATTGTGAAACAATATCATGGACATGCGTATGCTTTTATTGAAGTTGTATAGTTAAATTCTATGAAATGCTTGCTTTTAACCCCTAATTCTAAAATTGTTGGAGCCATAACCCCCAAAATCAATACCAACCTTCCTTTTGTGGTTAAGACCTTTGTTATAAAGTTTCATAGATTAACGAACTAATTTTCAAGTTATCACACAAAAACCAAGTGTCTACAGAAGACGGTGACAGCACCATACCATTATAGGACAGCAAATTTTTATAGGGTTGTATAAAAATCAATATGCAATTAACTTCATTACTGAGGTAGAATCTTTGAGAAAAAACTTCCTGTAATTATACTGAATCTGATAAAAGATAAACCTTTACAATCAACAGAGATGCGATACAAGGAACAACAGGGAAGTTAATACCAAGTAAACAGGACGTAGATAAATGAGGAACCATCGTAAGTAGAGACACAGTTAAAGTCGTCCATAAGTAAACAAGAAGTGGATGAGCGAGGAACCTGAAAAGTCATCATTATGTGAAAACAATGTATCAAATACCTAAACATTCCCTCCAATAGAACCTGAGAAATTTGTTACAGAAAAGTGTAACAGTCAGATGGACAAGGTGATTTCAATAAAGGAAAGGAGAAACACAAGTCCTTATGTAAAAGTAATAGATCAAATATCTTGGTATTTCCTCCTATAGAAGCATAGAAATTTGTTACGAAAAGTCTCAGACAGACAGACGACAAGGTGATTACAATATAGCCTCCATTCATCAATAATAAACAGTAAAGTAAAAAGTCTAACAGTAAAACACATATTTGTAGAAGTGGAAATCTGCAAATCCACGAAAAAATTACATCAAACTTAACTTTCCACTCATCAAGTAAATGTATGTGACAACTGAACTACAAGATGAAGCATGCAGATGTTAGAACAGTTAAACTGCATAATAGAGCATCCACAAATAAGAAAACTTCATGTTCATACAATTTTTATTACAATGTTATTTCATGTTCTATGAAAGGTACACGAAAATGACATAATATTATATATACATAAAATCATTTTTATCATAATTATGCTGTAGCTCGTTAGTATAAACAATCACTCATTATAATAATAAGGCAGTAACAATGTTCTGAGACATCATGCATTAACTGATGTACATCAAGGAGGCCATAATAAAAAAATTATTGTTTATCAACCAGTTTTTTTGTATGCAGTATTTGAAAAACTCAAATTAATTTAGTATATGACCAGAAGAGATTTACCTACAACCAGATACAATAAACCAGGGTTGGAACTTTTTGCCAATCAAGTATACTTAGCATGTAATAAAATGGGTGAGTTTTTTGACACTCAGTTGAAAAAAATATCTCACTTTTTAAGATTTCAAACCCTTATATTGTTGTTTTTCAGTCACTCATGAATAAATTCACCCTCCTATCCACCCACAATATAAAATTATGGATGATAATCCAGAACTTTTGTATTATGGCCTAAATCAATTATATTTTTCTTAAAATATTAAATGCTAAAATCATCTAAGCTCAGTAGTAAATGGGCAAGAAATCAAAACCCTCACCAATTTGTAGAAAATCTGGAGACAAAAAAAGGCAGCAACCAACTGAATGTTTAAAATGATGAAGTGTAGTGCTAGTGGCAAGTATGGGTAAAGGGAAGTAGCCCCACCACAATAAATGCCTCTAACAACTTGCAGACTAGGGTTAATGATTACTGAATGTGAACAACTCTGTAAAGATAGATGTGAAATATATCCAGTACTAAATATTGTAATTAAAGTATAACCACAGCATATATAGTGTGAGGCCACCTTAATAGATGGCCACAGTATATAGTGCAAGGCCATTTAAAAAAAAAATAACCATAGCATATAGTGTGAGGCCATCCTAATAAAAATATTTACCTCGTTACTACCCAGATAAGTAAGTAGTAATTAAAAAACAAAGTTTTGAAGATATTCAGCTACCAAAATATATATAATCTTTATAAACAGTGTTTTTGATTGAGTAGGTCATAGCAAAGATACACATTTACAATACAACAGACATGTGTAAACCAGCTACAATAATCTTCATAGCACAAAACAGAAATATAAAAAAATTCTTTGATTATTGTGGTTTTTTATTAAATAAAGTATAACACTGAGTTTCATTGTCATTAAAAAAATACCAAAAATGACTTTTTCTTTTTTCTTTTATTTGGAAATCCATTAGGAAAATTTAGAAAATTATGATAGTTCAAAAAGTCATTGACTTACAGATTAAAAGCAGAAGCCAGATATTTGCATAGCATTTTATTGTATTTAGTGCTTTTCAATCAGCCGTCATCAAAAATTTATGCATAATACATTTTGATACATACAGCATGACTGTAAAATGATTTAAAAGTAAACATTCTGACCCATATAATCCATGTACTCTGCCTTATTCCTGGTATGAATTTTACTAAAGACATGATTCTCTCAAAAATTGTCAAATCAATGAAGCATTAAATAAAAGTTTAAATATCTGCACCATTTGTTTCATTCACTACAGAGCTCAACACGCCATCTGGTGTCTGTAATATACAGTTCTCCACAAAAATTAAACATACTAATGAGTCATGATACATCAGTTTTTCTCTCCACGTTTACTCAACATTTCTTGAAGATCACTAATCACTGCTCGCTGGTTTTTCTCGTCTTCAAGTGAGTTAAGTGATCTTAATCCCATGATTATGTCCCTTGTTTTTCCAAAGTAAATCTCATTCAGCGTGTGCCTAATTTTGTTCTCCATTTCCTGAAAAATATTCACATTACACACACACACACATATATATATAATAATAATAATACATATAACCAGTATTCAATTACAACCAGTATATTTCCTCAAGTGCTAAAATGCTAAATATAAATTCAAAAGTACAGTGTGACTAAATTTTAAGTCTCCTCCAGCAAGAAGTACAAGATCCCACTGCAAAATATTTTGTATATAGGATTAGGATACAAGAATTTGTTACAGCTGCTACGTTATCAGGGTTTCTTTTAGCCTTATCAATAGCTAAATATAGTACTTAAATTTGATAAAGTTGATGTTGAATTTAAAATGACCACATCAATTCCTTGGCTGACCCTCTTAATTTGTTCACAACACGAGCACATATTGATTTCAGATTTTTAATTGTATCTTAATATTCTTTCAATAGTTGCTAAGTATTTTGGGATTAGTTTTAGTCAATTTTAATTTGACAGTTGATATCTATTAACAATTGAATACACTTTGTATTCTAATAGTAAAAAGAATGAGAATATTTTTTAAACAATGATATTACCCTCAAACTGCTCCTCAGACAGCCTGAAGACTGATATGAAGTTATTGTCATTAAATAAGAACAAACTTACCTCTACCATTCTACCTATATTGACAATGTGTGGTGAACTGTCATTAACATTACAGTCCTGCTCGCCTTGTCGTGTCAAAGAACCACCAAGGTTCATGATTCCTGATCCTTCCTTAGATGTCTGTAGCCACAACATAGCTGTAGATGTAAGTTTGTAGTGAGCACTCTTACCACTTGACTTTTCCTGTAAAGAAACAATCTTAGTTACATAATGTCACACAGTATAAATGTAATGACAAGACCAATGACAAATTTTTTCTAGATTTATCAATGCTTGGAATTAAAAAAAAAGAAAACTAAAAATAAACAAATTACTTCAAAAGTACAGTAGCTACTCTCTAATGTGGCAACCCATACTGCAATTCAAATCTGACCACATAAGAGAGGTGGCCTCTTGTGAGAAGTTTGGTCAATGGGGTGGATTTGAAATGGCCACCCATACTGCAATCCAAATCTGGTCACATAAGAGAGGTGGCCTCTCGTGAAAGGTTTCATCAATGAGAGATTTTAAGCATTTTTAGTATTTCATTGTATTGTTAGTTGTTTCTGTTACATGTACATTGTTATGTACTAGTACACACATCATGTACAGTTTTGTTTCCTATATGTTATGTACAAGTAATGTATTCTTTAAGTAAAATGGCAATAAACTATTGATTTTTTTTTAGTTTTAATTCAGTTTAAGGCTTTACAGAGCATAGTTTGATTTGACCCTATACCACTGAACAATTATAGACACAACATTCAAGCTGAATACAACTGTAAATTTAGACTGCAGGTTAATGTTTAATATAGCTAAAGTTTTTTATACAAGATGTACCAAGTTTTAGAGTCATGGTCTTTTTTGGCCCCTTATTCCTAAATGGTTTAAGATAAGACCAATTCTTGTTTTTCTAATGTAAGTAAATAAAACATGTTTTGAACTGTTTCACAACCTGAATGTGTTACTATACTATTAATTATAAATAGATCTAATGTAATCATTACCTGTACTTCTATTACATGTATAGAATCCCAGCAGCCCTTTATTTTCTTGGATCCGTCTCCTGCTTTCTTTATTAAAATAACACCTGCAAAACCATGGTCTAAATCCCATAGGTAAACTGACGATACACCTCCTTCAAAATACCTGAAAAAAAAAAACAAACAAACAAACCGTCAAGTTTTTTTTCGAGTGCATTTATCACATTATAAGATTTGTCAGTTTCCTTTTTTATTTTTTATCCAGAATTTCTATCGTTGTTCCATTTTCAGACTCACAATATCATGTAGAATATCTCTACAAGCGTGTGAGCCCAAGTTGACATATTCCACATAATATTGTCAATACACGTATCCAAACTGAAAGTTACATGTACTATAATACAGGTAATCTAATAATTGCATTTTTGATCATTTTAAAGTACTTTAAGGAAATATTCTTGTATTGCAACTACGAACTATTGATGCGTGTTGTCATTTTTATTGAAAACTCTTTAGAAGGTCTAATGACATCACAATTGGTCCCAATGTTTTGACATATATTTTGGAATATCTTTTCATGTACATACAGAAAAATTCTATCAATAAGATCGAACAAAAAATGTACAGAGTACCCTTAACTACACTTATGAGAAAGAATTAGTACTACTATTGATTTCAGAGACATGCATACCTATTGAACAATTCATGTGGGAGATTCTCCCCCACTGACACTGTCACATGTGGGAGATTTTAATGTAAAAGCAAAGTTATTATGTATAAATTCAGTTATTCTCTATTTTTCACCGAAAATATAGTAATTTTAATATATACATTTGTGGGAGATTGTAATTTTTTCATTGATTTTGTGGGAGTCTTATTCTAACATGGAGGGTGAACAAGTATGGATATAACTTGTAGATCAATAGTTAAACAGTATCTAACTTAATACACATTTACAAATTTTGTTTCATTTCACCTTTTTAACAATTTTTTAAACCTGTCCACAATTAAATTGCAATTACATTTAAAATTTCTGCTTAAGAAAATAATTTCCTAGATGTACATAAGATTTAAAAAAAAAAGTCACTTTCTATCAATTTGAATTTTCCTGCCAATTTACTTGGTTAAAATTACTGCTCTTCACTTCCTGTTTATCAATAAAAGGATTCTGACTGATAAGTACATGTTAAATAGAACTCACTTAACACATTCAATGATTCCGGACACATTTTGAAAAAAAAAAAAATTCCTTAAAGCAAATATATTACCTGACATCTTTCAAGGCCAAAAAGAAGTCCCTAAAACCTGCATTAGATTTCTTTGCTACAGACCTACGTTCTCTGCAGAGGTCTATAGACCTACATACTCTGCAGAGGTCTATCTTTGCTGTAGACCTACATAATCTGCAGTGGTCTATCTTTGCTATACACATACATACTCTGGAGTGGTCTATCTTTGCTACAGACCTACATACTCTTCAGTGGTCTATCTTTGCTATATACCTACATACTCTGCAGAGGTCTATCTTTGCTTTAGACCTACATTCTCTGCAGAGGTTTATCTTTGCTATAGACCTACATTCTCTGCAGAAGTCTATCTTATTTTTTCCATTGAGATATATATATATATATATAGAATAATAGTAACTTTAGATTTTGATACTGACAATATCATGTGAAATATTACGACGAGCCCATGAGTGCGAATTGAGATGTTCTACATAATATTGTCAGTACAGTGAAACTTCTCCAAACGGGACCCTAAAAACCCAGGTCTTCCCTTAAAACCGGCCGATCAAAAGTCTCGGCCAATATACCTTTTGTTGTTTAAATAATTTAATCCAGACATCACCGTTAGTCACTGGATGGTTGTCAATTGGTGTGTACACACATAAGGCAATTGGGGTCATTTAATAGTGCAAACTTTAAACTGTCAGTTAATGTGATCTGTACCCAAGCCAAAACAATAAAGAGGTGAAATTATCAAACTTTGTTAAAAGGTTGTTTAATAAAACTGAACAAATGGTTATCATAAATAGCCCTTCGATCTTTAATCAATGATTTAGCTAGTGCTTGTAATTTTTGCCATTTACGAAAGGATTTCATAAATGACAAAAATATTTTAGATCGTTTTCATCACTTAAAATTTAAAAAGTGTATAAAAAATTCCACTGAAAAAGTATTTCTGATAAATTTTCGTCACCTTAAATATAAATGTTGGTAAAAACTGTCAATCGAAAGTTACATAATTTCACCTGGCCTTACGCTCTGACACGTTTATGATCCCACGCTTGGTAATTACCTAGTCAACCAGGTATGAAATTTATTGTTACGCTTGTATCTGTAAACTTAAAATGAATATATTAAGAGTGTTTATGTCTTTAGTTTATGATACTATTGACTATTTACAAAATTCTGCTGCCCATAATATGTCATTCGTGCTTTACGCAAAAGTGACTTAAGCCCTCAAAATCCTAGCTAAAACCCTGCTTTAATACACATTCTTTCTAAACCGTGAACATTATTTTTTGGCAGTAACATTCAATTTTAATCAAACCATTTACAATTGATGCAAGCTTTGAAATGTAATAAAAAGGCCCAAAGTTTAGAATTGGCATAAAACATGTCTCGACCAGCAAACTGACAACATGCAGGGTTATAAAACACATAAAGGTTGACAACTCTTAGAATGCATTGCTATTTTTCACCAAACTGGCCACCCCTATAAACCATCCATTTACTCTTGTCCACGCAGTGTCTGGTTCGGAGAATTTCACTTTATTGAAATCGAAAGTAACTATTATTCTGTTTATAGGTAATCTAATAATTGCATTTTTGATCATTTTAATGTAACTTCTAGCAATACATCTAGTAGTGTGAATACAAACTGTTGCTGTATGACGTCATTTTCATTTAAAACTCTGAAGGTCTGGTGATGTCACAATCACTACCAATGTTTTTGAATATCTTGTCATGAAAGAGAGATAGAAAAATATCTTTAAACAAGATCAAAGGAAAAGAGTACAATTTAACAAATTACATACATTTCTCTGTATCTGTCGAATGAGTTGTTAGCCTCTTGCTCCAGTCTTCTCAGTCGTTCTGAAGGCATAGCACCATCATCAAGGGGAGGGAAATATGTATTGCTCCAAGGTGATCTGAATTAATATAGCATAATCATTAAGGGGAGGTACATGTAAGTACATGTATGTATTGGTGATCTGAAGTTATCTGTGTCACAAGTTCATAAGGGAAGAGGGGTTACAAACATTTTTTTTAAAGGATTGAGGTCTCATCTACCGCTTATATATTTTCAATGCAGTATATTTGGGCCACATGTCAACAATGTGTAACAGATCAACCCTTTTCCATGCCAAGGAAACATTAATAAATGGAACATTCAGTTCTTATAATTAGATATTACATGCTTCACTTTTTTTGTTTCTTCTGTAAAGTATTTGTATTGAAGGTTACTGATGGCACTAATTTCAACACCAGTTATTTTTACTTCATTTATAGAAATAAACAGAATATACATGTAACTGATCCATAATCAAATCAATTCAAAACATATCTGGCAAAATAGATATTACGCCACGGAGCAGAAGGTACTGCAATGGTCCTGACTTAGTACAGGCATTTCAAACAGAATGGTACAGCGTGCTAAACCTCCCACTTCCCTTACGGCATGAATATGGTAATTAAATAGCATTTACATACTACTGGGTCATAATCAGTACATCAATGGTCACATTAGCATTTATAAAAAAAAATAATATGGTAATATTGGCCACTGCCTACATAAATAGCTGTAAAGGTGTTTCATCAACTCATGAAACATCACATGAAAAGCCCATTACTGAATAATATGCATGGTAAATATAATTATTTCAAGTTAAATTACCTATATGAATCACCATCTCTATTGTAGTCAAGTTAAATTACCTATATGAATCACCATCTATGTTGCTTGTTTTTGTTTGTTTGTTGGGATTTAACGCCTGTGCAGCAATATTTCAGCTATATTCAGGCGATGAACATGAAGTGGATGATAAAATGAACATGAAATGATGATGAAATGAAAAATGGGATGGGACACGAGGATAATGGGGTTGACAAATTTTGATTGCCACTGGAAATAGGGAGAGGTGGGTAGGGTCGGCAATTTAGCCTCCTGTGGCGGAGCCCTATGGTTCCTACTACACTGTATAGGAGAATACCACAGTTTTTTAACGTGCAAGGAACGTGGCATCTTTCCAAACACGGTGCACCACTATGGTTTGCGGTCAGGTTTTCAATATTATAGCCTGACAACCCCAGCATGTAACATGCCAGGGATATCCCATTCCACCACCTGGGGCACACAACCCAGTTGCTCTGTGGGCAGAGCGCCCTAGCCCCCAGCTTAGGTTCTGAGCACTATTTAGTCGCCTTTTACAACAAGCTTAGTGCTGCTGAAGGTCTATTCTTCTGACACCCCGACCTGCACAGGTCATCTCTGTTGTAATCAAGTTAAATTACCTATATGAATCACCATCTCTGTTGTAATCACATAGTAGATAATCTTTTCCTACATTTTTATCTCTGGCTATTTTCAATGGCTGGTCAACTGATGACAACAAATCTTCACATAAATTAGGAACCTACAGATAATTCAAGCTAAATGAATCTAAACTAATATAAAAAAATTATCTGTTAACACAATTTAGATAAGGACAAATTTTTTTTTTTTTCTCCAGAAGAAATTGACAATATATACATCAATGCACAGGGAATAACACTACTGTTGTCCTAATGCCTGGGACAAGTGAAATCACCCACTGGACAGGTCAAGGTTATATCATACACTTGTACTTGCCAAGAGGACAATCAAATTGTTTTTATTAACATGCATTTACAAAAGGACAACCTAGATCTCATTTTGGGCACGTAGAATTTTCATCAACTTGCCCAACAGGACAAGGTTCATAAAAAATAATGACTTAACGTCATATCCTGATGCAGTAGTTAAACCTTCAAAGGAACTATGATTGAAATCTACATGTTATTAAGCAAACTAATCTTCAATGAATTTTCACTATCTTCATTGAACTTCTACGTGTATCAGTGTGAATTTGTTCAAGTTTTTTGGTATTAATCATATTAGAACATGACATAAACTTACTAAGTCTATCAAATCTGTAAGATTTTTCTCTATCTGTTGTGGCGGTAATCTTCTCATCAAGTCTAATGCACAATCAAGCTGTTGATCCGCCTGAAATACATGACAATTTCTTATTCACAATTCTAATAATCCTGACACACTTACCTGACAAAAACCATCGTGCAATAATTTATCTAAATTGCCAGTCTATCGATCCATTGGTTGTAGTTTTACATCCTGTTTCATGCATTTTAGGATAAGAAGTTGATAAATTAAACAAAACCCGCTCTGTATACTTCAGACACACCGGTACTGAAGAAATTTTGAATTTTAATGTGTTATTATCAATATTAAATTCAAATGAAAACCATGCTATGACAATTAAATAATGCCAGTGTTGACATTCATTCCAAAGGGTTGGGAAGTCCAGGGATCTCACTTCTCTCAAAAATGGCAGGTCCCAGGACTCCCCTTCCACAAAAATGACAAGTCCTGTAAAGAATTTAGTGGGTCCCAAGAAGAGTGAATGTTTTGTTTGTTTGTTAAGCATGTACATGTACAATTACTTATTTGTCAAATGGCTTACTGGTACATATCTAAGTTTTTTGAAGAACTAAAAGCAGTTATAAATATATTTAATACCTGCAAATTTCAACAAGCAAAATACAATGTAGGGCATGCACTGGACATTAATGAATCCTCAGGGTTGATCTTATGGAAGGCTCCAGAAATGGTAAAAAATGTTGGTTATTGACCGACAAATTTTTCTAATGACTGGAGACCATTTTCCAATATACATAAAAAAATTGTCAACCCTTATACATGTACATTACAGACTGTGTGGGTTTTATCAGTGTTCAAACATCCTTTCTACCAGGCTCCTAACTGTTCATTCGATATTAATTGACAGGTGTGCATCAATATATTACCCTATGTGCAGCCACCTGTGATCTTGATTAATCTGTAACTGATTAGTTGATTGCATAATTATATTATGGTACACATACCTCCCCCAAGCACCACTGCGTATACAAATGAATCGAAGTGACTTGGTGAATTTTCATACATTCATGAAATTAAAATTTACAAAAGTTCTACGAACTTCATTTTCCTGCCAATATTTCAGTGGTAATGAAAGCATGTGGTACTGAAATCGTCTATCAAGTATAACAAATCAGTTAACCATCATGTTCATCATTCGAAACTTCTTGACTGTTTTCCTTTGTGATGAAAAAGTTAGAAAGATACAATGTTTTGTTTACTTGTTACAATGTCTATGTGTGGTCCAAACCAACCTTGTTTACTTTTGACACGTTCAGTTCAGATATTTTGTAACAGCCACAGCATGTGATGAAAAAACACAAATTCTAATATCTATCTTTTAAGGACTAAAAAAATTTTTTTTTTTAAAGTTTATTCTCAATCTGAGCATGTAGAAGACTTACACATATATCCCATTTCTTCATCTGAAGTCCAATAAAATGAACGACATGGGCTGTCAAAAATTATGGAGCCTTGATCTCGCGTCTTGCAAAGATTTGTACTGCCGGGGGAAAAGATTAACCGTCACCCACTTGCCAATAGTGACCAGAAATGTGCCTGGGTGACCATTTTTTCTATTTAAGTACCCCAGCTTATTATTATTGTCAACAAAAGTTGCAGTCGGAGTTTTAACAGGTTACCATTCGATCGGAACTGTAGCATCTGTAGTTAAATCTTATCGGTAACCAGTTCGAATAATATGGAAATTGTTCAAAACCGATGTCGGTTTCTTACATTTTTTTTGTATAATTTGGAATTGCTTATCAATTTCCGCATCCAGTATTACGTTAAGTGTGGAATTTTTTTCAGGGCTAATTGATTTTATAGTTAAGTAGCCCAGGTGGCAACTAGCCTCAAAAAGTAAATCTTGACCCCTGTACTGCCAATGGTAGTGAACAGATTTTTCATTTTAGCATCTTTGCATCACATACAGGTAACCTGTGTATGTTCACCTTCTTCCACTTTCCCCAACCACAACAAAGGTTTTCAGCCATTGCATACAGAATATTCTAATTTTCTTTGGTATACTGGCTGTACAAGAACAAAATACTTCATCTGAGTAGTCCAAACGAGGATGAGAAAGCAACCTTGTCAACTTTGTTAAGTCTTCTCAAGCTGGTTGTTTTGCCCGCCAAAAAAGCTTCCAGACAACTCTGATTTCTGATTTAAAGTATGCATACATGTGATAAAGTCATTCCTTCAAAACTGGAGATTTGGTTTGAAAAATGGAGGTTTTTTATCAGTGTTTTTTTTCGCGGTGTAACAAGTCAAATATGTGTGAAACTTATGGAAAACCTTGTTTTATGTCTGTTTCTATGATACAAAATGCAGAAAACTCTATTTGAATAGTTGGAAAGACCTGTTTGATGAAGTAACACTTGGACATTTTAATGATTTTTATTGATTATTGACAATTCAATATATCAAGGATTTATATATAGCTCCTTGGATATTTCTACTATAATTAATTAAATAATTTTCATTTAAAAATTGTCACTACGTGCAATTGCGACTTCCACCCAGCACTGAATTTGGAAAAGTAATTTGCTTTCTTGGCAGAAGGTGGTGAAGATCAAATACTACATTTCGGCACTTTCATGTTTAATAATCGTGAGAGTGCTCCAAAAAGAAAAATTCACTTAGTTTCTCCATTGACTTGGATAAAAAACAAGCCACACTTCGAGTCATTTTCACTGAATGCATGGTCAACGTTTCCATAACCATCAAAACATCATATATCCCTCATCAATATTTACACCAGTCCCAATCGTCGGTAATAAAGAGTAATCAAGGGAACCAAGGTTATAGCGGTAATCAAAAGAATGTAATCCAGGGACAAAGACCAGACATGGAAAACAGAAATACACAACAAAGAACATACAGTAACTAAAATCATACATACAAAGTAACAAAAGTAAATGAGCAACTCAGACTCCACTAAAAACTGGGAGCATAGACCAGGTGCACCGGTAGGGTAAGTGTTCTCTGCTTTTCTAGAAACACCTGCCGAGTTGCTCATAAAAAGTCAAGTCCGGGGTAGACAAACGAGGAAAGGAAAACTATGACCCGTTGAATAAATCAGTTTTCATGGTGCTGATGGATACACCATAACGATCCACGAGTTCATGATGACGACCATAAAACTTCTATAGTGATGACTTCAATCTTGTAGCAACATCATTTAATCAATTAAGCGTGTGCCACTAAAACTTTGGATAATTGTCAAGCATCTCCTGTTGTTATAAAATCATCACATATCTTTTAAATTACGTCTCGTCGATAACCACTAAAGCCCTAAATTACTGTTTATGACACTAATTCAGTTCACCTGTCTACCTGAGATCAACCAGAAATGTCGTTATTCGATACCCTCTGGTTTTTTCTTTCAGTAAATAAAAAACAAATGGCGTCCAGAATTTCTTTACGGAATAATGTTCGGAAAGCAGTAGATTCTCTGTTTCTACGGTAGAACGGTAGGAAGGTTCTAATTCCGGTAGAATTGAACTACCCCCGGTAGGTTCACATGTATGAAGTATGTCTCATATATAACCTACACATTTCTTTATTTGTTATACGATTTTGATCTTTAATGGGTGCCAACCAACACTTACTCCCATATTAAAACAACCCTTGACAAAGCTTTTGCATAGTTATCTATTATTAGAAATTTAAATGCGCCTATTGCATACAATGTCACTGAGGTGTGTGTCATCATCAAATGGGGCTTCAGTTAATTTTTGCGCAGTACAGGAGTCAGATTTTATGATTTTCTCATTATCTTTTCACATGTTTTATTTCTCGATTATTAAAACCACACAATAATTGTCTGAACTGCTGTTTTATTGTGCCAATTTCTTGAATTAAAGTTGGACAAATTAACAAACAAATTAACCTCATGTCAAGTAGTCATATTACTAATTTAGATTTTGATTGAGAGTTTTCACGAGTCCCCTGGACTCCCCTGTTGTGATTATCAAGGGTCCCCAATGAATTTTGAAGGTCAGAGAATCCAGAAGTCCTCAAGAACCTTGCAGTGTGAACAAATCTGATGATCCATTGTTTTTCTTTTTTTTCCAAATAAAAATTAGCCTCCCAAGATGGCATTATTATCTGGACTACATGTATCAATTTGTGTGAGAAATTTTAGTTTTATACCATGCCAATCCTTGATCAGAAATTTATGCCATTATGACTGTTGGAAGAAAAAAAAAGAAACCATTTACGCAAAAAAATACATCGAGACAATATAAAAGTGATCTATAAATATTACTAAGCCGAGTGTCGGCGGAGTTTGTCAACACACTCCCCTCCCCTGAAATTGCTGAATTCAGACAAAAATCGATGTAAAACCCATCAGAATTTAGTACACGTCATGTTAGCAAGAATATTATTAAACAGGAGAATGGTACTAAAAGTATACAAAGACTATGCAAACCATTTTGCGGCTGTAAACTTCTTTTTTTCGTTTCAGGAAGCAAGTACTCGTATTATGGACTTGACATCCGGGACAGCCTTCGACTGGAATTTGATGGGAGACTGAGCAGTGCAGAAATCTGACTGAAAGGGATCCAGTCAAATTGACATAGATTACAAACACGGATTTGAATAGAAAAAGGCTAGTTGGGTTAGAACGTCTTCGTTACGGAAACTTGATTTTTTTAAAATAATTTAACTGACCAAACTGAAAGTATGCAATATATCATGGTATATTCTAACCACGAATAAGATATTTTAACGTAGTTCAATTTCTAAAATTTTAAGCTTAACTCCCTGTCCGACGTCCAGATCAAATCAAATTTACACAATTCAAAAAGCACAATTATTTTTTTTAAAAAGACGTTGTCCAAATCACAAATCACGCCAAACTCCAAAACAGCGTCTGACGTTCGAAATTTCTTCTATTCTTACTAGTTCGTAAGAGAGGAAACGGACGACTACCGCTGCATGGCGCTAGAAACAACGCAAGTATATGTCCAGCATTTATAAAAAGGGTGCCGAACATTACCCAATAAACTTCAGGCCTATATTATTGACATGAATTTGTTGTAAGCTACTAGAGTATGTAATTACAAGTAACGCCATGAAACACTTTGAAGATAACAACATTCTCTATGACTTTCAGCATGGCTCAAAGCACAACTAACTTCATTTATTCAAGACCTATCAAAAGCCTCAAAGAACAACATTCAAACATATATTATTATTATAGTGGATTTCGCCAAGGCGTACGACAAAGTCTCACATCGACATCTCCTCTGTAAAATCAGTCACTATGGAATTAATTGTAATGCTTTAAACTGGATTAAATATTTCTTATATATACGACAGAATTACACAAAATGTAGTCCTTGAGGGAGAAACATCAAGTAATATGCCATTAACATATCTGGAGTCCCTCAATGCATTGTACTTGATACAGTATTATTTTTAATTTATATAAGTGACTAATCAGAATACATACAATATAGTAAACTGAGATTATTCGCATATGACAGCATGAACTATAAAGAATTTAAAAAAAAAACATGAATATTGTCAAAAACTACTTGAACTCCGCTGGCAGGTAGGAGCAGGATTGGCTCATGCATTTCCACCCTGACAAATATAATGTTCTCAGTGACACTCAAAAATAAAAACCCATAGCATTTATTTATATACTCTACGGCCGTTCTCTGGAAAAATTTGACTCCACATTAATAATTTAGGCATCACTGTACAATCAAATTTGAAATGAGATAAACATATCAACAACATGACTACAAAAGCAAATCAATCATTAGGCTTCCTCAGAAGAAATCTCAAAATAAAAAGTTAAAGCACATATATTCAAAGCTCTAGCACAACCAAAATTAGAATACAGTTCAACCATTTGGGACCCTCATCAAAAACAGCAAATAGCACACATAGAATAAGTCCAAAGGCGAGCAGCCCGTTTCACCTGCAGTCAGTGTCACAACATAAGTTCAGTCACATGCATGCATGCTTGCAAATTTAAACTGATATTCTTTACCAGTCAGACGTCTGCTTTTATAAAATTTTTATAATATTGTAGCGGTACCAACATCAAATTAACTTATTCTATCAGATCGTAGAACAAGACACAGCAACCCATACAACTTTAAGCACATTCAGACCTAAAAAGACTGCCACAAATACCCGTTCTTTCCCCACACAATTACACAATTTAATATAATACTACCAGTGTAGTACACTTCAGCCAATAGATGAGAGGGATTCAAGGCGCTGGTCAGAGAACCAACCCTTATCCATATATTCTATCCATAACCTACTCTAAAGCAAAAAAAAAAAACAAAACAAAACAAAACAAAACAAAACAAAAACAAAAACAAAAAAAAACTAAAGCATTAGTAATTGTGACCCCCCCCCCCAAAAAAAAAAAAACAAAACAAAACAAAACAAAACAAAACAAAACAAAACAAAAACAAAAACAAAAACAAAAAAAAACTAAAGCATTAGTAATTGTGAACCCCCCCCCCAAAAAAAACAAACAAACAAAACAAAACAAAACAAAACAAAACAAAACAAATAAAATAATAATAATAATTATAACCGGAAGTAACATCTTGGTTAAATTTAGATATATATTGAACTTTAAATAAAGATGAGCAAATGTTGCTATAAAAGCGTGTAGCGTGTATTTTTTTCCCATTAGATTCGATAATCGTGCGCTTGTTGATTTATGATTCTATTTTTATAATAGTTTTCTAATATGAAATTTGTAAGGACTGTAGATTCAACTGTCTTTTGAGATGATGTTTTGTTTTGACCCAATACGGCTTACAAAAAATGTACTCATTGAATACAGTTTTATATAATTTTGAGCAACTCGGCGGGTGTTTCTAGAAAAGCAGAGGACGCTTACCCTACCGGCGCACCTGGTCCATGTTCCCAGTTTTTAGGGGAGTCCGAGTTGCTCATTTGCTTTTGTTACTTTGTATGTATGATTTTAGTTACTTTATGTTCTTTGTTGTGTGTGTCTGTTTTCCATGTCGGGTCTTTGTCCCTGGATTACATTCTTTTGATTACCGCTATAACCTTGTAACCTTGGTTCCCTTGATTACTCTTTGACAAGTTGAATTAATTAAATTAATTCATATACTTTCAATACAATATTAAACAAATGTCTGCATGGATGAGACAAAATATGCTCCCCCTCAAAAAAAGGTTAATTTTATCGCGGATTTTAAAGTGCCGATCAAGGGTTCAAAATTATAGGAAATTTCCCTCCATTTAATTGTTTAAAAAATTGTTGAATACGTGTACTTAATAGGGACAGGTAAAATTCAATTTTATAAACACTTGTTGAATATATTCACATTTACAATAAAATGGTATTGACAATGGCAAACGCAATTTAAGAAAATCTTAAAAAGGTGACTTAAAAAAATGCATGATCACACAAATCAGTGTTTGCAAAACGGTTAGCCCATAAATGGAATTCCTTTGCTGAGTCAGCCAATAAAAATTTAGTTTTTAACATTTCCATTTTTGGTCATATTTAAATTTGGGGAAATACCATACTTCAGATAAAATGAAACATTCAAATTTAAATGTTTATTTATCTGTATGAAAATTATCGACTGACATATATATAGCAGTATAATTGTTCTTGTAGTACAAATGGCGTGAAATGGCGATTAAAATAACCTGAACAGATTATGCGGGGAATACCTTGTCAAGTATAGGTCACGTGATTTCCGGTTTCTTTGTAAACATGGATGAACATTGAAAACTTCAGAAATTTATGAATGAACCATTTGTTATAAGTAAGCAGACTATTTATAGACTAGATTTTTTAAACAGGGTAATTTTTTTTAGTAATAGAAAGTCGCTTGTACCAATTATATATTTATGAAAATGCCCCAAGCAAAAGAAGCACCTGATCCAAGGTGGAGTGTCGCCCGGGTGTGACACCTGTGACCGCCCGGAAGAGAAAGATAGTGCCCCTGTCTTCTTTGTGTTATCTACTTCAGGACTATGTCTTGTACTTGAATAATTTATATTTCGACTTAATTAATGTTTTGTGTACAGGATCCACAGAAACGTTCATCGTGTTTTTGGAGGTACACAGGTTTAATACAGAATCTGCAGTAGATGTACATGTATAGATATACAATGTATATTGTACACAACACATCATTGTATGAACTTGTCACTGGAACTTGTTATTACAATGTGTTGTAGCACCTGTGGTATTTTTGTAGAACTGCAAAGAGGTCCAAATATGAGCTTGGAATACACAGTTTCAGAGATTTTAAAATTAATTTTTTTTTGTCGGACATTTGGTCCAGCAAGAAAGCCATCTTTGCCAGACCTGCCTTTTTTCATCAAATTTGAATTATTTCCGCGTAAAAATATGAAGTAACAGCACTGTCGACTGACATCAACAGAAAAGCACTAATACAAAGAGTAGCCACTTGCCTACCTCTGTTATTTAACCTACTTCACAAGTAACTCTTACATTCATCTTTAAATTATGAACACCAACACCTTATTAATACTTTATTGAATACTAACTGACATTTTATTTTTAAAAAAAATCACTATTTAAAATTCAAACACCTTTATCACTCCTCTGTAGAGTATACTTGGATAATTTATATTTCGACTTAATTAATGTTTTGTGTACAGGATCCACAGAAACGTTCATCGTGTTTTCGGAGGTACACAGGTTTAATACAGAATCTGCAGTAGATGTACATGTATAGATATACAATGTATATTGTACACAACACATCATTGTATGAACTTGTCACTGGAACTTGTTATTACAATGTGTTGTAGCACCTGTGGTATTTTTGTAGAACTGCAAAGAGGTCCAAATATGAGCTTGGAATACACAGTTTCAGAGATTTTAAAATTAATTTTTTTTTTGTCGGACATTTGGTCCAGCAAGAAAGCCATCTTTGCCAGACCTGCCTTTTTTCATCAAATTTGAATTATTTCCGCGTAAAAATATGAAGTAACAGCACTGTCGACTGACATCAACAGAAAAGCACTAATACAAAGAGTAGCCACTTGCCTACCTCTGTTATTTAACCTACTTCACAAATAACTCTTACATTCATCTTTAAATTATGAACACCAACACCTTATTAATACTTCATTGAATACTAACTGACGTTTTATTTTTTAAAAAAATCACTATTTAAAATTCAAACACCTTTATCACTCCTCTGTAGAGTATTTTGAGATAAGACAAGCATTTGTTGCTTTGTCATTGGCATCATGGGTTTTCGGTAGAGGCCTTTTTTAACCTGGTTTTGCATCAGATACAAACTATATTGGCCACGGAAGCCATGCTGTTTTTCATAAACAATACAATAATTATAAATATTTCCTGTGAGGACTTGAAATGCGGAAATTGACTGGTTGATGATTTTCAAGCTTGGCAAGAAGCTATCAGTAAATTAGAACAGAATGTTGTTTACCCATTTTGTTTATTGGGAAAATTTCAAAGTTTTAAAGTTATGATAAGTGTTCATTGAGGATAAATCGAAGCAAGAATTGATTAAGGACTGACACAAATTTGATTTTGACAGCCCCAAATGCCTAAATACTTTGTCGGACATTCGGTCTGGCATAAAACCAGTTTTTGCCGGCCCTTCAAATTTCTGGTCCAAAGGTCTGATGGTGTTCAACAATTCTGCAGTTTTACCTGGACAAAATCAGATTTTATTGCGAAACATGATGAATATATGGTAGAAATACATTCATACAACTATACTTAATATGATAATTGTTTGAAAAATAATCATGAGTGCTGGAGAATGCCTAGATTTAACAAGTGTGCGGAACTTGTTTCCCTTCTTGAGTGATAACTTCAGTAGTTATTATGGTTATTGGCATTAGTACATCTGTAATTATAGTTTGGTTATTGATATCCTATAAATGTATTTATACATTTAATTACACCTTACATAAGAAACCTAGTTTCTAATTGGTGGATAACGTGTATTTAAGACATAGTTTTAAAATTTTTGTCATTTTTTTAGCTGCCAGGGTATACTCTTGCATGTTGCTGTGGTACATTTATTTGCCATAAAGGTATATGTACCCTTGGGAACCACCATATCACCAATATTCATTCAGAAGTTCTTTTGTGTCATTGTACAAAGTAACATAACATGATTTATTGATTTTGAAAAAGGAAGTGAGTATCAGTAACTCAGCCAAAAGATAGTATTTGGCAAATAGCAAAACTAGAAGACCATGAAAGAACAAAACAATCATCCACTTTTTTTATTAGATATTCATTGTAATTAATGGATATATCATGGCAGGAAAGGTATTTGCAAATAATTCCAGTCTCAAGAATAATTTTCCCACGTCTGATATTTTTTACTAATACCCTTCCATGCCATGTACATGTATATCTGTTGAATAGATTTTCTAGAAAATTGATTGTTTTGAACATAAAGTTTTAATTTTGTTATCAGTGGATATACATATATCATTTTTGAAAACTATTACATAGGCAACATTCGATGAATCACTGCTATCAAAAAAAATTTTCATGTACAAAATGTATTCTAGAGTATTACATGTAAATTTACCAATTATACAAAATTATAAATCCACTATAAACAATAAATTTTTTTTGCAATGCTGCATGGTCTTGGTGATTTAAGAGAAAATTAAGAATGTTGTGATAAATTTCTTTTGTTATGCAGTAAAACTAATTGTGAAACATTTTCCAGGAGAATCATGCCAACTCAGGAAAGAATGGATGATGAAAATGGAATTCGTATGAAAGTTGGATACAGTGGGTAAGTCTTAGCTGCATATACATGTACAGATACCTGTCTTCATTGTGAACTTACTGGTAAGCATCATAAAGCATGCTAAAACCATTTTTTTTTAATTTTTCTGTATACAATGTACATGTACAAGTAGATATTTGTGGCCTTGGGTTTATGACCAGTGGTGCACTGTATCATGATGGTAATAATAAATTATACTAATGAAGGTAATAACAAAATTACCAAACTGTTAAACTCAAGGCAATAGTCAAAAAGGAAAGTTTGTATAAAAAATGTCAATATAAGGCCAGAAAAAGTAATATGTCTGTTTCCTGATACCCAACCTGCCCTAGTTTTTTGTGCCTACCCTAATTAATTTTATGGGAGAGGAATTTATAAAAGTGTTCAACACTTGTTTTCCAATCTCATTATTGTTTATATCCACCTGTGCATGTACATGTATTTGTCATGTTACATTTCTTAATAAAATACTGTTTGTACTAAATATTTTATGACTATTTTGGCTAAAGCACCCTTAAAGCCTAGATTTTTTCCTATTAACTAAATGTAAAATGTTTTGGAAAAGTAAAATAATTTTCCTACCTACCCTTTTTTTCCTGCTGGTAACAGGAAAATTATTTTTTTTGGCCTAATGTACATGTACTACTTACAATTTAAGCAACATGTCTGATATCTTTTATTAGAAAGTAAACTGTCAATATAAACTAGTTAGTATATGCACAAATACCGTATATTCGTTGTACATGTCTACTTAAATAAGTCTTTGAATTGTGCTGGTCTATCAGATGTAACTGACAAAAGGAGTAAGGGCTTTAGGCTATGGGTAAAGGATATTGCCCAAAAATATCAACTTACTTGTACACATTAACTGGTTTGTCATAGACAGGTCAGACAGTGTTACCTGTACACATTAACTGGTTGGTTATAGACAGGTCAGACAGTGTTTCCTGTAAGGCTGTATACATTAACTGGTTTGTAATAGACAGGTCAGATAGTGTTATATGTACACATTAACTGGTTTGTTATAGACACTTCAGACAGTATTAATGATAAACTTTATATAAGATGAATCATTTTTTATCTTTTATTAGTTCTGTGATACATGTAAGCAGAGCATAATTTAGAGAGAGATATTTGTGAGCATAGACTTCTCCTTATTCATGATCGCTTCTCCCATTTGCCTTTAACAGAAGTTTTTGTTACAGATTACATAGACAAAACTATTAATATTGTAATTATTCAAACAGAATTGACTAAAACTTCTTGCCATTGATGACTTGATTAGGCCCTCTGTAAGTTGTATGCTACATGTATGATAATGCCTATCTTTTCCACAATATGATAACAGACTCCTTGAAACCCCTATTTTACTGTTGTTAAGAGGTGATAAGTCCTTGATACCCCAATACTACACTGATAAAACGACCCCCTCATTCTACATTTTGTCAGTACAGATATATGTATTGAAGTATTTGTCTTTGATAAGATAAGACATTTGCCAATTTTTATAATGTCACTGATAACTTATTTCTTCACATGTAAATAACATTTTTTTTTATTTGATATTGTGTAATGCTTAGGAATTGTTATATTTGTTTAAAAAATATAAAGTTCAAAATACAAAATGTAATATTATAAAAATACCTGGTGATTATTGGATCGAAGGCACAGACCTTTACAACAGGCTGAGAACCTAAAAACACTTAAAGGCCAAGTTTCAATCTTCTTGTCATGTTTCATTATAAACTAAGCCAATAGTACATAATAAAATGAAGTCAATGCCATATTGGTAAACTTTTTTTGTCAGTATAGTTTAGCTTTTTACCGCTTGACATTAAAGACCCTATTCCATAGAATTCAAGTCACCTGATCGTAATTCTGTTTCCTGATTGGCCAAATACTGATAACTTACTGGCGTTAAAAAAAAACTTGTATCAAAATTGAAATTGTGTGCAATGTGTAAGTTCCTGATTGAAATGTATAACGTTATAAGTAAGAAGAACAAATTTTACTGCATCGACTATCTTTTTTTTTAAGATAGTACTAGTTTTTTATTAGACCAAAATTTAAAATACAAAGGTATATTTGTTTTCTCTGTTTTGACCTAAATGTCAGTGGGTACATGAAATTAGAAATATATTTTCAGTAAGAGAATATTTGTACTCTTACTTAAAGGATGGATGTGGTAAGATATATGCCATCAGCTGGAGCTTGATCATTTTCCCCCTAAAAGTAATTTTTTCATTGAAATATATCATTGTCCTTCAGGTAGGCCCATTTTCTCTTGCTTGGATGGAAAACGAGAAACAGACAATATCTTATTTTGGCCTTACATATATCATAATCGCTGATGCCTTCCTTTCAAATATGTGTGATTGTAAAAATATTCCAGCTTTAGTTAAAAGCATTGTATACCAACCCATAATTTGTAATGTACATGTATATTTATATATGCATTTATACAATGTACATGTACAGTCTAACCTGTCTTACTGACCATCTTTATTCAGTAATACAGAAAAAGTTGTGCATTCTATGTGAATAACCTGTATTTAAAGATTACCTTCCAATGTGACCATGATTTTGCTTTCCTTGGAAGTCACGTAAGACAGGTACATGTATGACTATATGTTGTACATGTATACCAGATAAATGTCAAAACAGTTGGCACCAAACATGGAATTTATTTTTTTACTGTACATACATGTACATGTACATGTAGTATCACCTAAACCTTTAAAATGCTATGGAATTTAGATATATTTAAGCAGTCAGTTAGGACACAGACCTTAAACATGTAATACATGTTTCTTTCTTTCTTTTCCTTTCCTAGACAACCTTACCCTGACCTACCTTAGAAGTACTTTAATGGTTGAGTAGTTATTCAGGTACTTAGGGGTGTTCCAGTAAAACATATGAGGGACAAGGCACTTTTATTCTTTATATATGGGTGGGTGTTCCGGTCTCTATTGGTGACTCCTCTGGTTAAAAAGTGCCTTCACTGGTTACCTCATTTCTTTTAATGAAACAACCCTGAAGGTAGTGGTAACCACCAACCCTTCCCCATCTGTCCTGACTCTACCTAGCAGCACTACCACCATTGACAGGTAGTGGTAACCACCAACCCTTCCCCATCTGTCCTGACTCTACCTAGCAGCACTACCACCATTGACAAGTATTTGTAACCACCAAACCTTCCCCATCTGTCCTGACTCTACCTAGCAGCACTACCACCATTGACAGGTAGTGGTAACCACCAACCCTTCCCCATCTGTCCTGACTCTACCTAGCAGCACTACCACCATTGACAAGTAGTGGTAACCATCAAACCTTCCCCATCTGTCCTGACTCTACCTAGCAGCACTACCACCATTGACAGGTAGTGGTAACCATCAAACCTTCCCCATCTGTCCTGACTCTACCTAGCAGCACTACCACCATTGACAGGTAGTGGTAACCACCAAACCTTCCCCACCTATCCTGACTCTACCTAGCAGCACTACCACCATTGACAGGTAGTGGTAACCACCAAACCTTCCCCACCTGTCTTGACTCTACCTAGCAGCACTACCACCATTGACAGGTAGTGGTAACCACCAAACCTTCCCCATCTGTCCTGACTCTACCTAGCAGCACTACCACCATTGACAGGTAACTTAATAGTAAACTACACTGTCAAATTTATTAATTTTAGGCTCTTTGTGAAAACAGTGGTAATGAGCCATACAATGAACATGGCTATACATTTGATTAGC
Source organism: Perna viridis (assembly GCA_037379345.1). Lineage (NCBI taxonomy): Eukaryota > Metazoa > Mollusca > Bivalvia > Mytilida > Mytilidae > Perna > Perna viridis. The sequence continues at coordinate 520,549 of CM074522.1, forward strand.
GATTGATCACTTTGATCACTGAATTACAATGCCACACTTTCCTCTAAGGCTGTTTTATCCACTAGATTAAATGACATTATTTTCTGTTTAAGCATTGTCTTGAAATCTAATCAAGTAAAATCAATTATGTTGTAGAATTTCTCACAGAAAATGTGTAGTTTTTATTCTGGTTACAGTAACAAAATTTGTTTTCATCAACATATATTTATACAATGTATTTGTGTGTGTGTGTGTGTACAAATGTACATTTAATTAAATATAGATTCAATAAGGTGAAAAATTAAAATATTTATTATTGAACAACCCCTTAGTTCTATCGATACAATAGTTTTATCTATGCAGTACATGTTCACATGTATTTTATCAGTTTTGAATCTCAGGCTTTGGGCTTTTTGTTTTCCCACAAAAGTTAACATGACCAGCTACATTATATAAATGACTTTTGCTATCTTAATATGAAGTAATGCTATGGGATTTCATGTTCTAAAGCTTGTTAAGGTAGCTCCTTTTGTAATTCATTTCAATTGATTTTAATAAAACATGATAGTAAAGTTTGGTTTAAATGTTAACGACTTGTAAAGATGATATCAAACTAACTTGCTGATGAAGTCTTAGGTTCTAGTGCAGGCTTGTGATTGATTGATTGATTGATTGTTGGGGTTTAATGCCCAAGCAGCAATATTTCAGCTATATCCAGGTGATGAACTTGAAATGGATGATAAAATGAACATGTAATGATGGAGAAATGTGAGTGGGATGGGACACAAGGACAATGGGGTTGACAGATTTTGATTGCCACTGGAAATATGGAGAGGTGGGTAGAGTCGGGCAATTTAGCCTCCTGTGGAGGAGTCAAAAGGTTCCTACTCTGAGAGAATACCTCAGAAGGGTTCTTTAACGTGTGAGGAATGTGGTATCTTTCCCAACATGGTGCACCACTATGGTTTTTGGTCAGGATTTTCCTATTATGGTCTGACAACCCCAGCATGTAACATGCCAGGAGTATCCCATTCCACCACCTGGGGCACACAACCCAGTTGCTCTGTGGGCAGAGTGCCCTAGCCCCAAGCCAGGGTTCTGAGCACTATTTAGTCACCTCTTACAACAAGCTAAGTGCTGCTGCGGGCCTATTCTTTTCACACCTGGACCCGCACGGAGGACTTGTGAAGAAATATTAAACTAATTTACTGATGATGACTTACATTCTAGTACGGACTTGTGAAGAAGATATTAAGCTAACTTACGGATGATGTCTTAGGTTCTAATACAGACTTGTGAAGATGATATTAAAGTAAATTGCTGATGACGTCTTCAGTTCTAGTATTGACTTGTAGGGATGGTTTTAAACCAAATTACTGATGATGTCTAATGTTCTAGTGTGGACTTGTGAAAAAAGAAATGTAACTAACTTACTCTGTATTCAGTTTGCTTTCTCAGTCGGAAAGAGTAATCAAGAGAACCAAAGTTACAGCAATCCAGTACAAAGACCAGACATGGAAAACACAATGGACATACACAGTAAAGAACACATAGTAACTAAAAACATACACAAAGTAACAAAAGCAAATGAGCAGCTCCGACTCCACTAAAAACTGGGAGCATGGACCAGGTGCACTGGTAGGGTAAGCGTCCTCTGCTTTTCTAGAAACACCTGCCGACCTGCTCATAACTATTTGTTTACTGATTCCAGAAGTACCTAAAAGTTCTACTGGATGTAAGTTTCAGGGTCCTCTATAAGTTGGTCAGTTACATGTAATTTATTTGTAGATACCATCTGTTGTAACACAAATAAATCGAACATTAGGAATATTTTTCTCTCACATTATATTAGTTATGTCAAACCAATTCTGACAAATAATCTGTGAATTGTGCTGATCAATCTCCATCCTAGCAGAGTAGACTCAAGGGATTTATTTCTATCACATTAAGATACAGCTATCTGTTTTAACATGTCTGTGGTTTCTCAGTAAGCGGTGGATGTTAATTCTGTATGAACCAGGTACTAGTAGGGTTATACAGGGTGATTGAAGTTAAGGGAGGGTATGTTTTAGGTACAAGGCTTTTAAGGGGAGGTTATACATTGCTATAAAATTCACATTTTCCATTACAATTTCTGCTGTGGGAAGTTAGTTTTGATGTACAAAAGAGTATTTCTGAAATCTAGAGCACTGAGTTACATTTGCTTTGCATGAGTAGGATTAATGGTAAAGGGGTCTTCAACTACATGTACATAGTATCTGAGTAACAACAGTGTAGTGAAATAACCAATGTTATTTTAAATGTTTTGAATTCACTCATTGCTGTATTGTTAACTTTACTTCTTGTTATTTGTTTCATGTTTTCATTAGGAATGAGAGTACTTGTATACATTAGCTGTTTTTATTAAGTAGCCGTCTTTATTAAAAATAAACCCACCAAAGTCACTTTTAGTTCTAATTCCGAAAAATAGTTACAGACTACCTAACAAGCCTAAGTTCATCATTTGGTTGTTGCGCTATGGCGATAAAATTAATATAGATTGTGTATGAAATAGGCACTTTACAGGATTTGTTATTCTTGATTGGGTTGAAAATAAAATATAAAAGTAGAAGATGTGGTATGATTGCCAATGAGACAGTCATCCACCAAATAGTAAGCAGCGAACAATTAAACTTCTACAGGTCACCACAGTCTTTAATGATGGGCAAAACCCATACCATAAAGCAAGCTGTAAAACACCCCCAAAACAAATGAAGTGAAAGAGTAATCAAGGGAACCAATGTTATAGCGATAATCAAAGGACTGTTATACAGGGACAAAGGCCAGACGTGGAAAACAGACATACACAACAAAGAACATAAAGTAACTAAAATCATACATACATAGTAACAAAAGCAAATTAGCAACTCGGACTCCACTAAAAACTGGGAGCATGGACCAGGTGCACTGGCCTACTTTTCATAAAAGATAAAAATCAACCTAATCTGTATAGTAAAAACGCAAAATAAATAAAGAAATATCACGAGAAAAGTATTGTTTTATCAAAAATGCAGATTAAAATACAAAAAAGGCCTTTGCAGCATAGCATCATTTAATTTGTTTAATCACCTCTGCTATGGTACTATACTTAATCAAAATCTGAAGACAAAAACAAATAAATAGTAACTATCACTCTACAGATTGCTTTCCTATATTTTATCTCCATTTTAATGTTAAATTAATCAGTGTTTTGAACCGATTCCAACTGACTAAAGGATAGTGTTAACTGGTATGGTAGGTTCATTTTATAATCTAAATATGATGTTCTTTTCTAATTAGTGTCATCTCTAGTGACAGTTACATATTTAAGTTACATTTTGAGCAAATTAATGATGACATTTAACTACATATTAAATTCCCTAGCACTTGTAAACTTAGATCGCAGAAACCTCTTCTCCACTCCTGCATTGGGAGTCAGGCACAATGGCAACACATTTACTAAATGTGTTATCTGAATTTAGTGGTAGACAGGTTACAGTGTTGATGAGAAACCCTCTAGGTTTTTACTGAGTGTCATGAATTTTACATGTAATCTACTGAATAGTCTGTAAATTATTTCAATAGTGTTCTACACTTGCACTGGATATAAAACGGGTTTATTTTGTTGGTGAGGAGTGAGAGATGTGTAGGGAAGTGCCTATTAATATTTATAAGAAAAGTAACCATGAAACAACAAAACTTCAATGTAAATATATTTATAATAAGTGTTGTTTAGTTCAATGTAGTGTCAAATAACTTTTCCCCAATTAGTAAGGTTCTAGAATTTGCCACCTTTGGCAGGTGAAATAGGTCAAATTGACTAACTGGAAGTCTCTTAACTCTTATTTTGTTGTCATGGATATTTCCACCACATCTTTAATTCACTGTTTTAATAACAAAGTCCTGTAAAATATTAAATTTGATTACAATCAATCAATCAATCAATTAATCATGTTCTTTTTTTTCCAGGAATATATTTATCTCTAACCTTCAGCATGATGTACTCTATGAAGATTTCTGTGCTGAGATCAAAGACATTTGTAAATTTGATGACCAGCAGCCATTTACTATGAAATGGCTTGATGAGGAAGGTAAGAAGTGAAATATGATGTATTGTCGACCCCCTCCCACCATAAAAAGATATTAGTTGTTACCCTTCCTAACTTAAGATAGCTATCTTATCTTTAGCACACTTAACTTCACATTTACAGCTAAAGGAAAGAGAATTTGAAAGTATAAAACTCTTGTACAACATGGATTTTTTTCCTGCATTGACGACCCCATTTTTCTGAAATACAGACTGTATCTTTTTTCTGTTTATTTATAACAAAGTTATAAAACTCTACTTTTAAGAATGACCTTGTCCATCTAAAAGTTTGTCTACCAGTCAAGTTAATCTGAATGTTTGCCCTGGTAGATATCTTTGTTGGTACATGAACTAACTTACCATGGTGAAATAGAGATGGTCAACTCTCCTGGTAATTTATACAAACAGCAGTCCAAGTTTAAAGAGTGGAAGGCCCTGGACTTTTTAATGTTCCTAATTAATGGTCCACTTGAGTTAACTTGAAAGTCTGAGACCTTAGACTACTGCTAATTTGGACCCCTTACATTAAAAATTCAGAAGAAGTGTGAGTATTTGAACTATTTAAAACTTGTCATTTGGCCTACTCCATGTAAGAGCTGAAATATGCTCTTTTATTGTGTTTCTAATCTGTTCTTTTCTATGGGAGACATTGTCTTGTTGACATTTCCCAATATCTATATTACATGTATCTCACTTTTACTATATACAGTAACTATACTGATCAAAATGCATTGAAATTTGGTATGTGACCTAGTAGTCAGGATATCTGCTATCGTCCGAGTACAGTGATCCAGACATTCAATCCATTGACCATCTTCTCTTTCATTCTATGATTGTTTGTATAACTTATCAAGGAATTTTAGGTCAGTGTTACATGGATGATAACTTGATATAACCATTGTTTTTGTCCATTTTTTATTATTTGTTGACGTCATCATGTGGAGATAATTGTACTTTAACAAAGAGTGTTATTGGATCTGGATATACATGTATATGTTTTTTTTCTTACAACTAGTAATGGGTAAATTGTTGTAGGTTTGAAGTTCTCAGTGATTGGAATTAACATTTTGAAAATGGGTCATTTTATTTTTTTCCTGTTCAGATTTTCCAACATTCACTGAAAAAGTTTCTGCTTTTCATGGACACTTTCAGCTGGAATGTGTTACTCTTTAATCCTAATCACTAAGTCCTTGGATTATTTCCTTCAGTAAGGTACATTTTTTTGGTACCTATCCTGTAAGAATAAGGTCTCTTGCATTTTAGATCTTCAAAAGGCATAGTGTACATTGTAAATTGTTATATTTTAATGAATCCTAAGATTTTATGAAGTATTGTAGTTAGTTTTTCTGTCAAAAGTTTAGTCACTTGGTCCTATGTAAATTTGTCTGTTTGATCTCAGTATATTTTTTAGTGAAATAATAAAGAAAACACATCATGTTTTGTCTGTTTCAGAATATTCAAAACTTGTCTTGTGTACATGTACATGTAATATGATCATTGGATGATGGACAGTTTATTGCTGAGTTATCTTCTGATTATAACAATTTGACAGAACATTATTATATGTTACTATAAATAGCTATAGGGAAGAAACATTTGTTTTATGTTGTAGAAGTTCAAGTGGTGATTTTGTCTTTGTTTCTAGGAAATATATTTTGACTGATTAAAATTTACTTTTAAGACGTACTTGAATGAAATAATTAAATTCATAAGTGAGAACTGATAGAAATTATTGCTGTGATGAGGCAACCCAATAAGTTCACTTTTATTATTTTTTTTTTATCTTTAGAGACCAGTACATGTAGGTGAAGTTAACAGTTTGAATTTATTTTCAAGTAACCTATGTTCAGTATCTTTGCAGGAAGAGTTAGATGAAGCCAACAGACTGAATTTTTTTTTCAGACAATTCACCCATGTGCAATATCTTCACAGATATTATACAGTCAAAGCAGTCTAATTGACTTAACCTGTATTTAAAAACAATATAATTAAAATATTCCTTTGTTGTGCCTTCTATATAAAATTAACCTATGTATAAAGACCACCTGTTCTTACATGTATGTTACCTTTGTTGTGTTCCCCCTTGATCGGTCACTGTAGACAGGTTTGACTGTTGATGAAGCTAAATTACTGAATTTATTTTTCAGGTGATCCATGTACAATATCTTCACAGATAGAATTAGATGAAGCTATCAGACTTTATGAAATTAACAAGGACTCTGAACTGACATTACATGGTATAGACTAGCTTCCCTGTCAAACATTTTACATGCAACCAGAGGAAAATGGTGAAAATAGAAAGTGGTTAACTATCAATGACTCAAAACAAAAAAAAAACATGTTAAATACAAATAGAAGAGATAATCTGTCCTGTAAAACAGACAAAAGAATGCATTCAGTGGTCATTATGTTAAGGTCTTAACACTAAAATGTCCTTATTTACTTTAAAGCACTGGTAAGGTAAAGATTTGTACAGAAGTCAATAAAAAAATTAATTTGTGTAACTTAAGCAATGATTATAACAAATGTTTCCAGGTGCAAAACATGGACTTTGTCATTGTTCAACCAGATAGCTGGCAGCTATTTTCTTATTCGCAACTCCTCTAAAACTACTTTATGAAATTTGACAAAACTTTCACAAATACTTTATTACATGATGCCATTATGCACCTTCTATTTTGTTTTTATGTCTAAATGCCTTAAATTACTAATGGGGTTTCTTATATGGTTTCTAGGGGGCTTGGGGTATCACTAAGTGATCTTTGCTCTATTTTTTCTTGGCATTATTGAGGAATCTTATTAATTTTTAGTTTTTCCAAATGTACCTCAAAGACCTGGAATGCCATGTGTTGGTGAAGACAGTAAGTATTGTTATACTGTGTAGGTTTTACAGTGCCATGGCGGCCGAGTAAGCTCACAATTCCAGGCGGGTCACAAAGTAAAGAGAATTGTCACTAATCTACAGTTTGTTACGATTATACAGAAAATACATGTTACAGGATGTAAAGTTATTTTGACATCAGGAAATTTCACAAACTCACATATACGGTGCGCTCAATCATATTATTATCCAAAAGTTCTCAAATTCCTTAATACGGATTGGATCCACATGGCACAGGGGAACAACATAACAGACAACAACAGGCAAGGAATTCTCCATATAGCAATAACTTTGTGTTAAGGCAAGTTACACTATTGTCAACAATATACAATCTATAACCTCGGACCACTGTCCGGAACCTTGGACCATTGTCCGGAACATGATAACTTTCTGTTAAGACAAGTTATACTGACATTAATAATTCACAATAACCTCTGATCATTGTCCGGAACCACGGAACATATTGTTTGGAATACAAATACTTCCTGTTAAGGCAAGTATACGTCAAAACCTCGGAGAAATATCATCAACAATAATGAGTTAACTTCCAGTTACAGCAAGGGACGACTCTCAAAAACAATATTGCATCACCTGTCTCCAAAAACACATCCCTTAGCCACATCAAATAAATTCCAATCTTACATTCAGTCTGCAACCATATATCCATGAACATCAAGTTTGATCGGCTATCCCATTCTATTCCACTACTAAATTTCAATCTCCAATCTTTTCTTAAACTGAAAATCAAAGCCCTTATATTCGGTTCAACACCAATATTACACCAACTATGCACCAACTATTTTAATTATCATATCTTGCATAACTGACCTAAATTAAGCACCAACTTAGTACCAATTTCATATTAATCAAAAACTTTGACAACTACTTAAAAAGAGTAATCAAGGGAACCAAGGTTATAGCGGTAATCAAAAGAATGTAATCCAGGGACAAAGATCAGACATGGTAAACAGACACACACAACAAAGAACATAAGGTAACTAAAATCATACATACAAAGTAACAAACATAAATGAGCAACTCGGACTCCACTAAACAACATCTTATATGGGTAACATGGTACTATACTTCATCACCTTTCCTATAGTAAACCACTTAAAATCATAATAAAGATAAACTTCTGGAAATAGGACTAATAGTACAATGACTAAATCAAAATATGCCTATCTTAAACATGCAACTATTGCCCATGTACTATTAATTATCATGAAAATATACACCTGTACTATAGGCTGAAAAAATGAATCTTTACTCCATTTATATCCAAGTACTCACTAGTACTTAACCTATTTAAAACAGTTTTTTTATACATATATACTATGCTTCATTGTTCTTATGTACAGGAATAAGGAAATTAATAAATAAACCAAATTGAAACTTTGGGGTTCAAGGAAAAATAACTGTTTCAGTGAAACTGTGGGGACTTATACTAAGTAAAAACGTATTATAGGGTGTTGTCAGGTGTGATTGTACAAAACATTGGAAAGTTTTAGAAGTGTAAGATGTCTTATCAGTGTATTTCTGTCTTCAGAAAATATGTACAGAAAAGGAGCAAGACGATGGAGGAAACTATATAGAATGAATGGTCACTTGTTCCAAGCTAAACGATTTTCTAAGGTATATTACCTGTACTAGTTTTACATACAAAATATTATTTTTTATGACACTGGCTTCTTTATCAAAAGGTCAGTGAAATTTTTTTTCGTCTTTTGGCCTATGAATTAAAATCATGAGATACCGTGAAAGTACTTAATTTGTGGTGACCAATTTTCATGGATTAGGGAAGAAATACAAGTTCGTGGATTCTTGAATTTGTGGTTTTGAGGTTTTCGGTTTACAAATCCATGGAAATCTCATTTTCTTTGGGAACCAAATTTCGTGGTTTTGCATATCCTCAAAAACACAAAAATTGGTACTTTCACAGTACATGTATTGTTATAGTGATGGAAAGAGAAAGTTGTTAGTGACTGACAAAATGGCAATACTGAAGGTACAAATGTGGGGAAATCTGTTGACACGTTAAAGAAAAAATCTTACAACACTAAAGAGCAACAAAGTACACACAGAACAGCACAAACCCCACTAAAATACAGTCATAGCAATGATTTTTTTTAAATGGTTAAAGCTCTGGCATGTTTATAGAAAGTTATTAATGGCAAAATCCAAAACATGTGCTGTTACCCTCTGCCAAAGTTTTGCAATGCTGTCAAAGTATAGACACCTGGTTGTGATGTTTATGTTAAGTTGTCTTGTGTATTGGAGATTGTATAACACAAGACTTGTAAATCCATAAAGTTATAAATTTCTATTGACAATTTTAGATTGATTTTAGTCAACTGTTTACTTTGTTTAACTGATGAAAATTTCTTTATACTTTCAGAAAGCATTCTGTTCATTTTGCTCTGACAGAATATGGGGACTTGGTCGTCAAGGTTACAAATGTATCCAATGTAAATTGACAGTACACAAACGATGTCACAAGCTGCTCAAAGTTGTATGTGGTGCTCCAATAATGGTATGCTCTTAATGTTTAATAAAATAAGCATCCTTTTCTCTATGAATGTGTACATTTGTGCATGTATGGTAATATTGCCATGTTAGAAGTACATTTAACTTTCTTACCATGACATTTTAAAAGTACTGCTGGACTATACTTTTTCAATTTAAAACAGTGTTATGAGCTGAAAAATGCTGATCGAAGTTTTGTTGTTGTGTATTTTGTATTTACCATTCAGAAGTTATAGCCATTTTTCACTTTACAGATTTGGCCTGCAGGATAGCTTATTCAGCTTATATTGTAATCTTTTTCCTAGAAAACCAAATTTTAAATCAGTGCATTCTTTCTGTGTGGCAAATCAGTGACCAATACTTTGGTTGAAGATAAATACATTATAATGGTTCATTTGCTCTTATCACTATAAATCGTTAGAAGCAACTCATAATTTCAGAATCAAAATGAAGGTCAAAGACCTGATTCTGCCAAATACCAGCGCCCACCACCCAAGATACGAGAATCACAAGATTATGTTGGCCTGAAGGAGAATGGGGAATCAACAGGTAAAGATCATCTCTTCTTTGTTCCAAAATGCTTATACAAACAAATGTTTGTTCATCAATCTTTCCTATGGATAATACAGATTTGGAGGTCAGGATCTGTTGCCCTTTGAACTATGGAAGTTTTATTATGTCAATAAGATATGTTGGTTAATATGTAGGGAATATTTTAAGTATTTTTTCAATGGTATGAATTTAATGTTCATTTTATACAGCAAAATAAGTGTAGCTAGCTAATTACATGTATATTAAAAAATGAAAAACAGAAATTAAGTCTATACACCAATGAAAAAAAATATTTATCATAGTCCTTACATATAGATAAATTTTGAACATGAAATTGATATTTTCTCTATACTGAACCACAAAATTTTAGAAGGTCTCGTGGAGTAATCTGAAAAGTAATCCAGACAAAGTAGATGTGGCCTTGTTAATGGAAAAATCTTTCATGATGTATTAAACCAGCAGATTTCTCTTAACACGTAAACAAGGACAATAAGTGTAGAATGCAGAGAGAAAATTCTGAAACAGATCAGTCAGATCTGGAATTAAAACAGTTCTCTGCACAAATGATAAAACTGTTCAATATAGACACCATTTGTAAATTATGCTTTAACTATATCTGTAGATAAGTTTCATTGGGAAATATTTCTTTTAAATTGATTCAACAGTTTATCAACTAGATATTATGTTTATGCTCAGGCATACGATACAATTTCTTAATCTAAGATACTTCAACAATGATGAAAACAGTTGTCTCCCTTACAATTGAATTGCGATAGTTCAATATAGCTGAATAAGCATACACCATTGAAACAGAAAGTTATGATTGATTTCTCTTCATTACAGATCATGTAGCCTCCATAGAAGTTAATACAGGGGTACGTATACACCATTATACATATTATATGTCACAATTTATAGGAAACCTGAGAATTATTTATTCGGGACTATTTAATTTCATCTGTTGTTTGATAATAATGGTTGATTCACTCTAGGGATTCAGGTATTTATTTCATCTGTTGTATGATAATAATGGTTGATTCATTCTAGGGATTCAGGTATTTATTTCATCTGTTTAGTTGTCTACTGTCTATGTTTTATTTGTTATCTGAAACTTACATCAAAGTACTTATCAAACAAGAAAAATTGTCTCTGATAAACCATTTCTCCTTTGGCATGGTACATGTGGATATTTTTCCTGTTAGAAATGTAAAACATGAATATGCATGTATGATCACATTTTGAAATGATACTTATATTCTTTTACTTGCTATTATGTATCCTAAATAACCCAAGACCACTTAAAGCTTAGAATCTACTTGTTTGATTTTCTTATAAAATATTTTCAAATATTTCTCCTGATGAATGAAAAATAAGTTAATAACCGTATTTTAAACATTTTCTTGGTATAGATGGAAGAAAGTGAAGTATTCAGTGAGGTATATCTGTATAAACATAGCTTCACTTGTCAGGTGGTATTTATGGAAATACTATATTTTATTGACAACTGTATTGTTTTTCTGCCTTATAAAAATATCAGCATAGTCCAATGACCATATAACAATAAATTGACTTAGTCATTGCCAATGACAACATAACAATAAATTGACTTAGTCATTGCCAATGACAACATAACAATAAATTGACTTAGTCATTGCCAATGACAACATAACAATAAATTGACTTAATCATTGCCAATTAACAGAATTATGACATTGAAGGTCTTACCTATTGGACTCCATGTGACTTTAAAACTGACATCATTCTGTATGTCCAATGATTTATAGATTGAACCCCTGCACTTCAAGCAAGACTTGAAATAATAGGTAGGGTGAGGCATTTGTCTACTTCAGGTATAAATGAAATGGTACCTTCAAAAATTTTTACATTGAACTGTAAAACTATTTAAGAAAACAAAACAGACTCCTTACTTTCTGAGGCAGGATAGAAACTTCAAAAGATAAGATATTGAAAGCCTCTCATCAAAATGATATTCTCAGAAACATTGTTGGATTTCTTTTGAGTTGTAAATTATTTGAGACACCAGAAAGTGCAGAATGTCTCTTGACATTAAAGCACAAGGCCAAAAAGTCAATACATGTTGAACTTTAGCCTTTAAAAGTTTGGGAAAATATAGTATCTCCATGTTATACCTTATGGCAGGTTATTTTGGTGAGTGTAAGATTTTGTGATTTTAAGGCAAAAAGGTATTCAAAAAATTTTGGCAGCTACTAAGTGATACACTTAGTATGTAAGGCTAGAGTAAAATTTTGCTGAATTTATTTTTGCAGTTTTAGACTGACCACTAAAATATGCCAAAATTAGCACCCCACCAAAATTATCACCTGTACTATAATACCTGAACTTGTGACCCCTTTCTATTAAGGTTGTGTTGTTGCATGGCAGAAGGGCTTGTTTGATATTTATGTTTTGATTAATATTTTATTTCAGATAATTAGAATTATTGTTTCAATTATTGCTTTGTATATCTACATGTACAATTTCATTTTTTTTTCTGTATCTCCAAGGATTTTTTTTCTTTTTATTGTCATATTTCAATTACAAGTTTTAACATTTGAGTTGCTAACCCACTGATGATCATATCTCCTTCTTTAAACTATTGATGTTACAGTTTCGTTAGCTGAAATATTTTTATTATCTTAATATTATTTTTTTTTAGTCTTTTCAAATCATTAAACCTGGATTCATTTATATTTTTCTAACCATATTTACTGAACAAAATTATGATATGAGGTTGTTTACACCAATAATTTCTCTAATTCTATCCTTAAAATAAAATTAAAACATGGTTAAGTTTCTTCAATACATGGATATCAGAAAAAAATGATAAAGGAATGTTTTTGCACTAACAGTGATTGTATATGTGAGTGTTCCTGCTTAGTTGTGTCGATATTGTCTGGGTGCTTTTCATGAAATAATGTTGTGTGCATTCACATGGAATACAACATAGTTGAATATAGGAGTGCACATAATTTTTTTTAATGTTTAAAGTCTGCAATTGTGTAAATTCATGAGCTTGGGTAAACCTTGACAAATTGTATGTCACTATTGACTAATACAAATTCTCTCATTCTTTAAAACTTATCATTCTTGACTATAATATTTGAGTTGTTTCCCCTTGCACAATTTGTTCCTTTCATGTAAATTGAAAAAGCAAAAAGAGATGAAGTAAAACAAGAAACAGAAACAGAAAAGCAATGTCACAGTTACTGGAAATTGAAACCCAGTGGTCAATTTTACAAAAAAATTGTTAGTGTAGAATTAGTTGTAAGTTATGGAAACACAATATGACATCCGACTATATATTATATACATAGAATTTTTTTGTGATAGGGACTTCAGACTTTTTTATAAACAACTAAGTAGTGGTTAGGTAATGTATAGAATGCATATAACATATGTATGATTTGGACATATTACAGACACACAATGATAATGACGGAAGTCGAGTATCGCTGGACCAATTTCATCTGCTGAGAGTTATCGGTAGAGGAAGTTACGCCAAGGTCTTGATGGTAGAACAAAAGACAACACAGAGAGTGTATGCCATGAAAGTTATTAAGAAAGAGTTAGTTAATGATGATGAGGTTAGTATCATACTTAGGCCATACAAAGTTATTTATTTAGCTCATCATTTCTGATCGGGAGACAAGACAAAACAAAGTAGACAAGACGAATACTTTATTAAATTATTGTTGTGCCTCAAAACCCATTTTAAAACCATTTCAATAAATTTTAATTGAAAAATTACCTTGTTCATCATTTTATTAGGCCTACGATAAATGTTAAAAGATCCCTTCTCTTTTTAGCTCACCTGGACATAGGCCATCTGAGCTATTGCCATCACTTGGTGTCTGTCATTATCGTCGTCGTTAACAATTTTCCATAACTCTTCTCTTCTGAAACTAATAGCCCAATAATGACCAAACTTGGTATGTATGTTTCTTGGGGTATCGTGCATAGAACTGTGGTGGGGATTTTTGATCCGTCGAAAAACATGGCCACCATTACTAAAAAAAGAACTGGGTCAGACAGTAGTTTTTCGCATATATCTCCAAAACAGTTAGATTTAGCAAAATTATTTCTATAGCTGAAATGACCCTTATTATAAGGCCTTCCAAAGTCTTCAGGAATCAAAGTTGTCAGGCAACTTCTTGTAAGAGTTATTGCCCTTGAAAGATGAAAATGACAGGGTTTTTTTTTACAGTTTTCAGCCAATATCTTGATAACTTTAATAGGTAGAAAGAAACTTCTTATCTCTGAAATTATCCTGATGATAGTCCTACCAAAGTCGTCTCGAGTCAAACTTGTTGGACAACTCCTTGTTATTTTGCCCGTGAAAGACAAACTATCACCAGGTGAGCGATTCATGCTCCTGGGAGCAACTTGTTTGTGGAGCTATAAAAAGTTAAATGAACTCCATCCCTTATTGTTCTTCATGATAAATGGCCTGAGAAACAAGAAAATTACTTTATTGGGCCTTGCTGCAAGTAAATAAATATACTGTACAGAGGTGACCATCTGGCTCAACATGTTGAACCAGGGACTGCTTGAATGATCAAATGTTTTGTTTTATCTGTCTTGAGGATGTAAAGGTGCCAACAAACAATCAGTTCATCAATTCATTAATCAACCCTTACCACATCTTTATTTTGAGATGGTTATTTTATACATGTAGGTAAGCACTGCCAACACTTTAATTCAATGTCAGTACATACAATATTTAGTATTGTCACAAAAACCTTCATTGCATCTTTAAGAATGAATCCAAATGTTCTGATCAGTCACCAGATATACTCCAAATCTCTTTTAGAGAAATCTGTTATGGATTTTTTTTTTACACTTAACATAGACACAAGATATTTGTTAGTGGTTAGCATGTAGGAAAATTTAATTCAAGTATGGAATGTTCATTTGTCTTTGTAGGATATAGATTGGGTACAGACAGAGAAACATGTGTTTGAAACCGCAACAAATTATCCATTCCTTGTTGGTCTACATTCCTGTTTCCAAACAGACAGTCGGTGAGTATCCAATCTTGGTCTGACTAAATTCCTGTTTCCACACTGACAGTTGGTGAATATCTGTTATTGTCGGTCTACATTCCTCATTCCAAACTGACAGTCAGTGAGTATCAGTTACTTGTCAGTCTACATTCCTCATTCCAAACTGACAGTCAGTGAGTATTAGTTACTTGTCAGTCTACATTCCTCATTCCAAACTGACAGTCGATGAATATCTGTTATTGTCAGTCTACATTCTTCATTCCAAACTGACAGTCAGTGAGTATGAGTTACTTGTCAGTCTACGTTCCTCATTCCAAACTGACAGTCAGTGAGTATCAGTTACTTATCAGTCTACATTCCTCATTCCAAACTGACAGTCGATGAGTATCAGTTACTTGTCAGTCTACATTCCTCATTCCAAACTGACTGTCAGTGAGTATCATTTACTTGTCAGTCTACATTCCTCATTCCAAACTGACAGTCAGTGAGTATCAGTTACTTGTCAGTTTACATTCCTCATTCCAAACTGAAGTGAATATCTGTTCCTTGTTGCTTTACATTCCTTTGTTCAAACTAAGAGTCAGTAAGTATCTGGTTCATGTCAGTCTTTGTTCCTATTTCCAAACTGATAATCGATGAGTATCCATATCTGTTTCCAAACTGTCAGTGGGTGAGTATCCATTTCTTGTCTGTCTAAATTCCTATTTATGAACTGACAGTCATGGGTATTCATCTCTTGTTGGTTTATGTTCCTGTTTCCATTCCATTAAATGGTGAGTACCTAATCCTTGTAGGTCTACATTCCTTTGTTGAAACTGTCAATTGGTGAGTTTCCAATCCATGTCAGTCTACATTCCTGTTTCCAAATGACAAGGGATATCTGTAAAAAATATAATAGAGAAAAGAATGTATAATCTTGTATTCTTTGAAATCCAGTTACAATTGAGCTGAAAATTTGTAGATGGGGGAATAATGTGCGTTTTTAACTAATAAACCACTTTAATAATACATCTCTATTCCAATTCCTATTTTCCAGGTTATTTTTTGTGATAGAATTTGTCAGTGGAGGTGACCTGATGTTCCATATGCAAAGACAACGGAAATTACATGAGGAGCATGCTCGGTTTTATGCTGCAGAAATTTGTCTTGCCTTAAATTTCCTTCATGAACGAGGTATATTGCGCAAACGGGTTTAAGCTTACAGTTATGAAATAAAAGAATTTAGTCTTTGTTTACAAAGGACATAGCTTTTTTTTTGCTAAAATAAAGATTTAGTGGATATGGTCTCGGCCAACAAGACTATAGAAGACTTTCACCAATTTGCACCTACATTGAAGGTTCAATGGATCATTTCTGAAATACATACGTCATTTCCAACAGGCCCATCACGAGCAATCCATGATTTATACACCCTGCTTAAATTAGGATGTACATGACGCTCTGTTCAGATCAATGAAGCTCAAAATTTCCATAGTCCTTTGTATTGAACAAATTAAAAAAAAAAGATTTAAAACAATTGTGATTGGAAAAGTTAAATGTAATCAGTTTTACTACAATTATTTAGAAAGATTAGACTCCTTAAATATTGTACCAGTAATACCATGCTACTTATATAAATCTTATTTAACTTAAACAATGTATTTTTATTGTGATATATTTTTTTCCAGGAATTGTATATAGAGATTTAAAGTTAGACAATGTATTGTTAGACCATGAAGGTCATATCAAACTTACAGATTATGGAATGTGCAAGGTATATACACATCTTGTATTGGGATCTTTATTGTTTTTCTATTGTTCTGGCTGCCTGATATATTTCTTATCACAGGCTACAGCCACAATACAAAAATTATCGGCAATTTCCCACGAGAACATGACATCAAACTTGACTGTGACATCACAGATAAACAGAATAACTTCAGCGTTGAACATCTCCACAGAACATTACATATCTCCCCTTTTGAGGTCACTGGGATTGATTCTGCCTTCAGTACCTTTATTCTGCTTCAAATTGTCAGATATATGTAAAGTAAACAACAACAACAAGACACAATTCTTACACATTGTATTACTTGATGAATATTTTTTTATTTTTGGACTGATTTACTTTTACAAATAGAAATGTACCTGTAAATGTTAGTGATGTAATTTGGGAATTTAGACCATTGTGTTGAGCCACAGTGTTTGCTTTGTTCATTGCTGAAAGTTTAATACCGTTTTTGTAATTTTGTTTGGAATTCAGTGGCTTCTGACAGTAGGGAACTTGAAAAACCATGCACACTGAGTTTTTGCTTTGGAAACATTGCTGCATGCACATCAGTGTCACAATTACTAGAATTAAACACAGTAGTAACAAGAAAAAAATAACAGAAAAAAGAATAAAAACATCTGTATTACACAATGCATATTAAAATGAGAAAAAGTAAAATGTTTTCGTTACAGACATGAAATGTGAATGAAATTTTCACCTTGCATAATATGTAACTTTGTATAAATATTCAAATATCTATTTTTGGAATGTAGGAGGGGCTTAGGCCTGGTGATACAACATGTACTTTTTGTGGTACCCCTAATTATATAGCCCCAGAAATTCTCAGGGGTGAAGAATATGGTATGTCAATCAAACAAATATGGATGTGGTCATTAACTGACAATCAAATACAGATCAAGGTCACTGTAAAATTTGAAGGTCAATTTTGTCTGTAATTTGAAATTACAGAGGAGATGAAGCTATACAAATGTTTAAAAAACAAAACATATTTTGCATAAATACTGCTTACAAACATAAGTTTGTTGTTGAATGACAAATCATTTTCATATTGTTCTAAAATCAAGCATTAAATGACCATTAATTCTGCTTACTGTTTCATATTTTGTATTTGTTTTTGGATAATGTGTTAAAAGATGAAATGATTGACTTGGAGAACTGTATTTGTTTGATGGTTTCTAAATTTCCCCTCTGGGAACCCCTAATTTATTTCTACTTTATTTATAATCTACCAGCTTAATGTTGTACTAATATCTGAAGTCAACAGGATGATAGAATTTCACCATTTCTGAAAAAAAATTCCTTGTTTTGCCAAAGGATCAAACTCAAATGATGAGTATTAAATCATGTGACATCATCACATGACAATATTTTGATTATCATTAAAATTCTATCATCTTGTTATTCTTAAGAAAGCTTCATTCCAGACAAACTAGGGTTATCGTTTGTTTTTTCAGGTCAAGATTAACACAATTTAGCAAAAAAATGTGAAATAATTTTTGTTCATGGGATATCAATTTCATAGTTAGGACTACCCATGAATTCACTTTTCAACAAAAAATTTGGCAACTTAATAATAGTATTTTCACAGTACACTAAAAATAGTTTTCTTGGAATGAGGCATCCATAGACTTTAAATGTAGTATACAAAGTCATGTTCTCCTGTCTATATAGAACTTTTATGTTGATTATTTTGTGGAAAGAATCTATAAACTAGAAAAAAATTGATCTGCTTACTACATTATTATATATATAATATGAACATGGCTTTGTAGATTTTAGCTTCTATAATTGGAGAATGAGGATGCTATATCATCAGCATTTACTGTTAACAAACAAGCACCAGCAAAATTGATTCATAGCCCTCAGAAACAAATCATTTTAATAATCTTGAAAATGTTTATTAAACAAAATCCTTGGAACCTTGTTTGTTTACTGAAGTTGGCCATATTGGAATCATATTATCCCAACTAAAGATATTTCATCCCAGTTCTCCAACATTGAGTTTCTTAAATATAACATAGCCTTTGTTAACCAATAAATTTTGCTTTAAAAGGAAGGTTTAGTTCCTGGTGATCGGACAAACACGTTTTGTGGGACACCAAATTACATCGCCCCGGAAGTGTTGAGGGGAGAAGAATATGGTATACACATGACATATTGACTGGTGTTTTCCAAATCTCTTAATTCTTGAAAAAATATATTTCATGATTTAGAAATTTCTGTATAATTTTACATTTGAATTGAAATTATCTTCCCAATTATTAAGTTTTTCAAGAAATTATCAAGCAACTGAGTTTACAATCATTGATTTACAATGTAGCGTAAAAGTAAACACTTTCTCTAGTCTTATTACATGTACATGTTCATAGAGTCTTACTACATGTATATCAATTTGGAAATTCTGATTTTCTCTTCTCTTTAGAATGCAAGCATATTTCTTCTCTGTTGAATAAGGAAATTTTTATTAAATTTATTTATGAAAACATTTATAGAAAATTATGTGTTGTTGGCATTTTTTATCTTTGATGTATCTTTTTATTTCTCAAATTTACAACAATACAAAACTAACAATTAGAGATACATTTATATTTCTTTTTTTTTTCAAGAGAGAGATTTGGAGAACTTAGAACATATGTATTTGTTGTGTATGAGTATCCAGTATCAAGATGAAGAACATATAAATTCATTTTTATTTGTTGCATGCCTTGCTTTTCACTATCTATATACACCTTGCTTGTGATGCATCCTGATTGGAGTAGTATAGATATATATAGGTTTATCAAAAGTCAGAGGTCATTTACTATTCTAATCTCTCTGTTTTATTTCATTCCCCAGGTTAAGAATTAACATTTTCTGCTTTAATGATAATGGGGTCACATGTAAAGATAATTTTTATGATTATCATTGACTTGTGGGACTTTCTAAGATATTGACACTTGTTCTGAATATGATAATAAAACATGTGTTACACTGCATTTGTGTCATGTATAGTAGTATTTTTGTCAGTCTTATTAGAAACTAACATATGGCATTGCTTCTATAGTCTGATATCTGACAGACAATAGGTAGACCAGTGGGCACCAATTGTGCACCTTAACTTGATAATTTTATTCTATATTTTAAGAGTAGGCAGATCTCATTTAACCCTTATTCTTACAATAGGAATGCAAGTTCACAAGTCCTTTGATTTTAATTTCTGTTATATAGGAGATGTTTGTAAATATTCATACATTAGGATATAATTTGATGTACCATGTAATCTGTTGTAAATATATCATATTGAATTTTGTACAGATCAAGTTTCTTCCTTGGCATCAATTCATTACTCTATTCGTTCACTTTTGCAGATATCTTACACTTATTCTAAAGTCAAATCCTTTGCACCTAAGCCTTCCAGCTTAAAAAAAATATTTCTAGAAAAAAATTATTAGAGATATAATTTCTGTCAATGTCAATTATTTGTAACTACTCTAACTTTTTCTCTTCACTCAAACTGATGATTAAATGAACATTAACATTTTTTTTAAATCACTGTTATTATTTTCAAGTGGTATTTAAATTTATGGAACATATTTATTGGATCCTTCCTGAAACTCTTGAATTGAATGCATTTTTTGTATAATTAACCAATCACTGACTTATAACAGCTGCTTTAATGTGAATGAGCCTCTGTTTGAAATCAGGATATGGAGGCATAATTTATACATTTAATTAATCAATTAATAGTAAGTTAATGATATTTTTATTCAGAAATGTGAAAAATGTTGGAATACCTACAAAATATAAATTATCATTATTTACGCCATTTGTTTAGATTGGGTTTTTTTATTAGGCTTTGCAGTACATATCATCTCTAGTGAAACTATTTAATATAATTTATGTTTCAAAAATTAATTTGATTGTTTTACTAAATACTTCAGTAATGGGAAAAATATTCATGTACAAAATATAGACCAGATACGTGCATGTTTTACATTATATGTTTACTGATATACATTCAAGTTAATTGGCATGTGAAAATTAATGTTATAACATCCAACCCAACTAAGTATTTGAAAGTTAAAATCTCTTTAGATATTTTTTGTAAAAGATAAAGTAAAGCTTGAGTGGTAAAGTAAATGTAAAAATCAGAAAGTTAAAAATTAAGTTCATGAAGTTAAAAATATGAACCTTCAGCTTATGTAAGAAATAAAGGTTATGTTCAATATGCTCTGATGCCTCAAAACTTGAAAACTGCTTAAGTCTGAGAATTTTCTTTACAGTTTATGACAACATAAAAAGTCCAAGACTTTGATTAGAGTAACTATAGCAGTAAAAAAAACTCATGTTGACTAATTATGTGATTAATAATGAAATACTTGTCTCTACAGATTACAGTGTTGATTGGTGGGCATTAGGAGTACTCATGTTTGAGATGTTGGCGGGACGATCACCATTTGATGTCGTAGGAGGAGCAGAAAACCCTGACCAAAATACAGAAGATTATTTATTCCAAGGTAAAGCAAGATCTTAAATTTTTCATTTACTGTACTTTGGGGCAGGGGAAGTTAAACGGAGGAAAAAGTAAAATTTGTAAATTTTGTATTTGAAGTTTTGTTGTTTGGAATTTAATTTTCATATCAAACATCCCCACGGAAAGCAGAAAATTTCAAATGTTCTAGAGACTATGGAAAAAAGAAAATTCTGAGTAATATGACATATATGTTATTTTGTATTGGTGTGCAATGTCATTCATTTAATTTTGGTATTCTCTGTTTATATTTTGAGTCACCTGATTTTAAGAAAAGTTGTTTTTAGCTGAGTATGTTCAAATAAAATTGCATTATCAATTTGCTTATAGAAAAACAATTTTTCATGGACTATGGCAAATTTTGATTTCACTAATGAAATGATCCCGATTTTGTACTCAAGAAAAGTAGTTCTTTCATGTCAATTAAAAATTTTATGTTTAAAGCAGGAACTATTTGCTATGAAATATCTTTTATTTTATTTTAATAAAAAAAGAGGTTGAGTGGCCTTAAATTCTATTCTATATGTTGAAACTACTTTTCCTTTTTTTCAGTCATATTGGAGAAGACTATAAGAATTCCAAGATCATTATCTGTCAAGGCAGCATCTATACTCAAAGGTTTCCTGAATAAGGTAAGTGACACCTATACTCAAGGATTTCCTGAATAAGGTAAGGCAGCAGCTGTACTCAAAGGTTTTCTGAATAAGGTAAGGCAGCATCTATACTCAAGGGTTTCCTGAATAAGGTAAGGCAGCAGCTGTACTCAAAGGTTTTCTGAATAAGGTAAGGCAGCAGCTGTACTCAAATGTTTCCTGAATGAGGTTTTACGGCATCTATACTCAAAGATTTCTTGAATAAGGTAAACTTTATTGACACATGTAGTATCATTGCCTCATGTTTAGTATGGGTATTTTAGTGAGGTTTTTATGAAAAGTATCTAACAAATTAAATTTTTAATTTTTTTGTGTATAATTATTGATTTTGTGACATTTTACAGTATCACACATATTGTCTGAATTTCCTCTGAACCTGCAAGCCCCACATATCATTATCCAAGTATAAAAGAGGAGGGCTGTAGGTCACGTAAAGCAAATGGAAATTGATACTTTATCTTACAGTATCCACCTCGAACCTTTTCGTCATGTATTTTTTTCAGAACCCAGTAGAGAGATTAGGTTGTCACCCTCAGACTGGATTCAATGACATCATGTCACATCCGTTCTACCGATCAATAAACTGGGACCAGTTAGAACAAAAACAGATCAAACCACCCTATAAGCCAGAACTGAAGTCAGACAGGGATCTAGAACACTTCGATAAGGCCTTCACTGATGAACCAGTACAATTAACTCCAGATGACCCGTAAGTATAAAACATTACACATAGTCATAGATAAAGCTGTGTCATAAATAGTGACTTCTACCCTCCCCTCCATCGATCATTAAGGGCGGCTTCTCTGCCAAGGTTCAGTCACACATAACAAACTATGGTTGATCCAAAAGTTGTGTCTCAGTAGTATGAGGTTGAGGTCCATGTTATTATTCCTTTATATTCAGGAAGTCATTCTTACTTTTATCAGATACTGCATAGAAAAAAAAATTATTTAATTTTAAAACGTACACAAATCACAACACACAGCAGACACAATGGCTTTTGTTACACCATTCATATTCAAACAGTGAACCAGTTACATTTAAATAATAGTAGCTTTCAGGAAAATCTGGATAAAATAGATATATAATTGATTATCGTAGAAGTTTAGATGTGCTAAAAACTAAACCCTAATAATCTTTTTTTATCTAATCAAAATACATTTATACATTACAGGAAAGTAATATCAGAAATAGACCAGACAGAATTTGATGGATTTGAGTATGTGAACCCACTACTGATGTCAATGGAAGAAACTGTATAGACTACTAAGAAGAACTGTTGATTACTGGGAAAATATATTTTCTACTTGGAAAAACTGTGTAATTTTCTAGGAAATTCTGTTATCACTGGGAAGATCTATTGATTACTCGGAACAGCTTTAAATCCCTGGAAAAAATTGAGTCATTTATCTTGGAAAATGGGTATATATATATCATGGAAGATCTGCTATTAATGGAAAATATTAAGAGAATCATTATAAATACATAATTACCATTGGGAAATCTGTTACCTGAGGAAAAAAGAAATTGAAAAAAGTATTACTTTCATAAACCCTAGAAAGACTATCAGCTTTCAGCACAGATTTTTTCTATCTTTAGAATCCAGTATTATAAATGTATTCCACTGCTATACTGATAGATTTCTGACATGGACAGATTATATAACTAAGGTGTAATATACCACTATGGGTGTGGTCTTTCAGGAGGCCAAAGAGAAAATATATGTGGTTGTCACTTCAAATAGTTTTTTTTTTCTATTAATTTTACCTAGCAATTCCAAGTTTTCTGTATCATATGTTTTTAGTAAAAGTTTAGTTATGTTTAAATGTATAAAAACATTTTCAGTCAGAAATTACCCATGTAAATTCCTCTAATTTTCATCCTTTTCTTTGTTTTAGATGTCTGACCATTGATTTTTTTTAAATGTCTGACTGTTGTGACCTGCCATAAATGTTTTCACATTTTCATTCTTCATTGAATATATTCATTTTATATCTCTGTCACTGACTTAGTAAATTGTTTAACTTTTTATTCAAATACAAATTACATGTAAAATCAAGTGGAACCAGATATATTTTCTTACTTTGGCCTTTAATAGTTCTCGGTGTTCATTTTGGTTGTGGATCAACCACTTGTTTATAGGTTGTGAGAATTAACTTAATATTTTTTATTAATGACTTTTTATAATGCCAGTCTGTTGCATGTATTTCATAGCTATGTCATTTTATATTAATGTGTTTGCCTGCATTGTTAATTAGCTTCTATAAAAAAATGAAATAGATTACATTTAATTCTTGCACAAATCCTCAGTGACATTAGTAGTACATGTACTTACATGTTGCATAAAAAAAATGTTAGAATTTCTTAATTTTACTCATTAGGTTTATAAAATATCATTTTGTGTATAAAAGATTTTCATGAATTTTGTTACAAAAAAAATTGTCTGCTTAATTTCTAACTGATTCTTACTAAGGGTTTTACGGATTGGAAAAGAAAAAATACAATATGTTTGCATATAAAAACTATTTATGGAAAGAATATTTTTAAGTTAGCTCTAAGTGCCACTCATGAAACATTGAGAAGATGAGTTATTTATAAGAAACATTTTGGTGCAGTGCTTTATTTATTCCAAACAGTTTCTGGTGCAATGAAAACATATTTATTTAACCCTGAGTTAGTATTTATATGTAATTATAGATTTTTATGCAGGAGAAGAGGACACTTGTTTTCTTTGTTAATCATATTTAGAAGATCAAACTATTTAGATAAACTAACTGGTATTTATTATATATTGAGAGTTACAGAATTCATGGATTGGATTTCACAGAAATTAGGTTGATCATTGGTGTGTGGTTCTATTGTACATTATTCTTGTTATAGTTTTTATGATTTTTATTGTATTTTTCCTTCTTTGTATCATTATAATTCATTTCAAGATTTTTATTGCACGAATCTGTCTTCCAAATAATACCAGTTGTTTTGACTGTAAGTTAATGGTGAGAAGTTCTATAGTTAGCTTTACCTTAGAAGTTTGTAAAGAGAGAATTGAAGCTTTTTCTAATATGTAACTTGTGGGTGTAAATTTTAACTTTGTCATCATATTTTTTGTTTGGATGACATTAGTTAGGAGTGTGACTAACAGAACTTTATTGAAACTTTGAATGGACTTGTGTATTATACCGTGTTAATTACAGATGTAATTAAGAAATAGCTGTCAGAACTGCACTTTTTTTTGCTCATGAATTTCATTTCTGTGATGTATAAATTTCCACCGTAGTTTTTATTGGACATCAGCTTTACTCATATCCCAGTGTAATAATATTCCTATTTTTATAATTCTAACATTTATCCCTGTGTAGTTTTAAAGGTCTATAGAATTATTATGTTTTCTAACTCCAATGATCAAATGATGTTTGTAGAAGACCACATAATGCCAGTACTCTCTGCTTGGCAATATCAAAGCCATAAGTGCCACATGTGATAATCATATGATAAATACCACATGATAATCATATGAAAAATATATCACCTGATAGTCATATGGTAATAATGAGATACATACCACATGATAATCATCTGACTTTTGTATGTAAGTATTGGCTTACTTACATATGATTGTCATCTATTAATGAAAAAGGTATAGTTGTAATGTGATAATTATACAATAATCATATGAATATTGAAACATTTTGATCATATCACTTTTTCATTTGATAATCATGTTTCATTTCAAATGATTCTCCTGTGTGTAACACTTATGGTCGTACTTGACTTACCAGCACATTAATGTTTGGATCATAACATTTTTAACATTATACATTAAAAATTGAGAATAGATTGTATATGTACAGAATTATAAAAAAATTGAAATATGCTTATCACTCGACAGTTCAATAGAGAAAGTGTTATGTGGGCATCAGTAATGGGTCATAACTTTATACATTCCTAAACTTTATGAAAACTTTGAAGTTTTCGTATTAAAGTTTATGACTAGTTTTCATAATGCAAAGAAGTTAGGCTTTTTTTAAAAAATCTTTTTTTAAGAGGATCCAATTTTCATTATAGAAAATGTATTCATAAGATCAACTAAATTTATATTTAGGATGTGCTGTCGAAAAACTGGGGTCAAAATATGACCTAGAGCTTCCTGTACATGTAAATTCTATGAAACCTACTGATATTTCGGAGAACATTTGATCATTTTTTTATAAATTGATGCAATATTTTGTAATATTATGTTGAAAGGGTATTGATTCTATATATAAATTGTATTCCACGTTAACACCATTAAGACAATGATATTCAGTAAAACCTTTCTAAACTGAGCCTTGAATAAACTGAATGACCTGTCTTTACTGACCCCTGTATAATCCAAACCCAGTCTAAAGCAGATATTACTGAAAACTAAATTATCCTAACATCTGTCTGAACCTAAAACAGAATAATCCAAAACCCTGTTTAAAGCAGATATTTTAAAGACCAAAAATATGTCTTTACCAAACCCTGTATAATCCAAATGCAGTCAAAATCAAATGTTGTTGAAGACAATAATCCAAACACCTGTTTTGACCCAATCAAGATAATCCGACCCTGTCATGTGCAGATATTTTTGAAGGTCCTTCATATCACCTTAGTAAACCCAACTCCTGTTTACAGTCGTACAGGTGTTCAGTTTAGACAGGTTTCTGTGTAATTTACAAGTATTAAATCATTCCTTTATTCCTTTACATCTAACATTTGACATTTACATTTTACATTTGTAAAGTTCAGTACATACAGAATACTCCTTTTTTAAATTTACAATAGTGCTTATTGATAAGAGATAAAATTGTGGAAAGGAAGACAACTTTGGTAGTCTTAATTACACCAATAGATGCTTGTTACATTAAGGGGACATTATAATTTTGTTCTGTAAATAACCATCATTGTACATGTAGGTAATTTGTTGGTCATATTTGAAATGTTTAATCTATTCTTTTGATTAAATTAATCAATTAAATGAAACATCAATTTTTGACCACTTTGTATGAACTAATTGGAATTGAAAGGCACTATATAATTAGGAGTTCAGTTGTTAAATGAATTCCTTGTAATAATCAATGCAGTCATTTCTAAAGCCAATATTGAAATTCTCTTATTATTCATTTTTAATTACAATAAATTTATTCTAGATCAAATATTTTGTTAAAACTCATTGCAACATATCAAATGTAATTAATTGGTCTTTCATACATGTAGTGTTTACGTGTTAGTGTACAGTTTTGTTAATTGCTGTAATACTGCAAAAAATATCACAGTTAATATTTACTTTTATGTAGAGGTAAATTTGGGACTGCTTCATTTTGCAAATATTTTTTTTTTCGAAAATAACCTTTAAGTTACTTTGAATAGATTAAAATGATTACATGTCTGCTTGTTTTAATAGATAAACTTTAAGGTGTTTTGGTCTTACAACTTTTAATCACTTAACTGTTCAGAAATCATGATATAATATTAATATAGCAATATCTAATATACTTTACACATGAAGCACATTATAACAGTATTCAGAACTTTGTCTTTTTCATCTTTAAAGATTTTGATTCAAATATTATATAAGAAAAGAGAAAAGTTTGAACAATAAACAAATTAATCTGACACATTAAGGGTCTTAAACAGGCTATCCATCTACATACCACGATGTAATTCATGTGTAAATCATATTCTAGTCCATAATTATGTATAATAATGTAGATAGTCACATGATACTGTGAGAATCTCTTTCTAAATGATAAAAATATTAACTACAGATCTTGGACTTATTATTGTTTTGATGGTAAAATGTGTAGTCAATGTTTGTCCACTATCTACACATATAGGAGATGGAGTAAAACGTGTTAGCTTGAGACAGAATAAGATTTGGGTGACAACTTCCCGTGAACTGTAACTTTTGCAGCGTTCTAGAATGTCTTTCCCATCACCTGGAGCAAGTGCAGTTTTGATGTGGAAGAGTTGTTTATTATTTTCTCCTCTAGAACTCTAACAAATAGGCTTCTGGAACAGGGTTATGTTGCTACAAGATTGAAGTCATCACTACTGATGTTTTATGGGCGTCATCATGAACTCGTGGATCGTTATGGTGTATCCATCAGCACCATGAAAACTGATTTATTCAACGGGTCATAGTTTTCCTTTCCTCGTTTGTCTACCCTGGACTTGACTTTTTATGAGCAACTCGGCGGGTGTTTCTAGAAAAGCAGAGGACGCTTACCCTACCGGTGCACCTGGTCCATACTCCTAGTTTTTAGTGGAGTCCGAGTTGCTCATTTACTTTTGTTACTTTCTATGTATGATTTTAGTTACTTTATGTTCTTTGTTGTGTATGTCTGTTTTCCATGTCTGGTCTTTGTCCCTGGAATACATTCTTTTGATTACCGCTATAACCTTGGTTCCCTTGATTACTCTTGAAAAGTAGAAATCAAAAGAAAACTTTTTTAAAATTTGTAAAGCTGACTTTAATTGTGGTAAAGTTAATCTTCATTCAGGTTTTTCTTGGAAACCTAAAATTAAAAACAAATCAAAGAATCTGGATACTACTGCATCAAAAATGTCAGACTAGTACAAAGTAGGAATTAATTGGTAAAAAAATCCTGAAATGCACAAAATATCTGTGTCATTTTGTTTTTAGAAAACACATTTAATTCTAACTTTTATGTTATTATAAGGTACAGATTTATTCTTACTTCACATGTTCACCAGTTATCATCATAAAGTACTGTTATCAATTCAGAAAATATCAGAAAAATCCAGGAACAAAGACCAGACAGGGAAAACAGACACACACAACAAAGAGCAAAAAATAGACAAAATAATGTGTACAAAGTAACAGAAGTAAAAGAGCATGGGCCAGGTGCATTGATAGGGTAAGCGTCCACTGCTTTTCTAGGAACACCTCCCTCAAATTGCTCATAAAAGGTCAAGTCCAGGGTAGACGAAAGGAAAGGGGAAATCATGGCACGTTGAACCAATTGGTTTTCATGTTGCAGATGAATACACCTTTACAATCCACTAATTCATGATGACAATCAGTAAACTTCTGTAGTGATGACTTCAAATTTGTAGTAACATAACCAAATAGCTTAACTGAAAGAAGTATAGGGAGGTACAAAAAAGTCTGCGCAATTCCGGAAAACTCTAGCATAATGTATGGGTTGTGATCTGAAAACTCCATACACAGGTGCTGAAGGGATGTATCCACAGGTGAATGGAAAGTTGACAATACAGAATGAAAAGTTATCGCGTTTGTTGTATAGTTTGGTCAAAAGTTTCCCTTTCCACCGATCTCTAAGTATAGGTCACGATATGAGGATGACTTCGCAGCGTCCATATTATCCCTTATCTCAAGTTCTTTGGGCTTGATGAGATGTATAAAATCTCAGGAACTATGTACCGAAAACTGAGATCAGATATATAGGAAGAACTCAATTAAACTATGTCAAAAGACAACCATAAACGAAACAGATATTACCAATTATATGAGATATCAATACTACTGTCTCAAGCCAGGAACCTGTAGTGCAGTGTTTTTTTTTTATGTTCATTGTTATACGGTTTATTTTTTTGTATAGATTAGGTCTATTTTCGTCTTTTATAAATATTTTCACATTTATTTTGGTTGGGCTTTCACAATTTCTTTATGGTATGGGTTATGTAAATCATTGAAGACCGTAAGGGACCCGTAGAAGTAAATTGTTCGTTGCTTGGCATTTGTTGGATGGCTATCTCACTGCATGGCAATCATACCACATTTCCTATTTTTATGCTACATAAAATTAGCATATACCATTCAGTTTTCTTATACTGAGTGAGACGATTTTCATCATCATATTGGTAGACATGGGAATGTACAACTGTTTTTCTTAACAAACCTGTGAAGACCATCTATCAGAGCCAGGACTGAGCCCTATAAAACTGAGGAAAAAAATATTTAAGTATTTTATATTTTTAACTTTCATTTACATAACCATCGACCATATTGAAATTAATGATATCCCAAGCAGTTGAGAATTTCTGACAAGAATTTTTTTTTCAAGATTTGTATGGCTGGGACCAGGTTACACCAATAGAATCTTAAAGCTGTCCTCATCAACTTTCTACTGACATTGTTTGATCATGCGCCACGAGGATAGATGTCTTGATTGGGAAATCAAGAGAATATATTGACAAAAAATAATACAGAAGTGACAGTAATGGGACCATTAAAATATGTCAAGAATCATGGTACTTGACCGAATAAAATAGGTCACTTTAAAGGGACACATAACAATAAAGCATAAGCAAGATGAACCACCTTAAAATAACAGGAACGGCATCAGGTGTTCCGGAAGGGTAAACATTTTCTGCACCACCAGCGTCACCCGTCAATTTCCAGGGATAGTCTAGCAACAACAATACAGCTACTGACTTTAGTCACAAAGGAGGTACCATCAAAACAATTCATATTTGGTTTTGCGTTTGAATTTTTTTCATCATATTTAGAAAACAAGAATTATATCAAGATTCTTTTTTATCTTTAGTGACCTAAAGATTTTGTTGTATTGCTATTTGAGATACAAAATGAATAAGAATAAAGGTGAAAACCACAATCCACAACTACATTGTATATCATGAATGATTAAATATACAAATGAATTTTACGATTAAATTTCATGATAAATAGGACCATAAAGACATGATAAGAAAACAACCAGGACAATTGCAGATACTATCGTGAAATCATGATCGGTAGGTACGACTTAATGTTTCACAAATATAATTCATATGATTTAGCCGGTAAAGTATCATAATTTCGGAAGAACATTTTCATGTTAAACAAATGAGAATAAATTACTATGTTGTTTACTGAGCAGAAATGATAGAAATGAAGACAAAAAGGTAACGGTGCACTGGAAAGTAAGCGAAACATATTTTTATTAAAAGGTTCTGTTAGGTAATATCGAAGAAATGTCAATATAACATAAAATTACAGACACATCATAGCTATAGAGGACAGATATATGAAAAATATGAATCTTTCACCACATGAGAGCTAAAAAATAAATATAGAAAAAGAACAGTACGAATAATACAAAAAGACAGATATCTAAATTAATATAGGTCCGTTCGAGTTGAAACTTGATGTCGTTTCAGGTTCATTTTGGCAACATTTGATTGTTTCGTTACCTCTTGTTGTCTACATTGGTGAGTTCACAGCATTTATACAATTTTGAATAAAGACAAAATAGAGACAAAAGACCATCATGACGAACGTCATTCTCCTCTTTTAGGAAGTTTATCCTATATATCACCAATGATCCTTGTAAACCTTTGTCAAGCATACCCCCTTGAGCAAAAAAGGATTTGCGTATACATGATAAATGCCGTTGAACAGAAAAAAACATTTGAAAGTTTAATTTTGAAACCTTTGAATAATTGTTGGATTATAGTTTTTTTTTAAATATTTTATGAGAGTACCTTGTCTAGGACATTGTTTGACATAATGTATCAAAGCCTTCAGGACACTTACCCTACCGGTGCACCTGGTTCGTGCACCCAGTTATTAGTGGAGTCCGAGTTGCTCATTTGCTTTTGTTACTTTGTATGCATGATTTTAGGTACTTTATGTTGTTTGTTGTCTATGTCGGTTTCCATGTCTGGCCTTTGTTCCTGTATTACATTATTTTGATTACCGCTATAACTTTGGTTCCCTTGATTACTCTTAATGTTCTATTGAAAATTATATACTTTATTCTTATTTAATGTTAAGCAGATAAAACTGGATTTATCAAAGATAATCCAGCGATCCTTTTGTACATTTGTAACTTCAATAACTAAAACTAATCTATAATTTGTTACTTTTTAAATAGGTATTTACAAAATTCAAAGTATAGGTTGTATTTTCTTATTTCATAAAAAAAATTTTTCTTTATGGAGGGGTATGATTCACGTGAACTAATTAGTCAAGCGTCGAATTTAATTCCATTTCATAGTTCTGGTCGATGTGTCTGGTTTGTGTTCCTTTTCATTGACGTTCTTAGCCTGGTTCACATGATTTCCGTCTCTAAATCATCGTATGCTCTCTCTGAGTTATTTCAGAATGTGGACAAACGTGTTTATCGTGTACCAGCGTTGACAACCCTAGTGACTGTTCAAGCCATGAAATATGTGCTGACGACGAGGTGCGGATTTTCTTTTTTCATAAATGAGCAAATGCTGCTTAATGACAAAAACAGTTTTACAACACATTGTCATATAGTGATACCGATATCAATACAAATCTAGCTAGACTACCATCACTCCAGGTAGAAATCTCAAATCTAGTTAGGCTACCATCACTCCAGGTAGAAATCTCAAATCAAGATAGGCACCATCACACCAGGTAGTAATCTCAAATCTAGCTAGGCTACCATCACTCCAGGGAGGAACCTTAAATCAAGCTAGGCTATCATTACTCCAGGTAGAAATCTCAAATCTAGCTAGGCTACCATCACACCAGGTAGAAATCTCAAATCTAGCTAGGCCACCCTCGATCACTCCAGGTAGAAATCTCAAATCTAGCTAGACTACCATCACACCAGGTAGAAATCTCAAATCAAGATATGCACCATCACTCCAGGTAGAAATCTCAAATCTAGTTAGGCTACCATCACACCAGGTAGAAATCTCAAATCTAGCTAGGCCACCCTCGATCACTCCAGGTAGAAATCTCAAATCTAGCTAGACTACCATCACACCAGGTAGAAATCTCAAATCAAGATATGCACCATCACTCCAGGTAGAAATCTCAAATCTAGTTAGGCTACCATCACTCCAGGTAGAAATCTCAAATCAAGCTAAGCTACCACCACACCAGGTAGTAATCTCAAATCTAGCTAGGCTATCATCACTCCAGGCAGGAACCTTAAATCAAGCTAGGCTACCATTACTCCAGGTAGAAATCTCAAATTTAGCGAGGCTACCATCACACAAGGTAGAAATCTCAAATTTAGCTAGGCTACCATCACACCAGGTAGAAATCTCAAATCAAGCTAGGTTACCATCACTCCAGGTAGAAATCTGCCTTCCATTCTATTATATTTTGCTCCATTTTAATACCCCATAATACATGTGTGAAATTTGAGACACACCGTCTTTCAAATTTGAATTGCCGTCAGTTACACAATCAACGATGACAAAATTATGACAATTAATTAAAAGAGAGTGTCCAAAAGATTTGTGTTACTAAAGTAGAAAATAATTGTGTTTGTATAATATAGAGCAGACATCTACCTAAAGTTACATTTTGTCGTCTAATGACAGCAGTATCCCTTCAAATTGTTATGTCTGCTTGATTATCACAGAATAAAAATTAAAGAGAAATCTGTGTAATCCTTTTATTATTTTTGTAAATTTTGTGTTTTTATTTTGTATGTTTCCAGGTGTGTTTTAAAATGCAATATAGAACTAACCCTGGATACACTATGTTTGACCTCGGATGTTCTAAATCACAGGTATACATCCAATATGATAAAGAGTGAAACACTTTTAAAAGCTGTTAAAAATAGACAAGGTATTTGAGTTTATTAAAAAAAGCAATTGTTTTATTGCGCGCAATATTAGAAAAGTGGGAACAATCCTGTTTTTTTTTCACTTAAGAGCAGAAGAAGAATAAGACTAAAAGATAAACAAATCTACTTTTATTGTTGACGAATAGTGGAATCTTCGGCAATATATTCTTAAAACATTACAAAATGTGTATATTCGTGTTTCTCATTTGAAAATTCATTTATGAAGAACGCTGATTCGTCAAATAGAATAAATGTTGTTTTTTCTCAGTTGTCAAAGCTGTATGACTGATAATGGGATTTAATATATATGTTAGATATGTAAAGGTTTTATTATAAAAAGAACATTCTGAAATACAAATACAATATTTCTTTAATCGTCGATCAACCAAAAAGATGTTCTTTCAGTTTTGTCAACACTCAATCGGAACGATATTTGGAAGGCGTTCAGATAGTCGTCACATTATCTGTGAGTCATGCTGTAACAACACTAAACTGTGTAATCAAGATGTCATGTGCAACTCCATGCAACATATACCAAATGGTAAGTTATTAAATAGTTGATATTAAGTAGCTGTCTTTGTAAGAATCATGCAAAATCTGACAAATGTGATACACCCGAAAAAAGGCTTCATATATTTATTTTTGTAATTAAGTTGTTTTATGGGTCTATACCATGAAATGTGTAATTATTCATTCAATTCTGCCTGCTCTTAGGAGATAATAAACATTGAAAATCCAATAGATTCTATTGTATTTGAGTGTCATTTACAGAGTTATCTCCCTTACTTTCGAATTCTACAGTGCATTCTATACAATTTTAATCTCCAATGAGCACGGGTTATATGAAAAACCAAATGTTAATTTCTGTTTACTAAAGCATTTTAAGCAAAATATCAAAAATGAAAGTATGTAGGCTTTCCAACCATGTATCACATTTTTCATGATTCTTAGCTGGAGTGCTACTTAAGTGTTCATTTGATTTTCTTAAGTTCGAATTTGCAGTTGGTGTCTTTTTTCTTGACCAGCAATATTGGACCCTGACGTTTGCCGGCCGAAGGTCATGTGAGCTATTGCTATCACTTGGTGTCCGTCGTCGCCGTCGTTAACAATTTTTCAAAAATCTTTTCATCTGACACTTCCTGACCAATTTGAACTAAACTTTGTATGAATGTTCCTTGGGTTATCCTGCATAAAACTGATGTAGAGATATTGATCCGGCAAAGAAACTAGGCCGCTTTTACAAAAAAGAAATAGAATGTAGGGGTCAGACAGTAGTTTTGTGCATACATGTATATCTCCAAAACTGTTAGGTTTAACTAAATTCTTTCCACTGCTAAAATTATCCTTATGATAAGGCCAAAACATCTGCAGGGATTAAAGTTGTCAGACATCTCCTTGTTAGACTTATTGCCCTTGAAAATTATTATTTTGAAAGAGTAATCAAGGGAACCAAGATTATAACGGTAATCAAAAGAATGTAATTCAGGGACAAAGACCAGACATGGAAAACATACAAAGTAACAAAAGCAAATGAGCAACTCGGACTCCACTAAAAATTGGGAGCATAGACCAGGTAGGGTAAGGGCCCTCTGCTTTTCTAGAAAGACCCGCCGAGATGCTCATAAAAAGTCAAGTCCGGGGTAGACAAACGAGAAAAGGAAAACTATGACCCGTTGAATAAATCAGTTTTCATGGTGCAGATGGATACACAATAACGATCCACGAGTTCATGATGACGACCATAAAACTTCTGTAGTGATGACTTCAATCTTGTAGCAACATAACCCTGTTCCAGAAGCCTTTTTGTTAGAGTTCTAGCGCGATACAAAAAGTCTGCGTAGTTTCGGCAAGCTCTGGCATAGCGTATGAGTTGTGATATGAATACTCCATACGCAGGTACCGAAGGAATGTTGCCACAGATGAAAGGAAAGTTGACAATTCTGAATGAAAAGTCGTCACGTTTGTCGTAAAGTTTGGTCAATAGTTTTCCAAAATATGATGGATAGAAAAAAACTTTCAGTTGAAGAAATTATCCTTATAATATATTCTATCAACGTCGTATTGAGTCAAAATTGTTGGACAACTCCTTGTTTAATTCATTGCACTTGAAAGGCATAATTTGATTTGATCGATTCAGACTCCTGGGAACATCTTGTTTCGTTTTGTCACGTTGTGTCTGTTTATATTCCCCCATAGACTACATTTTATTTTTGTTTTTATTTAATGTTTTGTTTTACCCTTTTAAGTGGCTACATTTTTACTTATTTGTCATTCATGAAAAGTATGTGTACTCACTCAAGTCTAAAAAATAAAAGGATAAAATGAAAAGTATGTGTACTCACTCAAGTCTAAAAAAGGATAAAATGAAAAGTATGTGTACTCACTCAAGTCTAAAATAGGATAAAATGAAAAATATGTGTACTCTCTCAAGTCTAAAAAGGATAAAATGTATATTGCAAGTTACTTCCAAGCTGCTGCAATATATATACTATAGAACACGTTTGTGACATGGAAAACAACTATAGTCCTGCTATTAACAGCTAGGAAAAATTATTTCTTGAACAGAATAAGAAAATCCTTTTGTTGAATGTTACTTGCAACAAGCACTATCATAATTATTATTTTCAGTAAGTCTGTTGTTTCATATCGTTATGTTTTTTACTTTAGTAACGAACTTTGACCTTCCGAGAGATTGTTCTGAACTTAGACCTGAAGTCAAGACGAGTGATGTATATAATATCTATCCTTTCGGAACACCTTTGACTATTCCTGTATTTTGTGATCCCAAGACAGAAAGTACAATCTGGACGGTAGAATTATTATCTACTAATAAATTAAGTCACAAGACTAAGACTTTTGGGTGAAAATAAAATAAAAAACAAATATTAATATTTGATATTGTAGAGTATGAAGTTAACGTGGAGTAATTTTGTAATATTTCAATGTGTGATTTGTTACTTGCTTATTACATTTTTGTTGCGATTTAGTTATTTGTGTTTGCTTGCAAGACTTTCCGTTAGTAAAATGTAATTTAAGATACCGATCCCGTGCAAACGAAGTCATGAATTAAAATTTGATTCGTGGCTACACCAACAGCTTATTGGTTCGTTCTAACCAACGAATATATTTCTTATATAACCAGTAAAAATATGTACTTCACAGATGGATCAACATGAACTTCTATAATGTTTTGGGTGTTTTTCTAGATGTATTAGGTATATTTGATGCAAAAAGATTAAACTGAGGAAAATGATGTGCCACCCATTGACTTATTCGTACACAGAATGGTACTTAATTCCTTTCAGAATCCCGGTTCCTTTGATTTCCCATTAAAGGGTAATTAAAAGAACCAATATTAAGAGTCTTAAGGGGAGCCTCCTTTTAAAAGTGTTCTCAATGACACCCACCTAACCACTTATGTACTAACTTCGAGGTGGGTGGCTGGGACCAGGGTCCATTAGTTCATCTTGGGACTGGGATGAGATTTTAGGCCTACTTAAGACTCTCGATTCCAAGAATATTGGGAATTTCCATATCTTCCTCTGTCGTCGAAGAAATTTGAAAAAGGTACCCCCCCTTTACCACTTATGTACCAACTTTGAGGTTGATTTCAAAATGATGTAATCCAGGGATAAAGACCGGACATGGAAAACAGACACAAACAACAAAGAATATAAAATCACCAAAACAGAACAATACATACAATGTAACAAAAGTAAATAAGCAACTCGGACTCCACTAAAAACTAAAGCATTATATATCTATGATTCTTTGTGATTTGGTCGTTTTGTCCACTTCTTAGTCAGTGTATTAATGTGATACGAGAAAGTGATACAAAAAACCTCGCCTTTACCATTGATTGTATTGTGAATGTGTCACATTG
Source organism: Perna viridis (assembly GCA_037379345.1). Classification (NCBI taxonomy): domain Eukaryota; kingdom Metazoa; phylum Mollusca; class Bivalvia; order Mytilida; family Mytilidae; genus Perna; species Perna viridis. Next base: position 557,997 of record CM074522.1, read on the forward strand.
TTTTTTGTCTCTGGATTACATTCTTTTGATTACCGCTATAACCCAGGTTCCCTCGATTATTCTTTGTCTTTAATAGGTGGTTCGTCAGGGTGTGTAGTAACTAGCAACGATTACGTCCGGTGAAAGAGGAAAACAATCTTTGACAGTTCGAGATATTTTTGGAATTTTTAAAATAAGACACACTTCCCTACAGGAAGATTCTGTATTATATAAAACAATAAAAATGCGACAGGATAAAGTGAACTAATTTGATTTTGTCCAGATCATTCAGAGACGATACAACGGTTCAGAAAACTTCTTTCGAGATTGGAACAGTTACAAAGAAGGTTTTGGTAGTCCTTATGGAGAATACTGGTTAGGTAAAATGAAGAAGCTTCAAAATATCAGATAATAGGGAAGGAATGATGCCCTTTATATTTCCGTTCTGTTGGAAATAGCATACGTAGTTCAGAAGTAATTGGTCAAACTTTTATCGCAGGCGTAGAAATGGTGCTTCAGAAAGTCTCGCATGTACTATTTGCTCAAGACAGTAATAATTGTCCGTAATAATATACCTTTATTGCATCATCAACCTTTTTTTTTCATTGTTAAGTACTCTGCCGCTCACTGACGATGCCTGATATCATATGAACTGATTGTTGCCATTAGAATTGAAATACCCGAGAGACTGTCTTTCAAACGGAAAGACTTTTTACAAATTGATTTAATGGTCCCTATAAACCCTGCTTGGTACTTTTACTTGAGACTCCACCTCAAACTTTTACTAAAGGCCCTGCCTGATACATTTGCTATATGACTTTCCCGGGATACTTTAACTGTAGACACATAACATTGTATTTAATATATTATTCAGGTAACGATATCATTCATCAGATAACATCGAGTGGTAATCACAAACTACGTGTAAATATGGATGATTTTGACGGAAACCATCGTTACGCTGAGTATGACTCATTCTCCGTCAGTGACGAAAGAAACGGATACCGACTGCATGTGAATGGGTACACTGGAAACGTCGGTGGTAAGTAACAACATATGTAAACAAGGAAAATATTTTATATCTTAATCGATTAATATAGTCTTCTTAAAAATGTGGACATTTTTTATGAAAAGTTATATACTTTACTATTATTATCATTTTGACGAATATATGATTAAGTGTTCTTTAAGTACAAAAAAGATAAACAATAAGGTGTTTCTAATTTAGTGGAAAGGAAATCATGAGAACCAGTTTTCGAATGATTATAGAAAAAGAGAACATTATCCAAGGGTAAGGACCACGCACAACAAAGAACACAAATAATGCGCACAGAAAGAAATGTAAATAATCAACCAGGACTCCGCAAAGAAAAAAAAAACAGGAGCATGGAAAGATGCGCTGGTAATGTAAGCGTGAAATCATATATCAATACATTTTGGCAGCCTCTCTCTACTGGGTATTGAAAAGGCCATTAAAAAAGGGAAAGAGAAGAGAATTCTCAACTTTTTTTCGGTATTAAAGCAAAACTGCTATTGCCTGAAAGTAGAGCAGGAACATAAACAGTCTGCTTACCTGTATTATCTTTTATCATACTTTTATTAAAGGAGACATTTTCAATGGCCACAGTGGAATGAAGTTTTCAACATACGATCGTGACAACGATTTGTCTAAAAGCATGGATTGTGCAACATATTACAAAGGAGCATGGTGGTATAATGATTGCCACGTCTCTAACCTAAATGGACAATATTTAGCTGGGCATCATGACTCTTTCGCCGATGGGATAGATCTCTCGATCTGGCACGGTTATTACTATTCACTCAGATCTGTCACAATGATGATAGCACATAATAATAATAAATGAACGATGATGAATTCTCTTTGTTTGGCGACACAAACTTTTTTTTTGCCATACTCTCATAGCCGCAAGTTTAAATATCTGTAGCTTGAATGCTTAGTGGCTAATAGCGACTTTAGATATCCTATATTGATGTTTATGCCTTGAAGGGGATAAACGTGGATCATTCTCACCCAGACTTCCTTATGGATGCTAACTGTGCTCTTTTTATATCTTATTTGTTTCCCTACTGTATAGGCTTAGTTCAAGACTAAACTCTTTCAAGAGTCTCCTTAACATGATCAGTTGCATAATTTGAATAATACGTTTTGAATTTTGATTATATTTTGGCCGTTAGTAATCCATGCTTGTTCAACATACGTGGCTTAACCAAGTCTAACAATAATAGTACTCCTTTTCGTGACTTAGATATTACACTAGAAAAGGGCAGCCTACATACTGAAATTTAGGACAAAAGAGATAATTTCGATTTTACTATTGTTAATTTTCCATTCCTAGATGGTGATATTCCTGAACCCTCCTCCTAAGGTTTTCACATTTCCCAACTAGACTATTTACTTGGTTTAGCAATAAATATTCAAATTAAAATGAACGCAATAGATTCCTCACAAAAGCGGTATCGATATCATAAACTTCTAGAACATTTAATAAATCTTTCAACGTTACAAAACTTTGATGCAAACATAATGACACTTGCAGGTAAAAAATTATATTGCTTTCCTAGTTGAAATGGAAATACAGTCTATGAAACACATTCTTAAAAAAACTACAGATTTATCAACTGTCCTTAAAAGATTTATTTCCAAAGGATAGGTTTTTCAATTTTTTGTCTATTCTAGAATCTTGGTTTCCTTGATTACTAGTACTCTGAACCTCTATTCGACCCTTAATCGCATCCCTTCTATCACATTTCGTCAGTTTGAATACAGCAATACATCAAATCTTGCTTTTTAAGTACTTGATATTACTACTCCAAATCCTGTCCACTAGAATTGTAGTGACTGATGATTTGTAATGCTGATATTTTTTATGGTATCGCCATTCTTTTATATGTTCCTGAGCTAAGTGTCAGTAACTTCAAGCATACTATAGCGGATACCTCAATTTGTCTATATGGTGTATGTTTTGTTTTACATTGAGAGAATGGGATGTGTAACTGAGTGAATTTTATGGTGTTATTTTTTTTTAATATTTGTTCTGTTCTTGTCGTGTCAGTTTATTTTTTACCTTGCATTATTGGGGGATGGTTAAGGCATTATAAAAAGATAACGCCTTCAATTCAATATTGTACGCCCCTGTTCTCGGTCAGAAGATGTTTGTCGTTACTGTATATTTGTGTCGTTATATATTACTTTTAGTGTCATTAAGAAGAATTGTCTTTGTTCTGTGAATTTTACTTTTGTTGTCGTGGCCTTCCAAAGCTGACTTAGATGAAAATCTATTGGTGATCTCTGAAAGTGTTAAGTAGCACTCCAGCTAAGAATCATGCAAAATGTGATTCATGGGTAAAAAGCCTACATATTTTTATTTTTGATATTTTGTTTGAAATAGTAAACAGAAAGTAACATGTGGTTTTTCATATAACCCATGCTCATAGGAGATAAAAATTATATAGAATGCACTGTATATTTCAAAATTAAGGGAGATAACTGTAAATGACACTCAAATACAATAGAATCCATTGGATTTTCAATGTGGATTATCCCCTAAGAGCAGGCAGACATGAATGAATAATTACACATTTCATGGTATAGACCCATAAAGCAACTAAAAATAAAAATATGTAGCCTTTTTGGGGTGTATTACATTTGTCAAATTTTGCATGATTCTTACAAAGACAGCTACTTAACTATTTTTTAGTTAAGTTATACGTTGATGCATCTGTTGCCTTTCACCATATCTGTTATTTGTCCCTACTTTAAATTTATTTTGACGTGTAATCGTTTTTTTTTTTACCAGGCTTAAAGGTGTTTTTAAACTTGTTGAAAACCTTTTGGTGATTTATGTAACTATTTACTGTTTTTAAAGGTTATAGACTGCTGAAAACCTATTAATAATCAACAATTGTATTTAAGGCGCGCGCGATTTGAGGTTATTTTTAATACACTGAATCAAAATATATTGCAACAAAGGATCAATTAAACTACCATAATCTAAAGAGAATGCAACAATTTCATTATTGATGTCATCATTGTTACCGATGACTTTTATTATCCAATCGGATAACAAACATTACAACTGAAGGTATGTTTATCAACGCTATATAACAGACACTGCTGTGGATAAAGAAAAAAAACCGTTTAATGTCTAGAACATTTAAATGAAGACAATTACAATTAAGTGTTGATAAAATGAACATATATCCTAATGTTTGTATATGGTATTCCCGATTGTTAAATATGTCGATTTCATGAAAGGGGACTTCCAATACGTGGCATACCAAATACCAAATTGATCGTGAGCGTTTGTAGAAAAAAGCAAAAATTGAAATTCCCAAACATTTCACAAAATTAAAAAAAAAATATGTTCACAAAAAATATTAAGGATTATACTTTGTCGAACATAATTTATCTCTTCAAAATATGAATTTGTTCAAATTGTCCAAAACCAAAGTGTTAAGACGGTTTTTCTGTAACGATGCAAGATCTTTCGTTCGAGTGATTGTCCGGAGATATGTGTTGACAATATTTATCCGTTTCGTACACCTCTAATTGTACTGTGAAACCAAGATAGCTAACAAGGTTTGAACAGTAACTAAACATTATTAGAGAGTTTTGAAACTGCAGTTTGCAATGGCATGGAGCATATATCAGAGTAATTAGCAAGCTCCATGCTGCAAGCATGAGTGGAGTCCGGACTGCTTGTTTACTCTAAGTCTATGTGCATATCATTTTGGTTTTTGCATGTTTTAGTGCGTGTCATTTTTTTTCTGGCTATTATCCTAAGACTATTTTATATTTTGTTTTAATTTATAAATAGTCAAATAATATTTAAAGTGTGACGAGGAATACAGTCAACCATTTCTTAAATATTTTTAGTTTTATTTAGTTTGAAATAATTGTTAAGTTCTGTTTTAATTTCCATTTTGTAACAGATAACCATTTTTGAATATCTAAGAATTTCATTGAACATATTGTTTGAAATGGAATATTGGAGGTATTATCATTTCCACCTCATGAATATATTCTCAAAAGAAAACGCAAGCTCAAAGTCAACTCATCCTATTTTCAATTATATATATTTAAAAGGAAATATTACAAAATTGACACTGTTACGTTGTTGAAGGCACTGAGTGATAATAATCATTGAAAGTTAGAGATATGATTTTGATTTATTGGTGACCCAAAGACGATACAACGGTTCAGTAAACATCTATAGTGGTTGGAACAGTTACAAAGAAGGATTCGGAAGTCCTTATAGAGAAAACTGGCTTGATAACGTAACTTATATTCATACTATTTATATTTATTGACTTTGTTTCAATGCAAAAAGGGATATGAAATGATGAAACTGCAAATTTGCGTCGGGAGAGTATGTTCCCTATTCTTTTCCATTTGGTGAGTTTTTCTTAATAATGTTGTATCCAGAATAGAAGAAAGATGGAAGAAAAACTAAACACGGTGAACAAATCAGTTATTTTGGTGCAGATAGACATACCATAACGTTCTTGATGGCAGTCTGTAAATGATGACTTTATTCTTGTAGTAATATAACTATGTTCCTGAAGCCTCATTGAAAGAACTTTAGCCCGGCACAAAAATGTGTGCATAGTTTTCCCTAGCTCTGGCAAAACGTATGAGTAGTGATACTGTAAAACGGGTTATTTTAGCTGTTTAAATTTCGCGTTTTCATGGTCAAACCTGCTGCTGGAAAGGTGGCTATACGGAATAAGAATAAGAAGTCAATGCATTTGTCATAATTTTTTTGTTTGTGATGATTTCCCCATTCTATACTTCTCGAAGAGTAAGTCAAGATTTGAGACTGACTTCATAGTGTCTGTAGTGCAATTATCGCAAATACCTTTGAGTAAATTTGACGTATAAACTCATATAAAATATAAAATAATTTTGCTGGCCCAAGAATGCATTGCAAGAACCTTGTATTTTATAAATGTGGCGATATTCTTTTTTCGAATGAGACCCGGAACATCCGCGTGCCAAACTATAACCTCAAATTCGATATGCCTACTTTCTTTGACCAGACATTATCCATGGATTTTGTTTTATTTGATAACTTTCAAAATCCTGCAGATTCCATCGGTTTTCCTAATAGAGACAATTTTAATACTTTTTGATTACCTTTTCCTGGTTCTCTTGATTCTCTTACATTACCCGTCACAAATGTCCGCCGATCTATTATGTGATGTCGTTTTTGTGAAATGTCGACAGAATGATTTACATTTTAACGTGTATTACAGGAAACGATGTCATTCATTAGATAAAATCTAGTAGTCTTCACATGCTCCGCATCGATGTGAGTGACTTTGACGGCGAACATCAATACGCAGAGTATGGTTCATTTTCAGGAAGCGACGAAAGTAACAGATATCGGATGCACGTATCAGATATTGTGGACATTTTGGTGGTAAATAGTGTCCTATCTATCTTATTATGTTTTATATCTTTTATATATCATCTACCTCAATGAACTTGAAATGAAAGAGATACACACTCGTCTGGTTAATCAAACCAAGTTGATCCGTAACTGTAGAGTTAGTGATCTGCAGATGGACTTTCTCTATAGAGCGCGAATATTGCCAAAAAAGCCTATTAATCAGGGGTATGTTCAGCCTTTCTTAGTATCATCACTATAGAAGTTTTTAGTCAACATCACAATATGACCGATATGAAGTTTCTGTCCCACAGATGAGACAATATTTAACAATTATCTTCAATCAGATTTTACGTCCTTCGGGAGATATTACCTACCGATTACAATTAAAACTGTAAATAACGCTACCATCATGTGAGAGTGTTGTAATTACAAAGCAACGCGTTATTTTCTTGGATTGTTTGTTTCAAGTTCATTATTTTATACATATCTACATGCATGTCTTTTACAAAAGCGGCATGTATAGTAACTTGGATATGTTAACCCATCAGAGTGGAACACAATTTAGCACGAACGACCATGACAATGATTCTCACAATTGTGCGCAACGTTACAAAGGGGCATGGCGGTACAATAATTGTTATGTTTCAAACCTTAATGGTCAGTATTTAGCTGGAGATCATGATTCGTATGGTGATGGAATAAACACCGATATTTGGCACGGAAATCATAACTCTCTAAAATATGTTGTTATGATGATAGCTCATAACAATGTGAAATTTGATTGATTGATTGATTGATTGATTGATTGATTAATTGTTGGGGTTTAACGCCCGAGCAGCAATATTTCAGCTATATTTAGGCGACGCAATGAATTGGATAATAAAATGAACATGAAATGATGATGACAAAATGAAAAAATGAATGGGACCTAAGGACAATAGGGTCGACAAACTTTGATTGCCACTAGAAAAAGGCGGTGGGTGGGGTCGGGCAATTTAGCCTCGTGTGGCGTAGCGCAAAGGTTCCTACTCGTTACACTCGATAAGTGAAGCTTCTTCAAACTAAGTTATTATGTCGCCTTTTCCTCGAACGGAACTAACATACGCCTCTTTCATTAAACCAAGAGTACACTAACTATTCAAAGAGTAATCAAGGTAACAAAGATTTGAGCATAATTCTTAATTTTCAATTCTTATCGAGAATGACATACAATGAAGTATAACATCCCATGTTCATGATACTTCGAACTACATCTGTCCTGACATCTGAACACATAGTTATATAGTTGTATAGTTATTAAAGGATTAAAAAACGAGAACATTGTCTACGACTTGAGCACGCCATGTTGTAATCAGATTGCATTTGCCTAATTTAGATACGATGTGTATTAAAAAGAATAATCAAGGGAACCAATGTTATAATGGTAACCAAAAGAATGTAATCCAGGGACAAAGACCAGACACGGAAAACAGACATACACGACATAGAACATAAAGTAACTAAAATCATACATACAAAGTAACAAAAGCAAATGAGCAACTCAGACTCCACTAAAAACGGGGAGCATAGACCAGGTAGGGTAAGAGTCCTCTGCTTTTCTAGAAACACCCGCTGAGCTGCTCATAAAAAGTCAAGTCCGGGGAAAGAGGAAAAAAACTATGACACGTTGAACGAATCAGTTTTTATGGGGCAGATGAATACACCGGAACGATCCACGAGTTCACGATGACGACAATAAAAAAATTTCTAGTGATGACTTCAATCTAGCAGCAACATTACCCCGTCTAAGAAGCCTATTTGTTAGAATTCTAGCGCGATACAAAAAAGTCTGCGTAGTTGTGGCAAGCTCTGGCTCTGTATACGTTATAATATGAACACTCCATATGCAGGTGCTAAAGAGATGTTGCCACAGATAAAGGGAAAGTTGACAATTCTGAATGAAAAGTCATCACGTTTGTCGTAAAATGTGGTCAATAGTTCCCCTTTACCATCGATTTTTATGTTAGTTGTTGAGGAAAGAGCAGGTTTTATCAGATAATTGTGCATAGAAAATGCCATGTGTATTTTCCCGATGTAAAAACAATAATTCGTTCTTTTAAAGTTGAGTTAATGAAATAATCAGATGACGATTTTTATTTACAAATACCCGTTTTACACTGCCAAAATCTGTCATACATTCAAAATTAAGGGAGGAAAGTTTTATATAGATATATAATAATATGTATATATTTTCAAATAGGCTCTATTTTTATTAGATTGGCTCTTCAATATATAATCATTAATCTTTACTAGCATTTGTAATCATAAGTTTATTTGTTATCTACATGAGAGACTTATATAAACTATTGGCATGTCTTGGTTTGTTTTGTATAGCAGTATAATTAATTGTATAATCATCATTAGCATTCACATATTTTCCCCATAATAGTAACTATAGCATTCATAGTTTAAAGTCCTAAAGATGAACATAAAAACATTTGATTTGTTCAGGAAGAATGTTTTTATTTGTGAAGATGTTGATAAGTTCTAAACATTGCAATAATATTTAGATGTTTCTGTGCATTTTTCCCACAAACTGCTTAGCCTAAGTGCAGTGTCTGAATTAAGAATTTCGTCAGTACACTCATAATGTATGATAACATTAGCTACATACTACGGAAACGGTCGAATCCTACTCTATACATTAATGAAATGAGACAAAATATAGAAAGCATTAATTTTAATAAATTTAAAATAAGAAATTTTGCGTTCTGTAAGACGGTAACAGCTACACGTAGTTACTGTTAAAACATTTAGGATGTATTGCATACGTTGCTAAGTATAATTTTCCATGGCATGTTTCCAAAGTAATTTTACAATGACATGAAAGGAACTAAATGAATGAAGTGAAGTACATTTTACTACAAAAAAAGGAATAGAAATCATCATTTCACTATTCATAAAGTTCAAACACTAAAAAATTATTATTAAAACAGGGCATTATTACAGCAAATAGTTCATGATGACGTCAATAAAACGTCTGCAGTGATGTCTTCTAAATTATAGCAACATAATCCTGTTCCAGAAACCTAATTGAAAGAAGTCTAGCGCAGTACAAGAAGTCTGCGTAGATACGCCATGCTCGGGCATGATGTATGAGTAGTGATATGAAAACTACATACGCAGGATCAAGAGGGATCTTGCCACAGGTGAAAGAAAAATTGACAATACGGAATGAAAAATCATCGTGTTTGTCGTATAGTTGGTCACCAATTTTCCATTACCATTATTTATTTACGGGTACATTTAAAGAATTATGCTTCGACGAAATAACCACATTCACGTGGTGCACACTATATATAATGTCAAGTAGATTAAAAGGTTTTTATTATAGATGTTATATCAGGAAGACGAAAATATTAACCGTTCTCCCTGAAATTTAATATCTGTACAAGGACGATTATGACTCCTTTTATCCAATTAGAAAGCATGCTACTGCTGAAATTGAATAAATTATTTAATAATTTATATAACTATCTAATATGTTAATCAGAAGGTAATTTACTAAGATAAACATATTACTTGACTCTGAAGGAAACTATTTACAGATCAAACCAGCAAGTTATAACTGAATTTTCATTATTGATAAATGCATTGATCGATCTGTATGATTGTATAATGTTCCTCTAGACTTTAGCTTATGTTTAAGAACATAAAACGCCACCGTTTTTAAAATGATTTCAGTCCTCTCCATAAATAGAATGGTATCAAAGAATTAAAAAAATGGTGTAGTACAGTATTAAACTTATGATTAACATTGATTAACGTTGACTCGAGATGCACATTAAAAAGGGCTTCAACCCTTTGTAAGGAAATTAAATCGAAAATACAGAACTGCCAATTAAAACGAGGCAATAAACGCGTTTAAGTAAGTATTTCGACAAAGAAAACAACTAAAAGACAAAAAAGTAAACATGTAGATAAGCTGCAAGAACACAAACATCGGGGATGGACAAAGGTGATCAAGACACCCACCATGCTACTAGATAAAGGTCAGCTCTGGTTGTGGAAGAAAATCGATGACAAATACTGTTCATAGGTCATAGAGTGATAAATTGTAATGATCAATTACATCATAGTGAGGAAAGGAGAACAGCATATTTTTGATTGAAGTGTTTCTGTGCTAGCCGCATAGTCTTGAACAGAAGATCTGCTTTACTAAAATGTATTGAGTTTAGGTGTATAGTAAATGTTTTGGACTGAAGTTGCTTCAGTGAGGGCTTGTATCAACGACTATCTTCTCACTACCGTCTTTGGGATTAAAACTACCTTCATAGTACATGACTGTTTGGTTTTAATTCAAAACCGTTTTATTTCATTCAGAAGTATCGGTTTACTTTAAACGCGACTTTTATTTTGTTGATAAAATCTATCGAGCGCTCGGTTTATCATTACATGTTTAGAAGGTGAAATGATAGGTTAGTTTCTTTCAAAGATTGTTTATTTTGTTTGGATGGAGACAATTATATTCTTACTCCAGTCTGTATGCAAATGTATTCTAGTCATGCTTCTTTACGTATCCAATAACTAACATGAATGAAGAATCTCCGTCAATGGATTTTAATATATGTTTTGAAGTCATCACTACAGAAGTTTTATGGTCGTCATCATGAACTCGTGGATCGTTATGGTGTATCCATCTGTCCCTGGATTACATTCTTTTGATTACCGCTATAACCTTGGTTCCCTTGATTACTCTTTGTTATTTGTGAATCTTTGCTAATTTGCTTTTTACAATGTGTTTTGAAATACTCTTATTCGGCATTTTTATGGGGACTGGTATAAGCATCTGTTTCAAATAAAATGCCAAAAATAAAAAGACGACCGTCGAGGTTTTAAGTCAAGAGTTCGCCATAACTATTAAAATAAACATTCAAAATATTGTCCCTGGTTCATGTCGGCTGTGTGCGAATTTATCCTTAAAATCATCTATTACCTGGTTCATGTCGGCTGTGTGAGAATTTACTGCATATATATCGAATGTGTTCTTATTGGTGTGACGTACCGTTATTTCGAAGTTATTTTCAATGGAAGTCGTTTTGTCAGCCAAATCAGCATACCAGATAACACCTTTTGAATTCCAATCTAATTCCTTGGCAATGTGGTCAACATATTCAGTAGAAAGCTTTGCCATTGGAATTGCCGAACGTCGTTTTCTCGTTGATTGCTGTCGAGAAACATTAAATCATATTTGCTTAGTTTCATTGAATGTAAATAACTGGAAGGAGTTACAGTTTCGACGCTTTGACAAATCTGTAATTGCTTCGCTGAATGAACCTAGACTTTTATAGTCCAAAATATCTTCATCCATTGAAACAGATCTAAACTGCAAATGGAGATTGACATGTTTGTTTTATCAGGATAAATATAGCATGGTACATGTGAAGCAAACGCAGCTGACTTCACTTCGGCACATGTATGCGTTCTCCAGGACCTCAGTAGTGGAACGAGCGATACTTGTAGGCATTTACGAAATGCACCGATCCACGCCTGTGCTTCAGAAGTAAAGTTTTGATAATTATCTTTATTTAAGTTGCCAAATTGTGTTGCAAAATTTATTGCATAATCGTCATCTTTTCCAATGCACTGATTTTTTTCTAAACATTCCTTGTACCATCCACAGTCAGTTCCAGAAGGACTATAACAGTGCCCGGGAAAAGTAAGTTTTTTTCGGGAATGTTTTGTCCACCTCTGCAAATACAATCAACTTTTACCAAACCGGAATTCAAATCAAAATGATCTGCCATGCACTGGAAGTGGCAAAATGTTCGTGATCTGTACGAGCAACGCTATTTGCCCCTTGTTTTTGCCTGTGTATAGCTATCTGTTAAACACGTCCCCTCATTGATGCATATGATAATATTTTGATCCACTAGGAAAACAGTCAATACTTCCACTAGGTCCATTTTCGGAATCACAATGACTTTGCACAGTTGTAAATTGGAGACTAAATGTTATAATTATGAGAAGCAGTTTCATTTTGAGAGTATACACGACTGCCATCTGATAACTGAAAAGCTCTTTATATGTTTGAAACACATTGGTAAAGTAGCATAAACCCCAAATGATGACACTTTCTTACAGGTCACTGGTAAGCTACGATGAACGACAAACTTCCTTGTAATATTATTCGTTGCTACACCTAGATACAAATATGTACTTTTTGGTAGAGATTCCTCATACTTTGTAGAAATAATACCAAATCATCTTCCAAGTATACAGAAGAAGATGTTTTCTTGTCCTGTGTGGCGGACGCAGTGTCATTCCAATGGGAACAAATTGTGCTTCTCTACTTGCTGCTGACTTATTCCTTCACTTTTATGAGGCTGACTTTATAGCTGATCTGATCCGAAACAAAGAAAGAATATGCTTTAGCAAGATCCTCTAATCTCAGTTTCCGCTATATAGATGACGTATTATCGTTAAACAATTCTAGTTTCGAGGATTTGACACATCGCATCTACCCAACGAAATAAAGATAAAGTATACTACAGACACTGTGAAGTCAGCCTCATATCTTGACTTACACTTAGAAATCGATGGTAAGGGACCAAACTTTACGACAAACATGATGACTTTTCATTCAGAATCGTCAACTTTCCTTTCATCTGTGGCAACATCACTTCAGCACCTGCGTATGGAGTTTTCATATCACAACTCTACAAGATTGAAGTCATCACTACAGAAGTTTTATGGTCGTCATCATGAACTCGTGAATCGTTAAGGTGTACCCATCTGCGCCATGAAAACTGATTTGTTCAACGTGTCATAGTTTTCCTTGCCAAAAGACGAGATAAATCTGCCAAGGTGGTTGCAACCGAGAAGTGAATTGACATAAGCATACATCCGGCTAGGAAGTGCAAGAACGAAAGTTCCCCTGTTCGATACCTATAAACAGACACCAAGATCTTACACCAGGTAAATTAATCACCGCTATAAAAAGAGGGTGAAAAATTCCGACTGGTACAAGGCTTGATCCGGCCGCTCTGGTAACAAAGCCTTATTTGATTTGCTTGTAAATGCAGGTAGACGTAGAAAATAAAAGACCTATTCTGTTACTAGACTTTTCAAAGAAGAGATAGTGGAAAACCATAATTCCGTGCTCTCTAGTAAGGATGATGCTTTTGATCTACCATTTATGTACTGGATTTCAAAACTCCACAAGCATCCATACAAAAAATCTCTTCATAGCTGGATTTGCAAAATGTACTAACCAACCTCTTTCGAAATTTTAACTTCTATACTCACAACTGGTCAAAGATGGTCTCAAGTCTTACAACGACACTTGTTACTCCTACTGTCAGTTGGTTTAGATTTAGTTTTTAGATTCAGTAATGTTTTACATGCTCAAAACAGAGTGGATTGGCCAAAACTAAATCATGTTTATTTAGTCCTTTCTTATATACAATATATAAATATACAGAAGAATACAACAAGAGAGCATGCTTTAACAAATAAAAGAGTACAAATCATGTAGTTTTTAAAATTTTGATATGCTGTACATGTAAACGTGTTTCAATGAGTTACCTCTAAACAGCAGCATTTGAATCAAAAACTTAGAAAGATCTGAATCCAAGAAAAAGTATATAAAGTTCTCAAATCCAAAAGTATCGAAAAAGAAAGCCACACACATCAATACGAAGCTCTTCTTTGTGCAATACAATGAATGAAGACTTGAATGTTTTATGCATTTTAAAGTTTGTAATACTGCAAATATTAATAAATATTACATTAAATAATTTGTTGCCAGACAAATTAGACCACTAAATTGGTGGAATTCCTCTGTGACCTTTGGACCAGAAGCAGTGGGATCGACCCGGTGATTTTTAAATATAAAGGTACCATTCGTATAATATTGCAAATTTCTATATACTTTGCTCGTGTTTTAAAGAGTAACCTCTGAAAAAACGCGCTGAAAAATATAAATATTTTCTTCATATGTTAATTATGGGCCTTCAGTTATTTAAATGTTTTCGTTAGTGGGTACATTGTAAGTATCACAGATCCGGCCTAAATTATTGAACAAAGTTTGTCTTTCAATTACATATAAAGGACAAGGAAGAGGTAGAGGTCAATATCTTTTTATCGGATCTGTGATGATGTTTATTCTGTGCAAGTCATAATTTAGAAAAGATGCAGAACATCGTATTTGGGTTATCAGTATAGTACGCTTTCTAGAGCCGTGTGAACAATATTTTGGTGCGATGGATCGATCTTTATTCTTAGTTAAAACTGACTAAAATCTGGATATTAAATCTATCTTTCTTACTGAAATATCGAGATTATTCCATTCTTTAAAAGTAGAGCTGGAATGAAAGATTCTCTCATAACAAACGATCTACAGGTCAGCAAAAAATGTCCTCTCCCCTAGTTGGAAATAGAGTGTACCTTAGGAGGAACAAGATTACACAAATTGAATATTCAGGCTCATACTTTTGTTCGATATTAAAGAGCATTTGAACAAGCCCATGTTTTTTTTACGTTTTTCTAGTGTCTCCAAATTTTATAATTTTTTTTTATATCTTTTCAATTTTTGTAACCCAGTTATAGTTCCTGCCGCCTCCGTTTAGATTTGCTCTAATTCCCAGTGAGCGAAACAATAAAGCATCACTTGTAAATGTAAACTGACATTTATGTATCTTATATTATTTTCCTGGGTAACATTTGAGAATGAACAGGAAAGACGCTCAGTGGAGCACTTCAATGAAGTTTTAAATAGAGCAACACCTCCTGAAGAACCAAACATTCATGAAATCAACATTAAAATTCTTGAAATAATATTACGCATAATAAGTTTGAAGAAAGATAAAGCACCAGGCAGCGACAACTTGAATGCAGAACTATTCAAACTTGATACCAACTAGACTGCGAATGTTTTATATCCGATTTTCAAAGACATCTGCAATGAAGACAATATACATAAAGTTGGGAAGCATCATCAAATGCAATGGGTGAAGTATAGGAATATGAAATAATTGGTATGGATTTGTCTATGAAATATGGAGGAATTTTGTTGGTAACATTTTAGTGATGGAGGAATTTAGCCAAATCAATTGCATCTATAGCTTTATTGACAAACGGTAGTGGAAGAAATAATCGTTTTTCCTCATCTTGACTTTTCACACAAACTGGTTTAAAGAGTCTGTGGAAACCAATATCTAAAATGATGGCAACAAGTCTGTACAATGATGAGGTGGGGTCAGAAACAGGAGTGTCAAGACTTGTTTTGTGAAGGGAGTGTAGTGGAGTGAGAGGTATAGAATAGAGTTTGCTTCTAATTTGATGAAGTCCAAGAGGTTTTTGTATGAAAGGAAGGAGACCGTCTATGGAGACATCATATAACTTCGGTGACGTATAGTGGCGATGGCCATGACTCCTTTCCAGTCTTGGATTTTTGTCAAATAAATTCATCACAGTTATGCTATTGTTATATTGGCTTGAAAGGTTTCCTATACTTTTGATATTGTCATTGCATCCCTAAGATATTGCAGTACCTAGTCTGCATATCCAGTACTCCTCTCTTTCCCTACGATAGTTTTTACTTAGAACGGGACTGTTCGTTGGATGATATTTTTTTTTCTAAAATACGAACTTTCATTGAGAGGATTGAATGATCTTATTGATTATAATGGTCATAAACTGTCGGGAATTTTGTGGTATTAATTCCCGAACGATGACCGCACATTCATTTTTAATCTTTCTCGTGTTTCACCGACATATACTAAAACACATAAGTTGGATTCTAATCCATATATTAAGTTTGTTGATTTGCAACTTAAGTCATCGTGACTTCTTACATGAAAGGTTTTGTTTGTAAGAGAACTAGAGAAGTAAGATTCGTTTATAATTATGTTGCATGTTTTTATACTCACAACTGTCAAAGAGGGTCTACAGTCCTACCACAACACTTGTTACTCCCGTAGTGGTATTAATTCAATGTGGATCCTGAAAAATTCGAAAGATCTTTTGGAGACAATCAGTTCAAAACTATTATCTGAATATAATAGCATTAAAACCTATGATTTTTCAACACTGTATACTTCTTTTCCCCATACTCAGTTAAAATCCCGACTTAAAAACATTATACATCGTTGTTTTTCCAAAAAAGATGGTACACCTAGATACAAATATATAGTTCTTGGTAGAGATTCCTCATACTTTGTAAGAAATAATTCCAAATCATCTTCCAAATATACAGAGGAAGATGTTTACAAAATGCTGGAATTTTTAATCGACAAAATATTTGTCCAGTGTGGTGGACGTGTTTTTCAACAAACGGTCGGCATTCCAATGGGAACAAATTGTGCCCCTTTACTAGCTGTACTATTCCTTCACTCTTATGAGGCTGACTTTATAGCTGATCTGATCATAAAGAAAGAATATTGTTAAGCTAGATCCTTCAATCTCAGTTTCCGCTATATAGATGACGTATTATCTTTAAACAATCCTAATTTCGGGGATTTGATACTTTGCATCCACCCAAATGAACTTGAGATAAAGGATACTACAGACACTGTGAAGTCAGCATCATATCTTGACCTACACTTTGAAACCGATGGTAAAGGAAAACTATTGACCAAACTTTACGACAAACGTGATGACTTTTCATTCAGAATTGTCAACTTTCCTTTCATCTGTGGCAACATCCCTTCGGCTCCTGCGTATGGAGTGTTCATATCACAACTCATACGTTATGCCAGAGCTTGCCAAAACTACGCAGACTTTTTGTATCGCGCTAGAACTCTAACATAAAGGCTTCTGGAACAGGGTTATGCTGCTACAAGATTGAAGTCATCACTAAAGAAGTTTTATGGCCGTTATAATGAACTCGTGGATCGTTATGGTGTATCCATCAGCACCATGAAAACTGATTTATTCAACGGGTCATAGTTTTCCTTTCCTCGTTTGTCTACCCCGGACTTGACTTTTTATGAGCAACTCGGCGGGTGTTTCTAGAAAAGCAGAGGACGCTTACCCTACAAGTGCACCTGGTCCATGCTCCCAGTTTTTAGTGGAGTCCGAGTTGCTCATTTACTTTTGTCACTTTGTAAGTATGATTTTAGTTACTTTATGTTCTTTGTTGTGTATGTCTGTTTTCCATGTCTGGTCTTTGTCCCTGGATTACATTCTTTTGATTACCGCTATAACCTTGGTTCCCTTGATTACTCTTGCAATTTTTAATACAACTTTTTGATATAGTACAATGTGGTTAATCATCGTTGTATTCAAATATAGAAAACCGCCAGACTGATTTTGTTTAAATTTTTTGGGATTGTTAGTCACAATTAGTACTTGATCATATTGCACCTTTATTCTGATTTAGCAAATTTTAAGGGGGTTATAGGACTTCTGCGGCGGTGGGGGGTATGTAGCTACAAGTTCCTTTTATATATCATATTCATCAACATGTCCAGCATTAAACATTTAAAAATATAAAAAAAACACTGAGGCTTCATTCCTTGTATTGCGCATGGTAGAATTACTCGGTGATGGATTTGGCTTCCTATTTCTAAAGTATTTGTTTTGAGTACTCAAGAGCTTCATGCATATTTGATTCTAATGCTGCTAATGAGAGATTAGTCCTTGAAACACGTGTTCAGCATATCAAAATTAACTTTAAATTTGATTCAAAATTGTATGGTATTTTTTGTATCATAAACTGACGACATTTTTGGGTTCATATTACTCCGTTTATTGCTGAGGACAATTTAAGTATATTCCGGTTGAAATGACGGTACAGTTAAGTCATGCCATTTAAAAGAAACATATTTTTAGTTTGCGACTTTTATGTGTAGTTTTTTCTTGACTTATATTATTTTGACACTAATCAAAGGGAGGGAATCGCGAGTCCAAGAACTTCATATTAGCACAACGCTTGCTGACTGATCAGTCCGAACATATGATAGATTTTACGAAACTAATATATAACTGATTTTACGAAACCAATATTCCATGTTCACAACAAAAGAAGACAGTATTACAATTGTATTCCTAAATAATTAATCATTAGACTGCACTAACAGATTCTAAATGAGGTTCACGAAATTGGTCTATAAGTATTACAACACAGTATCTCTAATAATTATCTCTGATGTGGCTATGATTGAGTGGAATTTACTGCATTATTGGCCAATTGTCTTTATGAATATTTGATGAGTTGGTAATTGATAAAAGGAAATAGAATTCTACACAACATTCTAGTTTATGAGGAATTCCTTTGTTCGGCGTCACAAAGAAAATAAAAGATTATTGGCTAAGAAATTTGTAAAGAAAAAAACAATGACAAAATACACCGGATGTCTTTTTTTCTATTTAAAGATGTAATTTTTATTTGGATTTTAATTGAGATCTATTGTATCGACTGTACATTTATCATGTAAAACATAATTAAGACAAATAAATAAATGAACATTATATAAAACATGTAGTAAGTTACATCCATAATGTATACAGAAAGCATTGTTGTGAAGATTTGACATGTAATTTATTTGGAGCCTTGATGTGAATAATGTCATTAACTATCGATTCGTATAGAATTATGAGAAATTCGTGTGAAATGATCTTGCCTCTGTATAGCGAGTACCTATTAGCAAGTGTTCGTCTTTTTAAAATCTTATAATTAGTTCGTGATGTGGTTTCAGATACTTGCAGATGGAGAAGTTTTACAGATCTATATGTAAACAAAGATTTTATTATTATCGTCTAGACGTCAGACGGACTGTGTATATAATGGACAATCTAGGGGTATAAAGAAATTCAGAACTCTTCTGACAATCAATATTTGTATGTCTTTATGATCATTATAACATTATGAGTAAAGTATAAACATCTTCTGATATCCCCACAATTTTATACTAGGACTAAAAGAAAACGAATTTTCACAGCTCAAATGTTATCAAATTCATCGCATCGCTTAAAATAATTAAAGCGACGACTAAGTACAGAAAAGGCAACACATATTTAAGTACCATTCTGTGTAAGAATCAGGCAATGGGTGGCACATCATCTAGTCTCAATTTAGTTTTTTTCCTCAAATATATTAAATACATTTAGAAGGAGTAATTAAGGGAACAAAGATTCTAGCTACAAACTTGGAGCATGGACAGGTGCACCGGTAGGGTAAGCGTCCTCTCTACCTTTCTAGTAACACCCACTGAGTATCTCCTAAAAAGTCCATGATGGACGAAAGAGGAAAGGAAAACACATTGAAAATATCAATTGTAATGGTGCAAACAACCAAAAAGCTATTTGAATCTATCCTGAAGTATCTGTGACGTAGATATTTTTGAGTGCCGATGTAGGGGAAAGTGTGGTATATTTTCCCGCCATTTTTCAATAGTACATTTCTACTTGATTTAAATATCTTAAAAAGGCAATCTTTACAAACATTTTGATTGTTATTGATCAAAACATTAATTGGTATAATTTTTTCAGGATAATGCACCATACCTTAAACACGATTTGTTTGATTCTTAGACAGAGAAGTACTTAATATTACAATAAGAAAAAATGTAATTTTTGCATACAAAACAGATGACTACCAGATGAAAACTAATCAAGGGTGTTTAAAATACATCGACGTTGCCAAATATCCAGTTTTTTTTGTTATTTTACCTATAAATTCATTTGAAATAAACATCATCTCAGAATTAAATAAATTTATATTTTAATGCACATTTGTTTTATTACCAATGGAGTATACAGTTACACATATGTTCCTAATCAATAAAGTATTTAGAATCACATTAAATTAAAACTTTAGAATAAATAACAAATAGTAATTCCGGTAAATATTTTAGCATTTTGCAAGAAAGGCACGTGATATTACAAAGATTCATTGTTTCACATTTCAAATTTAAAACAATCAGACTTCCTTTGCAACCATTGTAATAAAAGATTTATTTATGAAATGAAAATTCCAAAATCACGGTTTTAAAGATAAAACATTATTTTGGTCAAGTTTGAACAAGTTTGAACAGAGTACACTAAACTGTTCGTTTGCTCGTCAGACTTATTGAACAGTTATACTATGTGTGATGTTTTATTGTATTAGATTTTAGCCAATGAGCGAAATGACAAAGACATTTGTTTTAAACATTGAAGTTCAAACTTAACAAATGAATCGGCTCATTTGGACTACAACCATTAAGCGAAATCCATGACATAGACATTTGTTACCAAAATTTAAATTCCAACTTAACAAATAATCGGTCAAATATGAATTATTCAATCCAAAGGAAGAACAACACCACTATTCCCCGAACAAAGTACATGTAGAAGAGTAATCAAGGGAACCAAGGTTATAGCGGTAATCAAAAGAATGTAATCCAGGGACAAAGACCAGACATGGAAAACAGACATACACAACAAAGAACATAAAGTAACTAAAATCATACATACAAAGTAACAAAAGTAAATGAGCAACTCGGACTCCACTAAAAACTGGGAGCATGGATCAGGTGCACCGGTAGGGTAAGCGTCCTCTGCTTTTCTAGAAACACCCGCCGAGTTGCTCATAAAAAGTCAAGTCCGGGGTAGACAAACGAGGAAAGGAAAACTATGACCCGTTGAATAAATCAGTTTTCATGGTACTGATGGATACACAATAACGATCCACGAGTTCATGATGACGACCATAAAACCTCTGTAGTGATGACTTCAATCTTGTAGCACCATAACCCTGAAACTGACCAGTAAACAGAAATTCCTCTGTGTGTAAATGAACACATCATATCATTCAACACTTTTAAAAAGGGGGACAATCCTCGAAAGATAACAGCAGGTTACCTATTAATTGTTGTTGATGCGAGATCTTTTTCGATTTTTAGAATGTATTTCTGATCTTTCTGTTTTTTATAAAAGTAACTACAGCAGTGACAATGAACCTTAGGTGTATTGTTTATCTATATTAATGAAATAATCAATAGTTGTCAATTTACGATTCTATTATGTGGAATAAATTCATTAAGAAGCGGAGTCTATAGCAGAATTACCTTTAGTTGATTTGTATTGTTGTAAGCTTCTTTGAATTGTTTTAAATTCTTATTATCAATTCTCAAGTTCTGATATTTTATTTGTATAAGGAGGGGAGTTCCCATATTTGCTCCATTTATTTTCAAGCGATTTTAATGGTACAGTCTTAAATATTTAATCATTCATGAAATTCATAGACGTATCAAGCTTGAATTCTGTGTCAATATTTGCCCATTTTGTTTAGAGTTCAACCTCCGCAAGCGTATATAGTTGCGACCCTCGAAGTATCTTATTTAGGTTAATATGCAAATCCTCTCAAGACATTGTTTCACATAACATTTAACTATGGCTTCAACTGATTGTAACGGTTCAGATATCTTTCTTAATATAATATAAAAAGAATTGATATGACATAAACCAAAGGTAACCAGACAATTGGTATTTACTGGGATCTAATAAGAAGAAATATTAAGAAAAATACAAAATTAGTTTGTATATTAAAAATTCATGATAATTTGTTAGAAATATATATATGTACTTCTTATATCAAACAAACGCTAGAAATGGTGAAATCAATTTTAATTTTAAAATCATAGACATCTTTCCGTAAGGTCCTTCCTAAAGGTCCAATTACCGTGAACCGCTCTCCATAAATAGGAATTATAACTTTAACATTCTTATGGATGCTGTGGAGGACTATGCTAGAAAATAGATAAAACGAAAATAAGAAGACATTGTTTCACTGTCAGAGTGTGTAAAGGCTGTGATGTCTTTGATTTGAAAACGAATGAAAGTTTTAAGTAGTGTCAATGCTACATCATTTTTCAAGGAACCCAATGTAGTCAAAACTGTCTAGTATACATGACTATATAGTCGTATTAGCAGTCAAAACCCCAACAACATAGTTTTGGACATCTAATGCTTATCATAGGAGGTAAACGTGAGAAATAATAACAGTTTTAAGATCTATACTGCTACAACACTGTCCAAAGAAGAGATAGAGGGTGGAAAACCATAATTCAGTGCTGTCCTCTTTTGATCTCTTTACTAAAGATGACGGTTGTGATCTACCGTCTACGTACTGGATTCCTAGACTAAAAAAACAACAAAAACAAAACAACGATACATAGATGATTCTGCAAAATGACCCCTTTCGAAGATTTTAACTTCTATACTCACGGCTGCCTACCACAACCCTTGTTACTAACATGGTGGTATTAACTCAATGTTGATTCTGAAACATTTTCATACGCAGATGCTGAAGGAATGTTACCAAAGTTAAAAGGAAAACTGACAATACAGAATGAAGTCATCGCGTTTGTTGTATAGTTTGGTCAATACTTTTCCTCCACCATCAATCTATAAATGTAGGTCAATATAATAGGCTGACTTAACATTGTCTGTTGTATCCTTCATCTCTATTATTTAAAGTTATTTGGGGCAACATCCCTTCAGCACCTGCGTATGGAGTTTTCATATCACAACTAATACATTATGCCAGGGCTTACCGTTACTGCGAAGACCTTTTGTATCGCTCTAGAATTCTTACAATTAGACTTCTTGAACAGGATTATGTTGCTACAAGATTGAAATTATTACTACAGAATTGTTAAGTTCGTCATCATGAACTCGTGGATGGTTGCGGTGTATCCATCTACACCATCAGAACAAATTTGTTTAGTGAAATCTGAGTTGCTCATTTACTTTTGTTGCTTTGTACGTATTATTTTGATTCATTTATGTTCTTTGTTGTGTGTGTCTATCTTCCCTGTCAGAACTTAGCCTTGGGTTGCGTTTTTTTATGTCCTCTAGAATCTTGGTTCCTTTAATTACTCTCACTTCATTCATATTAAAAGAAGTTACTGGATAAGAGTGTGTAATGGTATGCATCGTCAGGTTTTGAAATAAGCATTATATCCTGTCTTTGGTCACGAGAATCACATTTCATTTCTCCTAATAATAGGACAAGTGTGGTTAGACATCCGTTTTGAACACGTAAATTACGCCTTTTCTCTGTATAAGCAATCATAGTCATTGTTTATACTTTTTGACTAATTTCCCTAGTCTAAGAGTAATCAAGGAAAGCAAGGTTATAGCGGTAATCAAAAGAATGCAACCAAGGGACAAAGACCAGACATGGAAAACAGACACACACAACAAAGAACACAAAGCAACCAAAACAAAACACACAAAGCAATAAAAGCAAACGAGCAACCCGGACTCCACCAAAACCGGGAGCATGGACCAGGTAGGGTAAGCGTACTCTGCTTTTCTAGAAACACCCGCCGAGTTGTCTTAGCAGCTGTCTATTTTGTCTGTGTAGATGATAATATCATATTTAAAATTTGCCATTACTGTCTGGGATTTACTGGTTGTCTCTTTTAATTGTTCACTGCCCTTGTCTAAATACCTTTTTTTTTATTTGTCTCATCTTTTCTTAAAAAAATTTAATTTACCTTAACAAACTTAATGCACTTGTAAGGTCATTGGTTTATAAAACTAAACCATCACTTTCTGTTCCAAAAACCAAATCACATGTACGCCTAAGTTAATAAGAGCATTATGATATAAACGTGAGCAAAAACATAGTGTTAGTTTATTACTTTTACATTCATTTTCAGACTAACAACAGCTGATAAACAGGTGAATGTTAATTACAGGTATTCAAATTTTCATTTTACAGATTAAGAAGCCGGCAATAGAATGATAAAACTTACTTTGAAGGCATATGTATATATGTTTAAATGTGCATTAATATCAATTATTTTTTAACTTCCTGACAGGTATACAGCAAAGACATAATTTACCCACCATTTCTGCAGAGGTATCTATGTATAAATATATCTTAAAAAACATTAATTCAATATGTTTACCGACATCTAAATCAGAGGTCTTAAAATTAGGGCGTGATTGTTTGTTACGAAGTGAAACTATTTGATCTTGCTATACGATAATTTTCAATCTCACACCAGTCGAGTTTGAATGAAAATTATCTCCAGTTTCAATGTCGTCGTGTGACATACAAGCAACAGCGTAGCAATATTTGACGACCTAAATAACCGCCGTTTGTATACTGCGTTTGAGGTAATGGCTAATTTGTGGCAATAGTTTCTAGTCTACAATGGATAATGATTAAATACAGTAACTTTTAAAATTTTTAAAACGATTAAAATGAATAAATTCCAAAATTATTCCACAAATTTTAAACGCGATCGTCATAGTTAACCGATTTTTTTTCAAATGATGTGTACCACAGCTGCCCTACACACGTGACGTCACGTAGCACGTCACCGAAAAATAGACCAGAAAGGAAATTTGCAGCGCTTATAAAACTTACATATTGATCATGAAACTAAAAATAAAAGAAAACTAATACCTTACAATTCAGCAAAACAACGATAAACAGATTATTAAATATTTTTAAAAACTCCCTCTCGTTGAAAAACCATTAAATAATCTTATAATAATGTAAACACAAAGGGAAACCATCCACAAAACAAAGCCAAAGCAATAGAAATACAACATTCAAAGGATAAAAAATTATAATACAAAATAACAAAAAAAAGCATCCTAACAACACTGAATACCAAGAATCTAAGTAAAACAATAGTAAACTCACACGTCCTGAACAAATAAACAGTTCCTCTTAAAAAGCCATGTGTACACTGTACTAAAAATACCGTAATTGTACTTATTTCGCGATGTTTGGCCTATTTATATATTCACGGGTACTTATATGCACGAAAATCGTAGTTTTTGCGTAAAGAATAACGGTAGAAATTCTCTCTCGCGTGTGCATGACCGCAAAACTTAAAAATATGTAGTATGCGTAAGAAGTACAATGACGGTGATAACCGATTTTCTTTTATAACGAAAACAGAGAATTTCTGGTATAATGGCACATAAAACACCGCTACTGAATATTTAAGTTTGTGTTTCACATCTTCTAATTAAAGACATGCTAAAGTGAATATTAATGCAATGCAAAATATATTAAGATTTAAAAGCTGGAATAGCCAGCAAAAAGAATAAAAAGTCAGCAGTGAGATGATTCAAATACGCCAATATCCAAAAATAATATCTGTAGCAATATGAACTTCCACAAAAAAAAAAAAAAAAAAAAAAAAAAAAAACCGGGATTGGCTTCTGGTGCTCTATTAGGGTAAGCATGTCCCACTGAGCTGGTAGCATCCGCAATATATAAATTAGCAACAATAATGCAACTCCAGACATGTGTCAAACACTAATCACATTAGGGCAAAATCGTTCATTTCAACTAAGTATTGATGTCAACGAAGTAAATAACTTGGATTTTGGGTGGAAATATTCGAAATTGAAAAAAAATAGATTAAGGTAACAAAAGATAATAAACATACACCATTATAATTTTTTTCTTTGTAAAACAGCCCGAATTAGGACTTTATGATACTTTAAAAATAACACAGAGCCAAATATAAATTTACTTGAAGATTTCAAAAGAAGTAACATGTATACCTCTCTGAACTCACTCACACAATGGCATAATAATAAATAAAATGAGTTGAGTATTGATACTTCACAAATCACACTTAATTAAATTTTGTATTTCTATTTTTTTATCTGATCAATTTGAGTAACTGCTCTATACAATTCACTTCAGAAATCAGAATTTTAACATGATACATGTATTAATTAGCAAAACAGTGAATCATTAATGTAGTCGCATTCGAAGATGAGACTCGCAGTTTAGGTTTGATTTCAAAAATCAAATAAACCAATGTTTTGTTCTTATAATAGTAATTACTGATCTATTTTTGTTTTAGCTGAATTGCTACATACATGACTTTTATTTATAAAAAAAACATAAGAAAAGGTAGCAATTACAATTTTATCATAGAAAAACCGATATGAAATTGTATTTCGACGATAATTGAGATACAAACAATGAACACAAACAATATTGTTTTCCTCTTTCTATTGCTATTCAGCATCAGCTGCTAACTAAAACTAACCATTTTACATATGACATGAGCATGAGTATATGTACATATGTAATTATTAAAAGACCGACCCAAATCCCACCTTGTGAAATATACAGCTGAAAGTTTTCATCCCTTTGGGGTTATTGTCTCTTAGACATATTCACCATATTTTTGTTTTGTGTTTTGTTTTGTGTAGTTCTAATTCTACCCCATCATTCGTCGTGATCGTTAATATCTGAACAAAGAAAATAAAGACTTCGACAGTTTTACTGACCAATATGGAGTAATTATTCTTTGGAAAGCATCTTATATCCAATCGTTTTATTAAAGCTCATGTCTATGTTATTTAGGATTTGTTCTTGTTTTGCCGTCTCAGATTTTTATTGAACCATCAAACTATTAATTCTTTCTTTACACTTCTGTATTCATGCTTTTTTTCTTCTGCTCATACCTCAAAGATAACTAAAATAAACTAGCAGAAAAAGTATCTAAGTATAAGATTACGCAAATATTTTTTGTTGAAACAGAAACAGCGTTTTTCAAAAGTCGATGACCTTTCTGATAGAAATAGCATTTTTCGAGTTTAAGTTCCATTAATCAATATTGTTCAACCCTGTCTTACAAAATTTATAATATTTTTTATGTCTCCGTCCATGACTTGGCGTCTTTATATTGGCAGATCACATGCATACGTTACAAAGATTCATTATAACATGGGGCCAATTAGGAATGCATGCTAGCAGATAAGGAACAGTAAAATGGATTGGGTAAGAAAAGATAGGAAATAAATGTAAAGATAGGTGTTTGTTTTGGATGCCAATAAAGTATTTTTTGTTAAGAAACATCTTGATAACAGACCACCAGCATGATCATCGCACGATGGAATTTTATTGATGTTCTTACATTTTAACTTAATTTAATCTGCATCTATGCATTTGTCTCATTTCTCTCTACAAATGTTTTCTATGAGTAGGATATAGATTTAAATAAGTTCATTCGAAACTTGATTCTGAATTATTATTCGAATGTAGGGTATGATAGTTTGTTGCGCTTTCAGTAAAAGATAAACTAAGACTTAATTTCCTGTCGGGTTTTCTTATAAACATTTAAGACGCGCGACATAAAATTTGGTTAAATCTACTTATCGTTTTGTTTTGCTTTGCATTTTTGAAGGACAGATACCGATTTCATACTTTGACAATTTCATATTTCATATATATTGCCAGTGTTTTTCCTGGTTTCCCTGCTTGAATACTCCTGAGGCTACACGATGCTTCTTGGTTAACTCCTGAGGCTATACACTGCTTCTTGGTTGACTCCTGTGGCTTCACCCTGCCTTTTGGTTGACTCTTTAGGTGACACGCTGCTTCTTGGTTGACTCCTTAGGCTACACGCTGCTTCTTGGTTGACTCCTTAGGCTACACGCTGCTTCTTGGTTAACTCCTGAGGTTACACGCTTTGGTTGTTTTTTATATACTAGTACATATTAGATGGTTATCTGATAATCATTTTTACCTTTTTCCACTTCAATATATGACTTTCGTTTAAAATTCTTCCTTTTAATGTGGCTATAATATGATTTATCGTGTCCCTTGAATTGTACTTCTGACTGTTGAGCTACATTATAGATTATTCTAATGTACTTAAATCCCCATTTCTTTCATTAGCGTCATTGGGTAACTTTTTAAACTGATTCATTGCTTATCATTACTTTCCATCTCCAACACAAACGTACACTTATCAG
Organism: Perna viridis; assembly: GCA_037379345.1. NCBI lineage: Eukaryota > Metazoa > Mollusca > Bivalvia > Mytilida > Mytilidae > Perna > Perna viridis. The sequence continues at coordinate 586,106 of CM074522.1, forward strand.
ACGGGGTCAATACATCTAAGAACAGTGCTTTAGCTCTACTCCACTATCTCAGTTGAGGTCGATCTGATCTGTAAATTTGCTTCTTACGTGAATGATAACCACCCTGTTATCGGTTTATCGATAAGGGCTCGAGATAGACCTATATATTTTTCATTTAATTAGACGTTTGCAATTTTATCAATAAGTGTTTAAAGAAATCACCTGTTATTCTATCTAATTGAAGCGTAGCCGAAAGACAGATCAGGAGTCTTTCTACTTAAACTTTAAGCAAGTGATATCTGACTATCAGTCTTTTTAAAATATTTTGTAAGAATTTATATATGTTCTAAATAAGTATGGCTTATTGATTTAATTATTTTGATTACGTCATCGAAGGAGGACCGACCAATGGTTTCAGCAAGCTTCAATGTTTCCAACATTTAATGTTCATTTTACCATCCCATTTCATGTTCATCGCCTGAATATGCTGAAATATTGTTGCTCGGGCGTTAAACCCAACAATCAATCAATCAATCAATTTTTCCAATCCTCGCCGACTTTATAATAGTATTTTAAGTTTGTATCCATTATAAAACCTAGCCGCAGTGTAAACTCTTAATAGGAAACACACAAAGTGCTAATAACTTGCCCTATGTATATTTAATTTCAAAGTCAGTATTAGCTTTGACATTCAGTTTTACTGATTAAGTAGGCTAACTTATATACATATCCCTCTGGAAACAAACCCCGCTCTGTGATAATCGTTGTTGTGTAGGTTCGATAATATATCTTCTTTGAGACAAACTTGACTATGTATCAGTTTGCAATTAACACAGATACCCTAAGTCCTGGCAATAAATAACAACATCAACACAATTGCATTACAATATGAGAACGTTCTATACGATATTGGTGTTATAGATTTTATGTCACTTTATTGTATAAAATAGTAAAAGGAAACATAAATTAATTTTACGATGAATTTCATTTGGTTTCACGATTCCCATCAAAATGGCATTATCGCTCCCTATTGTGTTGAGGATGTCGGATGAAGTTATTGCGTTTCTTCTCAGAAGTACGGAACGGATGTGCCGCTAATTAATCAAGCATGCCCCGGTTGATGTAATCCGTCCCTTTGGAATAACTCATCCGTTATTGTACAATGCTGAAACAACTTAGCTCTGACAACTCCTGGATCATATCAATTACGTTTAATTTCATCAAATTATTGATTGCTACTTTCATTGTACGTGATCTGATACGACAGGATTCCATTGTAGTAGGAGAAATGTTTTATTGTGGGTTTATATCATTTATCTTGGTGCCCCATGTAAGCTTTAGAATGTATATTTAAAGACGTAACATAATCACATCCAAGAGTGTCGTCTATAGTGTCACAGACAGAGGACGCTTATCATGCCGAATCAGTTTTAGCTCGAATTAGAAATTTGATTGTAAATTCTGGCCTTAAATTGATGTATATTGTTTGTTGTTTTATTTTCCTTTTTTGTCTTATAATATTATATTGAACAATTAAGACGTATTACTCCATATCGCTTTTTCTCCTTATAGATGTATGGTAAATGGTTAAATATATCACCGGTCAACATTATATTAGTATGGAGATCTCTTACGCAAGCACATACGTATTCAAACTTCTAACTACAGTAAATTAGGAGATAACTGTATCTTTTATCCAGCAGATGTTTTCGATTGTAAGTATCAATACAATAGAATTAGTTTAGGTAAAATATATGTTTCATGTTCTCGAAAGAAGTCATTCTTGTTGTCAGGCGTCATCCAACTTATGTAAATTGATTTTTTGTTATTTTACCGCCAATTTGGCTGTCCGGCAAGTCGTTTGACAGATAATGATATAAAAATGTTTCGTTTTAATTGAAACAATATGCAATTGTTAATATGACTTTTCTGTAGTAAAAATGTATAGATTGTCATAGTATTTAAGTCAAATCACAAAATCCAAACTGTTTTTAAATCTACTCGCCGGGCTGTCTCAACTTAACATTGGGATGCTATACCACATTGCTGAAATTACTGAAACATTATTATGAAGCTATCTTAAAATAAAAGTACAAGGTTTTAAAAGAAGACGTGACATTGTATTATTAGTTGTTAAGATGACATTGAAATCATTGTTACACGGAAAATAGATACCGTTATAACTGAGGGATGTCACAAAAAATAAGTAAACATAAAAAATAGATGATCAATGAAATCTATCATAAAGTTCTATGCCTCATAGTTACGGCTAATAACTCACTTAACAGTCATTTCAATACATTAAATGGCATATCAACTTCTTCAGTGAACATCTGTTACAGGTATTGTCAATGTTTAGCATGTATTAATATAAATATTAATTAGAAAGGTTTCGTTTCTATTCCTTTTGAAAGGCCACTTTTTCGCAGTTTCTAAAACGATGAGTATACAGAGAATTGAAATAATTTTATATACGAATCATTGTAACAATTTCTAAATGAGTCACATATAGTTAAAATACTACGGAGACAGTTAAAAAAAACTGACCTTTTTATCAGTGACTGTTACACAGGCAAATATTGTCACGTGAAATTCATGTACTTCGAGCTCCACATGCAGTTAATAGGTTTTTCACATAGAACTCATTAAAATCACTCAATTTCACGTAAAAGCTTAACTCGCATGAGTTTCGTTTGAAATCTGTAACCAAATTGCATTTGCTTAACCTTTACCGAGCTGCATAGCAGATTTCTTTCAAAACAGAAACTATTCACCCTTCCAGAACACGCGAGTTAGAGTACACCATTTATGCACGGTCTATGCTGTTGGTTTTCTGTGTGTACCGTTATGTATGTTTTTTTTCGGTTGATCGTGTTTTGTTTTTATATGCCGTTTTATGTGGGACTGGGGAGGGGGGGGTCTGTGTTTTTATGTTCTTGGATATTTTCTTCTATGCACTGTCTGTGTGGTTCAACAATTACTGCCAGTAATTTAATACCAGTTAATTAAAAATATATATAATCATCCCATGATTTAAATCATATGGTGCTTTAACTCACATGATAGTTAATTCAAATGATAATTTTGAGTATGTTCAGCCTTTAATTATATCATAACTACAGTAGACTATCGCAATCACAATTTGATGATGAACGATATCAAGTTTTTAATCTCACAAATAAGTGACGTATCTTCAATAAGATTTCGCGTTTTACCGGATTTACAACAAGCGATTTGTTCTGACTTGCTGGTCCTTGATGACTCTTCCTTTTTGTTTTTTGTTTTTGTTTGTTCTATTTGGTTATTTCTGTTTTTGTCTTCGTATTGTTTTGGTTTTTCTTTTTGTTCTTGTTCTGTTTTTGTTGATTGGTGGTAGCTGAATGTATTATATTTTTGTGTGCTGTTTCAGTCTTTTCTGTCAGTTTATATATGTAATTGTATTTTATTCTATTATCTATATTATCTATATTGTGTATGTAAATAATTTTTCATTTCTGTTTTCACCATTTTGGTCTTATATTTTCCTTTCTATGTCTCTGAATCATTTTTCTATTTCAGCCTTCGGTATTTTTGCCACTATTTAACACACAAATGTTGAAATTGACGCAAACAAAAATACCAACATAAAGATAGCAGCTTGTCGGCATTGTGTCTTTAACAGAAAGAAAACCGTACCTAATGGTAAAGAAGAGAAACCAAACGATTAAATTGCAGTTCAAACTTCACCTCGTAGATTAGTTTCGATTTTTTATCATAAAGGACATTTCATTTCGGTATTGTTGTAATTTATCATCAATTTGGAAACATCTGGTGTTCGATAAATTGATTTTCTTTATTTTTGTAAAAACTAAATGGATAAATATTATATTTCAAGACCGTTTTGCACACTTTCTTATATGTATCTTCCTGTCTGTATAATGGTAAATATATACACCGCCTAGCTGTTTAGAACGTGACAGCAGAGTTTGAATAGTGGTATTTGATTTTTCCCTTCTCTCACATAAGAGTTAACTACATAAGAAAAGTATATTATAACGAATATGTCATAATACTTCATTTTAAATTGAAGTATACTAACCGGTTCAGCTTCAAATAAATAAAAATAAAATAAAATATATGAAGCTGAGCTACGCTTTTGTCAAGATATTTTTGTGCGACCGACCGGTCCATATATTGTCATATGATCCTTCGCATCATAAACACGTGGCTTAATATTTTCATATAATTGAAACAAAAAGGGGTAGTAGAGTAATAAGACTTTTTAACAGTTATTTTTTTTTAAAATATAGTTATGCTCTTATTAATTTCTTATTTACGACAATAATATACGCTAGACTGGAGCAAGCAATCAATTTCTCACAAACACCTGAGCAGTTTATAGAAGATCAAGTTGATAGATAAGTCTGCGATGTTTCCATGAAAGACCGAGAAATTAAATCCAATATTGAAATGAAAGACTATAAAGAATCTTCCTTTTTCTTTTTAGACAATAAATTATTGCCTGGGGATTTCTTATGATGAAAATTCCATAGAACACACTCGATTTCCTTTTGCCTTTAGAAAAATACGTTTCATTACACAAAAGTTAAAGAAACTCATTAAAGATAAATTTCTTATTGATATTCTATACCACTGTATTGTCTTAATGCCTTTTTATTTGTCCTAAAGAACACCGCTGTGTAAAAGATTTGAACATCAGGGGAGACGTTCTTTCAACAGACATAAGCTACTTTCTAGGCTCACGACAAGTTTTCTTCTATTAAGGTATTACATCGATTTTACAATCAATCTTCTAATTGAGATTTTAAAATGGCATTCTTGAAAAACGAAAAGAAAATAATTTATTTTTAGAATCCGATTTTCTTAGATTACGCTTTCTCATCAATCACAAATTGGAATAGAATTGGAGAAAACAAATACATTTTTATCAAATTTGTAATCCAGATAGGAACACATATTTAACTGACAAATTGCTCGTTTTCACCACTAGCATATATTATACCTGCACGAGCTCTAAAAGCATTTCGAACGTTTAGATGGTTTCCTCGGAAATCTAATCAATTTATCCGGTGGTTAATGTTAAAATCCAAGATAACTATGGCGAAAGAATTATCAGAAAATGTATTTAAAAGAAATCATTCAAATTCTCCATTTACGTGTGAATTTCCCAAGTGCTAAGGGGCCATGTTATGTCTTTTTATCTCGTCAATATAATTTAATTCACCAAATTGACTTGATAAGGAAATCAAATTTTACTGAAACGATGTTCTTCGTTTCTTTTGTTCGCCGAAGTTGAAACTCCGTTTCCTGTCGAAAGAAATGGTCGCCACGAAATAACTAGGCTACAACGGGCTTATTTAGAAATTAAAGTCTAACTTCTTTCTTCCGGAACACATAAAAAAAACATTGTATCATTGGTATTTGTCTCTATGTCTAAATATTATATATCTTATTTATGTGTGTACATGTCCGCCATTCTGAAAAAGTAATCAATGGAACCAAGAGTCTTGCGGTAATCAATAGAATGTAATCCAGGGACAAAGACCAGACATGGAAAACAGACATACACAACAAAGAACATAAAGTAACTAAAATCATACATACAAAGTAACAAATGCAAATGAGCAACTCGGACTCCGCTAAAAACTGGAAGCATGGACCAGGTGCACCGGTAGAGTAAGCGTCCTCTCAGTAATATAAGCAAATGGGCAACTCGGACTCCACTAAAAACTGACACACGTTTGATGACACTTTATCAGAATACATCTCATAAAGCATTGACATTTTTCCCCTTACATTAAATGTCAAACTGATCTCAACATTAACTCTCCTTCTGTTTAGTTTTGTTTTTTTTTTGTTTTTGTTTTTTTGTTTTTTGTTTAGTTTAGTTTTGTTTTTGTTTGTTTTGTTTAAAAAATCTTTTAGTTTTGCAATTGATTTCTTAATTATAAATGTGTGGTTACAAAATCATGAATTTTCTATTTAATCCTTTAAATTTCTTTCTTTACATTTTGAAATATATTGTGCAGACCGTAAAAATCGTGAACTCTATCACTTACACGGCCAAATTTTTCACATAATTTTCATATGAATTCCATGTGATTTTCACCTGAATTGAGCAAATAAACTTTGCGACAGAGTTCTCGTGAAATTCGGGTAAATCGAGCCTTCACGTGAAGTTCACATGGATTGTTCAAAGGAAATTCGTGTTTAGTGAATTTCATGTGATAATCATGTTAGTTTCATATGAAGTTCACATTAATTTCATATGAAGTGCAGTTAACATGAATTTCACGTGAAGTGAAAATGTTTTGCATGTGTAGCTTAGGTTTTAAGATTCTTTGTCCATTGAATGGCTGATTCTCTTTTACCCCATAATTTGTAGCCACTTCTTGCACACTAGTTATTTTGCAAGGTTGATGCGAAGCAATGCATTTACACACAAATTGTTGCCAAAATAAAACTCTTAAATCTCATTTGAAATAGAACATAAATTTCAGGACTTAAATAACAAATTCATCAAATTATATAAGGTAAGCCCAAATCTATTAAAAAAAAAAGCGTAAGAACCTCTCCTTAACAAAAACTACAAATGATACATGTATAAGTGATCACATCCATAGTAAGGTGTCTCATATTGTAATGAAATATGACATCATGGGATTAACGATATGATGTTAATTATTGATTATTTCTCTGGACTCGTCCGTCTTTACACCATGGGTCTAGAATATGTTATTCTCCTTGGTAAACTAATATAACATCGTAACGGATTAATTTCGAATTACTCGCTATATTTTTATGGTCACTCACACTGCAATATCCTATGGGGTTATCAAAAAGAGGTTCTTGAAGTATATATATATTATGTTTTCCATCTGGTTTGTAATCTTCTCTAACATGATATTTGACTTAGTTTCATAAAATGCGTAATTAAGCTATAGTTTTGTTGCACATTGACAGTAAACGAAGGAACAGAAAGCTTGATAAAAACCCGTCTTGGAACCCCATTATTATTATATGGTCACCAGAATGTTTTAGAAGATAAATAATTGGGTTTATATAGAATAATTATCCACAACAGGGACGTATCTTCCTATTACAAAAACACTATCTAGATGTTTATGTGGACATTTCCTAATGGACGGACTGTTACTTGGTTAATTGCATGGATTAATTGTATTATATCAGCCAAACATACAGTTAATACTGTTCAGAGTCTGACAAAAATATTTACCAGTGGTGAATGTGTGCAAAACGCTTATTTCTTCAACTACTAAACAATACAATTTTATACAATGTTTTAAGAAAATACTTTAAGAAACAGATGGTGTGTCCTGAGAGTGTTTTTATTCTAGTTTCTTTAAATCATGTTTGTATAAAAAAAAGCAAGAGATTGTATAGCCTAAAATAATAATAGTTAGCAAAATAAATATTGAACACATTAATTGACATTTTATAATAACAAGTTTACATATTAGCTAATTAGAAATTTATATTGGGTAACACCACTTAATTAATGGATATAAAAATGGTGAAAGGTAACTTATATTACTTTCAAAACAGAATTAAAATATCAAATGTTTGTCTTTTATTTAAACTTACTGTTTTAATTGGTGCATTCTAGACTTAAATAAAAACACAACGATTTTAAACAGAAGGGATAAGACAACCACAGGCGATGTAACTTTATGTAAAAGATGTAGTAGAAGCTGTGAAAATGAAGTAAATATTCAAAAGAGAAATAACAATTCGTCAAGCAGAATGATTGATTTCAAAGATCTTCCAGCGGGTTGTAAAATACAAAAAGCAATTAATTTACAGAAATTCCGTTTAAACTGAAGGTAATACGAGGTAAACAGGCAGGTGCTTGGTACATCAATTAGATAAGAAAATTGGAATCGAAAAAGTTGGAGATCAACCGTTGAATTGTGTTATTGTTTTATTATCTTTATTCCTGTTTGAAACCTGTTAATGGAAACAAGAACCTTAATACGTTTATGCTATGTATAGTTAAACATACTTGTTTACTGTTCGTTTATAAACAAATAGTATTCTGTGACACAGGAAGCTATTCAAACAACGAAAATGATATATATACTGTTTTCCTGTAATTCCGTGTTACCTGGAAGTCCTAGGAGACCTGCTTCGCCTATTCCAGCCAGGAAATAAATAATTGAGCGATCCATTCACGATCTATTATTATACAGCCTCTAGTTGCAGGTTAATCTTGATGATCAATAGGGCTTAGTTGGTCGTTAGCTGAATTATTTGTTAATCGCTGGATCATAGGCTGATCTCGAGAGAACACGCAGGGTATACAGAGCCTTCGGAACATTTCTAAATCACCATAATTGGTTGGAAATTGGATTTAAACACTTTTAAGTTTCAATTTATGTCAATGCGTCAACACGTGTTTGTGTTTATATATCTTGACGAACGTCACATGTGCTGATACTCTGTATTTGAAACGGATCATTATTTGAAAAAGGTTATATATCTTAAGCGAGAAAATAATCTAATAGTTTTCTCCTTTGTTTAAAGGTTTTAAACGAATAATTGATATTTTGTATTGAGTAATTACATCGTCTGTATAAACAGCTGTAACGGATAATAAATAACAATATAGTTATAGTCTTAGATGACAGAGAAGTCTATCATCTTGTGTACTGTTTTCTGAAAGATACGGGAATACTTTATATTGAATAAAGAAGTGTTTTCACAAAGAATAAATGTGTGCAGTGGATACAATATACATTTAAAAGCAGAAATACCTGCTAATTGATTTCACTCAAGCTGATTTCTGGAGAAAGAACCGGGAATTTAAAATAGTGGAAATGATATAGTTGTGTATGAAGGGTGCTATCAAATAATATCATTAATGTATCTTTGAAACACAATGCAGAAACTGATATATGGAAGTTTTAATATATGAATAGTGTGATATTCAAGACAAAGTAATAACATATCAAAATAGTGACAGGACATTTAGCAAACTGGCGATGGGTATTGGTTGCAGGTTTTTTCCTAACCAACCACACTGCCGTGGACAGAATAAGGTTTGTCTTCTCTTGCCTTAATATGTCTCTTTAGCCATTCTTTAAACGGTTTTCTTAATTGGAGTGTCTCACTGTTTTTGTCATTGCAAATTAAGGGTCTGTGGGAATGATAATCGTGGATTTCAAGGAATATTTCTAAATACTTTAACATGATATTTATTTCCGTTACGAGCAAATTCGAAATAACAGGCTACAAATTAAATTGGTACAAATCATATAGTCTAATGAAATGTTCCTTCAATTCATGAGATATCACGTTTACATTGCTTTCCTAGTACAAAACAATAGAGACCTATATTTGGAAGAAATTGTAAAACTGTTAGGCCTGAAATAAATGCCAGTTGACATAAGCAATAATGAACAAATCAAATGATAAAAAACTGGCTATATTAAACACCGAAAGCGATAAGCAAATTTTTGAAGAGCTTGAATAACTTAACATTATAATTTCTGGGAGATTCTTTTAAATTGGGCAAGAACTCACTTGCTGCTCATAAGGTGTGTAAATTTACTCATATGATTTCCTTAGTTGATTGTTTCACTGCTGGTTTGCCCTTATTCATACTTTCCATTATAAGATTGTCTTTTTTTGGGATATTAATAACAAAGGTTTATGAATGACGTTTACATCTTATAACACTTCCTTGATTAACCTTCATGGATATGTTTGTATTTAAAACCCATTTGTACATTAGATTAGACAATGTTTTTAAGGCTTTTTTTTGTTTTATTGTTGTCGATAAAAAGTATTTGTCTTGGAAACACTTAAGTATTCTTTAATTTACACATTACGCATTGTCTTAAAATGCATATCGGTGTTTACTATTAATTCTAATATGACGTGCTTTAAATCTCTTCAGACCACATCCATGTTAAAAAAAGAGATAAGCACATGACCAACACGTCGTGCAACACATAGGCTGGGTCTTAAAAAATCTGAAAAAACTAGTCCTATTAGAATCGAAATAAATCACGATAACTCCATTGTATCATTGTTTTACCACGGGCTGGTCATTTATGTCGTAATTTAACCCCTCGCTATCGCTAGGGTAAAACTATGGAAAATAAATGGCCAGCCCATTGTAAAACAATGATAACATGTAGTTTCCTTGATGTATATCTTAAGTTTATAGAATAGCACTGTCGATATATCGCACACATCTATAAATCTTAACCAGAAAAAGATCTCTTCGAATATCAAAAAATAGCCTTTGCATAAGTAGCACTGATCAGTAGTATTCTGTAGTTCCAAAGATGTGATTCAAACATTTTGTTCAAACCTCTAGTATTCTGAGTATCAATTTAGTTTATGCAATAGTATGTTAAAGACACTTAATTTAATAACGTTATCGATTTCACATGTTGAACTTGTGTATATTTAAATTGGTATTATTTCATATGATATTTGAATCCTTTGTCTATTTACATATCACAAACTTTGTAAACACCATACAATTTTTAGAACTTTCCGCTGAACCAGTACACGTAACTTGCATTCGAATTCTTCCTAATACATCTGTATAGTAAAGATATTAGAAATTGATTAACAAGAAAAGACCAATCTATCACCAAAGTACTGTAGCAAATAATACCAATGGTCTGATAATGAAAAAGAATACTGTCATTTAGTATTTATAGTTGTATCTTAAATAGCTTTGTTTGTCCAGGGGAAGGCGTGCTGACAGATATTTCATCAATCGTAAAAGCGATGGACATAGCCTACCAAGTCGCAGTTATTCTTCTGTTTACAGTCATACTCCCTGCAACTTCCTTACTTCATCGTTTGGAAGACAATAATTGCTGTATCAAACAATCCCAGACATCTTTTCACTCCATATCTATGTAGTGTAAATGATTGCAAAGGTCTATCATTGAGTTTTTTCTTTAGATTGAACTAATCATGAAAAACAATAAAAAAAAGTTACAGGATCAAAATTTGGAAGATAATGTTAATGCATCCATATATTACTATACAGTTTTGTCACAAAAGGGATTCTCGAGGGATTCTGACAAGTATCAAGTCGTTCTCCTGTCTATGTTCATTCTCTCTGCAACTTCCCTATTTCTCAGGAAATGAGTAACTGCTAGTAAACAAAAATAGTTTGATCAAATCGCAGAAATCTTCGATCAGTGCTCACAGTTGTTGTCTACAAATAGCGCGCTGGTCTATCACTATGTTCCCTCTTTTGACATAGTAAAAACATTTACGAACACAATTTAGAAAGGCCTTTCTATAACGTCTTCGGACATAAGAAAGGACAATTAACTAATCGTCAGAAAACAACATAACGTCACAGTGAGATACTTGTGTGGAATACACTTCAGATTATTTTTAATTCTAATGCTCCGTTACAATATATATTATTGATAAATTTCATAAATGAGAACATGCAGTAAACTTAACTAATATCCATAACATTATATCGTTGTTTATGAAATACATTTTCTATTCTATACATTTTGTCTTAAAACCACAGCTTCTCTTATATTGACAGTACTTCATAAATTACCGAATTTTTATCTGTATCCTTATAATACTTAAACACCTGGTGTTTTCAAGAACCGTTTACTAATTTGAAGATTTGAAGTTATGAGAGTACTCCCAACAGCATTTATAGATCTGATTATCACTTGGTGCCGAATACAATCTTATTGTTGTGGAAGGGCTGTTATCTTTTGTAAATTTTTATTGTGTACATTTCTTCTGAAAGGTGTAGTTCTTTTTTCTTTGTAGTTGCCACAAGTATACACATGTTAGCTGATTGCTAACAATTTGTTTGCCTTTTAACTCTGACTTGATCCATCATATTTTTTTAAGTATTGTCATATTTTGGACTGTTTTCTATTTTATCCTGAATTTAAATGTATGTATAATATGATATAATGCTTTCACATGTGCGTCCACATGGGGCTTTATGATAACTTGTGATCGATCCCAATTTTATACCATCTTTTAAAATATTCATATCTAATGGTAAAAACGCCAATTTACTCACAGAAATCAATATGCACGACAGCAATAAAATGTCATTTGTTTATGGATGAAACTTTTATGTACTATATTATTTGATTACGTCACGGCATTTCGAATAAAAGACAAAGTAACATCTGCATCCTCGAATTATACTGCAATAAAATGAACTATTCAATTTCTTTTTATTAAAAATTGTCGAAGTTACAAGAACTTGATAAAAAGCAAAGATATATGTGTATTATTGCATAGTTTCAGTTAGATTTTGTAACAATAATTATGTAACAAAAATGCAACACCATCAAATGAACACATAAATTAAAAATTTAAATTAACTAAATAGTTGCTTCATAGCATAGTTTATAAAGTGGAATTCACGACATAACTTGTTAGTATAAGAGAAACTATTATTTCAATAAAAGGAACTGGCCATTGTGTTTGAACTGGCTATTGGTGAAAAGAAAGAAGTACATCGTTTTGTATGTTTGAATATGGCCATCCGCATTCCATTATAGAAGTAAAGATGGAAAAAATTTTAATCGTCGTCTTTTTTATTGGATAACTCTAGAAACTATTGTAATTGAATGTATTAAAACTAAATTACCACAAAGACCCATTTGTTTCCAAATAGTAATTTATTTCAGCACTAAAATACGAAAGTCTCCATTACCGAATCACCATGCTCCTAAAATACAATACTCTATGTTTCATCGCATTAACTTAGTTCTTGCAAATTTTCCAATTAAGACTAGAAAATGTCACTATAACTTTATGACAATGACGTGAAAGTCATATTAAATTTGACATGCTTAATTTTCTTAACAGTATTTCAGTTATTACTAAAATAAAATACGGTATGCAAAGGTTTTTTTTTTAAAGTCAATTTTAAATGATAAAGGTTATCATTTCAAAGAGTTTATTATAAACATTTAAGCCTTTAAAATATTTAAAGATAGAAAAACCAAAGTATCATGTATGTGGCATGTCGTTACCACTAGTACATACTTAGTGGTAGTATATGCAAAAATGTGCCATTCGATTAAAGGAATAAATTCATGAAAAAAAAACTCCCATTGATTCCAATGCAAACCTATATTTCAAGTGATGCCCCTTGTGAATAAACCTTCAGAAATCAAACAGATTTATGTATCACTCTTTAAAAAATGAGGTCATGCGGCATTTGTTTGGCCATTTCCATGGCTTGTTTGCATACAATGTCAAAATGTGCTAAATTTTACCCAAGCCCCTGTGCTGTGAAAAAAAATTAACAGCAAGATAAAGAACTGGGATATTCTGGAGTGCGAAAATGAAATATCTTTCAAATTACATTAAATTGAAAAAATATATATATCATTCAATCCAATGGTCACTGGCCTTCTCTTCATAACGGATTGTTCTCCCCAAAAAGGGCGGTCATTGTGACGTCATGAATATTTACTATATTTAACATTGACCATGTACGTTATCCATTCAAATACCATACACTGCACATTACAAAATTAAATCAAGAAACGATAAAACAGATAGTGAAATAAAATATTCAATATTTAGCAAATGGCTAATATGCCTATGATCACATAGTATCATACATCTTTATGAAGACCAAAGCACATTCTCTTTTGTGACTAAATGGTCCATATTAATGTTATTAAGTACCCTGTATTAATCAGGATTTTCTAAAAGTTGTCGTTTTTGCATTAAAATATCTTCAATACATGTAAGGACATTGAACGACGTAGATATTTTTACTGGCTATAGAGAGAAAAAGAGCGGGGAAATGTTCCCGCCATTTTTATAGTGCATTTTAACCAAAAAGGCAAACTTTGCAAACATTTTGATGGTTATCTCTGGAGGTTATAAGGTATAAATATTTGCATGGATACTGCTAAAAGATCTCTGCGTTTTTTTTCTGCATGTACCACACCTTATTTACATTTTGCCTGATTCTTAGAAAGAAAAGTACTCAAATTAACATATTCTTAGAAAGTTTTACAAAAAGCTTTCTCAACAAAACAAAATGTGGATGGGATTTAAATTCATACTGGGTATTATTACTGGTGTGGGTCATAGGAGTGCCACTGGTGTGGGTCGTGGGACTATTACTGTTGTTGGGAGCGGGGATACTACTGGTGTGGGAAACTTGAGTGTTACTGGTGTTGGGAAGTGAGGATATTACTGGTGCATTGGCGCAGTTGTATGACTGGTGTTATACAGCGGGGATATTAATGTTGTGGGAAGCGAAGTATGAATTGTTTTGGGGGATAGGGGTATTACTGGTGTGGGGGGAGCAGTGGTATGACTGGTATTGGAGAGCAGGGATATTACTGGTGTAGGGGACCGTAGTATTACTGATGTGGGGAATAGGAGTGTTACTGGTGTAGGGGAAAGAGGATATTAATGTTGTTGGGAACGGGGCGTCCTATTGGTGTGGTGGAGAGAAGATATTATTGCTGTGGGGAACAGGGGTATTACTGGTGCAGAGGTATGACTGGTGTAGGTGATCGGGGATTTAACTAGTGTAGGGGAGCGTAGTATTACTGGTGTGGGGGGGAGGGGGGGCAGGGTATTACTGGTGTGGGGGAGCAGAGGTATGACTGGTGTTGGGGAACGGGGATTTAACTAGTGTAGGGGAGCGTAGTATTACTGGTGTGAGAAACAGGAATGTTACTGGTGTAGGGGAGCAGAGTATTACTGGTGTTGGGGAGCAGTAGTATGACTGGTTTTGGAAAGCGGGGGTATTACTGGTGTGGGGAGCTCGGGTATGACTGGTGTAGGGGAGTGGTAATTTAACTAGTGTAGGGGAGCGTAGTATTTTTGGTGAGAGGCGCTGGGGTATGACTGGTGTAGGGGAGCGGAGTATTACTAGTGTGAGGTGTTGGGTATGACTGGAATAATAGAGCGGGGATATTACTGGTGTAGGGAGCTAGGGTATTACTGGTATTGGAGAGCGGGAATATTACTGGTGTAGTGAAGCGTAGTATTACTGGGGTGGAGGGAGATGGGGTATTACTGGTGTTGGAGAGAGTAATCAAGGGAACCAAGGTTATAGCGGTAATCAAAAGAATGCAATCCACGGACAAAGACCAGACATGGAAAACAGACATACACAACAAAGAACATAAAGTAACTAAAATCATACAAAAGGTCTGCGTAGTTTCGGCAAGCTCTGGCATAATGTACGAGTTGTGATATGAACACTTCATACGCCGAGTGGAGCATTACTGGTGTGGAGGAGCAGGGGTATTACTGGTGTATGGAGCTGGGGTATGACTGGTGTTGCAGAGCAGGGATATTACTGGTGTTTGGGGAGCGGGGATATTACTGATGTTGGTGAGCGGGGTATTACTGGTGTAGGAACGGGGATATAAATGGTGTAGAGGCGGGGTTTTACGTGTTTGTGGAGCCGTGTATTACTTGTGTAGGGCATGGTGTTCGCACTACCGTATTCATAAAACTGTGCAATGGACAAAATATCGTTTCCACAATAACAAGGCATACAATAACAAAATAGTCATATTACTCGGTAACTCTATCAAAGTCCCTATTTCTGTTTAAGTCTTCCTCTTAAAAAATATTGTTTGTTCAAATCGATCCAAATAAACTACTGTATGAAATTAGATTATAAAAATATAACAGAAATGACAATTTTATGATGACCCAACGCTAACAAAAATGTCATAATGAAGATGCCTGGCTTCTTTTACGATATCAATATCCCGAACTTGAGACTCAGTCTTGATTGAAATTTTACGTGTGAATAACCCGAACCCGTTAGAAAACATCCATTATCCGGTTTAATCTGTTAAGATGAGGTTTCCCAGAAAACAAGCCCGGATTATAATTTGAGAAATAACCAAGTTCCCTTTTAATTATCTTTTTGATTAATGATCATAAGAATACTTTCACGCGTTAATTAGATTTGTAAATTAACACGTTCTGTCATCGTGATCGGCTATTGTCTTAGAACAAAAATCATTTTCAGGAAAGTGAAAAGTGTTTGAACCTTTAGACTTTAAGACTTTAAAATTGGTTCTTTTTACACAGGTGTTCGGTAAACCAAGGGTAAAAATACATTTAAATCGATAAAAGGGTTTAGACAGATTTTTAGGTTTTCAGGGTTCGGTTTAGACAGGGTTTTGGGTTTCTGGGTTCGCTTTACTACAACTGAATAAAACATATCAAATACATCTTATATTAAATTGCATTTAATTTCTATTCCTTGTCAGGTTAGAGCTATATTTTTTCATTTAAACAGTATTTCGTAAGTTACATATGCCTATATTTAGCACAAAAACAATGGTTGAATTAAATATTTGTATCGACCTAATTACGAAACATAGATATTCAGTTTTCGATTAAACATCTTTTTTGAAACTGTTATCTAAATATTAAATGAAACTTTCAAAATAAAGAAGTAAATGTTAAATGTAAAGTTTCCCTGTTTCTACGAACAATGCCAGGGGGATTCATAGAAGAGTAACGGGAAAGCATGATTGATCTCATTGAATCATACCTTGTGTCACATAGGATCAAACTCTAGCCCCTAAGTGACAAACAAACGACTTTCGCTAAGTCATTCAGCTAATCTACTTCTGGAACGCCGTGGACGTCCTGTCACAATGGAAAACAACTACAAATGCAATGTTAGTTTTGATATGGATAAACACAAAGGATAACCTGGATTCTGGTTGTATATATGAATTAGTTCATAGGAGATATTCAATCTGAATGGGAGAATAACTAGCTACAATGAATGCATTTTTTATAACAAAACATATCTCCTTTGGTCAAATCTTATACAAAACCTCACTTCACATTACAGAACCATAAGAAAATATAAAAGGATATTCATTTCAGGAAATGCATGCTTTGGGATCTGGCAGGGCTTCAGAAATAGTTGTACGGATGTATGAAAAATTGAATTTGACAAAAAAACGACAGCTATAAGTTTATTCATTCTTGCAAAACTAACAAACTAGTGTGTTTTTCAATACTTTTCTATCAACTCTGTTGATTCACTTAACTACAAATAAATTGCTTCGTGTTTACAGATATGTCAATTAAAGTTAACGGTCTAATTAGTTCTAATAAAATGTAACATTGTGTCACAGTATGTTGCTCATTCAATGACATATACAGAATACCTACCGAATTTTACGCAATGAAAATAACAATAATATTCAATAGAAGCTGACATGTTAACTAAAATATTTTCCTTAGATAATTATATGTTTAGAATATTTCGTCATTATGCATAAGATCAGCATGTCTGGCGACAAATGAAAACAAATCATACAGCGTTACTGTTTACTGTTCTATCAATCATACATACCAAAGCAATGTCATTAGGTGTATGGCTGTGTTGGGTCCGCTTCCTGGGTACAGTTTTTATTATCATAATATCACCCTCTAGAAAAATTATCGTTTTTACTAAATTAGGTTTTTTTACTTAAACTATTTTTGTTTATTATTCAAAAGCGTTAAAACACTGAGACTGCACTTCATCTACCATCTCGGTTTATTTTGTCGTATTTCGACATGCTTACTTTTGAGTACTTCTTGTATTTATTAAACTTTTTTATATATGTAATTATGAGTTTAGTTCTTTCCATGCATTTGGTTTTAATACTGTAGATGAATTGTCACTCTTTGAAACACATTTACAACATAACGGCATTTCATAATGATGGCAATATTTTTTCACCTTATTATTCCCGTCTGATTTATTTTTTAAAGTTAAATAAACCACGAAACTATAAAAAGAGACATTCAAATAAATGATAACCGCAATTACGTTTATTTTTTTTTTAATTTTATCACTTTCATTTCCTGTTTTCTTTTTAAATCTTAGGGCAAAGGTTATCTTCAACATTTTCCCACAAGCTATTTCTAAAAATAACACCAGGACTGAATCAATACTCAGGTATAAGTCCCATCCTATATTTTTTAAATAACCCTAAAAGCGTCATGGACAAGTATAGCTACGTGCTTAATTATATCTAAGTTCAAGTATTAATATAACAACACAGGTCTTAATATACATAATGCTTTTAAGGAATCCGCATCATCTTTACATGGCTCATTTAGAATCTTTCACAATATTCGACAAAATACTTTTTTTTTCTTTTATTGTTAACGGGTGAAAGTGAGTGAACTAAAATGAAACACAGCAAAACTGGTACCCATTTTTACTATTGTTTGATAAACACAAGTTTTGAAAGTATTGATACTGATTTGAAAGGTTTACACAAGCTCCGAAAAAGTGTCACTCTTGACGCTATAATCGGGTCACTCGGAAAATACAAGAATCTTTTAAAAAGTTAATGTGAGGTCAGAAATTAACTGAAACAGACAATTTCAAATACACAATACTACAGTCATTTCTTTAAATGGATTACCTCAACATTCACTATATAGGCAAAATGAGATATCCACTAAAAGAACGCGCCTGAAAGCTAGCTCAGAACATATTGGTTACTTATGATATGTTGACTGTGATGTAGTGGACATCACTCTGGCCATATATTCTGTGACTTTCAAGTTATAGATATGGATGTATCAAAGTTGTTAATAATAAAACACTGCCATACAAAGGCACTTTTACTACAACGGAAATAGCACTTAAAAGCTTCAGTTAAGTTATCAAACAATGTTCTAAGCGGCTTAACAAAATAGATGGTGACTGTTCATGATCTCCAACGCTTCATAAACTCAGCTGAAATGTCAATTATGTTCCGTATGTAATTTATTTATTTATTAAATTTTTTTTATAATGTTCGAGAATATCGAAAGGTCTATCTGCAGCGGTAAGTAAGAGAGGAAACTGCCGTCTCTATGGAGATAAGGGTTCCGGGTTTATCCAGGGTTCGGTTGAAACCGATTTCACTGTATTTCATTATGTCATTACTCAACAATACTTGCTATATTTATCACCCTTTTATTATACAGTTTACGTTTAAAGATCTTAAAATACCAATTAAGATATTGCTAATGCCATTTTAGTGGAATTTACGAAATGATAATTTTCTAGTTTTATGGTACCCATGAGAGGGATCAAAATGAATAAAGTCATGCTTGAGGCGCACATTTCCAGAACTGTGAAAATATATCAAAATCACAATTTTCGATGTTTCTCATATTTTCTTTCTTCATCGATATCTGGAAAATAAAGTTGTGAAAATTTGATAGCTCGTTAAATACTGAAGGTAGAAACAGAATTATATCCATGTATGATTTTAATAAAATAAAATAGTCTGGTGGAGAGAAAATGCACTTTTCACTGGCTAATGGTATACATTTTACAATTTAAAATGGACAGTTTCACTTTTCCGTTAAAGAAACCAGGGTAATATTTTTATATCTATTTTGTTTATCTTGTACTTCTACAGTAAATTTTTGAATGCAGTTAAAAATCCACAGAATGCTGTCTTTTTACTACAAATCTTTGATTAAGCTTCATGGTTGACTGAATAATTCAAAAGTTGCCTTTTATTACTTTAATTCATTTAAACAGTTGCCTTCCGATGCGTATCTGCTGTAATAAATTACGAAGTTTTAATGAGAGGTTCTCTTTGCTTGCGATAAGCGAAACAATTTTATATTTAAAAATATCAGTTAATGTTGCAGTTTTTATGGTCGACATCATGAACTCGTGGATCGCTACGGTGTATCCATCTGCACCATGAAAACATATTTGTTCAACGTATCATCGTTTCCTTTCCTCTTTCGTCCACCCCGGACTTGACTTTTTATGAGCAACTGGGCGGGTGTTTCTAGAAAATAGAGGACACTTACCCTTTCGGTGCACCTGGTCCATGCTCCCAGTTTTTAGTGGAGTCCGAGTTATTCATTTACTTTTGTTACTTTGTATGTATTATGTGTTACTTTATGTTATTTGCTGTGTTTTTTCTGTTTTCCATGTCTGGTCTTTGTCCCTGGATTATGTGCTTTTGATTTCCGCAAGAATCTTGGTTTCCTTAATTACTCTTTGTCTAGTGCAATTCTTTCGTAGTACCAGTTCCGATTTGAATGTGTGTTAATTATACAATTCTGACTACAAGTAGAACATGAAAGGTGCTTTTTTGGCAACTCAGGTTATTAGATTTACAAATTGCAACTTTTTATGTATGACTTTCAAAAATATCATTTAATTATACTAATCAGTAATACATTCTATTCGAAAGTACAAATTTCAATGAATTTTATCATTTAAATCGATTTTTAAAATATTGTATCAGTTTCAATATCCAATTGTATTAATCAGGGTAGTTACAGCTTTGTTCGGCAAACATTATAAGGCATAATCAATTCAAATGGAGCGTTACAAACAGTAATGATACTTGCACCATGTAATATTCGTATAAATTTGTTTTTTTAAGAATAATCATTTTCGAATAAAAGGATATCTCGACTATTCCTTAACCACTGCAGAGTTCCACACAAGACAAGCCTTGCGATATTAAACTATAAATGATTTCCGCTAGAACCATGGTTCCCTTGATTACTCTTTGATTACCGCTAGAACCTTGGGTCCCTTGATTACTCTTTGATTACCGCTAGAACCTTGGTTCCCTTGATTACTCTTTTCCCATTCAAACTACTATAAGCGGTTTGAACGGTTTTAAAATTACTGCAATAGTTTAGTGTTCCATCAACGGAAAAAGGCGAGTTTTTTTTTCTACCTAACACTGTATTTATCTTTTGATGATACAATGAATCTGTTATGATTTTTTTAAATATCAGAAGTAACATCTTTTTTTTATTAAACAAAAATGTCCATCATCTCGTAGACCAAATTTTGTATATGATAATGACTTTTTTACTGGTTAACTTGTTGAAATTTGCTACCATGAAAAAATTATAAGGAATGACTGTTATAGTGTATTGGTCTATTTGAAATAACATCAATGCAAGTGGCGCACACTTGAAAATACTACGCAGGTTATATGATGTGCACCACGTGATTGCGGTTATTTCTTCATGGACCGAATTCCTTAATCAACATTTTTACTTCCTACTAGGTCATTGCAAAAATGTTACAGAGATTTTGTCTAAATCATGAACCATGTTAAGGAATCAATACGCATGTGATGTATATACAACCTTAAAACATACTTGAAATAAATATTATCAACCTAATCAACCACAATATCTTGTTAGGGTGAATGGCTAGGCAACACATTATGCAACTTACTGTGCGTATTTAACTGTTTAATTCAACAATTGGACGTTGAAACATAGAAAAATGATTTCTCTCCTTATGGAAAAATATGGCTTGGCTCAAACAATATCACTCCTACAAACTCTCGATCTAAAAAATAATGTTAGTCATTTGGATAACTGCTTAAATGTTTGAAGAGTTAGTCTTTGAATTTGGTCAACTTTATGAAGTTTGAAGAGTTAGTCTTTGAATTTGGTCAACTTTCTATTCTACGGTACATGTTGAAATCGATGATTGTAAATGGATTATGGATATTTTGTTCTAGAATAAAAACAGAAATTTCGAAGTGGATGAATATGACATTTTTAATTGAGTATTGATTAATTTCAAATTTATAATGAGTTAAATAACATAAAAACAACATTCAAAACAATCGGAAGTATACAGTTGTAAAAAGTAGTGGGTAATGAAATAAAATATAAAAGTATGTATAAATATGTAAAAGTATAGAAAGGTTTAGAAATTCTCTTTGTGCAGTGAGAGATGGTAAAGAATTATAATACAAAGTATCCTTGATATATGTATATATTTTGCTGAGTACCAAGAATTCAAATGTTTTTTTTTAACGAACGCGCCATCCGCTCTTATTTCTGACATGTCCTATCTCGGGCAGTGTTAATACAATATCACATCATTTCAAAACTACAGTATTATCATTATTTTTATTCAATTGTTATTGTAAATTATAGAAGAGGGCTCATGTAGTGTCTTGACCTCTAATAACCCCATTATTGTACAATACCACCATTTAACTATGAAGAAGTTTTCAGCAGGATACAAATGATTCGTTGATAATCTACATATACTGTTTAAAATGCCAATATCATCTTATAAATTATGGATCAATACACAATTTAATGCTAATTGTACGAGATACACTATTATTGCAACAAATAATTATTACGGGAAAATGTATTATAAAGTATTGCATATACTAAATATAATAAGAAAATACACTTTGAAAATAATTGTCCTCAATTTTGTTAGCACAGTATTAGGTTTCCTTTCAGGAAACTGTCCAAACTTTCAATTTAGTGTTCTTTCATCTACTCTCCCTACAAGTCCGTTTAAACATTTTGTAACCCAAATATCGGTATAATTTTGTGAGGATATAGATTGTCTTGTGTTACATGTATAAATCTTACTTCACAATCTGGAACTTAAAATAGAAATTATTTATGTAACAGTATGGTTCTTAAGCAGAAATAAAAAAAGGAACTTAAAAAAGAAAATATTGAAGTAACAGTATGGTTCGCAGGCAGAAATAAAAAAAACTGGCACTTAGAAAATATTGATGTAACAGTATGGCTCGCAGGTAGAAAAAAAAACTCTGGAACTTAAAACAATAATTATTTATGTAACAGTATGGTTGTCAGGCAGAAATTAAAAAAACTGGAACTTAAAACAGAAAATATTAATGTAACCGTATGATTCTCAGGCAGAAATAGAAAAAAATCTGGAATTTAAAACAGAAAATATTGATGTAACAGTATGGTTCTCAGGCAGAAATAAAAAAAACTGGAATTTAAAACAGGACATGTTGATGTAACAGTATGGTTCTCAGGCAGAAATAAAGCAATCTGGAACTTAAAACAGAAAATATTGATGTAACACTATGGTTCTCAGGCAGAAATAAAAAAAAATCTGGAATTTAAAACAGGACATGTTGATGTAACAGTATGGTTCTCAGGCAGAAATAAACAAAAACTGGAACTTAAAACAATAATTATTACAGTAACAGTATGGTTCTCAGGCAGAAATAAAAAAAAATCTGGAATTTAAAACATAAAATATTGATGTAACAGTATGGTTCTCAGGCAGAAATAAAAAAAAATCTGGAATTTAAAACAGAAAATATTGATGTAACAGTATGGTTCTCAGGCAGAAATAAAAAAAAATCTGGAATTTAAAACAGAAAATATTGATGTAACAGTATGGTTCTCAGGCAGAAATAAACAAAAACTGGAACTTAAAACAATAATTATTAATGTAACAGTATGGTTCTCAGGCAGAAATAAAAAAAAAAACTGGAACTTAAAACAAAAAATATTAATGCAACCGTATGATTCTCAGGCAGAAATAGAAAAAAATCTGGAATTTAAAACAGAAAATATTGATGTAACAGTATGGTTCACAGGCAGAAATAATGTAATCTGGAACTTAAAACAGAAAATATTGATATAACAGTATGGTTCTCAGGCAGAAATAAAGTAATCTAGAACTTAAAACAGAAAATATTGATATAACAGTATGGTTCTCGGGCAAAAATTTAACAAAATCTGGAATTTAAAACAGAACATATTGATTTAACAGTATGGTTCTCAGGCAGAAATAAAAAACATCTGGAATTTAAAACAGAAAATATTGATGTAACAGTATGGTTCTCAGGTAGAAATAAAAAATCTGAAACTTTGAAATTATTGTTGTAACAGCATGGTTCTCAGGCAAAAATAAAACAAAATCTGGAATTTAAAACAGATATTATTGATGTAACACTATGGTTCTCAGGCAGAAATAAAAAAAATCTGTTTTTAAAACAGAAATTATTGATGTAACACTATGGTTCTCAGGCAGAAATAAAAAAAAATCTGGAATTTAAAACAGAAAATAGTGATGTAACAGTATGGTTCTCAGGCAGAAATAAAAAAAATTTGGAATTTAAAACAGGACATGTTGATGTAACACTATGGTTCTCAGGCAGAAATTTAAAAAGCTGGAATTTAAAACAGAAAATATTGATGTAACAGTATGGTTCTCAGGCAGAAATAAAAAATTATAAATATCTATAAAACGATACAACCATTGTTTATATCAAAATGATCTTAAACATAGATATCATCACTGAGGATTATATAAGATGAGCTATTCTTACTCAACTTCATTTATTTGTCATTGTTTGTATTAAGTAAACTTCTATAAACACTTAAAAACGCTATACGATACTGTCGACACATTTTTCTACTGACAACATCTGCTGTTTCTTTTACATTTATCAGGGTCTATCACAGTAATTTTTTTTTTCACCAGTTTCATAATTTTAAATTAAATGCACCTTTCAGATATATCAGTCTTCGTCGTCATCGTAAAACTTCAATCGGAAAGGTACTTCCCTTTTTGTAATTGAAAGCAGTTACCAAGTTACCTGTTGAGGGAGATTTACAATAACTGTTACCAAGTTACCTGTTGAAGGAGATTTACAATAGCTTAAGTATTTTTGTAAGAGAAGTGCGCGTTTCGTTCACCGTATACAAAACAGCTCATGTGAGAAGCAGTAGACGAGTACTGTATCAATCAGTTGAGAAGGGATTCAGTGTAAGATAACAATTTGATTTGATGTTTAAATTTGACATACAAATCAGAGAGAAGTGGAATGTATGAGTTCACAATTTGATATTCAGACACCTTGACATAGTATCAGAGTTTTATAATTACATCAAAGTACATTGTTGGTTTAGTTGTGTACATTTATAACAATGGTAATTGGATGTACCTTTTTCCCGGATTCTCCCCATTGTGCCAACCGTACTGCTGAATATGATTATGAGGTAAGATTGTAGATATATACATACCAGACGCCAGTAATTATATTTGAAATGTTAATCTAAATTAACTCAGTGCATTGATTACGTATAGCGTATTTTATGTAGTAAAAATGTAGAGAAACCCTGTCTAAAAAATTTTGATTTACTTTTCTTATTTGAATGTTTGACCTAAAGGTTGTGACAAACAAAACTTTTTTTTCAATTGGTTAAATGGGTTGAAAAGTATTATACATTTTGTATCAAAGGATACTATTCATTAAAAATACTGTTTTCAGTTTGTAATTTTTTTTATTCTTCAATTCAAATGATCACTAAGATTATTTTTCCCGAACTAAACATTTTGTTTTATTTATTTAAATAAACCTATCTTTTGCGTAATCAACGAGATTTACATAATCTTGAGATTATTTAAAAAAGGTCTTCTTAAAGGACTTGTTTATTACCACATAGAGAACATCAATAATTTAGCTTTTAGCGTAGATCAATAGAAAGTGAACCATAGTTACAGGCTGGTTCACATCAAGGTTAATAGATTATCGTAAGGAAGACAATTTCTATGTATAGTCACTATTATTTGGTTATACATATGTTTGAATTCAGAAACAGTGTAATGGCGTAGTGTCTTCAGTGTTAAATAGACAATGAAGTTTAACGTCACTAGCTTCTACGGTTCTATCACATCATTTAAAGTACACCTCTATTCAAATGCGATTTCTATCGACAAAGAAAATTTATCTCATTTTACAATTGTATATTTTTTGTCTGTTTGTTTGTTTGTTTTAATTTATTGATAAAAGTTGTTTGTGACGATCATTCTTTTGACGATAGTTCTCATTTAATGGTGGAAATCGTGGAATGTAATAACAAAGCAATACATTGATGTGATAAGTGAAGTTAAATCCCCATGTTTCAGAATTCAGAGAATGAGATACCTCAAACATGCCTCATTCGATACGTATGTTGCATGTTATCATCTAAAGTTACGCAAGATGTCTCTTTTTCGACAAATTGAGATATATAAAATAATTTTAATGAAAACAATATATATTAGAAAAACATTTAAATGATTTAAATCACACAAAGCTTTAAAAAGGAAAATTTAAAAGTACTCTGCATATATCAGTGGAGTAGGTTACAATATATTGTAATAGGAATCCTATTTTATCCGCCCTGGTGAGCACAACAGTACCAAAGCAATTTTGACCATGCAGAAAACAATATTATAGTTTAATACTATGTAAAAAGGAATAAAATACATCCCTTTCGAAAAGTAAAAATTTGAGCTTGCTTCTGTTTTTTTCAGTAATGATATGATTTGGAAAATCTTAAGTTTGACAGGAAACATTTAAAACATCGTCCTCTATCAATGCTGTGACAATTTATAATTTGATAAATACGTGTAATTCAGAAAAAAAGTATATCAAAAACTATATGATATGGATCGCTGTAACCATACAAACACATATAAACTATGTTACAATAGGCTAGCTCATTTGACAATCTTTGATCACATGTTTTCCTAAATGAACCTAAGAACTGAAAAACAATTCGAATAGATTTTTTATGTATCTTGACCTATAACAACACTTGACACATGGCACATTTAAAACATAACATTGCACCATGTATTGTGATCATTTCATTTCTTTTAAACTTTCCTAAAAACTCTCCTGTATCAATCTTTTTCGTTAGTAAAATAACGATTTATGTAACCTTACAAAATCATTGCTTACTCAATTTTTCATTTTATGAAACCTGCACGTGGTAACATAATTTGTGGAAAATTTCTATCGTGAGAAAATTTGATTGAGCGATAATTACAATGTTGGAACAAATGCGACAAAAGTCCGTATTATTTCCTAAATTAGATTGACCAGAGAGTCATCATTTTGATAAGCCGTGAAATAATATTCACTAAAATATGGATATTAATCATTAAGATATTTCTAGAATCAATTTTAGTTATCCTTGGTGTTAATGTAAATACTCACTTGATTCAGGGAAATGAAAAACGTTGATTGCTTTACTATATTAAACTGAGCAAGAAACTTTTCTTGAGGTTCTTATTTTCGTGTGTTTTTTTGTCTTTTGTGGTTTGTTCAAATCACTAATATTTGAACTTATAATTTGACACAGTCTCAACATTCACGAAAAGTAGTACATGTACCTCATAAAAAGGTTATTTTCTACCTTATCCCAACGATGTTTTAAACAAATTTCCATTGAAATATTTGTGCCTTTTTGACATTATGATATTATTGACTATAAGGATCTGCAAATAAGTGACATTTTGAATTATCACGACAATTACTTAAAACAAATTTTAGTTTCTTTCAGTGTTAGCAAGCTGTTAGATGTTTGAGATTTTTGAGTAATCACGAGAACCAAGGTTATAGCGGTAATCAAACGAATGTAATCCAGGGACAAAGACCAGACATGGAAAACAGACATACACAACAAAGAATATAAAGTAACTAAAATCATACATACAAAGTCACAAAAGCAAATGAGCAACTCGGACTCCACTAAAAATTGGGAGCATGGACCAAGTGCCCCGGTAGGGTAAGTGTCCTCTGCTTTTCTAGAAACACCCGCCGAGTTGCTAATAAAAAGTCAAGTCCGGGGTAGACAAACGAGGAAAGGAAAACTATGGCCCGTTGAATAAATCAGTTTTCATGGTGCTGATGGATACACCATAACGATCCATGAGTTCATGATGACGACCATAAAACTTCTGTAGTGATGACTTAAATCTTGTAGCAACATAACCCTGTTCCAAAAGAGTATGTGTTAGAGTTTTAGTGCGATACAAAAAACTGTGTAGTTTCTCTGACATAACGTATGAGTTGTGATATGAACACTCCATTCTCAAGGGCTGAAGGGGTGTAGCAACAGATGAAAGGAAAGTTGACAATTCTGAATGAAATTGAAGATAGACCTTATCCAGTAAAGCTTATGAAAAGTTTTCTAAACGGATCTCACTGTCTGATAATTTTGATCGGAAAAGTTTCTTCATAATCCTTTTTCACATCTTCATTGAAACTATGTCTGACATAGAAAGTTCTTCAAGAAAATTCTAAAATAATCTAAGAGAAATTAAAATAGTAGATAAGGGGCTCTGCTCATAGTAAAAAGTACTTTGTAGGACCACCAATTGGATCATCACACTTTTATTTATCATCGCCTTCTTTGGCAGACAGTCGTTTGAAATGTTCCAGGTTCCATGATCGATATGAAGTTCTGCTATTGAGTAAAGGTCAATGTATTATTAATCCGAACATTATTTGAATTATTTATAAATTAGATTAAAGCATTATTATTTGATATAATATCTATATTACCCAGTGATATCATTATGACTTTTTCCAAACGAATAATGAATTTATTGAAAAAAGCAATAAACGCCTCATTTAATTTTGCACGTTAATTCATGCACTAGCCAATTGTTCTAAGAATTTGGAAAAGGTAATTAAAAATGAATCAAAGGTATCTTTCTAAATACTTAGATTATATTCTGAGATTTCATTGAGTCCGGTTAGTTTATTTATTCTTTATTTTCTGTGTGCATGTCTTTATGTAGATCCTTAAAAAAATCAACTGATCTGAAAAACCCTCAATTCAAGATAATTATTATAGTAATCAAGGGAACCAAAGTTATAGCGGTAATCAAAAGAATGTAATCCAGGAACAAAGACCAGACATTGAAAACAGACATACACAACAAAGAACATAAAGTAACTAAAATCATGCATACAAAGTGACAAAAGCAAATGAGCAACTCGGACTCCACTAAAAAGTGGGAACATGGACCAGGAGTACCGATAAGGTAAGCGCCCTCTGCTTTTCTAGAAACACCCGCCGAATCGCTCATAAATAGTCGAATCCCGGGTAGAAAGGAAAACTATGACACGTTGAACAAATCAGTTTTTCAGTAGAATACAAACGCATTAAAACCTGTGATTTTTCAACTCTTTATACTTCTATTCCCCATACGCAGTTGCAATGCCGACTCAAAAATATTAAACGTCGTTGTTACTCCAAAAAAAGACGGTACAGAAACGAATATGTATTTCTTGGTAGAGATTCCTCTTGCTTTGTAAAAAAATCTAAATCATCTCCCAAATATACCGTAGAAGATGTTTTCAAAATTCCGGAATTTTTTTCATTGACAACATATTTGTCCAATGTTTCAACAAACGGTCGGCAATCCAATAGGAACAAATTGTGCTCCACTACCTACCGACCAATTCCTTCACTCTTATGACTTTATAGCTGATCTGATCCAAAAGAAGAAATATCATTTAGCTAGATCCTTTAATCTCAGTTTCCGCTATATAGATGACGTTCTATCATTAAACAATCCTAGTTGCGGGGACTATATACATCGCATCTACCCCAAAGAACCTTAGATAAAGGCTACTATAGACACTGAAGTCCACGGATTTTCCCTACATAAAAACTCCAGGATTTCTGTTTTTATGGACATTTCTTGTTAAAACCATTTCTGAATTAGAGTGAACATATAAACCATACATGTGCTTTCTAGAGGGTATCTTTTAAATAGCTAAGATATAAGTTTAGAAAATAAGTATTTGAACGGTATCTTTAGCACGTTTTAAACGTATCATAATGCATACACTCTTGTTGTATAATAAGATTTTTCTCGACGTTACTAGATGTCATATTTATTGTCCAGTACGATTTACTGTCGTATTTCGAAATTTGGAATGTTCAATTATAGTTTAATATGGGAAAGGGAGTGATAATAAAAAATCCAAAAACTGACATCAGAAATCGTAAAAAAAAACAGAACAATGACAAAGTTGGGAAATCGAGAATGTGTGTAGTGGCCTCGAAAGTTTAAACGTGTTGTAGAATAAAAACCACTATTTGCGTAATTTAATAATCTAGCCTGATAATAACAGTATTTTGTAGTTATTAAGTGTTTTTTTATTGCCCATTCCTTTATGGACCAAATAAAATCAATTTGATTCAAATTTGATCTGCCATTGTTACTGTATTACTGAATTGAAATCAATAATTAATCATTTATCACCGATTGCATTATCTTTCCATTGATTGCCTAACAGATGGGGATACACGCACAGCTTAATTTAACACTTTGACAAAATATGAAATATATTTTCTTTTGTTCAATATGAAAGTTGAGCGACATATACTGTTGTCTATCTCAAATGTTATACAGTGGATAATACTAAATCTATTGATGACTGATTGGTTAAATTATTATGAAGAGTGACATTTAAAGATCGCCTGAATATAGCTGAAATATTGCTGCTCGGGCGTTAAACCCCAACAAACAAACAAACAAACAAACATTTAAAGAACGATTTTATCTACTCTTCCCCATTTCAAAGGAGAGACAATTTCAATTATGTCAGTATTTTGATCAAATCGTCCTAATTCTCGATTGATCATAGTAATATAATTTTAATGACATTCATATTGTTATGTATTCAAATGCATAAATCATGATGTAGATAAAATCATTCGTCCTTTTTTTTTCCTGAACGCCATTAAATTTTACAATTGAAAGGAAAAGAGGACAATGTTATCCTGTTTAATAAAATCATAAAAAATAACTCAGATCCTATTAAAATGAAAATTTATCACTAATATAAATACAGGTTGAACGGCATTGAGTGATTGACCTTGAATGATTGACCTCCTGCTGACAAATGGTTATACTAACTATTATTTGGTCCATCCGTTGTCTTCCTTTCTTTTGAAGATATATATATGCACTCTGCCTATGTGAAGCAATTGTTATCTCATGCTTTACATGGAGTTCAAAATTGTTTTTGTACGTGTTTACCAATTCAAATAGTAATCAAGGGAACAAAGATTTTAGTGGAAATTAAAATAATTAAATGCATGGACAAAGACGAAGCAGGGAAATAGACACACAAAATTAAGAACATAAAATAACCAAAATAACATGTACAAAGCAACAAAAGTAAAGCAGCACTGGGACTCCACTTAAAACTGTTTTTAAAAGCTATATTGTTTTCATACAAAAATATTACTCAAAATTATATTAGAATCTTCACCATTCTACCCCAACTTTGATTTATATCAAAGAAACCCTGTATAATTCAAATACAACGTTGGTAGTTTACTTGTCCACAGAGGACAAACAAGGACCATTAGCGTCACATCAGACAGACAAACTGATTAAAATATACCTTCACCCGTAACCATTTCCCTTTTTATCAACCCTCAGTCTTCAAATGAAAAATGCTAATTTAAAAAATAAATTCCCATCAAATGTTATCATTAGATTTTTATGGTTACTCTAACAATAAAATATTGCAGATGGCAGTTCTGATAAATGTGACGGAATTTCATTTTTTTCCCAAAATTGTAAATAAATTATATTTTGCTTATAAAGCATGCTGAACAGCTGGTTACTTAAGTTTTTTTTTGTAAAAATGATCTGTTACTGGGACTAATTGATGTGGTACACGTGTTTGGATGTCGCTTTTTCTCATACTTTGTTTGAATCCTAATTCTAGATGAAAAGATTTTAGTTTTGTTTTTCGTCAGCCGTACCACACCTTTATAGTTTCCTGTGCAATCAAAGTTGCAAGTTTTCTAGATTTAAATTTCCATTGCTATGGAAAACGAATTATTATGCAAAAAGTTCACATTTTCATGTTTCGTTCTATTAAGCAAGGTCCTGAGTTTTTCTGTTATATTTACTTCAACCTTTATGTCTGTACTTATTTAAAGATCTTTTTCTCCACTAAAATTTTTAAAAACTTTTACAACATATGACAATTAAACATGACAACAATGTGCTTAGTAGTCAATGATGAATGATGTTCTATTCTTCTACATTGTGTTATCATATTTTATGACTTAAAAATGTCTGTTTATCGGATATTTGTCAACATCCAATTTTCTAAATTTAATGATAAAGAAATAAACATACTGCGAAACTGAAATGTAA
Source organism: Perna viridis (assembly GCA_037379345.1). Lineage (NCBI taxonomy): Eukaryota > Metazoa > Mollusca > Bivalvia > Mytilida > Mytilidae > Perna > Perna viridis. The sequence continues at coordinate 617,850 of CM074522.1, forward strand.
TGTTAATCATAGAGTGTCACTATTTTTATGACAATGTTTTCTCTACCAGTAAAGAAACATATCATTGACATTCCGTGATGCTGATCAATTCACCTATGAGTTTATATTACAATGACACCCAGCAGGTAAATTATGTCTCTCTATTTTCTGAAGAAAAAAAAACAAAAAACAAACTAATACCAAAATTGGCATTTCATGATTCTTTGCTCAATTTAATTTGATATTATCTAGTCCTGGTGTCAAACTCCGGTAACGAATATTTCATCAGTTTACTTCAGGGATTACGAAGCAATTAGCAAAATTAGGTTTTATAGTATATTTTTGTTATTGATTTCAGAATTATTATTTAAACGTCCAACTTAATTGCAATTCTCTTCTTATCAAGAGTTTAATATTTCTTATCAAGTTTAGGAACACTTAGCATGTATAATCACTATAGTTTCCGGTTAAAATTATATTTTGTTTTATGCATTTGACTTATGATATTTATTTAATTACTGCGTAATAATAGATATTTTAATTTCACAATTTCCGTTTCCCAGTAAAGTCCAAATATCCTTTTATTGGCTGCCCATACGAAAACCTCATATTTTTACATATTGATTAATTGTTGATTCAAAATATTGCTTCTGTTTGATTATTCTTTTCTAATGGAGACAATATATGTTCAATTTGAGTTGTTTCTGGACTAGGAAGTATAACATGTGTGTTTAAACAGGTCTCTCCCAGTTTAAAACCCATCACATTATTGAGTAACTTTTGTATATCTATAATCGCATTCCATATGTATTATGTAACGTTCTAACCCTACCGTTGCACCTAGTCTACACCTACAATGGACATTGTGCTACCCCACCACTGTAACTATATTGTACGTACAATTGATATTTTTGTACCTTGTGCATACCTTCTTCAAGGGACATTTTCTAGCCCTTACAGTACAACTAATACATACGCACACTTTTCGTTTTCTCTACAATTTAAACCGTGGCACTAAGTACAGCATTTTATTGATATCAATTTAACACATGAACAATCTTTAAAATCATAATCTAACTTTCATTGTTTTACATCATGATAAATTCAGCTGTTGCCTTTTATAAAATATTAAATTAATTATGACTTACCATGACGTAAAAAACTCAAGTCATAATGTAGATTTATTTGTAATCGCAACGGATGGGTGCTGCGATCACATAATTGCGTTTCCTGATAAATATAGATATTTTTCATATGATTCAGAAAAAATGAGTTTTAATGCACGGCGATTTTTTTTCAGATATTAGCGACGTGTATTTATGATTAATGAAACGTGATTATTATACGTTTAGTTTTTCAAAAGGTAGTTATGTTTGTAAAATATTTTCATAATGTGATTAGATCGATTAAAAGATGGCAGTTGAAAAAATATGCAAAACAGACAAAGGGTGACTACTCCGTTTGTTATATTGACGAAAAAACCATGACACACAGAAAATGTAGATATTTTATATGATAGATGATTAAACATCAATTTGTGCTTGTAGCCTATTCAAGGATGGGGCCTTGTTAAATATCAATTGGTCATCGAGTCTCTTTTGTTTTCTGAGTTTACGATAGACTGTTTTTTTGTTGTTGCTTATGTTAGCTAACTAAAATGATGCAAACATCTGTAGAATATATCCAATCAATTACGTGTCGCTGTTCAGTTTTAAATGTGAAACACGTTTATAATATCAAATATCGTCATTTTCTTTTTCTAAAAACATCCACCAAGCTGCTCATGTAATTTGAAAACTTTAAACTATGACATTAAGAACAAATCTGTTTTATGTTGTAGATGGCAATACTTCAGCGATCAACGGGTTCAAGATTTCGGCTGTAAAATTTATGAATCCGTGAATCTTGTGCCAATATACCTTTCTTCCAAAAGCTAATGTGCTGTTGTCACAGACAAAGGGAAATTAGACACTTTTAAATAAGAAGTTGTCGTTTTTGTGATACAGTTAAGTTAATCGTTGTGAATTTCTTTTAGGACTATATCCTCTATACGAGTATAATAGCAAACGCATCAAGGATCAAAATGCCATCAGTTAACTTTTGGCTTGGTAAAAGAAAGAAAGATTTTCAAATATAATTATTCTGATAAGTGTACCATGCTGGTAGATTTTATAGTTTATTCTGTAGAGTAATAACTTTATAGAATTATAATCAAAAAGCATTTAAAGCAACAAGTCAAAAATATTTTTGGCTCTACCATAATGATTCAGATGTTTTTTGGTCGTCATCATGAACTCGCGAATCGTTACGGTGTATCCATCTGCACCATGAAAAATGATTTGTTGAACTTGTCATAAATTCCCTTTCCTCTTTCATCTACTTTTTATGAGCAACAGTGCACCTGGTCCATGCGCCCAGTTTTTAGTGGCGTCCAAGTTGCTCATTTGTCTGTTTTCCATGTCTGGCCTTTGTCTCTGGATTACATTCTTTTGATTTCCGCTAGAATCTTGGTTCCCTTGATTACTATTCAAAATCTCATATACGACATTTTGCCCGGTGAAGTTGTACATCAAAATAACCCCATAAATGAACAACACATCTTCTTTGGTGTAACATATCTTCTTTTGTATCGCGTTAGAACTCTAACAAATAGGCTTCTGGAACAGGGTTATGTTGCTACAAGATTTAAGACATCACTACAGAAGTTTTATGGTCGTCATCATGAACTCGTGGATCGTTACGGTGTAACCATCAGCACCATGAAAACTGATTTATTCAATGGGTCATAGTTTTCCTTTCCTCGTTTGTCTACCCCGGACTTGACTGTTTATGAGCAACTCGGCGGGTGTTTCTAGAAAAGCAGAGGACGCTTACGCTACCGGTGCACCTGGTCCATGCTCCCAGTTTTTAGTGGAGTCCGAGTTGCTCATTTGCTTTTGTTACTTTGTATGTATGATTTTAGTTACTTTATGTTCTTTGTTGTGTATGTCTGTTTTCCATGTCTGGTCTTTGTCCCTGGATTACATTCTTTTGATTACCGCTATAACCTTGGTTCCTTTGATTACTCCTACCTTAATACTTTAATTTAACTGTTTGGTGTCTGGTATTTTTAAAGTCGTTGCATTATTTTCTTTGAAACAAAAATGTATAAAAATACAAATCCCGCTATTGGCCTAGTTTATAACACAAGTGCTTATTAAGGTAATGTCAGTATTATTCCAAAAGATTTAATTCATGAAGCAGTGTTGCATTTTGTTATTGTAAAAATATTATGGTAGGTTACACTAAGGTATCAGTCCTTTATTACATATTCCTGAAAGGACGCTAAAAATATAGTGCAATCTTTTTGCCTTTAACTGCTTTGTTTTTGGCAAATGACTATTATTTTTCATTAACAGTACAGAGTAAATATCAAGCTATGAAAAAGTATTTTCATGAAAAAATGCTTCAGAAAGGGGTTTATTATATGAACTCAAAATAAAAGTGAAAGTAGAAAAGACTATTTTTAGTCCGACCTGTACTGGTATACCAAAGTTTTTTTTTAATTATGAAAATTTGAGGTATACTATAGAAGACTATGGGGCAAAGAATACAAGACTGAGACCCTAGGTTTATAGGTTATTTTGAGTTAACAGTTGATTTTGAGTTATCTCCCGTTGAACGTTCGTTTCCTCTCATTACAACCTAGACATGAGTATTGTTTCACTCAACAGTTGTAAAAAATATCAGATATAACTTACAACATGTAATCTAAAACTGCATGCAATTATAATACATAAATATTTAATCATGAACGATAATCATTCTTTGATGAACAGTTTTATTTTCAAAATGCTACTAATTGCAATATCCTCATTGATTTCAATTCAAATGTTTATTATTTTGAAACACCGATAAGATAATTAAAAATGCAATATAATGTGTTCGTTTGATTTCCAATGAAATGACATGGCAGGTAAAACAGCAGCGCATTTGATATTACACTGGAAAAGAGCTGCTTTTCATTCTGCTAACATTCTGAAAACGAGAATTCAAAAGACCTTTTAAACATACATCTTGATGTATATTTGCACATCTTGATATGACTATTTGAGCGTGTATCTTGCATCTGTGAAATGCTATTTGAATTTGAGTGTGTATCTTGTGCCTGTGTCGTCGGATTCATTTTAAAAGAAATATTTCATATGCAACACTTTTGTGGCATTTTGTTATTTAGTCTTGTAACAAATCTATCTCAATATTATTATTTACAAACCATGAAGTATAAATTTACACTGTTAACAATTTAAAACTATTTATCTGCTCAAAACATATCACTGCAGAATTGTTATGGTCGCCATCATGAACACATACATGTAGATCATTATGGTATTTTCATTTGCTTCGTGATAACCGATTTGTTCATCATGTCATAGTTTTTCTTTCCTTATTTGTCTATCCAAGACATTACATTTTATAAGCAACTCGACTGGTGTTTCCAGAAAAAAAATAGAGGAAGCTTACTGTACCGATGCACCTAGTTCATGCTCCCAGCTTTTTCGGAATAGCTCATCTACTGTTGTTTCTTTCTACGTGTTATTTTGGTCTTTTCATGTTCTTCGTGGTGTGTCTGCCTCTCTGTCTAGTCTTTATCCTTGGAATATATTATGACTTCCGCTCGAATCTTGGTTTCTGTGTTTATTGTATGACAGATGGATAGTGAAAAATGTGTTTGTAATAATATGAAAATGAAACAATATCTGTATATATTTTTCAGAGAGTCTTATAACAAAACCAACGTACTAAGGCACTTATGTACTCATTTTATTGTACATTTCATTATATGAGAGGTTTGAGAAACCGGTTTTAAAAGTATTTATTCCCCCCCCCCCAAAAAAAATGATGTATTAAGATGGGGAAAGTCTTTTGTGTCAAAAGGGAGGGTTGTTTAGATTTGTACAAATGCCTAAAAATATTCAATAATTGACACGCTATTTATACTAAAGTAATCTCTCTTGGTCCATTGGTAACCTCTTCAGCATTGATTAAAAGAACTGTATTATTTGTATCTGTTTGATATCAATCACCAATTATATTGATTGGGATTTCTCTGACACTCGTGTCTATCAATCAACATCTCCCAATACCGGATACATTGCTACTACGTATGGAAAGTATTTGATAGAGAAATCAATTTACGAAACTGACACTAAATAAATACACCTGTATAATCTCATGTTTGAAAGTTTAGTTTAACACATGAAGTGAACTCTGAAAGTAATTTGTTTGTTTTGGAACATCGGCTTCTCTTTTTACTTGCATCGATGAAATTACTTAATTTGTAATTGTATCATGTCATACTTGGTTTGAACTCTCTGTAATTGTTATAAATAAAATAAAACAGTTGAGAGTTAAGTATTCCCGAAACATTGATTTCAAAGAGTAATCAAGGGAACCAAGGTTATAGTGGTAATCAAAAGAATGTAATCCAGGGACAAAGACCAGACATGGAAAACAGACATACACAACAAAGAACATAAAGCAACTAAAACTATACATACAAAGTAACAAAAGCAAATGAGCAACTCGGACTCCACTAAAACCTGGGAGCATGAACCAGGTGCACCGGTAGGGTAAGCGTCCTCTGCTTTTCTAGAAACACCAACCGAGTTGTTCATAAAGAGTCAAGTCTGGGGTAGACAAACGAGGCAAATGAAAACTATGACACGTTGAATAAATCATTTTTCATGATGCAGATGGATACACCATAACGATACAAATCAGCGTTTCGGATTAAATATCTTACAAATAATAAAGAAGTACACAATGAGAATAAAAAAGTCAAGAAATAAGTCATCGTAGAAGATTGTTCTTGATCTCGTTTACATAGACATTACATCGCGTATGTAGATCGGCTGTGTATCATGTGTTGACGCTAAGGTCATTTTTACGCATTTGAATCATCCCACTGTTGACGCTTTGGCTGATATAGGGCCGATATAAAGGAACATTTTACAAATAAACTTCGGTAAATCCTGAAAATATAGATATATCTTCTGGAAACCCTCATTGCGAAATTATTATCTGAATATAATAACATCATGACTTATGATTTTCTAACTTCCTATACTACTCTTCCCCATACTCAGTGGATATGTGGACTAAAACAAAAAAAAACCATACACGGTTGTTACTCCAAAAAAAGAGGGTACAACTAATTACAAATACGTAAAATATAGTAGAGATTCCTCAACGGGACATAGTTTTTCTTTCCTCGTTTGTGCATCTGGTCCATGCCCCCAGGTTTTAGTGGAGTCCGAGTTGCTCAATAACTTTTTCTTCTCTGTACGTGTTATTTTGTCTATTCCATGTTCTTTGTTGTCCGTGTCTGTTTTCCCTGTCTAGTCTTTAGTTTTGGAATATATTCTTTTGATTTCCGCTAGAATTGGTTTCTTAAATTCTTCTTGGATAGTGTGACAAAATCGCTGCGTATGTTTTTCTTTTCATGTTGCACATATACATTATGCATGTTTTCATGTTTCTTAGACAGAGAGGTACTTTATACAAATCTCACACATTAATACTAATGATAGTCAAGATGGTAACAAAACTGCCACTCATATATAGAAGTCTCAAAACAATCATCTTCGTTTTCATTCATCGACTGATGTTTTACGAAATAACACAGGATCATCTCTCTATAGGAATGTAAATTTCTTGGATTTTTCCGGTTTATTGGAATAATAATCCGCACTAATCCGTCTGTTATACGCTACCAAATAACATAAAGACAGATATTGTCATTAATGCTAGAAAATCTAGGGTTGCTAGTAATATCCGTTTCAGATTATGTTTTATGAAGATTGTCAATTTTACTTTGATTTAAAGACAAATGCGTGTCATTCTGCTGCGAAGAAATTATTTTATGATGCTATAAATAATTTTATGTGACTGGATTGTAAATATTTCATTACATTTCGATTAGTTTAATATTTAAAAATGTTTTTATGGATTACTTCTCATCAAGTTAGTACAAAAATAAGGGTCGATACTTTTTATCTCGAAAACGAGTTATCATTTATTTGAAAAATAGATGAAAATATTAAGTTGCTAATTTAAGGAATCGATCCCAATATATCGCTTTATTGACACTTTAATCGTTCTTGTTATCGTCATGTTTAAAGACAAAATTACAACTTTTCTAGCGTTAAAGGAAATGTTAAAATACCACTTTGCGTGCATTGTTTAAACGTCTTATTTCTCAATTACAGATACGATCTATTTCAATTAAGGAAAAACCACTCACGACAACAGCTTCCGTCCTTAAATAAGTTGAGTCAAAGTTTGTTCCTTGATTAATGTAGGTTCGACATGGAACAAACGATGTTTATAAACAGTAGGAAATTCTTAAAAAGTACGGTAGCATTGGACATTTTCAAAAAATATATCCAAATAGTATACGGAGAGAATATTGATCGAATTTTAAACACTTGTTGATTCATTCGCAAATACCAATGTCATAAATATATACGGCATATGTCTCTCTAAATGAGCATTAAAACATTAAACTGTAAATTATCATTGGAAAAAAGCCTTTTTCGCGCCGACGGTATAAAATCGGATGTGCACTAGATCCTTGTACGAAATAAAACGTATCAAATGTTTGGTGAAAAATATTGTATGTAACTTGATTTTGCATGTACTTTTTTTCTGGTTTAATCTAAATATAAAAAGGCAAATTGTTCCAGATGCCTCCTTAATTTCATTATACCGGAAGCTTCCTAGCGGCCATTAATCATCGAACAGAAGTGAAGTCTACCAATCAGTTTCTGAGACGAACCCTTTTATTGTCAGGTCCATTATGGTGGAACATTCCGGTGATCTTGATATAAATGTTCTGTCATTTATATAATTTCCGTCGACCCTAAAAACAAATTAGGCAGTCAGGCTTAACTGCAGAACATTTATATTCGGAAAACGATTTGACCGTAATCGGTTTGTTATTATACGTTTTGTAGTTTTGATGTAAAAATCGTTAAAGCTGTGATCTTGATCATTAATCATGGTAACATCTTGTCTTTGTTGACGAATGATACTAAAATGGAACCAATCGTTCAAAATCAAGATATAAAGCACAAAACAAGTTAGAACTCCACTCTCTGTCAAATATTTAATTACGTTGTGAAACTTGGGTTATCCCTTACTTATGAAAAACAAATATTTTCATCGTTTTAGAAATTGAGTTTTACATTAAAATAAATTTTCCAAATGTGAACACACCATGCACTTTCATATTCAAATTTTCAAACTATTTCCAGACAATCTACCAAGGTTTTATCGAAAGGTACTTATTGTTGCTTTTTTCGCAATAAACAAAATTATCCAAAAATATTTTTTGAATTACATTTTAAGTAGTTTTATGACCAGGATTACACAGGTAGCCTATAAAATAATAATTTTGCTAAATATTTTTGGAATGTTTGTATTCTGGTGATCGTAGTAACAAATGCTTACTCAGTCATTTGGAACATATCTATCTACTGGAAATTGCCCAGCAATACTTGTTCTTGTAAAAGTCTTCATTTGTAAATCGTCCTTTGATGACATTCTTATCAGACATCAGAAATGAATTACTGTTCTCCAGTAGAGAAACGCAGTGTTAAAAATTCTGAGTGTTACTTTCGGTACAGCTTTGAGATTATAGCGTTAAGAAGAAATCAGCTTTGAGATTATATTTTGTAAAACTTTAACTGACGCCACTGAACTCCAGGCAGTAGTCCCTTGATACTTTACTTCAATATCTAACTTCGTTCTTGATGATTATGTCATGATTAATAATTAACACAATTTCCAAAAACATTATCAGATGAAGCAAAGTAAATAATTTATTTAAAATTAAAGAAGCACTATGAAGAAAACTTTGCAATATTTAGCAAATAAATATAGATATAGATAAATATATACCATCAACCATTTAATTAAAGCATTCACGAACGTTTCAACACTAAACGCGTATGACAAAATAGCATTCATTACATAAATAGGCGGTAGTTACAATTTAAATTTCGTTGAAGTTTTCATCTTTTTTATCAATCCCGTCTAATTCTGTTCTTAATCAACAGGACTACTAAAATTTGAAAAAAAATAACCCTTATAATTAGTATTGTAATGATACGTCACTGTGCAGTATTTAACAATATATGTTGGTCGGAGTTATAATGTAATTGGAAAGCCCGTACTGAGGTATTGTTCTTTCGGTCTTCACATTTGTTTCAAAACTGTAATTAAGATTAACGAGATCATTATTTACCATGAAAACGTGTAATATAACGGTTTTAATACAATTAATATAACAAAAGACCTTGTTGGTAAATTAAATTTTGTCCAACCTAACATGGTGATAAAACATGTTCACCAGCAGGAAAAGACCGTCAAAAATTGTAATGCATAATTCTGTTGCAGTCTATGGCATCGCTGGAGAATAAAGTTAAATGTACCAATTGTTAGAGATGGCTTAACTTAATAAAATAATTTTGAATTTAATTGTGCACCTGCTCGACTTTCATTGTGATACCAAAATTCCAATGAAATTAAATATCTACAATGAAATTTACACTTTTAATTACTTAAGGCAGATATGGAAAAGACATTTCTGTCCAAGCGTTAATAAACACAATGACTGATATGCCCTCGTATATTAGCAACAAAACAACTTAAATTAGTAATGTGATTTGAAATTTATTTAGTAATATAGCCAAATCTTTGACTGAATATTAGTTAACACAATAAAGAAGGTAAAAAACGTTAAAAGAATCATGTTTGAATCAATCGATTAGACGAACCATAAAATTCAAAGACGCGTACGGGTTCTAGTAATGAACTGATCTTTTTTTATATTAAGTATAAAATTTAATTTGAGAAATTCAGTATACGGTTTGGTTTTAATCCTCTATTAAATTCATCTTATCTGGATAGTTTTTGTAATACACTACTGGCCACACCCATTGCATTTTTCTTACTGTAGAATATTTGTGTATTCTAGATACCCTTTTACACAGGGAAACATTTGTATAATATTTTGTATTTACCTTCCGTTTCTATTTTAACACGTTAGTGATGCAAACAACACTGAAACATAACAATGCTAGTCTAGGCAGGAACACATTTGTTGTATTTCATTTGAATTGTACCCAATCTAATTAGCAATAAATAGTTAGGTAATTATTTATAAAGCTATGAATCGAAAATAATCCTCATTAAAATCGACCAGGTGTACCAGACTACAATCTACAAAGAGGAACGTTTACAGTTAGTTCAACAGTTGACTGCTCCGACGGCTGAATGTACTATATACAAGAAAATATTCCTAATTAAAATTGACCAGATAAGAAATCCTGCAGTCTTCGTACAGTAAGCGTGCACCTGTTACCTGGTGAAACAACCTTTAATTAATGACAGGTAACAGTTGTCTGAGGAATCAAGGAATTATACAAACTTAGAAATACTTTGCAGATCAATGCATTGGTAATGAGATTAAAATATGTTGTACTCCTGCCTGTCTGATACGTACAAAGCGAGAAAGAACGAATGAGTTTATTCAATGATGGTTTCTGTATAAAGTTTGCATTATAAACAATGATTTTACCATTTATTGTCCAATGCTTTGATAGTTCAATGAAAAAGCTTTGCATATCAGGTGCATATCAGGTTGACGATAGTGCCATTTTGGAATATTTTGGTGTACCGCTTTAATGTAAAGAATGAATAGGAAATCCTACTTTTTTATCATATTTATAGAAACATTTTCGATAAAACGGTGTTTATGTATTGCTTGGCACATGACTGACACTTTGAAAAAGATGCGGTAAATATTATTTACAATAACTACTTTGTCATCTAAGAAAGTTGTGTGCAGGATGAAATCCAATCAAGATCGATTCAATAACAATGATTTTAATACAAAAGTATCACTTATATTAATATTGCAAATTTTGGTATGCTATGCACGTGTTTCAAGAATTAACTTCTCATCAACAGCATTAAACCAAATATGTAGGAAAACAGTTTTTTTCTCTCAACTTATCAACGTACGTGAATTATTCTTTCGGAAACTGGTGTCAAATTTCATTTCAAGTTTCAAAGATATTCCATTGTTTTCTAAAGTTTTTTCAACCATTGAATTTTAATGAAGATATCAAAAAGATCACCATAAAGAAACACGAAACATCGGTCATACGTATCGATCAGTCAGACCACATAAGTTGACAAAGGCACTTTAATGTTTTGCTGATCTAAACGAAGCCCTCACTTACAAATTAACGACCTAGAGAAAGTGTGCTTTGCATTTATATCTCACTGTGATTTGAATGAAGATTTAATTTGGGAAAGTAATTTGATTATCAAAGACGTTCTTTGTTTATTCTTATATCATTCCCAGTTATGTATGTTTTGCTTTGACTAATCATGTGATATGTTCAGTAGATTTGTGATGAAGTAAACAAACAAACTGTTTGAATGATATAGACGATATAACTATGTAATACAGCAAGTCTTTCATTCCAGATATCTTTGATATCAGTCTGTGTCAAAATACGTACATCAACATTGAATAGTTGCAAGTGGGGAAAAAGTTGAAATTGAAGGCATGTCTGGATGTCTGTTTGTGTCATTTAATACGTAGATATACCGGCGAACAGTACTAAAGCAACACAACAGAGAGACGGTTTTAAATCTATGTATATGACTTTATCGTGAAGTAATGAAACAGCGATGATATACATGTAGACAACATTATAAAATATAATTACATAAAAGTAACCCCAAGTCGGTACAAAAAAAACTAAAATGGCAGAAATATTAGGACGTAATTATTTAAATTTGACATGTAAAATAAGTGACGATACTAAATCATGTTAGGTAACATTTATAGACATGCTATAAATCTTTCTGTATTAATGTCAATCACAGACAGGACTTCTTACTGTTAACAAGCATTTACTTGCCCTATAAAGGTAGATGTGTAGTGAATGAACATTTGGTATATATTGTATAAGATTTAATAGAAAACACTTTACACAAAGACTAGCACATGTAGTGAGTTTAAGTGAACATGAAGGTTGAACAGATAGTTGTGTGAAAAAATAAACTGCAGCGGAAACATTATAAAACAACATAAAGATTAATACACATTTATGTTCAATATGTCCATTGGACATTATAAGAGTATAGTATACATTTATCTTTATAAAGCTTTTAAATGAGCAACAAGTTATGACAATTGACAACAGTTAGAAATGGCTAGAAAGATTGACAAATTAAAACTCAATGAAATATACGGTTGGGTTACCAGATAACACAATGCTACTTCATCAATGAAAAAATGTGTGAAAAAAAGAGAGTATTGTCGACCTGAACTTAAGTCATTTACAGTTTTCAATATATTACCTCTATATCAAATACTACTTAGTGCCTCATTATACAAAAATAACGTATCAATAAATCTGAGGAGAGATATAGCAGCTAAACATGGCTGATTAGCTTAGCTACAGTAATTGTAGAAACATACATGGAACAGATTGAGAGTAACATTTGTTCTAGTTGAAAATTGATTCATAATTATAGGTTTTTCATAGTCGATGTATTGGGCCTCTTATTTATGTGAATGTAATTGTACATATTTAGTTGGGTAAAAAATTCTTATTTAAATATTTTTTATTTGTGATTTTTGCCAGGAATTTTTATAATGTTTGCTTACATGTACCAGTGGAAGTTTCAATTAACTTGAAATAGATACCTCGACCTTGTCTGTGGAATTAAATATTGGGACAGTTTTTGTGCGTGTAAAACTTTACATAAAAAACTGACATTGGAATTTAAAACAGAAATTTTCTTCAACGTTAAATGCGTGCCATTAGACTAAAAACAGTTGATTTAAATTAGCATCAGAATTCCGAAATGTAAATATACAGACGGGAAGTTTATGCAGTAATTAATGGAAAAAGATTTTATCATTTCATTTCATTGCTATCGTTACTACTATTATAACGTTTAGCATTGGTTCGAACTTTTTGTTAAAGAAAGAGTGAAAGAGGTAACCAGACAGGGCTTAATAACAGGTTCCGTGACTTAATTGCGTGAAATAACATTAATACACCGAGACATACAGGCAAAATTCAAAGGCCTTTATATGTCTTAGTTCTATTCGTGGTGTGTTGTAGCCTGGAGCTTATCTCATATTCAACAGAATCCCTAATTAATAAAGGCGACAAAAGATAACAAAAGACATTTATTGATATTTTTACCTGGGAAATATTGCAAATAGAATGAAAATGAGCAGTTTCTGATTTTGATGTCACACAACAATTCCTGGACAACCCAGTGATCATTTTATTCTGTAAAATTATATAACTAACGACAGAGACACACATTAATATAACGATATCATTCCAAACAGATAGACGTCATATTCTTTGAAAATCATATATTAATCTTTCTTAACCAATAACAGTGATTTCAAAGTATCATTTTGTTTTATATAATTGTGCAATTAAGTAATAGGGAAGATATTATCCATCATATTATGATAAAATATTAAAAGTTAGGAAATATTTATAGAAGTATAATTATCATTAATTGTAACTTCAAAGACACCATATACATTACGTTTATTGAGCAATTTGTCGTCACGCAAGGTGTTTAGAGGACTTCATGAAACGTTAATGAATTACAGCACATTTCTATTAACAATACCATCTGAGAACGGAAGATTACAGTAATGTTCCGTCTGTAGTATTAACGGTTGGGGTTTCTACTAGGAGTTTAATGTTTTGGATTTACAACTGTGTGAAACCTTTGAAAATATATCCAGTTAATGCCAAAACTGAATTGGTAACGCATGTATTATAGCGCGGTGTTTATAATACATTACTGGCTTAATTTAGTGCATAAATATTTATCACTGTTGAGGTATTTCTGTCGATATTTAGAGGAAATTAATTAATACCAGGAGAAAGAAGTTTTGTAGAAGTAGTTTATTCTGAGTGATTATTGCGCCATTGAGATTTTGCTGTTAACAGGTCTTTAGAGTTAGTATTAACAAGCTTTTTAAGAGTACAATTCAGCCTAAACACATATGGACACTTCTACCGCAAATAATTAGTCGTGAAAACTGAGATATTTGCCATAAGCTAAGTTTTTCTCATTAGTTTGTCTTCCGATAGAATATCATTTTATGGAATAATCATTTAATGAATAGCTGACGGATATTGGACGATCTTAGATCAATGCCATTCGGAACAAATGAGACAAAGCTATATTTAATATGACATGTTTGTATAAGATGGGGAATCGGTTGTCATAAAACATTTATTTGACAAGGAATCTCTTGTTTTACAACGGCACCAATGTATATGTAGATTGTTGTATTATTAGTTTGCTTAGAAATCGATTTGTGAGGACAGACCGCGTAATTTAGTTTTGTGATGTTCAGTTCTTGCTTTCCTCTTTTTGGAAATTAGATTAAACCTTCCCAATCAACTTTTTCCGCGTAACAAACAATGACAGTGATTTTCGGAACTCATCTTCTGGCAGTTATCTAAATCAGCTGAACGTTTCATCCTACGGTTATTCAGCCTTCAGCAGTGATTGAAATCTGTGACAAGTATTTATTGGTAATCTAAAGGTACTGTGACCAAGCGGCGATTAATCGGATCTTAATAGGCTATGAATTTATCCTCTTAATTCGATGAGATGTAATGATTGATTGGTGTCCAGAGTTTCTTTTAATATCGTTAATGGAATATGGCCACTGCTCTGTTAAAGTTAATTGAACAGGTAAGTTATATGCGGAAATTTACACCTAATTTGTCTATAGTGAAATGTATTTTCGTAGTTTATTCATGTTTATACTTTCTTTGTTCAGTTGATTATGTAAGATTTATTTGAAGAAAGAAACCAAAACAAAAAACAAAACAACAAAACACAAAACAACAAAACAACAAAACAACAAAAGCCGAGTTTGAAAGTATTGACGATATATTAAAATGAACGAAAGGATACAAGAGAAAATTAAACAAATATAAATTTACCAATTATGTCTGAAACTGGCAAATGTACGTGTGATCCTGAAACTGGCATGCAAATTTACGTATGATCTTGCTTGCTTTCTATTTTATAGTGTTATTATTCTGTCATATATTTCTTTTTTGTTCCAAAAAGAGTAATTATACATTGCTTTTTATTTCAAAATGACATATTCGATGTCTCCATTAAAACATTGAAAACTTAGGCCGTACAAAATGAAAGCAATTATCTTGAACGAACTGAAATGACCGAAATCGAAATTAAAATTCCCAATATTTATCCATTACTGCAGGTTTGATGGAACCATATAAATTTATAATAACCATTAGTATTAAGTACGTTTCAGTACAATGTAACATTGAGTGACATACGTCAATTTCAAAAATAAATTCAAATGTAACGATTCAAGGATTATTTAGTAGTTGCTCACATTTGTATACATCTGAAGTGCAAATGAACTTCGCATTTTCTGCTTCAGCCTGTTTGCAAACGTGCTCGATATACTGAAGGAAAAAAACACTAAATATTTGATAAGAACTTCAAAACACGGTGGCCGTGGTTGAGCTTTACGATCCCACAGCACTACAATCAGAGACTTAAATGTATTTTGCTTGATCATTCAAATAAAAAAAAATATTTACATTGGTAGGAGACCTTGACAATGTTGATTAATACAGATTGTAAGCTAGTAAAGCCTTATAAATGTTTTAACTATGAACGTACTGCACTACAGACTGTGCTTCATTTGACAAATGAGATTTTTCATGAGTAAATCTTCCAAATTTGGTGAATTTTGTCTTCGGTGTATAACATATGTTGGCTGTGTAAAAATCCAGCCTGTTTTCTTTTTGTCGAGTGTTTAATTGATATGCTGGTTCTACACTATTGTTATATTTTGGAAGGAATTTATCAATGAACATATTTGTAATGTAAATATCTATTTCAAAATGATATGTATAGCATCCCTTGTGTCATATTCATTTATTTGAATAACATATTCCTTAGTTTATGTACCCTTATGAATAACTCATACACAATAAAATTCATTTTCTGTTTCATATTCCCCCTATTTTATCTAAGGGTTCTTCTTCTTAAATGATTTAAAGATTCTCCAGAAAAAGTCGGGAATCAAATTCCAATTTATTTAGAATGGCGCATTTAGTCGATTTCATACAATTTAAACGCTTCAACGACTAGAATTTCAATTTCTAAAGACAATCTCTTGTGAAATTACAGAAATATTATCCACTAAACCGTAAACTAAATTGTATTACTAAAGGAATGACAAATTTGCAATAGGCATCATACAATGATGACATGATAAAGATTTGGGGAATGGTGGTCTTCTGAAGAACATAACGATAGCCATGAATAAAAATATCAATTATATTAATATTTCAAATTTCGGTATGCTGTACGTATGTTTCAAGAAGTAACATTTCATCAATAGCATTAGAACCATGCACTTAAGAATTTCAAGATTTAAATATATATATATATATATATACGCTAAAAGTACTCGAAACAAAGTATATCGATATAAGAAGTCAAAACAAGTACCGAATAAGGGTAACAACAAAATTATCGAACACTAATCCGATCCATAACCAAGTCATATCCAAAATAAATCTGAAAAAAGTACTATTACATCACCGCAGTAGCTGGTTTTGCAATAGTGCTGAAGAGATATTCCAAAGTACCCACAGGAGTATTCACTATTGTAGTACAAGGACTAAAATTGACATTCATTACGAGATTTTACGTAACTTGGAGAACAGAGTGCTGGAAAATACATGTAAAATATTTCTTAATTCAATGTACATTAAAAAATAAAATTGAATTGTTTGTACACTAATCATTATCAAAATGAATTGGCATGTAGTTGGATTATTCATGCCATTATATTTTATCAATGCCAGTGCACAATGACAGATGTCAATAAACATACTTCAGAACAAGAGTAGGTCATTTTTTTTTTATAAAACATAAATTAATTAACTTTATATATAACTATTGAGTGTTCATTTAAGAATCTATCCATACCCCTTCATTACCCTTCAAAACATTTATTTAACATTGAAGTTTTGTCAGGCAAATGAATACTAGTACTTTCGAATATTTTATTTCTTATTGTTTCAGTTGTCTTGTAGTTGACTCTGTTCTGTAACTATGTTCTATAGATTGTGATAGCGTTTTTACTTTGGCTACCTTTGATATCACTTAATCCCGCTCCACAAAACTATCTTCAATAAAACCTTTACCAAATAATATAAATGGTATGAAATGTCTTCGCCCCTTATCCTCTATTAAAATAATCACATTTCCTTCGTTCTTTGCAGTCAAATACATCATAATTTCGTCATTTTCAAAACTTTAACAGTTATCATTTTGGTGAAAGGTTGCTAAGGATGTTGATTATTGGTTAACATGTATAAGGTTTGTAAGGATGTTGATTATTGGTTAACTTGTATAAGGTTGATTATAAATATCACATAGAGCTTTTTTATTAGGTCACCTTGTAAATCTGTAACAAAAACAGATATTTCCGGTGCACCTGGTCCATGCTCCCAGTTTTTAGTTGAGTCCGAGTTGCTCATTTGCTTTTGTTACTTTGTATGTATGATGTTAGTTACTCTATGTTCTTTGTTGTGTATGTCTGTTTTCCATGTCTGGTCTTTGTCCCTGGATTACATTCTTTTGATTACCGCTACAACCTTGGTTCCCTTGATTACTCTTACAAAGTTTTATATGTAATTATCTATACAAAATTACAAAAAAAGTTATATAGATAAGTCTTCTTCTTCTAGGAATAATACTGAGATTATTAATATGAGCTTTAAAAGCTCTTATGGAAATCTAGTGTTAGTATTGTCAGCCAACACCATAAAAAAATAGGAAAATCCTTTGACAAAAATTAACATGGCTGATCTATCTTATATGCTGTTAATTTGACTAAGATGTTGGTGAAATACAAATGTTTAATGATTGCAGCAATAAACACTGATTAGCCTTCAATTTAAGTTAATTGAGAATTTCACCACCTTACTCGCCCCCAAATACAAACTTAGAATCATATCAACTTACTCATCCCAATATACAAGACTAACAATGTTGAACAATCATCAGTCATTTCTCAAATACTAAAGACAAAATAGTTAGACAATAAAAACGATCAGCATATCGATTTCGACCTTTTATTGAAGGGGTATAGTTAAAACTAGCTAAATCCCACAGAAGATTTAATGTGTCTGTTCAGTCAGGACATGTTGATCATTAAGATGTCTCAGTATCGTTACATGTATATTACTTAATAGTTTGATTTTGAAGAATTATCATTTTTACCGTGGATTTTATTACTTGTGTTTTCGGGGCCTTTCAGAGCTTACACCCTGTGTGTGTGTGTGTGTTCAGCTGTTCATAAATACCAATAAAGGTTGGCATCGAATATATTATTTGTGTTCAAGAATTGACGATTTCTTTCTGGTTTTATGTCATTGCCAGAGATTTATTACTCGCCACCATATCCAACATTCCAGTTTTACCACAATTTAAGAACATCTCAAAATTGCATACCTTTTCTAATATTATTGTTTAATTTATGACACAAAATACATGTAATAAACCGGCTTTTTGAACGAAAAGAATGATTTTTTATTGTATTGTATTATCAAATGAAATTCATAACTATTAACTAGAGACAAAATGAATATCATTTTATCACACCAAAGACAAAATTCTAAACAAGACGTGTTAAAAGTCTTCTAACATTTTTCTTCAGGGGATCCATCGTGAAATGGAAAATTTCTTGGTTAATGAAAATTCATTTTTGTTTCATGTCAGTTGCTATTTGCCTTAAAATTGATGACATTATCGATTTATGGAAACACTTTTGCTTTTTTTTGTGGGTAGAGTTGAGGATCTTTAGCATTCTTATGGTGTTATGGGTATATTTTTAACTCTGGTCAAAACAGCATCATGTTTTACTGATTACTGCCATAAAAAAACATGACTAAGGTACTATAAAGCATATTCAATGATCATTTAAAACTCCTCAACTTAAAAACAAGTCAACAGCCGGCAATTCAACACGACGTTTTCATGGAGACGACGGGTTTGTGGGAAGTGTATCCCGCAGTGAATATGCCAATCTTTCTTTTGTCATGAGCCGAATCGCAAGCTTGTTTCCGTTTATTTCTGTATTTATTGTAATTTATTAGAATAATCAATAGCCATTTTTTACTTATTATTTCAATACAGTTGTTTTGCGTTAAGAGGATTATGCTCTTATTACAATATCACACTGATTGTATTCAAATGACAGGTACGGGACTGCATGTAGGGTTTTTTGTCGATCAACAATTTTCACAATGAAATCTTCTTTTTATTATCATACATGATAATGATAGATGTTTCTCTGCGAATGAACAAATCCCTAATTACAAGTTGTCTAATTTTCTGCTACGGATACTTTTACAAACAGATTAGGGTAATGCTTTGTCGTGAATTTATCATCGTATTAGCCTTATCTGTGGAAAAATTAATGCACTAGAAACGTCATATACTAAAATTCAAAATGGTGGTCGGTCGGTAATCTGTTTTTTTTTATTCCGATCCGTACAATATTTGAAGACTATCTGACAGGTTGACTGTTTATAATGTAAGATTATATCCTCTCTATCCTAGAAATATAGAGTTTCAGTATAAGGCGTAGAATCATGGTTACGGCTGTCTAATTTTCTGACTAAAAACATTCTCATTGCAAGATTTATTTCACTTACGGTTCTAATTTGGTACACCACCACAACAATTATTTAGCATGGAATAATTGTTACACTTATAAGTTTTAATTGACTGTTTTCTTTCAAGTAATTAACATATTACCAAAGACTAAAGGTACATGTAAAGTCTTTCTGGCTTGTAGCAAAAACATTGTCTACTATACATGTACATGACAAATATGTTTTCGTAACAGCAGAAAAAGCCCAAAACAGCTTTGTTTTTATCTGCAAAACGTATTACATCCAGTTGTTATTATCAAAGCTAGACGTTGACAATAGCAGTGATAAGACCTATACTGCCACTACACTCTCCAAGGAGGCGATAATGTATAACCATAAATCTGTGTTATCCCCTTTTGGTCTCTCTACCAAAGACGGTGATTGTGATTTACCGTCTATGTGCTGGATTCCTAAACTCAACAAGAATCTATACAAACAACATTGCATAGCTGGATCTGCAAAAGGTACCACCAAACCTTTTTCAAAACTTTTAACTTCTATACTCACAGCTGTCAAGAAGTCTCCAGACTTACCACAACACTTGTTACTCCCGTAGTTGTATTAATTCAATGTGGTATCAGAATATAATAGCATTAAAACCTATGATTTTTCAACACTGTATACTTCTATTCTCCATACACAGTTAAAATCCCGACTCAAAGAGTAATCAAGGGAACCAAGGTTATATATAGGTTATATAAACATTATACATCGTTGTTTCTCCAAAAAGATGGTACATCTAGATACAAATATAAAGTTTTTGGTAGAGATACTCATACTTTGTAAAATATTATTACCATTCATCTTCTAAATAACAGAAGAAGATGTTTCCAAATTGCTTACATTTTTGATCGACAGTGTAGTGGACGCTTTTTTCAACAAACGGTCGGCATTCCAATGGTAACAAATTGTGCTCCTCTTGCTGACCTATTCCTTCTCTCCTATGAGGCTGACTTTATAGCTGATCTGATCCGAAAGAAAGAACATCGTTTAGCTAGATCCTTTGATCTCAGTTACCGCCTTTTTGATGACGTGTTATCGTTAAACAATCCTAATTTAGTGGATTTTATACATTGCATCTACCCCAAAAAACTTGAGATAAAGGATACTACAGACACTGCGAAGTCCGCCTCATATCTTGACCTACACTTAGACATCGATGGTAAAGAAAAACTATTAAACAAATTTACAACAAACGGGATGACTTTTCATTCAGTATTGTCAACTTTCCTTTCATCTGTGGCAACATTCCTTCAGCATCTGCGTATGAAGTTTTCATATCATAACTCGTACGCTATTCCATAGCTTGCCTAACTACGCAGACTTTTGTATCGCGCTAGACTTCTTACAAACAGGCTTCTGTAACAGGGATATGTTGCTACAAGATTGAAATCATCACTATAGAAGTTTTATGGTCGTCATCACGATCGTGGATCGTTACTGTTTATCCATCTGCTCCATGAAAACTGATTTGTTCAACAGTTTTCCTTCCCTCTTTTGTCTACCACGGACTTGACTTTTTATGGGCAACTCGGTGGGTGTTTCTAGAAAAGCAGAGGACGCTTACTCTACTGGTTCATGCTCCCAATTTTTAATGGAGTCCGAGTTGCTCATTTACTTTTGTTTCTTTGTATGTATTATTTTAGCTACTTTATTGTTCTTTGTTGTGTATGTCTGTTTTCCATGTCTGGTCTTTGTCTCTGGATCAAATTATTACTCATATATTGATTCAGTTAAGTTAAACTGGAATCGTATATATATAAATATATTTTTTTTATTTATAATTATTCTCGTGTTTAGTAATTTGAAGATTTTTTTTCTTCCTTCATGTTTTAAGACTACTCTTTTCGGTCAATATTAGAAGTACTCAAATCGATTATTATTTTTTATTACATTACGTACAAATCAATCCTTTATATCCATAACAATATTATATAATTAAAATTAAAACACAACCTGGTGCTAGTATTAAAGTGTCACACACAGATTACATATTGTAGATAAACGGAAAAATATAAAAACAAATAACTGCAACATCATTTTTCGTTTTTTGTTTTTGTTTTTGTTTTTTTTTGTGTTTTTTTTTCTTTTTGTGGCAAGAAACCAACAGTGTAGACATCGTTTACAAAATAGAGTAGAATCGATACAAGGCAGTCGAGACCTTATATGACATAGGTTGACTGGTTTCGGTGTACAATTGGCATTTCGCATTCCAAAACCTCAAAAGCGTAAAGCGCAGATACAATACAATACTTTAAAAATACTTTTTGGGGCATTTTTACAACTAAAGGAACTAAAAATATAAAATACTTACAAATGTTGTTCAGAAAGTCTGTAAATTTCGACGAAGAATAAACTGCTACATGTAAACTAAACTGAAACATGTAACAGCTGATGTAGTTAAGAAAAAAAAGTTTATGGTCACAGCTTCTAAAGTTTAAAAAAAAATTTCTCCAGTGGACTATCATCAATTTTTATAACAAATGATATAAATTACAAATTATATAAAATGATTATAAAAAATACACAACTTCTTTAGACGATACTTAAAGCTTATAGTCTATAATCATATACTTTTACCAGGACATTTTATAAATTAGAATTACATAAAGCAGAAAGTATAGGCGGAATGTTCGTCTCAAAATCCAAGCCATTTACATCAAGCCGGCTTATCAGACCATTAAATTTAAAAAGAGATTCTGATTAAAAAACAGATTTAATTTGTAAAACAATGAGAAATTCAAGAATCCAAATAAAACACCATCTTGTATTGTGACTAAACAATACTAAGACTATTATTGATGGATACTTATTATATCGTGTAAAGAGAGAACCGGAGCATTCTACAAAGTCAGGTAACTTCATTTCCTGCCCATCATTAGAATAGAACACAAGCCTCCGTATCTGACATTTTAGTAATGCATTTTGTTTATACTTATTGATTATGGGGGACCTTTAATTGAAGAACACAGTTTGATTTTAGATTCCATTGTTCACAAGACAATTCATCTTGTGAATGTCTTTATGGTATCGCTTCTCGTTAGTTGTGATTTTCAGTTTAAGATTTGTATAGTGTTGTTTTAATCATGGAGTTTTTACACGATTAAACATAAACTTACGTTAGAATTAGGACGTCATTTTACAGGTGGTGGCTTAGAGAAAACTTGTAAATATTCAAATTTTAATCGTTTTGAGGAAAGGCCAAACTATGCTTGACGTGTGGACTTAAGCTAATTTGGATTTGTATACAGGACATGTGCTTTCATTAGCGTACCAAGCCATCGGGCAAAAGTTTAAATGCAACATTGGGAGAAAATTAATATCGCTATTTGTCTTTGATAAAAGTATTTGCACGACAAACTCATTGACAAAAAATGTTGACTTTTGTAAAAGATATCATGATATCTAATTAGTGATTTGGATTAATATCTTGACTATTCCAGACATAATCTGACATTAAGGGTCGCACTACATGATCACGTGCTATTTGTTTATGACAAATATATATTAGTTTGTTGTAAGGTGTGCTCGAATAGATCATTAAAACAGAAACAGAAATAAAATCTGACACTAAGTAAGACAAATTTGTCTGTTATACTGAAGCAGGATTAAAGTTACGTATTTTATTAACCAGAAGTAAAACTTTCAACATGGCGTCTGCAGTACTTAAATTATTATTTAAGGTAGGCACTGAAACAAAATCACGATGTATGCAATTAAAACGTTCAAAAAAAGAGAGGTCCACGAAACATTTGCCAGTACATGTACATGTATTTGGATCATTTCACTATCACTGGTCATTATTTGTGTCATACCCATAATACCTATGCCTTAGAGGGATTGTTTTAATTATTAAGACCTGGTTAAAACCATTTATTTATATTGAAAGGGAAAAGCAATTCCTAATTGTAAAATATAAGAATTGATACATAAACATCGTTTGATTGGTATTACTTAGTCACAATATGACTTGAAAGTTAAAGTTTATCAGTCAAGTGACCTGTTATAAATATTTTTCAATCATTCAAAAATGGTTTTGTTCATGAATATTTATGTCTGGATCAGCTTTTTTGTTTTGTTTTCCTTTGTTCTCAATGTGGTATAAAATATCTTTCTAATCATATCCACATTAATCTTTATTTCACGGCATATTTTGTGATGCTCCTTATACGTTCATGTACAAGTAAAAGGTATGTGATGTATATACAATTATTAGTAAATTTTCACGAAACAGACATCCATCTTTACCAATTTTACCAAGGTAAAAATAACCTTATCAGTACATGATAACAAAACATATAAACATATTATTCTTAGTTTCTGATATGGATATTGACCATTTGATTAATTCTAGAAACACTTAGAGACTATAAAAGTTCTGTTTAATATTGTCTATCAACATTTTTGTCTCTCCATTGGTTTTCCATTATTTTTTAATATCTCCACATCTGGCCATATTTTAACATTATCTGTTGCAATGCTCATTATATTGTTATTTATAACTTTTTTTTATAATCAATATTTTATGATGTCAAAAGTCATTAATGCACAAGTTATTACAGTTTATTACATTAATGGATATAATATCTAACAAAGTACAGTGTCCCTTTGAAGTTTGCTTTACTTTGCTAAAGTTATGGTATATCGATATTACAGATTTTGGTTAATAGAGACATCAATGAGTGGTTGGTCCGTTCATGTCCCTAATTATTTCATACTAATGATTGTTCTGATTTCTGTGTTAGTCATTTTATATGTTTCAAGGTGATGCTTAAACGTAAGGTAACTGCAGTTATAATTCATACACACAATCTCTAAGCAATTTAACATTTTAAACTCAAACGTAAATAAGGGTATGTTGTCTTAAAGGAAACCAACAATAATACATAGGAAATCAAAACAAGGGAAACAACTTGCGATCCAACAAAAAATTGGTTGCATGGAACCTCGGTATTTTAATCTTCATATACTTGTCTGAAGATAATCGTTGATTTGTTATTTATTTCATACCTTTTTATAGTTTTCATACCTTCCAATTATTTCCATCTTTTGGAAAGTGTATATAGCCTCAAAATTCCCCCATAATAATAACTCAATTCAGTCCCTCATAATGCATGGTAACTGTTCAGATTAATCAGGTAGTAAAAGATACATTTCAGATGAACACTATATTTCAATTATGTTAAGAATATCTCTTGGTTCGCCTATTCAACATCATTTGTGATTAAGCCAAGATGAAAGATGACCCTTAACCCTTATAATTTAGTTTATCAATCGTAATATCATAAACCAAAGGAGCTGTCAAATCAACGTTCTTTAGTTAGGTGCTATAGTATATTTCATGTGCCAATTCAAGTTAAGTCGGCGTTGGACCTATGTTCCCTCGCGGAAACATATTGATTAAATCATATATCATTGCGCCTCGTGAGATTTCGCGTCCGTTTAATCTGACATAGACGGCATTCTGAGGCGACTCGAATGCTTTTATAATCGAAATTCACAATCCCAGGAGGTTTTTCTTATTGTCATTTTTGTTCAATCTAAAACATTGTTCATCAAATGAATTCAAAGTTTAGAAGAAATGCTTTGAATTGTGAATTATACTGATTGATGGTTACCATAGGGTTCATAAAAACTTCCTAATCTAATGGCAGAGGGAAATAGCATACATTAATGCGGGGTTTCCAACTAATGCCATGAGTTTATTTATGATTTTTTTTTTCATATTTGGTTAGTGTGTTTGCTTTAAATGATTTTTAATGCTTATTTGTGTAATTGTATTTTTTCTGATTATTTATCAAATGCCATTATTATAACTTGATGGAGATACAATGATAAGTTATTCAGAAAACAACTTTTATTTTGATACACAAAACTTTTTTATACATAAAACTGTTCAGCTTTTTTGTGTATTGTGGAAGGCTTGTTTCAATTTTCATTTTATGTAACCATTTTATCCATTTTTGTTGTAATAAAACGAGTTTTTTTTTTATCCCGTAAACCACTTTGCTTCAGGGATAAATAAAACAGTTAGAAATTGATTATTAAATCCAGAAAATGATTAATTACATAATGTATAAAAAAGTAATTTGTCAACATTTTGTTTTGTTTTGTTAATAGGCAGTTAAATTTAATCTTTGTCCATTCAACGATTGATTCTCAAATTTCTTTTAATGCAACGTATATTCTCTATAATGTGTCATTCAGCAATGTGAGTAAATAAAACACGACTGAAAGGTATATAAAGTTCTATAACAGAACAAAAACCCTTATTCAGACTATGTAGTTAAATTGTATACATGTAATATTCAAAATACTTTTACAATATAATTCACATTGAATAAAAAAGGTGATATTTTATTTCATATGAACTATTTGTTTGAATGATAATATATATATATATATATATATATATATATATATATATATATATATATATATATATATATATATATATATATATATATATATATATATATAGTTCAGATTAATGTTAAACATCGAAAGCACGACTTACAGTAATAACAGACGACTCTACAATTCATCAAAGACAATTACCAAGGCATTAGGTAATATCCAACGTTTTTGTTTTTTTCCCCGCATTTTCTTGAAATTTCTTTATTATATTTAGTTCTGATTTGAAGCTGGTTTGTCTGTAAACGCTATAAGTTGTCTAATGCTCAACCCCGCAAAAATGGATACGATATGAACTAAGGTCAGCATATGATGGTGTTGCATATGGTGAAACACTCAAACCTTCCCCTTATAACTTAGAACACATTTATCGTTATGTAAGAAAAATATCTAATTAAATTACTGGCAGTGATATTGTTTATAAACACTGCTGTTGGTGTTTTTTCTCTTATACAAAGAATCAATTAGCAGCACCGATGAAAGATATATACACTGTGTAACAAAATCATATGTATGTGACTTTAAGCATCTAAAAACAGGAATAGTTATTTTTCTAAGAAGGGGGCAGTGTTATGTTTGAAGGTAATGATACCTATTAAACTGAAAGGAGATGCATCAAACAGCATGTTTTGAAGTTACTAACCTGAAGTTAATTAATGATTCTTGGGGTAAACCATCACCTCAGTTTTATTTCAGATTCTTAGATTAATTCGTGTTCATCTACGATGTGACAACGATTTAGCTTTTTGAACATATTGAGTCAATCTACATGATTAGATGCCAAAACTAAATAAATTATTCTCAAGCACATTTCTCATCGCTGATTAATTATCGTCAGAGCAACAATAGCTATGTGAGTTTCAACAATAAGAATATACTGAAAACTAATATTACAACATTTACCTCTAACAACATTTGTATTTATACAAATACACATATTCATAAACTGTGTAATTGAAGCATGTTTTAAATGGGATATACAACTGAAAATCAATGCTTTTCTACAGGAAAAATAAGCAGTCAAATAAACGATTTTTAAAAATGTATTTTTTAAAATCATTTTAAACCTAAAACAGTGTAAAACGTATACACAATTATTGTTTTGTATTGAGATACACTGCAAATGTATCTCTTCATTTTAAAGTCTGGTTATGAATTGTTAATTATTATTACAGGAAATGCCAGTTAGAGTTTCGATTTAAAAATCTCTATTGTGAATTATTTATACACAAATCACTTGATTCCCGTGTATAACGTATCCAAGAGCGTTAGTATATTGGCAATTCTGTGGGTTTGTTGAAATTCAATGAATAAAGTGGGGTATATTATGTTATGTCCAAATAACAATGAATTTGTTTGTTTTTGTTTGTTTGTTTGTTTTGGGGGGAGGGGTTGCTTTGTTTGGATTTTTGTTGTTGATGTTTTGCGTTGTTTTGTTTCGACAAATTGGTCATGGATAGTTATTTAACAACCGCAACATGAAATCGCACAATTCCTGCAAAATTGTACAAGTTTTAAGTTTTTTTCGGGTACAAACTCTGCAGAATCGATAGTTTATTATACTGTGAGAGCTATGAAAAATACGTGTGTATAGATACAGTAGATTATATAGAAACCGGAGAATAAATAATAGTAGAGCAACTGAAAACCGGTCTTCTTCATTTGAAAATAGTCGAATTCATTTAATATAACTTATACGCATTCATACTTTAAAAAATAAACCCTATTCAAGATAATGTTTGCAATGATTGTTTTCAAAGGAAATGAACTTGATTTTAAATACAAAATAATATTCTAGCTCACAACTGTCTCGCGACGGGAAATGAAATCTTTGAGTTCGGTGCACGTGGATTTATGAACTTACTGCAACTCTTTGATGTTGCAGTGATGAAGATGTATATTTCGTATGATTACAGAGATTGTAATACCACCTTTATCTCCCACCTTCAAGATGTTGTATATAACTTTTGATGTTCTGTCTATCTGTCTTTTTAATAATCATGGTTTATGTGGGGTTGTTAAACAGAGTTTAATAAATATCAAAATGGAATAAGACTTTATACCTTAGTTATGGTATTTGGTCGGGGTAAAATTATTACTTTCTGATA
Source organism: Perna viridis (assembly GCA_037379345.1). NCBI lineage: Eukaryota > Metazoa > Mollusca > Bivalvia > Mytilida > Mytilidae > Perna > Perna viridis. The sequence continues at coordinate 646,189 of CM074522.1, forward strand.
AAAGTGTCAAAACGTGACGTTGATTAGTTTGATGGAGTTTAATTCAGAAAATTTTTTTTCTCTTTTCTTGTTCAGGCAGTTTGAACTTTTATACTAAAAATTAGTGTAAATACCTAGATATTTTATTTGATGAGAGATCATCTACCGGTCATTGCTGTAAATTTCGACATTTCTGGCATACCTTAAGATAATTATACCAGGTTTGCTCGAGTCAGGGTTTTATATTGTAGGGTTTAAAACGTAAAATGTAGCTAGTAGTGGGAACTTTGATTAATCAAACATGTATAACCCATCCATGGATTGATCATAGCCTATACCTTCTAACCATTCTTTTACTTTGTAAAATCTAACTAAAACATCGGAGTACAAATCTACAGATGTATATTATATAAGCTAACAATAATGTTTAAACTAGTATATTGTTTATGACAATGTATTTTGTTCATTAAAACATGTTGCAAATTTCTATCAATAAATGCAGCCATAGAAATAATATTCCAATTAGGAATTTTCCATTGTGTAATGTTTTATCATTGGTATTAATCTTGGTCAATTTGCATCAAACTGTTTCCCACTATTCTAGAAAATGTCATGATTACTTTAGTGTAATTGTGCATAGAAATGATGACAATCAATGCCAGCTGTGTTTCTATTGGTCAAAATCAAAATAAAAACGTTTGTGAGATATGCAATCAAATTCTCTTAAGCGTTTACTTAATTGGGCATCAAAACAAACATTTAGCGGATATGGATTCCGAAGTCTGCTAAATGTTTGACAAATATTGATCTACTAATTGATACGGAATTAATCAACACTGCACATCTCCAAACCGTTATCGATTTATAAATAACTGTACAATCGCTTAAATGACATTGATTTTGGAAAACTAATAGGCATCGTGCACGAATATGATATTAGATGGCCGTTATCATCTCTCTGCTACTTAATTTCCTCCGGGCGGAGATTGGGGCAATATACAAGTATAATATGCCAGGAAACGACTGCAGAAAGCCATTACTGTGTGTCAGATTATCACTTTGTTTTAATATTAATTGATTGAGAGGCTATTTATCGATTTCAGACCATTTTAAACATTTGGTAGGAAGATACCTTTTGCGTTCGGTCAATCCGTTGTAATAAGATTTGTCAAACCATAGTGAAGTGCTATGACTATATATTTTAAGCTTCTTTTCTTCTTAGAGTTCCGATGAAATTGAACCTAGATCAGCCTTAAGAACACACTTTAGATGACATATCCGAATATGTCTAAGGTTAGTTAGTTCGTGGGCATGTATTTTTTTATTATTATTTAGACGTTCCTATATAAGTCATTCTAATGCAGCTGATGAGAGGTTGCTCCTTGAAACACGTGTACAGCATATTGAAATGTGCAATATTTATGATTGGTGTTTTTGTATCCTTAATCTGCTTTACATAGAAATTTATACATGATATTGTATAATAACTTGATTTAAAGGATTTGATAAGATTGGTAGTGATTTATCTTTTCTTGATTTCAATGCCATAAAAAGTTAAACATGTATGGATGCATACATAATCAATTGGTTAAAACCCATACTTAACATTGAAGATTTAGACTGGTTTAACCCGCCATTTCCATCGAAAATACCTGTACTAAGTCAGGACCATAGCAGTGGTTGGTAACTCCGGTTTTTAGCCTGATACTACCGATTGTCATACGTACTTACTTAATTATTCCTTTTGTCTATTGCCTAGAGTTTATCAGTTCTTATGTCTTTACCCTTCATGTTTTTGTATTAAATACTTTATTTCAACCGTATACGTGTTCGTTAAGACATCTGTATTGATGTCAAATAATTCTGAGGTCAAACAAAAAAGGAAACGAACATGGAAATCCACAAGAAAAGATTATGTAGATTGCACAGGTTCTGAAAATAAAAGATCTCATTAGGAGCACTGTATTGAGTTGAAAGTGAGCAGTCATCTAAATTCGTAAGCTCCCGGTGATAAATAAAAGAAGGAATCGTACACGGTTCAACAACTTCTTACCGGATATATCAAACAAAGACCTAGCAGATCATCTATAAGGAAAGGATAATCAGTCAATTGTGTTCTGCTAACTTTATTTTCTTATGAAATCTATCATGATCAAGTTGAGAATTATTCCAAATCGATCAAACTGATATTTCTAACACCCTGATGGCGTGCAGGATGCGTCGTGAGACTTATTCCTACAACAAATGGTTCTGATACGCTAAATGTGTCATTTAGATATTATCTAATGGGACATTGAGGTGGATTTAGACCGAATTGGAACTTGTCTGTTACTGGATCGCTTTGCTTTTAAAGTATTATATATCCAGGTTATTCCAGGTATTTCCGATGATTTTGTCTGATATTACACTGAAGCATGGAAATTTGACATTAAAATAAAGAAGATCGTTGACTTAATCAATATAGTTATAGCACTGACTTTTTTCCCTAATTTATTTAACTAATTAAATATTTCATGTACAATTTTACAATTTTTTACGTAATTTGAAACAAAACCTTCAAAGGATTTTAAAATGATTATGTTCTGTACCTAGTATTGCAAATATAATTCAGTTTCCGACATAGCCTTCTGTGTAACCGTCAAAGTAATACACCGAGGCTAAATACGGGTGACATGTACATTTCTGGTATATGATATTTCAAATTCTCTATCTGTCCTAGAAGCAAGAGATGGTAACTGGATGGCTTATTCTAAAACATGGAATGGTATCATTGATCTGGCCTTAACTTGATTTTACCCTGGCCTCCATATGACATGTATTGAATATTTCCTGATTTAAGTTTACCTGAGCATTTTTGGCCTTACGTTTTTTCTACCTTCATAACTCTATTCTTTTCCCATATTTAAGAAACTGAGGTTGGTCATTAATTGTTAACTTTAGTAATTAGGTTTGTATGTTGCACATACTCCTTGTCGATCTGTTTTATACAGACGATACTCTTGGCTGGCTATAGGCATTCTTTTTAGTTAAGGTGTGATGTGTAGATGACTACAAAGAGTAATAACCCATATTTCTCCCATGTTTGTTGCTTTTTGAGAGGTTTTCTCGTCGTTGAAGTCTAAGTTGCGACACTTGTGTCGATATTTATTAGTAAGATTTTCATAATTGTATTGTTGTGCATTGTTAATTTTTAAGAAAATGCACTCAAAGAAATTATCAGTTCTGATTTCTAAAGATGAGTCTAATTATGAAATACTAAATTCTATTATGCTTGAATATCTACTATTAGCATTATATATTGGTTCAAGATGGATTTTATATGATCTTTTAGAATCAAGATCACTTAATGCACATATGGAAACTATAAACATCTTTCTGAGTAAAACAATAACGTAATGTTTCCCGATGCTGGGCGCTTCTTTTTTGTCTAAAACCTGATAGTAAACGTCTTCCGGTAGACTGGTTTACGGCAGAAATGTAAATGATTAATCCCACGTGATTTTCTTGTATTACATAGCAGAAATTACGTCAAGTTAACCTGAAAAGGAGTGCATTAGGCACGTGCATTAAATGCAAAAAATCCAGAACTTCGTTTTAAATCCATTTTGTAATTAACAATGCACTGTAAATAATTGAAAAAGAATAATATTTTGGTTGTCTGCCATCTGGTAAATACATTACATACTTCAACGTTTGCATTCGAGTTACAAATAGAAGAATATATTCCACATTAAAAATCTATCATTTAACAAAATGTATATTTGAAAACGAAACCAATGTAGCATCGTGAATTCATTAAAACTAGATGTTACATTTGTATTTTAATTTTCTAGATTAGTGTTTATGTATTCTGATGAGTACAGGTTCTTTTCTACTCTATAACGTATCAAGAGATAGTTATATAAATGTTTTGTTCTCGTTAGACTCTGAATTGTCTATTGAATCTTGAACTGCCATTACAAATCATTACAAAATATCCAAGCATTTTATTTATTTCTTATATTATCTTAACCTATAAAGTCATAAAGGTTTCGAAAAGTCAGCATTTTTGCATGGATTTTTTTCTGCTGGGCTCAGCATCGTACAATTTCAAATGATATATGGATACCACTATGAAGATAAGAAGAGATCCCAAGGCGAAAATAAAAAAAAAACTAAAACGTTTTTATTAAAAAAAAAATAAGGAATCAGATAATCTATCAGTATTTCATCGGGAAAAAGTGTGATATACTGTATTCATTTTTATCAAAGAAAACATAAACATGTGTGACAAAATCAAACATATACCATCAGCCATCTTCCGACTAACATTTAGTATCTTAGTTGTTTTAAAGTGCCATGCAGAATGATTCATGGTAGAAAAACAGAAAAAAAGGAAATTTTGTACTGTTTTGGATTAAAATAATCACAAAATATTTACCTTGAAGCTGTTTTTTATTGAAATCGCTTTGTTCATGGAAGATAATATTATATAGACCGTTTTACAAAGAGGGATAGGTTCTAAAGCATCAATTAATATTTAAATATGTAACTTTAAATTCATGTTCGGAGAATTGCTGTCCAAACTGAATGAATATGAAATAAGGATTTAAAAGTTATCATGATCCATTGAAAAGTTGTAGAAGTGCATCCCTACAGATAACAATTACAAGGTTTTTGATAAAAATGATTTTAGAGAATTTTCTTTTCAATACAACTGGAACATTTTTTTTGGCACAGGTATTTACCTTATTTTTTTGCCAGTAATTACTGAGTGTTACAGATACTGCATCAGCAAAATATGTTTAATACAATGTAAGGTTAGATTGTGTACTACTTCCCATAGACCTGCTTTCCCCTCAGTGATACAGTGAGAGCCTAGTATATATCATACACGTTTTTTTTATTATTATTATTTATTGTAAGATTTATCAGAAGTTCGGACTTATTTTAAGATCAAGTTTTTTTCACCTTTGTATTTTTACGTTAATTGTTTTCTTTCTTTTTTTCAGGTAAGTGTCGACTAATGGCAGATGTTGTCCTAACAGAAAGGTAGGAAATCTTTTGGGCGTGTACATATTTAACGCAAATTGTAGCTGACGAAAAGAACGACGGCATAATTCTGAAGTTGGTATAGCTACATTTATTTTAAACCACTAAATGCAATATATGTTCTACTTTACATGATTGTAGAATGTCCATGGCCTTACAGGTCAAAATATGGGAACATAAAACTGATTATAAATGTTGGTTGGTTTAGTATCTTATTAATGAACATAGAGAAGGTATTGATATGTGTGTGTTAATTAATTAATGAGTATGCATTATACATCGATGTAATTGAATTAAATAGACTAAGTAAAAGTCTTCTAGATATACATGTAAATCGAATAGCAAAGGCAAAAAAAATAAAATAAAATAAAATAAAATAAAACACCGATATATCAGTTAATATTTAAAGCATCGCTTCTGCAAAAAGCATTTTATACACGTTACAAAGAAAAGTGGGAATTTTCTTGCACAAAATATGATAATTAAATGTGAGTAAAGGAATTTTTGTTCTTATCATTTAGTCATTTTCCGCAGTATGGAATTGAAACATCAAAAGACATTTTCAATATTCCTATGGTGAAATAAAATCTTTTTACCACTCAACCAAGATATAATTCGATTTATATTTTACATCACAATATTCAATTAATGTCAAAAGAATTAGCAGAAATGGTCTCTAATTCAATGATTTCACTTTATAGCAGAACTTTGAAGCTAACGTCGTTAAGGCGTTGTATGGTAAAGTATTCTCTTTGTTTTATTAATTCGGCTTTCAGTCAAACTCAGTTGTTAAATTAGATTTGAATAGATTTGTAACTTTTGTCTTTTAAGAAGCGTTCAAATAACTATATGTATTTACCATATATTGGAAATTATTTTCTTATTTTCCTTTTCAATTTTGTTTCTATCTGCGATAAAAGAAAGATAACTCTAGTCTATTTTGTGAACTACAATATCGAAATAGTAATATGTTTGATTTTCTCTAATTCAAAGATTTCATTTTGTTGCAGAAAGTCATTAAGGCATTGAATGAAGAAAATTCCTTAACTCTTATTTAATTATCATATTTTATGCGAGAAAATTTCCACTTTTCTTAGTTGTTGTCTCTTTTACATAGTCTTCATATCGTTTATCCTTATGTTTATTACCTTTCTCAGAGCTCTCTCATAACAAGCGTATAATCAATAAACTAAAAATAAAAATGCTTTCACAAAAACATTTACCCCAACAGATTACTTCCCAAACTACCACTATTACTTATTTCTAAACACGGTCAAAAGAAAGATAACTCTGGTGGTCTTCATTCAAACATACAGGAAAATAAAAATGCTGTTTTGCAAAATATACACGCTATTTTAAATTACAAATCGATGATAAAGTTATTTTTATCATTAATAAATCGGTATTTCTTATTCACTCAATCAAAATAAAAACTGAATATTTTATTATTGTGAGTATCATTTTTAACTTAGTTATTTATTATTATTGTTTGTTTTTGTTTTTTGTTGTTTTTTGTTGTTGTTGTTTTTTTGGGTTTTTTTTGTTTTGTTTTTTTGGGGTTTTTTTTTTGTTGTTTTTCATCTTTTGTTGTGATTTGAAACTTCCCGCTCTCACATACACTATACTTTTTATGTGGTACGTGTACATTTTTGATTTCGTACGAAGCTAGATTTGACGGTTCTACGGTACCGATCAGCAGCATAAGGTGGTGTAGTAATGTATAATTATGCAAATCATATATAAATGTACAGTACTGCAACTACGAGTGCAAGAAGTCGCTAACAATATAAGCGACTTAAAAACGTACAGTGTTTGGAATTTATATAAACGTGTTTAAATATTATGAACCAATTCGTTATTCAAAGTGATTAAGAACGAATCCAATCTGTCGTTAGTAATTGTGTTGAACTGAATCCGTTTTTCGATTTTAATTTGTTTCAATTTTACTGCGGGGGTGTCGATGAGCATGCGTGGTTTTTGTGATAGCTAGGTAAAGTTCGCGATATATCGAAAGTATATATTGGGTATGCACAAGACCATTCTGCAGTTAATACATCTTTTGATCCAGACATTGTAGTAAGATCATAATAAGACATGCAAATTGGGGTTTTCATCACCAAGAGGTACATCAAATTTGGCATTACATCATATATGATAGCTTGATTGGTATATATAATGCAAAAATGCAAAAACATTATATGTGGCTTCTGAAATAAAATCAGTTGCCTTTCCACTATGATGATTTTAGTGGGAAACTGTATACCTGTTTATTTTGTCTTGACTTAGTTATCCCTATTGTCTTACACTATCCAGCATTTCCTTCCCAAACTAATAATTCATATACAAGCAGACTGTGCAGATCCCGGATGTAGTCTCAACCAGGCTAATTGAATGTTTTTACTTCAATAAATTTAATCTCAGATACAAAGACAATAAAACAAATTCCCAGTCATTAAAACACTGATAGATTGTTAAATACGATCTGAGATTTTATATGCATTCACTATGAAGCAAATAATTATACCTTGTATTGTCATATAGAAACGCTCTTGTAAATTATTTCCAACGTTGGAATCCGACAGTATCATTCGATGACAATTTTCTTTGTACTAATTAAATAGAGTACACAATTTTCCTAAGGTATCAAGAAAATTAATATTGATTGGAAAGGAGAGAACTCGGATTACAAATAGCAAGAACTGACAATAACGGCTTAACAATACGGCACCCTAGCGTGTAATAATATAGACATTATTCCTCAACACGGAGGGGTATATCCTGACTATAGAACTTCTGTTTTGTTTTACAGAGGTGATTTTTCTAATTTCTCTTTTTGTGATACAGTGTCAATACACGTGATTTTGGAATCTGTTTGTTATCTGAACAGTTTAAGAGAAGAAAAATGTTGTTGAAATATTTCTGGTATTGTTACGTGATAGTGGTAAGTAACTATATATAATTATTATGATCTATATGTACATGAATGTATAAACAAAAAAAACAAAAAACGGATCGGGAAGTTGGTGTTAGAATTGCTTTTTTCCTGATTTTTTTAATTCACTGTTGCGAGGGTGAGCTCAGTGTGGAACCTTTATTCATTCTTAATTCCGTACCGGAAGTCAAATACCATCACATAAATTGACAGGCTTTAGTTTGCATTTTTATCCTTTTAATATTTCTTTATGACTTTATAGCTGATCTGATCAGAAAGAAAGAATATCGTTTGGCTAGATCCTTCAATCTCAGTTTCCGCTATATAGATGACGTATTATCTTTAAACAATCCTAATTTCGGAGATTTGATACATCGCATCTACCCAAAAGAACTTGAGATGAAGTCAGCCTCATATCTTGACCTACACTTATAAATCGATGGTAAAGGAAAACTATTGACCAAACTTTACGACAAACGTGATGACTTTTCATTCAGAATTGTCAACTTTCCTTTCATCTGTGGCAACATCCGTTCGGCTCCTGCGTATGGAGTGTTCATATCACAATTCATACGTTATGCCAGAGCTTGCCGAAACTACGCAGACTTTTTGTTTCGCGCTAGAACTCTAACAAATAGGCTTCTGGAACAGGGTTATGTTGCTACAAGATTGAAGTTATCACTACAGAACTACAGAAGTTTTATTGTCGTTATCATGAACTCGTGGATCGTTATGGTGTATCCATCAGCACCATGAAAACTGACTTATTCAACGGGTCATAGTTTTCCTTCCCTCGTTTGTCTACCCCGGACTTGACTTTTTATGAGCAACTCGGCGGGTGTTTTTAGAAAAGCAGAGGACGCTTACCCTACCGGTGCACCTGGTCCATGCTCCCAATTTTTAGTGGAGTCCGAGTTGATCATTTACTTTTGTTACCTGCATGTATGATTTTAGTTACTGTATGTGCTTTGTTGTGTATGTCTGTTTTCCATGTCGGGTCGTTGTCCCTGGATTACATTCGTTTGATTACCGCTATGGCCTTGGTTTCCTTGATTACTCTTCCACCGTTTATAGTCTATTTACGAATCAGGTGTTTGTGACATCCTTAAAATACCACGAAACGTTATATGAGAAAAATATTAAAACAAAATTCATCCTTAAAAAATGATGATATACGACATTCTCATATTTATTTTGGTGAGGGAGCAACCATTTGAGTTTAATTTGGGTGGACTTGGATCGAATTTTGTGTCCTGTATTTTTTTAGTGCTGTTATTGACATGACTTTTTATGCTTTTTTTTTTCTAGCCCGTCCTGCATTTACCCAATTGTTCATCCTGTATTTGTAACCATATATCATGGACCTGCCTTTTATTTAAAATTTGATCCAACCCCCATAAATACTAAATATGTGATTTCGTATAACGTGTACCTTGTACATGCAGCTTATGGATTTCGACTTTTTTGTAAAATTTGAAGATTGAGAATGCAGCCGCGTTGTTGCTGTAAACTACGGTTATATGCACATGCATGTGTTTAAATACTCGACTTTTATTCTGGGTATTGTCACCTGCTAAACTCAATTTCTACTTTAGAACACCGACTTTCCAGTTTGGCTTTGCGACTAGCTCAAAAGGTAGTGTTACCCAAAATATATATGTTGTTAATAAGTTTATCGTTCGAAAAGTTCAGTGGGGACACCATGCATCGTTAACTGATATAATTGTTAGTTTCCAATCTGACAAAGGTACATGTATTCATTTGTTAATTGTCAGCTTCACCTCTCACAAAGACATTCTTTCGTTCATTGTCAGCTTCCAATATGATGACAAAGGAATTCATTTTTTGCAGGGGGTGATTTTACTCGTCTTTGCGTGTACATTGTAAGTTGGTGTATTGTGTTCTTGGTATTCTTAGCGTTTTGTATTTTACGGATTTCTTCCTTCAGTATATTGTTCATTGAAGGGTACTAAATATACAACCATCCTGCCATAATTTCATTCAATAATAAAAAAAAACGTCGTTTAATTGGTACTCGTTATCTTATTTAAATGGTAATTTTTTTGTCTTCCATTGGGTTTTGTATTTCTTGTAAGATGGTTATGTATATTGAAATATGTACATTTTATTGTGGGTGACAACGGCACGAACACAAGATCACGTGTTAATTAGAAATATTCACTGTCGAGAATATTTAGAGGGGGATTCTACAGCAGGCGATCAAACACTACTTCCATAGTTAGAAAAAAAACCTTCTTTTCCCTGACTTCCGCAACACTTGAATTACATTACAACCACGGGCGGATTCAGGATTTTAGATTGGGGGGAGTAAAGTAAATAAAAACTTTAGGTTATTTTTTTTAATATTCTTCTACAGTAGGTGCAATGTAGATATCTTTTGTAGTAAAATTAACGAGAAATTAATGTTTCAACCTAAAACTGCCTAAATCTACCCCTGACAACCCATGCTTTGCAAATTTTAAAGGGGAGTACGCCCGCTACGCCCCCGCCTGAATCCGCCCCTGACATCTTTCACTTGATCAATCTTTAAAAGAAAACGCTTATTTGGGATGTAAACATTTGACAAGTAACAAACATATAGCCTTTACTTAATGGAAGAAAACGACCTCTGTAATAGCTCATAGATTATCCTAACTTACAAATGTCAAGAGAAAAGTGACAATATGACGCCATTTTGAAACCTAACCAATATTTAAAGCGCTTCAAAGACCTAGATGTGCTATTACAGGCGATCTCTCTCGCTATTATGGAACTATTATCCCTCAGAAATACAAGGTCTTTTCACTAGTATCGTAATTTACTTGTCAGTTTCAAACAGCTTCAGACACTTATAGAATTGATAATGGCAGAATACAAAACAGCAAGTTATTCCTATAATTACAGGAAATCAAAATGATATGCTAGGAAATGTTGAAGCTACAAGGACTTATACTGCTGTCTGTCTATAAAGCTGCAAATACACTTAAGTTCAGAATCACTTTTTCATGATATATATTTCAGCTGTGCGTTTTGCCTTTCGAACGCAGTCCACACTTCCGGTCAAAAGTCGGTTAAAGCTCGAACATTGTCTGGAGCAAGTTTTTTTAGTGTACAACGTACCTAATTGCCAAACAGGCATTATTAAAGCCAATCGACATTATTGATTCAACAAATTAAAATTTAAAAGAATATTCATTGCAATCTAGAAATCAGTTGATTTATGACGAATTCATCACCGTGTCGCATGTCTTCTTTTTAGTGTTTCAACAGAAATCGTAGTAGTTGTAATACCAATGTCACATCAGAATTTATCGCCCGGGAGCGAAAGCAAAATATAAAGAAGAAAGTTGAGAAATCAAACTCATTTAAATGGAAGGACTTGACAATAGTAATGATGAATGCTTCCCGCAACATTTGCCGTAGTAATTACACAGCTTATTGTCAGGAGAATACATTAAACACGGTTTTAACAGCACGATCAATACTGAAAAAACCATTGTAACTTATTTGAATTCTATCATTAACAACATTGTAAGGCTTGTATTATCATTTTGGGAATATTGCATTAATTCTACAAGCATAAAATGTCATGTTTTTTTTTCTAATAGAAATTAGATCGCCTGAACACGGGCTTGCAAATGTGTGCCAACATTACATATTGTTTATGAATCTAAATATTATGTTCAATAAAGGCAGTTTTTACAAATGTTTAAAATGTATAAAAACTGGAAAAAACAGACTTTATGTTATACATGTATACATGTATATAATTGTTCACACTCTGATCGAGAAATTTGTAAAATGGGGGTTAATTCCAATCTATAAATGTGTACTTGCAGGCTATCATTTGCTAATTTTTGTCCATCTTTTGCACACTGTTAAAAAAAGCGGGAAATCTTAACTCTCGAACTCCCCCCTCTCTCCTTTCCTACATCCGCTACTGAACAGGTGGTTTATTCCTCTCTTGTTGTTTTCTGATTAAGAATTGGTACGGTTTAAATGCGTTATAATGAATTATTTTTTATCTGCTTTATAAATAATATACACATGTAGGATAGTGGAAATGCATACAATCATTTGATAAAATACTCTGAGTGTAATTCTTTAACTTATAAATAACTAATTAGTATTGTTTCGTGTATTACCCTTGATTGCTAAGCGAATGTTTTAGGGTGTTTGGTCGAGTTTAATCCTTTATCAACCATCATGTTTAGGGCGACCATATATCAAAGGCTAGTATATCCGTTAGTTCTTTACCCTACCTGTCTGTTAAACTAGTTCAGTGTATACAGTTCTACGGCGCCAATCAATAAAAATAAACCAGATTCATGGAGGGAAATTGAACATTTGTTTTATTTTGGAGAAGCCAATGATTGTCAGGATTTGTTTTAAATACAGAACCATCAATCTAAAGTTTGCTCAAACGTAAATTAGATATTCTTCTTGATTACTTTTCATCTCAAGTTTCTACAAAACGCATCAAAGACGATGATTGCAGAGAAATACCATTACTGAAATAAATTAAAACGTTGATCTGAGAGAAAAAATGGCGTTAGGTTGCGTTCGAAGAAGTTCTCGGAAATCTCCTTCTTTGACAATTCAATTATATCGCCAACATCGGTCTATAAGAGAATAGATACACTATTATAGTTACATGATAGCATCTAAAATCGATTCTTCTAAGACATGGAAGAGTTTTATTTCATCTTCAACTCTTTTCATTTCCGTACTTACTAAATAATTTATAGAAAAAATCCCAACAAAGGAACGGTAAAACTAACGACGGATATATCATATCCAGGAGCAGGTGTTCCGAACGACTCCGGCTTCAATAAACCAAGCTCAATATCAGAGGCATTAATGTTTATCGTAGCACTTAAGGAAATAATTGAACTTATTATATTGGTTTTTTTAGATAAGTAGCAATATTCCCTTAAGACGTAAAAAACTCTAGATTGAAATAAGGACTTTAAATGTTGTCTTATACTCATTATTTAGGTTGTCATGGCTATGATTTGATTCTTATCTGCGTCTTCCTAATCGTAGTTTTTGTTCTAATAGTTTATTAATATTGGCATGTTTTTCGCCTCACACAGTTTGATGTATCTTAAATTAACTAATGTGAAGCTAGCCAGCAATTTCGGATATCTAGCAATTCTCAGCGAGCAGTTTATCAGAAGGTGCATTCGACAAACCAACTACAATCATATTTTTTTTTCCATTTCTGAAATTTAGCTCAATACTACATTTTGTACCACTGTTTAGCAATAATTAAGGTAGATCATATACGTTCTACGTTACGCGAGGTATACCCCATCAAGTACCAGTAATTAAGGTAGATCATATACGTTCTACGTTACGCGAGGTATACCCCATCAAGTGCCAATAATTAAGGTAGATCATATACGTTCTACGTTACGCGAGGTATACCCCATCAAGTGCCAATAAATAAGGTAGATCATATACGTTCTACGTTACGCGAGGTATACCCCATCAAGTGCCAATAATTAAGGTAAATCAGGAGTACCACTTAGCCACGTGATCTATCATAAACAATATGATATTTAAATGATCATTTCTAACTTCAATCTCGACAATCCGAAAATCAGGAACTCTTTGCATCCATTCGATGACTCCCTCCTACCCTAACTTTATGACTCGGAGACGCTGATGTGGATTATTATATTTAAAAATCCCAAGTACGCACATTTGTTTGGACCTTATATTTGTTTAAAACCCTATACATGTACATGTATGTACTGACTATACGACATCACCTATACTCCCTTTTCGAATCTCAGACCCTATGCCAAACAAATTTGGTAGTTCGGTGATTGTGTATTACATATTTCTTATTATTAAATGTACGTTCCCTTACGAGGGTATAATTATTATGATATTTAAAGGTTACATATTTAAAAGATTACATCATTCCCGAAATATAGTGTGGGATGAATAAATATTATTGTAAGAATAAGACCCATAAAATTACTGTCCGGTAGCTTAAGCCGATTATCAGAAGTGCGATCGCAACTGTAGAGTGTGGGGGATTTACACGCCAATATACCCGTATTTGCACGTACTGTTTTAGAAGGAAACTGTTTTCATAATTATGTTTGTTTGTCTGTTTATTTTTGTATTTTATTGATTAATTTACTTTGTTGTTATTTCGTGCACGGTTTTATATTTTGTTGTTTTGTCTGCACGTTTTACATGTACACGTATGTAATTGTTTGTAGTATGTCAAGATTGTTCAAATTCAAATAATCGTTATTTCTCCATGAATCATTTACACGTGCGGTGCCGTATCAAAACGTCATTTTTCCATGAATCATTTACACGTGCGGTGCCGTATCAAAACGTCATTTTTCCATGTGTCATTTACACGTGCGGTGCCGTATCAACACGTCATTTCTCCATGAATCACGTGTGGTGCCGTATCAATACGTCATTTCTCCATGAATCATTTACACGTGCGATGCCGTATCAATACATGTTATATACTTACCATCAATTCAGGTGTCAAACTTATAATCAAAGTTAAAATCATTCACAAATACATGTATCCCTCTTATATAAGAATAAATATTTAGATGTCATACAGTGCTACAGGATGAACGGACAATCCATGTGGTGATACGAGTACATGTATGATAGACCTGAAGCTACATGTAACACTTAAAACGACATAACTATTAGATTACTGGTCAGATATCACACAATAGATCTTTATACTATAATTGTCAACTTTTGATAAATTACAAAAATACATTGAAACAAATATATTCGATTTTTATCATTAAATCGCGTGTTCAAACTCTACAGGGGTATACACATATACAAACATGAATTGTGCATGTACATGCATGCAAGTGGCATATTCTTGAACACAGACGACAGTTGTTACTTTTCATTAGTTGTGTTGCTAGGTTTTATTTATTTTCTCATTAATACATGTCTGTGTGGTCTTGTGTGGTTTTCTTTATTCTATTCTTGCGTTATCGCGTCTTGATAAATTATTGAGTTTTTAGCTGAAACTTGTTCGACATGATCCAAAATTTTAATGTAGATTTTCTCGTGAAAAAACACAATTTTACACCCAATTACAGATTGCAACAGCTCATGATTTATCAGTAACAGAAGCATTTTATTTTTTGTTTGTTTAACTACTATCATGGTTTCTACCACCATAAGATGGTCATTACTTTCTTTGCTTGGTCATCATGTAAATGCCTGGTTCTTACACAGTCCATTATAGAAGTGGTCTATTTATTCAAGTTACTCCATTGCCATACTCCGTTACGGTTTTCCATTATTTGTCCAATACAAATATTTCAGTAACGTTACGTAATTAAAGACCTTCTGGACAAGGTCATCTCCAATTTCAAGTGTAAACAGTGTGTCTGATCCCGGATTACAACATTCTGGATAAGTGAACATGTCCTAATCCCCCATAACGAGGTCCAACACAAACATTTTTTCTATAATAATACGTATTTAAACAGAATTTGTGCGTTTCCGATCGAATTAGTCAACGCCTCAATTAGAAAATCGAAAATTTAAACATCTCGATTAGGTTTAGTGGTCCGCGAAAATGTGCCCTTAAGCTTCAAACATTTTATATACTCATTAGAGTTAGGGAGTAATATATTTCTCACATAATGAGGTTTTTATAGTCATATTAGGATCGCCGAACCCTTGTTTGGTTCAATATACATTTCATAACAACATCCAATATTGGAGTTAGAATTGGTTGTGTGACTCTTACACTTTATCACCTGGCTAGAATTTGATTAAGAAATTTCCTTTACCTGTCGACTTTGATAAAACAAGAATTTGGTGAAAATATTTTGTGTGTGCATAAAAGGATACAGTCAAGATAAAGTCTGGATTAGATCTGAAATGAGTTTCACCACGGAAGGGAGGACTCCCAAGAAAGTACCGGTGAGTTCGAATTTTCATTCTATTGGAATCAATAATCTTTATTTTTGATTATGTATATATGTAAAAATTTTCGTGTGTGGTGGAATTTGTTCGAAATAAGTTTAGCTTCATCAGTAGAATGCGAGTACAAACCTGTCCTTACTGGACACTCATAAGCCAGACAAATATCTGAACCAATGGTATTCTAACGTATGTTAGAAGTAGTTTCTGTGTATATCAATCTAAGCAAAGCAAGCACCTGTACATATCAGTCTAAGCAAAATGAGCACCTGCTCATATCTGAACGCAACAAAATCGCGAACCAAGCAAAGATTATGTTTACACAGGTCCACTGTTATGTATTGCAATACTACAGAAACTTCACAACGGTTTGTAGAGCACGTGTATCTTCTCCCAAATCTTAAAAAAAACTTTAAATGATCATGCAGGGACGGATCGGAAAAGGGGGGTCTTGAAAAAAATTTGTTACTTGCGTGTAAATATGAACAGAAATAATGAGCAAAAAATAGCTAAAACCCCCCTTCAAATTTCTCGATCCACCATTGCATTGGTTTTGTTCTAATGTATCTATAACGTAAAAGACTTAGCCTAACCGAATCAATAGTTTTATAAATTGTGATCGAATAAGAATATCTAAATTTTCGTCCCGTGTGTCCATTTGTTGGTAGAGTTCTACACGAACAATACCGTCTGTTTGCTCCTTGTCTAGACTTCATGTTCTTTATGTGTAACACGAGACATATTATCACTGTATAAAGAAGTAGATATGATTCCAGACTGAACAGTTTCAATATGGTACACTATCCATACATGTTGCTCTTAAATTTTTAATTTGATTCTGTTTTTTCAGCAGTTGTTTTTTTTATATGATCGAAGGTAAAAAGAAATAAACATGGTATCGGAGTAAAAGAGAAATGCATTTTTAAGTTCATATCTAGTCATCAGCATTTTTCGTTCCGTTCGGCTGTTTAATAAAACCAATCATTTTGCTGCTATTTACGTAATAAAAATCTACCAGAAGAGAATGTGTTAATTTAGATATACCCGTTAAGCCTGTCACGGCCAAATTTTGACAGGTTAGACAGCTGTTTAATACTATCACGACCCAGTTTTAACAATTTAAGCAAACCCGGTTAGGACAGTCATGGTCCAGGAAGGGAACCAAGATTCTAGTGGAAATAAAAAAAAAACTGTAGAATGTAGAATCCAGGGACAAAGACCAGACATGGAAAACAGACACACTCAACAAAGAACATAAAATAACCAAAATAATACATACAAAGTAATAGAAGTAAATGAGCAAGTCGGAGAGTTTAAGCATACCCGGTTAGGCTTGTCAAGACCCTGTTTTGACAGTATAAACATGCTATATTCCACGTAGACTAACCTTTGTGTATTCTGTCATTGTTGGGTCAGCTTTATTTTGATAAGAGATCTAATTTTGTGTATTGAGAATTGATTTTGGTGTCACGGTAGCCAAACTTTATGATAAATACCGAATAAAGATACGGGTATAAATTGTTTTGAAGAGTTTCGTATCCAAGCAGTTGAACATCTTACCCTTTACCTATAAATATATAGATCTGATTAAGCTACGGGACGAAATTTGAATATTTTTATTTGCAGAAAATGAAAATATACACCAACATTTTTGTTGTTGACGTGATAACATGTTCTTAACCAACACATTGTAGATTTACAATAGTTTTGAGGGGGCGTAGTGTGGAAGTATGGCAGATTTTTTATACTTACTTGGCTGTATCGAAGGTTCTCTTGCAAGCCACGCACTACACATTTATCGATGAAAGCAAGATAGAAGTCTTTCTTAGATCTAGAAAGCTGAAGATAATGATGGTAGATAACGGATGTAATTAAGATACTATCTACTCTCTTTCTAAAGAGGTATAAACTTTCTGTATCTCCATTCCTGGAGAGTCTCAGCTTTTTGTGAGAGTAAAGGTGTGTTTTTGTAGATTCTCTGTAGATTTATTACAAAACGCTTGTCTGACTTTATTGTACCTTTGTCAGGTGTTTGCGTAACCAGAAATCTTTGATAGGAAAACCAGAAGGTGTACTTTTATTTTTAAAGAAATCTCATTTCTCATTTTTAACGGTTTTCCACGTCTTTGTCCTATAAAATGTCTATTTCACTTTGAGATATGTTGTCCTTTGGCTTGCAGATTTCTTTGCTAGTTTTCATGTAATTTAAGCAAACAAGTTTCAATAATGAAGTTATTGGAGAGGTCTGGAGTTTGACAGGAAATGTTAAGTATGTTACTGCATACATGTATATGTATTTACGGCACTGAAGCAATAAGGGAAAATGATATTTTTTTATTTATCTGCTGTAACAAAAAAAAATTCAATTTCTGCTGGTTGGATTGTCAAAAGAAGAACTAAAATATAAATACAATTGAAAGCACATTAATATCAATACTAGGCGTCAAGTTTATCGAAGAAATAATTACATTACTCATAAAACATAATTGTAGTATCAAATTATAGTGATCGGGAAAACACGGAATGAGACGAGTTTTATTTCGTCTTATTCGGTAAACATTTTATAGAAAAATTGTTCTAACATGAGCCAAACACCATTACTATAGAAAAAGTACTGTTTTGCGTTTCCCCGCAAAATCTGAAAATTGTAACAATCGATAAAGTGCCTTGGTTTAATCACGATGCGCTTGTTTAACATAAATCTGTCTTTTGAATAGCCCTAGAAAAAGCAAATTTCCTTCTGACGTGAATTTATTGCCTGCTATTTACCGCCATTGACCCAAAGTCATAAATTGGAATCGGGAATAAAAGAAAGATTCTTAGTTGCTCGATAAAGGAAACGATTTTATTTTGCTTCTGATTAAATCGTACATGATTGATATTTCTGGCCCTTTAGAAATCTGCAACGAAGCGAAAGATGATACAAAACACAACATGCAGTATGTACATTAGGATTCCCAAAATGGCAGTCGGTGAATTGTACGCTTGGTCGAATTCACGGTCGCTTTATTATCAGTTGTTTGTTTTCTCCAATTAAATTGTTGCATGTCAACATCACATTCCAAGAACGAACTGGTGTCTTTTTCTAATATGGCCAGGGGTAAATTTCTAGTTTAAGAAAGTCTTGGCTTTCAGTATGAAGCCTGTTTTATTACGTATTTAAGTAATTTGAATTCAATATCATTCCTGAAAAAAAAACACACTTTGATGGTTGATGTCTGGTTTTATATTTTCTTGTTGGACTCTACACCCTGGTAGACGGGAGTGGCGACGGGGCGGTCTGTTTTTAAGTAATTAATGCATGCTCACGATCATGAAAAAAGGGGAACGGAAATTGTATAGTCTCCTTCCCATTAAATTTCGTGATTATCAATATTTGTTTTTACACATGCAATTTCCTTGACTGGTTTAATTTAAATTTTGGATCGAAATCGCATTTTTGAGTGACATACTCGAAACTCTTTTACCAAGCTAATCGTGACTATGAAAACACAAAACTTTATCTTCAGAAAATAAAATCAAGTTTAGTTCGAATTATTTGTTCAATTTATTTATATAATTCACTGTGTTCTTCATATAAAAAATAGAGCTCCAAAACACTTTCAAACCTTTACCTTGGCCTCCTTATTCATAATTCCTCTGCATTTTGAAAGAAGATCGTTACTTGTTTTCCTAATGTCTTTTTACAGTGAGGTTTACATCGAATATTTCTTCAAGTAAGGTGCTTCTCAGTAATTTCACTATAGATTTTGCGAATTCAGAACGTAGATGTACACCCCTCTTGCACTTTCCGACATACATGTAGGTGTACAGGTCAACATTTTAGTGCATAAATTTCCCCCCCTGACTTCGACGATACAAGAATTGATTAAATTATACTTTATTTCACCATTACATAGAGACACAAGTATATCTAAACCATTCTTTTTACTTTACGGCGCGAAACATTTCGTGAACACCATTAGCTTTTTATGACACATTTATGTTTTTAAATCTGAAATCTTTGTGTTTATGGTTGAGAAATCGAAAACTAGTCCTTATAGATTAAATGGCATACAAAACAAGTCATCACACCAACCATGTGACATCAACACAATGTGAAATAGAGACGTTCTCTGTGTTATCTTGATGGCCAGTCCAGACGCTTGAATCATTATATCTTAAAAATCATAATGAAATTTGGGATTGGACAAAACTACTCTTCACGTGACTGTATCACTTCATATATTTTACCTTCATCTAATCGGCATGTATGATCTGTTGTTGAGGAAGTTTCAGTTCCCGGTCTACTAAGTCCACGTGACTAAATTTCTCCATCGGGGTAACCTACAATGTATGAATGTATGTTGTATCCGAATGAGCATAACCGCCAGTGCGGACTTCGTACTAATTTTCCTGAGAATGGAATGGTTTTTAAAAAGAAAGTTTAACTGGGGCGGGGCATGCATACTGACAGCTCCTCCTTTCATCAAGCAGTGCCAATACAAATCAGGGTGCTACGCATAAGATCCTTGAATTAATTACACATTGGTCTTACTTTTGGGATTAAAGACATTTACCCCCTGTCCTTATATTTTTGTATTTTTTTATGTAGAACTACAGGTGTGAATTTAAAAGTGAAGGTATTCTAAAATTCTTCCAAAAACCTCAAAGCCTGCAGGTACTTACGCTTGCAGTATTATAGCACTTAGTATGATGTTTCTCTGTTACTTAATTAAACAAACTTTCTAGAATACGGCTGTTGCTAATAAAAACTACAAAAACATAAACATTCGGAGAATATAAAGATCCATGTAATGACGTGTAATGATAAACCACTATTTGTAAAAGCTGCTTCACCAATAAACTGTTTATATAACAATAAATAAAGACTTTAAGGATACGTTTTAATGTATATTCATGTCTTTTCTCCATTTTGAAGGTGCTTTAACTATATTTACATGTAGTATTTTTATCAATAAAGCAAAAATATATTCTGTTCATGACATGAGCCACTTGAAGAGATTTTACTGTACTGACGATAAAGTGTGCGTATTATAGGCATCGGTCAACGATTAAAAACAGTTTTTTTGTCAAAACTTTGGAGGTGGCCCATCAGTTGTGATAAAAAATCAGAATGTAGAGTAACCATTCCAATTTCCTCGGCCATACAGATGAGCGTTGACAGGAAGGATAACAGTTCAATCCATCTTACCTCTTTCCGTTCCTCCACTGGCCTCCCTTTTATTCAAGATGTCTTCTGTAACTTTTGGAGGAGAAGAGCTTGCTTACTTTACTCCCAGATCTCATACCCCTAAGTCCCACTTCCCGACTCTTCCACTTACTTGCCACCTCCAGGTCCGCCGGCTTTTTTTTGCATTATTATGTAAGAGCGGAATTAAATCTATTATTTTCAATGTTAAAAGAGTAATCAAGGGAACCAAGATTCTAGCATAATCAAAAGAATGTAATCAAGGGACAAATACCAGGCATGGAAAACAGACAATCACAATAAAGAATAATAAGAAATCAAAATACAAAATGTAACACATACAAAGTAACAGAAGTAAACTCGACAAAAATATTTTATATTTAAAACAGTCTACTCCAGACTGTATTGTATATGCTGAGCTGGGACGATATCCTTTAGAGGTAACAGCAAAGACTAAATTTTTGGAGTAGCTTAATAATAGGGAAAGACAACAAAATATCTAGTCTTTTGTACAAGATACTGTGTATTAACAACAAGTGGCTATCATTTATCAAAAACATTTTAGACAACTGTGGCGTGTCTTATTATTGGAATGTGCAATATGCAGACAAATGTGTTTCAAAATATATTGAACAGATTCTTAAAGATCAGTTTGCTCAATTGTGTTTATCTCAGATAAACGAATCACCAAAATGTCTTTGTTATAGAACATACGAAAAAATGTTCAATTTGAAAAATATCTTGAATTATTACCAGATAATTTGTTATTTACTCTATGCAAATTTAGATGCGGTAGTCAACGTTTGCCAATCGAGACGGGAAGGTGGCAAGGTGTTCCTAGGAACGAGAGACTGTGTCAACTTTGCGACTCGAGTGACATCGGTGACGAATTCCATTACATTCTATCTTGAAAATATTTTTCTTTAGTTAGAAAAAAATACTTCCTGAGTATTGTTGGAAAAATCTTAATATTTTTAAGTTTGATAATCTGTTCAACACAACAAATATTATAGATTTAGAAAATTGAAATTATGCAGATTTTTAAAGTTGATAAATATAAAAGTCAGTTCTCAGGATTCATCTTCTATATTTATTAATTTTTATACTTTAAACATATGCAGATAATTGTTATACATTATTGTATATGTGTTTCTCTTTAGCTGTGTAATATGTAGTTTATGAGAATAAAGTTAATTCATTCATTCATGCCTCCACTAAAAACTGGGAGCATGGACCAGTTGCACCGGTAGGGTAAGCGTCCTCTGCTTTACTAGAAACGCCCGACGAGTTGCTCATAAAAAGTCAAGTCCAGTGTGGACGAAAGGGGATAGGAAAACCATGACACGTTGAACAAATCAGCTTTCATGGTGCAGGTATTCAATGCCTTCATCATGTATTTTTTTGGGAGTTTTACTGCTATAGTCTCTGTCTCGTGGCCATTTCCCCCACAGCTACGGATTACTATATGCATGTACAAAATTGTTTTTGATTTGTACTTATTTCAAAAAGCATTAAAAATCGTCAATGATTAAACTTCCTTATTTTTCTCATGCAGACTATTAAAACAGTTCGAGTGGACCTTTTAACATTCTTCTGTGATAGACAATCAAGATTGATTGTGAAAGAGCAAATATCATGGATCGCGACTCAAAAATATCTATCTGTAGATCAGATCCTAATGAAAACAAATTATATCATCTATCCCTAGACAGAAACTATAATTATAACCCGAAATCGATAAAAATCAGTGATTTTATTGTTTACACGGAATGTTTACTTATCCGTCACCGAATAAGTTTTATATGATATTTTAATGATGTTACAATGTTACATCTCTATCTCTATAGAATGCAATTAATTTAAAGGTATTCCCTAATATGATGACTAAAAAATGTGTTTTATCATGATTGGTTTCCATATTTGCCATGGTTACTCTGGTGTAGAATTCATAATGTTTTATGTAATCAGTCCTTTTCACAAAAAGTCGTATATGAAAAATTAGTCGTAAGTTATGACGTCACTGTAATTAAATTTAAAATGACGTCATAACTTAAGACGTCTTATTTTACAGTTACGACTTATTTGTGAAAAAGGACAGCATATTTTTATCACAATAGTGTTTCTAGCACATTCAACCTCAATTGTTTTATTTGTCAAGTTGCAACCTTAATTAAGTAATCCATATAGACAGTTCGCCAGCTTATCTCTCCCTCTTTCCCCCCATCAGCTGATCACTAATCCATACAGACAGTCCGTCAGCTTATCTCTCTCTTTCTCCCCGCATCTACTGATCATTGTTCCATACAAAAAATGTTGTCAGTCTTTCTTCCCTGACAGATGCTACTTCTAAATACTTAGCTAAGTAATTGATGTAGACAACCCTACAATCAGTAACGTTTATGCCTCATTGACCTCTTATTGGATTTGTCTAGAACTTCCATTAGATTACTGCTGATATCTTGATAAATGTTTCCCACCTTTTGGATAACATGCTTTTTGTAAAATTCATTATTGTATTGCATCCTTGAGTGCTTTCCATTATGCAGTTCAATCCAACAATCGGAACTTCGTAGCCTTTCTAGTTCCACAAAATAAAACCTCGGAGGCACTAGGCGGAAGACTCTGTCCGGAGTTTGACCGATCCGATACGAAAATTATATTTTGTGTGTTTAATTGGTTGATATTTTTGCCATCCGATTACTTTTTTCTAGCTCCTCGCTTCGCGCCAAAATTCTTAATTTCTAATGTATCTAAAAGACATTTTTAGGTGAATAGAATTACTTTGCCTACAATTTCGGCATTTATGTAGCAGCAATGGCCGATTAGTTCTGATTGAGGTCTGCAAAGTGTTTTATTCAGTCACTATATGTAGTTATCAATACTATTCCATTCTCATTGTTTCTACTTTCTGTTCTTAACTTATCAGATTTCACCATTCATGATTGTGAAAGTAGAAAGATCATCTTAACAGAAAGTAGAATAGAGTACTGTAAGCCATGTGGAATTCAGCGATTCTAACGTCAGTTTGAACTCGACTGCGCGTCTCCTATTAGTTTGAATCTCAATAGACGACATATCAGTACCCGTGTTTGAAAGTTTGTGATAGTTTGACAGATCTGCACTGCTGCATTACAAATATAATTATAAAGGAAAAGCTGTGATTGTTAAAAGTTGTAGTACATTTTTGTTAGTGTTCTACCTTTTTGTGTCACAATGTAGTTGGGCCGCAAATTGTAGTTAATTGATCAAATATAGTTCTTACGTTAAATTGTAAAGTCCAAAAACAGAAATACAGTTTCGCTTCATTCAACTTGTCACCTTCAAAAAAGGCGGAAATTTAACTACGTGCTGCTTTCTCTCCATTTGACATGCGGTGATCCATGTTCGCTTCATTACAAATATTGGTAGAGAATATCAGCCCGTAGATGTCGACGTGGTCTAAATAAATGTAAATTGGTTGAATATTAATGTGATTCTTGCGTGTTTTATTATGTTTCCATATCTTTTATTAAAAATTCCGATCTTACCAGATTTATAAAGTCTTCCCAACAATCACCATACAAATGATTATTGTATGTAGATTCTATACTGACAGGTAGAAGGGTCTTGGTCTAAAAATTAATTTCATCTTTCATGGGATTTTATTGGATTTAATCAAATACACTATGTCAACTTTCTGTAGAACTTTTGTCATACAAGTAATTCTTGCGTTAATAGGTGATCACAAAAACTAAAGACGACCAGTTTTTCCTTCGGAACGAACCACGCCAACAAACAAACCTTAACTGTTTAAATCGGTATAGATATTCTACTTATTCACTCGTTCTGACCCGCTGACTGTCATCTATTTAACTTTTTGTTACTAAGTTAAGAGAAATATCTCTATGTGTAACAGGCACCAGGTGTAAATAGCAAGCGCATTGTTCGGGGTAGTTTAAGCGTTTTCCTTTCAAGTGTATAACGCGTAGCAGTCTAGTATGTGTAGTACATTGTGAATTTTAATAATGAATGTCGGATTGGTTCCGGAAATAAAAAAAAACGTTTGAATTGTATTCATAGCTGGTTCATTACCTATTGGGATAGATCAATAAGGGCTAATTAAAAGTGATCGATATTTATTGACGTTTTCCTCGACCTTAGGAGATGGGCGATTTGGTAAGTTTTTGTTGTTAAATTCAAATTTTAGGTGTTCTACACGAGAATTGAGAGGCCATTTAAATTATTTACATTTCAAAGTGGCGGTTAAAACGTGTGAAGTGCTTGTAAATTTGTAAAATTGATGAAAATTGTCAACTTTTTTTTATAAACACAATATGTTTTAGTATGAAATAAACATTACCCTGACAGAAAGAATAAACATTATGGTTTACAAGCACATTTATCAATCATAATATTCTGTTCGTTTGGTAAGCCCAGTTTCGTTTAAAACTGACATGGTTAAAACGTAACATTGGCGGTGGCAGATCTGCCGATGGGGGTATCCTCTGTTCAGAAGAATAACTGTAATTATCTAAATTGCAATACAATACATTCTTCGTTCTTAACGGAATAAAATGAACATTTTGCCTCATTCCCCATGCTCCTTGTCCGCAAACTTTTAGTTTCGTTTTTTTATGTACATGTAGTCGGATTTTGTTAGTTTTTCTTGTAGTACAGATTTAAGTCTAAATGTCAATTTATATGAAACTACATTGATACCTTACTACATTGATACCTTACTACATTTGTACATTACAGTCTTGCAAGCTGGTCATACACTGTAGTTGGTCGGAGTGTAAGATTACATCGTATAAAAACCGTTACCATTATAACCCTAAAAGTTAATGGGTATATCAGACAAAAAGTTTCTGTCAAACGGACAAGTTGACTTTGAAATACGATTATTGCCCGGCACTTAACCTAAGCATACAAGAAATCCTTTTTAGCTGTTATGATTTGATTAACATTTCACCAGCTCACACAAAACCAATTCTTCCATAAAGCGTATGAATTGATCGTAGCAATCGAGAATATTATTACATTTCATTTCTTTCTCTATTTACTCTGAGTAATTAGGCAGGAAATTGGCTTATCCTAGTAATACAGAAAGTAATAAGCCGGGGGCAGCTTCATTGTCATCTGGATCTGACTGTTGTTTCTCAAAACTGAATATCTTGTTTTCTCTTCGTGATACCTCGGGTCTTATGATTTTGTCATTGGAAATTATGCTACCAATCATTCGTAGAATAGAAGCGCCATCTTCAGTGCCATTCGGATGATTTCTCTCTTCGGATGATTTGTCTGTTGTTTAGCACCGGATTATGTTTCTTTTGAATATCTGACATGTTATACTGGTGTAATTGATTCTTTAGGAAGAAACACTGCTATCTCTTTATGAGCCGTCTTGGGATTTTTGGAGTTTCTGAGATCGATAAATCTTCAATAACTTTCGCGTGTGATCTGTAAAATAGAAAGTCATGTTTAAATTCATTTCAGTAAGTATGGAATTTTCTTTTAATTTAATTTGTAGAACATGTTTATTCCGTACGTATTATGCCTTAATGAAAACATTAGTTTAAATGTTTTGATGCTTTTCAGATGTATCGAACTAGCTATAGAGTAAAATTCATTTTAACCGGTAAATTACATTCTAAAGAAATATTTTATTTAATTTACAAAAGTCGAGCAAAATAAGTTTTCATGTTTTTGTCAATTTATATCATGTGTTTTTAACAGTTAATAGCTTTGATGCAGTTTTGTATAGCAACATCATACAATAATTTAACAAAATTGAAATGACATCTCTATACATGTAGCTTTCATTAAGGCAAAACTCTCCGTGGTCCTAATTATAGAATTTCGGAGAAGGATCATTGTTCATGTATAGGTACATTTATGTAACTGGGTATCATTTTCGACGATCGGGGGAATTCTTGAAGTAGCAATCTCATGAATTTAAAACTGACTAAGTGCGACAACATCAGAACTTCCGGCTTATAAGATATTTTTATTTTTCCGGCTTTTTATGTGAATTTTAATGTCTCACCTTAAGTAGTACCTTCACTGTGTTGTTTAAAGTTGTTTTTTACAAAAATATGTGATTTTAAAAGTTTAAGGATTAGTCATCCGAATCATCTAGTTATGAGACTTTTGTTTACCTTAGATTTAATCCGTATCCTTGGAATTTAATGGTTGCAATGGTCCGGATATTGATACATGTCGATTCCGTATATATTTCCTTTCATTACTAACCCCATAGATCACTGCTCCTGAAAAAAAGTTTTTTTCTGTTTCTTGCAAAAACTTGGGAAAACAAAAATCTTTAAAATATAAATTTGTATATAAACCTTTTTTAGAGGGAAAATTATGGGGTTAATAAACGGCGGTATATTAAAAAAATGAAAGTTTATTGAAAGCATTTCAATTGTGTATTGAAACGTTGTTACTTCAATATTTTATCTTCATTAAAATATTTCAGGTTTTTCACCTGTGTAAACCACACAACTATATAGACCGAATAATTGACTCAACCATCAAAACGTTCCGGTTCATGGTAACTCTATATACATGCACATGTATGTTTTGAAGTTGAGTCCAAACTTTTCCAAAATCCGCCACTTACATACATGTAAAATCTGAAGTTTACATGTTGAAAACATTTTAATTTATCAACAATCCTACATCTTCATACTAAATGTACATAAATAGTAGATATTAAATACTTTTATTATTTTTTTACGCAAAGGATGGCAGTACTTGCCTTAAAAATACGATCTAGTTATAATTAAATGTCAGTTTATTTATCTCGATCTCCCGCTTGTGGATGTTCAATGCAATATGTATTTGTTCAAGAAGTATTTAAGATGTCTGACGTAACATACCACATTTGTAGCCAGTTCTGCCATCGATAGATACATGCATACCTAATATGCTTCCTTATCGTTAGTCCATTCCTTACTTTTGCTATGCAAAATCACATAGAATTTTTATAAGTTGATACTCGATAAAATTGTAATATCTACTCGCTGTTATAATTCGGAAACAGGCGAACGACGTTTTAATTGTTGCCCAGTTATATAAATACAAATAAGTTCGCTTCCTTCAAGTTTTACATGTATATGGGTGTTACCCATAATACCGACTTGTCTGTCACTCGACTATGATGGACAGGGACATACATAGGTATAACATTGTAATTGTTTGACCACAAAATGATGATAATGTGTAATTGAATCTTTGTATAATGTTTGTAAAATTTGAGCAGTTCTTCTCTTGTTTCCAATCAAATTTGGTGTCAGATAAAATTGTGTTCATGACCTAAGTAATTAACAAAGGGGGACTTTTAAAGGGTATTGAAATGATAACATTTTTAGCAGTAATGACGAACGAAATTTTAACCCTTTGTTTTAACCCTAACCCTATCGCGCTAGAATTCTAACATACAGGCTTCTGGAGCAGGGTTATGTTGCTACAAGATTGAAGTCATCACTACCAAAGTTTTATGGTTGTCATCATGAACTCGTGGACCGTTACGGTGTATCCATCTGCGCCATGAAAACTGATTTGTTCAACGTGTCATAGTTCTCCTTTCCTCTTTCTTCTACCCCGGACTTGACTTTTTATGAGCAACTCGGCGGGTGTTTCTAGAAAAGCAGAGAACGCTTACTCTACCGGTGCACCTGGTCCATGCTCTCAGTTTTTAGTGGAGTCCGAGTTTCTCATTTGCTTTTGTTACTTTGTATGTATGATTTTAATTACTTTATGTTCTTTGTTGTGTATGCCTGTTTTCCATGTCTGGTCTTTGTCCCTGGATTACATTCTTATGATTACCGCTATAATCTTGGTTCCCTTGGTTACTCTTTTATTCGGTTTATATTCTTAATATGATATTGAATATGAAATTCTAAAGTTTAGAGGTAATTTCACATTATATATGTACATTTAATTTCTGTACAAAGTCCAGAGTACTGTATGACCACACATTAGTTTACCGTGGAACTAGCATTACCGGAATCAACTGTAAGTGACCTTGGTTAGAAATGGTTTAACAGTTAGTTGTATAGCAGTATACATATATGTACATAATACTTTGTTGTGGCATTCTCTTTTGTATATATGAATCGTACTGTTAATAATAATAATGATATTTAATGGAAGAAATATTATGTACAAAACTGTGATTTGATTTTAAATTTTTAATTAAACGTGTATTTAGAAAACAATCCTGACCTATATGTATGTAAAACTAAACTGGAAAATGCATTGAAGGCCGCCACCTCAACCCTTTCTGTGCCCCTTTTTTTCTTTTAACATATCTTATACTAGAATTACACACCAAGTGCAATTTATTCCCCCGTTTATACAATTATAATGTATCACTTGACTCATATATCTACGTATTTCATTTTAAAAATTGACGTATACATAGTACATTTCGCCAGCATCCTGCCAGGCAAAGTGCATTTTGTACTCATATTTTAATTTATTCATCATTCTAATAACTTTGCTTAATGTAATGTAACAAAAATGCATCAATTTTAAATGCAATTTGACAATCGATTGTTAAAAGATGTACCTTGAATTTGGTTTGGTATCAGCTTTCCTTAAATTAATGCATAAGGTGTGGCTATGAATGACACATTTTTCTTCAAAAATATGTCGTTATATTTGTTTACCGGGAACAAATTTTAATTGATTTAAAAAGTTGTAATACTTTCTAAGTAATTATCTGTCTGTATGCAGTCCAGTGTTTCAATTGGTCACACAAGAGTTGTCTTTCTTTGTACATCTTACACATGTATCTTGCTTTACTCTCGTTTACGAGGAGAGGATTGTTACTGTAATGAAATTCAACACCTCTTACTTTTATCGAAATGTGACGCCTCTTTGAAATATGATTAAAAGTCTGTAAACAATTTGGGAATAGAATGAAAAGTTTTCTCAGGTTGAAATTTAAGAGCGCCATACTTAATTTGATATACTTGTCAGTGAAATGACCCTATAAAAGTTGAAGTAAGGTAGATCATATGTATCATTGATGGAATCATTTTGCGAACGTCCTTTTGACTTTCATTTGTCATTGAGAAAAGCAGAAGGTCGATAATTGTCCTGAGTGGACGCAGAGGTAACACAAAGGGGATAACTGACTGTTTTAATCTGCACTTAAAACAAGCCGTTGTATTCTTGCCTTAATTGTATGATAGTACATGCAAACATTCATTTTCATCCCGGTTGAGTTGTTGTCTCTTTGGCATATTCGCCATACCTGTTTTCGTTATATGCATGCACGTATTGTATATTCTGTACATTATACATGTACACAAGTGATTAATGATATTAGTTGTGTCCATACATGTATTATGAAAGGTGCAAAGTTGAAGCTGAATAGAAAAATTATAGCCGAAATACTGAGTCAATTTGGCACGCCAATTTTTTACAGGATGTTTTATATAATTGCACTTCAAATATATGAACGGGAAATAACCGCACGCTAGTACAATTGACAAAATTACGAACCTGTCCTCAAGTATATCTATAATGCTTATAAAAACATTGAACATGCTGCATTGGAAAGTTGAGTTCGTGTATGTCAATCCAGAGCTGTTTGGATGTAATTACTAAGAATTTCTGTATCGTGATTAAGTACATATCGAAAGGGAGAAGACGTACAATTTAGATTGTATTTTTTTACACTTGCAATCAAAACTATTTCCCTGATGAGTAAATTAGTATTGAAGTCCATGGCAACCATTCTTGATCATTTTAATTGTGCCCTCTGAGATCTAATAAAGTTATCTTTTGGCCTTTATCGAACAAACATGTTCATGTCGAAGCCGCTGTGTTTCCTCTTTTTAATATAGAAAATTGAGCAAATCCGGGGTATTCATGGAATCAATATATCTTCCTAACAAAGAATAATAGCTGTATTTCCCAGGCTTGATGGAAATGGATAGGGAAATAATTCAATCACCATCGATCAAACGCATTCTCTGGAATCGGGTCTAAGGAAGACAGAGTTGTCTCTCTTTGATCCATGAAGAACCTTTCCGCTATGTTGGTTCCTTGTACTCCTATACTGTATTTATTATTTCGGATCCTGCATTATCTTTGTACGAAAATCTGTGTGCTCTTTTGTCAACTTAACGAATATTGATAGAAGTCACCTTGGTGGTGAAATCGAC
The DNA here is from genome assembly GCA_037379345.1 of Perna viridis. Classification (NCBI taxonomy): domain Eukaryota; kingdom Metazoa; phylum Mollusca; class Bivalvia; order Mytilida; family Mytilidae; genus Perna; species Perna viridis. The sequence continues at coordinate 677,426 of CM074522.1, forward strand.
ACCAGAAGAGCCGGTGTTCTATTTCAATACAATTCAAACCTCAACAATAGTTCTCGTCAATTAACAATTTTAAAGATCATACAAATAGAGAAATTTAAATGATATTTAAACATGTTGATCGCAAAGTTTGGAATTTGATGTAGTACTTTTACCTTTATATTTAACTAGATTCGATGTATATCCAGGTGTAAATACGTTTTTCTAGCTGCTTAGTTTGTTATTGGCGTTTTTAATTTTCATTTCACGCTGCGATAAACTTCGTTAATAATGTATGTAACAAAAATGGAACATTATGGGACTGTGTATTGGCCTTTCAATGTGTAATTTAATGAGTAATTTTGGATGTGTGGAGTATGTAATGAGGACAATCATCCAATCGATTGCCTGGCATTTCGGATAATAGGATGTAATGATGAGAAATTATCAATAATATATTCCCATATCGAATTAACGGAACCTCACTGATATCGGAGTTTAGAATTGCTTGTAGCACATTTCGAGTGTCTCGTGATGTTTTTATAACGTTGAGTATTTCTTTGACTTGTTTAATCTTTGTGTTCAGTTTCCGTTAAATTAACTGTGTGTTTACATTATAAAAAAAACTGATTTCGTTTAGCACTTAACAACTATTAGCTAGTTTTGCTTGCTTAATGAGAATTCAAAGGTGATTATCATTATTATCAGTTAGTTACACCTAAGCTGGAAATTGATGCAATTCCCGCTTAATAACTCTTGATAACCACTGAGATTGTAATCCCTACAGCTGGGAGACGTATCAATCTATGTGCTTATTGTTTTAATGATTAATCCAAAGATTCGATGTTAAAAGGAGGAAAACAACCGCTAGAAGTGTTTTAACGAACATCCTCAAAGTGCCTGAAACATGTTGCAGATGGCGGAAACTTTACATCGATTTTCTTTTCTCATCGTCTGAATTATTTTTATATGAGGAACATATGTTTGTAACGCTTCTGTGAAAATCCATTGTAACAAGTGTATCATTGGATTTGTGGAGTTTTATTTTATTGTTTTGAATACTTGAGTTGGTAAAGTTTACATACATGTAGCTCTGACATTTTCCTCTAGTAGTTACATGTTATATGTTGTGTCATATTTGAAATACCTCCCGACAGTGTCATATGTCAAACTTTTCAAACTATTCTACCACGGGATTGATTGTTTTTCCTAGTCAATTATGTGGACAGCCATTCGATAATTAACAGTCAGCAAACGTTGTCAAAATTGGGGAACCAGTTTCTTGTGTCGTAAAACATTCTCAACGTTGTTTACTAGCGTTGAATATTCTGGATTAAGTTCACGTGACTTATTGCACTGTGACTCGTTAGTCCCTCCTATCTGGAGGTGAAGTAAAACACACCTCTCATGGTGTCCATTTTCAGTCTCTTCAGTGACACTTTTGATAACATTTTAAAGAAAGCATCATTTTACGGGCATCGCCATCTTGAAAATTGAGAAATACAGCAGCAGAATTTATAAAAAATAACCTAAGAATTCCGAAATTGCAGAATTTGAGAACTTTTGTAGATTTCTTTATGGTATAATGTTCTTTTGATTCGAAAACCTTGACACAATGTTAGGAAGTCGATGTTCCAGTCTAGGATGTGATGATTCGGTACGTATCAGATTTTCCCTTTAAATATCTACTTTTTTCTATTATTTTAATGAATCAAAAATTAATCTTCTTAAAGTTGCTCCGATTCTTAGGTTTAATAAGCTTAATTTATTACCTTGGATCAGGTGCATAAGTTGTCATTATTATGGAAAATATCGACCAGTTCTCTTAATGATCTACGAAGCCAACAAAAGAGAATCTTGGGGGAAAAAGATATTCTTGAGAACTTTCTTCTTTAATTAGCAATCAGGAGAGTGATTTTTCCAAGGAGTGATTTTTCTCGGTGACAAGATTTCCGTAACTATGTTTTTATTATCAACAAAAAATCCATCACATCTTGCTCTTTCTTCGGATGCTTCTTGCAGAAATGTTTCGCTAGATTACGACGTTTCCTTAAAATCAATGGGGGACTTCGTCAGTGATCAATCGGCCTGTGGAGAGTTCTGCCAATTTATTTAATCACTGAAGAATAGAACGAAATACGTTTTGTAAACATCAATGTTACATGTTAGTTCCGTTTAAAACAATTAGGCAGTTGTGCTTCGCGTTTAAATGAAGATTTCTTTAAATTTGATTTTACTGGAAATTCTTATCTGAACACACGCTTTAAAATTGTGTATCGTGTATGGATATTTTTGTCTTAAAAATAGCTGTTTAAGTGGATGATACACACTGTGGGTTTGTGCTAACTTGAGAAATTAATGACTTTTCTTCCGGTTTTCAGGATGATTGGATATTGTACAAAGGAAGTGTTTGAACGTTTCAACTTTTTGCACGTTGACTTTAATAGATAAAATAGACTATTACATGTTGTAGTGAGTAGAGTAGAACTTAGTGAAAATCTAAATGCAATGTGCGAGTGACGTCATGCACGCTCTCATTCATCGAGAAGCTTGGTGTAAGGAACGTTAACAAAAAGTTAAAAAAGGAATATTAAAATGGCGTTTTCTAACTGTGGTACTTTAGATTGTTCTAACCCGATGACGGTAAGTCTGTCTGGACTAATCTGGTTTATGGGTTGGATCCCAGTACTAAATGCACTTATCTCTTCAAATCACGTCACTTTTCATGCTTCAGGTTGGATCCTTCACTAACGTTACATGTCACGTGATCAAGACAGAATTATACCCAAAACCAATCGTCCCCACTCCAGTATATATATTACTTCTTGTGAATTCTGGAAGTCCTTTTCAGTCAAACCTGATGCCTTTGTACAACTTATTCACAAATTGTTTTGACATTCAGAAAAAATGTCAAATCTAATATCTATTGATTACACACATACATATACGCTCTTACAATTTATCCGGTCTTTTTTTACAGTAGGTTAACATTATTTATCTGGTGAATTCTTAACTAATAAGTCAACTTTTAGCACTTAAAATCTATTTTTTGTAAATGTTATTATATTTATATCAATCCCCTTTTTTCCTATAACGAAAGAAAACTCATATGGCTTTTTTGTTTTAAAATTCTGAAATATAAAATAAAAATGCATCCGTTTGAGACATCATCAACTATTTATTTAAAAGTCAAGATTGCATGTTGATTGATATTCAGCGAGTATATCTGAAACAAAGCACTAATTAAACATCAAAAGGACATCGAAAGTAATAAAATTGCAATTTCAATTTTCTGGTATTTTGCTAATAAGTGATTGATTTCTGTTGAAATTGTATCCGACCGTAGCTTGATGCCAATGTTTGATGATCATTACAAATGTCTTCAGAGAATTCATCGTTTATAACAATTTGTAATGGTGGAAGTTACTTGAATAATTAATGTTGAACAATTATCATTGTCACATCTTAACAATAAAACGCAACGAAACACGAAACACTGTACACATAAAACAGAGACGCGGGAGAATTCTCGTGATGTCTTGCTTTATTGTATGAATGAGCGAAAGTAAAAGTTTTCTTGTTGAATTAGAACTGTCACTCTGTATTTACAATTAAGTTGTCTTTAATTTGATATACAGAAACAAAGCTTTCTGGCTGAAAAAAAACAGGAATGTATTGACTGAGAAATCTTTCAAATATTCATGAAAAGTTCGTTATTTGATAATAGACGTTGCTTCTTCTCTTGTGTTTATTTTTCTTTATAGACCATCGCTGTTATCTACTGATGTTTACATATATACTGATCTGTATCAATAACGTCTAAAATATTTTACTAATGGTATATTGTAGAGAATAATGTACAACTGTGTTCAGTGAAAAACTGGAAAAACTCCAATTTTTCAAATAAAATGTTTTCGTTTACTGTAGTAGCTCTCTGACTATTTCAAAGCCTCTTTTCATGGTAATGAATGATTTTATTAGCAAAATATACATTATTTTATGCTATTATTCCTGAGGCATTGAAGACAATCAATACAAAAGCTTTTCTAGTATCAGTTCGGGGGAAGCATCAACTTAATTGCATGTTCCATCATTTTTATCTTTTTCTTCGACGCCATTTTGAATACCAGAAAACCAATTGATCTTTTGCTGCAAATCGAAGGGGCTCCCATGGGACTGTATAATAATATTTCATAACAATGCAAATAGAACTACTAATAAATTCAATGGCAATTAACATGAAATTCATGTTTCAATTTTCATTTCATTTGATTAGAACTATTCTTTGGAGACCGGCATCGACAGGGTGAAAACCAATACGAAACAAAGAGCGAGCAACTATTTCATGAAATTATATATTCCGATCAGGATAGCTTACTGAATCCAGCATGAATCAAACAAATGATGTATGGTTCTTTTTGTTGCATTTTATTTCTGTATAATAATACCATGGAATTTTCTAGTGGAACGAAATTATGATTGATTTTTCTAATAATAAGGTTATTTTTAATTTGATCATTGTTTCTGATACGCCAGGCACACTATATTGAGTTAGTCAGTTATTGTCAAATGATGACAGAGAGGGCATCAAAGGCGTGCTTGATTAAGATTGAATTCCTCGTTTCGAATAAACTAATCAGACGCACCGCAAGTCTTGATAAACGTTTAACCAAATAAGTAAAACAGACAAAATTCACAGGGAATTTCCTAAGTGTCGTGCACAGCGTTTGTCTTACAAAATAATATATATAATGGCAAAATTTAAAACTAGCGATGGGAGAATATGAGATTTGACCCTATTTTTCATGTACACGCATAGATCTTCAAAATGAATCAATATTGAGTTCAAATAACAGAATCATAGAACTGAAGGTTTGGGACATGTAATTCTATCCTAATCCGGTTCATATTTCTTCCAAATCAATATTATGATTGTCACATGGGACCTTATTAGCTTCATGCTACACCATCGTTCACTTGTGTCGTCAACTTAATTCTCTTAGGAATCTAAGTATTTAAAAAAATAATTAGAAACTGATTTTTTCCTAGAATATGGAATTGCAGTGGATCTTAACAGAAAGATAAAAAATTTGCATGGACGCTTACTAAATCCATATATATTTTAAGTTGTTTTGAGATTGTGATTGTATGTGGGTTATAAGACTTAGTATAAAAACACTTTAGATTGACATTAATGTTCATATTGTGAGGTATAAACTCCGGACTCGGAAGATGATACATGTGTAATAAGAGCACTTGGATAAACCTATTAAAGTAAATGAATAAAACATCGTCGGATACTTATCTTTAATCTGAGTCATTTTCAAATGACACTTATTATAAATGATGACTGGAGAATTGAACTCTAGTACAAATATTTCAAACAGACCTTTTTAAGAACTTTTTACAAAACTTTGTTTATTTTCAATTCTAATGTAGCTTTCGTATATCTTTGTTAAATCTGACTATCGTTTGCGTTTTTAATCTGCTGCCAAGAGATAACATCACCAAAGGTCGTCCAATACTTTGTCCGCTCAGAACATTGTCTGGAGTCAATTTTTCGTCCATTATAATCGCCATCAAAGTGACTATATCTTTTATAATAGGTACTCAGGTAAATGTCGTTTTGTCCGATTCAGAAAGATTTATTCGTTAGGAAACCACAATAAATGTACCCTAAATCGATATAATGGTTTTAATGCTGTTGAAATCGAGGTCGTTTTGACCCATTTTGATTAAGCTTCAATCTTTAATTTTCAAAACCGGAAATGAATCTATTTATCAAATCTCTTATTACTCAACTAATAAATTGGGTTCGTTTATTAAAATATTTTTGGTTTCAGTACGGTCATGGAGACCCAAGCTCATAGACTACCTGTAACTCCAGTACACACTTCATTAAGGCCCAACGTCATAAATGCTATTTAGTCCATCTGTAGAGGTGTATATTTTCATGATAATTAGTTGCATGTTTAGATAGACATATTTTGATTTAGTCATTGTACCGTTAGTCTTATATTCAAAAGTTTATCTTTATTATGATTTTAAGTGGTTTTCTATAGGACAGGTGATGAAGTACAGTATCATGTTACCCATTTAGGATGTTGTTTTATGTAGTTGTCAAAGTTTTGATTTATTGGAAATTGGTGCTCAGTTGGCGTTGAATTGGTGCTTAATTTAGGTCAGTTATGTAAGTTATCATAATTAAAATAGTTGGTGCATAGTTGGTGTAAAATTGGTGTTGAAAAGTATATAAGGGCTTTGATTTTCAGTTTTAAAAAAAGATTGGAGATTGAAATTTAGGAGTGGAATAAAATGGGATAGGTGGCCTGAAAAAGAGAAGAAAAGGAATGAAGGGAAGATTGGAGATTTGATGTTTAGGAATATACGGTTGCAGACTTACTGTAAGATTGGAATTTTTTTTTATGTGGTTGAGGGATGTGTTTTTCGAGACAAGTGATGCAAGAGGAATATTATTTTTGAGAGTTGTAACTTGCCGTAACTGGAAGTTAACTCGTTGTTGTTGATGATGTTTGTTTGACGTTTTGACGTATACTTGCCTTAACAGGAAGTGTTTGTATTCCGAACAATATGGTCCGAGGTTATTGTGAATTATTGAAGTTAGTATAGCTTGCCTCAACAGGAAGTTATCGTGTTCCGGACAATGGTCCGAGGTGCCGGACGATGGTCCGAGGTCGTAGATTGTATGTGTTGACGATAGTGTAACTTGCCTTTACAGGAAGTTATCGCTATATGGAGAATTCCTCGATTGTTGATGTATGTTGTGTTGTTCCCCTATGCCATTTGGATCCCATCCGTATTAAGGAATTTGAGAACTTTTAGATGATAACTTGATTGAGCGCACCGTATATGTGAGTTTTTTTCTAATTTTCTGATGTCAAAATAACTTTCCATCCTGTAACATGTATTTTATGTATAATCGTAACAAACTGTAGATTAGTGACAATTCTCTTTATTCTGAACCCGCCTGGAATTGTGAGTAACTTGGCATCAGTGGTTAAAACATACCAGCCAAGAGCTTTGCGCATACTCGGCCGCCATGGCACATCTGTAAACACCAATTTCCATTTCATGAAGGTCCAAGCTCATATAATCCGTCTGTAATATCAGTCCTCACTTACTGAAGGCTTAACGGTATAGCCCATCTGTAATACCAGTTACGTATAACCTTTATGAAAATTTTGAATCTGGTCATCCAACCCTCTTTCTGTAACTACGGTCTTGAATGCCCGATTTTAAATTTCTTAAAACAACTTAACAAATCTTCAAGCTTCAACTTAAATTGCTTTTGTTGTATTTCTATAATACTTTTCCCTGTTTTTTTTTCAAAATCATAAAAATAGATTTTTTCTTACTTCATAATTCAATGCATATTTAAACTCGTACATCATGAGTAATACCGTGTGGAAACAGAATTATATTTCTTTGATACTTTTCTTTGTAGTTAGTGACTTCATAGAAAATGTTGTAAGACGCATAGATCGAAGTTGCATGTCAGGACCGAGTAACAAGTCCTTTCGTTCAGTAGAAAGTTATGTAAACGATATCGTATTTGCAGAGCTAATTTCTGTCGCTTCGCTCGTGTACAACAATGTGATAATTTTTTTAAGTAAAACTCGTACTAGCGGTAAAATTCTTGGTGTAAGACCGTCTTGTTTTTATATATATAGAACTGTCGCAAACTTGACAGTTCTAACATCGTTGGGAATTTTTCAGACCCTTCTATATATATATAACCCAAAACAAAAGTTTTAACGGCGCAACACGACCTACGACCTCTGAATAAAAGTCTCGTATAAACAAATTTTAATTGGATTATTATTAAGTAGTTGTTGAAAACTCTCAGCTTCTGATGTTTGCCAACTTTTTTTCGGGGTAATGTTATACGAAGAAACCTTACAAAACAAGACTGTACAGGCGTCAAGTGTGGACTGTAAGGCTGTATGTTGAGGACTTGGCTTCAGTCGACTTCGGTTGTTTTTGGGTGTTTTAGAGAAACCTTTCTTAAGCAATATTTGGCTTCCAATCCTTTTAAGTCATGACTGAAGTGTTTGATGTTTCATCGTCTCTCTGGAAACGTGTATTCCCAATAGAATTTAATACCCCAATACACAATTCACCAAACAAAAATATTATTTCTTCTCTTTCTAAGGCTTTATAACAACAAATATTTAGTCGTGGATAAGTAAATTTAAGTTTACATGGTAGGTATTTCTTTTATGTTCATTAAATTCGATATTCTTTAATTAAAACCCACCAAGCCTTACAACCTCATTACATAAATAATTTTTGAGTTTAAAAATGATTCATGAAAAGAAAAAGCTAAAATAAATACTGTCAGTCCTGGGCTGAGTAAACAGGACGGTACCGAATAGTAAGCACTTATTAGAACCGAGCTAATACACGTTCAAGTATTCAGGTCTCAACTTAAACTTAGGGAATGAGATATTGATTCAATTTAATTTTCTATTATTGTAAAAATCGTCAAAATTGTTTACACTGTAAAATACAATGATGATGAATTGATACGGTATTTAAAGAAATTATTATCAACAATTATTGTATATTGACAAATTTAATTTCGACATCATGTTGATTAGAATTTATGATTTTATAGATATTTTTAATAGCTGAGCATTTTTATATTATTAACTTTAAAATCCATTATGTATATAAATGCATGTCTGTGACACCGTAACTTCACATTCACCTTCTGTAGGGAAAATTAACGTTTATCTATACTATAATATTCTCTTTTGAAGAAAAGAATAAAATGATTTTTTAAAATAATATAATTATTTTATTTAAATGAATAAACAACGCATGTCTAACTCTGTAAGAGATAGTGCAGTAGTGTGAACCATTCATACGATTTGGTGAAAGGGTTTCTATATGACACGACAAGAAATCCTCGGTCTCGGTCAATGATTTCTGTAGTTACAGATGTAGAAAAAAGGTCCTTAATCATAAATTTTGGCTTAAAAGCTGAACTTTAAAGATAATTCTAAATACCAAGTAACAGGTTTTTGTCCTGAATAAGTCGTTTTAATGGTTCAATGTACAATAAACTAAACATCAAATAGAAATAGGCGAATTAAATTCATCTTTATTTAGGCTTAGTGTAGAATTACAAACATATAATTCATCTGAACAAAAATTTGGGTTGAAGTGATATAATACATGTACATTGTATTATAGGTATAGACTACATGTACTATCAAAATACGACAGACTACACATAAAAATACTCCCGAGAGCTATAAAAAGTTAGGATGTCTAGTTATTTTAAAGAATTGTAAATGTCCCTGATTTTTAACAACAAACTTCTTCATACAGACCAAGAAAAACATCACCCGTTAAGCATACATGTAAGTGTTAGGGAACTCTGATCAATTTGAGATTAACAGACTTCCGAGCCTTTACAAAATGGCTGTGTTCTGTATTAGTAATTAAAAACGTTATTTTTTTTATTTTACAGTATGGTCCGTCGATTGGTGGAACACATTCAGCAGAATGTCAAACGCTGAAAGACTTACAAGAGTGTCATGCAGGTAATTCCATCTTAAAGGGTACAAAAAAGTCAATGAAAAGTATTACTTTTATACTGTGTATATTGTTTGTGTTTATTTCAAATACTTGTAGACGGAAGTGTACTGGAAGGTATGAAATGTTACATGAATTATATTTAGTCCAAATTTGACTTCTTATATAATGAGACTTGTATAAACTATTGGTCTGAACATAATGTTAGATATCAAAGGAGTGGAATTTTCAGTTTAAAATTATTTGGTGTGAATGGTTACCAGATCAGATGAAGACTGGTGCCCAGTTTATTCGAAACTCGGTTTAGGTATGTGTTTATCGCAGTATATAAATCATGTCAAGCTTGCAAATCGAATCTTAGCATTAACATGCAAGACAATGTGATATACATTTACAATACGTATATTAAAAGGGAGAAGTACGAAAGTTTTACAGTGCTTTAATATTTCGTGAACATTAGCATTTCATAAAATCTGTAGTTGATAAACTGTTTAAAATGAACAGTCGTCAACACCGAACGATTTGGGGCCATTAAATCTTCCTTTTTCCAGCATTATTAGAAACTTCATTACCAGAAGTTGTTTAACTAATTCCCACTTCATCTGAAGATCATTATAGAAACAAAATTATCTATCAACTTCGGGAAACATTTATGAGTTTTCAATTTCTTGTAATTAGGGAGCATATCACTCTTGGCATAGGAAAATGAAACATCACCGCACTCATGGCGGCTTTCGGCTTCTTGGGATACATAAGAGAGATAATTAAATGCAATGATCCCTTCTAGTTTTTTTTATCTTGGAAAGAAAATATTGATTCAAAGTATCAAGTCCATAAACTCTGTAGCAAAAGCCAATTTATCAGAAATCCTCCCTTTGCCGTTTTCCAATCTTCTTGATTGACTTTCATGTCACTAGTCATGGTTGTTATCATTCCGCGTGAGAAAACAGCAGACGATGGAGGTCCCGGATGGAGTATTTACAAAGAGAAAACAAAATGCCAAAGAAAATAGAATGCTAACAGTCATTGGTGGAATTGATTATATATGTACAACTTTATGGAAATTTTCTTTTTAGATTGATGTTATATCGAATTTCATCAACTATCGTTCTAGGGAAAAAATAAACGATGTCATCATTGTGCATTTCGTCTGTTATAACCGTTTAACAAGAGACTAAGAACTGATACAAACACCGACATTATATCAGAGCTCAGTCATTTATTAAACTATACAATAAGGAGCGAAACAATGATCTGCCTTTAGTTCGTTTATATACAACACGCAAAAAATGTTCATTGTGGACTCCACTTTGTTTTGTAAATGTACAATCATTTTATGCTAGCGCGTCTTTAAAAATATCCCCGAATCTTTCAATAGCGAAATCGGTAGATTGCTATTTATTTGATCAAATTTCTAGATACATGATGTAGATATACTATAGTATATGTATGCTGTGAACCAACATTTGTGAATTTAAGCTTGTATTCGGCATTATGGTATGGCAAGTCAGCAAAATTTGTCGTAAACTGCCATACATCATTTTTATACAGACATTTAACGTATACCATTAAATCTGCATATTTCATGAAATTTTGATGAGAATAACTTTAAAGGAATTTACAAAGATTTTATGGTTTTCTTGGTTCTTCTGAAGAAAAAAATCGATTTCTTCCTTTTGGAGTTAATCTCGCTTTATTGCATCTAGCATGAAATGATAAAGGCAATAACGATAACTCTGTATGGATTCATTCCACTAATTGAAATAAATAGCTATCGGGCTAATTGGAATTACTCATTAATGACAAAGGAATTTTCTGGAAGAAAAAAGAAGCAAAGATTTCAATGACCTCATAGAACGAATCGAAAAACAAAGGAAAGGGATCAAAACTGAAGTTGTAGAAAAAAAAATACATTTTTTTTTTGTAGTTGCCAATGATGACTAACAAATATACAACCAAATACAAAAATTAAAATCCTACAAAAATCAAAGAAGTTTGTCATTTAAGTTGTAAATGGTCGAACAGAAACACATTATACGGCCAAAAGAACCTGAAACTATAAATATCAAACAAGTCTCAAACCACTTTACAAGAAGCCACATCTAAGCTACACTGTAAGTTAATTAGTATATTGTCAACACGGTTTCTGATTGGATCAAAATTTCGTTTATCACCTCATAGACCGCATTTAAAATAATTTATTTGGGTTATTTAGTGCGCACCACGTGATTGAGGTTATTTATCCACAGACCAAAAAAATATATCAGTCATTCCTGTCATTCCTTAACTAAAACAAAAAGATTTCCATTCTGACACCTTAACGTCCATGTCTTTTTGTTACAGGCCATGAGATGGTGCAATGTAGAAACGCTGACGGAAACGATCCTAAATACGTTTGTCAGCAATGTGGAGACTTGGCTTGGCAACCGAACCCTAACAGATATGGTGATAGATGTCGTCTCAGGTGCGTTTCTATTTGTAGCTTAAAATACGACGTTACAATAGATTTATAAATCGCCCAAAGTTGAGTGATGTACAAAACAATAGACCAAGTCGAAAGTGGAAAATAAATTACTGTAGTATGCTATTCAAAATTTAGCGACTGATGGGTTTAAAAATTCAAATGAAAATGACAAAAAAACAGAATACCTATTATTGGCAGAAATGGTAGGTTTTCTGAGGGTCGAGCACCCATTTTCTCTTGAATTCTCTTTTATTGTGTGAACATTAAAACTGGGAAACCAGCCTGAACATTTTCTTTAATTAGTATTCTCTCATTAGATTTGCCAACTAGGGATTCCAGTGTTAGGAACTTCTGGAATAATGGATGTATCAGCGCCTGCTTATGGCGTGTGTATACATAAGTGTGTACAAACGGATGGACATTATTATTCCTATACGTCCTCCATGAACACCATATATAGATCTTGATTTATAATCATTATATTTTATGTTTATTTTTCAGACGATCTTGTGATCGGTTTAAAATGGCGTACCGAGATTATGGTAGCACTACAAGAGACTCCATATGTAAATGTGAATCTGGCTATCATTTCCAGTCAACAGATCAGCGGGCGTGTGTCCCTAACAGTGACTGTGATAAAGGATACGGACAGACGGACTATGGTGTGTATATATTGGTTATATACTACTTATTTCATTGACTGTTCTCATAAAAAAACATGTATCATTGTATAATTTCTTGGGTAATTTACTTATATGACAAAGTTTTTATATAATGAACACAAAGTTATTATTGTATCTTGATAGATGATTATTTTCTTATAGACTCGAGTCGCCCATGATTAAAGAAAAATAAAGTCGGGTTGAGTTGGGACCATGACTTAACTGAATTTGACCTAAGCCGAATTGTCCCAGCAGAAATAATTGTGGGGTTTTGTTCCCAATTACCCCACTCCTTTGTGTATGAACCAACTTGACATATAAAATCTATAGTAGTTATTGAATTGTTTGAAATTTATACGCAGTTTGATGCAAGATGATGTGAATAATTAAAACATTTCAATGATAATTACTGGTGTGAATTAAATAATTTTCAATCTATTGATATTTCTTTTGTCAAGTTCATCGATATTTTTAGTTTATTTGGCTGTTTAAAATGAGTATACATGTATATATTTGATATGGTTTCCATAATACATCTGTTAAATCACACGTGTAATTGCAGTCAATTAAACTAGATACATGTAACTTTTCTGTTTCCAGGTTCCTGTAGGAAGTGTGAGGTCGGGATAACATACTCTAATGTCAAGGACAAGTACCAAAGATGCCAACCGGTTACCCCGTGAGTAATGTTGCCCCACATACATGAACTAGCATGCTTTCCCATTTGTCTGTCAATCCGTTCTAGCTAGATTTGCCACCTTCATTTTTTTTGTTGAAACTACAAATGTATACAGGTTGTAACAAATATGCATTTAAGTTTTTTTTTTTAATTCACTTCCCATTGTGTGTAAGGTTAAAGGAATTCTAATGCATACATAGATCCAGGAGATATATTGTTCAAGTTTTGTAAAGGATCATATGAATAATCAACAATTTAGATGTATGTCTACGCCTTTAGAAATTAACATTTCCAGCATACAAGGCCTTGAAATCATTTATCCTATTTTTAGATGTGAAAAACAGAAAAGATGTACACTACAGAAAAGTAATGGGATTAGTGACAATTTATGTAGTGACTATAAATTTAAAGGTATGTTTTAATATACCATGATCTTTAAATATTCACCAACAGTGTCCACAGGATAGAGGAATGGAGTGCTATATTTGTAAAAGATCAGGGTAGTGTGCTAGCCTGAGTGCGAGAGGTCATGAGTTCGATTCGCGACCGAGAGACACTATATACTTTAAAACTGGTTGTCACTGTTTCTCACCAAGTACTTGGTGTTTAAGGGATTAGAGTGACGACTGGTTGGATCATATTTAAGTGAGGTGACATTCTTACCCAATAAAGATCCGACTCATCGGCTAGTGAAAACTCGGTCTGTTCGATTGGTCCTGCATTCGATCTGGTCCTGAAATGCATGAAATATTATTCATTCATGTAGGTGTTACACCCAAATAAGTAATCAATTTAACTGGTAGTTGACCCGAAGAGGGTAAAGAACAAAAGGTATGTTCGACTGAGGCAATACTAGGACCTGTCTTACATGAAAGTCATTGGATATCTGATAAAAGACACGGCGCCACTGTCTTGAAATCTAATTCGGACATTACCGCCTGCGACAAGGAAGTAAACAATTAGTTCACCTTAAACAAGAAACAAAAAATTGATGCTCGTGCGTTGACAGGTACATTTATGTCATCAATTTAGAATACTTGAAAAAGTCGATTTTCTTTGAAATATCAAAATTTATATGTAACAACTATCGACTGATAAAGTAGTGAATATTAAAACAATTTTCCTTTTGTTTTATAGATAAAAGGTATGAAAAATAGAACCAACAAAAATCTCTTCTTATTTCATTACTTTTTATTCCTTTTGAAGACAAGAAACATGAAACTTGCAAAAATTATCATTAGATAGAATTCTAGAAAGATTATCGTTATTTTTTGGGGTATGAAATGAATTTAGTGGAAGATGTCTTTGTGTCATTTTGACCTTCAGTGAGAAAAGTAATTATCTCACAATGTGTACCAAAGCAGCCAGCCACTATGAATATAAACATGACTAGTGTTCATTATTTTGACATTGTTTCCAAATATATGTAGAACCAAGTAAATCACAGTTTATAGTCGTGTGTGTGAAGCAGATTATTATGGAACGACCCTGAATCCCATTATGTATTTTGTTACTAAATTAGGACTCGACTAAATAAAACATTGAAGGTCAAACACATCTAGTTTATGCAAGAAAAGATTCCAAGGGTCGTAAAAAGATTCGTTTACTGTTGAACCAGTTTCCGAGTAACAATCAAGAACCTTCCTCATAAAATGTTCCTAACCCATGGGCAGGTCTCACATTTTCATGCAAATGAATTCGATTTTTACATGCATTCTTGACAACCGTGTGTAAACAACGACATCTTAAATAAATAAAAATATATATCAAAACATGTGTTCTAATAATATTTATATGCTGGAATCTTTTAATTCCAGATCAAGAAATTGACTGCAAAAACCGAGCACCGTATGGCGCTGGTGGATTCGCTGACGGAAGTCAAAATGGAAGTCTCTCAGATGGCGCTATAGTCGGTATCGTGATTGGGGTCGTTGGCCTGATAGCCATCCTTATTCTCGTGCTGATGTTCATCATAAGCAGACGACGGAAGGCACGCGCAAAAGACAAACAGCTTGATGTAGCAAACCTTGACAGACTGTCACTGCAGATACAGGAAAGAGCTGCTAAAGAGGAACCCTACAGACGGAAAGGTGCCAGTCAAACAATACCTATATTGTGTTTTATAATTCTTCTTAATTTTGATAAAAATGTATTTCAAATTGCAATGGCCACCCTTTTTATACATAACATGTAATTAGAAATGTTCCCATATGAAAACACTAAAATAATAATACAAGGTACGTTGTATAATATATAGAATAACATTTTTTTCTTTTAAAGTTCTGTACATGTAGCTCTGAATTATGAATACTTGATACATGTACCTATAGCTGTATGGAAGATTCTTTGACATACTTATGTTAAATTATTTTAACAATAAATAATATGTTCACTATGCGTGTGCTCTGTTTATTTTGATGATCTGAGAAAAGACCGTTCAAAACCTGAAAATCAAGTCCGAGAATCCTCTTTTAATTTGCAAGAACTTGATACACAGATATGTAATTTTCTATCTGCATATTTTTTGTACCATACCTCGATAAGCGCATGCGTTTTTGCTGCAAGCCTGACGCTCGTCAAAACGCTAACCTAACCCTCCTAGCGTTTGGTTGCAACAGTCTTCACTATCATCTAAACGCTTTATAATCATATCAAAAATGGGTTTTTTTTCTAGTTTTAACGGCAGCAATGAGAGAGATTGAAGACAATATTAACAAACAGATCTGGTCATTACCACAAGAATTGTTCAGGAATCACTTTCAAGATGCTAAATATGAACTGGTTGTAGAGAAGTACAAAGGTATGGCATATCTTGATTAGTATTAGTCCTGTTACATTGTCAATAGGTTTCAGTAGCAGACCAAGGGGAGGTTTCTTGGGGTTTGAACCCTCTTTTGAAGGAAAATGATATAATTACATTGTCAATAGGTTTCAGTAGCAGACCAAGGGGAGGTTTCTTTGGGTTTGAACCCTCTTTTGAAGGAAAATGATATAATTACTTTCGTACAACATATAGGCAAAAATGAGCAAATTATAGCCTGGACCTTTTTTCAATTTTAGATTGTACCCACTTCTTTTGAGTACATTTCTGGATCCACACTCCAGTTTTAACCAATAAAACTAGAATTTAAAAAGAAAAAAACAGTTTTAATCTTATGGAAGTTATTTAATGACATGTGTTGGGTTAAGAGGACGGAAATTGGATTATCTTGAGGGTTAATAAAATCATTTATCATTATATTGAATAAGTGTTTTAATCATATATAAATTGATCTGTATTTTTATTATGAATTTATATGTAATGTAAAGCACTTAATGTATTATATGAATGTGTTAGATAAGCACTATATAAAAAAATTATATAGGCGTGTAATAATAATAATAAAAATCGGTGGATTAATATTGAAGTAAGATTCAGAAGAGGGCGATCTGAGATAAACATATACAAACCAAGAGCTTAGAGAAAAAACATTGATCTCAATTTAAACTTCATTTTAGATTAATTATAATCTTTTGTGTTGTTTGATTAGTGGGCTTAAGATAAACGTTTGCATGACTTTGTTTGGAAGATCCCACCTGACTTTTAAAATTACCAGTAGAGTAAGAAAGTAGAAAGGTCATTTTCCATTTTTTTTTAATTGGAAGTAGAAAACATGTATCATATCATCTTTGGTTGCAAGTTTTCTTAAATTCATTGTTTTATTTTAGATAAAGACCATAAATTCGCCATTAATGGGTACATGCAGGATTGGCGCGAGTGGCGCGAAGAAGCTGGGGACGCTGTTTCTGAATTGTTTGAATGTCTGAAGAAGGTTAAAAGAGAAGACATTGTTCATAAAATCTGCAGCAAGTTTCGAGAAGGTATAGATTATAATTTAAGCACATTTGTATCTATTAAGCATCGGTCTTTGTAAGAATCAAGAAGTGGGTAAAACATGGTATTGAAATGTCCGACCTCTTTGACTTAGTAATTTCACTATTTGCAACATCAGAAAAAAGAAACCCACGATTTTCCATATCATTTTGATAAAATGAGTATAGTTCATTGAAATAATCTGTAAATGAACTTTTCATTAAGTCAACAACATAATTTTTAAATTTCTTATGAAATTCTAAACATATCCATCATAAAGATGAAAAAGTAATCATAGCAAAAGTTAGGAAGGCTTCTGGTCTAAAATTATATTGTCAGAGCCGTCATTTGTTCTTGACATGCATTTGTCAGATTTTTTTTCTATTTAGCCTGATTCTTATAAAGACGTGTACACAATGAACCAGTGATGTACAGTATGTAGTACAGTAACTGATAAACTGTTGGATGTTTTTATGCCGGCAATTAATTTTCATTTTATTGTAAATTAATGTATGTTCAAAATCAATTTACCAATTAGGCAAATTTAGGAAGACCACGATTATCGGATATCAACAAAATTTAAATTAATATGAGAAGGACACCACCTTAAATGCCAGTGAACAAAACTTCCAACATTGAAATGAAAATGTGCCGAGTTGTCCTTCTAAACGATAATTGACAGCTTCGCTGGTATGTAAATTACCCAATGTTTTGAAATGACATTTGCCAGAAAACCTGCCGTGATAATACAGCCATAATGTGAAAGTTTCTATGCTGAAAACAATTGAATAAAGTTCTCAATAAGATCATGACGTATATGTTTCGTCACGGAAATGTTGATGAATATATTTCATTTTCCTTATTACAGCTTACCCAGAGGTGGTGATTGATGCAGAAACCCAACTAGAAAATGGAGTCGTCAGCAGACGATCAAAGCGTCAGGACGAAGAGGGCGTTATGGACATTCTATTCCCATGCTGCTCAGCTCACAATGATGAAACCGAAGAAAACGAACAAGTTAAATTCATGTTGGATGATTCAAAGGATGCTGGGTCGCCCCCACAAACTCTTGAATTTGAGCCTCATGAAAAAGGCAATAGTTCTAATGATGGTGGAGCTTTGACGCCTCAAGAAGCGGGAGAAGTATTTCGTGAACGTCCGACACCAAGTGCTCCTGTGTTGGACGAAACTGGCAACATACATATAATAATACCCATGAACAGATCGACATCATATCCCGTTCAGGCAAGTTCATAGTTCACATCATGGTGCTATTTGAGACTCAATGTAAACTTTTGCCATGTGCTGTAGTTCTCAGCATGTGTTCAAAGATTTTTTTTAAATTTGTATTCATGCAAAAGACATTAACATGCAGATGTGTAAACGTAGCATGAAATGATGATGTGATTATACCATATGCCAAGTACATCACGACAAGATACAATGAACTCTTTTACCAGAACAGGACATGAACAGCAGACGACACTTGTGGGACCAGATTCTGCTATTAAATTTGAGAATTGTGTCTTATGATATATATGTAGACGATTTCATTTGCATTAAATGCAATTGTTATGTATGATGAAAAAAAAAACGGTTGAAAAGAATTTGAACATTTTTGTTGTATATTATTCCTTATACTTTAAGTATGCTTTTATAAACTTTGATGAAATATATTATGAGCGAAAGTAGTAAACTATTATGACCTGATTTAGGCGTTTGCTTGTTGTGATATGAACTCTTTTAAAGAAGAGTTTCAGTGTCAGATTACTCATTATAAAGTGCTGAAAGTAGATATATGTACATGTAGTTGTTATGGCTGTAAGCTTAATTGCCATGAATGAGATTGAATAGAAACCCTGTTCAAATGAACCTCTTCCTCCGGCCTCATTTCAGGCGCGATTTTATTTATTTATTTTTTGCAAAATATTGTTATTTTATTCGGTTTCAATCTTAGGAAGTAAACATGATTAACATCTGCCACATGCCCTGACCTGTATAATATCTGGATTGTAAATAATTTCTTTTTCAAAAATTTGAAACAAGATGAAAAACTTTCTTGTGCAATATGAATAAATTCGACTTCTTGTAAAAGATCTTCCTGTCGTTGATTGTTAATCCGTACAAATGTATACATGTACATGTAGAATTAGTTCATTTGAACAAAGGTTGAGTAAGTTGTGAGTAAATGTACGAAGTAGGACCTTTAGTGGGATGTTCTTATAAGTGGTTATTGATTATTTTTATGAATATTTAATAGATTAATGAGTTATAGTTTATTTTTATCCTCATGTAAATAATATTGGATGTAGTAATCTGGTCAGTTAAGTATTGACAACTATTGTAAGATTGAAGGATAGGCTTTATTTTATTATGAATCAAATCAATTTATTTTTAGTTACTTAAGGTAAAAAAGATTCTTAGAAAATTAATTCAATATCCACTATGTAAAGTTTCGTTTTAACTCCTTCTTTAAATTGTGAACTATATCAACTAATTTATTATAAATCTGCAACTTATTTATAAACATGTTTTTGTTTTAGCGAGCTTCGAACAAATTTGAACTTTTTAACAATGAATTATCAACTCAGAGTCGGTGTATTGATACGAGTTGTAGTATTGATTTAAACTGTGAAACTTAATCATCTGGTTACAGGTTTTTGAGATAGATTGTTTTTTTGTGTTATGAATTAATTTTCCCCTTGTTGGAAATATTTGTTTTTAGTTTCTATTTTCTTTAATGAATGAAATGGTACTGATGAATTGCAATGGACAAAAGAAAAATGTAGCTTTTAGTGTAATTTAAATTATCCTGAAGGCGTAGTGACAAACAAGAGTATTTGTACATTGTAACACTACTCGATAATTATGTTGGGTAAAAGTATTGCCCCCTTCAAAAAAGTATTTTCAAACCAAAATATACATGTTCGAATGGTCCGCTTGTCAACTAACTCAATTTTTGACAGAATTGACTTTTTCGTATATCTTTTTTAATCAATCAGAATTTTTTACTCCCCTTATTTTCAAACTTTGAATTCCCTTTGCCTTTCTCCTTCGTCTTTGGAGACAGTAATAATTGTACCTTTTTAATAAGTATAAGTGTATGCTTGTGGTATTAATCTATTGCAGTTATGTAAGTTGAATTCACATCTCTGCAATGTCATGTACATTTGCTAATAAAATTATTTTGTGTTACAGATCGAGTTGACCTATTTGTACCGACAGCATGGGCAGTTAAACAATATGGCAACCAAAAGAAGTGGTGAATGGTTATGTTGTCGTTGCTGTTTTTTTTTTTTTTTTTTTTTTTTTGTGGTCACAAAAGTTTGGAACTAAAATTTGGTGAAACATCACTTAGTACAGAGGCCAGTTTCTTCGAATCAAATTAATTAAGAGCAATGCAAGCAGGTGAATAACACCAAAATATTGACAACCTAAATCAAAATACCCCATCTCTATCCTTCCGAATGTTATTTGCATTTGGACTTTGACGATCAGTTAACCTTAAAGCACGGATACGGTGAAAGCTACAAATACATCACCGTATAACATACATTCAAAATAGTAAATACTTAATGAGATCACCAAAAGGTTTTGAACAAGAGTAAACACACTTTTGAGTAAGCTCTGAAAGGCCCACAAAACAAAGTACTATAATACATGGTAACAGAGCTAGTATGACAATTCTTCAAATAAAAAAACTAAAAAGTAAAGTAACGACAAAGACAAATTAATGACCGACGAACAAAGACACGTTATATAATCTAATCAGAGGTTCTTACAGAGCCTGTAAATCCAGTAATACAAAGAAGTACATCTGTGACTCTGTCCGTTCGTCTGTCCACATATGTCATAGACCCAACTCCTCCAAAACGTCAATTTTAGGAAGATTAGACAGATGTGAATGGTGGAAAATATCTATTGTCGGACGCCCGGAATATAGTTAAACTTCAGGGTTAAACATGTTCAATACTTCCACAGTAAAACAACTCCTAAACCACACAATAGAGTATAATGCAACTTCACGCGTAGGTAAGGCATCACAAATCATGTGGTACCAGTATCGTATTGCATATCCCTGAGCAGGTGTACGTCAAAACATGGATGCTATAAAAATATAGTGCATTTTCTTTCTGCCTCTCTACAAACTAATATTTTGTCAAAAGATATGAACAATGACTTATAAAATAGAGCAAACATCACACTGTAAGATGAAGAACTTTTTAAAAGAAAATCTAACATAATATCATAAAAATGTTCCACTGAAAAGGTTGGTTTGGTGAGTGCAAAACGAAAGTGAAAGTAGGGAAAATGGCTATTTATAGTTCGAGACTACTTTTCTGTCCGATCTTCGTGGACTCACCCTATTTTCTTTGCGGGAAATTATTTTTTCACATGTCCTTAGAAATGCTACATAAGTGAAAGTTTTATTGAATCAATTTACATATTTTTTAAAAAATCCTAAAAATATGCACTTCACTATAGAAGTCTATGGGAAAATTAATACGATACTGAGACCATGTCCGATGCCTGCAAAGGGAGATAATCCAACTTTAACATTTTTTAAACTGCTCAGTTGATTTTGGCTAAGTTGTAAATGTTTGAACCCAGCAAAGACAAATAATCAAATTTTATAGAGCTTTTCATGTTAAAATCTCGTAAGCGCAACGTCGTATAAAGCACTAAATAGAACTTTGTTAAAATTTATAGAAAAGATAGACATTACTGGCAGATCTAAAATTTAAAAATCTGAAGCTCTAAATTGTTCCACAAAAATATTGTGAAAAAATATGCATCATATTCAAACGAAATTGCTTGATTTTTTTTTTATAAACTATATTGTTTTCTGAGTATTTTGCAATGTTTAAATAAAAAAAAAAGTTAGTGGGACTGAGCTGGTCGACGTCTTCCTCTAGATCCACCCACGGCAGCATGTGTAGATGTCTATCAATGTCTCAAGTCAAGTCAACTTTATTTCCGTACTGAGAACAGTTAATATACTTGTAAACTCTGTAGAAGTTTTAGAACTGTCTGTAAAGAGTTATATCGTAAAATTCATTTAGTGTAAAGAGTAATTAATTTCTTTTGTCGTTAAAAATTTGAAGTTGGGTGAGGGCAAAATTTGGCCTCAAAAAACAAAATCTGCGTGAAGAAATTTTTTGTTGTTTCTCTAGCTCTCTAATGTGTTTTAAACTGGATTTGATTGGTTTATGGTAATAATTTGACCACTTTCGATCCACACAAAAGCCATCTTAAAAATGCAGTAATGTTAAGAGTTAAGGGTTTTTTTTGTAAACATTACATAAATACATACAGTTATTTCTGGAATAACGTCATGATAAATCTTGTCAAAAACATTATATATTCAGTGTCTGCGGCCATTTTACTATACTTCTCAAGCGCGTACCTGTCGTTAGGCAAAAAAGCTTTTGCCTGCACTTAATTTTGCAATTTTTTTTTAGATAAAATACATCCAGGAGAGGCATAAATGATGCTTTAAAACGCTATCTCTGCGGAGCTTAGGGGGGCGCCCCCCTCCTGGACTCCCTGCCGTAATTTTGCCTACACTTCAATTTGGCCTCAGCTACGCGCCTGCTTCTACTACCTTATCAAATTTTCTAAAATGCCCAAATTATGAGGCCAAAAGGGGTCCTTACTGAACTTTTATCCTTTCTACCCGATAAATAGTGAGAAGTTGGAAAATTCAGACAACTTTTACATCTGATAATTATGCAGAACATCACCTGTTGCAGGAACAAACCGGATATTTGTAAATTGTTTAAATCTCACGCTTTATTTATATAAACGAATGATGTGAATACCTTAATAAACAGAAATGAAACATAATTGTCTCATACAAAGTCGACGTATAGTGTTTTGTTTCAAAACTATAAATAAATAATACGTTGATCAACAATTATAAATTTTAATGAATCGAACTAATTTATCACTATAACAATATGACAGTCATATTATTGTTTTTCTAACTCGTTCAGGTTTTAAACGCATATCCGAACATTGTTAATATATTTCAATTGTGATGAAACGACGACGGAGTTGGAATTACAGTTTCACAATGCGTAGACATTATCCCAAATTATAAAAACGAAGTATAGGGAAAAAACAGATATGTTAAATTGCAACAAATGCACCACCGTATAACCTATATACATGTATAAATATAAAATAGTAAATATTACTATTATTTTCAGAGATCACAAAAAGGTCTTAATCGAGTGTAAGCACACCTTTAAGTAAGCTCGGCGGGTATTTCTAGAAAAGCAGAGGACGCTTACCCGACCGGTGCACCTGGTCCATGCTCCCAGTTTTTAGTGGAGTCCGAGTTGCTCATTTGCTTTCGTTACTTTGTATGTATGAGTTTAATTACTTTATGTTCTTTGTTGTGTATGTCTGTTTTCCATGTCTGGTCTTTGTCCCTGAATTACATTCTTTTGATTACCGCTATAACCTTGGTTCCCTTGATTTCTCATTCTGAAATGTCCCGACAACAGAACGATGACAATTCTTCAAAATTAATTTAAGGTAGAAAGTAATCAAGTTCAATTTCCATATTTGGTGTCTTGTGATAGACTTGTGGTAAACGTTTGGTATACTTGTGATAGACTTGTGATAGACTTGGGACAGACTTGTTTCGGAAGATTTGGGACTGATTTAACATACATTTACGATGGGGACATAACTTTTTGTAGGTATAAACTGGCCTGGAGCTGTCAGTTAACTACTAGTATATAGTCCTTGTACATTTATGTATTATATATTTAGTTTCTTTGTGACTCCGACCTCTTTGAACTGATTAAATGGTGTGTTTAATTGTGGAATATTAATGGCCATATTTTAAAGGGGTAGGGTTGTGATGACGCTAAAGTACCTTAACCCCGCCGTATTTTTGCGCCTGTCCAGGAAGCTGGGCCTTTTGCAGGTGCAGTCCGGGAAGCTTCTTCTGGCGGATTCCACTCCCGAGAGTGTGTGATGATGTTGCTACCTGTGCGTCTTAGTATGTGGCTTATCCATCTCCATTTACGCCTCTTGATGGTGTCAGTAATGGGTGTTTGGTTGGTATGTTCCCATAGCTCTCGTAATTTATCAGGCCATCTGATATGTAGAATCTGTATGAGGCATTTGTTTACGAAGACTTGTTGGTCATGTTCGGTTTTCTTCGTCTTTTTCCAAGTCTCCGATCCATACACAAGAACTGACTTGACATTTGTCTCGTCTATTGTAATTTTTGTTTTGAGGCTGATGTTTCTGTTCCTCCAGATTGGTCTTGGGGTTACAAAAGCTTTTCTGGCTTTTAAAAGTCTCGCCTTGATGTCCTCATCGAAGTCTCAATTCTTTGAAACACCACCACCAAGGTAGGTCAAGTTCCTAACGTCTTCAATGGAATCACCATTAAGCATGGTGGTTACTGTGTTACATGTATGTGAGTGACTTTATTGGTGTTTCTCTCTAGACCAGTTGATTTGACTGTTTCATACAAGGCGATGTCCTCAGTTGTATATGCTGCAATTGGTGGGATAGTAGGCTCACATCATCTGAAAAGTCAAGGTCTTCTAGCTTTGTAGTGAGTTACCATTGGATTTCTCTCGGTAATGACAGCAGTGTTCTCATAATTCAGTCTATGACTACAGAGAAGATAAGGGGTGAGACAGGAGACAACCTTAGCGTACTCCTGTATGTATATTGAAGGATGTTGAGAGTGTGAAATTGTGGATCACTTAGCCTTTGGTGTTTTTGTCGAGTCCTTGGATAATCTTTACTATATGACGGGGATTCCATAGTGTCTTAGTACATATAAAGTGTATTTCTGTCATTCTGTCAACTATGTCGAAGGCCATTTTTGAAGTCCCCGAAGTTGATGTAGAGTGATGATTGCTATTCTATGGACTGCTCCATGATGATCCGTAACGTGGCAACTTGGTCAGTACATGATCGACCGCATCGTAATCATGCTTGCTCATCACGGAGGTTTGTATCTATTGCTGCCTTGATTCTTTCCAAAACGACTCTTGCCAGGACTTTACTGGGAAGTGTAGCCGAATTCCTTTCCGGTTTTGGCAGTTACTCAGGTCACCCTTTTTTGAAGCTAAATGATGTAATCCAAACTCCACTCCTCAGAGATTTCCACTGTTTCCCAGATATTGTCAAACAGCGCATGCAAGATGGTTTGGACCCCCGGGCGTGTGTAAAAAACGACCAGCAGCAGCGCTAAGCTTGTCGTAAAATGCAACTTGATAGTGTTCAGAACTCTGGTGGGGCTAAGGGCATTCTGTCCACAGAGCAACTGGGTTGTGTGCCACAGGTGATGCCATGGGGTAACCCTGGCATTTAATTTGCTGGGGTTGTCAGGCCATAATACGAAAAATCATAGTGGTACAACGTGTTGAGAAAGATGCCACGTTCCTTGTATATTAAAGAACCTTTCTTTGGTATGCTACCGGAGTAGGAACCATTTGGCTCAGGTGAAGTTTGGTCCGGTCCAGGGGCTTTTCCAGTCCTGATTCTCCATACAGCTTTTATGATTTCATCCTTCGTGATTGTGACAGTATCAACATCAAGGTCTTCTCCAGGAGGTAGATCAGGATCATCTGGTATATTTTCTCCATTTAAAAGTAGTAGATCTTGGTTTGTTATCACATTGCCATCTTTGTCTTTCGCTGGTTTGGATGTGTTGGTCTTTCTATCTGCCAATTGGAATGTGATGTTGAACACAGTCTTGGTGTCATTTCTGGTCATTGCATTCTTTGTTTTTGAAGCGAGCTCGTTGATGTAGGTTCTTTTATCCTGTTTGGTCTTTCTCTTTACTTCTTTCCTACTGCTTATGTGTTACTTCGTCAACTATTTTTTCTTCAAAACTGTCTGGATTTGGTCAAGTTGTATCTTAACAGACCTACTCTTCTTAGTTGTCTCGATTGTATCGTCTTGTATTCCTTCTTTGAAAATCCAAGTTCTTCTTGGCATGTGGTGTTACATATATCTGGATTTTACTCTTTCTCCCATTGTTTGTTTACTGTGCTTACTCCTTATGCTGTACTTTCTGCTTCTAATCTGATATTGTCTATTTGCCCTGGCTATCTTGATCTTCAGTTTAGCCACCACAAATTGATGATCGGATGCTACATCAACACCTTGATAAGCTCTAACGTCTGTCATGCTATCTCCATCTCCTGGCGACTGTAATGTGCTCTTTCTGGTTTCTAGTTTTCATGTCTGGAGATACCCAGATTGTTTATATCCTTGTCAGGGAATATTGTACTTCCTATGACCAGATCGTTGTGGGAGCATAAGTCTGCAAAGAGTTCTCCAATTGATTGTTACCAATTCCTTCCTTCCCCATGATGAGTTATCTTCTTGTGTTATCTTTTCCGACTTTGGCATTCATGTCACCCATTACAATCAAGATGCCCCGTGGTGTTCTTCCTAGGGTAGCTTGGAGCTGGTTGTAAAACTCCCCTTTATCTTTATACATGATTGTCATGTAATAGGTACATAGGAAATTTGTTATTTAGAAACGTTAAAAGTTCCGAACTGTCTCGTACGTACATAAGTTCCTTAGTGTTTAAATATAGGTAGCAAATATCAGTCAAAAAGTCTACACAAGTAAAGCGTTGGAGAACCACAATTTGAAATAACTGGACAGCCTGATATTATTATCTTTTCTCTGTTGGATATAAAATCTAAATTGGTTATCATATTTAGTGGAAGTGTGGTAGTTCGTGTATTTTTGTGCATCATTCTTAAAAGCCTAACATACTGGATAAATATAAAAAGTATCTGTATATTGATATCCACTTAGTTGCTCATTATAAGATAATGAATTTTGCGACTACAAACCGTAAAATGTTAATATTAAAGACATTTGTTACATACTTCTTTATACATAATTAAACATGTTGAATAGCAGTTTATGATACATTTACTATATGTACACGAGATTCCTCTCCTCTCCTTTTTCTTTTTTTTTATTTTTTTTCCTTCCTAAACTTTTTCTTAACGAAAAACAGAATACAACATTATTTTTCTTACCAATGTGGAACATTATTTTTTTTACCAATGTGGAACTTAATTTTTTTCTTGCCACATAAAAAAATTTTTCTTCAAAGTGAAATCAATATTTTTTTTCAAAAATATCCCAGCCCCGCCCCCCCCCCCCCTCAATATAAAATTGGTCGGTGTCTAATGTGTTTCCTCGTCGTTCATTGAAGACCAATTGAACGGCCTTGGGCTGATATTTTTATCTCGGTGGAGTTGTTGTCTATTTAAAATATACACCATACGTATTCTCGTCATATTATTTAGAGGGGGTGCAGGAATTTTATTAACCTTTTTGTTGAAAAATGCCTGCATATTTTGGAGAAAATGAGCAAATTAATGATAGTCTTTAATCCCTTCTTTTACAAATTTCTGGGTCGGACCATTCCCTCCTTAAAAATCTGGATTCGCCAATTTCATACGGTGAAAACCTTTTTCCAATGATACATATATATAGGTTCCGAAACTGAGGGTTTCAAATAAATAGGTTGGTTAATAGTGTTCATCTATACATGATGTAAAAGAAGAATGGATTTTAAAGACACCAATCGCCCAGGCGACGATGTCTCCGTTAAAAAAACATCCGTCATACACTTTTCATATTTTATCGAATATTACAATATTGTTAATTCGACTCAGTGCTGTTTTTAACTTGTTTATCAATTGTAATTTTTGGACGAAACAGGTTGACCCGGGTGAATAAAAACATTAATTTTTAAATAAATCGGTGTATGAAACTCCTGAATTGGTAGTGTGTATAAGTCTTTCTAATTTAAATTTGCAATTCTAATTTTTGCAAATCTCCAAATCGCCATTTTTAGAGTAAATATATTATATTATGCACCAAACTGTGCGGAATTAAATTGGAAAAACAAATATAATAATTTCATTGTGAAGATAGTAAAAATTTATTCCAATAGGAAAACTGGATTTCCAATTCGAAAACAAAATTTCCAGTTGGAAACTTTCTTCCCATCGGAGAAAATAATTCCAGTTGGAAAATTAATTTTCCCATTGGAAAAAAAATATTCCAATTGGAATATTGATTTCCAATTGGAACATTATTATTCCAATGGGAATTATTTATCAATTATTTGCTCCAATTGGAAGACAATTTTCCTATAGGAATTTTTTTCCAATTGGAAGTTTTAAAATTCAAATTGTACAAGGCAAATCAAATTAAAAATAAAAAAACTTGAATTATCGAAATTAGAGGTCAAATATGATACCAACAATACCTAAAACTGGCTTTAAGTATTCTTGAGTTATTAGTCCTACATCAACTAAAATCGTCTGTGTAGTGAATATAAATCTAGAAGTCCTGAATTTCAAGCGATTAAATATAAAAGTAGAACGGGAACTTTAAACACTTCACAAACTTCACCAATATAACTGAAAACCTAGCCTTTTACTGACATGTCAATGTCAAAGGTACAAATACTGTATATGAAATAGTTATCAAACAGTACTTGTAGGAACTACATGCACATGTATTCCACAGGAAGTATCTCCCAACATTCTAGACCATTTCAAACAGGACAACAAAGCTAATTTCAAATGAAGATTGCCATATTGAAACTTGTCTGACTTCATTTGTTCATTTGTTTTATCATATATATGTAAATATGCAGCTCCATGTATCTTAGAAGATATTGTTACATTATTGGACACAAGTTTTATCTAAACTTACAAGAATCATGGCTGTTCTTTTTTTCTTAATAGTGGGGGCACTGATAAAAGAGATTTTCAAAATGGTGTGAGATATATTCTTAAGTATGTGTTTATTTTGCTGGAATCTAATAAAAACTTAGGCTGATCAAAATAAAAATCATATTGATATATTATCTATTTATTTTGCAATTGTCCTTTATACCTATACCAACATCAAGTGTCCACAATGTTTGTTGTGGTATTGGCAAAATATACATAATTGCTATGAATAGTTAGTTCATGGAATGATTTTAAAGTTTTATGAATGAAACTAGTGTTACCTATTGTCCTAAACTGCAAACCAGACTTTTCCAATAACCGAATTCGCTGTGAAATAGGTCCATCTTGTCTGGTCTTGAAAATAAACTTTCACCACAAAAACATGTAGACTCCTACAGAAGAGAAATCTAAGTACAGAAGTTCTGAGTCAATGAAGAAAACAAATCTGCATAAGATATATTCTATAGAACATTATGTACACATGCCTGCATACCAGAAAGAATCTCAAGGCAGTTACAATGACATACATTGGTATTCACGCTTTTTTTAATAACTATTTGAATTATTAATGAATAACAGAAAGCAAGATTTGTCATTTAAGACAATGCAAATTTTGATCTTGTCTTTTAAAAGTTCCTTTATTGATTAATAATTTTATTGATAAGATATTGATTGATTGATTATGGATTACCATTCAATGGCAAATGTTTAATGCATTTCATTGCCGATCAAACAAACTCTGCTTTGTACTAGTTCGACACGCTTAGGCGGATCTTCATTTGGTAACTCACAGAAGCAACAGCTGAAGGAAGGCATGTCACCTTACTTTAACACATCATTTTGACTGTGCAAACCAGCTGTCATTCTATCTATCTCTTGAAATACGGTATACTTGACGGACAGGCAGTGACTGCCAATTTTAAAGTCTTTGGTGTGATTCCGCCAAGGATCAAACTCATGATCTCCATTCCTTATGATGAGCACATTTACCTGAGACCACCATGGCGGTTTATAAAATACATGTAGTCATATTATGTTTAATTCATTTGTGGCTAAATATAAATATTAATACATAATAATATTTCTTATGGTTTTCGAGTTATAAGGGACTGCATTCTCCCCAGGCCATTATGGCACTGTTCTTTGCAGCACTATGATTTCTTAGCACTGTGCTATCAGTAATTAATTTAAATTATAATGCACTATGGGCACTGTGCTATAATTTTGGACTGAGCTATTTAAAAATTATGGGGAGAACTGTGAAGGGGTCAGAGGGCCACACCCAAAAAATTGCCTTTTTTATTTTTGGTCTAAATTCAATTTTGTTTATAGATTTCCAATTTCCCTATAAAATTTTGTTAAAATTCCTAGAGCAGTTTATGAAGCATAAGGATTACAAGAAATATGGACTGAAAGTGATATCCTATATTCTCCCAATCTTTGAGGGGATAAAACAACCTAAAAATACAAAATGTTCAGAAATCATCTGATATAGCCTATTAAGGACAATGCATAACATCAAAATAACTGTTAACACTTACAAAAAATCAATATACAGTACACTGTACCTGAACCAATTCACAGAACTAAAATTGTGATCGCCATTGATCATTGATTTGTCAAATCAAGTCGCTTCCATTTTTTTGACATGTGAACAGCTTAGCATGGCACAGTTGAGTACAGTTAAGTCCTTCTGCTTCTGCTTATTTCCCGATCTAAAGTATATGAATTCGTTCATTTTATATGAAAAAGAGTGAAGTATTAGTTTCTTAAGGTGAAAAAAAGCCTTACAATAATTCCAAGAAGGACTTGCAGGAGAGGTAATACATTTTTGGTCAACTGAATAAATAAGTTGTCCAAATTACACTGCAGAATTTTTCTTTATAGCCTATGAAAAATGCTTAGCATGGGCACAGCTTGATACAGCCACAGAAATTCAATCCTGAACCCAAACAGTTTGGGCAAGTATTGAAACACTACTAAAGCATGTCAAGCTTGAAAAATTGGAACTTTAATTGTGATTAGACATTTGACACATGATAAAAAATTGACTACAATGACAAAACTGTGACCCTCTTTTGGTCTTTAACTCCTAAAAGGTTTGAATCACAACCACCAAATTCATTCAAAATCTTCATTTGGGGGGACGGGGTATGGCACCTTGAGGTAAAATTTCAAAGAGATCCATTCTTTTTTTTACTCAAGTTATCCAGCCATTAGGAGTCTTCGTTCAATTTTCCTTTTTGGCCCTTAATTACTAACTTGTTCAAATCACAACTCAAAAAATTAATCCCAGTCTTTCTTTGGTGGTTTGCAACTTGTTGTAATGTCAAAGGGATTCATTCATTTATTGTTAAATTATTGTCATGCATTAGGAAAGTGGTTGTTTCTGGCACTGTCAACAAGTTCTTTCTTTAAAAAAAGATAGCCAATGCAGTAAAATTGTTTCTTTTTACTTATTTTTCACATTTCATTCAGGAAATAACACATGACATACATGTACTATTTCTATTTTCGAAACATTTTTTTTCGAACGCCACTTAGTTATCAGTATTTGGCCAATTGGAAAACAGAATTGTGATCAGGTGACTTGTGTTTCCATGGAAGAGCTTCTTTAAGGTCAAAGGATAAAAATCGAAAATATACCGACCCCCTTAATCCTAACAGTACAGGTCCTAACCCAAAAAAGTTGAACACTACTCTACTTTTGTGATATAAAGTTTGTTGATCAATATCATAGAGATCCATAAATACTGTTAAATTACTTTTGGCCTATACATTAATTCCAGACCAGTTGGGACCATAACCTAACAATCAATACCAACCTTCCTTCTGTGGATTGGAGACCTATTTTAAAACTTTATTAAGATAAATTAACTCAACTTAAATATCAAAGTTATTCCACATCAACCAAGTGTCTAAGGACAAAAATGACAACACCATTCATCAAAAGACTGCAAAATCTGGAGACTTGGTACATCACTATCAAGGTCTTAGGAAAAAACATTTACAAAACTTAACCTTGTGTTTCATATCAATCATTTGTGTTCCTGAATCTACTTTTCAATTTCTGAATGGAAGTCGGTGCTGTAGCTACAGTGTAAGTGGTGAGCAGCTTTAAATAAAAGTAACTTCAGGGTTTGACAATAACAGTGGCCGGTGGCCCTATGCCTACCTTACATTGGAGGACAACCTTGAAATTTAAATTGGTAGTCCTCAGGGCACCCTTCATTATTTTTTTTATTTATTTAATAAGAATTACAAACACTTTTCTGATCACGATTAAAGAGCGGATGTGGCGCTCTCTTTATCAACACGTTATTAATTCAGCTATTTATTGATATCAATAAATGATTTAATAACATGTTAATAAATTGAACAATTTATTGATATCAATAATTAATTATCAACATGTTGATAAATATGTATTAACATGTTGATAAATCATTTATTGATATTAATATATATTTATTAACAGGTTAATAAATATGTATGATTAATTGATATCAATACATAATCCTTAATATCAATACATAATCCTTAATATCAATAATTCATTTATTAATATCAACAAATAAATTATTGATATCAATAAATGGGGAATAAATTCCACAACGGCTTGCCATAGAAAATTTAAGTGTCAAACCCTAAACTTATAAAGCTCTTACTGATGTCCCCAATACTTAAACATGCAACTTTGAAGTTACAGTAAATTTTCAAATTTTCAAGATTTGTGAGGTCTAGGTTTACTCTCAGTAGTTGTCTGTAAAAAATTATAAAATCTGTCTGAAAACTGTTCCTTAAAAAACCATAAATGACTTAATTTTGCTTCAGTATAAAATCATATAAGAATAGTGTGTAAAGTATAATGAAGATAAATTTGAAATCTAGGAGTGAAATATACAGTGTTAATACACAAGGTGACATGTATGTTGATTACCTTATACCATGTACATGACTGATAATTACCTGTACAGCTGTAGTAGCCAAGTGGACAAATAACATCATATTGTTATTTAAAGTTGTTAATTCAGGAGTATGTTATGTTAGTTGTATTCATTTGCAGGGACTAATCCCTTCTGGGATTCGGCACTGGAGGTATTTTTTGTTAACTGATTGACCTTAACAAATTATATTCATTAAATGTTTCATTTTTACAATGCTTCTTCACAGATGTCTGACCTCGGGGCAAGATCAATAAATTCATACCCCCCCCCCCCAAAACCCGTGCTGATTCATTGTATCACCTGTCCTGAGTTATTGGGTCTATACATTCCCGAAAGGAGACCCGTTTTTTTTTTTCTATATGCATTTAATTAACCAAGCAAGACTAGGAGTAAATGAAATAATTTACATCAAAAATACTCCAGTTTGCACGTCCGTTGTGCATTAAAATAGCTTGGCGAGACCCGTAACTTCATTAATTTCAGATAGGGGAGCAGCGGCCAAATCACGAATTTATTATATACTAGTATTAAGTGCCATCAAAACGTATACCTTTTCATATGCATTATAAAATCAAGGAGTTAAATATAGATATGCTATATATAAATCATTGATAAAACGAAAGAAAAAAACGCACCTATTACAGGCTTGCTGATGCTTATTGAAATAAGTTTTCAATCTTAAAACTACAACTTAACCCTATCATAGGCTATTGCAAGCCAAAGTGGCAAAAATGAGTTTTCTAATGTTAAAAAATGATTTTTCAATATTACAAATTAATTTTTTAATATCACACATTTGATTTCTCATATTACAAAACCCTTTTTTGGTATTAAAAAATCTTTTTTTTTTCATATTAAAAATGCAATTGAATTTCTAATATTGAAAAATCATTTTTAATATTAGAAATTGATTTACTTGATTTTTTTTTATCTTTTTTTTTTTTTATTCGAAAATGCACTTCATTAGCATGGGTTTCCTTAAACTCGTAAATGAATAAATTCTAATGTACAAACAAACAGACAGATATTTGTGTTTCTTATTTATAAATCAAATATTTACAACAATTACGGACACGGTATTAAGAATAAAATGAAGTCAAGCTGACATAGTATACACCGCACGTGACACTAATTGAGTTACTCGGCGGATGAACATATAAAATGTATATCAGGGGCGGATTCAGGCGGGGGCTTGGAGCCCCCCCCCCCAAAAAAAAGGGGGGGGCAAAGCGTAGGATATCAGGGGTAGATCTGAGCGGTTTGAGGTTGAAACTTTAATTTTTCGCTAATTTTACCACAAAAGGTATCTACATTGCACCCATTCTAGAAGAATATTTAAAAAAAATAACCTAAAAAACTTTGTGTGCGCCCCACCCTAATCTGAAATCCTCGATCCGCCCCTGTATATACGACATTATACCTTTCGAATCCTGGTTATACCTTGATTTCCCTTACCAAGAAATAGCAGATAAATGTTTAATCAGAATTTTCAGTATCAAATTAAGTAATATTATACACATAAATACAATTGTACAGTTTTTCTTGGCAAGTTAGATTTTTTAAACCTACCAGTTTATGTTTTATAAACAAATAATTATAGTAAAAAAATTGGGATTAATTGTACAGGGATGTGAAATTATGATTTACCTAATTCATGAAATAATACTTCCAAAATTTCAAAACATAGAATAGTAAAAACAAAGGCTTGTTCCCATTTCGCCGTAGTAAGATTTGGAGTGGACTCAGGCGAAATTGGAACTCGAATAAACATCTAATTAAGTGCTACTTGTGTTTTTATAGCAATTAAATATATAATTTATATATATATATCAATCCCAGAATGGCATGAGGCTATATTACCGGGCATTTATAGTCAGGATGGGTAGAACCAAATCCAGCATGCCGGAAATCAGGGTTCCACTCTCGGGGCTGCATTTCCGACATAAAGATTTAAGATTGTAATTGATTATTTCAATTTAGGGGTTTGATCCAGAGAGAAAGTGGTCGCGGGCAATTTCTGCCTTGGGTCTACCCCTGGCACATGTTGTATATTAATTTTATGCGCCCCAGTTAACGGTCGATAAACGGCTCACTTACTGTATATTGATGCCGAATAAACAAATTGTCCTGCATACGTACGTACCTGTGATCAGGTAATTAAAATTGTTGTGATTTGAAATCTATGGATTTCAGCTGACTTAAGGGGGCCTAAATAAAATTCATAGGGACGGAAAATTTAAAATAGAGGCATGAACATTGGGGTTGGGGGAATCAAGACTCCATGCAATTGTTTTCAATTAAAGATAAAAGAATGAAAGAAACTAGAATATGAGAAAATAATTTTAAATATAAAAAAAAATACTTTTCTAATATTAAAAAAAAGAATTTTCTAATATACATATATTAAGATTTTTGAATGTCAGCAATTCATTATTTTATATTAGCTATAATTTATTTTTAGATATTAGAAGTTCAAGTTCTAATAAAAAGAAAAATCGTTTTCTAAAAATAGAAATATAAGAATTAATTTTAATTTCTAATGTAAGAATTTAATTTACTTTCTATATTATTTTTAATAAGAAATTAAATTTTATAATAGAAAATGGGTTTTAAATATTAAAATATGGTTTTTAATGTTAAAAAGACAGCTGTATTTTTAATGTAAGAAAATGTCGAATTTTTAATATCAGAAAGGAATTTCTCACATAAATAAATTTCTGATAATTAATATTTGAAACTTGAAGAAAAGATTTCTAATACTAAAATGAACTTCTTGAATGAAAAAAAAATAATTATTTACATTAATATTTCAATTATAATATTACAAAATAATTCATGTTAATTATTAAAAGATCGTTTCTTTGTCCTCTACCTTTGAGAGGGGGTGGAGGTAAAAATGATCGCTAAAAATTTGATTTTTGAGTTTTAAAATGATTTCCGTTCAAGCTTGAATCTCATTTGGCACATCTTTATAGCATTCTGAATAGTTAAGTTTCATTTCATTTAGCCTGTGTATATTGTTATATAGAGCCATTTCGATGATTACATCACTTTTATCGGTACTAACTGCACTCAATCGCCAAGATTAAGAGTAATAGAAGAAAAATAGTATTGACTGTTATGAAGTGCCAGTATAGTCATTCAGGCTTCAAATAGTCCGAATTTCTTCTGAACCTACAATGTAACCCTCCTATTGAAATGTTGGGTTGAGAACAGAATGATATGCTCTCCTTAAAGGTGGTATTTCTGCAGTAATGCGGAGTGCCGCACACCGTATGCTGGGTTTACCATGTAAAATAAATGTGGTATCAGCATACTCGAAAGGGACTCCGGAATCCTACTAGATAGAACACTATCGTTAGAAGCACTTGAAGTACTATACTCTGCAGTACCAATAAAATCCAACTTTTTGTATCACACACCATTCTGACTCCAATCCGACAGATCAATATCAAAATAATGCCGGGTCAGAGGAAATAATTTGGACAAGACGTCTCTTCAAATTCCAATGCAACTTATAACAGGGCATCTTTTCATCTCTCGCAGGAAGGAAAATATCATTTATAATTAACCTAATTTATTAAATCATATTTAATTACTTTATAATACGAATTTATGCTATGATGGATTGAACTACATATAGTTGTGACGTTTCACATCCCTTATGCACACACACACACACACGTGTATGTATATCGAAATTAACAATAGTATTTTATTTAGACTAGAGATTTAGTATAAACATATTTAGTCAAGTATATAAGCACAAGCAAATACAGTATACACATTTACATTAAAAATCATGGTAGGATTCGGCAATTTAGAGACTTGAACAGTGGTTAAATCTTGTATTTGCTGGTAATTCATCAGGTACATTTAGAGGCAAAGCCTCCGTTATATATATAAGATTCCCTAAGATATTCGGCAATTTTTTTATATGGCTTGTTGTAAGTTGTTGCATGCCTCCTCATAATGTACGATGTTTGTGTGTAAAGGATGTTGTAAGCAGGATCACATGGGCTTTAACTGCTGTGACAGAAAGAAATAATTTCAAATAAACATCAGACCACTTCTAAACACACAGGATTTCTTAAACAAATTATTACATGAGAAAATCAACAGATTTCTTAAAATGATATTAAATGAAACTATAGGCAGATAACTTAATTTTCAATAAACAAAGGTATTGGTCATAATTTGTAATTATTGTAATAACAGACAGACACACACACAAAAAAAGAAATAACCAACGAAGCAACAAAAGTTAATGAGCTCCACTAAAAACTGGAAGCATGGACCATGTGCACCTCTAGGATAAGCATTCTCTTCTTTCCTGGA
The DNA here is from genome assembly GCA_037379345.1 of Perna viridis. Lineage (NCBI taxonomy): Eukaryota > Metazoa > Mollusca > Bivalvia > Mytilida > Mytilidae > Perna > Perna viridis. The sequence goes on from CM074522.1 coordinate 714,669, forward strand.
AACACCCGCCGAGTTGTTCATTAAAATTCAATTCAGGGATAGAGGAAAGAAAGCTAAGACACGGTGAAAAAGTTCGTCTCATGGTGCAGATGGATATATACACCGTCTCGACCCACGAGTTCACGATTACGACCATAAAACTTCTGTAATGATAACTTCGATCTTGTTGCAACATATAACCCAAAGTCTTAATTATAAAAAGTGTAGCACAGAACGAAAGTCTGTGTTTTTATGGCAAACTCTGGAATAATGTATGAGTGATTTATAAGAAAATTCCAAAAGGAGGAGCTAAAGGGATGTTGCCAGATATGAAAGGAAAGTTGACAACACGGTACGAAAAGTCATCGCATTTGGCTGATTCAGGTGTACTTGTAACTCATTTATAAGTTCTCTACTGACTGTTGTATAAAGAAGCATGTGATTTTATTGCCGAATAAATGAGATGGAATTGGAATAGGAAGACTTCAGAAAAATACATGTAGTGGAAATCAGTTCATCAAATATTTAGTCCTGGATGCCTTTCACGAAAAAAGATGTGAAGAAATGCTAAGTAGTTCCCTATAAAATCACATGCATTTGTACCTGTACATGTACATTTCTCTGTATTTATTTCATTAAAATTTTGTAATTTGAAAATGCAGGATTACTTTGCACTTCATGACTTATACAGGTATATCAATCAAATCATTTTATTTCATGAATATATGAAATAACGGAGAAAATAAAGCTATCCTCAGTATAATATATATTCCAATCGAAATTTTTATCTTCAACTTGAGAATTATATCTTCCAATTGGAAAGTATACTTCCCATTGGAAATAAAAAATTCCGTTGGGAAAAATTATTTTCCCATTGGAAAAAATTCTCCAATTGGAAGAAATTTTCTCCAATGGGAAATTTTTTTCCTATGGCAAGAAATTTTTCCAATGGGAGCACTCGTTCTCCAATGGGAAATTGTGAATTTCCAATGGGAAAACTGGTTTTCCGATTGGAAAGTCGATATTCCACAAAGAAATCAAGTTTTCCTATTGGAATAAATTTTCCCATTTTTTCTTTTTTTTTTTTCAAAACTTAAAGAATATATTTACTATCTTCACACTGAAATTATTATATTTGTTTTTCCAATTTAATTCCGCACAGTTTGGTATATAATATAATATGTTAACTCTAAAAAAATAAATTAGAAAGAGTTGTATATTTATTGTCCGATGCCTGCAAAGAGGGATAATCCATGGCTACATAAACATGGTAAAAAATTTTCCCAAACCGCTTCACGGAATTATCTTAAATTTCGTAGGAACGCTCATGTGTAGTTTCGTTTTTGAATTCAGATATTGTCTGGTCGCTACAAGGGGAGACAATTCATAAACTAGTTTACGTCCAATTTGAAGCAGGGGGTATTCTATTTTGTGAATACGTGATACTGTGAGCAAGCTCACAAAATTGATTGATTGTTGGGGCGTTAAACCCCAACAATCAATCATTCAATCTATTTTGTGAGATTGCTCACACTATCACGTATTCAATGTGAATTTATTTAGCTAGTTAGGGTTACCATATATTAACGCTATCCTACGGACTATGATATATTTCTACAGGTTACAGACCACCAATTCAACCAATGAGCATTTGGAACATACGCAAAAATAGTCCTGCGCAGAAATTACCCCTGTTCCTCATAGTGCTGTGAAAAAAGTTCTCATCTTATTTAAAACAATTAAACAGTTTCTGAAAGGAAAAACATTTCTGTACATTTTATAGGTGCATTTTGCTTCTTGTGATGTGAATCTCCATAATGATTTCAAAATATACCCCTATCTTGTGAAAACACTGGGATTTCCCATGCTATTTATAGACACTTCACTTTCCGGTGACCAGTACTGCACTGCAAGTCTGCTAACCCCACATGCCATTCTGGGGATTTTGAGCTGACATATGTAGAATCATGCAGATATATAGTCCTCTGCAGGTTAAAGTTTAGGTAAAGTCCAGAGAAGCCATTGACTATTGTGAAATTTGCATAGAAGCCTATGGGAAGTGTACAAAATTTGAACACTAACACGTGCAAATAAAAGCATAGGGACAAAACTTAACATTTATTAAATTAAATTCCATAACATGTGGTGGTTTCTAGTGCTGATTAAATAATTTTCATAATAAAACTTTCTTGTTGTTTATTGCCTAATTACTACTGTGACTTATTGCCTAATTATTACTGTGACATATCGAGCAATTGCATGTGTCTTATTTTGAAATGTTGGTCTAAAAATCATAGTCTGATAAGAAATTCTTTGCTTCTGAAAAAGAACAAGGCTGGCAGTTTTAGTCTGGTTGACTTTTTAGACAGACAGAATTTTTTAAACATTACAATGTATTCAGTGTAAGGAGTGTTCTTCATGATGTCATCCCTCCATTTTATATTTCCGAGTTAGTGAGAAACAGATTCTCCTAATAATGCTCTCGGGAATTACAAGTCTTAGATTTTCCACTCTTGATATTTGAATTTTAGACTTGAAATCTAGAATCTATCTCGAGTGGAGAAATCTTGTAATCCCCTCGAGACTGACGGAGAATCTATTTATCGCTACTTTGTGGCCGATAGGAGTGATTGACCAGGTGCACGAACTTCTGCCCAGATTATTTCATCAATTGGATTTTCAAGTTGGATTTTTCTCAAAATACTTTTTTTTAATATAGTTGAATACTACCTGTTGGAAGTTTAATGGTTGTATTATCAACTGTATTCAGTGTACTTAAGGCGAGAAGACCCATCAATATCCAGTGTGTGCATGTAAAATCGAGAGCTACGTATAAATAGCATCATGGCACCTTCATTCTCGTATACTTTTTTTTAAATGCAATTGAGAACTGCAACAGCCTCAGAAAATATTCTCAACTTCGATGATTGGATACAAACCGAAAGTTAGCCTTTTTCAGGATATAGGGATGGTCAAAATGGCACCCGAATGTCTACGAAAGTGAGGTAATCAATACCGGACAATCGGACCATGATAACCAATAGATCCTTACGAATGTCTGATATTCTGATCCATACATATTTCAAACCATCACAATAAGGAGAATGAGTTGGGACAATAAAAACCGTTCATAATAACATATGTTTATACTACATGTAACAAGTCTGACAAAATTTATGAAAGGTTCCACCTTTCCCATAGTACATGTAATAATTATGCTTGTAATGGTACCTAATGTTCTTTATATCACAAAAGGTTATATAATTTGATAAGAAAAAATGAAGTCCCAAAGATGAGGTAATATGATAACTGCTTTTTCAGTCTTTGAAGATCGAGTCAAACAATACGAAAACCCATTGAGCTCGATTTCGCAGACTAAAAAAATTGTTCGGGTTATATATAACGCGAAACTTTTGCTTAATAACGTGAAACTTACGCGTAATAACGCGAAACTTTAAACTTTCGCAAAATAACGCTTAATTGACTTGACCTTTTACACTAAAAAGATGATTGTTAGTCCTATATTCTGTTTCTGTTCTGTTCTGTTCTGTTTTGTTTTGTTTTGTTTTTTTTTTTGCTTTCTATTTTGATTGATGTTTTTTGGTTTCTTTTCGTCTCGTTTTCATTCTTGATATAAAAGTTTCATAAATGACTTCGTATGACCAAACAAAATATAAGTACTAGTCTATATAAAGAACAAAACAGTTTTAAATCTCCCCATTTCGACCTCCAACACAAAAAAGGAGAATTGAAAATTCTATGGAAAAAATTAGAAAGTGCAAGTGTAGAAATACAGGCGGACAAATCACAGGTTTTTTCTTCCTTTATGTATACAAACAAAAGAAACGTTTCGCGATAATTTGAGTAAGTTTCACGTTATAACGCAAAACAATTTTTTTTTATAGTTTACGAAAATGAGCTCAATGGGCTTTCGTAAAACACAAAATATCATTAAATAAAATCTCTCTCAGGAGTAAACACGGATTACATCATTAAATAAAGCTCTCTCTGGAGTAAACACGGATTTTAGAACCCCCCCCCTACATGTATATGTAACTATGGTATAAATTGATGTACATGTACTCAACCAACAAAATAGATGAGACATAGTTTAACTAGACGTTTTATTGTTTGTAATCAAAACATATGTCGTATATACATGTACATTGTCAAATATATGTTTATTCAATATTGGAAAAGGTAGAAAGTGCTAAAAGTGATGTTACGTAGGTATAGGGTTCTGAACTCCAGAATGGAAAAAAATCCGCTTGATTGTTGTAACCATGGAAATCTACTGGTGACTTCTCTGCCATGATTTGTTTTTGGTACCAGTCTTCAGATTCGACAGATTCCATTCCCCGGATAGTCTCTCCTCCATGCCATTTGTGGTCAGCTGGCACTTTTGTTCCGTTGAAGAATTCATCACGATTCGCAGGATAGTCCGTCCACATAGTCTGAAACAAAATTAATGTCCTCATTCTATCCTTTCATATAACAACTGTGGTGTTTAGTTGTATTTAGAGATGCTTAAAACTGTTAAAATTGATAGATATAAAATCACCCAAAAATGTTTTTTTTTTCTTAATTTTACCCTCTAAGTTGTTTACATAAAAGGGAAGTTTTATCATATCAAGGTATTCATTGCGTTAATTTAGGAAATAACAGAAAACTTAAGTCTTCGTCTCAGATGAGACATAAGGCAGTTACTGTACATGTAACAAGAGTCAGTTCAAATCTTACCCCAAAACCTTTAAATGATCCCGAAAAGAAGGCATTCCAAGGTTGATACTCTCCACTTAGTACGTATTTATTTAGCCATGTCACAGCCTTCTTTACGGTGGTTTTAACGTTAGATGGGGTGTCTGTAAATACATTATAAAAATATCAGATTTACATCTGGTATTAAATCACTCCTAAACTACTGTATTCTATTGTTTTCTTGTTCACTTTTTCGAAAGCTTAGGCTAAACAAATAAAAACAAATTTCATTAAAATGTTCACGTAGCTTGTCTTGTTATTTTATTGCCAATGTTGTGATTTCGCATTTTAAGGAGAGGGGACTTATTAATAAATCCAATTGCATGAGTATTTTCTGGGTTTAACCATCCCATGCACAGAAATTCGAGGCATCCATACACGGGGGTGTAACATTTCCGTCGAGGTTATACGAACAATCATATCAGAAAGACTGAGAATTACACAATGAATTTTTTATTAAACATAATGTTTAAAACAATCTGTAAAATAATACACTCAGGCAATTACATCTTATTTCTGCTGTCATTCCCGATCACGGCTCTTCATAGTTAATGCCAATTTGTTTTGAGTTGCAAATAAGAAACTTCAATTGTTTTGACGACACAAACATAATGGCGTCCCATGTTGACTAACATCTCTGTTGCTAAACAGTTCAGTTACTGTGAATGTTTGTACTTCAAGTAATCAACCAAGGAATTCATTCATGGTATATGTAATATACAAGGAATCCTATATTTCATTAAAAGTTCGAGAAAGTATTTCTAGTTGTTATTAAAAGGTCAAAAGCAGATCATTTCATCTTTCAAAGGTCATTTACATGTAATTTTAGATAAATGTATGATATGGAAGGTTAATTGCAAACTATGTTTCAAAAGCACAAAATATAGCTAACATGGATGATATTCTTGTTCAAGACCATTATAATCATCTAATTATTTTTTTTCTTCATGTCTTTCAGTTGTTTCAAATTCATTTTTTTCAGGCATCAACAATGTACCTGTATACCAGTTCAGTTTTCCTGTCATATCGTTATAAACTGTCCAAGTATTAATGAGTGCATTTATCGCCATCGCAGTAGTAAACAAGCGATCTTCTCCAAATTTCTATAAAAAAATAAATCACACAATTTGATAACCAATGAGATGGTGACTAGCTATAACTCGATATGAAAATAAAGAATCAAACTCCATGGAAAAAACCTAAGTCGAACGAAAGTACGACCAAATAATTCCATGACAACAAGATTCTATTTGTTTCACGTACAACGTAAGAGGTATGAATTCTGTTCATACAAATCCGAGCGCCATATTGCAAATCGCACGTTCCGACGTTCTTTGAAATCGGCAGAATTAAACATGTAGTTTAAAAAAAAAGGTAAAGAAAATCAATGACATGCCTGATGAGAAAATCCGAAAATCTTGGAAATTCTTTGCAAAAGCAGTTTATTATTTATGGCCCTTTCATTCGGTTTATAGCATTTTGACTTGGTACATCCGGTTAACAGCATTTCGCATTCTAATTTGCGAAACGAGACTTCTTAATTAACCATTGAATTGCCGTTTCCAACTGAAAGTTCGTTTTGCCAAAAATATGTCGTATTCCATAAAATTGGTGACCTAATTTACAATAGGTGGTCAATTTGATATATATATATATATATATATATATATATATAAATGTTCCCTTTTGGATTTAACAAAATTTAGGATTTTTATCGATTTATATCCTGTAAGTTAAACTTCCTTTATGTAAATAAAAGACCTATTAGTGGAATATTTTAAAACACGTTTAAAGGTTAGGATGGCGCCAAATCTAAGTCAAAGTTTGCCAGACAACCTCTAGCAGTTCATGTACGTGTAGCCATTTATTCCTCGCTGTAGAGAAAAAAATGACTTGAAGCACCACATGCTAAACAAAAATGGCGGCATAGTACTTATGTAAACACTTTTACATAACTTGAGAACAATAAATGTGACAAGCAAAAACAAAAAGTATAAACCAATAATGACAAAAAGCAAATCAAATATGAAATCATTGAATGAAAAATATCAGAACAATTTAAGATGTTCCTAGAGTGTCACACAATCAAATGCATTAAATTATTTCAATAATTCGTTGAATCAAAATTAAGACGCCATTTAGGATCAAGTACATATGGTGACTTACTACCGTATAGTTAAAATGGAATCCGAACTGTGGCCTACAAGGAGTTGCTTCAACAAGTAATTTAGACAGACGTACAGAAAGAAATTCTAGATCCTAGTCACACACAAAGACAAACAAAAAGAAAAACAAAAAACAAAAAACAAAAAATATCAAAACCAATAAAAGAAAAAAATATACAATAAAAGAAGACGTGATTCTATACACATAAAAGTAAAATGATCTCTTGCAATAAAAATATTGACAAATCATAATTTAATAATTGTCCTTGTAGCAGATGCTTGATACTTGAGTCAAAAAATACAATTAGACGATACTTATAAGGTAATAAAAGAGACACTTTAACTGGTTTCCATTAAAGGCATACGGAAGCTATTAAAACTCAATAAACATCGGTGATACAGCAACATAGCGAGGTATTATCGATAAGTCAAATGCTATTCGAGTACAAATAGCTCCGTCTCTCACTGGCCTTACACCATATCAAATTTCCAGTTACTGTTTAAGTAAGTCATGTCAAGATTCGATTTAATAGGGAAATAATTTTTTTGGAATCGGTGTATGCAGTTAAGAAGTGATAGTTGGAACTTAAAACGTTAACGCTGACGCACATAGTGATCTATGGGAAGGCTCGCGTATTTCCGTTGGTCGAGAGACATATAGCGAAACATTATCAACAAGGCCAGATGTTATTTGAGTACAAATATTCCCATTAGCAAAACTTAAAATATACTTTACGCGGAATTTGATTTAGTCTAATATGAAGTGAAAAATATGTGGAGTTAAAATATGGGACAACTCGGCCCACTGACAAGTCGATCCGGGAATACTAGAAGTCGGACCATGAGTTTGAAAGACTAGGTTTTTCCCCATTTCTTTCGATTTATAAGTTCGTCTTACAGGTCACACCTCCCTCATAATACATGTAGTCTACATACGACGGATTTATTCTGGTTATCTACATCGCCATTTCCAAGGAAGTCATCAAAATATATCATATCCAGTCCTTCCATTTGCGACTCTGATATCACGTGATTGGTCATGTTTCCTTTTAAGGTCTGTCCCAACCCTTCCATTACTGTTTTCATGCTCTGAAAAATATGATTTTTTGGGGTCATTGGCCTAAAGTTTCTTTAAAAATTATACAATCAATGTTAAGATAGATAACTGTCATGACAATGCAAATTTTTACCGAACCTGTTATCCTTATTTCCCTTGTTACCCCTAATCTATTTAAATAAACTTCAGTACCAAAGCATTTTCTTAGTTGCATGTGTTGTAGTATTCCTATATACATTATGCCAGAGCTTGTTGAAACTACACATACTTTTTGTATCGCGCTAAACTTCTTACAACTAGGCTTCTGGAACAGGGTTATGTTGCTACAAGATTGAAGTCATCACTACAGAAGTTTTATGGTCGACATCATGAACTCGTAGATAGTTACGGTGTATTCATCTGCGCCATGAACACTAAGTTAAACCTGTCATAATTTTCCTTTCCTCTTTCGATAACCCCTGACTAAACCTTTTATGAGCAGCCCGGCGGGTGTTTCTAGAAATTAAGCAGAGGACTCTTACCCTTACGGTGCACCTGGTCCATGCTCCCAGTGTTTAGTGGAGTCCAAGTTGCTCAGTTGCGTTTGTTACTTTGTATGTATTATTTTAGTTACTTTATGTTCTTTGTTGTGTATGTCTGTTTTCCATGTCTGGTCTTTGTCCCTGGATTACATTATTTTGATCACCGCTAGAACCTTGGTTCCCTTGATTATTCTTTAACAACAGGTTACTTTGAAAGAATTATCTTCAAATGGCTATGGCTTTAGTGAAGCTTCCTTAGTCATGACTAACCTTGTGATGAATCTTCCTTAGACATGACTAACCTTGTGATGAATCTTCCTTAGTCATGACTAACCTTGTGATGAATCTTCACTAGTCCAGCCAAACCTTCTGGTGAATCACCCTTAATCCTGAATTTCTTAATGGTAGTCCTGACTAAATTTATGGTGAATATCCCTTAGTCCTGATTAACTTGTTGCGAATCACCCTTAGTCCTGACTAACTTGTGGTGAATCTCATGTAGTCCTGATTTACTGGTGGTGAATCTCCCTTAGTCCTGATTTATGTGTGGCGAATCACCCTTAGTCCTGACTAACCTGTAGTGAATCTCCCTTATTCATGACTAACTTGTGGTGAATCTCCCTTAGTCCTGATTAACTTGTGGTAAATCTCCCCGAGTCCTGACTAACCTTGTGATGCATCTCCGTTATTCATATCTAACCTTGTAATGAATCTCCCCGAGTCCTGACTTACCTTGTGATGCATCTCCGTTATTCATATCTAACCTTGTGATGAATCTCCCCGAGTCCTGACTTACCTTGTGGTGGATCTCCCTTACTCTTGGCTAACCATGTGGTTATTCTGCATTAGTCACGACTTACCTTGTGGTGAAATTCCATTAGTCATGACTTACCTTGTGGTGAATCATCCCCAGTCTTGACTAGCCTTGTGGTGGATCTCCCTTAATCATGAATACATATGTAACCTTGTGGTGAATCTCCCCGATTCCTGACTAACCTTGTGGTGAATCTCCGCCAGTTACGACTTACAATGTTATGAAGTTCCGCTAGTTCTGACTAATTTTGAGATTAATCAGCCCGAGTCCTGACTAACTTTGTGATTCTTGTCGTTTCGTGACAAACCTTGAAGTGAATCTCTTCGAGATTTGAACCACTTAGCGTTGAATTCCGTCGATCGTGTCGAGACTCAATGTTTTATTATCTCCTAGCCGAGCCTTGTTGTATGGCTATATACACTTACCCTATGGGGAAGCTCTCCTAGCCGAGTCTTGTTGTATGGCTATATATACTTACTCTGTGGGGAAGCTCTCCTAGCCGAGCTTTACGTTCCAGTTGTGTATATGTCCGTCCTACAAACCAATAGAATTCAAATACTGATGGATAGTAGGTCAGAGCAAGGTCTGGACGTCCAGAAAAGTTGGTCTGAATTTGGAATTCTATCATAGAAGATGTATTCAGGTAAAGTTGCTGCAAAGGTCAAAAGAGGATATTGTTTTAAAAAAAAAAAATGAATAAATGTGAAAGAATTGATCAAGCAGATACCTTCTTTTTGGACTGTCTGGAATTTTATTCACCTGACCTCAAATTAACTTCTACAGTAAAGTCAGCCACATTTATGTTTCGTCCAATTTCAGCGACATACACATTAGTACATGTAATTCTACCTTTATTCTTTCACATTGGTACATGTAATCCTACCTTTATTCTTTCTTCTTATTTTTTGAATACTTAGTGCATGTACTTGACCCATGCAGTTCAGTCTGCGATTTGTTTAGATGTTTTCCAAATGCTGGAATTTTTTATTATTCCGGGGCGGTGGACGCGTTTCATAACAAATTGCGTTCCAATGGGAACAAATTGTGCTCCTCTACTTGGTGCCTGTCCCTTTACTTTTATGAGGATGACTTCATAGCTGATCTGATCCAAAAGAAGATAAATCGTTTAGGTAGATCCTTTAATGTCGGTTTCCGCTATATAGTATTATCGTTAAATAATCCCAGTTTCGGGGGTTTTGTACATCGCATCTACCTCAAAGATCTTGAGATAAAGGATACTACAGACACCGTAAAGTCAGCTTCATATCTTGACCTACACTTAGAGATTAATGGTAAGGCAAAACTATTGACTAAACTAAACGACACACGCGATGACATTTCATTCCGTAATGTCAATTTTCCTTTCATCTGTGGCCAAATCCCTTTAGCACTTGAGTGTGGAGTTTTCATATCACAACTTATACGTAATGCTAGATCTTGCCGTAACTACCGTAACTACGCATACTTCTTTTTTTATTTCTTAAAATTAGTTTTCTGGAACAGGATTATGTTGCTACAAGATTGAAGTCATCACTACAGAAGTTTTATGGCCGTCATCATAAGCCCGTGGATCGTTACGATGTATCCATCAACACCATGAGAACTGATTTGATCAAGGTTTCATAGTTTTCCTTTCCTCTTTCGTCTAACCTGGACTTGTCTTTTTATGAGCAACTCGACGGGTGTTTCTAGAAAAGCAGATGACGCCTACCCTACCGGTGCACCTGGTCTATTGTTACTTTGTATGTATTATTTTGATTATTTTATTATCTTTGTTGCGTGTATATGTTTTCCATGTCAGGAATTTGTCCCTGGATGACATTTTTTTGATTTCCACTAGAATCTGGACTCCCTTGATTATTCCTCAACAACTGTACAGAACGTTTACAACTCTAAAGGACGTTGAGTTTTTGGTCTTTCGGGAAACATCGGCAGACTCTTACACACGTCAAATATTTCGGTATAATACGAGGTTAGTCAATGGTCTCTGACATTTTCTCGTTCTATGTACATTTGCACATGCAAGGCATGGTTCCATTGTTTCACACATGACAGACAATAAGAATAGGTCAAACTCATTGAAAATTTAAACATCTGTACATGTACTTTTCTCATAATTTACCAATTGCAAGCGCCTGAAAATTGAACTGATGGGTCATTTTGCCTACATAATAAAATTAAGAAATTTATCCATATTCTGCATGTCGCGGTATTAATTATCTAGCGATTTTGTAGTATGACTTATTTACCTGTATAGCTGGGTCCTCTAAAACTTCTGCTGTTACCAGACCAGACAAAATGGCGTTTGTGATACCAAACAATGCGTTTGCGCAGACCGTGATGTCAACATTATTAACATTACCGGGTGTGTCTATCCCAAGGAAGTATTGTTTTTTCACATCGTCTAGATCTTGAACCTATAGAATAGTCAATAGATAAAAACCTAATTAATTCATATTCTAAGGGACTACAAAAATATATGTAGGAAAAAAACTTGGTTTGATGGTGGTGTAAAAGTCTTCTAATTGTGCTGTCCTCCACAATTGAAATTTCATGTACCAACAAAGAAATATAGAATGCATTGTGTATTGTTCAAGCGTTTTACATGTACATCGTATATAACCAAATATCTACTGAGTAGTTACTCTCTCTGAGCTTAGTCAACCGTATCTAAAACATTTCTATATTTTGTTAACCAAGTTTAACTGAATTCTCTCTATTTCAACACAGAGTTATTTGATTTTCTTTCTGTTGCACAGAAACACAAAACAGTGCAGTAAACAAGTATGTGCTTACGTCCGTTTAAAACAAAACTTAAACGTGTTTCGGGAGAAAATCAGTTATTATTCTTTCAGCAACATAAGAAAAGAAAGAAAATTAATTTTCAAGGAAAAAATTATCAGTTTGTCTTGTACTGTTTTTCTTTTAGCAGTAACTGTTTAAAAAATGAACTACAGGTTGTCAGACAGAAAATGACTTATTGAGAGTCAGCCTCGGTAAGAATCAGGCAATGTGCGGAACATGGTATAAAAAAAAATCACCATTTTGAAAGTTTAATTTGACTATTCACACCATCAGAATTAAGAAAAAAGAGATGACAAGATTTTCCATATCATTTTTGTAAATTGAGTTACAAATTGTGAACTACACTGTGAACAGTTTAAAGGCAGATAACTGTTAATAATCTCTTACATTATAATATGAAGCAGGGGTTACCTTTAAGAGGGCGAAGTTGAAAATATATATACTGTATATTTATAAAAAATCTTGTCGCTTTTTCTAGACATCTTGACTTGACGATTCTTGACATTTCTTGTTGCTAATTAGTGAGACCGGTTTAACTTTGTGTTCGTACTTTGGACTTTCAGGCTAAAGCCAGAAATGCCAACTCTTATGGCATGTTGGAAACGAAAAACAATATCTAAAAATTTAAATAAATATGGAAGGCCATACATGTATGTATATGAAAAACGTGTTGAAGTGAAGGAGAAACGCAGAAGGTACTTTTGTGTGGAAAGCTCCGAAAGACGTGACTTCCAGGCTGAAATCAGGTTCTAAACGCTTCCAAGCTATAACTTTATATCGCATTAAATACTGTATGCATTTCTGAGCAAATCCAGTAATGCAGAGATCAAATAATGTTTTTTTTTTTCAAATAGAGAAAGCATCCATGAGTGAAAATATATTGTCAGATCAGTGTGTTTTTAATATGCACGTTTCTGGTATTTCCCACTTTGCCTGGTTCGTACAAAAACTTAGTCTCAATTTGAAAAACACTGAGAATTTATTAAGACTAACCTAAGTGTAAGAAGGACCAACTATTTTATTTATCCGGGAGGAGATATCGCATTTACGTTGGGCGCAGGGGCTTGTGTGCAGCCCGACAAGTATATTTAATAGTCGGGCTGCATATTTGTTATTGGAAGCAAGCCCCCGTGGATTGGGCAATTCTTAAGAACTCAATAGCTGACTAAAATAAACACACACGCACTTATTTTTGGTAAAACAACAACAAAAAAAAGGGTTTTTGTTTGTGGTATCGAATGTGTGTTAACTTAATGTTGAAACAGAAAAAAAAACAACTTAATAGCATTCTTTGTAAGAATCATGCAAATGCTATAACATGTGATACATCCATCCACACTCCACCCCATTCCCCCCCAAAAAAAGTCTGCACATTTTTTCTTGGTTAAATGTTTTAGATCTATATGATAAAATGTATAATTTTTCTTTCCAATCTGTTTGTTCTTGGGAGATAATTTACTTGAAAAATCTAATACTTTCTATTGTATTTAATGTCATTTATAGAGTTATCTCCCTTATTTTTTAATTCTGCAGTATGCTTTATGTAATTCATATCTCTTATGTACAAGGAATATATGAAAATCTACGTATTATTTTTAGTTTTCTTAAGCATTTCAAATAAAAATGTCAAAAATAAAGTATGTAGGCTTTCAAACTATATATCACATTTTGCATGATTCTTAGCTGGAGTGCTACTCAATCATCTGAACCACCAAAACGCCTCTGCCTTTAAAAAGTCTTATTACCCAAGTGGAAACCAATGAGACATCTCTTTTCTCTGCAACCGCTTTTTCCAAAAATTTTCTCATGTAAAAATAAGTTCTAGTATCAATCGTATTAATGCGTCTATCGCCAGACATAGGCCGATATGCGTAGTGTTTTAATGAGTCAAACACAGATGAAAGATTCCGGTTTTGGCCTTGCCATGCTGCATTCGAGAAAGGAAAATGTTCGATGTTGTCTCGGAGCAGTGACCCTAAACCAAGATTTACTGAGGTGTCGTCGAAGTCTGGAGGTATCTTAAAAACATGTTTGTATCCGTCCCTGTAAAACATAAAAAAAACATGTTTGTATCCGTCCCTGTAAAACATAAAACAACATGTTTGTATCCGTCCCTGCACAACATGTTTGTATCCGTCCCTGTACAACATGTTTGTATCCGTCCCTGTAAAACATAAAACAACATGTTTGTATCCGTCCCTGTAAAACATAAAAAAAACATGTTTGTATCCGTCCCTGTAAAACATAAAACAACATGTTTGTATCCGTCCCTGTAAAACATAAAAAACATGTCTGTATCCGTCCCTGTAAAACATAAAAAAACATGTTTGTATCCGTCCCTGTAAAACATAAAACAACATGTTTGTATCCGTCCCTGTAAAACATAAAACAACATGTTTGTATCCGTCGGTGTAAAACATAAAAAAAACATGTTTGTATCCGTCCCTGTAAAACATAAAGCAACATGTTTGTATCCGTCCCTGTAAAACATAAAAAACATGTTTGTATCCGTCCCTGTAAAACATAAAACAACATGTTTGTATCCGTCGCTGTAAAACATAAAAAAACATGTTTGTATCCGTCCCTGTAAAACATAAAACAACATGTTTGTATCCGTCGCTGTAAAACATAAAACAACATGTTTGTATCCGTCCCTGTAAAACATAAAAAAAACATGTTTGTATCCGTCCCTGTAAAACATAAAACATCATGTTTGTATCCGTCCCTGTAAAACATAAAAAAACCATGTTTGTATCCGTCCCTGTAAAACATAAAAAAAACATGTTTGTCCCTGTAAAACATAAAACAACACGTTTGTATCCGTCCCTGTAAAACATAAAACAACATGTTTGTATCCGTCCCTGTAAAACAACATGTTTGTATCCGTCCCTGTAAAACATAAAACAACATGTTTGTATCCGTCGCTGTAAAACATAAAAAAACATGTTTGTATCCGTCCCTGTAAATCATAAAACAACACGTTTGTATCCGTCGCTGTAAAACATAAAAAAACATGTTTGTATCCGTCCCTGTAAAACATAAAACAACACGTTTGTATCCGTCCCTGTAAAACATAAAACAACATGTTTGTATCCGTCGCTGTAAAACATAAAAAAACATGTTTGTATCCGTCCCTTTATAATAATATAAACATACAGTATAGTATAGTATAGTATAGTATAGTAGATATAGTATCTCTTCCTGTTACATTTACATATAAGACATAACATATATATACTTTTATCCGTCTCTGTGAAAACATAAATCTCAGCATGCGAGTATCAAACATGATGTCTGTGACCATTTCTCTTAAGGAAAACATAAAAAAAAAATCACTATTGTCCCGGCCGGACGACACTTTTCAGCAAGAAATCGTAACTGGAATATGACTTCAGAAGTTTTCGTTGACACTGCTACAAACATGTATACACAGTTACAGGGTCATCAGATCCTACATGTATCATCAGGGGAAACAGCTATGGTTTTAGTATGTTGAGATATATGTGACAGACCGACAGACTAAAGTGCAAACGCGGCTTGTACGAACAGATCGAATGTGCTTACTATATAGCCCCAGTCACAGTTTAGGTGAATGTTAAACACAGTCATACTCAGTGTAACGTGTAAAGAAAGTTAAACAATATGAGGTTGCCCCAAAAAGTTGTCTATAGAAAGAAAATGCTTCTCATGGAACCATGAAAAACATTTCGTTTTGCACATTAGGAGGCCCTGAGTTTCTAATCTGCATCCAGAGATGATTTTGATTTTCCTATGGTTAATTTTCCGTTCCTTGATGGTGATATTCCTTTAGCACCTTCCTATGTTATTTACATTTCACAACGGGACCGTTTTGCTCGTAACAATGTCTCGGATTGTAATAAACGAAACTTATTTCTTACAGAAATAAAGCTTTAAGATAAGATATTTCGATATCACACACTTCTAAAACATTAACTATATTTTTTATAGCCCTTGCAGATTCTTGATTGAACGGCATTGATTACGGCAATATATTTTATAAAGGACCATACAGCCTTACAAAATCGGATGTATTCATCAACTGCCATTAACAGATTTATTAGTAAAAAATACGATTTTTATTCCATTTTCTATTTTCATAAATAAAGATAATAAACCCCTGATTGTAACCCATTCGTAACAACAAAGTCATTTCATTTTTTCTGTATTACAATATTACAATTCTTGTCTATCTAGCACTTGACGTAGCTCGATTGATTATTTCTAATGCGCGTAGCTTTGACGGTTTCGTCATACTTAAGTGTGTTCTGGGCTAACTTTAAGTAATTAAGTGGATATCTCTCTGTCTATATGCTGAATTTAGAGGTATTCCAAGAGTAATAAAGGGAACCAAGATTCTATTGAAAATCAAAAGAATGTAATCCAGGGACAAAGACCAGACATGGAAATCAGACATACACAACAAAGAACATAAAGTAGCCAAGATAATACATACAAAGTAACAAAAGTAAATGAGCAACTCGGGCTCCACTAAAAAACAGGGAGCATGGACCAGGTGCACCGGTAGGGTAAGCGTCTTCTGTTTTTCTAGAAATACCCTCCGAGTTGCTCATAAAAAGTCAAGTACAGGGTAGAGGAAAGAGGAAAAGGAAAACTTTAATAAATCAGTTTTCATGGTGCAGATGGATACACCGTAATGATTCACGAGTTCATGATGACGACCATAAAACTTCTGTTGTGATGACTTCAATCGTGTAGCAACATAACCCTGTTCCAGAAGCCTAATTGTAAAAGTCTAACGCAAAATACAAAAAAGTCTGCGTAGTTACGGCAAGCAAAGAATTGGATGCATCATTGAGTGAACTTTATTGAGTGTTTGTGTGTTGTTTCACTTCATTTAAAGCTTACATAAAAGGGGATGGTTAAGACATTACGACGGGTAATCAAGGAAAGTTTAAAACTAGTTTACCCCCCCCCCCCGCAAATGCTTTCAGAGCTTACTTGTTGCTGGGACCTTCAGAGCTTACTAAAAGGTGTGTCTACACCTGTTGCTGGGACATTAAGAGCTTACTTAAAGGTGTGTCTACACTCGTTGCTGGGGATTCAGAGCTTACTAAAAGGTGTGTCTACACTTGTTACTGGAGATTCAGAGCTTTCTAAAAGATGTGTTTACACTTGTTACTGGGGCCTTCAGAGCTCACTAAAAAGTGTGTCTACACTTGTTGATGGGATTTTCAGAGCTTACTAAAACGTGTATCTACACTTGTTGCTGGGGATTCAGAGCTTACTAAAAGGTGTGTCTACACTTGTTGCTGAGACCTTCAGAGCTTACTAAAAGGTGTATCTACACTTGTTGATGGGATCTTCAGAGCTTACTAAAAGGTGTATCTACACTTGTTGCTGGGGATTCAGAGCTGACTAAACGGTGTGTCTACGCTTGATGCTGGGATCTTCAGAGCTGACTAAAAGGTGTGTCTACACTTGTTGCTGGGACCTTCAGAGCTTACTTAAAGGTGTGTCTACACTTGTTGCTGGGACCTTCAGAGCTTACTAAAAGGTGTGTCTACACTTGTTGCTGGGGATTCAGATCCTACTTTAAAAAGTTTTTACACTCGTTGAATACCTTTAGGCGATTTTTGAAGGTATTAATACTGTTTTGGATTCAAGATATACTATAAATGTTACATGTAGATATAAAATCATAAAAAATTGTGAAAATGGGGGGGGGGGGTAAAAGAGTAATAAAGGGAACCAAGGTTATAGGTAAATAATGATTAGAAGTTTTCCTCAAGGTCTAAAAGGGAATTTTCAGGTACAGCCATTAATATCCATGATTAAAATCTAAGGCAACAGATTAATTATGATAACTTACGTTTGCCTTTTTACAATACTATAGCGTATTCAAAGAGTTTTATGCCTTCTACTATTCGTCACTTGAACCAGCTTCCAACATCAACGAAGAATAGTCCCTCGGTTTATGTTTTCAAAAAGAGATTAAACTTTGAAAATCCTGGAGTACTTTAACATTGGAAACAGAAAAGGGAATACATGGATTTGTCAACTAAGGTATGAAGATAGCAGCCTGAAATCTCATCTGTATCTTCACAACTTGGCTGAGGATCCATTGTGCCCCAACTGTGGAGGCTCCATAGAGGATAACTTTCACTTTTTTATATCATGCCCGCATTATCAACTTCACAGATGGTCGATGCAGAGTCTCTGTATATAACTGCAGGTCCATTACACCGTGCAAAACTTGCATTTTGGAAATGAATATCTTACGTTTAAAACAAATGTGAAGATTATGCAATAATTTATAAAAAAAAAGTACCAAAAGATTGAGTAGTATATATTAATTCATTTACTTAAAGTTGATTGTAGTTTCTGATTTTTTGACAGACTTTAATCTGTATATTTAATTGCATTTATTTAAGAATTGGCAATAATAAAAAATTGTCTATTGAAAGAGTAATCAAGAGAACCAAGGTTATAGCGGTAATCAAAAGAATGTAATCCAGGGACAAAGACCAGACATGGAAAACCGACATACACAACAAAGAACATAAAGTAACTAAAATCATACATACAAAGTAACAAAAGCAAATGAGCAACTTTGACTCCACTCAAAACTGGGAGCATGGACCAGGTACACCGGTACGGTAAGCGTCCTCTGCTTTTCTAGGAACACCCTCCGATTTGCTCATAAAAAATCAAGTCCGGGGAAGACAAATGAGGAAAGGAAAACTATGACCCGTTGTAAATCGTTTTCATGGTGCAGATGAATACACCATAACGATCCACGATACACATACATAACGATACACATACATAACGATACACATTATTTCTGTAGTGATGACTTCAATCTTGTAGCAACATAACCCTGTTCCAAAAACCTATTTGTTAGAGAAAAATAACCTTAATTTTCCATGTGCTTATTGTTTATTGTGCGAAGTGCAATAAACAAAATATGCACATGGACAATTTATGTTACTTTTCAATAGACAAAATTTTTATCATAGCCAATTCTTATAAAAAATCAGTTTCCAATTGCCCTTTTCAAAAAAATGATAAAATAAATATAAACATATTTTAGATTTCTTAAAAACGTGGCTCAATTTTCATTACAATCGATATTTTTTGTGTGAAGAAGTGTAATAATTAAGTATTCTTTGTAAGATCTGGCCAACATACATTTTTTCTCGACTGAGACAAATATGATATTCCGAGTTCTCAATAATAACTTATTTGAATTTTATTATTATTATTATCATTATCATTATTATCATTATTTTTTTTTTGTATATTTTCAAAAAAGATTGCAGTAAATATCTTTGATAAGAATACAAAAGGTCATATTTTTATTTGCGTTGATGTCAGCTTTCTAAAAAAATGTAATAGAGTTATCCTTCTTCACAAGGATATGTATTCCTTAACTGCATGTTCATTAATTGTATGTTGCTTTGTATGGTATCCAATCCAATTAATCTTATTGAATGAAATATGTTTAAAGCAAAAGAAAATTTCTAGTCATTGTTTGAATTTCATATAAGCATTGAACAACAAAATATTCTAGGTTAGTCTTACCTCGTCTTTAATAAATGTTGTATGATCGATGCCACGTCATTCAGGCCTAGTTTATCCAAAGTTTCATAGACAATCGTCCAGTTAGCTGTTTGCGTCAGATCAAACATGGCAAGAATATTAACTGGAGTACTCTGGTACACCTTTAATTTAAATAAGCCACGTGTTAGTCAGGAAGGCGGGTGGGGCTTGGATAAAACTTTTCCCTTTTTTTCTCCGTCGCTGTAATTTTAAGCCTATTTTTATTGGGAGTCATTTTCATGATCATATCGTCGTAAATCACACAATTACTTAGTCATTAGTCATATTGATACGTTCGTTAATTTTCTTCTTTTAACTCATCTTTCAAAGTGGTCATGTGATCGAAAACCTAATTATACATATTTCCGCCAATCCGTTATCGCACTACAACATGAGAATGCCGTATTTAATATAATGCACACGTACCTAAAACTTTATGCAATTGTTTGTTATAAAGGTCTAATGGCCTATCTACAACTTATTTTTTTTTAGTTTCACAGTATTGGAACTTTATTTTAAAGGGTGGGGGTCGAGATTTTATACATGTAGCGACCCAACTTAAATACGCCTGTATGAAGTAATTTAAGGTTTTACACAGTTGCTTTGTATAAGAATATTAAGAATGTGATGTTTTCACTTTCAAATTAAGTAGAAGTCTTTACAAAAATCAAACACGATCTGATTCATTTACAATAATCAAACACGAGCTGATTCATGTACAATAATCAAACACGAGCTGATTCATGTACAATAATCAAACACGAGCTGATTCATGTATATAGAAAATCCACAAAGTTCACTTCTATTTCTAATCCAGTAAATGTTACATACTATAAAACTAGTCTAAATTTGTCATTTGGATCTAGCACTTTTGAAAGTATATATGAAATAGGTATTTTTGATAGAATTACCGTTCTTGATTTTGTTCGATTTGGTTGATTTATGGACAGAATCTGAATACATGCAGAAAGGACTATGATTACGTAAAGCACCGTTTGTTCGTTAGGTTTCCTCAATCTAATTAAAACTAGGTCTTGTAATTCTAGAATGTGGGAACGTAGTGGACAAATTACAGGAGCTAGTTTAATTACATTGGGTTTTTCTACACCATGAATCACCTCTACCATAGACAGTGTCTGAAAATTATATGGACTGGTACTTAAGTACAGCCCATTAAGAGCGGGCATTTCTGCAATTTACCAGATAGAAATGATTTGATACATTTATTGGGGTTTATTTTTCGATTTCATTTTTTTGTAATTGAGTTTTAAAAACGGTGTTTTTTTCACATGTCGGAACATGTCTCGAGAAGGACAAATCATAATTGCTAGGATCTAAAATTTTGAACGAGTATACAAGTTATTGCACTTTAAAAGGGGGTGTTTTTCACTTGTCATACGGTATTGAATGCATGCTTGAAATTAGTTGTTTTATAACTTTATACAGCAATTTATTGCAATGACTTGTGAGTTTTATTACAACGACTAATAGGTCTATCTATTTAATTGTGAAGATTTTATTCATTTTCGTTTTTGAGGGTTATGAGGAGTATTATTGAAAGTGATTCAGACTTGGATTCATGGTGTGCCGACTCGGCTTGGCTAGCAATAGGGATTTTCTTTTACATGAAAATCTTAATTTTACGTCATTACGTCAAACATTTTTTTCTTGTCTTGCTTCATCGATCCGTCGTTAATTCTACATTGTATAAACCCCCCACGAAGTCCTTAATCTGTCACTGTAGTTTACATGTATATCATAAGTATAACATGGTATGCATTTGATATACATGTAAGTAATGATAAAAAATACCTACGTTGAATTCAGTGTTAAGTATTTGCGGCCAGAATGCCATAATGGAATTTTCATACTTTAAGTTTTTGTTCCGGTGGTTCATTATGGCATCCACTGCCATTATAATTTGATCTTCGGAAGGCTTGGGTGCTTTTCCATAGCGATGAGCTTCAACTAGACACGAAGTTATCCAGGCTGTGGCAAACATGTTGTTGTCGAATACTTTAAACATATAGCGCAGCGCACTCATAGTAGAGTTACCATGGAAATACAACTTGACGTCACTCTCGTAATTTCCTTTAAATTTGCCCCATTCTATTGGCGGTGCTGGTTGCATGGTTTTTGAAGCTTGCATTCCACGAACTGTTTCAAATAATTTTGTAACTGTTTCTGAAATATCATTTTCAGACGGTGGTACACACAAGCAGTATCCAAGAATATTCAACAATGTTATGGCACAACATAGAACATGCATTTCTTCAGTTAATTTGCTGCTTAAAAGTTTCCTCAGTAATCTAAGTCTTATCAGTTTGAACTTGTTCAAAGTAAGGTACTACTTCAAAGTCAAAACAAGGTCAAAATATAGATTGTACATCATGCCGTATCGGAATGAAAACAGTCGCCGTTGTGGATCCAACAGATACATGTAGTTCCGGTCGTGTAAATTGTGGTCCTATAATGGTTTGGCGCTGTCGTCATCCGTGTCTTAAATTACAAGGCGAAGGCGCCAAAACAAGCATTTCATAGAATTTATGTGTAACTTTACAACTCCAGTATATGGATGTTTATGATAGAGTTACATGTTTGTACAAATTATTATATACTACAAACTTAGGCCAACTGAGAATGATTTTTGGGGGTTTAAATTTGAACCGTCTATACCGGAATTAGGAAACACAAACAAACATTTCCCTGAAGTCCGTACAATAAGTTGACTTTAAATTAATGAACTTTTTTTTTAAATTGAACCTCAAGATAACATACCACCAAAGATAGGCTATGATTTATTATGGAGTTTTGACTAGATCCATATAAGGAATCGGGGTTCCAAAAGAAACACTGAAAAAAGCATATAATTATAAATAAGCTATACAAAAACTGGACTGAGTGAAAAGTTTGATATTGTACCATAAGGGGGCTTACACCCAAATAAAGTTTAGTTTGATTCTAGAGGTTGTGATTCGGACCATTTTGGAATTATAAGGGCAAAAGGTATCATTTCGTTATTGGTCTATGTCAAATATCTAATCACAATTATGTACAGACTTATCGTGGGAGGTTACTAACAAAAAATACCAGTCGAGGGAGGTAAAAAACAAAAGCACGGAAAATTAATTTATCCTAGAGACTGATATCTTTCGCAACTACCCCTCCCTGTCATGATATATCTGTTAATCACTTTATTTTGAGCGATAAGACAAAAATAAAAAAGTTCCGAATGAATCCCGCGACAGTAAATTCCACGGCTAATAGGGAAATGACATAATTTTCTATGCATGTAACCGGTAGCTGCAAAAATGGCCGAAATCTTAAAATTGTTTTAAGATATACTTGCTATCAACCAATCAGAATCCAGGATTCTTATATAACATGTAATTTAACTTCATAGTTGTATTGAATTTGAATTGTGTGTCGATACTTATTATAACATCTCAACTGTTAAGGAGTCGACCTATATTTTCATATCAAGCTGTGGCATATGGAACATTGTATTTAAACTTTTAGCTTGAAACCAAAATAAATAAAACTGATCTGATGAAATTATCTTTATGACAAAAGTGTGATAGGGTCCAAGTTAAATAGCGGCTCTTTGTTTGATTTATTGGCTTAATAAGGCCCATCATCTTAAATTTTATCAAGGTGAGCGAATCAGACTCTCCAGATAACAGATATAACAGACAGGTATCCACCTAACAATAATTTATGTTCGAGTGGCATAGTTGATGGCTCAGGGATGGCAGCAAATGTAACCTGTAGATCAACAACTTTTTGACCATCGGTCCAACAACATCGCCTGTAGTGGGCAATTTGTCGATCGAACACAATAATAATGACAAGTGTACCTCTCATGGATATTGATATGTGTACCAATAATCAATATCACATGTGTACCAATAATGGATAATGATATGCGTACCTCAAATGGATATTGATATGTGTACCAATAATTGATAATGACAAGTGTACCAATAATGGATAATGACATGTGTACCTCTAATGGATGAGATTTGTACCTCTAATGGATGACATGTGTACCTTTTATTTGTACAATGACATGTGTACCAATAATGGATAATCATTATATGTGTACCAATAATGGACAATGACATGTGTACCAATAATGGATAATAACATGTGTACCAACAATGGATAATGATATGTGTACCAATAATGGCTAATGACATGTGTACCAATAATGGACAGTGACATGGGTACCAATTGCCATGGCGGCCGAGTATGTGCAAAGCTCTTGGCTGGTATGTTTTAATCACTGATACCAAGTTACTCACAATTCCAGGCGGGTTCAAAATAAAGAGAATTGTCACTAATCTACAGTTTATTACGACTATACATAAAATACATGTTACAGGATGAAAAGTTATTTTGACATCAGTAAATTACGAAAACTCACAAAAAGGTGCGCTCAATCAAGTTATCATCTAAAAGTTCTCAAATTCCTTAATACGGATGGGATCCATTTGGCATAGGGGAACAACACAACAGACATCAACAATCGAGGAATTCTCCATATAGCGATAACTTCCTGTAAAGGCAAGTTACACTATCGTCAACAAATACAATCTACGACCTCGGACCATTGTCCGGAACACGATAACTTCCTGTTAAGGCAAGTTATACTAACGTCAATAATTCACAATAACCTCGGACCATTGTCCGGAACCTCGGAACATATTGTTCGGAATACAAATACTTCCTGTTAAGGCAACTATACGTCAAAACGTCAAACAAACATCATCAACAACAACGAGTTAACTTCCAGTTACGGCAAATTACAACTCTCAAAAATAATATTCCTCTTGCATCACTTGTCTCGAAAAACACAACCCTTAACCACATAAAAAAAATTCGAATCTTACATTCAGTCTGCAACCGTATATTACTAAACATCAAATCTCCAATCTTCCCTTCGTTCCTTTTCTTCTTTTTTTTTAACTGAAAATCAAAGCCCTTATATACTGTTCAACACCAATTTTACACCAACTATGCACCAACTATTTTAATTATCACATCTTACATAACTGATCTAAATTAAGCATCAATTCAACACCAACTGAGCACCAATTTCCAAGAAATCAAACACTTTGACAACTACTTAAAACAACATCCTAAATGGGTAACATGATACTGTACTTTATCACCTGTCCTATAGAAAACCACTTAAAATCACAATAAAGATAAACTTCTGGATATAACACTAACGGTACAATGACTAAAAATATGCTTATCTAGACATGCAACTAATTATCATGAAAATATACACCTCTACACAATATTTGATAATGAAATGTGTACCAATAACGGATAATGACATGTAAACCAAAAATGGATAATGACACCTGTCCTTATAATGCATAATGACATGTGTACCTCTTATGGATAGACATGAATACCAATATTTAATAATGACATGTTTACCAATAAACATTATGGATAATGATAAGTGTTCGAATGATAGATAGTAACATGTGTGCCAAAAATCATTAAGAATAATGATATGTGTTCGAATGATGGATAATGACATGTGTACCTCTGATGAATGACACGAATACCAATATTTAACGATGACATGTGTACCAATAATCATCATGGATAATGATATGTGTACGAATGATGGATAATGACATGTGTTAATTCAATGTGAGAAAAAATTAGGAGACTATTCCGTTTATCAGTAATAGTAACTTTAAAAGGAAATTCTGACAGGCAAACCGGATGCATTCATATTCTTGTTTTCGAGGAGTTAGGATAACAAGGCTCAAGGTCACCGTTCAAGATCAAGGACATTTTTTGGGAATACCATATGTGTGAATGGCGAAAACCTTAATTTTTATTTATGTTTAACTACAACACAGTTTCACCTCCTGTCTGATTCTATAGAGATTGCTACTTAAAGCGAAGATCACAGTGACACGGACCATGAAGAAAACAAATACTCCATTAAAAGGTTTAATGGCAAATTAAAAGTATATTATCTGTATTAGAGAACACGATAAACAATAATTACTCCATCGACGTTCTTCAAATAACCATTGTAAGTTGTCACTTCTTCCTTTCTCCACTTCCCATCTCGTTCCATTTGATCACACAATGGGAAAAATTTAGCGTACTCCAGAGCCTCTCTCAAATGCTCGATTCGGCAACTCAAACAAATGATTCCACCTGATAAAAATGATTTAAAATATGAGTTATGAACTCATAGGTAAAACTCTTCGAACATACATGTACATGTACAATATATATGGTTAGGTTTTGTCTTGTTGTATTGAAAACTACAATGTACATGTACTTCCTTTATATATTTCTCAAAACAAATAAGTCTATCAATAATTATTTCATTCAGAAGGAAAGAAACAAATGAAATACGAACTTTGATAAATATCAATCCTAGGAATATTGTCTTCAGTAAAAAAAAATTGGAAGATACTGTTCGAGGACAGTTTGGTCATTGTGTCATGATAATGGTTCCATTAAAGTAAAAACCCGGAACAGTATCGTATAAAATAGTAGTGCATCAAAGTCTTCCGAACACTCGATGTTTAAAAGGGTTTTTTTTTGTTTGTGTTACAAAGTACTTTCTAGAGCGTCACTATGACATCGACAGGATGTTGAAGGTATCAGAATTCACAAAAATACATTCTTTAAATAGTTTGTTTATCATTACTATAATGAAAAAGCACCAGTAGTTATTTTACGTGACGGATATAGAACAAATTACCTGACTTAGTAATTCTGACCATCTCAAGTATGACGTCATAGGGCAAATGTCCTGGATTAAAACAGCCGCTAGAGGTAACAACGTCATATGAATCTTAAAAAAAATACAGAGATAGTTGAATCCAAAATTGAAAATGTTCCACGCAAACATTGTACGTGACTTTGTATTAGTTTTAACCCAGGAAAGATGAATTCCTAATAACGAATTGAACCTATGACCTTAGAACCACTGAGAGTCTGATTCCAGAGTGGCATGAAGTGATCTTCTCCATACTTGGTGCTTGATATATTGGAGAACTCGTCCACAGTCTATTACGACCATTGCGGTCACTCAACTTATGATAAAAATAACGATAAGGTCTTTCCATCTTATACAATGTAACTTCGTTCCCTTAAAGGTTGCTCTTTCCCCATTTTGCAACGTTATGTAATAATGCAGTTGCTATTGATAACCTTGCCAATTGCAAGTTTATCAAACTCTCACTTTCAGGGTGATAGAGAAATATGGAGACATGGGTGGATGGGGTTACCCGTTATCAGTAACTCATCGAACTTCGGTTAACTTAATGATTTTATCGAAACGTTCACATAATATTATGAATATGGGGACATGGCGTTATCCATCTTTTATCCCTTACTTCTATACAACTAAGTGGAATTCAATGAAATGAAAAGAAAATAATTTTTAATCAGATCAGTTACAGAAAGTCAATTACATTATTGATACATAATCTAGATTTCTTTGAAAATTCCTTAACTCTGTGGACGAATAAGATATCTTACCACTTTTGAATAAATCTGATGGTTCTGATGTGAAGAAATTGCAGTAAAACTTGCGATATGCCCCTTTTCTCTTTGCTACATCAAGCATGCCCTGAGATGGGTCCAACGCATCTATGGTTTTAAATCCTTCTCGATACAGCTGTAAAAAAATGTTTAGATCGATTGATTGGTTGGAATCGATTAAGCGTTCAGTTTAGTTCATGTTTTTTAATCTAAAAATAAATTTATTGATATTCCTTTGAAAAATCAAAATAAAACGCAATCACCAGAACTGTATGTCGATTTCGTTCTTAACCTCGTCTGTGATACTTCAGAATCCACTGGAAATACTTGTGTCAATCATTTGTTGAACAAAATGGCAATGCTAACAGAACATGTTTGAAATAGAGACGCAGTCTATGTGTTTCACGAAATTACTGCATCTGTGAACAAATATAAAGAAACAAGTCCTATTAGAAACAAAATAAATCATAGAAACTCTGTTTTCACATTGTTTTACATGTATCACGAGCTGGCTATTTTTATCGATATTTGATCGGGGTGAAATAATGCGACGTAATATCATGATTCTCTCACACGGTTTACAAAATAAAACTTGATAGTACCAACCTGTTCTCCTAATAATCCAGTTCCTGCTCCTACATCTAGAATAGCTGTACTCTCTCTGTTATCTTTGATATAGGAGCAGATTGCTTCACGGCATCTTCTTGGACTTGTAAACTCTAAACTCTCCAAGTCTACAATGAAAAACGTCGGATCTAAATTAGGTAAAGGAGCGTTGACTTTTTAGCGTAGAACACCTTACAGTTAGGTCATTAATTATTCATTGAAAAAAAAGAATTAAGGAGGTAGACAGTCTAAATCTATTTACCTTCTTTTTTAGATTCCAAAATCTGCAAATAGTTCCATGAAATAGTTGGTTTCCAAATTATGGTGAAAAACAAATTTGTTGTCAGCAATATGAGAAAAAAATGTTCGTTTAAATTTCAGCCTTTTATAGCTTTAACCGTATTTTTGAAGAAAAACATTCAACTTGTCACGACGAAAAATAATTGATTTTCGCTTACAAGGGCGACAAAAGTTTGTCTTGAAAAAAAATCCATAGCTCCCTCTCAAATCAAGAGAAAATCAAATGGCTGTTACCTAATAACATAGTTTTGTTATTTGATTATCCTGTTTATTTTATAGATTTTCGATCATATATCAGTCACAAATCGAATGGTAATTGATTGATCAGCCTTCTTCGTCGATCATATATCAGTCAAAAATCGAAAGGTAATCGATAGATTAGCTTTCTTCGTCGATCATTTATAAGTCACAAATGGAAAGGTAATCAGTTGATTACCTTTCTTCGTCGATCATTCATCAGTCACAAATGGAAAATTAATCGATTGATTACATTTCTTTGTCGATCATTTATCGGTCACAAATCGAATGATAATCGATTGATTAACCTTCTTTGTCGATCATTTATCAGTCAAAAATCGAAAGGTAATCGATTGATTAGCGTTCTTCGTCGATTTTATTTCAGTCACTAATCGAATGGTAATCGATCGGATAGCCTTTTTCACCGAATACTTATTGACCAAATTCTTTAGAAAAAATGACAAGTAAAAGCTGATACAAAATGTACATTTAAATTATTTGTGATTGGTTACAACATTTTCTTGCTTTAAAAGGTAATGCATAATAATCAATTTGACGAATGTCTAACACTACATTTTTGTCCATTTCAGTATAATTTTATCCACAACATTAATTTATTTCAAAGATTATTTTAAACCATCCACTATTTGATCAAATTTCGAAAGGAAATTTCTATTTCAAACTCTTAGAGGAATTTGACCGACAGAAGTTCGATTTACAGAGTTCATAAATTTATTTTTCCTACGAGAATTTTGCACTGAACGTTTTGTTTATCCGCCATCTTGTTTCTATGCATATTTTGAAATGTTCCCTACTATCTCACAATTGAAGAGCTGAAATACAATGATTTCCCGCCATATTTCTGCTCTTTACCTTCAGTTAAAGAAAAAACCAGAAGTTCCGAATGAAACTGCTACAACTGGTACTTAATATGAGACCTACCATATAAAGTATTGAATTAGCTGAGAACCAGAAATATGGCGGGAAATCATGGTATTTCAGCTCTTCAATTGTGAGATAATAGGGAACATTTCAAAATATCCATAGAAACAAGATTGCGGATAAACAATACGTTCAGTGCAAAATTCTCGCAGGAAAAATAAATTTTGAATTTTTTCAATCTCGGAGGTAAGAACGAGAAATAATTGTATGAGAATTGTAGTACAGAACGACATAAATAAAATGGCAAGTTTTTTGGGTAATAAAAAAAATAATCTAAAAAAAACTGTAAACTGGCTAAGGTGAATTCGAGTATAGTTATGTCTGTTTTTTTTTCAAATATATTTTATATTCTGCGACCGGTATGATATCAGTGAAGTAAAATGAATAACTCCCACAAGAAAACTCTTGCAAGATTAGAGGAGAAAGTCCAAGAGTGAAAAAAAAAGAATTTATTTCACATGTGAATTCATTCTGCCATTCCACGGTCATGTTTTTCTTTGTACACATAGTTCTTTCAGTTTATAAATCTTGGTGATTCCGTTTTTGGCTGTATTTTCTTTTCTGTTGAGAATACGAAGTCTGGTAAATATAAACCAAATAAAAAAAACAAAGTCGGGCTTCATGACAAAACTAGGTTACTTCAAATAATTTGAACATCTATAAATATTAAAACAGGATTAGAGAGCATGTTATGGTGTTCGGTTTTGTGGGCATGCGTTAAGCTTCTGGAACAGAGTTATCATATGTTGCTACAAGATTGAAGTCATCAGTACAGAGGTTTTATGGTCGTCATATTGATATTGTTGATCGTAACGCTGTATCCATCTGCACCATGCTAACTAATTTGTTCAACGTGTCAATTTTCTTTTCCTCTTTTATCTACTTCGGACTAGATTGGACTTATTTTTATATGAGCGAGCAACTCGGTTTTTCTAGAAATTTAAAGCAGAGGATTTAAGTACAGGATTGTGTACGTTTATCATTTCCAATGGACTTACCTTTGTCGTATTCAACGCTCCATTTTTCATACACTTCTTTTTTCTGTTCAGAACTAAGGCTGGTGTCGTTTAGATCTCTAACAATATCTGAAGACATCTGAATATAAACGTGGAAAATACTAGTTATTTTATGTACACATGATATACATGTACACAGACACATGTGTCTATTACCACTATAAAAAATTAAATGCCTCCAAAGGATGTTACATGGTAAGAAGTCCTATTGGAGGCTTCCAAGTGCCTGAAAGTTCAACTGCATAGGGACAAATAATTTTTTGATTGGCTGGTTGATTGATTGATTGACTGATTGTTTCGTTTGTTAGCAGCAGTATTTCAGCTATAAGCGGGCGATGAACACGAAATGAATGATAAAATGAATATGAAATGGTGAGGAAAGGGGATTGGACACACGGATATTAGGGTTAAAGATTATTGATTGCCACTGAAAATAGGGAGAGCTAAGTACATGTAGGATCGAACATTTAAACCTCCTGCGTTGAAACCAAGGTTCATACTCCTGTCGAATAGCAGGGCACTTCAACGTGCGAGGAACGTGGCATTTTTCCCAACACGGTGCACCACTATGGATTGCGGACAAGTTTTTCGTATTATTGCCCGAAGACCCCAACATGAACCATACCAGGGGTACCCCATTTCACTACCTATAGCACACAACCCACTTGCTCTGTGGGCAGAGTGCCCTAGCCCCTGACCAGGGTTTTGAGAGTTATTTAATGTCTTGTCCATGTTATCAGAATTTAGTTCTTAGGCCAACTGCTATGGTTTCATGCAAATAATAAAAACACTACAAAAAACATTTGTTCTTTAATGTGGTGCGTTGGATCTACGTGAAATTCTCAGGGAAGAAATATCCCATCTTATCGAAGAGCCTACGAAGTCTTGTAATATTCTTCTTTCTGTTACGGCTTGTGAATTATGGCGAAAACTAAAATAAAACAAAAACAACACAAAACTAAACAAAACAAAACAAACAAAAACATAAACAAACAAAAAGACCCATTTTGTATACGTTTCCTAACGGCGGCAACTTTAAGGAGTTAGACCTAGGGCAAGGGACACATATCTCAAATCAGTTTGTATCATATTCAGTATCACCAAAGCCTATAAAGCTTTGATTTGAAGAAAAAAATGAAATCAGTCCAAGTTACTTTGATGCTTACACGAGATTGATGTAATATACTGAATACAAACGTTTCAATGATGTGTAAGAGTAGTGTCCCTTACTCGAGGTATACCTCCCTAAATGACAAATAAAAAATCTAAACGAAAATCCTCAAAACTTTCATTGAATTCTTTTCAGTAGTTCCAGGAGAGAAAAAATAATAACAGGCGACGGACGTCAAGTGAATGCAATAGCTCAAGTGGCTCCATTCTATCATGATAAAATGGTAAAATGCAAATTAACGATCTGATTTTAAAACATTCTGCAAGATGGCGAATATAGGGTCTCCGGTACGCGAATTCAATCAAATCCCAACGCTTTCATGACGTCTCAATAGAACATGCAAAAAGTCAGACCAATAATGATTTGATCAACTATGCTACTACAAAGCTCCACTAAAAGTATCTTGAATGTATTTTTTTTCAAATCCGTAAACAACAATCGGAACTACTCAGCCATTTCCGCTACACTAAAAAAATAACGTTTTTTTCTTTTGTGTAACTAGAAAGGCTGAGGAATTCCGATTGACTTAAATAATTGATCATTTACTTTGATTGACTGATCAAAGTCGTGCTTCAAATTTCTCCAAATTACGTGAAAAAGCGAGGTCTTCTGTTTTCTAAATAACTTCACGAGTTCTTGGGCTAATTGGGAATTACTTTGAACTTGATAATGTTTATATTAGGTTGTTTCATGTACCTGAACAACCAATAATGTACCGCTTCTCGTCTTGAAGTAATATCCATGCGACCCGCTTTAAATCACGGTGGAATCAGGAATTGTGAACTGGCGAACGAATCATTAATGCAATTTTGCTGGAATTTTATCTGTGCAATAAGTCATTTTAATTTTTGCTAAACAAAATGAAATAATTAAATTGAGGGATGCAAAATGCCTCAGCGAATGTTATGCTTATCTGGACTAACTTAGGTTCTCAGGAAGATTACCAGATAACACAGTGTAAAGTTACTATGGCAGCAACCGTCTGAATTTTTTTTATGTTCGGAGACGTATTATTACTGTTCTTGAAGCCTTCAAATTCGATATCCTTTCTTTGTCTAGTATAAAACCGTAAACCAGTTTCCACCAGATTTGACATAAATGGCGAATATGAAAGTCGTCTTAACATCCCATAGATGATGTGTAAACAGTAACGTCCTAGATCTGGACCTAAACAGAAGCTTAATTAACTTAAATTAACGTGTAGTTACTATTTATGGGTATCATGCATGATTATCAAATCTAAATAATTAAAAAAATGAAAACCCACCTTAATATAAATTCAGAAACTGATGAAACGAATCTACTTATAAAACTCTCACCACACGTGTGTAGAACATGAAAAATGTCGATAAATGTAGTCGTCTTGGGGTCAATACTTAGTACTCTAAATGGAAAATTTTTAAAAGATGGTTGTCCCATATTTCGGACATTACTTGAAGTTAAAAAGAGGTGAGGTTTGAAATTATAGAAGTACTGAGCTTTCTAAACAAACTTACAAACTTTTAGCATTAATATTGTAACGGTATTTTAACATCTATTTTTTCTATGTAATATTAATATTATGTTATCATATAATGTATGAGAAAACAAATAAACAAAAAAAGATTTTTGTAAACTTAAAATGTGCGTACACCTTCATGAAATTATAAGTAATCATTTAAGACTGCAAGATTTAGCATGTCTTATGCTTTGACTATAGCCAGCACTCCACAGTTTAGTTTAGTTTCCCACTTTTGGCTAGGGATGAAAAATGACATAAATGGAAACCGGTGGTTGCTATAGTGATTAAAAATGAAGAATCTATTGTTGATCAAACATTTTCTGAAAAAAGGGGACTTTTGGCAGTATTTTGCAATGTTTTATATATTTTCAATGTTGAAGGGGCTTTTTTTCAATGACAATTTGACTTCATTGTGAAAGTGAAAGTAAGTCAATTTTTCACCATGCTAAATTTAATAAGTGGATTACAAGGTGAAATAGCTCAAAATCTAACCGGCGATGCCCATATGAGGAAGGGGTTTTCGAAGGAAAAAGTTTGAACAGTTTCAGGGGATGAAATAAAAATTGCAGATATTTTGCGGGAAATTTGATATTTTTAAACCTGATTTTATGAACTTTTTTGCAAATTTTCGCATATTTTTGCATGGTTTCTATGGTAACCCTATATGCTGTGGGTAATTTTTTTCCAGAACATTTTTACTGCATCCTGAAGGCCTTGGCTAGAGCTATTTCTAGATATATAGATTTACAGATGCTTGACATTTTTTTAAAGTGATAAATGTTACAAAGCATCAGATTACAAGACCAAAATTAGGCAGTTCTACAATACTGTGGAGTGCTGGCTTAAAGGGAGCTGCCTATACCCCTACACATTTAAAAAATTGCTTTACTTCTTAGAAACTAGTGTTTTTATGCTATGCTTTGATACAAGGGTTAAAAAAATGTAACTTATGGTATGGACCTATGTTGTTGTTAGCTAAGAAGTCCCTAGCAACCAATTATGCAGATTTTTTGCAAAGTTAACAGAACAATCATTGAACTGATTCATGTTTGAATATGGCTCTTGCCATCACAAAGAATGAAATATATTTTTAAAAGCTAAATATTTGCACAGGTTACATGTAAAATAGTTAACCGGGCAACTTTTAAGTGCACAATAAGCAAAGGTTTAATAACCTTAGACCTGGAGTGGGCTTTTTAGTGTTTGGTTTTCAGTTCATTCAGATTTCTGTGATTTTTCATGCGATGAGCTTCAAATGCACTATTTTGGCATAAAACCGGTGTTAGAAGCTTACAAAACCTCAAATGTAGGGTTTATAAGTATACATAGGTTGTGATTTTGTATGTTTTAAGTGGAAATTTTCATTTAAAAGATGATTATAGCAAAACAGTGAAGTGCATATCTGCACTTAGGTATAAGGAAA
Organism: Perna viridis; assembly: GCA_037379345.1. NCBI lineage: Eukaryota > Metazoa > Mollusca > Bivalvia > Mytilida > Mytilidae > Perna > Perna viridis. Next base: position 749,084 of record CM074522.1, read on the forward strand.
GTTCTGCACTAATGAAGAGGAGATAGCCTAGTATGAGAATGCCTCTAAAATTGTTATCAATTGTCCAATTATGATAAATTTGGTATCATTTTACTCGTAAGAAGGTAAGCTTTCAAGAAATAACTAGAAAATTACAATATTTAATATTGCATTCTGCTTAAGCCAGCACTCCACAGTTTAGTTTAGTTTCCCACTTTTGGCTAGGGATGAAAAATGACATAAATGGAAACCGGTGGTTGCTATAGTGATTAAAAATGAAGAATCTATTGTTGATCAAACATTTTCTGAAAAAAGGGGACTTTTGGAAGTATTTTGCAATGTTTTATATATTTTCAATGTTGAAGGGGCTTTTTTTCAATGACAATTTGACTTCATTGTGAAAGTGAAAGTAAGTCAATTTTTCACCATGCTAAATTTAATAAGTGGATTACAAGGTGAAATAGCTCAAAATCTAACCGGCGATGCCCATATGAGGAAGGGGTTTTCGAAGGAAAAAGTTTGAACAGTTTCAGGGGATGAAATAAAAATTGCAGATATTTTGCGGGAAATTTGATATTTTTAAACCTGATTTTATGAACTTTTTTGCAAATTTTCGCATATTTTTGCATGGTTTCTATGGTAACCCTATATGCTGTGGGTAATTTTTTTCCAGAACATTTTTACTGCATCCTGAAGGCCTTGGCTAGAGCTATTTCTAGATATATAGATTTACAGATGCTTGACATTTTTTTAAAGTGATAAATGTTACAAAGCATCAGATTACAAGACCAAAATTAGGCAGTTCTACAATACTGTGGAGTGCTGGCTATACTAGAATTCACCATTTTTAGATTAATTTTTTTATCACTCAAAAATTCCTTTTAAAAACCTGCCATTTTATTTATGTCGTTCTGTACTACAATTATCATACAATTATTTCTCGTTCTTACCTCCGAGATTTAAAAAATTCAAAATTTCTTTTTCCTACGAGAATTATGCACTGAACGTATTGTTTATCCGCCATCTTGTTTCTATGGATATTTTGAAATGTTCCCTATTATCTCACAATTGAATAGCTGAAATACCATGATTTCCCGCCACATTTCTGCTCTTTACCTTTAGTAAAAGAAAAAAAAACAGAAGTTCCGAATGAAAATGCAACATGGGACTTAATATAAGACTTACCATATAAAGTATTGAATTAGCAGGGAACCAGAAATAACACTAACAGTGTATGAAAATTCACCGTGCAGATTTTGAACAATGAAGACTAAAATATTGCTTTTTTTTTGTTAATCTGAATCATTGGCCAAACTGAACCATATCTGGTATTTTAGGGTCATTTTGACAATATATTTAAATAAATAACTGAATATTAAGTCAAATACACTTTAAAAGAATTGATATATCAGATTTAATATCCAATTCTATTCTTTCCATTTTGTAGAAGAGATACTAGGCTTTTAATTTACCAAAATAACAAAAAAGGGGTAATTTTCAGCGATTGGCTTATATAAAAACCACTATTTTGCCAAAAATTCATAATTCAATTTTCGTACAAAAACTCATATTATATGGACTATTTATATGTGAATCATAAAAAAACATTTTTAGAAGAATTCACCGTGTAGTTTTTTAATGATAGTAAGGTAAGGCAGTGAAATATACTTTTTTGTCAATTAATAATTATGGCTAAAATCATGTTAATATTCAATAAGGTTACCAAGTATCAAATTATGATGACTTATATAGATGAAAGAGCATTACCAGGCACAGCTTGAGTCAACTATTGTTGCAAATTAATGTCACACAATATCTATACTTCTGCATGAAGGGACAAACTTATATGCTAAATCTAGTTCAATGTTGAATACAGTCATATGCTGAAAGAGTAATCAAGGTTATAGCGGTAATCAAAAGAATGTAATCCAGGGACAAAACCAGACATGGAAAACAGACATACACAACAAAGAACATAAAGTAACTAAAATCATACATACAAAGTAACAAAAGTAAATGAACAAAGGAAGAAAATGAAAACAGAAAGCATAAAGTCTTATAAAGAATTAAAGAAAATGTATATTTTGTTTAACTCTAAAAGGTTAAGGAGTTACAAAAAAACCTGGCAATATTATTGGTATGCCGTACCGTCTCATAACAGAGATCATTTCATATTTCAATTTTAATATTATATGAAAAGGAATCTTGGTTTGCTGTAAAATGTATCATTTCAAACGTTTTCCCACCTTACAAAAAATTTCCTTAATTCTTCAAAAGAGCAGAGTTACTGGGGCTCGCATCTTTATTGTAGAAGTTGTACCCTTGGTTGGAGTTATTTTCCTTTAACATCAGTTTCACTTTGAAGCTTGCATATTAGGAGTCATTCAAACGCTCTAGTGACTTAAATCCTTTCAATTTGGATTACCTCCCTTACCCCAGGTCTACTACCTTAAACGAAGTCAACGTTTCTATCGTGCATTTATCGTGCGATGAAACGAACGCAAAACGATGTGTAAACGCACTATAAACGATGCATGAACGCTAAAATGGGAAACGTGAACGTTTCAAGGAGTGTATATATATTTTGTACAATCATGTACAATCAATTTACATCTACATTACACAGACAAATATTTTTCACGTGAAATTCATGTGAAATTCACATGAAATTAACATGATTTTCATGAGAAATTCACTAAACACGAATGTCATGTGAACATTTCGCGTGAATTTCACATGAACTCTGTCACTTAGTTAATTTGCTCAATTCAGATAAAAATCATGTGAAATTCACATGAAAATCACATGAAATAATTTTGCCTGTGTAACACAACAGAGACCAGGGAAGCAGAGAAACTACACATTGTTTTCAAACAAAGGAGGAACCTATAAAATAATCAATATTGAAATATATCCTGTTGACACTATGTATTTGTTTATCCGTGAGGGACGGTGCTTAAAGAAGTACAATAATTGTTATTAATGCATTCCTTCTTGTGCCTGATGCAGAAAAACAAAATAAACAAAATCATAATATTAAAAAAATATGCTTTCGATTTACAGTAATTCAAATTTCTTAATATCCAAGTGTCCTCACATGTCATCAGCCATATAAGTTTGTCTGCTGGATTTAAAAAGAAAAAAAGCTGTTATATGAAAGAGTTATGCTGTAATATAGATTTTTTCTCTCTTGATCAAAGTGATCAAAGTGAGTACAGCTACGTGAAGGATATGGATTTCATTCTGAACTTCCCCTAAGTCATACCTGCCAGATTCAATTCACTTACAGGTAATTACTTCTTTTGTGCAAATAATTCTAAAAACCCTGATTTGTTTTTGATAAAAGAGTAATCAAGGGAATCAAGGTTATACCGATAAACCGACATACACAACAAAGAACACAAAGTAACTAAAATCATACATACGAAGTAACAAAAGCAAATTTGCAACTCGGACATCACTAAAAATTGGGAGCATGGATCAGGTGCACCTTGTAGCAACAGAAACCTCTTCCAGAAGTCTATTTTTTAGAATTCTAGCGCGATACAAAAAAGTCTGCGTAGTTTCGACAAGTTCTGGCATAACGTATGAGTTGATACGAACACTCCATAAGCAGGTGCTGAAGGGATGTTGCCACAGATGAAAGGAAAGTTGACAATTTTGAATGAAAAGTCATCACGTTTGTCGTAAAGTTCGGTCAATAGTTTTTCTTTACCGTCGATTTCTAAGTGTAGGTCAAGATATGAGGCTGACCTCACAGTATCTGTAGTATCCTTTATCTCAAGTTCTTTGGGGTAGATGCGATGTATCAACTTCCAAAAATTAGGATTGTTTAAATATAATACGTCATCTTTATAGCGGAAACTGAGATTAAAGGATCTAGCTAAACGACATTCTTTCTATCGGATCAGATCAGCTATGAAGTCAGCCTCATAAGAATGAAGGAAAATGTCAGCAAGTAGAGGAGCACAATTTGTTCCCATTGGAATGCCGACCGTTTGTTAAAAGACGCGTCCACCACACTGGCAAATATGTTGACGATAAAAAATTCCAGCATTTTGTAAACATCTTCTCCTGTATATTTGGAAGCTGATTGGGGAATTATTTCTTTAAAGTATGAGGAATCTTTACCAAGAACTATATATTTGTATCTAGGTGTACCATCTTTTTTGGAAAAACAACGATGTATAATGTTTTTAAGTCGGGATTTTAACTAAATATGGGGAATAGAAGTATACAGTTTTGTAAAATCATATGTTTTAATGGTATCATATTGTGATAATAGTCTTGAACTGATTGACTCCAAAAGATCTTTCGAATTTTACAGGATCCACAAATTAATTAATACAACAACGGGAGTAACAAGTGTTGTGGCAGGACTGCAGTTTCTCTTTGACAGCTGTGAGTATAGAAGTTAAAAGTTTTGAAAGAGGTTTTGTTGTACATTTTGCAGATCCAGCTATGAAACGTTGTTTGTATGGATTCTTGTGGAAATAGGTATATAGACTGTAAATTACAATCATCATTCTTGGTAGATAGACCAAAAGTGGATAGCACAGATTTATGATTTTCCACACTCTTTTCTTTGAAGAGTGTGGTAGCAGTATAGGTCTTATTACTGCTATTATTTTCTACGTCTACCTCTGATAATAAACATTGGATGTAAAACGTTTTGCTGACAAAAATAATGTTGTTTTCGGCTTTGTCTGCTTGTACGACAACATATTTGTCATGTATAGTAGACAATGTTTTTGCTACATCGGGGTCTTTGAAAACTGATATAGCATTGGCACTCATTGACCTACATAAAACTTTCATTACTTTCAAAATTAAATACCTCACGGCCTTTAACCACTCTGACAGAGAATCAACGTTTTCTTGTTCTCGTTTTATCCATTTTCTTGCGTAGTCCTTCACGGCACCCATAAGAACTTTAAAGTTATAATTCCAATTTTTGGAGCGTGGTTCACGGTACTTGGGACCTTTAGAAAGAATATTACAGAGAGATTCGTTTTCAATGATGGTTAAATCTCCCGTAACGAAGTGACTGGAAGGACCATATTTGAATGGGGGCATTTTTGCAAGAAGCTTAGCTTGAAGTCCTCAATCTCGAGGTTCTGCAATAGCCTTTCATAATTGAAAATTTTGGATGCAATGGGTAAAGTATAGGAATATGAAATAATTGGTATGGATTTGTCTTTGAAATACGGGAGAATTTGGTTGGTAACGTGTTTGTGATGGAGAATGCATCTATACATTTGTTGACAAACGGTAGTGGAAGAAATGATCGTTTTTCAACATCTTAACTTTTCTTCACACAAACTGGTTTAAAGAGTCTGTAGAAACCAATATCTAAAATGATGGCAACAAGTCTGTATAATGATTAGTTATGGTCAGAAACAAGAGTGTCAACACTTGTTTTGTAAAGGGAGTGTAGTAGGGTGAGAGGTATATAATGGAGTTTGGTTCTAATGTGATGAAGTCCAAGAGGTTTTTGTATGAAAGGAAGAAGACCATCTATGGAGACATCATGTAACTTAGGTGACGTATAGTGGCGATGGCCATGACTCCTTTCCCGTCTTGGATTTTTGTCAACTAAATTCATCACATTGATGCTATTGTTATATTGGCTTGATAGGTTTCCTATTCTTTTGATGTTGTCATTGCATCCGTAAGGTATTGCAGTACCTAGTCTGCGTATCCAATACTCCTCTCTTTCCCTATGACAGTTTTTACTTATAACGGGACTGTTCGTAGGATAGTAATTTTTTTCTAAAGTACGAACTGTCATAGAGTAAATTGAATGATCTTGTTGATTAAAATATTGATAAACTGTCGGGAATTGGTGGTATTAATTCCCGAACGATGACCAGACATTCTTTTGTTTAAGCGTTCTTGTTTTTCACCGACATATATTAGACCGCATAAGTTGCATTCTAATCCATAATCCATATATACTAAGTTTGTTGATTTGCAACTTAAGTCATGTTTGTAAGGAAACTAGATAAGTAAGAGTCGGTTATAAGAATGTTGCATGTTTTGCAATTTTTAATACCACATTTTGATATAGTACAATGCGATTCGTCTTCGTTGAGGTCAAATACAACATTTAAAGTGATGAAAAATGGTTTGATTATTTTGAAATAGTCAGAATTCTGTACTGGAATAGATGGTCTGCATACTGAACGAGTGATTGGGTATTTTTTGTTATTGTTTTTCGCTATATAGATGACGTATTATCTTTAAACAATCCTAATTTCGGGGATTTGATACATCGCATGTACCCAAAAGAACTTGAGATAAGGGATACTACAGACACTGTGAAGTCAGCCTCATATCTTGACCTACACTTAGAAAATCGATGGTAAAGGAAAACTATTGACCAAACTTTACAACAAACGTGATGACTTTTCATTCAAAATTATCAACTTTCCTTTCATCTGTGGCAATATCCCTTCGGCTCCTGCGTATGGAGTGTTCATATCACAACTCATACGTTATGCCAGAGCTTGCCGAAACTACACAGACTTTTTGCATCGCGCTAGAACTCTTAACAAATAGGGTTCTGGAACAGGGTTATGTTGAAGTCATCACTACAGAAGTTTTATGGTCGTCATCATGAACTCGTGGATCGTTATGATGTATCCATCAGCATTATGAAAACTGATTTATTCAACGGGTCATAGTTTACCTTTCCTCGTTTGTCTACCCTGGACTTGACTTTTTATGAGCAACTCGGCGGGTGTTTCTAGAAAAGCAGAGGACGCTTACCCTACCGGTGCACCTGGTCCATGCTCCCAGTTTTTAGTGGAGTCCGAGTTGCTAATTTACTTTTGTTACTTTGTATGTATGATATTAGTTACTTTATGTTCTTTGTTGTGTGTGTCTGTTTTCCATGTCTGGTCTTTGTCCCTGGATTATATTCTTTTGATTACCGCTATAACCTTGGTTCCCTTCATTACTCTTTTAAAATTGTGTTACTGGGTTGATAATATCCTCGGGGATAAAATCCACCAGCAGCGATATCGATCCAGTGGTGTGAAAGAATAATCAAGGGAACCAAGGTTATAGCGGTAATCAAAAGAATGTAATATAGGAACAAAGATCAGACAGACAAAGTAACAAAAGCAAACGATCAACTCGGACTCCATTAAAAACTGAGAGCATGGACCAGGAGCAAGTTATTGTTTTGTATTATCACACATCATGACGTTTATATGTTTAATATGGTAGTAATGAGCGATGTTCGTAAGCTATTCTCGGTAACTTAACTCAAACAAGATTGATTAGAAGCTTTTAAATACTTATCAGAAGCAAAGTACTTATCTAATTCCTAATTTAAATATCAGGAAAGCTTTTGCTATGTTTCCAAGCAGTCAGCTTTATTATCTTTCCTTTTGTCACAAACAGCTCATCAGTTTGTCTTCTATTATTATGATACACTCGCATGCACTTGAAATTGACGATTCAGCCCTACTGCTGACCATTTAAAGACCAAACATTTTTTTTTTAAAAATGAAGCTATACAAACATGATTCCCAGTATATGTATAAATATATTCATATTTCACTTTCATTTGAAAATTTTAAACAGAATCAGAACACGTTTCATACCGATTAACGTCCAGTCAGCGAAAATCATTTGTTCGATGAGGCTTAATGAATAATCGCTTCAAAATTATCTCCCTTGCTTGGTAATTTCCGGATACTCCTTGACCATTTTTTTTCTTGATTTGGCATGGATAGGTTTATGCTGGGCTAACCACAAACTGTGATCGTTTCTTTTTTCATTTAAAAGCTAATAAATATCTGACTAGGGACTTCATCTCTTATTTCAAAATGTGTCTGCTCTATATTATCTGACACGTAGGGCAAAAAATGGTAAAAATAACAAATTAGGATTAAAGCCAGGATCCGAAAAATATTGAATATGCATGAATAATAATTGAACTTTATTTTTTTTTGGAGCTCTGTACCTAAACCTAGATATCATTGTGCTCCTAATTCATTGAAGAACCGTAAGTCGTATTAGACTTCTAATATGGTACTGCCTGGGTACACACCAATTATTTGTTAAACACAAATATTTCTCACAAGTAAACATATATAAAGAAGCAAATTCTGCAATCTTTTAAATGAGTTCACCAAATGACGGAAACTCAAATGATGCAATCTAGTTCTGTTAATCTGATGTTATTGTAAATAGAAATATTATACCAAAGTGGCCAGAAAGCATAGACAGCTTAGGCATTACAGACTTTATTTTTGGTGAAAATTATGTGCAGGTCCAGGCTTTTGTGCTACCATTTATGTTACATGTTGCTCATAAAAATAGCATACATACGTTTGCACAACATATGTTAGATATACGTTTTGGATACGCTTTTACCATGCGTCTAAACAAATACAATAAACATACGTCGTTCGTATAATTTTTTGCCTCATTTTACATCTAGTTCGTTTTTTTCTCGTATTTACAACAAATTGAAACATTTTAATGAATGTAACATATTCCAAATAGAACAATTTTGCACAAGGGGTATCGATATGACAAACCTCTCAAACCATTAAAGTTTTTAAATTTTAAAACAAATAAAATAATGGGTTGCAAATTATATTGCTCACCCAGTTATTTTTAGAGAAACAAAGTGTTATGAATTGCCCTTTTTATCGATTTATTCTTAAAGGATTTGGATTTCAAATTATTGTTTGTTGAACCTTGTTTTTGCAAATAGAGATATTTGGCCCCTAATGGCATACCTACGTAACAACGTAAGTCATTTTTTAACATTGCACGACATTGTATTTTGTCTTTCTAGCACTTGACATTAATGTTCCAAATCCATCCCAAGTGAGCAGTAGTGATCGATTATTTCTTGTACTGATACATTCAGTTGTTATGGTTAATTAATTTCCTTAATAAAGAAAACTATCGTCTTTATCATATTACAATATAGGGTGCTCACCTGTGAACTCGATTTATGAAAACTTGCTTAATTTGCAATATTACAACTCTTATTGATTGAAGACATCACCTTGTATGACATTTAATATCATTAATAGTAATTAAAAGAGTAATTAAAGTCGGCGTTCTTTTGTACGGAGAAAAAATAATAAAAAAGATATAAAACCGAGGTAGGATCTCTAAAAAAGAATGTGTCATTGAAAAATAATTTCTTTCAAAAACCTTTCTCTGTGCAATAATTGGCGGTTATATATATAATTAGAAAGAAGTATGTATCAACCTTATTAAGTCACGCAAACCTGAAATAAATCACTGTTTGGTGCATATTTTAAAAGACCATATATACGACATTATACCCGATATACCAATGCATCATATATTTTGTTCAATATCAGCAAAATACATCCTAAGTTTAATGTTAGTTTAAGACTTGGAAATAATTCTATTATAATTATCCCTTATGTCTTTAATTGCATTTACATATTTACTGCTGAGTTTCACTTTATTGTAAAATTGTTATTACTCATTTCAACCTGCCATAACCTACCACAGACATAATACTCACTCAATTCATTTGTCATTTGTTTGAACTGTGTCAATCCATTAATTGTCTGTACTATTTATAGATCTTCTCGATTTGTGTTTTAGTTGTTCGGGTTCCCCAGGACTGCTGAAAATTAAAGGTTAAGATCGGAACTCTTGTCCGTCTAGTTCGTTGACTAGAAACGACCTCATCCACCCGGTCACACTGTATCCTACATAATAACACCTAAATGAACTGTCCCGTGATACCATACATCATGTACCATTTGCCATTTTTTTGCGACGTGACTTGCAAAACCGAAAATACCATATACCTTCTCCAGTGACGATGTGGTATGCAGTACGTTGGCGAAACAGAACAACCTTTCAACAGGCATATGAATGGTCATCGCAGTGACTACAAATGCAAACCAGACCTCCCTCTAAGTCGCCATCTTAGATCCGTTGGACACACCCAGGAGGATCTCTACAACATTGTTGTTACGATCATAGAACATAATAAAAACTTGTCAAAATGTAAGAGTGTCTCGGGAAAGCTTTTGGATGAAAAAAATTACAAACAACTTCTCCAGATGGAATAAACGAGAAAAAATAATCCATTATTAGGTCTTGGTCGAAGGCTGGTACAGGTTACAGACCACCAATTCAACCAATGAGCATTCGGAACGTACGCAAAAATAGTCCTACGCAGAAATTAGCCCTGTTCCTCATAGTGCTGTGAAAAAAGTTCTCATCTTATTTAAAAAATTTAAACAGTTTCTGAAAGGAAAAACATTTCTGTACATTTTATAGGTGCATTTTGCTTCTTATGATGTGAAGCCTAATCTCCATAATGATTTTTAAATATACCCCTATCTTGTGAAAACACTGGGATTTCCCATGCTATTTATAGACCCTTCACTTCCGGTGACCAGTACTGCACTGCAAGTCTGCTAACCCCACATGCCATTCTGAAGATTGTGAGCTGACATATGTAGAATCATGCTGATATATAGTCCTCTGCAGGTTAAAGTTAAGGTAAAGTCCAGAGAAGCCATTGAATATTGTGAAATTAGCATAGAAGCCTATGGAAAGTGGAATTAGTGGTTTTTAGCCTTAAGCTGAAGCCATGGCAAAATGAAAAGTTTCTTGAAATAGCTTTAAACTACTTGAAGATCTTGTTAACTTTGCCATGAGAGGAATACACTACAAAAATCCTTCAAAATATGCATTTTTTAAGTTATAGGTCCAAATTATGGAAAATTGGTCTTTTTGGCTGATTTTTATGTCCTATCTTGTAAAAAGTGTAGAAAATTTAGTAAAAATATCAAATATTAAACTTTGAGGGCCATATTTACCTAAATATGGTGGTAATAAGCACTTGAAATCAAGTTTTGTGTAGATTTGAGCAAAAATTAGGTTAGAACTGAGGAAAAACTCACTTTCATTACTGCGGTTAAGGCCATATCAACATTCCCCTATGGCAACATGGAAAATCCATTATTGAGTCCTTTTTTTTTGCTTTAGGTGCCCTTTACTGGTCATGTTTTAATGTGAAAACACTGTATTTACAAATTTAAAGCCAAATATATCACCTTTTGTGAAAATTTAAAGATTTAGGATTTTTGACATGTGATCAAGAAAAAGGGGGAGGCATGTCAGAAATAATTTTTTAAAAATAGACCAATTTCTCAGAAAATGATTACTTTTAAAACTATTTCTTCATTAATATTGTTAAAAAACAAGTTGTGATTGATATTTTTTATTTGAAAAGTCAGAAAAAGTTCTTTGCAAATATTTAATGCATTTAAGTATGGTAGAATATTGTCACTTTTTTGCTCGCACAACTTGGTTACCCTATATTTAAAAATCAAATATTTAAAAAAGTGCTTGTCACATTTCACTGAAACTTTGCAAATGCATTCAGTATGTGTGTAGGAAGATACCTGTATAGTTATTTATTTTTTCTAAGACAAAAAGTGACCCTTTAGGTTACAGACCACCAATTCAACCAATGAGCATTCGGAACGTACGCAAAAATAGTCCTACGCAGAAATTACCCCTGTTCCTCATAGTGCTGTGAAAAAAGTTCTCATCTTATTTAAAAAATTTAAACAGTTTCTGAAAGGAAAAACATTTCTGTACATTTTATAGGTGCATTTTGCTTCTTATGATGTGAAGCCTAATCTCCATAATGATTTTTAAATATACCCCTATCTTGTGAAAACACTGGGATTTCCCATGCTATTTATAGACCCTTCACTTCCGGTGACCAGTACTGCACTGCAAGTCTGCTAACCCCACATGCCATTCTGAGGATTGTGAGCTGACATATGTAGAATCATGCTGATATATAGTCCTCTGCAGGTTAAAGTTAAGGTAAAGTCCAGAGAAGCCATTGAATATTGTGAAATTAGCATAGAAGCCTATGGAAAGTGGAATTAGTGGTTTTTAGCCTACAGCACTACATGCTATACATCAATACGCCGTACTACTATATATAATTGTTTTCCACAGTTAATTTTTATTTTTAATTTTGATAAAAAGACCCCCTTTGTTAATTTCATTCAGGTTCCTTATCATTTGCTTATGTATGCCTTTGATAAAGGTACAATCACCCACAGCGTACGTGATTCAGCTTCTGAATCTGTTCTGATCTTGAACTTCATTAGTTTTATGCTGACGAAGGATATCAGTTATCCGAAACATTCAATGTAAATTTTACCATCTTTTGGTGATGTTAAACATAGTTCCCACGTTCTGTTAGATTTCTTTTATATGTATATTGCTTGGTATTCCTGTATTTGTATACAATTGCAGATCGTCTGATGTCCTATCAAAAGTTCTTTAGTTTCATCATTTAGTTAGTTTCACGCTCTAAACAACTTTGTTAATGAAAGCTGTATTTCTAAATTTAGTTGGTCTAGAGCTTTGAAGGGCAGGGGTTTTGTAATTGATGTCAGAGCAGAGATGATGTTCGAATGCCGTTGAGAGAGCAACCGAATTCGCTTCTCAAATTTGCAACCTGAAATAGATTCCATAATTTGGGTGTAGTTTAGATTTCAAACTATATTTCAGTTTTATTTGTATATTTCTTTCATTTAGGTAATTATTTCAGTGATGTTTTTGGCCGTTAATATGGACGACTTTGCTCCTTACACTTACACGAACGAAATCTACTCGCCAGATATTTCCACTGACAAAAGTTAAGTCTTACACAGAATTACACAGAAAAATCAAAGGTATGTACATGTCAGGCATTTCTTTAGTATTCCAGTTGATTACTTGTCGTCGGCGTAACTTATTGAGTATAAAGACATATGTCAATGACGAAAATCAAATAAACGAGTTCAAAACTTGTTTTATTTTCAAAGATATTTATGATAATTTTTACAACATGTCAACGGTTAGATATGATAGTGATTGTCTGTCTATTCATTGAATGGTTTCTAAAAGATAATTGTGTGAAAATATATCATACTAGAAGTCTGTTTTGATTTATTCAATATCATAAATTTCAGGTTACAGACCACCAATTCAACCAATGAGCATTTGGAACGTACGCAAAAATAGTCCTACGCAGAAATTACCCCTGCTCCTCATAGTGCTGTGAAAAAAGGTCTCATCTTATTTAAAAATTTTAAACAGTTTCTGAAAGGAAAAGCATTTCTGTACATTTTATAGGTGCATTTTGCTTCTTGCTTCTTCTTGCCTAATCTCCATAATGGTTTCTAAATATACCCCTATCTTGTGAAAATACTGGGATTTCCCATGCTATTTATAGACCCTTCACTTCCGGTGACCAGTACTGCACTGCAAGTCTGCTAACCTCACATGCCATTTTGAGGATTGTGAGCTGACATATGTAGAATCATGCTGATATATAGTCCTCTGCAGGTTAAAGTTAAGGTAAAGTCCAGAGAAGCCATTGAATATTGTGAAATTAGCATAGAAGCCTATGGGAAGTGGAATTAGTGGCTTCTAGCCTAAAACGGATTTATCATTTGTGAATGTCTTAATGGACTTATTTTCCAGGTATTTTATGTGCGATGGTATACTTAGTTTTATCTATCTTGTGTCAGTGTAAGTTCTGCTTATTTGTTTTATGTACATGCGCTTTCTATCTATTTTGTAGAAATAAGGATGGCCTAATTTTGCAAAGAAGTTAAGAAAAAAACGTCGAACAAAAAATTAATATGTTATAACTTATACACTATATGCAATAATTTCTTGTGCTATGCGGATCAGAAATCCTTTTTGTCACAGAAATGCGGAACTGATAACCTTGATCCATCTTTCCTCAAAATAATATCGTTATATTTTTACATTTATTACAATTTATTTGTATGCTCGAAATTTGTGCTGATGTGTCAAAAGGCTTTACAGGCATTCAATCAAATATATACTGCAAGATACTTGTAAATGATTATTTTGTTCTTTGGATCAATCATGTGTCATTGCTGAAATTTTACATAAGTTTCCTTAACTTAATTACATTGTTCAACAAATGGTCACATGGCGAGATGGGAAATTTAAGGAAGCCAAACATAAGTAAACAATGGGCTATGTATATACAACTTGTATCGTTCTTTGAAATGAGGGAAAGCTTAAACATAATTGGTTTTTCCGAATTTTGTTTTTTTATTTTATTTAAGGCTTATATTATTTTTGAATAATAAGCAAAATATTATTATTTTATTAAAAGAACACATGAAATTTTTTTCGATACTTCGTGTGAAAGTGGCTTTGCTCACTTGAAAATTTCAAAAACAAAAAAATGTTACCTAAGCCTAGGGATGTGAAAGTCCAACGTCTCTATGAGTTCATATAAACAAATAATGATGTACGTTTTGCGAAAAAGATAATAAAATACAACCTGATTACGATCAAGGCTCGATAAGCAGTACTAGAAGAATTTTAATAATAAGATAGTTAATTTGAAAAATAATCAAGGAAACCAAGTTTATAGAGTAATCAAAAGAATGTAATCCAGGGACAAAGACTAGACATGGAAAACAGACATACACAACAAAGAAATAAAGTAACTAAAATTGTACAAAGTACCAAAAGCAAATGAGCAACACGTTGAACAAATCAGTTTTCATGCCGCAGGTGGATAAGAGTGAATAGCCAAAATATGACCACAAGTGACAAAGAACTCTTAGATTTAACGAGTGTGAGGAGGTTGCTCCGCGCATGAGTTCAATCTTATTGCGTTCTTGTCGTTACGGTGTATCCATCTGCGCCATGAAAACTGCTTTTGATTTATTCAATGTGTCATAGTTTTCCTTTCCTCTTTCGTCTACCCTGGACTTGACTTTTTATGAGCAACTCGGCGGGTGTTTCAAGAAAAGCAGATGCCGCTTACCCTACCGGTGCACCTGGTCCATGCTCCCAGTTTTTAGTGGAGTCCAAATTGCTCATTTACTTTTTCTGTTACTTTGTATGTATGATTTTAGTTACTTTATGTTTTTGTTGTGAATGTCTGTTTTCATGTCTGGTCTTTGTCCCTGGATTACATTCTTTTGATTACCGCTATAACTTTGGTACCGCTATACCACTGGTTCTCTTGATTACTCTTTAGAAAGATGTTTACAAAATGCTTGAATTTTTAATCGACAACATATTTGTCCAGTGTGGTGGACGTGTTTTTCAACAAACGGTCGGAATTCCAATGGGAACAAATTGTGCTCCTTTACTTGCTGACCTATTCCTTCACTCTTATGAGGCTGACTTTATAGCTCATCTGATCAGAAAGAAAGAATATCGTTTAGCTAGATCCTTCAATCTCAGTTTCCGCTATAAAGATGACGTATTATCTTTAAACAATCCTAATTTCGGGCATTTGATACATCGCATCTACCCAAAAGAACTTGAGATAAAGGATACTACAGACACTGTGAAGTCTCTTATCTTGACCTACACTTAGAAATCGATGGTAAAGGAAAACTATTGACCAAACTTTACGACAAACATGATGACTTTTCATTCAGAATTGTCAACTTTCCTTTCATCTGTGGCAACATCCCTTCAGCACCTACGTATGGAGTGTTCATATCACAACTCATACGTTATGCCAGAGCTTGCCGAAACTACGCAGCAGAAGCAGACTTTTTGTATCGCACTAGATCTTCTGGAACAGGGTTATGTTGGTTCAAGATTGAAGTCATCACTACAGAAGTTCTATGGTAGTCATCATGAACTCGTGGATCGTTATGGTGTATCCATCTGCACCATGAAAACTGATTTATTCAATGGGTCATAGTTTTCCTTTCCTCATTTGTCTACCTTTGACTTGACTTTTCATGAGTAATTCGGCGGATGTTTCAAAAAAAGCAGAGAACGCTTACCCTACCGGTGCACCTGGTCCATGCTCCCAGTTTTTAGTGGAGTCCGAGTTGCTCATTTGCTTTTGTTACTTTGTATGTATGATTTTAGTTACTTTATGTTCTTTGTTGTGTATGTCTGTTTTCCATGTCTGGTCTTTGTCCCTGGATTACATTCTTTTCATTACCGCTGTAACCTTGGTTCCCTTGATTACTCTTTGGCACGATTGATCATATATTTTGGTTATTCACTATAACCAACTGATCAAAGTTAGAAGGTACTTTGTGGATTGAATAATATCCTTGCGGTGTTAATTGTCATTTAAGGAACGACTTTGTAATAGAAAACGAAAAGATATAGTGAAACATAACAAATGCATCAGCATATAATATAACTACAAAATAGTAAACAGTTTCAGAGATCACCAAAGAACTTCAGTAAGTGTAAACACATCTTTAAGTAAGTTCTGGATGAATTACACAACAAAGTATTAAAATCTATGGTAACTGGACGATGACATTTTTTTCAAAATCAAACTAAAAATCATATGACGACGCAAAGACACATTAATGACCATCATTTCCTGACTGTGGACAGGCACATAAAATCTGTGGTGGGGTTAAACTTGTTTTATAAGACTTTAACCTCACCTCTTTACTGTAAGATAAAATGAAATGAAACAACATAAGAAATGACCAATCACTACAATTCCAAAGGGCTGGATATGGAGTAATAATGTCAAGTATTGAATATGCAAGATTCGATGTAGTTCTATATTCCAAAAAAGGGATGTAATAAGGTGTCAAATATCCCGTTTTGTGAAAACAAAGTTCACAGAAAAGACAATTATTTAAGAATGGTTTCCGTTACCAATAAATCTATTACATGAACCGATAAACCCATCTGAGTTCGCTTGAAAGAATGTGCTATATTGACTCCAATTCCCTACAATGTAACAAAATGGGAGGCCGAAATCATTTTTAATTATTAACCTGTATGTGTTATTTTGTATCGAAGTTTTCTAACGGTGAAAAAAAAAACTTAGTAAATTTTGAAGAGGTTTGTGATATTGATAACAACTTTTTTCTGTAAGGAATTAATTGCGTTCATTCAAATCTGATGCTTTAATACAAATACAAGCAAAACGGACCAGTCAGGAAATATATAAACCATAAGAGGGTATGAAGATCACATTTAGGAATGGGAAACTAACAAAAGGAAAATCAAAATAATCTCTTTTGTAATAAAGTTTAGTTTGAAGATTGCCATTTTTATGTGTAATGTATAAATCAGGAAAAGGTGTACGAATACTATAATTATTAAAATTGTCAGTTCTATTGGGAATGTATCTTGAGCATAGCTTTCGATATTGAGATTATTTAGGGCCAAAGTATCACCAAGATATCTAAAAGTATTATTGAAATCATGCAACAGATCAACTCGCGTCTAGAATCTGCATTATTGTGGCTAGTCTATAACAGGATGGCACGGATTATTACAACAATAATACAACGTATCAGCTTTTTTGGGACTCCTCACCCCTTTGGAATTAATGTGATAAACCGCATTATTTATTCACCATAATACGGTTTCAAGTTGCTTATGGTCAGCTTCAGTTACAATTTCATATCTTTTCATTTTGCACTTAATTCATCTTCACAATAATCAGGATCAATTTCTGTGATGTGGGACGGCAGTTGTCAGTCTTTGTTTCAATACTTTTTGCCCCTAACGAAGGGCGTAAGGCCAAAACTTCGAGCCTATATTCTTTTTTTTTTTCTATACATTTTAGTTGTATTTTATTTTTAAGTAGTGCCTTTTCACTTTTAAACGTGGCTTTGGTTTACTTATTCATTATTCTTATTTGCGTTTAATCTAAGCCACTTCACATTATATATTATTTTTCACATTTCTAACATCATATATCAATATTGTGTACGTATGCAAAGTATCAAACATATATGTAGCGAAAATTTTGTGCAAAGGATGCTGGCCGGAGACCGAAAATTCAATTGTTCCCGACCCAAATACATATCTTATCTGCGGGTTTTATATCATAAAAAAGTCATATATGTTCAATATTACCGATTTTAGTGGATACAATTTCATAAAAGTCTTGTATGCAAAATAGTCATGTCCCAAAAGACTTTTTTGACAACAAATAAACCTGATATTTAAATCTATGACCTTGATATTCATAGGAAAACCACTAGCCTGGGCGCCACAAAACGCGCATGACTAGGAATATTCTTAACTTTTATGGTAACTCCAAGTTATTGAAGAAAATGTGTCCATCCCACATCGTCTCATTTCAGACCGCAACATCACGTAGACAAGGAGACCGAGAAACTTTTCGAAATAATATGGCACGACTTTGTTTGCTTTTAATTTTGGCGGGAGAAAAGAATAATAATAACATTAGTTTAATGTCAAATGTTTTTTTTTATCATGCAAAGGCCAAGTCTTCCCCGACATAAGAAGATGTCGTTTTGGAGTCCATAACAATAGGCTAATTTCAAGTTTACCGATAACCTTTATATTTTAAAACAAGCATAAGATTGATACAAAAAACAACTAGTATCCAATACTTTAACCAGCAATGTTTTTAAAGTGACAAATGTCTTTGATCTTCAACATTTATACTTGTAGGTGACCAATAGTTCAATGAAGTATATAGATGGTGTATAGGTACTATAATTGCTACAGAAAAGCTGATGCAATGACGTATGAGATACAAAATCTTTTTTAGGGCAAAGTTTTTAGATCTTAAAGGTAAAACTATTGAATAATTGTGTGGTATTATAATTCTTAACATATTCTTCTGTCTGGTATGATTTATGAACAGCATAATTTACTAAAATACTGTTTGCTGTTGTCTGTAATTCCGAAAACGTGTAATCGAAACAAATGTGATATTTGTATGATTAATATATATCAAATCAGGCTGAATATTTAAGAATGCAATATTTTTTAGCTAAAATATACCAATTTAGAGTTATTTCGGCGTGATGGAGGTCGAACTTGAAGTTCGCCTTTGACCTTCAACGTTGACATATTTAAATATTTAATATAATATTTATCATCAATGGGGAAAGTCCTAAGATTTAATTTTATATTTTACACATCGTTTCATTTAAGACTGCTTATTCCCATAACAAGCGAAAAAAACAATGATAAAATGGAGTTTTCGTGATTTATTTTGATTCTAATAGAACTATAGCGGTCCATTTTTACATTTTCTCACCTTATTTGTCCATATTTGGCTGTACACTTTACGCTAGCTGTATCAGTTTTGATTTCATACTTGATGGCGCATGTGGTACGTGGCGAGTGCTACCGAGTAATATTAGATATGAATTTGATGTTACTTCATGCTACTGAAATGAATGAAAACAAAACAGCTTATACACATCGGAATATTACGTGTGTTTGTCACTTCAACGTATTCACACTGGACAAATATGTTGTCGATTAAAAATTCAAGCATTTTGTAAACATTTTCATCTGTATATTTGGAAGCTAATTTGGAATATTGGAATCTCTACCAAGAATAATATATTTATATCTAGGTGTACCGTCTTTTTTTTTGGAAAAAAAGCGATGTATAATGTTTTTAAGTCGGAATTTTAACTGAGTATGTGGAGTATAAGTATACAGTATTGGAAAATTATAGGTTTTAATGCTATTATATTCTGATAATAGTCTTGAACTGATTGTCTCCAAAAGATCTTTCGAATTTTTCAGGATCCACGTTGAATTGATACCACTACGGGAGTAACAAGCGTTGTGGTAGGACTGCAAACCCTCTTTACTGTGAGTGTAGAAGTTAAAAGTTTAGAAAGAGGTGTGGTGGTACATTTTGCAGAACTAGCTATGTAGCTTTGTTTGTATTGATTCTGGTGGAGTTTAGGAATCTAGTACATAGACGGTAAATCATAGTCATCATCCTTGGTAGAGAGACCAAAAGAGGATAGCACAGATTTATGGTTTTCCAAAATTATAAGAAATTCGTATCTGTGATGCTTATGGAAATACATTAGTCAACACCTTATTTAGTTCACATTGTTTACATATGTCTTAGTGTTCTAGTTTTTCTTTTGTTACTCTTAATGATTATCAAATCAAAGACCGCAGTAAACTTTATTTCATGCATTGATTTGTTTTTAGAGATGTAATCAAGTGATACTGTTAAATCATAGATCAATTGGTCAATCATGATTATTAAAATGTTCAATACAAAGCTTTCAAAAATATCTCTTCATCACTCCGTTGATTGAAATCCAATGGCTACCTATGACGACATTTTTGTTTTTAATAGACTTTTTAAAATACGCGCATTTCGTTAAACAAATAATACTTTTTTTCCTACAATGACTATAATCTACCCTTAACAGACGCAACCCCAAATTTTGTTCTAGTTGTAAAATTTGAAAAATTTCAGTTATTCCGTCAATATTTTAAATACTAAAAACAATGGATTGACATCAACAAGACGCTACCAAAGTACTGTGCAACCCCTATTGTTTTGGCAATAGGGGGTTTCATCCATGACGTTGAATTAAGTACATTTATCTGTCAAAATGAGTGGTTATGAAAAATACATATTAATATTTTCAAAATGTAAAATATTCAGTTATTTTAGTTATTATGTGAACAATATATATATGCATCTTGATGAAATGATCGTAGGTGGTATGTTCTATATATTGAGATCATTTTTCGTTGTTCTATTTTTCAATTCAATTGAATGGTTATAATTCATAAACAAATGCAATTTTGAAAATTATTTTGCTTTGTGTCATTTGGTCTTTTTGTCAATGTTTTGAGGTTCAAATAAACACTTTCTATCGTCACAGCTGCTTCATAATCCTTTTCACAGATAAATACTCTGAAAAAAATACTAACAAGGAAAAAGATAAAGACAACAGTGTGCAACTAAAAGAGGAACAAAATCAAGGTATTTGTTCATTATTCCTCCAGTCGACTTACTTTTTATTTTATTGTTTTTAGTTCTTTTTATTTTCACCTATTTGTTGTTCATGTCTTTGTACTGTTTTGACTACTTATTTTACAGGTGTTTACTGGATGCAATTTTTTGCTGCTCACGTGTATTTAAAAATACTGACAAAAAAAAAACAAAAACATAAAAACAAAAAAAAAAACAAAAAAACAAAACAAAAAAAAAATAACCGTAATGGAAGCGGGATGTTGAGCCCGCTATAATATTCCTGTTTTTATCCAAAAGCCTGTACCAAGTGGGGTACTTTCTGGTTTTCACCCTGACAATGTCATTTGATCTACGGACATCCCTCCTGACTCTTCCGTTTTCCGTTTCCTTTTTACTATTGCCTAGATTTTATCAGTACGGTAATTATTTTATTACCCTTCATGCTTACTTTCGTAAACTGAGTACACATATTTTTGCCCTGAACATACATTCAAATATAAAGGTTCTTATTATCAGTAATCGACACAAACTAAAATATGAAAACAACAAAACGAAACATAGCGTAAACATAATTTCTTATAAAGAATCTTTCTAAATGCCAAAACCTTTTACAAATCACTTAATATTGATAGTACGTCAGTTTATTTTTAAATATTTAATTCCAATACAAGCTTGACAGTAGCTTGAAACTTCGACATTGAATGAAAAGACAATGACGCTAAAAAATCTGAACATCAATTTGAGGAAAACATTGGACAAACGCAGGAAAAAATAACATGCATTCGAAGTTTAAAATGTATGAAACAATACTTCAGATGGGCATTTGAGTTTAAGTATATCTTTAAATAATAAAATAGGGTTCTTTTTACTGCTACAAATTGATTAGTTTTCATTTTAGATGTGACAACAAATGAAGAAACATGTTAAATATGGAACCATCGAACGTTGATTTTCTGGTGTCAACGACAAACGTCGATTTTCTATTCATCATATAGAACATATTACATACACAATATTTTAATGAACACTCAATATTTGACAATGTCATTTAAATGACTAATTTTATTGCACCAAAATTCGAGAGAAGTTTTTAGTTTATGTCTTTTAATTTATATAGTCGTCGTGCACTATAAAAAAATCAAAAGACACAGGAGATCACCAAACTCATTTTTGAAAAGCTATATACCGTATTCCTCATGGAAATAAGAACATAAAAAGTTTAAAAGTAATTTCTATGGAGGATTTATATCAGCTGTAAACCGTGTTGTTCGAATGTAGTTCTAATTACATTTAAGGTGTTATTTTTTTCTGGACAAAAGTTAAGGACCACTTTAGAAAATATTCAATATACACAGGCAAATGTGCTACACATGTTAATCATATGGTTTGCATCATATGATTATCATATAAATTGAGCACCATATAATTATCATATTTTCGGTTTACATATAGTAATCGCATGATAATAATCATATGTTTTTCACAAACATATGATATTCATATGTTTTCAAGCCAAAATGAACATGTGAGAATCATATGATAATCATATGACTATCATATGATTGTCATATGATTACTATATGATTATCATATGAATTGACCACCATATGACTATCATATATGGCACATTTTCCTGCGTATTCGTATTAATATCAACATACGTATTTGTAAAAAAGTCTATATATTTACCACCATAATTATTAAAGCAATATTTTCAAAAACAAATACTTATACCGCTCTCAGGACGCTAAATATATTGGTTTTGTATAGTATAAACAACTTCAACAAGCAAAATGAGCATATACTCACAAAATAGTTCTTCAAATTGTCTATCGTAAGTTTATTTGTCATCTCTCATTTCCTATCTCAATAAAATGTATATGAGGGCGTATTTATATAACAAGCCGCACAAAAGTATTTTCCGAGTCAAACAAGGCTGTATGACAAACCAATTCTAGAGTTATCGGACAATGAGACAAAGTTTGCTTATTTTCTTATTTCCATATTTATTTTGGAAACAACAATTAATGTTTTATATATGAATAATTGATAAACTTTCCATTGCTATAATTGCACTCAAAATAAGGCCTACAACGTCTTTAACAAGTCTGTGTAATTCTGAAGAGTATAAAATGTTCTTCAACATCCGTGAGGGAGTAAGATTGTGGGGCTTGTATCCAAGTTGATTGATAATACCTTTTTACACAAGGAAATATTAAGTCTTTGAAAGTCAAAAGTAGTTTTATAGAAATGCTGACAACGATGATAAAGAGTAATCAAGGGAACCAAGGTTATAGCGGTAATCAAAAGAATGTGATACAGGGACAAAGACCAGACATGGGAAACAGACATACACAACAAAGAAAATAATGTAACTAAAATGATACATACAAAGTAACAAAAGCAAATGAGCAACTCGGACTCCACTAAAAATTAGTTTCTGCGGTGAAGAATAAGGGTAACACTGAACATTTTAGTTTATTGTTACCAACGTACATTGTAATGATCCAACTGGTGGACATTGATCCAAAAATTACACCAATTTAATAGTACACGTTATAAAGTTTGTATTTCTACCATGAAATGTTCGATATTGGTTGCATACTGAAAAAAAAAACTTGTGATAAAATCTCCTAAATATTATATTAGATTAGAAATAAATATATCGTCATTTTAAAGAGTAATCAAGGAAACCAATGTTATAGCGGTAAACAAAAGAATGTAATCCAGGGACAAACATCAGACATGGAAAACACACATAAACAACAAAGGACATAAAGTAACTACCTATAAAGTAACAAAAGCAAATGAGCTCTCCACTAAAAACTGGGAGCATGGACCAGGTGAACCGGTAGGGCAAGCGTCCTCTGCTTTTCTAGGAACACCCGCCGAGTTGCTCATAAATAGTAAAGTCAAGGGTAGACAAACGAGGAAAGGAAAACTATGACCCATTGACCAAATCAGTTTTCATGGTGCTGATGGATACACCATAACGATCAACGAGTTCATGATGACGACCATAAAACTTTTGTAGTGATGACTTCAATCTTGCAGCAACATAACCCTGCTCCCGAAATCTATTTGTTCGAATTTAAGCGCGATAAAAAAAATAGGCGTAGTTTCGGCAAACTCTGGCATAATGTATAAATTGTGATATGAACACTCCATAAGCAGGTGCTGAGGGGATGTTGCCACAGATGAAAGGAAAGTTGACAATTCTGAATAAAAAGTCATCACGTTTGTCGATTTCTAAGGGTAGGTCAAGATATGAGGCTGACTTCACAGTTTCTGTAGTACCCTTTATCACAAGTTCCTTTGAGTAGATGCGATGTATTAAATCCCCAAAATTAGGATTGTTTAAAGATAATACGTCATCTATATAGCGGAAACAGAGACTAAAGGATCTAGCTGAACGATATTCTTTCTTTCGGATCAGATCAGCTATAAAGTCAGCTATAAAGAGTTGAAAAATCATAGGTTTTAATGCTATTGTATTCTGATAATAATCTTGAATCGAGGGTTTTAATAGATCTTTTGAGTTTTGCAGGATCCACAACAAATTAATACCACAACGGGAGTAACAAGGGTCGTGTTAGGACTGAAGACCATCTGTGAGTATAGAAATTCAAAGTTTTGAAAGCGGTTTGGTGGTACATTTTACAGATCTAGATATGTAGCACTGTCTGTACGGACTCTCAGTGTTTAAAAGAATATCTTAATTTTCGAACGGCGTAATAGTTTTCCAAATACTTTGATATTGTCAAATAATTCAAGAAAAAAAGTACAGTTCTTTTTGGACAAAATCAAAACATAGACAATATCTGGATTTATGTAAATTTGATTGAATAATCTTTTAATAACCTAAGATTTTCACAACAGGGATAACATGAATTTATTTTCTCTTATAAATCTTTAACGTCTTCTAAGGATGTCAAAGTCTTGTTTTGTTTAAGAACCATACCATTTAAATTTCCAACACTGCCAAACATTTAGATTCATGTTGCTGACAAAACCATCGAACAAACGTCAATCTTTTACGTACGTTATTATACTACATGTATAGTTCGTTCTGTAAACAGATCGGCATCCTGTTTTTTTAAATATGGTCCTGACTTGGTACATACATTTCAAAAAAAGTCTGAATATACCGGTGGTTATTAAAAGCTATGCTATAGTGTCATAATTGGTAAATCAGTGGTCATATCAGTACAAGGAATAATTTACTAAATGCAATCATTGCTTGTTGTTTTAGAACACACTGTTTTTTTTCAACGAAAGACTGATACAATGTATCTGAAAAAGATTTTGGTAAGACACCTTTTTCAATTATAAAAGGCTATCGTAGAACCTCGAGATTGAGGACTTCAAGGCTAAACCATCTGACTGTTGTTACAAAAACTCTCCATTCAAATATGGTCCTTCCGGTCATGTTGTTAAGGGAAATTTAACCATCATCGAAAACGAATCTTTAAGTAATATCCTTTCTAAAGGTCCCAAGTACCGTGAACCATCCTCCATAAATTGGAATTATAATTTAAAGTTCTTATGGATGCCGTGGAGGACTATGCAAGAATATGGATAAAAACAAGAAGAAATTGATTCTCTGTCAGAGTGGTTAAAGGCCGTGAGGTCTTTAATTTTGAAACGAATGAAATGTTTAAATAGGTCAATGAGTGCCAAGGCTACATCAGTTTTCAAAGACCCCGATGTAGCAAAAACATTGTCTACTATACATGACAAATATGTTGTCGTACCAGCAGACAAAGATCAAACCAACATTGTTTTTGTCTGCAAAACATTTTACATCCAATGGTTATTATCAGAGGTAGACGTAGAAAATAACACCAGTGATAAGACCTATACTGCTACCACACTCTCCAAAGAAGATATTGTGGACAACCATAAATCTGTGCTATGCTCTTTTGGTCTCTCTACCAAGGACGATGATTGTCATTTACCGCCTATGTACTGGATTCCTAAACTCCACAAGAATCCATACAAACAACGTTTCATAGCTGGATCTGCAAAATGTACCAATAAACCTCTTTCAAAACTGTTACGACAAACGTGATGACTTTTCATTCAGAATTGCCAGCTTTCCTTTCATCTGTGGCAACATCGCTTCGGCTCCTGCGTATGGAGTGTTCATATCACAACTCATTACGTTATGCCACAGCTTGCCGAAACTACGCAGACTTTTTGTATCGCACCAGAACTCTAATAAATAGGCTTCTGGAACAGGGTTATGTTGCTACAAGATTGGTCATCACTACAGAAGTTTTATGGTCGTCATCATGAACTCGTGGATCGTTATGGTGTATCCATCAGCAACATGAAAGCTGATTTATTCATAGTTTTCCTTTCCTGGTTTGTCTCTTCCGGACTTTACTATTTATGAGCAATTCGGCGGGTGTTTCTAGGAAAGCAGAGGACGCTTACCCTACCGGTGCACCTGGTCCATGCTCCCAGTTTTTAGTGGAGTCTGAGTTGCTCATTTGCTTTTGTTACTTTGTATGTATGATTTTGGTTGCTTTATGTTCTTTGTTGTGTGTGTCTGTTTTCCATGTCTGGTTTTTGTCCCTGGATTACATTCTTTTGATTACCGCTATAACCTTGGTTCCCTTGATTACTCTTTCTCAACTGTCAAAGAGGGTCTGCAGTCCTACCACAACACTTGTTACTCCCGTAGTGGTAATAATTCAATTTGGATCCTGAAAAATTCGAACGATCTTTTGGAGACAATCAGTTCAAGACTATTATCTGAATATAATAGCATTAAAACCTATGATTTTTCAACACTGTATACTTCTATTCCCCATACTCAGTTACAATCAAGACTTAAAAACATTATACATCGTTGTTTTTTTTTTCTTCAAAAAAGATGGTTCACCTAGATACAAATATATAGCTCTTGGTAAAGATTTCTCATACTTTGTAAGAAATAATTCCAAATCATCTTCCAAATATATAGAGGAAGATGTTTACAAAATGCTGGAATTTTTTATCGACAACATATTTGTCCAGTGTGGTGGACGTGTTTTTCAACAACGGTCGGCATTCCAATGGGAAGAAATTGTGCTTAATTACTTGCTGACCTATTCCTTCACTCTTATGAGGCTTACTTTATAGCAGATCTGATCCGAAAGAAATAATATCGTTTGGCTAGATCCTAGAATGCTAAATGCTAGAATCAGCAATACTCTAAAAACTTCATTTTCTTTATTCAGTGTAGGGTAAAACAATTCTGAACAAAAACTCTAGGCCCCTTGATATGGCTAAATTTCAAAATGACAGAAGTGATTTCTGCACCTGTCTTCTTTCACTTTACCGTTCTTACTTAGAAGGCACATAAGGTATGTTGGTATTTTTATGAGAGTGAAGGTAAAAGGTGACCATCATAATGATACCCCTCTAACAATATCTGTACGGATGTAAAAAAAAATTGTGAGCCTTATAAAAAGCTGAATTGAACATAGAAAGTAATGGAGACCAGAAATAGTGTTATTACACCTTTATTATCATGCACTAAATACCTCTCAACATGACCCAATACTAATGAAGCTGTCTGTTCAAAGTTCTGCAACACTTCGGCAACCATTCCGCAGATACGCCGCCAGTCAGAGTCAAATTTGCAAAAATCAACACTCTTAGATCTAAGAAATCGACCTGGACTTAAAAACTCCACATTCTTTTAAGAATTAAAATGTAACTGAGTGGTTCTTGATTCTGCGTTTAAAGAATGGGTAACATTTGTTGAAAAATATTATCTGTTAACTAACGCCGTTGGCGATAATATTAAGTTAATTACGTATCAATCTTACATGTATGAAGGTGCAATAAGTGACTTTTTAAACAGTATTTCTATTTACTTTTGTTACTTTGTAATTATTATTTTGGTTTTTTTCAAGTTGTTTGATCTATGTGTACATTTTCCAAGGCATGTCTGGTCTTTGTCCATGGATACATTCTTTTGATTTCCGCTAGAATATTGGTTCCCTTGATTACTATCTATTCCATGATAACGACATGTAACCTGGGCTATAAGAGATAATCCGGCAATTATTGAAAAGTAGCCATGACTGAACAAAACTTAAGAGTCAGGTTTGGAGTGCGATCAAATAACTAAATCATAACACCACTGAAAAAAATTTTGTTTCTCCAAGCCAAACACCCATGGACATAAAATACTACAAATGTAAAAGGCAAGGACATCTGGCAAGAAATTTTATGACAAGACAAGTTCCACATCACATTTATTCAGTAAATATGGCTCAAACAAATTATTATATCTGTCATGAAATTGGGCACTTCCAAAAAAATTGTCCTAAAATACAAGAGAGATATTTAAATAGATACAGAAATTTAAACTAAAGGCCTCTCTTCGTGCTAAAGGCAATGGAGATAAACAATTAAATAGGACAAGAAAAAGTAAAACGAAATGAAAAACAAAACAATGAAGATTAATGAAATAAATTCTTTAGATTCACCAAATTCATTTTTTGTCAAAAAAGCGTCACTCCAAGATGTAAACGGAAACTTGTTGGAAAAAGGATGGAATAAAATTCTATTAAGATTTTTTGTCGTCTAAAATATGAATAGAAATGTGATTTTGGGAAGCGGCTTTTCATAACATAGGGAGTAAAGGGTTATTTTGACCTTAATAGTATCAGAATAAGCAAGTTGCTTAAAAGCACTTGTTTGAAACCACAGAGTTTTAATGTATGTGTAGCTAAGATAAATCACAATTCTAGTTTTTTTAAAAAAATTTTTGCAACTGTCTGCCTTAGATTTGAGCTACATAAATTTTGAAACTGGATTAATAGTGAGTAAGTTGACAAGGAAAACAGAATATCGATTATGATTTTAAAAAGTAAAAAAATAAAAAGGTTTTATAGTGGGACAAGTTCAAAATATTTAAAAGTTTTAAGTAGCAGTCTTTCTAAAAATCAAAGAGACGGTGATTCATACATGTCATGTCCAAAAGCAACCGAATTCAGTCTTATTACTGATCACATAACAAGTCTTGGTTTTTTGTTAGGATGTTGCGCTTTTGAGATAAAAAAATCTATAGATTGTATGGGTCATTCTCAAAAATGTGCAATGGTGTTGTCCCTGTAAGCTGGTGGATGGAAATTATTTAATAAATATAAATAATATTTTGTTTTCTGACGTGTTTTGGCCTAAAGATTGGAAAAATATATGAAATCATAACATATATATGGTAAAATTTCTTTATTTGTGTTGTTTGTTTGTTTGTTTGTTTTTTGTTTTGTTTTTTGTTTTGCATCTCCCTGGCACACTTTTCAATCTTTACAATGGTCTAGGAAAATTTAAAAGTGCATGAAATATAACACATAAAGCCAATAATTTAGCATGTTGATATGTAAATTTGATTTTGTAACATTCAAAAATGCGTATATCTTATAAACATGTTGATTGTTATTCCCCCTTTTGTTTTCTTTGGTATAACAACAAAGAAAGGTGAGGGGCGTGGCTTGTCTTGCTTTGAATAATAACTCAAAAAATAGTTTTACCCTTCCAAATAATCCAACATAATCAAATTACAGATGATGTTTGCAGTAGAAATGTTACAATGATATAAAGTCAAAATATGTTAGTACAACTGATTGCGTACATTTTTTACAGTCTTTGGTCTAACATTGATATACAGTCAATAAAAAAACTAAATTAATTAATTCTTACCGCTGAAATACCACAATAAGTGATAGAAATTTATGACATGTGTTTTTTTTTTTTAAGAAGGGTGCATTTATTTAAATATTGAACGGAAATTTTCGTATGTTCGTCCAGGGTGTAACAGTCCTTGGTGTAACAAGAAAAACATTTACTCAAAGGGCTCAATGCATAATACGAAAGACTTTTTATAAAGAATTGTATATTTAAAGATGGAAAAGGAAATGTACAAAGAAACAATATTTATAATTGATAACACCGAAGAAATTAAAAAAACAAAGCCGAGACAGTAATTCTATATTATTTTAGTTCGTGTTATATGTAAGACAATGTTTGTTTGACCGTAGACAATTATTTTGTTTGTCAACGGACATTTATGCAGTAATAATCCATTTTGTTTATCATTAACTTTATATTTTTCAAATTAATTATATTTTTATCAATTTACACATTTCTTATTTATGAATCAGATATTCCTATTACTGTCTCTAGTGATAACTATGTTACACCAAAGACAGAATGTGTTACATCAAAGACAATTATTTTGTTATTCCATGGACATTTATCCATCAATGGTCCATTTTATTTGTCATATGATATAGTTTACCTTGAAAAAAAAACAACTAAAATTTTGATCAATTAACTTCTCAATTGCAAATCAAATTTCATTAGACTATTCCTTTTGACGGAAAATCGTTTTGCAATATTTATGTTGTACCAAAGACGACATTTGTTACACAAAAGACATTTATTATGGTATCCAATTGACATTTATGAATGAATGATGCATTTCTTTCTTTTCTAGATGATATTTGAATTAAAGTGTGTGTTTTGGCTTTTGTATCCCCTATCTAAATTGATTGTATTTTATTGTGTACGTTGTTGGTGTCACATTCGACTGAACAGGAGCTGGTTTCGAAATCTTAAATGCTGCTATCTTGCTATTAGAATGTGGAGTTATCAAAGGGGATATAGATATTAAAATGTTCGAAAATGGTTGCTGTTTTAGGATTATAATCATAAATCTTGGGACGATGCCATTAATTGTGGAAGGAAAGCACTATTCGATCACAAGAACGGGCATTTTCATATGTGGATGAGTAACATTAAGAAGTGCTTGCTTCCCATTTCACCAATATATCTGACTTGTTTCTTGGCGTATTTTGATAAAACAAACTTTTTGGAAAGAGCAGTTTGTGTGTAGATGATGTCATATATTTCATGACGTAATGATAAGATCAAAGCGTATTACAATATAACAAATGTCTTCCCGTTCATGTGGACATTGTAAAAATGGAAAGAAATCGATTGAAGACAAAATGTTAGACATTTTTTTTAAGTTATGCGAACAGCTTTTTTTAATCGGGACTTTTATTAACTATATTGACAATTTATTATATAACCCCAATGAAAAAATATATAAAATATTCGATCAGTCTTTTTGTTAAAAGCCTCTTTGTCCGTATTTCAATTATGTCACAAATCTTAATTTTTTCGACGTTGGCCATTGGCTACTTTCTTACTTTCTTGCTTACGGTTGTAAAATATAACAACGAATATTATTTTTATCAAAGTATATTCATGCTTAAAGGACTGTATAATTATTCATACTATCATGTTTATTTTTAAAAAAAATAATGAGTTTTAATGCCTATTAGTAGATAAATACGCACATATGTTGTGATGTCACGTTGTCTTTTTCACGACGTTTTCTTCACGTTGCGTGCTACCCGGTCTTTCTCAAAAGCTTTTTTGTTAGCTTTGAGGGAACTGATAACAATGAAATTTTGAGTTTTACATGTATATATGCTGCAGATAGTATATTCTAAAAATAATGGTACTTGGTTGAACATGTATCTTAGCGCAGCATTTTGTCTGTGTCTAACCAAAATGTCACAACATCTGAAATTTGTATTTTTTATTTATTCATGCGTACACCATCGAAATTCGAACGAAATGTTCAAAAAGGCAAATAGTGTAGAGTCGATTTCTTCATGTACTTAAAAATGCATTCATCCTCCTCTTTGGTTTTATCATTTCATTTTTTCTTTGGCTTAACAAATGAGTTTTATATATATATATATGTGTGTGTGTGTGTGTGTGTGTGTGTGTGTGTGTGTAAAACCGTGTCTAACAAAAATGTCACAAAGCGCATTTTTGACGTTTCCAAAGTAACGTTCTGTTTGGCGACGTAAATGCTCTTAACGTCAATTTTAAAAACAATAAAAAGTATTGAAAAGTTACGATGCTATATTAAATTAATACGACTGTGGATGTAATAAATAAAACAAAATACGATTTTAGCGAATCTGATAACATAATGAAAGAAATGTTGAAAAGGAAAGAAAACAGGAAAAAGAAAGCCCCCCTCCCCCCTTGCGCACACTCCTGTCTGTTCGTATGTAATGATGTCCTGGTGAAATCGGGATCAGCGTGTCTGCATTAAAGTATTTTAAAGTGTGTAGACAAAAGACATCCGGAATCTGATTGGAAAATGCAGGCAGAATTATTAATGAGGAATCCAATGAAGAATCCAATTAAATAAAAAAAATTGAAAAAAAGTTATGAAAATGATTTAAGGCGTTGCCCAACTTGCCCCCCTATAACATGAAGGTCCAAAACGCATAACATCTGCTGTACATTTGTTTACCCGAATTAAATAAAGAACACATTAAAAATAGAATAATTAAAATGGAAAAAAAACCAATGTACATGGGTTTTAATAAAACACGTATTTTTACCCTTAAGTTTTTGGTTCCTTTTTCGGATAATTAAATGATAAAACATGTCATGTGTGTTATTTTATGTAAAAAAAAATAAATAAGCACACTTCTTTTTACATGTAACAATTAAAGAACGATGTACGTCGCAATACAAAAAAGACGTCGAAATTTTGCAGATTTCGACGTTACTAAATATGACATCAACACCGTATGCTACGTCACAGTGTTTGATAGGCGGTTAATATTCTTGAAAATCGTCCTTGGTATAACAAATTTGTCCACGGTATAGCACACGGTAAAAAAGTTCAATAATTGCATGAAGAAACATTTCTTTTTAAAATTGTTACTGTATTGATGCTTCACAATAACATTATGGTGCCATAACAGAAATTCAAAGAATATTTTGAAACCAGGCATTATTCTGGGGATTTTACGTGGTTAATTTCGACTACATTTCGCACCTGGATATGAAAAAGACCATTACCAAATATACTGAAACTGAAATGTAGTTTTTTTCATAGTTTTGAACCCATATTACATTGCAAACTGTCTAATGTTTAAAAATGGTCTATATGACTTATTCTTTTCTTCTAATAACTTAAACAATCTATGTTATACCGAAGACGTTTTGCTTGTGAATTTAAATACACATCTTAACTTTTGACGGATTTGTTCTCTACTTACTGTGGAGACACTTGGGACGATGAATATTTGGAATCCGCAGACAAAAATAAAACCTTGAACCATTCGTTTTTGCAAATTTTTTTTTAAAACACCAACCCAGGAATTCCACATATTTTGAGACTGATCCGTACATGAAATTTGCACTTGGGAAGAGTTCTCGTTCTTGATTTGGCTTCCTTTGGTTAATTTCAGTGGGAGGTGAATGTATGATTTTCTTTAAAGCGCAGATGTAAATGCAGAAAAGATTGCTATTTTGTGAAAGTATAGCATATGTAGAATGAAAAAGCAAAGTTTGTTTGATGGGTTTTCTTCATCATGACTGGACTAGTACTTTAAAAGATTCCTAAATGATAGATAGGAAAATAGACTTACTGCGAAATACCAATTCCATGTACATGTACAATCTATATGATTTTAATCTGAAATGCGCAACAAAAAAATGAAAAACTAAGACTGGTTACATGTATGTGATGAGAAACATTTCAGCGATGAACTACTGGTACCACCAAGGCGAACTATATCAATCTGAGGAGTGTAGATGGTGGTGTCCAAGGCGACCTATATCAATCTGAGGAGTGTAGATGGTGATGTTCCGAAATTCAAATCAATTATTCGGAACATTGTCTTCGCCGTGCACACAGGTATCTTCTCCGTCACATATTACCTCCTTTCCGTAACGATTTGTCTTTCCCGTAACAATGATAAAAACTGTTTTTAGGGTAAACAATGCATTTAAAATGATGGAATTACGGCTAAATAGATGACGAAATAATTTATGAGAACATGCTATTTTTTTCGATTAAAAAAACTCCATATTCCTATATAAAGACAAATTTCTTTCTCGAAAAAAGACTTATCTTTGGAAAAAAATAATTATTTTCAAGTCAATTGCACTAAATTAAAAGCTAAATCATTTCAAATGTTCTAAGTAAGGCTATAAATGTGCCCTCTTTCTACTTCTTAAGTGTTTTAATAAGGACTAGTTAATTGGTTCAAAAACTCGATTTAAATTTTGTGACGGTATAGACGGGTCACTGATGCCCCATGTGGGTGTAACCCGCGTATAAGACAAAAACCTAGCAAAATTAGCTTGTCAAACATTATTTTAATATCAACTAAACATTTTTCTACGGACATAGACTAGAAAGAGTTTTTAAAAAAAGGTTCTGAATCAAAGAGGTTTATTTTTTGAATTTGCAAGTTTCAGGAAGAATTACCTTCATGGGCTAGGAGGGTCCATAGTGCACCCCCACTCATCAACTTCATGATGATTTTTAGGTGCCTTCATACCTCCAATTACTGAATCAATTGATCACCAAAGAATATTCTCGGATTTTTTTCAATATAAGCCTATATTTGCACTCCACTGACACAAAAAGCCAAGATTTTTGTGACTTCATTGTTCAAGCGTCTAAGTCTTTTTAGGACATCATGTGTAACAAAACTAAATATATATAACAAGGTATCATCATGTTGCCCAATGTCTCTGCTTTGTAATGGCATCAAAAACGTTGCAGTCTCATGTAGGGTTTGAAAAAAAACAAATGTATGTACCCCTACCACACCAAAAAATCGTTGAAATGGACATAATTTTCAAAGACAAATCAATACCGATTATATGATATATTCCTATATTTCACCTATTGCATCCGAAATCTTCATTATAATAGGTTATTGCAGGACCTCGAGATCGAGAACTTCAAGGCTAAATCACCTGACTGTTCTTGCATAAACTCTCCATTCAAATATGGTCCTTCCAGTATCGATATTACGGGGATTTAAACATCATCGAAAACGAATCTCTTCATAAGATCATTTCTAAAGGTCCCGTGGCCCACTCTCCATCAACTAGAATTTTAACTTTAAAGTTCTTATGGATGCCATGGAGGACTACGCAGAAAAAGGATAAAAAGAGAACAAAAATACATTGATTCACTGTCAGAGTGGATAAAGGCTGTGAGGTCTTTTATTTTGAAACATATGAAAGTGTCAAAGCATTGGCATTCATTAGTGTCAATGTTGTATCAATTTTACAAGACATCAACATAGCAAAAACATTGTCTACTATATATGACAAATATGTCGTACCAGCAAGCAAAGACCAAAACAATATTTTGTTTTAATTTTTTGTCTGCAAAATGTATTACATCCAATGTTTATCATCAGAGGTAGACCTAGAAAATAATATCAGTAATAAGACCTATACTGCTACCACACTCTCCAAAAAAGAGATAGTGGAAAACCATTAATCTGTCCTATCTTCTTTTGGTCCCTCTACCAAAGATGAAGATTGTGATCTACCGTCCTTTGTACTGGATTCCTTAAAACCTATGATTTTTCAACACTGTATACTTCTATTCCCCATACTCAGTTAAAATCCCGACTTAAAAACATTATACATCGTTGTTTTTCCAAAAAAGATGGTACACCTAGATACAAATATATAGTTCTTGGTAGAGATTCCTCATACTTTGTAAGAAATAATTCCAAATCATCTTCCAAATATACAGAGGAAGATGTTTACAAAATGCTGGAATTTTTAATCAACAACATATTTGTCCAGTGTGGTGGACGTGTTTTCAACAAACGGTCGGCATTCCAATGGGAACAAATTGTGCTCCTTTATTTTCTGACCTATTCCTTCACTCTTAAGAGGCTGACTTTATAGCTGATCTGATCAGAAAGAAAGAATATCGTTTGGCTAGATCCTTCAATCTCAGTTTTCGCTATATAGATGACGTATTATCTTTAAACTATCCTAATTTCGGGGATTTGATACATCGCATCTACCCTAAAGAACTTGTGATAATGGATACTACAGACACTGTGAAGTCAGCCTCATATCTTGACCTACACTCAGAAATCGATGTTAAAGGAAAACTATTGACCAAATTTTACGACAAACGTGATGATTTTTCATTCAGAACTGTTAATTTTCCTTTATCTGTGGCAACATCCCTTCGGCTCCTGCGTATGGAGTGTTCATATCACAACGCATACGTTATGCCAGAGCTTGCCGGAACTACGCAGACTTTTTGTATCGCGCTAGAACTCTAACAAATAGGCTTCTGGAACAGGGTTATGTTGCTACAAGATTGAAGTTATCACTACAGAAGTTTTATGGTCGTCATCATGAACTCGTGGATCGTTATGGTGTATCCATCAGCACCATGAAAACTGATGTATTCAACGGGTCATAGTTTTCCTTTCCTCGTTTGTCTAACCCGACATGACTTTATGAGCAACTCGGCGGGTTTTTCTAGAAAAGCAGAGGACGCCTACCCTACCGGTGCACCTGGTCCATGCTCCCAGTTTTAAGTGGAGCCCGAGTTGCTCATTTACTTTTGTTACTTTGTATATAATTTTAGTTACTTTATGTTCTTTGTTGTGTATGTCTGTTTTCCATGTCTGGTCTTTGTCCCTGGATTACGTTATCTTGATTACCGCTATAACCTTGGTTCCCTTGATTACTCTTTCACAAAATCATACATGTACAAGTATAGCACAATAGACTTTTGAACTATTTTTATATTCCAATAATTTGAAGATATTTCAGCTTATCATTCTTCTTTATGTATAAATACTAGTACTAGAATAGTTAATAAAAATGAGGCTTTTGTTTAATAAAGTATTTCTAATTGCTACACAATGTAGAAGATCTGTTTTTGCTGTAAGTGGTTTATGTTTTTTTTGTTCAGTAGTACAGAATAGTTTTGTATTTGTTTTTATTACTATGATTTAATAATTATCCAATTTTATAATTAATAAATATATTCATATTAATTACTTAAAACGTTAGAGTGATAAAGAATAAAATCATAAATATAAAATTCAAAGTTTTAAATAAAGTTTATTGATGTTAAATTTCTGTTAAAAAGAGTAATCAAGGGAACCAAGGTTATAGCGATAATCAAAAAAATGTAATCCAGGGACAAAGACCAGACATGGAAAACAGACATAAACAACAAAGAACATAAAGTAACTAAAATCATACATACAAAGTAACAAAAGTAAATGAGCAACTCGGACTCCACTAAAAACTGGGTAAGCGTCCTCTGCTTTTCTAGAAACACCCGCCGAGTTGCTCATAAAAAGTCAAGTCCGTGGTAGAAAAACGAGGGAAGGAAAACTATGACCCGTTGAATAAATCAGTTTTCATGGTGCTGATGGATACACCATAACGATCCACCAGTTCGTGATAACGACCATAAAACTTCTGTAGTGATGACTTCAATCTTGTAGCAACATAACCCTGTTCCAGAAGCCTATTTGTTAGAATTGGTAAAATTTTATTACATTTTTACAAATTTTTAATGATTCAACTTTATTATATTCTTACATATTTTAAAAAATGTGCTGTTTTCCATATAAAAAAGGGATAAAATGTTCCATTTATCAACTTCACTAATTAATCTCAACAGCTGAACACTTATAAAAAAAACATTTTAATTGTAACAGTTATAAAAACATCTATTGTTTTGATA
The DNA here is from genome assembly GCA_037379345.1 of Perna viridis. NCBI lineage: Eukaryota > Metazoa > Mollusca > Bivalvia > Mytilida > Mytilidae > Perna > Perna viridis. Next base: position 786,409 of record CM074522.1, read on the forward strand.
TAAGCATCTATTAAAATATTTTTGTTGGTATTCAAGGAATAGGTAATATATAAAATGTTGGCATTCGAGGAAGACACCAATAAGATAAAGATGCATAAAACATATCTGATCAATGCAGGCGCTTAGTTTTTCCTTTTAGGGTGACAATTACTATAAAATCGGAAAAATGAGAAATTTCAGAATTTTCTTCTAAATCACCCGTTATTGTCTTTTTTCAGAATTCCGTAGTTTAAACAAGCTTTTATGCCATACAGTACATTAATGTTATGTCTAAGTTTCAAAATGAGCCTAAGCAATAAATATTTGAACTTTTTCATGTCATGTCAGAAAATGCCACCCCTACCCATGAAAAAAATGCCTCAACATGAATTTAAATGTTAATTTTTAGCAAACAAAGGGTGTGCAATAAAGATGTTGGGTTCTTTTGTTTAATTTAGCGATGTATCTAACATATCTTCTCATTTCAGGCGCCATTTTTTTCAGTTTCAATGTGATAATAATAAATTTTTCACAGAAAGGGGAATTTTCGGAATTTAATATTTTTCTTCAATTTCACCAATAATTTTTTTTCAAATACCATACTTCAAACAAGCTTTTGTACATCAAACACAATTATATAGTGTATTAGCTTTCTAATGAGCCCTAGTAATAAATATTTGAACTTTTCCAAGACCAATTAAGTGAAAAATTGCCACACCTACAATAAGAAGAATACCTCAACATGGACCAGAATGTTAATTGTAAGCATATTATCGATGCAAAAAAGGCATGTTGGGTACTTGTGTTTTATATATCGATGTATTAAACATACGTTCTCATTTCAGGCGAGTATATTTCAGTTTGAAGCTGACAATAATTAGTTTTTCATAAAATGGGGAATTTTCGAAATTTTATATGTTCTTCCGTCTCACATGTAATGGGTATTGTTTTTCAAGTTACCTACTCCGAACAAGCTTTTTTCTATTCAAAAGTTCGTACTGTCAAGATTTTTAGTTTACCTCTAATTCCGAATGTGTCATGGAGGTACACTCTACTTCGCTTGCAAGATAAGTCATCGATATTACATAATAATCAACTTCATGAAGTAATTTTTGATCATGCATTGCGATACTACTGACTCTGTACTATCTTCCGCACATCTATTCCAAGAGACTTTCAGTTCAGTTATTTAATTTCTCTGTCATTGTTGTACGTAGACCCATATGATACGATAAAACCCGAGACCATTTATCTTTCTTGTAAAGGTGTGTTCGACTGAAAACTGTTGACGTCAAATATATTGAGGGTCTAAAGGAGTGGTCAAAATGAATACCAGTCGAGACGAACAAAACAACGATGAAGGTGCAAAGGAAATTACTGTAGAAACATTATATGAGTTAATGGTGAAAATCAATAATAGATTAGATGTAATAGAAACAAGCGTCACGAAAATAGATAAGATTGGAGAAACTTTAAACAACCTTATTAAAAACTTCAATCATATGAAAATAAAAGTGACCGAGATTGAATCTTCAGTTGAGAATCTGAAATCGACGAATAAAGTCCGTGATGGTGAAATACAAGTTGTTAAAACAAACACTTCGATTATAAACAGAGAATTGAATGAGGTCAAAAGCACTTTAGACTTGAATAAAAATGATCTTCAAGGCTTGAGCAATATTTTTGACGATCTAAAGAAAAAACAGGAAAATTCATCAACATTTATTAAAGAAATCAAAGACAAAGTCTCGACGATAACGAACGAGCTAGATGATCGCGCTACTGAAATGGAACATGAAATGAGACGAGCTATACACGATGCGAGGGAGCAACATGAAGAATTAAAGACTACAGTGCTGGACCTACAATGTAGGTCAATGAAGTACAATTTAATTTTCACTGGGCATAGAGAGCACCAAGACGAAGACACAGAATTGATCGTCCGTTCATTTATCAGAAACGAACTTCGCATAAATTACCATATAGAGCTTGGTAATGTCCACCGTTTCGGAACTAGCACCAGACCGGGCCGTGGAAACAAGGGAAGACCTAGACCTATAATTGCTCGTTTCATCTTCGTGAAAGACCTTGAGGCAGTATTATCAAATGCCTATAGATTAAAAGGGACACACTTCGGGATTAACCGTCAATTCCCGGAATCAGTAGAACAAGCAAGACGTAGTCTTTACCCTATAATGCGACAGACGAAAAATCAAGGATGCAAGGTCAAACTTGTAAGATATGTCCTTTATGTTGATGGAGAAGTATATAACGATTACCCGGAAGAAGCATATGAACATGACTTAAGTACTACCTGACCAAAGTTGTTATATAGTGACAAAGCTAAGATGACTCCCGAACAAAGACCTGGTAATAAGCGACGAAGAACCTCATCTACACCGCATAGATATTAGGAACCCCTAGGAGATAAAGAAATTGATGCTGAGAACACAATTGATAGCGACATTGACTATTGTAATTTAAAATTGGTAACTATTAATTGTGGTGGTGTTTTGAAAAAAGCTAATTATCCAGAATTTGTAGAATATGTTAGTAAATATGATTTTATTAGTATTGTTGAATCTAAAACTGACGATTTATATGAAATAAACATACCAAACTTTAAATTTATTCTAAAAAAACAGAAAGAAAATTAGTAGAGTAAAATCAGGTGGTATAGCTTTTGGGTTTAGATCAGAGTATGAAAAATATATAGAAAGCATTGACTCAAATAGTAAACTTGTATCCTGGTTCAAAATTTCAAAATCCTTGCTTAAATCTACTGATGATATAATTATTGGCAATATTTATATTTCCCCTGATAATTCTAAATACAGATCTGAAGATCCCTATTCAGAAATAGAGCAAGAATACATGAAATTTTCAAGAAACTACCCTTATGTTATTTTGAATGGAGATTTTAATAGAGGACAGGAACTGCAAAGGACTTTTTTGAAATTTCAGATAATATTCATACTCCCTATGACAATGGTGTAAATTATGCAAATTTGTTGCCTAACAATGGTATGTTGTACAACAGAAATAGTATGGACCAAGTGAAAAACAATTATGGAAACCAGTTAATTGAATTTTGTAAAAACCATAATCCGTTTATCTTTAATGGTAGAACTAATGGTGATTTGGCAGGAAAATTTACATGTAGAGCGTCAAGTGTTGTTGATTATTGTATATGTTCTGTTGATATTTTGCCACTTATTGAATCATTTCATGTGCTTGACTTCTTATCATTGCTATCAGATGCTCATTGTCCTCTCTCTTTAGCTTTAAGATTTGTAACCCCCATCAAGAACGCAACAGCAGGTTCCAGTCAAGGTGGTGGCAGCGACAGAAAGATAAAGAGATGGAACAACGAACAAACTAATGAATATATAGAAAATATTGATCCTCAAATTGTGGATAGAGTGCTTCAAAATGTTACTCATATTGATAGTGAAAACATGACCCAACAGCTTATTAATAATATGGTTCAAGATATAAATGATATTCTTCTTAAACCAGCAGAAAAAGTATTTGGTGTGTTTTATCCAAATAAGCAATCGCCGAATTCAGCTGCTCATAAAGATGATAAACCCTCGTTTTCAAAGGAATGCAGGGTAAAACGAAAAAGCTTCCGAAAAGCTAAGAGACGATATAAAAATCTTAGAAATAATGAAATAAGAAATGATTTAAAAACAAAAGAAAGGGCTTTTAACTCCGAAATGAATAAAGCCATCACTGAGCACCGTCGCCAAAATGTTATAAGAGAATAAGAGAATAATTTTTTCAAAGATCTGAATAGCAATGATGATGAAGATGTTACTGTTATACCAGAAAATGTAGACAATTCTTTGAATAATATTATCAATGATGAAATTACTGGGGATAAAATTTTGAAATGTATAACGAAGTTAAAAAATGGTAAGGCCAGTGGCGACGACCTTATCATTAACGAATATATAAAAAATACTACTCATGCTCTCATGCCAATTTATGTTAAAGTATTTAATGTAATTTTTGATTCAGGAATAATACCAGAAATATGGTTAACTGGAAACATTCTTCCATTCTATAAAAATAAAGGAGTTAAATCTGACCCCAAAAATTATAGGCCCATCACTATTCTTAGTTGCATGGGTAAACTTTTCACATCGGTATTGAATAATAGGTTGACGTCTTTCTTAGAAGATTTCTCTCTCTTAAATGAGAATCAGTTTGGTTTCCGACGATTATTCTACTATTGACAGCATTTTTTCATTACATTTGCTTTTTGAACTATTAAAAAAAAAAGAAAAAAGAAGAATCCATTCTGTGCATTTATAGATTTTGCTAAAGCTTTCGACACAGTTTGGCGCCCAGGTTTATGGTCAAAATTATTAGAATCATCGATTGATGGCAAGATGTATAATGTTATTAAAAATATGTATAGTAATATAAAGTCGAGAATATTTAATGGTGTAGAATACTCAGATTTTTTTCCCATGTAATATTGGAGTCAGACAAGGGGAAAACTTTTCCCCTATATTGTTCTCTCTTTATGTGAACGATTTAGAAAATTTTATGTCTGAGAATAACATCTGTGGTTTACAAAGTCTCTCAGGTGATATAGAAACAGAACTTGATAAATATGTTAAGCTTTTTCTTATATTATATGCAGATGATACTGTTCTATTGTTCGAAACTGCAATTGATCTTCAAAACCAATTGAATTCTTTACATGAATATTGCACTCGATGGAAACTAAAGGTTAATGTGGATAAAAGTCAAATTGTTATATTTTCCACGGGAAGACCCCTTGATAACATTAGCTTGAAATACAATGGAAAGGAATTAGATAATGTAAATGAATTCATGTACCTTGGAGTTGTCTTTTCTAGGACAGGAGGATTTGCGAAAGCGAAAAAATATAACGCAGATAAGGCAACGCGCGCGATGTATGATCTCATACGGAATGGAAGGATACACAACCTGTCCATAGAATGTCAAATAGATTTATTTGATAAGATTATACAGCCAATACTACTATATGGTTGTGAAGTTTGGGGCGCGGGCAATAACTCTGTCATCGAAAGAGTGCATATTAAATTCTGTAAATTAATTATGAACGTTAAAAATCGACTCCGGATTTCATGATATACGGGGAAATCGGACGCTATCATCTTGATATATGTATTAAACTGCGAATTATCAACTATTGGGCAAAGCTCATTAGTGGTAGCGATGGTAAGATACCTTGTATTCTTTATCGCTTGGCGCACAAGAATTTTGCTAATACTCCGTGGCTTAAATATGTTAAGTCGATACTAGATGATAGCGGAAAATCGCATGTGTGGATCGAACAATCATTCGGTAGCACGACATGGTTATATTCCTCTATAAAACAAACACTTGTAGACAATTTTAAACAGAACTGGCTATCCAAGGTGCATGAATCTCTAAAAGCTCTTAATTATAAGATTTACAAAGAAAACTTAAAGTTTGAAAATTATTTCAACATTCTTAATGACAAAAATGCTATAACTCTTTGCAGATTTCGTAATATGAACCATAAACTACCTATTGAATCTGGTAGATGGCTTAATATTCCAAGAGAAAATCGAACTTGTACATTATGTCAAAATCAAGATATCGGGGATGAATTTCATTATCTTCTGGTTTCTTCAGCTCTTAATAATGAACGAAAGATGCATATTAAACAAAAAGTTTATCTACGCCCCAATATTCTTAAACTCAACGAATTAATGAATAGCAACCATCCACCAGAGCTAGTTAAGCTATGCAAATTTATTAATATTATTAATAAAAAGTTAGAATCTCCTGGGTAAATTGTTGATATCTGTGTACCTCCTATGTTTCTGTTCATTTGATAATTATTGTATAATTGTACATTTTATTTTGTTTTGTCATATTTCTCTGTACCTATGCTAAGGTTAATGAGAATAAAGATATATATATATATATATAATTCAATTTCAAATATCTATACATTAAAATGTAGAAAAAAGTATAAGCATTAAGAATATGATGAATATTTTTGACAGACATTAAACAAATTTCAGATATTTTATGTATTGTTACCGCACCCCCGTAAAAAAACGACACAAATCACGTAACAGAATAAGTCCGTCCTGTCAAGGTTTTCCCACCTAAAACTTATAATCAATTTAAAGCGCTATTATTATTCTTTAGAAATCGTTTTAAATTTTTGAATTCCACTGAGTGAAACTAAAGTTATAGCCAAAAAAGTATCAAAAATGCTCGTTCTGTTTTAAGACCAACCCGTTCAATTTCCGTTCTGGACAGCGCGCCGCAGTTTGTCTTTCAATCCCGAGCGCCATCTGTCGTCATAATGATCGTTAACATATAATGCAACTAAGCATAATTTGACATTTCACGAATCGACATGTTTCACGTCACAAAATCTCGGAGTACGAACTACCAATTGTCAATCTTACGTGGTTTATTACATTGTGAAATGAAGAATGACAAAGAACGATTTGTCCGCTATTTCAAAGAAGTTTAAAATGACGAGTTACAAATTAAGAATATTCGATGATTTACAAGTCTCGAAAAACGCATTACGAAGTGAGAAGTTGCGAATGAAGAATTTCAAAGTTGCAAATACAGATTTTCAATGTACAAAATGGAAAATTACACACTTACAAGTTACAAATTGGCAATTTACGAATTTCAAATAGACAATTCACGAATATCAAATTGACAATTTACAAATCAACAATTTTGGAATTAAGAATTTTGACTCCGTTGGCATTCCATATTTAGAGTCCTCCGTAAAATTGTTTAGCGACTGATATAGGATCAATTATACTCTGCGTGCACGTAGACTTGGCCTATTTTCCATACGTTTTTTCAAGGGGAATTGAAACTAATTCACAGGCTATTTTGGTTTAATTCAATATGTTTGTAGGTATGCAAAGTACGTTTGCGACAGCCTAATGCTACTAAATTGAAATAAAGGGTTACATGTATGTAAACTTCCATATATTTCGAACCAAATTACTTATCTGAAATGTTAAAGAATTTGAGAATTTTTTAGACCAAGATTACACAATCAATGGGAGTATCTAGAGAACAGTGATGTGTACAAGTACTGGTCAATTTAAAAAAAAATATACACATGTACAGTAGACCATATATAACTACAAATATTTTTATGACCTAAAACAGTTATAACACACCTGTTCCGAAACGTCTTTTAATACAATGAGTCGACAGAGTGCAATAAAGCAGCGATTTTATTGGCTTCTTTCACAAAAATCACAGTAAATCACCGCATCAAATCCGCACTCTCGTGAATAAAAACCCTTTGTAAGGTTGTGACCCAGAAAAAGGTAAGTTTAAGACCACAAACCAACGTTGCATCGATTTGTCACCCTATCAATGCTGTGTAATGTTTATTTTACCTTGTAAAACCTTATATCATTAAATTTCAATTGGAATTTTTAACCGGGTACTTGTAAATTTAAACAGTGAAACAGCGGGCGAGCATGTTTTGTCTGCTGTTATACTATGTTCGTTAAATTAATGTGAATTAAATCCAATTAAAGGAATATGTAAGAGGCGTTTCCTCAAGAGGTTAAAATACAAATAAGATGGGATTTATAAACTATTTTGTGATACAAATTATAATACTTGTTTCGTTTATAAATTTTGCTAATGGGAGGTTTAAAGAGGGATGTGTGGAAAAAACTCTGGAGAGACGGGAGGAAGACGCCGAAATAGTCATTACAGCTACCGTGAAAGACTTGAAAAATAACACCCAACATCCAGGGACCTTCTTGGGGGAGGTGGAAATCAAACGAGTATTTAAAGGAGAAAACTTTCTTAAAAATTTCGTCAGAACTCCCCGATATAAGATTCAAGAAAGACGGTATCACCGACGGGTTAAAGTGGAAGGGTTTGGAGACCCCTTTATATGTGACAGTGATATTAGACGATCGGAGACACGGATATTATTGTTAAGTACTAATAGTGACGGCTATCTACGGTTAAATTCTAGTGTTCTTAGAATTAATATGATTAACCTGGATTATGCCTCAGCGGTAGTTAAAGGTAGGTTAAAAGTTGTATAGATGTGATATCTGGGAGGGGGAGTCACAACATATTAATCTGTTTCTTGATCATAAAAGTTAATATTAAAGAATTCTAGTTTATGTAACATAAATTTTCCTATTCATTTATATTATCACATGCATATATTCCGTTCCACGAGACACATGGACAGGCCGGTACCCTTACGGTACGTACCAGTATCTCTCACCTTACCAATACGTGGACAGGACGGTACTCCTACGGTACGTAACAGTATCTCTCACCTTACCAATACGTGGACAGGACGGTACCCCTACGGTACGTAACAGTATCTCTCATCTTACCAATACGTGGACAGGACGGTACCCCTACGGTAAGTAACAGTATCTCTCACCTTACCAATACGTGGACATGACGGTACCCCTACAGTACATACATGTAACAGTATCTCTGACCAAACCAATACATGGACAGGGACAGGACGGTACCCCTACGGTACGTAACAGTATCTCTCACCTAACCAATACATGGACAGGCCAGTACCCCTACGGTAAATAACAATATCACCTAACCAATACATGGACAGGCCGGTATCCCTACGTACGGTACGTAACAGTATCTATCACCTAACCAATACTGAGTGTTTGCCACCTCCCACTTCTAACAGCTCTGTTATCATCCTTTCATTTTTTTGGGGCCTTACATGTACAATATGAAAAGAAAAATGCAACTGTTTAATCATGGTAAGAAGATTATTTGCATTACTTTTCAACCTGCAGTATACAATACTTCCTCCGTACATATACTTGCATTCCCAAATTATATTAATAATGTACAGTGTGGATTCATTGTGTATGTGCATGTTGTACTAATCAAATCATATCGCGTTCACCTTGTCACGCTAAGGAAAAACGCTGATACCATTTTGATAACTACGAGAAAAAGAAGATGAATGGCCGAATTCACAATTTAAATACCCATATAACTATCAACTGAGTGATAGAAAAGTTCAAATACTGTCTGTATTTACTTATTCCCCTAAACATATACCTATATTTAAGATAAAGAACATTCCTTGTCAACCTAGCCGGAGAATAATATGAACGATATGTCTTACTGTAATTGGCATGGCCCTATGGAATGGTACAAAGAAATGGACCTACCTTCTCTGTCTTCAATTATTATGCATGTAAATTGCATCATGCAATAACGAAAACCTTAAGATACAGTAGTCCAAATATGGTAAAATGAAAATTAAGGATCAAATATACTATGACGCCAACAAACAAATATTTGGAGGCGTTGCAGGCACCCTTCATCGTACTTAAATAGAATTTTAAGGCATAGTTTTCCCCGCTATGTAGACTAATCTGTTTTGTTGAATTTCATTAATTTTTTCTAGCCTTTCATTTGTATTAACCCTTTCTAAACTAGGCGCCAGAGAAATACTTCAGTTCCACAAAATTTGAAGGTTCTCTTAATTTTATATATTGACCAGGCGCAGGTGCTTGCTCTCGCTATCAAATATGTATATACCAGTGGGACTGTATATTTCATAGTAGGAACAAGCCCCTGTGGACCAGGAAATTAAATGAAAACCCATTCGTGATATGTTCTGAGAAGGTTCAGTCGTTGACCTCTGCGGAAAATAAAACACAACTCAAAAGTGAATTATTACCCGGGTTTCCAGATTAGAAATGGTCAGCACAAAAAGAAAGGGTTATCAATAAATGGATATAATTAACAAAATTCAGCAAAATATAGACTAATGTGAAAAAAAATATTGCGGGAAAAATCTATATGAGCGCAAAGTCACTTTAAATGCAACATTTGGGTCTCGTCTGTAGACCTACATGTACATGTATAACCATTTCCGGTTTCACTACCTCTATCTGCGCAGGAGATAAGCCACTTATAAGCAACACAATTTGTGCGGGACTTCGCAGTACTGAGCATGCCCAGCCAACAGAACGACAGTGTACATTCACCAAGGAAGATAAAGATACAATGTAAAGTGGTAATGACGAGAAAATAGACTCGATACTGGGCTCTGTTCCACTCCAAAAGTCTCGAACAGCTGATTACATTTCTAACTACATGTCTGCATGCATGTAGAGTATGTAAAGGTATCTGTTGTATAAGATCACCCGAGGTCCTTTAGTGTTTACACATTTATTGAGAAGTCAAGTGGTTAGGGGGGACTTTGAACCTTGCAATTCACAAACTAGATGTTTGGTTTTCCCACGTAATTCTAAATGATAAAAAGAAATATAAAAGGGTGGGTGATTCCAGACCTCCATGTGCTCATTTTGGTTCTAATTTTGCACAAAATAAAATAAAACGAAAAAAATGAATAGTCTGTACTGACACTTTGAAAAAGAGGGATGCCAGCCGGGGTTGTAACGTTTGTTTCTAATGGTATGAACCTTGTATAAAAGATATGTTCAAGGATTACTAAAAGAAATATGACTATGAAATAATCTATAATATTACATAAATGTCATGCATTTATACATGTTCTATCAAATCAAATCAAATGTTAAGTTTTATTTCAAGTCGGCAAGTTAACTACATGTACAATGCATTATAAGCTATTAATAGCTTTCATAACCGACATAAGAAACATTTTGTAACCGACATAAGAAAATGAATATCTATACAGTGCATACATACAAATAAGATACATTGACAAAACAACAAGACAAACAGTTATAATATTAAGACAAATACACATACAGCACACAAACATAAATAGCAATTGAAAGCAAAACAAGCAAAGTAACTGAAAGCATAGAGACAGAAACAAAAAAAAAAAAATAAAATCAACAAAAATAAAGTTTCAGGGTCGCTGCTCCAGGCATGGATTAACGCAAGAACATTTTTTCCTCCTAGTTTGAAATCATGCCTTTGAACTGATTGAAGTTCGAGCACTCTCTGGGTTTGCTTGCATACAATTAAAAGGAAAACAATCTATACAAATTTTGCTATTTAATTCTAAAGTACTTACAAGTTCATTACAATTAATACATGTAGAAGCTAGCATAATAAGATAATGTGTCATCTGCATTATTATACAAATTTGCTTTATAATAAAGTAAAAATAGCATGATTGATACATTAAAAAGAATAGGTCCTAATATTGAGCCTTGGGGTACACCTTTATTAATATCTGCCCATTGGCTTACAATATCACCTATCATTTTTTGCCATTTTTGAAAGGTATGATAACAATGAATTAAAGGCTTCCCCAGACAGGCCATAGGAGGGCAGTTTACAGATCAAAATATCGTGGGGGAGGCAGTCAAATGCTTTTGATAGGTTCACAAGGATAGCAGCCAAATATTTAGTTTGTTCCAAAGCAAGTTCCCAGTCTTCCAAAAGTTTAAATAGAGTTGTTTGACAGCCATGTAATTTCCTGAATGTACAGAGAAATTATCAACAATATTTTCGAAAAATTCTGAAAGTTGCCCTGTCAGCACTTTTTCAAATTTTTTAGAAAGTATTAATAAAATTAGTAAAGATATTGTAAAACTTTTAGGCGTAGATATTGTATTAATGGGTTACATAAATGCATGCAATATATAAATGGATGTTAGTTTTTCAAGATGTATGTACGGGTGTTGAAAGAATAGGCCTGCGGCAGCGCTAAACTTTTCGTAAAAGGCGACTAAATAGAGCTCAGAAACCTAGCCGTAGGCTAGGCGCTCTGCCCATAGAGCAACTTGTATGTGTGCCCCAGGTGGTTGAATTGGGTACCCCTGGCGTGTTACATGCTGGGGTTGTCAGGCTACAATACGGAAAACCTGACCGCAAACCACAGTGGTGCACTGTGTTCGGAAAGATGTCACGTTCCTCGCCCGTTAAAGAACCCTGCTGTGATATTCGATAGGAGTAGGAACCTTTGCGCTCCGTCACAGCAGGCTAAATTGCCGTATCCTACCCATCCCTCCCTTTTCCTAGTGGCAATGAAAATTGTCGACGCTATTATCTCTGTGCCCCTCCCTTTTTTACATTTCATCATCATTACATGTTCATTTTTATCACCCATTTCATGTTCATGGTCTGAATATAGCTGAAATATTGCTGCTCGGACGTTAAACACCAACAAACAATCAATCAATCAAGATGTATGAATGGAGTGGGCCAAATCCGTACTGGCGTTTTCCTTTTGCGCCAGTTTACTTTTCGATTTTCGTAGTTAAATTGCGCCAATGAATTAATGACCTTTTTGCACCAGAATACAGGTAAATTTATATTTGATGTTGTTTTAGTGCTACTTTAGATGCGTGGTGTGGTTATTGTATGTTTTTTTTCTACGCAGTTGGTATAGTTTTGCTTTTTACCCTTTGACCTTAAATACGCTTTTCTATGGAAACGCAAGTCACCTGACCGATTGGCCAAGTACTGATAACTTAGTGGCGTTCGAAAAGAGTGTACCGAAAATTAAAATTGTTTCCTGAATGAAATGTAGAAAACTATAAGTATATAGAACAAATTTTGCTGCGTCGGCTTTCTTTTTTAATTGTTCTTGTTAAAAATCTCTTTGTAACTCGTTGTTCATCTCTTTGGCAAGTATAATTATGAAAATATAAGAAATATATGACTTTAAAAAAAGTTATTTTAATATAGCATGCATTTCCACTCATTTTTTTTATTTCATGATAGTTTTATTTTAGATTTTTACCTTTTTAATATTTAATTTTCTTATTTGTATTTTACGCAAAAGGTAGTCTTTTTCTGGCGGAAAAGGATTACACGGAAAATGAATTTTGGCGCAATTTAACTACGATTTTTTTATCCATTTGGCGCAAAAGGACGATGCCCATCCGTACGTCGTACCTATTACCTGTCATGTTGGCGGGAACTGTCGTTCTTATCATTTGACGGGTAAACGAAAGTATAAGTAGTCCTGATTTGAACACAACATGCTATTTATAAAGCTTATATTGGTAAGGAAGTGTTTTCATATTGAAAAAAAAAATGTATTTAGACTACTGATTATTGATAAAAGATCTCAAAAGTCGAGACTGCAAATGTTTGATACTTATTTTCGCGGGGATGGTGTACTCCTACAATGTAAGAGATTGGAATTTCATTCCTCCATACTGATAGGGATGGCATCAAGTCAGAAAATAGCCTGCCAGACAACTTCTAGCATTGGTGGAGTAGGATGTGGTGTAGCCTTAAAGCTACTAATTATTAATTTTGCATTTAGGCACCTACCTTTTTTATATTGAGGTGGGCCTGGGATTTTCAGTGTTGCTAAATATTTTTTCTGTTCTTCTCAAAATTAGTTTATTTTTTTTCAACAGCAAATGAATTATATTTTTTTTCCCAAGCATATGGCAGATTTTTTTTTGCCAGTCAACATTACGATAAACAAATGAAAAATATATAAATATTGAGAGAGGGCATATGAAAGTAAAAATTCAATTCAATCAGATATTTTATTCTTGATAAGACCAAATAAAATTAATCAGTAGATTTCCATCCCCACCTGCCCCAAAAATGATACCACAAAAAATTAAAATGGGATGGGAATTTCAAAATCATGATTTTTTTCATGTCAGTTTCTAGAATTGAGGTACAATAACACACAAATCTTTCATTTCTTAGTGACTAAAATGATGTTTCTAATCTGAAACTGGTGTGGCTATGGATTTAGAACATAGCTATACTTCAAAAAGCTAAGATTAGGCTGAGAGTAATCAAGGGAACCTAGATTCGGAACCTACATGTAGATTCTAGAGGAAATCAAAAGAATTTTATCCAGGGACAAAGACCAGACATGGAAAACAGAAAAACACAACAAAGAACATAAAATAACCAAAAAAATACATACAAAGTAACAAAAGTTAATGAGCAACTCGGACTCAATTAAAAGTAACAAATATCTGGTAGGGAATAAAAAATAAAATCCTCCCACCAAATCCATATTTTTGTGAATGTTGGTTGAAAATCTACTGTTTAAATTTACTTGGCTTAAAGAAGACATTTCCTTGTCTGTAGCCATGAATTGGACAAGGAAGCTGCTCCATATTGCTTCTTCCAAAACATAATACAGCCCTTCCCACTATCAGTTATACATAGTTAATCTAGATTGATCGCCTTGTATACATGTATATTGTCCTTTTAGCACACCAAAATGTATCTATAAGGCAGGAAGTACTCTAGGAGTAATTTCTTGATTGTATATTGTATCTAATTAAAATTCTTGCATACCTATATTTGTTCTATGTATTGTTCAAATATATAACATTATAACTTATGAACAACTTCTTGATTGTATTTCAAGTATAGTTTAGTAATACTGAATGTATTTTGCAGTACATACACACATATATTGGCTTCTGATCATCAGTCTCCCCCTCCCCCCACCAGTATATAGTGAAAGAATAAGTTCCTTAATTACATGTATTATGTAAAAGATGCACATATAAAGAATGGTATATACAGGTGATGATTTTATCTTTAACATGTTAAAAGTGCTGTGGTGTAATATTTATAGTTTAATTGTTCTTGATAGACCTGTGTTGTTAAGGTTTGACCACAGGCTGCTATATTATTTCCTCGTTTTAAGGCTACGATGAGGGGGTCAATGAAATAGTTGAGAGCATTCAGGGTCATTAATTATATAAGACCAGTGCTTTTGTAGCAAATACGAGGTTGTAAGTATAATGTTGGATGGTTTTTTGTTACAAATGTTTATAACTTTTTACATGTATTTGTTTTATTGACTTTAACTCTGGGAGCACAGGCTCTGCTAGTGGGCAGAGCAAGCTGCATATTTTGCTGAATTCAGAAGTCAAGTTGCTTTGTTGAGATTATTTGTTAGGCACATTTATTAAGTTTTAAGTGTCATAATGAGACCTTTAAAGGTTCCATTTGGATGTGCACTTTTTCTATGCAGGTATTGATTTTATGTAGGATTTTGAATATAGTAGGCTGGTTGCTTCAAACCTTTCGTCCCTTGTTAATTGTTCAATCTAAAAAAATTACTAAGGACCTAGAGAATGTACATGTATAAATAAATTTGAGTAGTTCATGTCCTTTATTTGAAGCTGATCAAAAGACCTATTAAAAACAATAAAGCCATCATCTTGAAAACAAAAGTCTCTGGATCTTGAAACCGTAAAATGTTAATATTAAAGGCGTATATTGCATACTTCTTCATACATAATTTATACATGTTGAATGACAGTTTATAATATATTCACTGTATGTACGCACCATTCCTTTCCTCTCCTTTTCTTTTTTTTTTTGTTATTTTCCACCTAAACTTTTTTTATGAAAAATAGTATACAACATAATTTATTATTTTTTTACCATTGTGGAACTTCATTTTTATATTTTTCTTCAAAGTGAATTTTTTTTTCAAAAATTTCCCAGTCCCCCTCCCCCCTCCACACACACACCTCAATATAAAAATAGTTGGTGCCTAATTGCTTTTTACAACAGAATTTTCATAAAGGAATGAAACATTTGGCATTTCCTGAGAAGTAAGAGAACCAGGCACTGGGTGGTATCTGGGACTGGGCCAGTCATTTCATTTTATAACAATTGTTACAATCTGGATGGAAATAGGGACTGGATTTTTCATTAGTACTTGAGGTAATTTTTTTTGTTGAAAAGAAAAAAAGTATGAAATCATATGTTAAAACAGCTAGTATTCCACTTAAACTATACATATGACGTTTTCTGTTACGTGTGGTCGACATTCATGGCCAGCCCATCATGGTAAAACAATGATAAAAAGGAGGTTTCCCTAATTTATTTCTTAAATCTACATTATGGTCTCATATTTAAGTCTAAACCTTTGAATATTGGCAAAAAATTACTGAAGTGTAAACAGTGGGATAATTTAGATATGCCCAAGTCTAAATACATAACCTGAAAACAGGAAACATTAGACAATCTACATACACAATGTAGTGAATCAAATAAAATAGTTTACATATAAAAACTGAAGATAAAGGAAACTGATCCATGGTTATATCATGCCATCATTTGTGTAGTTTTATAGATCTGATTCATTGGTCATGCAAGATAGAAAAAATGAACTTAGTTGCATACTCATGTGACCAAAATGTCAGGCCATTGTATTGAAAACATATTTTATAAATAATTTGGTCTTCAATATTTAGGAAAAAATAAAAAAAAAATATGTCTCACTGTGTGTTTAAGGTAATATTGAATGTAAAAATAGGGTTAAAGTAAATAAGGAGTAAAATCATTCCATTTTTTAAGACTATTTTATATAGAAATACTTATGGGAGGATTTCTTGACTTAGGTCTCAGTATTAATATTCCCATAGACTTTCAATTAGTGAAGTGCATATTTTTAGTTTTTTTTTTTAAAATATGTATATTGATTCAATAAAACTTTCAATTTTGTAGCATAAAGATATGTTAAAAAATATATTCTGGCAAAAAAAGTAGGGTGAGTCCACGAAGATCAGACAGAAAAGTAGTCTTAAACTATAAATAGCCATTTTCTATACATTCACTTTTGTTTTGCACTCATCAAACCAAACTTTTCAGTGGGACATTTTTATGTTAGATTTTCTTTTGAAAAAAGCTTGTTATTTTGTAGTGTTATGTTTGCATGCTCCATTTTATTAATCATTGTTCATATCTTTTGACAAAACATTAGTTTGTAGAAAGGCAAAAAGAGAATGCACTATTTCTTAATAGCCTCCATGTTTTGACTAAACCTGCTCTGGAATATGCAATGCGATACTGGTACCTTTAAAAGTGCTCAAATGAAAAATGATAGTTTATCAGCATTTCATAAAATAATACTAATAATGTGCTAGGGTAGGCTGAAAAAATAAGGTAGTTACAATGTAGCTGTAGGGTAAGCTTAAACAGACAAGTTTTTCTCTGACTTTGAAAACATGTATTGGCAGTGATTGGGATAATAGACAGAGCCATCCCTCATTTATCGCACTGAAAACAGTTCATTAAAATCTGTGTATGTTAAAGGGAGAGATATTCAAATTTTTAAAATCATTATATTTAAGAGTAGACCTTTCTCAATATTTTATTCTGTACTAAACCCATTTACATTGAATGGCAATTGTTAAGAATCTCAGAAATTATCTTTCCTAGTGCATCAATTTAAAAATTTACAGGTATATATGCTAGCTCTAAATTAAAATATTATGTTTGTTAAATTTCTGTGTCGTAACAATTATAATACACACAGTGGATAGGTAGACAGGGAAATAATTTTATGTTTCAGAATCCAAGACATTGCTGTTAAATATAAGTCTTTAATAAGATAAGCAAATTTGCTGAAAGATTAGAATAAACTTTTTGAGTAAGGTAATATTTTCTTGATAGGTAAGGAAAGAGCAAATAAATCTGTTAATTCTGGTCTATACCAGCATTGTATTCTCTGTAATTGTCCTTATTCCTCTATTGAGTGATTCCCCTTTCAGCATCAGTTCAATAACATCTCCATTAGTGTTAGAAATTCTCAAGTGATTATAATATCTTTTGACTCAAATTAGATCTACGTGAACCAGTGTTACAATATATTGTGTAATCCAATTGCAGTTTGTAAGATTTTAGATAGAATGGTACATTTTTTCCCTAGAGTTGACAATAATGAAACTAAAAGATTTGATTCATCCCCTTTCAAATAATGACACTGTATATTGACTTCTTCATTTACCTATCACAACATGAAGGCAAATGTTAACTTTTTAACTGAAAAGAAAATGAAACTTTTTAAATAAAAAATAAAAGTTTTGGTATCCCTTCAAGAATACATTGTACTACATCCCATCATTGGTATCCCATGGAGGGTCAATCAACGCTACAGTATTACATGTACTAAATCCCATCACTGGTATCCATTGGAGGGTCAATCAAAACACATAATGGTGAAAAAAGGGTGGATGGGAAAATGTTCAATGTTCAAATGGCCCTCCTTTCATTCACCTACTAGTAATTTCACAAAATGGAGTCAGAACGATTAAGTGATAACCACAGACCATTAGTCAGCATCATGATTAAGTGATAACCAGACCTCACTAGTTAATCATTAGTCAGCATCACGATTAAGTGATAACCACAGACCTCGCCATTTCTACCATTATACCACCAAGGCTTTCTAAAGTACATGTAATTTTGTGATTTTCTTGTTTGGTTATTTACAGTTAAAAGTTTTAATGATATGTTTGACACATACTTAATAGACCATTACAACGATAGCAGGGATTCATATTTCATAACAAGATTTTTGACAAGAAACCAAACTCTCCCAGTTGTTGGAGTGTTTAACCTTATGTGTTGATCAAGGTTGGATATGTTTGTCTCTATAATGCTCAATTACATGTGGTTAAAAATTTATCGTATGTTTGCGTTTTGAGGGTGTCGCCTCGATGACAATTATTTTATGACTTTAAAATATTTGTATCTTTATCTTGTTGTATTATCCCGTGCATTGATTTGTGCTACTTTGTTATTTATGACAGTTTGACATGTTAAGTTTAAATATTTTATCTCTAGGATTAAAGTGTTCAGGTTAAAGGGGTAAACAGTGTCTCCTTACTATAATGGTTTCAAAATGTTTTTCTTATCAATCCTTACATACAATGTTTGGAATTTGTATTGTTTTACATATTGGAAATGCATGCATTGTACTTTAAAAGTGCAATTCATCTTTTGATTCTTAGTGCTGTACTATACAGACATGGTCGTCATTTTTTAAAATATAATTAAATTTTTATACCTCACACATGAAGTGATGAGGTATTATATGATACCCTCTGAAAAGTCGCCTGTCCATCTATAAGTCCATCCATTCGTCCATCTGTATGTCCGCCACCTGTTGGTTTCTAGATGATAACTTGACGGATCAGTGTTTTTTTTTTTGAAACTTTGTACAGTTGTTAAGTACCATAAAATACAGGTCAAGATCAATTTCAAATTTTAAGCAAAGTCAAATTGTAATGTAGTTTTTGAGTAAGGCCATTTTGAACATTTTTCCATCCCCCCTTTTTTCACCATTATGTGGTGAGGTATCACTTAATGTTAAATTAATGCCCCATTTTTATGAGAGTTGTACAACTTAACATTAAAAGAATGGGGCTAAAGTGGTATCGTGTTTTGGTGGACCCTCCAAGGGATACCAATGATGGGATGTAGTAATATTATAGTGATGATTGAACCTTGAAGGGATACCAGTGATGGGATGTAGTAATACTGTAGCGTTGATTGACCCTTGAAGGGACACCAATGATGGGATGTAGTAATACTGTAGTGTTGATTGACCCTTGAAAGAACACCAATGATGGGATGTTGTGATAGAGCCTAATTTTAAATAGATTTTGTTTTCCCTGTTCTTGTAGACCCAATCCTTGACAATTCCTCAATCACAGTTGGGTAAACATTAATAGATTTGAATGCATGTGGCTTTATTTGTATTTAAGAATTCTGTCATGGGGACTATGGTGTGTTACTTAATTACACATTGGCTGGGTCTTTATATTCAATTAATTTATACCTCACTAATGCTCAGTGTAAGGCCCACCCATGTGTAAATATAAAGGCCCATCCATGTGTAAATATTTAGGCCCATCCATGTATAAATATAAATGCCCACCCATGTGTTAATATAAAGGCTCACCCATGTGTAAATATATAGGCCTACCCATGTGTAAATATAAAAGCCCACCCATGTGTAAATATTTAGGCCTATCCATTTGTAAATGTAAAGGCCTACCCATGTGTAAATATATAGACCCACACATGTGTAAATATAAAGGCACACCCATGTGTAAATGAATTTACACCATACCTAACATGGGTAATTTCTGTTCTGCCTCTGAATTGCCCAGGGCCTCAGGTATTATATCATTTGATGTTAACCATGGAATAATCAGCAATATGAATGTTTTTTTTTTTACATTGATGTATTTGAATCAAAGGTGCTGTGAAAGTACTTTAATTCATGGATATCAATTTTTGTGAATTTTTAGTGAAGAAACACAATTTTGTGGATTCTTGAATTCATGGTCTTGATGTTTTCAGTATACACTTCAACGAAAATTTCCATTTCATTTGGAACCACATTTCATGGTTAACCTTCACATGAAAATAATGAAAACTAATACCCCACAAACAATAGTGTTCTCACAGTATTGGGAGAAAATCTAACTCTTTTTATCACTGATTTTGTTACAAAAACTTCAATGGATTTGAATCAAGATTATGGTTTTATTTATCCTTATTCATCCTTATTTTCGATGGTCTATGACATGAAAGACTAGTATTCAGTGCCACTTGTGGCAAGGTATTATGTGATACCCACAGAAAAGTTGCATGTCCGTCTTTACCTTCTCTGACAGTTTACATGTGATAACTTGAGAACAGATCAATGATTTTTTTTGAAAATTTGCTATGTTATGTACATATAAAGTACCATAAAATACAGATAAAGTTCAATTTTTCAGCCTTAATCAAAATGTAATTCTTGAGTTAGGCCACTTTGAACATTCTACCATGACCCCCATTGCTGTGGTATCACTTAAAGTTCCATTGATGCCTTTTTTTTTTTTTTTTTTTTAAATTTTGATGTTGATGTAATGAAATTTATGGATTTGAACAAACTCTTACTTGTGGTTAATTTTAATAAATATCTCAACAGATTTTTCACATGAAATTATTCAATACAATGCTTTCACAACCTCACTGAAATGCTTTTGTTTTTAATAATGCAAAGAAAAAAATAAATGTGTTTCTGCTAACATAAAACACTAGGGTTGGTAGATGAAAATCTTTTAATTGTTTCAACAGTTTTTGATGCTGTCAGACATTAATAATGCTTGTAAAAAAATTGCAAAAGAAATTTAATTTCAGCTGTACCAAGTATTACCTTGTTAGAATATTCCAGCTAAAGCATGATTATCACTCAAAATGATTTTCTTTAACTATCCAAATTCATACCAATAATAAAAAGTGATTATTTCTATTGTTAATTGAATATTTGACAGTAAAAAGTAGCATTAGGGGTTCAAATATTGGTGGTCAAAGGTCAAGGACATTCAATTTTTTACCTAGGACCTTTGAGATTTCACTATGATCCTGGACCTAGCTTCAGACTTTTTCATTGATGCTT
Organism: Perna viridis; assembly: GCA_037379345.1. Lineage (NCBI taxonomy): Eukaryota > Metazoa > Mollusca > Bivalvia > Mytilida > Mytilidae > Perna > Perna viridis. The sequence continues at coordinate 807,566 of CM074522.1, forward strand.
TATTGAGGACTAGTGGTTTTCATCAAGTAGACCATTGATATTACACTTACAAAAGTCTAGGACTTTCCACTCTTGAAAGTAAGTTTGGACCCCTATGCATAACTGTTACTACCCAATTCTTACATAGAGCAATATTTTCACAAGTGTAAAGAAAGCATTCTGGCTAAATTTTGTAAACATCAATTGTCTGTGGTGATATGCTGCATGAAGTGAAATTCTATTAAAATAAGGATAAAACGTCCTTTCTTCCAAAGGTTTTCAATAAATGTCAATCTTAAACCTTCTGAAATTTATCAAGTATTCCCAGTGCTTTATTTGATGGTATTGTGCATTAGAATGGAGGTATTTGAGTCCATCCTCAAATTGTAGTGTTTTCTCCAGAAATTTGGTCCAAAAGATTAGGAGGGAGTTTATACTACAAGAATTCAGTAATCAAAATTTCTGAGATGGTATTGAAAAATTTCATGGGAGGACCCAATCTTAAATAGCTTTAGATTTAACACTACTAACCTGTTGTCAGCGAGGTGTTTTTATAAAGCCTTTCATCTTACAGTCATTTGAGGCCAAACAAATACTTGCCTTGTTTCCCGCTAAAGATAATTATCATAGTGTATTATCATCATCTTGCTTTTATTGCACCCAGTCAATAGAAACTCATTCACATTGGTGCATCCCCACCAAAGGAGATGGGGATATACTGTTTTACACACCCCACCAAAGGAGATGGGGGTATACTGTTTATATACCCCACCAAAGGAGACGGGGGTATACTAGTACTGTTTACACACTCCACCAAAGGAGATAGGGGTATACTGTTTACACACCCCACCAAAGGAGATAGGGGTATACTGTTTACATACCTCACCAAAGGAGACGGGGGTATACTGTTTTACCCTTGTCTATGTTTCTGTCCTTACCACTTTTTATTACAATTTTCTCAGTAACTGCTCATCACAGCAGCTTTAACCCATTCTTCCTGTGGGTATGCTATAGGTGGGTCCTGTGGGTATGCTATAGGTGGGTCCTGTGGGTATGTATAGGTGGGTCCTGTGGGTATGCTATAGGTGGGTCCTGTGGGTATGTATAGGTGGGTCATGTGGGTATGCTATAGGTGGGTCATGTGGGTATGCTATAGGTGGGTCCTGTGGGTATGCTATAGGTGGGTCCTGTGGGTATGCTATAGGTGGGTCCTGTGGGTATGTATAGGTGGGTCCTGTGGGTATGCTATAGGTGGGTCCTGTGGGTATGCTATAGGTGGGTCCTGTGGGTATGCTATAGGTGGGTCCTGTGGGTATGCTATAGGTGGGTCCTGTGGGTATGTATAGGTGGGTTTTATTTTAGGGGAAATTTGACTACTTCTTGTTTACTTCAGACTTTGTTTATTTTCCTTTACATCATGATTGAAAGTCAATAGAAATCTACTGACATTGTATAATCTACTGGACCTCAAGTCAACTAATTCTGAGAATAAAACCGGGCACTTTAGAATCTCTATTGCCAATAAAAGGCTTTCTTTCACCACTGATACAATGATATGATTATTCACATATTCATTGTTTTCTAGAACTTATAGGTTATCTCATTGATGTACGGTCTTGATTACAGACCAAGATAAATGCATTTCTTTGAATCCTCATTGTGAATGTAAATGGTTTGTTTTTCTGGTTGATTGTGTTTTTTACCCCAAGTTTTATTGGAAAATGATAAAAACATATTGTTAGAAGTTTTAACAGTGTATGAGTGATGAGGTAACACTTTATATATAATAAGTTGATTTCTGAGATTTGATATTATATTTTTTTCCATGTTATATTGCTATTCAGTATTGAAGCCTCAGGTGTGAAATATTGATATGTCACCTTTATCCTTGAAGTTAATTTTATGTTAGTTCTTTACATACTAGTACTTATGGAAATGGAATTATTTTTTGTCCCTTGCCATTAGGCAGAAGGAGACATTGAAATACTGGTGTGCGTCTGTCTGGTCACAGTGGCGGAAACAACTCCTCAGAAAGCCCTTGACAGATTTTGTTTAAATTTTGTAGGATTGTTATGTCACCATTTGTAATAGATCATATTGCACCGCCATTTAGATTTGACAAATTTTACAGGAGTTATGGGACTTTTGCACTTCAACTGTTTGTCATTTTACATGGAGTTAATGGAGATATGTCTAGATTTTAAAAATGGTACTTAAGGAAAAATGGTAAAAAAATATTAAGGGTAGGCACAAAAAAAATAGAATAGGTTAGGTGGCAGGAAACAGAAATAATATTTTTTTTTGGCCTTGTACAGAAATAAAGCATCAGATTGCCTTCTTTGTTGATTAGTAAGGGCACCACCAAATATGCTGTGAATGCCCTAAAGTCTTTTATGTTGAAATCTGTCCTAGCCCCACCCCCAAAGTACAGTAGGTAGATAGGAATTTTTTTTTATTTTACTAAATTTTTTTTCTTCAATGAGTCTTTGGGGGAAATATTCTGATTTTTTTATATAACAAATAAAATAGGGTGTATCTGGTAATAGGAAATAAACACTCAAGTATATTCTAAGTGAAATTTGAAGCATAATTTAGGAAATAAGGATTTATAAGGGAGAGGCAGACCCACCTAACAGTAATCTGATCCATAATGGCATGAATTGTTTTTGTTTATTGATATATGTGGAAATACTTCACGTTTTATGTAATTTTGCCCTCAAAATGTTTACCTCAATCTACTCGAGTAATAATAATAATTTTTCATGCCCTCTCAACCCCAAATTTTCAGTCAGATAATGTGTATTTTATGGTAGCAAGTGATATTGTGATATTAGTCCTTTTGTTTACTATTTTAGTCAATGCTATATTTATTTTTGGGCTATTCCTGCTATTTGAAGTGCAATGAGAGACATCACTTGCCTTTGATGTTAAAAAAAGTTCTATACATGTCCAATTGAATTGGTAAAATGAGATCCTTGTCTGTGTAAAACCTTCCATGCATTGAATAAATTGCTTTAATTTAGATTGAGTCCTGATGATTTAAGATTAGATCAAGTTTTAAGGCCATTGACTTTGATGTATTGACATTTGTAAATGAAACAATGAATGCTATTAAGTACAATTCTGTGGGAGAATCAGGCAATGGGTGGCACATCATAATTCTCAATTTGATCTTTTTAGCCTCAAATATATTCAATACATCTAGAAAACAACCGAAAAACTTCAAATTAATCCTGTAACATCTATGAAGTATATATTTTTTATTGCTTATATAGAAAAAAAAATGTGAAAATTTTCCACCATATTCTTTACTGCATTTCAACTAAATTTGACCTTTCAGTATCTTAAAAAGGGAAACTTTACAAACACTTTGTTAGTAATTTCTGGATGTAATGAGGTATAAATACTTGGATAATCCAATGAAATCTCTGCATTTTTTTTTCATGCGCCACATCTGATACACATTTTGCCTGATTTGTATACAGAGCTGTACTTAAAAGAGGTATTTGTATTGAGTCTATATAGATGCTGCATGTCTAACATTGAAGAATCCACTTGAATTACAAAGCATAAACCAAAGTGATCTGTTTGGCTTGAAACAAATTAAAGTATTGTAACATCATTGGTCTATAATCTAAACATCAAGCATTTTACCCATACACTCCTTGAGACGTTTCCTGCATTCACAATACCCAAAGGCATAATAAACGAACGCTTCTATCGTGCGTTTAAACACACGCTCCTATCGTGCGTTTAAACACACGCTCCTATCGTGCATTTAAACGCACGACAAATGAATAAATGGAAAATAAAATTGTATGAATTAATAATAGCAAAAAATATAAAAATAACAGTTGAATCATGGAAATAATCAAAGTACAAAAATAAACAAATGCTCCCAGCATGCGTGTAAACGAACGCTTCTATCATGCATTTATCATGTGTTTAAATGAATGCAAAACAATGCGTAAACACACAATAAACGATGCACAAATGCTAAAATGGGAAATGTGAACATTTGAAGGATTGTAATTCCATAGTTTCTGAAATGGCAAATTTATCAACATTTTCTGGAAAGCAGGAAGTATACTTTCATTAAGAATGATATTTGTTGTGAAGTGTCTTTGATTAAACATGAATAAGAATAATATTTAAGTGAACAATAGCCACATTTAAAAGATAAAAAAAAAGAAGAGCCCAAATTTTTGGCCTTACAGTCATCATCAGGAACAAAAAAAACCAACTATCATTAAGACCAACATTTTATTTTTTAATAAATAGGCCTGATGTTAAGGTTATTCTATTGCCAGGGCCAAATAAAGCAATTTTTTGGGGAGGTACCAGTATAAGTTAACTCATTGTAAGAATCGGGCATTGGGTGAAACATGGTATAAAAAAAACCCCACCATTTTTAAAGATTAATTTGACTATTTGCACCATCAGAATCAAGAAAAAAGAAAAGATTTTCCATGTCATTTTAGTAAATTGAATTATAATTTCAGTGAAATGCATTGAAAATAAACATTTAAAGGGCAGATAACTGTAAAAAAAACATCATTCTATTGAGAGATTACTGAGCAAATCCAGTGATGCAGAGATCAAATAATGGTTTTTCCAAATAGAGATCTAACATCCTTGAGTTCATTTATGTTGTCGGATTGGTGGGGTTTTGACATGTATGTTTCTGATTTTTTCCATTTTGCCTGATTCTTACAAAAACTTACATTTAAATTACAATTACCTAAGGAACAACCAAATTAATTGTATGAATTTATAAACATGCATTAATCTAAGGATGACTTGGTTTTTAATTTGTTCATCAACTTCCCGGCTAGAACCAGGTTTCACAAAATTTGAACTCAAAACTCTGGCCCAAACTAGGCAAAATACCCATAACTGGTACATTATGTAACAGAAGAAAGAACTACTGCAGTTCCCTGTTCAGATATTTTTATATGATTGACCCAAGTAAAGTTTTGTGTCTATGTACTTAAATCTGTATGTTTTTTTTCTTCAAATACATGTACATGTAATTCAAAATTTGGAGTATAGGATGTTGTTAATTACAGCAGTGACATAGTACCCAAATTTTAGTTGGTACAGCTGGAAGGATTTGAACATGTTTTAACTGTTTTATATATAAAGTAAATTTCATTTTTTTTTTACTTTCTTAGAAAAATATTAGGTATGGCTGCTTAACTACGGCAATGTACCAACAAAAATTATTGGTAGGGCCCCAGTTATACCTGTCTTACTTGCTGCTATGCCTCTGTACAGGCAGGATTGTTTATTTTTTACTTAAGCATTTTAAATTACCATTCATATCCATTCTAAGGTGCTAACATGTTACAAATTGACAATAGGCTTTATGGATCTTTGTAAAACATGATTGAAAAGAAATTTATTGAAATATATGTGACTTAAAAAGAGAAATAATCAATAACTTCTTTCAACTGATTATTTAAATGTTCAATCTAATCATATGGTTAAATAGAGATCATATGGTTAAATAGAACTAACATGGGTTATCTATACTACATGTATATTGTTCAGTTCTTGTCAATATAATGTTTTTAAAATCATTCAAATTGTCTTAAACATTAAAATTTCTTTCTGTCAAATAGAATCTTAGCAATTTCTCAAAATGGAAAAGAGTATTTGAACTGGGAACAGTATGTGTATATAACTAAGAAATAATTAAGAAAATCTTCATTTACATGTATCGTTGTTTTACCTTGGGTTAGCCTGCTACCTTCTTTGACCCCAAGGGATAGATCAGAGGGTCCTAAGGCTAGACAGTATGACATATTGGACTTATTTGAAAGGTATAACCATGCCTTGTTTTCCACAGGCTGAGTTATACAGAGTTATCCTTAGGATGATTTTTGCTACACCCCAGTCTGATAGTCTTACCTCTGACATATAGATGAACCAATATGGAAAACCTTGAGTAACAATATAAAATGATTTGCTTTAGTATATGTCTGTTTATTTTAGTAATCTTTAGAATGTTCTCTTGAAAAAAACTCTGCTCAAAAATTGTTTTTTTTATAAAATTATGTCCACACTGAACAAATCCATCCATCTGTCTAAATGTTCTTTGTCATTATCTCGGCTCCAAATAAACGATTTTTTTTTTTTCAAATTTGGTTTTGGGCTTCAATTACATGTACATGTATAAACAATTTTTGTTGCTCTTCAATATCAACTTCATGTTTTTCTTGACTGAGTTGTTAAGAAAAGAATAATTTATAAAAGATCATTTGACTTGCCTCCAGACTATAATTTTGTGGATTATCTAGTTGGGGAGAATTAATCCATGTCTTTAGGCATTGTTTCTTGTTATAGAGTTAATATCTAGACTTTAACCTTGCTTGAGTGAAATTACTATAAAATATTTAGGACAGGCACAAAAAAAAAAATAGGGTAGGTAGGAAACAGACATATTATTTTATTGGCCTGATAGGACTGATTTGAAGGTCTGGAAACCGAAAGTTATCAACAATTTAACTGACTTCACTTGTCATGTTTCTTTTTCATATTTCTGACTTAGTGAAGATGACAACAGTTTGACATTTTAAAATTAGATTGATATTGAAGATTGTTCGTGTCCTTGAATACAAATCGTATTTCTACGGAAGATAGAATGATTTCTAAATTTTTTGATTGAATTCCTGTTTTGGCATAAAATTCCTCTCTTAAGATTCAGTCTTAAACCTAAAGCACTGATATAGAGTACAGGGACCATGTTCTATAGGTTTTCATTTTCGTCATCCTCTTTTTTGGCTTACAATACTATGGTTTTTTCCTTCAAAATAGAAGCTGAATTATAAAACAGTGCTGATATTGATGTGATTTGACATATACTTACTCGGAACAGAATTACCCTGATGAAATGATAGAATAGGATATTTCTTTTAATATCAGATTTTGTGGTTCGATTTATATTTATGAAATTTAATGATCTTAAGATCAGTTTCTAACTTTTACGTATGAATGATTCATTTGACAAGTATTTTCCATTGATTTACCGTCAGAATAGAGCGATTATTTGTATTAAATAAATAAGTGGCGAAAATGGGTTCCCGTAACTAAGCTGTAACCCTTCTGTCTCTATACACGTACAAAAATGCTGTTTAAAGTGGTGGAAAGTCTGAAGATTTAAGGCCAAAATAGACTAATGTTTGTGTTCTGCTACCCAGTCTACCATAGTTATGCTGTGTACCTAGCAAAAAAAATGTACACCACAGTCTTAGTATAGCCTATGCACCTTTGACCACTTCATTGTCTATTTATTAGATTTTTGTTTTTAATTTCGCAGGTCAGAAAATTCATTTTTAACCAAAATTGGGGATAGACTATTTATTTACGTTTTACTGTATGAAGTATCTGGACTGAGGTCAGAAAATTTATTTAATATGAATGAGGAGTTGACCAGATCATTCATTTTTATTTTATTTCATAGCCAGAATAATTATTTTCAAAAATCCTGGCCCCTCCTCTGAATCAAATGGTCATCCTCTTACTCATGTTACTGTGATTTTGGTATTAGAGGATGCTTTCCCTTCCAGTGCTCCATTGGTCCATGCTTCAAGTTTTTAGTGGAGTCCAAATTGCTTCTATACTTTTGTTTCTTTGTTGTGTGTGTCTATTTTCCCTGTGTAGTCTTAGTGATTTCTCCCCCAATCTTTGTTCCCTTGATCGCTCTTAGAAAGCTGTGATAAAGGTCCCAAAATGTGACTCTGGAGAAAATGAATAAAATTATATTTGAAGTGTTGTGTTTTTTTCCAAGTTTTTGTTGTAAAAATGGGTAATTTAGTTATTGCTACTTGTAATTTCAAGATCCAGGAATATAGGAAATTATATATGAGTAATATTTGGGGTACAAAATGGATGTGCACTGTGAATATGATTAAGAAATAAATCACAGAAACTCAATTTTGATCATTATTTTACCACCAGCTGGCTATTATGTTGCATTGTTTTACCCCCTAGCGATAGGGGTGGTTAAATAACAATACAAATGAAAAATGGCCAGCTCGTGGTTAAATAATGATAAAATGGAGTTTCCATGATTGATTTAGACTCTAATAGGACTATTTTCTTCATATTATTGAATAGAAACAGTCAGTGGACATATGTTGATCACTTTTTTTTTTACAATGGCTGTGGTCTAAAGAGCTTTGAATCATGTCATATGGGAATGAAAATTAAATCTCCATGAAATAGAAAGACACTTGTACAGTATAGTATCATACAGTTGTGACACTTGTACAGTATAGTATCATTCAGTCGTGACACTTGTACAGTATAGTATCATTCAGTCGTGACACTTTTACAATATAGTATTATTCAGTCGTGACACTTGTACAGTATAGTACCATTCAGTCATTCATCAGCTTTCAAGCAAGTTATCATATTTTCTTTTAACTTTTAGTGGTTTTCCTGAAATTTGAACTAAAATTTCACAAATCTGACCATATCTAAGTTGGCCTTGGTGATTGCACTTGTTATGGAAATGGAATAAGGCAACTGATACAAAAATATATCTAATGAATTCTGGTCATGTATTCTATTCTGAGCCAATTTATTTTCCAGCCTCAGAACACTGACTTTGGAATTGGTGTTGCGATTAAAAGGCTTTCTTTCTTCACTGATTTATTGTTCTGATACGTAAAATATTCATTGTTTCTTCGCTGTTTTGAGCTTTCACAATGATTTTGGTTTGATATCAGACATTTTATTTTGTCCTAAATGATCATGTCTTATTGTGATTGTGTTGCTTTTTCTGATTTTGTGGAAGAAATTGTAATAAAATAAACAAGAACTCACAGAGTATATCTCAATAGGGCTTGTATGCCACCTTCTCTATTATTTTTTATCCAGAATTTCTACTGTTGAAATCATTCAAAACAGAAGACCTATTTTTATTTTGTAAATGCTATATACCTCCAGGTACATCAACATAATTCACAGTTATAACAATTTTCTATTTTGAGTATTTATTACTCTCATTAATTATGCATCATACTTGTTGAAGTATGATGTATAAATATTTCTAGGCTTTTTAATGTTTATGCATAAAAGTTTTCTTAGATGAGATTGTTGTGTTTGACCTTGATATACTCATTCTTGTGAATTCACATTGTCACATGACAAGATTTACAAACCCTAATTTGAACTAAGCTTTATTGTCTTTGCTCACATTTTAACAACATTTATATTTTTCTATTATCAAGCTTTGTTTCACCATTTCAACATTTGGTAATAATTCTCATGGGACATTACCTTTGTTTATCTCAAGTTGAGGACCACAGACTGTAAAATGTTTTTTTCTCTTGCCATTTTTTCGCACCATTTATGGGCACATAATTTGTGTTTGTACAATTTGATTTGATTTATCGAGTCTCAACTTCTGATTAATTTGACGTTTTCTTGATTAGAAGTCTGACAGTAAACGATTACGGCTGGAATCATTGACTACAGGAGAGGATGATACGTATAATGCACTATTACAGATTATATCAACATTTTGAAATATTTAATTCTTAATTTTATGTCTGGTGTTTTTAGGTCTTTGGCTTCTGTTTAATTTAAAACTAGCTAAAATGTCATGTTGATAATGTAAGGGGTAGGTTAAGCAATTTCTATCAGAAAGGCCTGTCTCTAGTCAGAACTATTGTGGTGGTTTCCAACTTTCTGCTTTTAACCTTGATTTTGGCATTTGTTATATGGACATTCCCTATTGACTACTCCTTTGAACTATTGCCTAGAGTTTATCAGTTCACTGACTATCACTTTGGACTATTGCCTAGAGTTTATCAGTTCACTGACTACCTGTTTGGACTATTGCCTAGAGTTTCTCAGTTCACTGACTATCCCTTTGGACTATTGCCTCGAGTTTATCAGTTCACTGTCTACCTGTTTGGACTATTGCCTAGAGTTTCTCAGTTCACTGACTGTCCCTTTGGACTATTGCCTAGAGTTTATCAGTTCATTGACTACTGGACTATAGATTGCTTAGAATTTATCAGTTTGGTACTTTTCTAATAATCTTAATAATTGCAGGGGTTCTGTCGAATTAATTATGGTTCAATGTCCATGACCCATATTATGAGTTTGGGAATGATGCAGGCCTTCTGGTTCTGTGTTTGGGAATGATACTGGCCTTCAGGTCCAGTGTTTGGAAATGATACAGGCCTTCTGGTTCAGTGTTTGGGAATGATACAGGCCTTCTGATTTGGTGTTTGGGAATGATGCAGGCGTTCTGTTTCAGTGTTTGGGAATGATACAGGTCTTCTTGTCCAGTATTTGGGAATGATAGAGATCTTCTGGTCCAGTGTTCGGGAATGATAAGGTCTTCTGGTCCAGTGTTCGGGAATGATAAGGTCTTCTGGACCAGTGTTTAAGAATGATGCAGGCCTTATTGTTCAGTGTTTGAGATTGATACTGGCTTTCTTGTCCAGTGTTTGGGAATGATAGAGGTCTTCTGGTCCAGTGTTCGGGAATGATAAGGTCTTCTGGTCCAGTGTTCGGGAATGATAGAGGTCTTCTGGTCCAGTGTTTGGGAATGATAGAGGTCTTCTGGTCCAGTGTTTGGGAATGATAGAAGTCTTCTGGTCTAGTGTTTGGGAATGATAGAGGTCTTCTGGTCCAGTGTTCGGGAATGATAAGGTCTTCTGGTCCAGTGTTCGGGAATGATATGGGTCTTCTGGTCCAGTGTTTAAGAATGATGCAGGCCTTATTGTTCAGTGTTTGAGAATGATACTGGCTTTCTGGTCCAGAGTTTGGGATTGACACATGCCTTTTGGTTCAGTGTTTAAGAATGATACGGTCTTTTTGGTCCAGTGTTTTGGAATAATATAAGTCTTCTGGACCAGTGTTTTGGAATGATATGGGTCTTCTGGTCCAGTGTTTGGGAATGATATTGGTCTTCTGGTCTAGTGTTTGGGAATGATATGGGTCTTCTGGTCCAGTGTTTGGGAATGATATTGGTCTTCTGGTCTAGTGTTTGGGAATGATATGGGTTTTCTGGTCCAGTGTTTGGGACTAATAAAAGCAGTCAGGTCAAGTGGAATCAAAACATTTCCAATATGCAATATGTTTATGTTTTATCAAACTAATTGTAGTTAAAATCATTGAGCTCTGACAATCTGTATTATGATTTCATTTCTTTACTTACATACCAAAAAAATGAAAAAAATGTAATACTTAATACATTAAAAAATTACAATGAAAGTAAGTTCTGATTTTGTGATATAATCTTTTACATGTATGTGTAACCAATGCATATTTAGCTGTAACAAATCAAAGTCTGTATTTAGTCCATTAATTCTATGATTTTGGTTAAAAGCCATTTGGTGTGTTTGATGTGGAATAATGTATCAATACATAATCTATAGAAGCTTCATAATGACTTTCTTTGTTAGTGATTTCAAAGATCAAATGACTTTATTGCGTCACAGAAAATTAGCACTGATTGGAAGAGTTGTGTTCAACATGTGAAGAAGTAATCAATCATAAGTGTATATATTGTAGACAAATGAGATCAAAATACAACTGTTATTCAGATCTTTATTAAAAAATATTAAGTCAAATATTCTTTAACTATCTTCTAAAATTAAACTTCAGTTCATGGTGTATGGCAAACATAATGTCTTCAATGCCTTGTCATTCAAATCAGTATCCTGCCCAGGCTAATTATATTGGTTGAAGTTTCTGTCCCATGGAGTATAATATTAATGCCACATATATAATAGAAACACTGTAATCAAAGCTCACTATAGGGTACCCCCCCCCTCCGGCATCTCTCCCCTGTAACCATATCTCCAGTTGAAATTCATTATCCCATTATTTTGCATGTCTTACAACACTTACAAAGCAATAAGTGACTGTGATAAATAGTTAGAACTGTATAGAAAAAGTTGTGGATTGATTGACAGACGGACAGACAGACACCATTATCACTAAATACCCCCCACAAAGCATAGGTAGAAAAGTACAGGCTCCCTGAGTTCTTATAAAATGTTCTTTGTTACTTACTTGGACAATTTTTTTTTTAAATGGAGATTAGTCATTTACGTTTCTGCAATAAATACACAAATAAAAACAAATAATTGTAATTTACTATTTTGTTTTACCGAATCTTCCTAACTTTATTTTCAAAAATACTTACATAAGATCTTGGTAAGTCATTCAATTTACTGGGCTGGGAAATTCATGGTTGTCAAAAATGGTTCATGATTTAAAGGAAAACATTCTATACTCCATTCTGACAACTTTTTCCATTGAGAATCTGATATTACTACTATCAAAATCCTTTTACAAGTGTTTTACTCTGAAAAAAATAATTAAATTCATAGTAGTACCAAGGATACAAGGAAGCATATGCCAGGTGTACCCTCTCCCAAAATTTGGAATAAAAAAAAAGTAAAAGTGCACTTTACAAAACTAATGGAATTACTAGACGACCTTTTGACCTTTATTGTATAATTCTGACAGTGATAAATCTATAGTAGTATATTCCATATACAAACTGATAACTTTATATTTGAATAATTCTGTGGTATTTGATACAGAAGAAAAGAAATGGCTTCCAATTTATTCTTCATCTATAACTTTTAAGAATTGTTTAAGTGTCGATGTTTTTTGACGATAAATAGCTCTCATTTCCTTTCCAACTCTGATTGCTTCGATATTGCCTCGGTATTTGAATACAGTTTTTTGACGAGCGGAATTTATATTTAGCAGATACAATCTCAGTTCTTATTACCATATTAATGATGTTGTTTTTGGCCTTTTGTCAGCCAACTGAATCAGAGTCTATATAATATTGGTTTTGATGTTTTGACAGTCAGGAAAACGTGAAATCATCTTTAAATGATCTTGGAATAGCACTGCTTTTATTTTGAGAGTATCGACTGACAACTTGATTTTACTGATGACAGGAAATCAGGTTGTGTTAGTCTAATTAACTTTGATTTAACAAGTTTTTAAGTTGGATGTAAGACTTGGAAAAATCTTGTCAGTTTTAATCAACGACTGATTTTACCGGAATTTCTTTGATGATTTTATCAACGGAAAAAGGATGCTATTAGGTCCTTCAAACCTATTCTTTAAATCATCGTGGAAGTGTTTTAATTGAAAAGGCATGCCTCAATTAATTGTTGAGTCATTTGATTGTTATAAGTGTCATAATACAGAGGTATTTTGATAAAACTTGTAGAATGTTAAAAATACAGTAAAATTCACCAGCCCTTGTACCCAATCAGGATAAAAGATGTTCAGTTTTAAAAGACTACAAAGATATTGAATTAACTGAATTCATATTCTGTCAATCAGTTTTCATAGAAAATATACCATTATTACATGAATTGCCTTACAAATGATCAGTGCCTGTTGTCAATACTTTAAATCAGAAGTGAAAAAAAAATTATTTGAAATTTCCAGTTTTTTTCTGTTGGTAATTATATATATATATGAGTTTTGTCAGTCAAAATTATGGCACTTTCTGTTCCAGGAAAGATGATCTGAAGATGACTCTAAATTGTTTTACTGATAATGAATGTAATTTTTCTTTTGTGATACAGTTTCCCAGAATTGGTTTATTTTGTATTCAGTATATTTGAGATTGAACTTGTTAATGGAAACAATTTTCTCCTAATTTTGTCAGAAATATGACTGAAGTTCTTTCTGTTGTTATTAGTAATTACAGGTATTTTTCTACCTATTAGCAATCGTTTCATTGTATGGGACAGAAAAATAATCTATTTATGAGAGAAGATTTTATTCTGCTGACTCAGATTGTTGATAATTCACAGAATTAATAATTCATTAAGCTGAAGCAATACTATACCTATGACAGTAATATTGCATTTTCTTATGGCGATTTGTTTTCACATGGAGAGCTATTTTACAGTGATCGCATAATGTTTATATTCATCTTACAAAAGACAGGAATTAACCAATAGAAAATTGGATAAATTTGTCGTACAAATCAATGTTATAAAACAATAAATTTTAACTAATTGGATTTGAGCACGAAATTCCGAGCAACTTTAAATTATAATAATGAGTATACTTTTGGGAACAGCACTTTAACTGGGGAAATCAGTATTTGTTTTCAGATAAGAAATTAACTTTAGGGTAACGTGGCACCTGCTTTAACTATGTGGAGTGGAAATTGCTCCTTTGGTACTATAAAACTCGATAAGTTAAATAATTTTTCATAATTGCGGTGTGAATTGGTGGAAAGACTTAATTAAATTAGTTAGATGTGATGGGAAGAGAAATGGAATTCTATAGAATTTTTTTTGGTCTTCAGACTGAGTGGAAATAAGTACAGATTCTAGTTTTTAAATAAATGGAAGAAGAGGGTGATATTTTGGAACCTTTGCTCCGATGTCGACCAAAAATGTCGGACCGAATGATAGCCAAATGTAGTAGTTGTTGGCGGGATAATAAATTAGCGGTTGTGATTCTTTTATTTGGATTATTTTGGTGTTCTCTCGCCATTGTTATGATATTTCTGTATATGGATCTAATTGATACGTCAGAAATCACTCGTTCAACAGGTAAAGTTACAACTAAAGGCCGTCACATCTTCATTTTAAGATTCTTGTTACTTTGGTGGGGGTAGTAGAAAAATTATTTATACCCTTCCCCCAATATATCTGGCAAGTGAGTTTTTTTGCTCAGGAAAAGTTGAATTTGTAAGCTTTGCAGGATAATTTTTTGAAAATTTTGAAAATTTAATTTGTTTGCCAAACTTCCCTTGGAAAGCAGAAGATCTAAAATTCTAAAGAACTTTCATTTTATTTTAATAGATGTGTTGTTGCTATTATACAGTAGATAAAAAAAATGTTCAGAAAAAAATATTTTTGTTCTATAACCTCAAACATCAATACAATCTTAATAGAATTAACTGATCAAACTAATTAACTGTAAAACTAATTAACTGATCAAACTAATTAATTGATCAAACTGACTAACTGATCAAACTAATTTATTGATCAAACTGATTAACTGATCAAACTGATTAATTGATCAAACTAATTAATTGATCAAACTAATTAACTGATCAAACTAATTAACTTAAAAATGAAAGATTTTTGGAAGCAAAACAATATGAAGTAAAAATGTTTTAATGAAGGAAAAATATATGACAGAAATTTAACAGGCTGATAGTAATGGAAGATTGTCTTTATCTGATACTGTGAAACCTAGCTTTAAAACTTTATAATTGGTAAAGACAGGTGTTTTGTGTATACATGTGTTTGGTTTAGACAGCTGTTTTGTTTACCAAGGTTCAAAATACATTTTAATTGATATAAAGAGATTTTAAAAGTGACTTGTTCAGACAGGTTCTCAGATTATCAGGGTGTGGTTTAGACAAGTTTTCTTATTATTCAGGGTTTGACTCGGACTGTTTATTGGATTATTCAGGGTTTGGTGCAGACACTGTACATATTTATATAGAACATTTGTTATACTTATATACTAGTTCTGTGAATGTATTTATCTTTTATGTTTTGTACAGAGAAAAAATTGCAGCATTTCATATTTTTTCATCTTTTTTTTTTAATACATTATTATTAAGTAAAAATTTATGGAAAGCTAATATATTAAAAAAGGAAAGAATATTTTGTTCTTTTGGACTTCATATAAAGAGGAGCATGTTTTTTTTTGTTTTTTTTTTTTATCAAACATGTTCATACTCCACTAGGCAGAATATAGTGATCATTGTGTCTGTTTAGCTGTTCATCTGATTGTACATTTTTGTTAAAGTTTTCTCTGCAGTTCTTGATCACAGTCACTTCTATTTTACTTATTTATCTTTTTGAATTCTTGCTTCAGGGTTGGGAACAGGGTTTATTTCTTAGTGAGGTTTTCTCATAGTTTTTGAAGTTTTTATCAGTTTTTATATATGCACTAAGATTTAGAGGGGCAAATGTATTTAACAATTGAAAAGGACTTAACAGTTTGGCTTCATATCTTGCTGTACCTGGAGCCTCCCTCCATCTATACTTGCTTTCCCCCACACATATTTAGTTTGTATTGACAGATTTTAACAAAAACTGTAAAGTATATGGCAGAGTGAAGTACATGTATTTGTGGCTGGGTGAAGTACATGTATTTTTAAGTGGCAGAGTGAAGTACATGTATTTGTATATGGCAGAGTGAATAATGTTGATTTGTATTTCTCAAAACACTAGAAAAATTGGAAAACTACTGTGTGATAGTATCAAAAGAAAGGTGCATGCTATAGTATATTTTGTAACTTGTGGGCTTTCGAAACTTAATCGTCATATATTTGAAATGAGACTTTTACATTTAATCTTCCCCTTGGTATTCTTTCTATTCTACCAGAACTATACTGAAAGCATATCCATACCCATATAAAATGTGTGAACAAAAACAATCTTATTTATCTGCTTGTAGATATGATTTGCATGCACATTTGTATGACATTTAGAAACTATTGCTAACATAACTCTACAGATTAATTGTTTGTTAAGAGCATTACAGGAATAACAATATAACAAAATATTTAACAAAGTCTTTCCAGGGGAGATTTATTGTGTCTGTCTGTCTGTTTGCTTGTAAGGGATAGAAATTGTTCTCACCATTATGTTGTATATTATTACCATCCTCTTTCCAGGGGAGACATATTGTGTCTGTCTGTCTGTTTGCTTGTAAGGGATAGAAATTTCTCTCACCATTATGTTATATAGTTTACCATCCTCTTTCCAGGGGAGACATATTGTGTCTGTACAAAGCCTAGATGTACCATGTGTGTTTTCATGAATTTGAATTCTTTTTACTCCTGCAGCAATAATATGTAAATGAAATAAGAAATGATTGAAAGGAGGGAGACATGATTTATTAAAACCAAACTGAGTTCAGTTGGCCATACTGTAAATCTTCTACTCATAATCAATATTAAAAAATATCTGTAGCTAAAGCCCTGTCAAGGATTTAAAGTCATTTTTAAGGATCAGAAATTTTGCTGGTGTCTCTGAACAGCCTTAAGAGGTGTTGCTAAAACAATGACAGTAATGTCATATTTGACACTATGAAGGACTTAATAAAACTTACAAGCTGCTGATAAGGAATAATGGTCTCTATAGATTGGGGATTATATCATCAGAAATCGTATCAGTCTGTATTGTGAGGATTATAACTCATTAACACAGTTCTCTGTCGTCAAATAGCTTAGCAAAGTTATTTTATAGAATGCTAGAAAACCTATTTCATTCTATTATACTTTTATAGGGCAGTGAAGAGAGAGTAAAATAAACTAGCCAATCAGATCAACTTTTATTTGCTAAGTGTCTTTGTCCAGAAACAATGCATTGGATACTTTGATAATGCCATCCACTGTGTGTGGGATCTGTAAATAAATCCAAATGTCTGAATGTCTGTCTGTCTGTTCATACAAATTGTAAGTGTAATGTCTCCTTATTTACTTATTGGATATATATTGAACTTTCTGTAAAGAACATCATATGATCAGATGTAGATGAAAATATTGTGAAAAGGAAGATAAACAAATTAAGGGTTTTACTTTTTTACCTGCACCAGCAATGTAAAACTCTGGTCTTGTAACCTCTTCAGTCCCTTTGTCACTTAAGCTATATACCTGCTTTTTGTACTTAAAAAAAAAATGTTGAACCAATAACTTTCAAACTTTTCTAATCTTAATCATATAAACAACTTGGAAGATGTTTCTTGAAAAGCAACAGAGGATGCTTAACCTACTAGTACACATTGTCCGTAGCCCTGTTAGAAGCCCTATTTTTTTAACGTGACAGTATGTGAACTGGTATACTGATGACTATTGGTCTGTCTATTATTCTATTATTCAACAACAAATTACAAATGATCCAGGTAATTTCCATGAAACTTTAGTGAATTGTTTGTTTTAATTGATGCACAAATTTCCTGTTAATTTGAAGTCAATATCAAGTTTTACTCTTTCCAAGTTCTGACCTTTTCACTAAAATACTAAACACAACCAGTCAAACTTGTCTCCAGTAATTTCCATGAAAAATTGGTTCATTCGTTATTTTATGGTTTCTTACTATAAGGACATGTTAGAAGGGGACTGGGATATCTTGTACATAATACCCCTAACTTTTCACAATGTATGTAGATAAAAATAGTTGCCCCATTTCATTATCAGAAGTGTTCTTGAACACAACTGAGTGTTGCATTAGGCAATGAAAAAAATATGCCTGTTGAAGGTTACATTGGATGTATTTTTAATAGGATAGGTAGGTAGTTAAAATCATTTTATTTTTTTTAAATCATTTTGTATAGATTCTTATGGGAGGATTTCTTGACTTATAAAGAGCTCAACTAAGAGAAATGAGGAAGGGAGGGTAACTAACCTTGAGCAGACATATTTTTTTTGGCCTGATGTTTGCCATTGTATGTCGGATAGTGACAAATCAATTTATCAGAAGTAATTTCATTTTGCACCTAATGTGACAGTGCAGACAGTTACTGTTAAATAATTGATACCATTATAAAAAAGGCTGCTGGCATTTACATGTGTGATTTATATAAGGTTTAGAAGATTTGACAGTAAAATAGAGTTAGACTTTCGACAGTAGAACTATGTAAAATGAAGATTTATTCTCTTGCAGTCTTGGTTTGAAATATACCAAATAATGCTGCAATTCGATTGGTCAGCTTGACAGTTGATATGAGACCATACCATTGTGGTAGACTTTGAGATATGGAAGCGAATCATGAAATGTTTTTGTTTTTGTATAAAAGTTTAGTTAAAAATAAGCATGGGAATATGATTATGTGGGAGGTCATTGTCTTTTCAAACAAAAAGTGTGAACAATTCAAGAAAAATAACATTTTCTTACATAATGTTATCCAGATGTATAATGTCACCATTGATGTGTGTATTTGACATTGATGATGTTGGGTTACCCAATAACAGCTAAAGCCTTCACTGGGGATATAGGCTCATATTCCCTGTCAGCATTCTATATTTCCTAAAAAGTCAATTCAGCTGTATTGTTTAAAATAGAAAATGTAATGTATGGTATTAAATGGTGATTTTATCCTTTTTCAGAATTGGGTTATTCTGTTGTACCCTTGTAAATCATGTAGTCCCCTGCTTCACAGGTTGACTGTTTAATCCATGTCAATCAGTCTGTCACACTTTTTTCCCTAAAGTTTTCTCTACAACTACTTATCCCAACTAACTTATATTTAGACAAAGATTTTATATTGGTGTGTCATGTCTTGGTCATTTATTTTGTGCTTCCATGACATTTACTTCCTGTTTGAAGAAGACTGCCAAAGTGGTCTTAGGTTAATTGATTCCTGGCTTAGTCAGGAGGTCACTGGGGTCATTCCCTGTCTAAGTCAGAAGGTTCTGGGATTGATCTCTGGCTAAGTCAGGAGGTCACTGGGATCATTCCCTGTCTAAGTCCGAAGGTTCTGGGATTGATTCCTGGTTAAGTCAGGAGGTCACTGGGGTCATTCCCTGTCTAAGTCAGAAGGTTCTGGGATTGATCCCTGGCTAAGTCAGGAGGTCACTGGGATCATTCCCTGTCTAAGTCAGAAGGTTCTGGGATTGATTCCTGGCTAAGTCAGGAGGTCACTGGGATCATTCCCTGTCTAAGTCGGAAGGTTCTGGGATTGATTCCTGGCTTAGTCAGGAGGTCGCAGAATCTACTCCTGGCTGTCAGGTGGTCGTGGGATCAATCTCTTGCTAAGTCAAACCAAAGACTTCAAAATTTTCTGCCAAAGCACATGGTTAAGGAGACCGAGTGACAATTGGTTGGTTTGGGGGTCAGAATAATATGTCCTAGTTTGGTGACATGTCTACCTGTGGTTTTTGCTTCTGTGATCTGACTTATACAAAGTGGGATCTGTTTGATTAGTCATTTTTTCTCATTTAATCATAATCAATAAAATCCTGGTTGAAGACTTTTTATAATTTGATCATATACTTCACTTGGGATGTGTAGGATCACTTTGATACCATTGGGCTCTTAAATGTTTCAGCATTTATCATTTAAGAATGCATTTTCTCTTAGTTCTCTTGTTTTGACAATAAAAAAAAAATAAAAAAAATACTAGAACAAACAACTCAGACTGCAGAAAAATTTCAAAGTCACAAGAAATAATGTTACGCTAAAGTACAATGAATCTTACTAGACAAACTCCATTTATAACTTGCTTTTAAAGGTTTTCTTTCAAAATTCATACTATCAAAAAACAGTCATTAGTGAGATACACCATTAATGGACATCTATAATGTTTTTCAGGAGAAAATAGGCATTGTGGGATTTATAATTCCAGACAGAATTATTCATACATGTCATAAACATTACCCACTAATTAATTAATGTCAGAAAATAGCTGAAACAATTGGTTATCAAATATTAATTAAGATATTCCTTGTGACCCATTTACTGTGATGACTTGATTTTCTAACATGGTGAAATGTTATGTATTATAGAATTTGCACTAAAGACATGATATTTTGTTTTTTTAATAGCATTCATTCAATTTATAAATTAAAAATAAAAATCAGAAATGTATACTGTAAATGCTACAAAACATTTAGAATTTTTCTTTTGGTCTTAATGACTTAATCTGCAATAAATATTTTACATCTGTTAACGGACTGTCAGCAAGCACCATCAGGAGTTGTAAGAGGTATTTTCAAATAAATAGTCCACTTGGGGAACTCCAGGTTAGGCCAAACAAAAATATGTGTGTTTACAGTCACCTGACCGACCCACATTTTATCGCCGTGACCCTAACTTTTTATATCAGCTATTTTCTGAAATTCCGGAAATTCCCGCCTTTTCTGTCACTGGTACCCCCCCTCCCCCCTTCCAAAAAAAAAAAAAAAAAATTAAAATAATCGACCTACGTACCCAATTTTTTTTCAGCATGTGACAGTAGACATACATATTTTTTTGGTCTTAGACTTATTTTTAACCAATATGGCTTAAAAGGGTTATGAAATTGGACCATGCCTAAAAAATTCAACTTTTTAGCTCACCTGGACCATCACTTTGCATCTGTCATACTTGAACTTTACACATTTTGCTCAACTACTGGTTAAATGAAAACTCATTGCCAATTTTAACCAAACTTTGCAAAAATGATTTACTCAAGATCCTTTACAAAAGATTCACTTTCGGTTCTGCTTGATTAAACAAGATTGTAGCCAGAGGGCATTGAATCTTCTGATTGGCCAGTTTTCAAAGATCAGCTCCTCTGGAACCACATATTGATGGGATTAATGTCCTCAATGCCATATACAAGTTGTCCACTTTTTGTGTGGCTCAGGTGGCTCACTGGGTGGCTGTGGCATGTTGTCATTGAAATCCATTTTGGCATACATGTATTTTCTTTGCTTTTACTGTGCAGATGGTAACAAAATTAGCAGAAATAATAATAGGGACTATTTTAATATCTGATTAAATTTTGGCTCCACTTGATTGAACAAGATGGCCGCAAGAGGCCAATGACCACATGATTTCAAGTTCTCCAGGTTATTAATGCAGGCTCTCTGGAGCATCTAGTTTATTTTCAGTTTGAATTTGAAATTTGTTTTTTTTTATTCCTACTGAAAATCCCTGCCTGCACTTTTCAATCAATTTTAAACCTCTTATACATTTCATTTACAGGGATGGAAGGCAAATGTCTTTGATTAGCACCCTTTAGCAGGAATTTTTTCACTTTTAATTGAATATCAAATTATGTGCTATATTGTGTCCAAACCAGTTGTGTCCATAATTAACTGGAAGTCCCTTTGCTTATGTGTATCAAAACTAATATTGTGTCCACACTTTCCTCAAGTAAACTGTGTTCAACATGCTACACACTATTTAAGTTCAGATTTAGTTACTTCATTATGAACACTGTCCATGACACGAGGACATGAGATAAAAGCTCATTGACAGTTTTTTTTTCAGAAGCAGTTATAAGTACAAGTGTTCCCATATTACAGTATAGACTGTATAAAGCTTTACAGACCAAGTTATGTAGACCACTATTGACTGTACAAGTCTGTTTTGTTTCTATCATTGTGACATTGTTGTATTATTCTTTTAATGTCAAGAAATGTCATTCAGACAAAAGATAAAGTTTTTCTTTAATGGATTATTCATAATTTGTGTATGGAATATTCATGCCGTAGGATTGTCTGTCTGGTCTGTAGGATTTACTTTACAATTGCTCCTCTTAATATGTATTTAAATGAGATTGTTTACAGTAGTTCCAAGTAGACTGCTTACTGACATAGACTTTTGTATTTCCCTAATCAAATACATGTTGCAGTTCTTATTACTCTAACAGCTATCTTAATGTTATATGTATATTACCAGTGCAGTAAAGTCAAAGAGTAAATAACTGAAAACTCTGTCAGTTTAAATTAATTCCAGAAGACTTTACATTTGTATTTGGTATATATGTAACTTGTATTCAGAATGTGTCTGAATGAGTAGTTTAAAGCATAATTAAGTGTTTCTGTTTATGTAGTTATAACCCAGTTTCATGAAATCTGTGAACAAAACAGTTTTTTGAGTTTATATATTCATGGTATCAGTTGGCCATCTAATGATGATAAATGCCTCATAATAGCTGATGTCAGGCATAATATGGTCAATCAATGTAAAGTTCCAAATTATGAAATAATTATTGTTTCTTTGTACATGCATATGTTATTTTGGTTATTTTGTTCTTTGTTGTGTTTGTCTGTTTTCCCCTTTCTGGTCTTTATCCTTGAATTATATTCCTTTGGTTTCTGCTTGAACTATGGTTCTGTTAATTATAATCTCTTAATTAACTAAATGTCCTCCAATGCTACGGAATGGTATTAGTGTCAGTTAAACATTTATTTTAAAAAAAATTTTCATTATGATTCAAAGGTTTGCATTATAAATCAAAGTTCTGCTGTACAGTTTTGCATCATTTCAGAAGTTTTCATGGTAATTATTCTGATTTAGTTATGAGAAGCTTCTGTACAAAACTACTAGCTTTTGATTTGATTTTTTAGCTCACCTGGCTGGAGGCCATGTGAGCTATTGCCATCACTAGTCATCCATTGTCGTCGTCATTGTCAACAATTTTTCAAAACTCTTCTCCTCTGACGCTACTTGACCAATTTGAACCAAACTTGGTATGAATGTTCCTTGGGGGTATCCTGCATAGAAGTGATGTAGGGATTTTTGATCTGTTGAAAAGCATGGCTGCTGTTACTAAAAATAGATCATGGAGTCAGACAGTAGTTTTTCGCATATATCTCCAAAACCATTAGGTTTAGCTAAATTCTGACTTGCGTAAAATAGTTCAGCATGATGAGATCTATCTGGGGTCAAATTTTCATTTTAATACATTAAGCCATGTTGGAGTTAGTGGCCTTTTTCAACATTTTTTTGCTATTTTTAATGTTATTTCTTTCAAAAATCTTCTCCTCTGACACTACTTGACCAGTTGGAGCCAACCTTGGTATGAATGTTCCTTAGGGTATCCTGCATAGAACTGAAGTGGGAATTTTTTATCTGTCAGAAAACATGGCTGCCTTTATTAAAAACAGAACATAAGGGTCAGACAGTAGTTTTTCGCATATATCTCCAAAACCGTTAGGTTAAGCCAAATTCTTTCAATAGCTGAAATGATCCATATTATTAGGACTACAAAAGTCTTCAGGGATGAAAGTTGTCAGACGATTCCTTGTAAGAGTTATGTCCCTTGAAAAGGGAAAAATGAAAGGTTTTTTTTTTTTTTTCACAGTTTTCAGCTAATATCTTGAAAACTATGATAGAAATTCTTCTTAAATTTACTGCCCTTGAAAGACAACTTTCAACCAGGTGAGCAATTTAAGCTCCAGGGAGCCTCTTTTTTAATTTACACACTAAAAATTCCTTAATAAAATTTGAAGATTATGAATTATGTGGATAATTGATTTTAACAGGGAAGAGTTGTTTCTTGTTTTTGAACAGTCACATGTTACTCAGCTAGGTACTGTATTAAATGTAAGTGTTAGTAAGAATCAGGCAAAGTGGGTAAAATCAGAAACATGCATGTCAAAACCCCACCAATCTGACAATATAATTTCATTTAAGGATGCTTTCTATATTTGAAAAGACCATTATTAGATCTCTGCATCACTGGCTTTGCTCAGAAATTTTTCAATAGAATGTTAGAAAAATGAGGTTGTTGATGGAGTTATCTGCCCTTGAAATGTTCATTTTAAGTGCATTTTAATGAAATTGTAACTCAATGGTCCAGCATGATATGGAAAATCTTGTCTGTTTCCTTGATTCTGATGGTGTATATAGTCAAATTACACTATCAAATTGATGAGTTTTTTCATACCATGTTTCACATACTTCCTGATTCTTACAGGGCCTGACACTTAAACACCAAGAATATACAGACTGTCTGTTATATTGATAGGATTCCCATTTACTTGTCATTCTTGGCAAGGGAAAGTTTGGTGAGGATAGGGGTACTAATTCATATGTGGAAGGTCCTGGATTTTCCAGTTTTCTAAATTATGGTCCAATTTAGGAAAACTTGAAGTCCTCTTGAATTACATATGAGTGTCAATGAAAACACTACTAGAACCTTGATAAATGAAATTTCATTATTCCTGGGTCGACTTTTTGTTAAAGGTCACCTTGGACCAGCACTTGTTCAAACTTCTGGATGAAATTTATAATCCATTTTTTCTTTTGAATTTGGAAAACTTAAATGTCTGAAAGGACATTTGCTGCATTTTGGGAAACAGACAATGATTTTGGGAAAATTAATTTCATTTGGAGCTTTTCTGTGCATACCTTAAAGTAATTTTATGTAATTACACTACTGTCTGGGACTTTCTATATAATTTTGCCTAACCACTATCTAAATATAAAGGACTTGCTAATTCACCTAGAAACTGAGTGTTGACAAAGCTTGAAGATTTCAAAGTGCCACTGTAAAAGACTTTCTCTACACCAACAAATATTTTAAGTTGAAACTCATTTTAAAACAATATCCTATTCAACATGAAGGGAGTTGGTAAAACCAATGTAACAGCCCTGGTCAGAGAGACAATGTAACAGCCCTGGTCAGAGAGACAATGTAACAGCCCTGGTCAGAGAGACAATGTAACAGCCCTGGTCAGAGAGACAATGTAACAGGCCTGGTCAGAGAGACAATGTAACAGCCCTGGTCAGAGAGACAATGTAACAGCCCTGGTCAGAGAGACAAATATTTCTTATATCATTGTTTCAAGATAAAGGGAAAAGCTTTCGTAAGCTAGCAAATAATTACTAAATGGAGGTGTCAGACTGTTTGGAAAGTCTTTACAAGTATGAAATTATACAAAAAATATTGCTGGCCTTAGAATATCACACTTAATGATCCCTGTGGAATATCAGGCTAATGATCCAATTCAGAGAAATATAATTTACTGAATATAGATGGTCATCATGTGATCGTCACATTATCATCAGCACCAAGAATATTGTTATGTCTACCTCCACTTTGGTGGAGATACATATTGTTTTTGGCTTGTCTGTGGGTCTGTCACGAAGTTTGTCAGTACAACTAAAAATTTACCAAAAATCCTCATAAATTATATTACCTTTTTGAAACCCTATTTTTTTGTTGGTAGCACGAAACAAGATAATTATTATTTATTTATTTTTTTTTATGGTTTTAGATCATACTGAGAATGTTTGTTGATGTTCCTAATTTTTCTTAAATATGATAATTATGTTCTGAAATTTTTAATTTAGATAACTTGATTTCAAGATAATTGAGCCTTTTATTAAAAAAAAAAGTCAAGTTTGTCCCAAAACTAAAAAATTTTTCTGACCCTAAAGAATTGTTGTCTGATAATCTGATTCAAGTGGTACTGTGACTTCTCCCTAAACTGTTTTTATTTTTTTTTAGATGTCTTTGTCTTGGCATGTTTTCACATAGCTATGGCCTTTACCAATGAGGGATCTGATCATTGTTATATCAGTGTTTCTCCCCATGTACTGTTGTAACATAGCTATGGCCTTTACCAATGAGGGATCTGATCATTGTTATATCAGTGTTTCTCCCCATGTACTGTTGTAACATAGCTATGGCCTTTACCAATGAGGGATCTGATCATTGTTATATCAGTCTTTCTCCCCATGTACTGTTGTAACATAGCTATGGCCTTTACCAATGAGGGATCTGATCATTGTTATATCAGTGTTTCTCCCCATGTACTGTTGTAACATAGCTATGGCCTTTACCAATGAGGGATCTGATCATTGTTATATCAGTCTTTCTCCCCATGTACTGTTGTAACATAGCTATGGCCTTTACCAATGAGGGATCTGATCATTGTTATATCAGTCTTTCTCCCCATGTACTGTTGTAACATAGCTATGGCCTTTACCAATGAGGGATCTGATCATTGTTATATCAGTCTTTCTCCCCATGTACTGTTGTAACATAGCTATGGCCTTTACCAATGAGGGATCTGATCATTGTTATATCAGTGTTTCTCCCCATGTACTGTTGTAACATAGCTATGGCCTTTACCAATGAGGGATCTGATCATTGTTATGTCAGTGTTTCTCCCCATGTACTGTTGTAACATAGCTATGGCCTTTACCAATGAGGGATCTGATCATTGTTATGTCAGTGTTTCTCCCCATGTACTGTTGTAACATAGCTATGGCCTTTACCAATGAGGGATCTGATCATTGTTATATCAGTCTTTCTCCCCATGTACTGTTGTAACATAGCTATGGCCTTTACCAATGAGGGATCTGATCATTGTTATGTCAGTCTTTCTCCCCATGTACTGTTGTAACATAGCTATGGCCTTTACCAATGAGGGATCTGATCATTGTTATGTCAGTGTTTCTCCCCATGTACTGTTGTAACATAGCTATGGCCTTTACCAATGAGGGATCTGATCATTGTTATGTCAGTGTTTCTCCCCATGTACTGTTGTAACATAGCTATGGCCTTTACCAATGAGGGATCTGATCATTGTTATATCAGTGTTTCTCCCCATGTACTGTTGTAACATAGCTATGGCCTTTACCAATGAGGGATCTGATCATTGTTATATCAGTGTTTCTCCCCATGTACTGTTGTAACATAGCTATGGCCTTTACCAATGAGGGATCTGATCATTGTTATGTCAGTGTTTCTCCCCATGTACTGTTGTAACATAGCTATGGCCTTTACCAATGAGGGATCTGATCATTGTTATATCAGTGTTTCTCCCCATGTACTGTTGTAACATAGCTATGGCCTTTACCAATGAGGGATCTGATCATTGTTATGTCAGTGTTTCTCCCCATGTACTGTTGTAACATAGCTATGGCCTTTACCAATGAGGGATCTGATCATTGTTATATCAGTGTTTCTCCCCATGTACTGTTGTAACATAGCTATGGCCTTTACCAATGAGGGATCTGATCATTGTTATATCAGTGTTTCTCCCCATGTACTGTTGTAACATAGCTATGGCCTTTACCAATGAGGGATCTGATCATTGTTATATCAGTGTTTCTCCCCATGTACTGTTGTAACATAGCTATGGCCTTTACCAATGAGGGATCTGATCATTGTTATATCAGTGTTTCTCCCCATGTACTGTTGTAACATAGCTATGGCCTTTACCAATGAGGGATCTGATCATTGTTATGTCAGTGTTTCTCCCCATGTACTGTTGTAACATAGCTATGGCCTTTACCAATGAGGGATCTGATCATTGTTATGTCAGTGTTTCTCCCCATGTACTGTTGTAACATAGCTATGGCCTTTACCAATGAGGGATCTGATCATTGTTATATCAGTCTTTCTCCCCATGTACTGTTGTAACATAGCTATGGCCTTTACCAATGAGGGATCTGATCATTGTTATATCAATCTTTCTCCCCATGTACTGTTGTAACATAGCTATGGCCTTTACCAATGAGGGATCTGATCATTGTTATATCAGTCTTTCTCCCCATGTACTGTTGTAACATAGCTATGGCCTTTACCAATGAGGGATCTGATCATTGTTATATCAGTCTTTCTCCCCATGTACTGTTGTAACATAGCTATGGCCTTTACCAATGAGGGATCTGATCATTGTTATATCAGTCTTTCTCCCCATGTACTGTTGTAACATAGCTATGGCCTTTACCAATGAGGGATCTGATCATTGTTATGTCAGTGTTTCTCCCCATGTACTGTTGTAACATAGCTATGGCCTTTACCAATGAGGGATCTGATCATTGTTATGTCAGTGTTTCTCCCCATGTACTGTTGTAACATAGCTATGGCCTTTACCAATGAGGGATCTGATCATTGTTATATCAGTGTTTCTCCCCATGTACTGTTGTAACATAGCTATGGCCTTTACTAATGTTGTAATATTGGATTTTGTAGGAATCACTTGAAATATTGTGCCATTAAGAGCTAGTGACAATAAGAAATTGTTGTTATCTGTATTTTAAACTAGAATTCTTCGCACTTTAATTTTCATGCTGCCTGATTTCGTTGCTTTAAGGTCTCATTAAATTTTCAAATTCCTTCAGATTTTTTGTAGTTGATGTGAGATTTGTAATGTATTTCTGGAATGGTTCATGGGATATTGATGAGAAGTTTGACTATTTTGTGAACAAAATAAAGACTAAATTGACTTCCACTTATTCATTATGATTTAATGATACTATTCGAGTTCAGGGATTTGTTAAGACTAAGTGGATTAGAATGAGATTTGGTATGATAACCCTTTATGTCAATACTGGCCTTGATTACAGATGGCTATAAGTTCATACAAATGAAACGAAAATCTGGAAAGCACTATGTAAATAGGTTTTAACTTTGAGGAAGCATTGCTTTGGTTTCTAAAAGGGGGGTGGGGCTAGGATAAAATATTGTGTCCTGATTTTTTTCTTCAGTATAATTTTTACCTGAGTTTTTATTCTTAACTCTTGTGCTTGTCCTGGATTTTTTCAAACCAGGTCCTGAGTTTTTTCTATTAGATGCATCCTGTTCATCCTATAGTTTTTAACCCCACATCATCCTGCCTTTTTATTTCAAATATGTTTCCTTATCCAACAACCATATAGTTGCTCCATTGTAAAATCAGTTTAGATTTTAGATAAATTGTCAAGCACTTTGTAAGAATGTTGTAAGCTAGCACATGGTTATATAGCATAATATTAGAATGTTGTAAACTAGCTGGCATAACTCCAGGTTACAGTGTAAAAGTTTATTTACTAAAACAATTTTGAAGAGATCCAAAATATATAGTGCCAGGGTGATAACCTATTGCATCTATTCCCTGGTGTCATTTAACAAAGGGAGATAATTAAAACAATAATCATTAGTCTCCAGTATGCAGTGATTCTATAAATCTCTTCCTTCTGGATTAAGTCAGTAACTATAATTGCTTTGTTTCTGAAGTATATTAATTCTCAGGGATTCATTGGATTATGTGACCAGAATCTCATTCTGTATTTTAACTCGTTTCCTAACTACTTCTCTCTAATGAAAGTTACCTTCTCTTAATAGGTGTAAAGTACTTACTCTAAGAGTTGATTTTTTGGGTATTATGATTTAGCTTTTATAACAGCTGGCCCCAAAACATCATTATACATAGATACATTGAAATAATTCCCCTATGTACTCAAATGACATAAAAATAAACTAACGATGAAAATGAAACAAGACATAAAGAGGCCAGAAATTCCTGTCCTATGACAGGCGCAAAAATATGTGGTGTTCAAGTACTTCTTAGTGATCACAAACCTCCTTTCAAATCTGGCTGCTGTGGAAAAAAATATTACACAATTAAACACACCTAAAATCCTGTCTTAACCAGACACTTATTACAATCCTTCACATCAGTTTATATATATTTTGTACCTGTATAAACCAAACACCTGTCTAAATGGATTTAAAAATGTTTAGACAGGTTATTTATAAGAACAAGCCCTGTGCTGGTCCGGGTGATAAAAGAATAGGCCTGTAGCAGCGCTAACCTTGTTGTAAAAGGCAACTAAATAGTGCTCAGAACCCTAGCCGGGGGCTACGGTGCTCTGCACACAGAGCAACTGGGTTGTGTACCTCAGGTGGTGGAATGGGGTACCCCTGGCGTGTTACATGCTAGGGTTGTCAGGCTATAATACGGAAAACCTGACCATAAACCATAGTGGTGCACTGTGTTGGGAAAGATGCCACAAACCTTGTACGTTAAAGAACCCTGCTATGGTATTCAAAAGGAGGCTAAATCTTCAATCTCTCCCTTTTTAGCTCACTTGGCCAAAAGCCATGTGAGCTTTTGCCATCACTTGGCGTCCGTCGTCCGTCCGTCCGTCGTCCGTCCGTCGTCCGTCCGTAAACTTTTACATTTCAATCTTCTTCTCTGAAACCACAGGGCCAAATAAAACCAAACTTGACACAAATGTTCACTGGTATGAGGGGATGAAAGTTTGTGATTTTGGTGCCGATCGGAAATTCAAGATGGCCGCCACCGAGGATCTTAGTTTAACATTGGACCCTATGGGAGAAACATGTAAAAATCTTCTTCTTGGAAACCACTTGACCAAATGAAACAAAACTTGACACAAATGTTCACTGATATGAGTGAATGAAAGTTTGTGATTTTGGTGCCAATCGGAAATTCAAAATGGCCGCCACCGAGGATCTTAGTTTAACATTGGACCCTATGGGAAAAACATGTCAACATCTTCTTGTCGGAAACCACTTGACCAAATTAAACAAAACTTGACACTATTAAATGTTCACTGATATGAGGGGATGAAAGTTTGTGATTTTGGTGGCGATCAGAAATTCAAGATGGCCGCCACCGAGGATCTTAGTTTAACATTGGACCCTATGGGAAAAACATGTAAAAATCTTCTTCTCGGAAACCGCTTGACCAAATTAAACAAAACTTGACACAAATGTTCACTTTTATGAAGGGATGTAAGTTTGTGATTTTGGTACCAATCGGAAATTCAAAATGGCCGCCACCGAGGATCTTACTTTAACATTGGACCCTATGAGAAAAACATGTAAAAATCTTTTTCTCGGAAACCGCTTGACCAAATGAAACGAAACTGGAAACAAATGATCGTTGGCATGAGGAGATGAAAGCTTGTGATTCTTTTGCCATTTCAAAATGGCTGCCACTGTGGATCTTAACTTAACCAAAGTTTCCGCTCGAGAAAATATACATCTAGAGGTCGCCACATGATCTTCAACAAGTGGGAAATTTCCTCCATGTAGCAAGCTCTAAATTGCCCCAATAAAAACAAAGTGGATAAATCAGTGAACACAATACTGAGGGGGGGCTGGAGGGGGTCTGATCCTGGAATCCCGACTTTATTTTTACTAAATCCCGAAATCCCGAACAACAAAGGAACTTAAAAACTGCTAAAATCCCGATTCCCGGTGGATTTATTTCCCGAAATCCCGGGCTTAATTCTCAGAAATCCCGAAATCCTGAGCTTAAAAACCTCTGATCCCAGCATCCCGAAAAAGGTCCGGCCCTTCCTCAATACTATATCAGTTTATCATTTATGGTAAGAAACTAAAATGTTTTAAAAAAAGACAACTACATGCCAGTGACTATATTTCCTGCCTTGGGACAGGCGCAAACAATATGCAGCGGGGTTAAACTAGTTTTGTTGGATCCAAACCCTCCCCCTCTATACGGTCAAAGGCTAAAATAAATACAAAGTTAGACACACAGTAAAAATCAACCTGAAATACATCCAATTCATTAGAAAAGTACCTCAACAATTATTAACAATAACATAGAAGACAAACAAATGAGGTATAAACAATGAATGCTCGCAGTTACTGAAAGCAAGCTCAGGACACAAATAAGGATGACAAATCTTCAAGCCTCCCAACACAAAAAATATCAGTTACAAAACTTCCAAAGGATTTAGAACTGCAACATCATAGACTATGTTGGTCTAGCAAGAAGTTGTGCAATGACTAAAATGCTAAAATATGAATGATTAAGTTATAATGTAATGATCTAATAAGAGTATCAATATTTTTTCCTACAAAGACAAGATTTAATGATCTGACAACAATGTCGAATTTATATCCTTTATGAATCAGTCTATTTAAATAATTCTTAAGATTTGATGGACATTGTTTGCATTTATGTGCCTTGTAAATTATATTTCCATACAAAACTGGATGTGAAATGCCTAGTTTAATAAGATTAGTTTTTTAGCAAAGTAATCATGTTGGAGGCTAAGAAACGCTGTGTTTTGCAGAAATTTCATGGATTCCGCAAAACAATGGCAATTTCTGCATTTTTAAAGGCCTGGTTCCGGATTTTAGTATGTTGGGGTTGCAAACTATGCATTATGTCCCCTTTCCAACCTGTCCCATGCAATAATTCCTGTTTACCAATGCTTTAAATTGCAAGAAAATCTTCATCTAAGGAAAATTCCTTGTAAATTTACGCAAAATTATATGAAATATTTAGCAAGTAATTAAACCAGGTGAGCGATACAGGCTCACGTGAGCCTCTGGTTCTTTTGGCAATCAAAATTTGTCGACCCTGTTATCCTTGTGCCCCATCCCATTTTTCATTTCATTATCATCATTGCATGTTCATTGCCTGAGTATAGCTGAAATATTGCTGCTCAGGCGTTAAACCCCAACAATCAATCAATCAATCTATCGCCTGAATATAGCTGAAATATTGCTGCTGAGGCGTTAAACTCCAACAATCAATCATTCAATCTATCTATCGACTGAATATAGCTGAAATATTGCTGCTGAGGCGTTAAACCCCAACAATCAATCAATCTATCTATTGCCTGAATATAGCTGAAACATTGCTGCTCAGGCGTTAAACACCAACAATCAATCAATCTATCTATCGCCTGAATATAGCTGAAATATTGCTGCTCAGGCATTAAACCCCAACAATCAATCAATCTATCGCCTGAATATAGCTGAAATATTGCTGCTCAGGTGTTAAACTCCAACAGTCAATCAATCTATCTATTGCCTGAATATAGCTGAAACATTGCTGCTCGGGCATTAAACCCAACCATCAATCAATCTATCTATCGCCTGAATATAGCTGAAATATTGCTGCTGAGGCGTTAAACCCCAACAATCAATCAATCTATCTATCGCCTGAATATAGCTGAAATATTGCTGCTCGGGCGTTAAACCCGAACAATCAATCAATCTATCTATTGCCTGAATATAGCTGAAATATTGCTGCTCGGGTGTTAAACCCCAACAATCAATCTATCTTTCACCTGAATATAGCTGAAATATTGCTGCTCTGGCGTTAAAACCCCAACAAACAATCTATCTATCGCCTGAATATAGCTGAAATATTGCTGCTCAGGCGTTAAACCCCAACAATCAATCAATCTATCTATCGCCTGAATATAGCTGAAATATTGCTGCTCGGGGGTTAAACCCCAACAATCAATCAATCAATCTATCGCCTGAATATAGCTGAAATATTGCTGCTCAGGCGTTAAACCCCAACAATCAATCAATCAATCAATCAATGTAAGAACAACATCAATGAAAAATGTCCATAAAAACCATTGATTTATCAGTGATGTAAATCATACTGTGACAAACACCTCTAATTTAAACTCATTCAGTTAACATATATGCATGTACATTGTAGAAAAAATTTAAATCAGTAATCTTTGGGTGAATCAGTTTGCTACTTGCAGGGGAATCACAGAGTTAAGTTCCATATGCATGATATAAATCATTGACAATCACTTATTTTTATTATATTTAGTAATCATGAATAAAGCATAATAGTTCGTTAGAAAGATTGAGACTAACTTCTTAATTGTATAATTAAAGTTTAAAGTATTAAAAGCCAATTTCACTACATGTACTGTGGTTGAAAGTACTATTAAGTCCACTTAAAACTTACAAATTCTGGTTGACAATTCATTTTCACTTATTCAGCAAACAAGATAAAATCATGAAAATAAATCGCTGCAAATATGTCCCTTCATTGTGGAATACATGTGTCAAAGAGTGTCATAAAAAGTAGTGAAATTGAATAGAAGGGTATGTAAGTCTTGTCATGTGACTCCTTAGTTTCATGTTTCATGAGTACGGGTTCTCGTCTACCATTCAAATGTATGGAGATTAGTCATTAACATAGCACTGAGTTCAATATTAAAAGCAAAATAACTTCTTGTGTAAAAATACTGATAAAAAATGAGAAATATCTAGTTATTCAGGATAAAAATGTTAAGAAAAGCATAAAGATTTTGCACTGTGATGCAGCATATCAATTTCCCGGATGTGAAAAATAAAATGCAGATATACACAGGCAAATGTGCCATATAAATCAAGCACCATATGATAATCACATGTTTCAGTATACATATGATTATCACATGATTATCATATGATAATCATGTTTTTCACGAACATATAATTGTCATGTTTTTAATCCAAAGTTACCATATGAGAAACATATGATAATCATATGACTATCATATGTTCAATATCATATGATTGTCATATGATTATTATATGAATTGAGCACCATATGATTATCATAAGTGGCACATCTGGCTGTGTACAATGTAGGTCTTTGGATTTCAATAAGTTTTACATTGGAAATTGTGGAAGGGAAAATTTAACTAGGACAAGAATTACAATCCCTAAAGTTTTGTTTACAGTTTATGATGTTTTTTTTTTACAATCAAAAGCCAAATCAACCTGGAGTCACCGAGATGATCCTGAGAGGGCTTGCTTTAGTGTTTATTTTGGTGAAGGGGATGTACTGATTATAATATAATACACTAAAACATTTTGTTATTGTCAATAATGTGGCCTCAGTCTTTGGTGGGGGGATGTTTCATGCTTTGTTTAGGGATTAATACTATATTAGCTAGCACTCTTGGCATTTTAGCCTATAAAACATTTGCACTAAACTTGTAATTTTCACTAAATATACAATTTATGTTTGAACATTTTCTCATTAATGTGTGTTTTTTTTCAAGTACTTGAAGAGGAATGGGTAATTCAGTGTCACTATAGCACTTTCAATGATTGTATTTCCTTGAATTTCACTCTGATTACAGGCTGTTTTCACAAGCAAAATTATCTAAAACCAGTCCTTTCCTTCAAAATTCTCAACAACTAGCCCGAATAATAGAGGACTGTATAGGATTTAATTAGCCTGAAACAAGAAAAGTGCACATCATTTCACTAGCCCAATCGGGCTAGTGGCTTAAGGTGAGCACTGTAAAACTTATGCAATACTCCCAAAAAATTTCAGTTAGCTCCAGCTTGTTTGGTTCACAGTGGGTTTATTCCCAAATCCAACTAAAGGAGGCTCTTTTGAAAAAGAGAAACAAAATGGCTGACTTTAGATGCAAATTTGAAGGCATATCAAGCAAACACTACCATCTCTTTAGGGAAAGTTGACAGACAAAAAGGACAATTTGCCTGTGCCCCCTAAAAAATTTCAGGGGATAATAAATGGTATGGAGGTGTAATGTTTGTACTACATGTACTAATATTCTGTGACTTAACAAAGCATTGCTACATAAACCAGCATCTCTGTAGAGGATTATTTCCATAAACACTGCATTATTGAATATCACTAAAAATATTGTGCCATCATGGGCAAGTTCTTATAATACATTTTCTCATAATCAAACAAAATTACGGCTTAAACTTTCAATAAGCAGACTTTAAGGTCTTACAGAATTTTGTTATTTGTACTTGTACATAAATCACTCATCTGTCTGTCTACATATAGAGAATTTAACATTGAACCATATGAAGTGGGATGTGTGGTATATGAGTATTTTCTTGCATGGGATTGACATTAACTGGTAAAGGGGGTGGGGTACTTTTTTGGAGGGGATGATTTAGGCTTGTCACATATCTCCATCATTTTCATGACTGATTTTCTTCAACATTTGTGAATGTTTACTTGCGATAAAAAAAATTGATGAGTTTCATTTTTAAAACAAATTGGTCAAGGGCGACCACCTTAAGGTAATTCAGAATGAAATTTTATGAAGAGTGCAAAGATTTGGGCATAAGGTAATGTGCCTGTGTGTTCACTAATTTTCTTTATTTGGATTGTGAAATTTTATTGAGTTGTACTTGAATCTGCTTTCAATCATTTGCAAAAGGTTTGCCCTGTAAATCATGGTCTTGTCATTACCCTCACACACTGGCACTACATATCTCAACGTCTACTAACTTCCTGTTTTCTTTTGGGGAAAACTTATCCCTTAACACATTGTAATAGTGAATTTCATGGGAATCACTTGACATATTGTGCCATTAAGAGCCAGTGACAATAAGAAATTGTTGTTGTCTGTATCTTAAACTAGAATTCTTCACACTTTAATTTTCATGCTGCCTGATTTCATTGCTTTGAGGTCTCATTAAATTTTCAAACTCCTTCAGGTTTTGTGCATTAAAGTTAGATTTATTGTTTGATGATGTTTAGAATGGCTGATTAGATATTTAGATTAGAAAGCCAGATCAAGATATCTGATCGTAATTCATTTTCAATATTTATGAACATTATTGCAGCATAAAAAGGAAGGAGCTTTGACAATTTGTGCCATAAACTTCTGGCTCAAACCATTGACATAAAGATTTCAACTGATTTTCCATCATATGCTTGCTATGAATCTCCAAAATTTGACAAGTTTATCAACCTTTATGAGATGAACCATTGAGGTATATTGAAATCACTCTGTAAGTCTGTTTTAGCAAAACAAAATGTAATTTTTTAGTTAATTCCCAACCCTGGTGCTAATATCTAGTCCATCCATACTTTCTTCTGTCAATTGGAAGTATTTATTGACTATATATGGTATGCAGTATGATGATATATCTAGTCCATCTGTCCTTTCTTCTGTCAATTAGAAGTGTTTATTGACTATATATGGTATGCAGTATGATGATATATCTAGTCCATCCGTCCTTTCTTCTGTCAATTAGAAGTGTTTATTGACTATATATGGTATCCAGTATGATAATATATCTAGTCCATCCGTCCTTTCTTCTGTCAGTTGGAAGTGTTTATTGACTATATATGGTAGGCAGTATGATGATATATCTAGTCCATCTGTCCTTTCTTCTGTCAGTTGGAAGTGTTTATTGACTGTATATGGTAGGCAGTATGATGATATATCTAGTCCATCCGTCCTTTCTTCTGTCAATTGGAAGTGTTTATTGACTATATATGGTATGCAGTATGATGATATATCTAGTCCATCCGTCCTTTCTTCTGTCAATTAGAAGTGTTTATTGACTATATATGGTATCCAGTATGATAATATATCTAGTCCATCCGTCCTTTCTTCTGTCAGTTGGAAGTGTTTATTGACTATATATGGTAGGCAGTATGATGATATATCTAGTCCATCTGTCCTTTCTTCTGTCAGTTGGAAGTGTTTATTGACTGTATATGGTAGGCAGTATGATGATATATCTAGTCCATCCGTCCTTTCTTCTGTCAATTGGAAGTGTTTATTGACTATATATGGTATGCAGTATGATAATAAATTATATACTGATCAAATATATAATTTTCCTAGCATAAGATGAATGTTACAGAGTTATTGCCCTTGAAAGGTGAAATATTGTCTTATTGTAGTTTTTAGCCAGTATCATGAAAACCATACTAGGTAGAAAGAAACTTTCGATTAATGAAATGCTCCTTATCATCAATCCTACAAAAGATTTAACTGAGTCTTGATAAGAAAAGGTGCCTATGGTAAGTAATTACCCTTGTAAGGTAAAAATGCAACTTTTCTGTACTATTAGAAGAACGAATATCAGATCAAGAAAAGCTTTCAGTTTCAAGGATATATCTTTTATTCCTGACATCAACAATTCATAAGACAAAGACATGAGTTATATATGAGGGATTTAAGCTGTATATGCTCTCTATTTTTGTGACCAAAAGAAGACGTGAGTTATACTCTGAGAAACTTGTCACTTAAATTGGTACTATGTCAACTTAGATGATACATTGCAACATTCTTTTTATTCAGGGGTCTCAATTCCATCACTAACATTTCTTAATTATCATCCTTAGTGTTTAATAAAGGAAAACTGTAAAGCCATTTGGTTAGTGAATGAGCATTGTTAAAATTCATCACGCTTTCTTTCATTAAGAAGGACATCATTATAAACAAAAGGCCATTAATTGCTACATTTATATCTAATGACTTCTCTGTATTACACATGTAGTAACATGGTATCCAGCAGCTCAGTAGTTTTTATCATGCTATTTTTGAGTTCAACTGCTATCAAGTTTTTGTATGATAATAGAGGTTGGGATATCAAATGAGAAATTATTGCCACTAAATAAAGCAGCAGTATAGTCATCCGTGAGAAGATGCCTTATTTATGAGTAGAAAAGCTGAGCTCAGTAATTTTAAATACAACTCATCCTCTCAAGGAAAAATATACATCAGATAATTCCCATGAAACTCAATAAAGTGCAAACCTATGTACAGACAATTTATACTGAGAAAAAAATCAGGACAACTGAAAATACAAAACTGTATTATCAAAAATAAATTCCATAACTAAGTCACAAAACTAGAACAAAATCAAATAAAAAGTCAGTATCTCAAAAAAAAATGGAAAATCAATACAACAGACAGACAGACATACAAAAAAAAATCATTAATATCAATATGAACATTGTTAATTGAACTTCTTCTAACTGGTCTTAAGTAAGAAACTTTTATACCCTCACTCAATAACAGGTAGTAAATTGCAACCTTGTCCGTTAGATCTGTCCCTATTCAGTTGCAATTATTTAATCTCAGCTTTAGCCTTTATGTATATTGGACATATGTTGTAAGCAATTTTGGATGCCGATCAATATCAACCAGGGGTTTCATTAATTTTTTTGCAATGCAGGTACTTTTGGTTTTGTAGGAGGTACTTTTCATCATTTTGTTTAATAAAAATGTATGAAATTTTAAAATTCAGGAGGTACCTTTCAGTATTTTAGAAGGGAAAAAGTATGTGGTACCACTTCTTAATGAAAGGCCTGATCAACTTCCTGTTTAATAGGACTTTGCCACTTTTCACTATATGAAATGATAGAGAAAATTTTTGCCATAAAATTTGACCCCCAAAGGTTGCTGTCCATTATATGTCAGAAGTATTTTAAGAAGAAGGTAAAAAAGAAAAAGTAGCATGTAAAATGATGAAAATTTTGCAAGAGTTCATCCATTTTTGAAAATCCTGAGTAGCCATCAAAAGATTAGCATGTAGCGGTCAGTGCCAATAGACAGTTTCTGTTGAAATTATCATGTTATATTTTATGTTATTTTGGTACCCTTTCTCTATTATTGTTTCTGTTTGGTAGGAAAATGATTGGTTCAGGTTTACCAATTAAAAATTTAAAAATGAACAAATTTAATTATGAAAAATTCAACCAGTGAAATTTAACCTTTTTAAATGATACTGCCCTCATATATGTCTTTCTTACAAATGGTGTGGATAGGGGTTTCAGTTAAAGTTTGCTTTAGATAATTTACATATACAAGCTGTTTTAATCTGTTTCAAATTCATTTGAAATAAAAAGAAATGTTCACCATAATTTGTTTCAAAGCTTGTTACAGAAGCCCATATGGGACCTAAACAAATATATCAATATATATATTTTTACTTCAGTATATTTGAATCGTTACCTCAATATATTTATATTGTTATCTTGACATTTATATTTTTATCTCAATATTTATATCAGTATCACAATATATTTATTTCTTTATCTCAATATAATTATTTCACTATATATCGATATAATTAATTTATTATGCTGATTTAGTTATATCGTTATATCAATATAATTATGTAGTTATATTGATATGTAGTTATTTCATTATCTCAGTATAATTATATTATATTGTTATCTCGATATAATTATGTTGTATTGTTATCTTGATATATTTATTCAATTTTCTTGATATATTTATTCAATTTTCTTGATATAATTATATCAAGATAAGGAAACAAATATATATTGTAGTAATGAAATAAATATATGGCGATAATGATAAAATTATATCAAGATAATGGTATAATATAATTATATTGAGATTACAAACAAAAAAACCCCAAAAAAACAAAATTGAAAGAGACAGACTTATCTTTGTCTTTTAATGGTATATCATAGTTCATCTCATCAACAAACCATCAGTACACTATACTGGAAATAAAACATACTATAATCTATTGTTTAAAACAATAGTGGGATGTCTGTATTGTTTGCTTCCTGACTAAAGATGAAAAGTATACAGCAGTTCATCAGTACTTCTTGTAAATTGAAACCTGTCTAAACTGAACCCTGAATAAACCTAAAACTTGTCTAAACTGCACCCTGAATAAACCTAAAACCTTTCTAAACTAAACCCTGAATAAATAGTCAACCTGTCTAATCTGAACCGAGAATAAACCTTACATCTGTCTAAACAGAACCCTATATCAACCTAAAACCTGTCTAACCTGAACCCTGAATAAACCAATAACCTGTCTAAACTGAACCATGAATAAGCCAATAACCTGTTTAAACAGCCTGAATAAACCAATAACTTGTCTAAAATGAGCCCTGAATAAACCAATAACATGTCTAAACTGAACCCTGAATATACCAATAACCTGTCTAAACTGAACCCTGAATAAACCAATAACCTATCTAAACTAAACCCTATATAAATCGAAAACCTGTCTAAACTCAACCCTGAATAAACCAATAACCTGTCTCAAGTGAACCCTCTAATAAACCTTAAACTGTCTAAACTGAACCCAGAATAAACCAATAACCTGTCTAAAACAGAACAGTAAATAAACTAAAAACCTAGCTGAACTGAACAATAAATAAACCAACAACCTGTCTAAACTGTACCCTGAATAAACAGTCAACCTTTCTTAACTGAACCCTATA
This sequence comes from Perna viridis, assembly GCA_037379345.1. Classification (NCBI taxonomy): domain Eukaryota; kingdom Metazoa; phylum Mollusca; class Bivalvia; order Mytilida; family Mytilidae; genus Perna; species Perna viridis. Next base: position 848,493 of record CM074522.1, read on the forward strand.
TAAACCAAAAAACCTGTCTAAACCCTGAATTAACAGTTAACTTGTTTAAACTGAACCCTGAATATGCCTAAAACCTGTCTATTCAGAACCCTAAATAAACTAAAAACCTGTCAAACTGAACCTTAAATAAACCTAAAACCTGTCTAAACAGAACCCTAAATAAACTAAAAACCTGTCAAACTGAACCTTAAATAAACCTAAAACCTGTCTAAACAGAACCCTAAATTAACTAGAAACCTGTCAAACTGAACCTTAAATAAACTTAAAATCTATCTAAACTGAACCCTGAATGAACCAATTACTTTGTCAACTAGTTACTTTTTGAAGTTCTTTTATATCAGTTTTAATGTATTTGGAACCTTGTTATAACAAATACCTGTCCAAACTGTACAGATTCTGCAGTGTCAAAAGGGTTTGGTTTACACAGGTTTCAATGTCTTAAAATGCTATGATTATTGTTGTAAAAATGTTTGTTAGAATTTGTTTTTTTATTTTGTTTGAAATTGCATTCTTCTCATTGCTTTTTAAACATTTTCCCCCAGAGTTTTGTGTCTTAAATGGGAGTAAAGCAGATATCTTGTTTTAATGAGCAGAATCAATTGGTTATGATCAATTTAAGTCTCCTTTTGACAAATTGTAATGATTGAAATAAGGAAACTTTTTTTCATATTATATAATGATACAGAATGATGCCCAATGGGTGTCATTCCATTACATATAATTACTTCCCTTTACAGTGATTACTTCCCCTTAGTTCAATAGCTTCACCAATTTATAGACAGTAATGTTTGTTTTCTATATCTTTTTTAGTATAGGTCTTGAGGAAACTTAATTGGACAAATGTTTCCCCTTTTGTGCTGTGATCCTATTGAAGATTTAACTTTAATTTATGTGTAATTGCTTTGATCAATTTCTGCTTTTTCGTGTTCCACATTCCAGGAACGATAAGGAAGTACTAAAGTTCCTGAAATAACATGACATTTCCAGGAGCTTCAGTATTTATTGCTATATCTAGGTTCATTTGAGTACATGTTTAGTGAAGTAGAAAGTCTGCTGCACTCAATAAAGACTATGCAGAATTAAAATACTCAAGTGTGTGGAAAATATCATTTTCTTTATTTTTTCTTAATGAGAGAGCTACCCTAGATTTTTACTTATTCCCAAAGCACTATTTGCCTCTGTCCTTAATTTTTGTGCTTACTTAAAAGTTGGCTCTGTAGATAGATCTCATTAGTAACTTTCAGTATTTAAGTGTTATATATATGTACATAGTTTTCACATTACAATTAGTCTTTCTTCCATTGAATGTAGCACTGTATCAATACATGAATGGAATACATGTACTGTATCAATACATGAATGGAATACATGTACTGTATCTATACATGAATGCAATAGATGTACTGTATCAATACATGAATGGAATAGATGTACATTTGAAATATCAGGGATATACAAGAAAAATTTTCTCCACATGTAGATTGGAATTTAAAAAAAAAATTAACTGTCACAAGTGTACAACTACTTTTAAAATTAAAAGTGATACAAAACATATGATAGTCTTCTTGGTGTTATATACTGAATATAACATATCAGTTTTGTATCACATGCTATATCAGCCTGAGACTCCTTTATCATCCCAAGGGCCAGAGTCCGATGGGTGATATAGGGCACAGGCTGATATTGTATGTGGTACAAATTTTGACATGTGATATTGAACTTTCATGGTATTGTGTTCAAATTTAGGGTTCAATATAGGTCTAGGCATGTGATATAGGGTAAACAGTACAGGGTTTAAACAATAACTTATTACACATATACAACAATGTATAGTGTGTATAAATATATGATATATGTAAATATTTTGGATGTTATATATATATTTTTTCTATATTTTCAGACATTCCATACATACCACCTACAGCACAACAACATTGTAAGTTATTTCTCGAATAGACCTATAAATTTCATAATGAGTGAATGTTTAATATCCCAACATATCAATTTCATCATCATAACAAACAAGCCTTGGCGAGTTTATGATATTGAAATTAAATAAGCAAGTTGATATGTTGAGATATTCTTCTTTCATGAGTTATAAAACATTTTTCTCTGTGATTCCTTTTGAATATTTTGGCAGCTAAAGACATTCAGAATCTGTCATGACAGAAATTCTAGTGATTGTCCTATGACGTAGGGGAATAAACCTTGATTTCGACCAATCAGGTTTTAGAGAAAATGATACACAATATCCCACAACAACTAATTGCAATGGTGAATTTTTTATATAGTTAGTATCACATTGCCCATGGTGTGATATCCCAAATATCCAAGAAGCAGATAAAATTACGAAATCATAAAGAAATATTGTTGATCTTGTTTGTCTGCTTTCTCTTTCTTGAGAAGATTATTATTAGATACAACACATACCGTATAGCAGGTAATTTTCACGAAAGCCAAATTTTGTGATTTGTTCTATGACAAGGGTAGTAAATTTACATGGTCTACTTTATATTGTCTTTAGAATTAATGGAACAGAAATTATATGTAAGTATCTGGAATTAAATTTGGCGAGCTTTAATTTTTTTTGCGATTTCTCAAACCTTGCCCAAATCTCCTGCTATATGGCAATCAATTGTTGGATTATATTTGTTTCTGTTACAATCTTAAACATTCCTCAATCTGTGTGTTACGCTTGTGAACCATCCTATTTAGAGTATGAAAATACCCAGCATGGACTCAGTATGTAAAGACACTTGTATATATAATGATATTTGTTTTTCTAGATTTATTAAATTTAGTATAAATATACCATTAACTATTGCTTTATAAACCTAATTAGGAACAGACTTCTAAGAATTTCAATTAAATAGAACATATTTACGTAGTTGAAAATTGTTAACATTGTTGACCAACATTCTGTTTTGTGTCATTCCACAATGTCATTTCATGTCAATAAGTTCTGATGGATATTAGGTTTGATGCAAATGCAATAAACAAAAGACGACCCTAATTCTTATTTCAAACCAGATTATCTGTCTTCTTAAGTCATGAATAGAGAGTAACTTGTTACCATTAGAGAAAACAGAATTTATTTTTCTATTTGATACTGTACTATTGGCCTTTTAATTTGGTTCTAAATTTATCAATCATGTCAACACAGTCCAGAAGTCTAGTTATTTTACATGCTTACAAGGGAGATAATCCTGCCTAAAGGTAGAATATTTTAAAATCCAAGTGATGTAATTGCTCACAATATATTTTGTAGTTCAACACAACTATATATACATCAATAGTGCTTGGTAATGTTGGTCATTAATGTGTCTTTGGGTCCTTATTTCATGTTTTAGTTTATTTTGAAGAAGTGTCTTCCATCTGTTAGCCATGGATTTGAATTTAAGTGTCTTCCATCTGTTAACCATGGATTTGAATTTAAGTGTCTTCCTTCTGTTAACCATGGATTTGAATTTAATTGTCTTCCATCTGTTAAGCATGGATTTGAATTCTGCTGTCTGGAAATGAAAACACCCAATTTGTTACTACATTAAGCATATGAAGCATTACTGTATCCCAACTCAATGAGTGGGTAGTATAGTGGAATCACCTTGTCTGTCCATCCCAATTTTGCTGCAGTTATCTCAACTCCCAATTGACAGATTGATTTTGTATAAATGTGTGGTATGTTGTAATTGATTTTGGTTTTTGTCCTTGAATATCAACTTCCTGTTTTGTGGGAAGGCCATACAAATGGGGTTTATCTAAAACAATAAAGCATGCAATTCATATTTACATTTTTTTGTTGCAATAAGGATGTTTACTGCAGATTTTAATGGAAATATCAGACATTTGAAATTTTCTTTTTTTTTAATAACCTTAATTGTGGTAGAAAACCTGGGAAAGGGCCCTGCTTAAGGTCCTTTGATATGGAACACTTACTTGTCTTTTAGTGACAAAAACTCCAGGATGAGCAAAAACAAGATTTGAGAAACAAATAATTCATAATATGAAAAAAAAAAAGAGAATGGATCCTGTTACTCCTACACCTCAAATAGTAAATGGTTGCTCCTTAATACAATGTAGCAGTTGTTCTGTAGTAATATGAAATGGTTGCTCCCTTAAGTGATGTTATGGTTGTTCTCTTTACGATATAATGGTTGATTCTTTAAGTAGTACAGTGTAATGGTTGCTCCCTATAGTACAGTGTAATGGTTGCTCCCTAAAGTACAATATAATGGTTGCTCCCTATAGTACAATGTGATGGTTGCTCCCTATAGTACAATGTGATGGTTGCTCCCTAGTATGACGTAATGGTTGCTCCCTAGTATGATGGACTGGTTTCTCCCTAATATGATGTGATGGTTGCTCCCTAGTATGATGTAATGGTTGTTCCCTAGTATGATGGAGTGATTGCTCCCTAGCATGATGGAGTGGTTGCTTCCTAGTATGATTGAGTGATTGCTCCCTAGTATGATGGAGTGATTGCTCCCTAGTATGATGTAATGATTACTCTCTAGTATGATGGAGTGGTTGTTCCCTAGTATGATGGAGTGATTGCTCCCTAGTATGATGGAGTGATTGCTTCCTAATATGATGGAATGGTTGCTCTCTAGTATGATGGAGTGGTTGTTCCCTAGTATGATGGACTGGTTACTCCCTAATATGATGTAATGGTTGCTCCCTAGTATTATGTAATGGTTGCTCCCTAGTATGATGTGATAGTTGCTCCTTAGTAAGAAGTGCCAAAAATAGCTCTTAACAAATATGACATACAACCCATAGCCTGTTATTTTGATAAAATTCATTAATTTAACAGCACCAGTTTGGTTTCTAGGCAAGATTTAAATTACCGCTGCATGAAAACTTTGTCATGAATTTTAACGAAACCTTATTATCAATTCTTGTCAATCCAATTTCACCATATTTTAGAGTATTGGCTTCAGGAGATTAAATTGTTGATTAACACTGAAGCATGTTCTCTGCTGTGAAAATGATATTGATAAAATTTCTTCAAATTTTGATTACAAGTAGAAATCTTGTTCTGCAGGGAATATGAAATTTGTTAAATAACTATAATTAAATAAAATTACAGAGCATATCTTCTTTCCTCTTTCATGTTTAATTGGAAGACTATGTAGAATTTGATTGTTATAAAAGGCAGCTTTAAGTAATGTTTAATGTATGTTCATTTTGTTATATGGTTCATTGAGTTGTTTGCCAAAGGTCCTACATTGAGTTGTTTGCCAAAGGTCCTATATTGAGTTGTTTGCCAAAAGTCCTACATTGAGTTGTTTGCCAAAGGTCCTACATTGAGTTGTTTGCCAAAGGTCCTACATTGAGTTGTTTGCCAAAGGTCCTACATTGAGTTGTTTGCCAAAGGTCCTACATTGAACTGTTTGCCAAAGGTCCTATATTGAGTTGTTTGCCAAAGGTCCTACATTGAATTGTTTGCCAAAGGTCCTATATTGAGTTGTTTGCCAAAGGTCCTACATTGAGTTGTTTGTCAAAGGTCCTATATTGAGTTGTTTTCCAAAGGTCCTACATTGAGTTGTTTGCCAAAGGTCCTATATTGAGTTGTTTGCCAAAGGTCCTACATTGAATTGTTTGCCAAAGGTCCTATATTGAGTTGTTTGCCAAAGGTCCTACATTGAGTTGTTTGCCAAAGGTCCTATATTGAGTTGTTTTCCAAAGGTCCTACATTGAGTTGTTTGCCAAAGGTCCTATATTGAGTTGTTTGCCAAAGGTCCTACATTGAGTTGTTTGCCAAAGGTCCTACATTGAATTGTTTGCCAAAGGTCCTATATTGAGTTGTTTGCCAAAGGTCCTACATTGAGTTGTTTGCCAAAGGTCCTACATTGAATTGTTTGCCAAAGGTCCTACATTGAGTTGTTTGCCAAAGGTCCTACATTGAGTCGTTTGCCAAAGGTCCTTTTAGGTATTTTTCTATTGTAATGTGATTATTATGAGAGATTGACTTTATTTCTGTAGGCTTAACTGCTATTTATACTTTTGAAGAATGCCTAGTTTGCTTGGTGCAACAGTAGAAAATATTAGAAAAATTATTTTATGCCACATTTCTGGATGAATGGCTTGTCCATCTATCCTTCTGTCTGTCTGTCTGCCACATTTTTGTAAGCACAACTTTTTTGGCAACTATTTCACCATATTTTATGAAACTTTGAAGGTAGTTAGGACATGACATGTTGTTGTGCATATTTGAGGAATTAATAATCCACTGAAATTTGTGGGATCAAGCCTTTCCCTGTTTAACTTTTGAACAGGGTGAGACAAAAAAAATATTAGGTTTGCATATAATTTTTTTTTATTTTAAGACAGGAAAAATACATGAATAACTATTGATTTCAGGATACTTTTATTTCTGCACAATCTCATCTGTTTTCAGTAGAATTTAAAAAAAACGAAAAAAAAACTGCCTTCCAATTCAACTTTCTCTCTCTCTTTTGTTAAGATCAAGTTAATCCCATGTAATATCCTCATTGAAGTTCTGGAAGGTCACCAAGTGGTATTTCTTGACTACTTTCTGATATCTGCCAGTGTACACATATCGTCAGTCAATCTTCCTGTCGACAGCCGTAACCAAGTAATATTACATTGTAAATTAAATTCTCATGCCTGATGAGTTGGCTAACTCCTTGCCTAAGCCCGCATTAGAGGAGAACACTCGACTGAAAAATTGATCATCTTCCCAGGCACTGATATGTCGGACTTGAGAGATTGGTGTTTGTCGCTGAAGGATATCGATGTAATTTGTGCAGTTACGAGAATAATTAGATTTTGATGGTATAGATTTATTCATTCATTTCCTCTTTTGGAATTGTAACTGTATATATACATATGTAAAATATATAAGACAAAATCAGTTGTTTTGATTTACCTCACCTGATCGGTCCATTCAGGTTTATACCATCAATTGGTGTCTGTCTTCATAGTCTTTGTAATCATTTCTAAAATAATCTTCTGTTCTGAAGCTTTTATCTCTATTGTAACCTAATTTGGTGTTCAGTATTATTGGGATGTCTACTTTGGAAATTGTACTGATTTATCAGACAATATATTCACAGAATATAGATAGTATTTAATATTCCCATGGACTTCTATAGTGAAGTGTGTATTTTTAGGATTTTTTTTTAAATATGTAAATTGATTCAATAAAACTTCCACTTATGTAGCATTTCTGAGAACATGTGAAAAAATAATTTACCACAAAAAAGTAGGGTGAGTCTACGAGGATTGGACAGAAAAGTAGTCTTGAACTATAAACAGCCTTTTTCTCTACTTACACTTTCATTTGCACTCATCAAACCAACCATTTCAGTGGAACAATGTTATAATGTTAGATTTTCTTAACAAAAAGTTTGTCATCTTATGGTGTTATGTTTGCTCTATTTTATAAGTCATTGTTCATATCTTTTTACAGAACTGTAGTTTGTAAACAGGCAAAAACTAATGTTTGTAGGTGTGTAATATAGTGATGCAATAAAGGGTTAACAATATAGGCTTTAAACAATCACTTATAATGCATGTACTGAAGACGTGTATTTTAAGGTGTAATACCACTATTTCGGAAACCAGTCGCCGGCACATACAAGAAAGTAGTTCGTAATGACACAAAGTAGTTCCGGTATTACACCCTATCATTCTCCTTGTTTAGTAGAGGTATACAAACTTGGTATCATCTGAAAGCTAAATACATCAGCAATACTCTAAAAACTTCATTTGCTTTATTCAGTGCAGGGTAAAACAACTCTGAACAAAAACTCTAGGCTCCTTGATATGCCTAAATTTCAAAACGAAGTAGTGATTTCTGCACCTGTCTACTTTCACTTTACCATTCTTTCTTAGAAGGCACGTAAGGTATGTTGATATTCTTATGAGAGTTAAGGTAAAGGGTGACCATCATAGTGATACCCATCTAGCACCATCAGTACTAATGTAAAACAATTTTGAGCCTTATATAAAGCTGAATTTAACATAGAAAGTAATGGAAACCAGAAATGGTGGTATGACACCTATTATGGCAAAAAAATAAAAGTACTCAATTTTCATCTTTTTGGGGAGAGTTTAAGTGTTTGACACCTAAGGAATACTAAACAGACCATTCTTGTCTTCTTGTCTTCTTTTTTTGGTTAGTAGCCTCATAATATGCAAGTTTGTTGAAATTCCATAAATTTTGGGTCATATTTCAAATTTTGGGGTATTTTTCCCAAGTTTAGGTTCTAATGTGTCATTTTCTGTCTAAAATCTCTTTGCAAGCTTGCAATATGTAGATTAATTAGTCATTGTGTATGCTAAGTCTGTTTTTTAACTCATGGTGAGCTAAACAACTTTGTTTGCATGATGTCTTAGAGTGCAATTTCACAACCAGTACCCTCTTATATGAAATTGAAGTTTTAAGTCCCAATTCTTGGTAGTTAGGACTTAACTTTGTATTAATATCCTTTGTAATAGTATAATGTTACTTGAAATGCAGCCTGTAGAAGGGCATGTTTGTAATAAAATGTCAAATTTTCAGTTTTATTTGGTGTGTAGGTCAATTTTTCAAATTTTACCTTTAATTTTTGTCTCATAGCTGGTATAGATTTCCCTTTTTTTCATTTATTCAGGCTATCTCTTAGAAAATAGTGCTGTAAAGTACATGTTGAGTGTTAATGTTAACCAAAATGACCATTTTGATGGAGATACTGCTTAAAATATTGAAAATTTGCTGTCATGGAAAGAATGCAGTGAAAGTCTGTATACTGTGAAAACTGTAAAATTTAATATTTTTGTCAGATTTCTAATCTAAAACACCATTAAAGCATTCTTATATATCATTTCATTTTCACATTTCATACCATATAAGCCAAATACCAAAAGATTTACCCTCCAGTATCCATAATTCTGATTTTTGTATTTTGGTCAAAAAAGAGGGGAGGGCATGCTAATTTTGGGACAGATTTCTTAGTTTTTACATTTATCTGGTATTAATATAGCTATAGCTGAACCCATATTTAAGAGTCAAACAAAATACACTTGAGATATTAGAGATAAGAAATTGAAATGAATTTTCAGTTCCAATTTCCCATAGTTTGTATAGGGTATGGGTGCATGGTTTTTTCCCGCAGAGTGACCAAATAAGCCAAAACATACACTTTCTATATACCATTGTGATCACAATGCTCTATTCTAAAAGATAAAACAAGAAAAACAGAAGACTTGAACTTTTATTTCTGTAATAGGTGTAATACCACTATTTCGGAAACCAGTCGCTTGAACATACAAGAAAGTAGTTCGTAATGAAACGAAGTAGTCCCAATATTACACCCTATCATTCTCCTTGTTTAGTAGAGGTATACAAACTTGGTGTCATCTGAAAGCTGAATGAATCAGCAATAGGCTAAAAACTTCATTTTCTTTATTCAGTGTAGGGTAAAACAAAAACTCTAGGCCCCTTGATATGCCTAAATTTTAAAACGAAAGTAGTGATTTCTACACCTGTCTACTTTCACTTTACCATTCTTTCTTAGAAGGCTCATAAGGTATGTTGATATTCTTATGAGAGTTAAGGTAAAGGGTGACCATCATAATGATATCCCTCTAGCACCAACAGTACTAATGTAAAACAAAATTTGAGCCTTATAAAAAGCTGAATTTAATATAGAAAGAGTAATCAAGGGAACCAAGGTTATAGCGGTAATCAAAAGAATGTAATCCAGGGACAAAGACCAGACATGGAAAACAGACATACACAACAAAGAACATAAAATAACTAAAATCATACATACAAAGTAACAAAAGTAAATGAGCAACTCGGACTCCACTAAAAACTGAGAGCATGGACCAGGTGCACTGGTAGGGTAAGCGTCCTCTGCTTTTCTAGAAACACCCGCCGAGTTGCTCATAAAAAGTCAAGTCCGGGGTAGACAAACGAGGGAAAGATGACTATGACCCGTTGAATAAATCAGTTCTCATGGTGCTGATGGATACACCATAATGATCCACGAGTTCATGATAACGACCATAAGACTTCTGCAGTGATGACTTCAATCTTGTAGCAACATAACCCTGTTCCAGAAGCATATTTGTTAGAGTTCTAGCGCAATACAAAAAGTCTGCGTAGTTTCGGCAAGCTCTGGCATAACGTTTGAGTTGTGATATAGAAAGTAATGGAGACCAGAAATAGTGGTATGACACCTTTTAATCTAAATATATGGTACATAATGAAAGTCTTCATTTATGCATGTTATAATTGTATTTGCAATTATTTTTAAAGTTTAACATAAATTTTTGTATGGAATACAAGTTCTTTAAATTTTAATGTTAAAAGCTTGTGAATTTTCCAACTTGGACTTATCTTAAAAGGAATATAAATCTATCTTTTAAATAGGCAAAACCATTATTTGTAACTGAATAGAATTATTCAATCCATAGTTTGTAAAAACAAGGCTGTTTTAGCTGAAATTCAATTCTGAAGTTGATTGAGGCTGGTAATTGATTCATAGTTAGGATTTCATTTGTTAGCTGAAGTTCTCTGATGTATTAGAAGCTCCAACTTAAGACAATTTACAAGAGTTCACATAAACTTTATGTGTCCCTATAATCTTGCATTAAAGTGTAAAAGTCAGGAACACACTCTTAGAGGTTCATGTTAGAAAGCTGCATTATTGTAGCTGGACTATTACTAAATAATACTTACTTGCAATATGACTGGTGCCACCGGCAGAGCAGGACATGTTTACCCTTCTGGAGCACCTGATGTCATAACCCACTTTAGTGAGAGTTCTAATTTTCAGTTCTCCAGTTTTTTGTGTGATGTCTTGTTTTTCTCATCTTCTGTTTTTTTTTGTGTGATTTCATGTTTTTCATCTGTTTTTTTGTGTGATGTCTTGTTTTTCTTATCTTCTGTTTTTTGTGTGATGTCTTGTTTTTCTCATCTTCTGGTTTTTTTTTGTGTGATGTCTTGTTTTTGTCATCTTCTGTTTTTTTTGTGTGATGTCTCGTTTTTCTTCTATTTTTTGTGTGATGTCTTGTTTTTCTCACCTTCTGTTTTTTTTGTGTGATGTCTTGTTTTTCTCATCTTCTGTTTTTTTGTATGATGTCTTGTTTTTCTTATCTACTGTTCTTTGTGTGATGTCTTCATGTTAAGCCATATTGTTACTTTGACGCATTTGTATGATCCTTGTGATCCTGCTGATGCTTAGGGTTTTTTTTGCAAATATTTGTGTCTAAGTCTTTTATTCTGTAATAATTTGCTGCTTTATAGAGATTACATTGAAATTGTACCATGAATAAAGTGCCATATATACCTCCAAAGTAAGATATATGTTCATTCTTGGAACCATTTATGAAAAAGGGGCTACTTGATCTGGTCAAATTCTCATTTTGTGTCAAATATTTATACGGGAACAAAATTGAGAACTGTATCAAGCTTGAATGATGTGTCCATACTTGCCCCATTTGTTCAGGATTAGACATCTGTGGTCAAATTAAGCTGTGCCCAAGGAAACATTTTATTCATTGTTTTGCTTTTTGTTTCAGAATCATGGGATTTCATACTTATAATGATTCATATCTTCTTACTTCAGGATCATTACAGTCGTAATTCTTACTTCAGGACCATTACAGTCGTTTCCAAGTTTTTTATTTTTGCCTTGATATTGCCATTAGTTATACAGATTTTATTTTTGACTATTGCCTTGAGTTTAATTAACAATTTGGTAATTTTGTTATAACCCTCCATCCATTAAATTATTCTATATTTTCTTAATGGGAAGTTTTCATTCCAGTTGAATTATGTTACTGGCAATTTTACCCTTATTATTTTGGTGGTGTGTTATTTTCTTTATGATACCAATTATTGCATAATGTTATAGATTGAAGTAAATGAACTCCATACTTATGATATAACACTACCTAAATTAAGTCCTGATATTTCCTGACAGCTGATTCAGAGGTGACAGGATCTTTATTCCAGTTAAGAATATCCTAATGAGTTTGAATTTCTTAGTATAGGATATTACTTAATAAAGCCATAGCCCACTTTCTTCTGTTGGTTTGTAAGTATTTCATTAGTAAGAAGGAATAATCAAGGGAACCAAGGTTATAGCGGTAATCAAAAGAATGTAATCCAGGGACAAAGAACAGACATGGAAAACAGACATACACAACAAAGAACGTAGAGTAACTAAAATCATACTTACAAAGTAACAAAAGCAAATGAGCAACTCGGACTCCACTAAAAACTGGGAGCATGGACCAGGTGCACCGGTAGGGTAAGCGTCCTCTGCTTTTCTAGAGACACCCACCGAGTTGCTCATAAAAAGTCAAGTCCGCGGTAGACAAACGGGGAAAGGAAAACATTTGTATATATATATATCTAGTCAGATAAAAGAGATCCCTTTTGTCACTGAAAACAGCATTTTTGTACATTGACAGAATATGCCTTCAAGGGAAATAATATTTATCACTGGTTTTATAATAATAGGATAATTAATTGGAAAGAGTGAATAACCAAAATATTGTCACGACTGCTGAAGAATGCCTAAATTTAACAAGTGAGTGGAACTGACCAAGTTTTCTTGGCATAAGTGATCATATTTTGGTTATTCACGATAATCAACTGATTATCCTATTTATTATATAGATTTTCTTCATAAATATCAATATTTTGAACATGAATTTCAAATTCTGTGATTGGCGGATTGATATCTATGTTGTGATGTTTTGGCGGGAGAAAGTCCAAGAGTGAAATCACTGAATTTATTTCACAGTGTGAATTATTGAAATTTATTACATTGAGAACATTTGATAAAACACTGCTTATCTATATAATAAAGTTTACTTAATAATTAACATGACAAAAAAAATGTATGTAGTTCAGAGATCATAAATATTTAGAAATATCCATGTTCAAAGACAAAAGCATATAAGGATACCACTTTGTTGGAGGAAACCATTTTCGCCACTTGGTTATTTTAAACAAAATGCTCTATTTTGACGGCAAATCAATGGTAAACACTTGTCAAGTCAATCTTACAAAAGCAATTCCTTCACACAAGGTTTGATAAAAAAATAATAATTTAAAGATAGAACTGTTCTTAAAATCACGTTGGATCATTATTGTTCATAATCCCAACTATGAATTCTAGTATCTAGTTTATTCAGAGATAATTCTGTTCAAAATTGAGCAAGTATAAGTAAAATCACATCAATATTGTTTTATTATTCAGCTTCTATTTTGGAAATGAGAACCTCTCCCCAGCGTCACAAAACTTGAAAAATTACTTAAGTCTGAGAAAATTCTTAACTGTTTGTGATGTCATCGATATCAAAAACTTTGATTGGAGTTATCATAGAAGTTAAGAATATTCTCCTACTTAAGTATTTTTCAGGTTTTATGGTGCTTGGGGCCTGGTGAATATGGTCCCTCAATTCCATAGGTGCTTTAGGTTTAAGGCTTGGGGCCTGGTGAATATGGTCCCTGTACTCTATATCAGTGCTTTAGGTTTAAGCATGAACCTTAAGAGAGGACTTTTATGCCAAAACAGGAACTCAATCAAAAATTTTAGAAATCATTCTATCTTCAGTAGAAATATGATTTGTATTCAAGGACACGAACAATCTTCAGTATCAATCTAATTTTGTTCCAAATTGAGAAAACATAACAAAAATCACATCAATAAGTACTGTTGTATAGTTCTGCTTCTATTTTAGAAGAAACATTAAGTATACAAAAAACTGGATTGGGGGGAATGAGAATCTGGCAAATATGGTTCCTTGACTCTAGTGTATATTCGGGCTGTTTCATCTTTGTTTATATAGAGAGGTCAATATTGCTTGCATTGATTTCTTGTGCGTTGATCTTCACTAGAAATTTATGTGAACTTAACATTAAATTTGTGTGATCTTCATAGGAAATTGTGGCTCTGTGCAGGTCCAGGTGTTGAAAGAATAGGCCTGCAGCAACGCTAAGCTTGTCGTAAAAGGGGACTAAATAGTGCTCAGAACCTTAGACGGGGACTAGGGCGCTCTACCCGCAGAGCAACTGGGATGTTTGCCCCAGGTGGTGGAATGGGATACCCCTGGTGTGTTACATGCTGGGGTTGTCAGGCTATAATACGGAAAACCTGACCGCAAGCCATAGTGGTGCACCGTGTTGGGAAAGATGCCACGTTCCTTGCACATTAAAAAACCCTACTGTGGTATTCTCCCGGAGTAGGAACCATAGGGCTCCGCCACAGGAGGCTAAATTGCCCGACCCTATCCACCTCTCCCTATTTCCAGTGGCAATCAAAATTTGTCGACCCTATTGTCCTTGTGTCCCATCCCTTTTTCATTTCATCATCATTTCATGTTCATTTTATCATCAATTTCATGTTCATTGTCTGAATATAGCTGAAATATTGCTGCTGGGACGTTAAACCCCAACAAACAAACAAACAAATATAGGAAATTGTGTGATCTTCACAAGAAATTTGTCTGATCTTCACATGAAGTTTGTGTGATCTTCAAATCAAATTCACTTAACATGAGTTTCATGTGAAAAATTTACTTTTAGGCTTGATTCATCATAATTTTACTTGCTTACTTCAGGTGAGAATTGTATGAAATTCTTGTAAAAATTACGTAAAATGATTTCCCAGTGTACCGAATGCAATTTTAGTGGCTTGGGTACAATATTTGTGACCCATCTATTTGTCTGTGCTTTTCATCATTCTGTCATATGATGTCATGTCATGATTGTGCCTCTAATTTGTCAGTAATTATGCACAATACTAAGCAGGAAAACTGAAAAGATGCGAGTGCGACTCTCCTTAGCAGTAAAGCTGTACTTTTCTATGAGCTCTACTTTATAAATTAATCTTGTGTTGATATTTGTTATATTTATTTAGCTTTGTGTTGATTAAGTTTTGTGTTATGTAACAAGTTTGTTTAAGGTTGACAATGGGTTACATGTTGTCTATCAACTCTCTCTATACCTGTCACCATGTTATTTATTTATCCTAACTTTCATGTTTTATTGCACTTTTTTTAATCACCGCTGATTAAATGTTTGGTTAATATTATTTGTTTAAGAAGACAACTTGTTAATGCATTTTGTTCTGAGAGTTTGAAACTTTGAGTGTAAAAAATCCAGGAAGATATCATTTGATGCAGAGCTTGCTCAAACAGGGATGTTGACTCAGAACGACTTTGATCAATGAAGGGATTCAGTCTGATTATTTGAGAAAATGTACTCTCACATGAGAAAAAATCATTTACTATGATTACATTGGTAACTTGGATAAGAGTGACTTCTTATGACTTTTTCTTAAATGAAGTCAGGAGGAAATATCAAAGTGATTCTGAAGAAAAAGGGCAAAATTATCCAAACCCAATGGTCCTGAAATTATACAACATTTACAGACATGACTAAGTAAAAAAATGAATGTAGCCTACTTACTCTATACCAAACTATGTATTGGAACTAATTTGTTTGGACTAATATTTTTTTGTAGTGTGAATTAAGGTATAATGTAAGACATATAATTAAAATAGTTTAAGACAAAATAATTGCAGTTTTAGATCTCCAGATTCTCCTAAATAAACAATACAAAGTACTATATTCTATAATTAGATTGATTGAAGATTTTTTTTGGTCATTTATAGTTTTTTGTCCTCTATAATTAGAATCTATATTTCTGTTGGTTCAAATGGTTCCATTCAAGTAGCAGCTAAGTGGACATGTGTAAATATTTATCTAAAACAGGAAAATTCTGTTGACATTTTAAGTGAGCATCAGAAACAAATATCAGAAATCATCATGGTAAAAGTCTAGGATGTATTTCCTTCAATTTGTCAAATGTCTGCAACATAATTCTTCCTTTTCGTCAAATGTCTATAATCTAATTCTTTCTTTTCCTCAAAAGTCTACAATGAATTTATTTCAATTTGTCAATTTATCCCCCGCGGAAGCGTAATGGAATTGGCCTTTACCAAAACATGCTCTTGTCTGTTTCTCCGACTGTATGGATAAGTTGACATGAGTGATGATGAAACTCTTCGTGTTGTTGTGACATTGATAAAATGGTGTAGCCTTTGTCCATAAGATCTCATAAATGTTTGATGAGGAAATACTGGCCATTGATTGATTATGATTGATTGCATGTCATGATAAAAGTGCAACTGAAAGTAATGTTCATAGATAGTATCTAATTCTGTCTTTAGAAGTAGGTCAAAGACTTGTGTTCAGACCAGTATTCTGTCCTCGGATTAGTAGCCTGTGTTCAGACCAGTATTCTGTCCTCAGAAGTAGGTCAGAGTCCTGTGTTCTGACCAGTATTCTGTCACCAGTAGTAGGTCAGAGGCTTGTGTTCAGACCAGTATTCTGTCCTCAGAAGTAGGTCAGAGGCCTGTGTTTAGATTAGTATTCTGTCATCTGAAGTAGGTCAGAGTCCTGTTCTAGACCAGAATCCCTATTCTCAGAAGTAGGTCGGAGTCCTGTGTCTGGACTAGAATCCCTATTCCCAGAAGTAGGTCGAAGTCCTGTTCTGGACCAGAATCCCTATTCCCAGAAGTAAGCAGAAGATCTTGACTGTGGCTGATAGTGGACTAGAATTACATTGAAGACAAGTGTCCAATAATGGACCAGAATCCTGAATCAGCAGATTTAGGTCAAAGTCCAGTGTTCGGAAGTATTCCAGAATTCTGTCCTGAGAATTTAATCAGTATAAGATCATATCATTGTGACAGTGATGTTTGTTGTAAAGCCATTCAAGCCAAATCATGGTGCAATTTTGCATTTTTTTTAATGAATGCATTATAAAGATCTTTGATTTCATAGAATAATTGTGCAGTTTTCATCAGTACATACAATTGCTAGTGAGAATGGCTAATAATACCCAGCCATATATAGTAGGGTCTGAGACATTATGTGGTACCTTCCAATTACGCTTTCCTTTAAATTCCCAAGTTTTTTTTTCAAATGATTACATGAGTATAGATCCAAACTTTACACAATTGGTAACTAAGAACTATAAATCCATTTTCAGACCAAATCTATGTGTAGTTTTTGAGTTATGCTGTTTTTAAAATTTGTGACCCTTCTGTGAATTCCATGTGATTACATAAAAAATAATGTATGAAAATGTTTGAATTAGACGCAGTTGTATAGTACTGGAATTAAAGAATTTTCACAAAATATTGACCCTGGGGACAATATCATAATGAAATTTTGACGTCCTCCTGTATGGATATTTTGACCCCCACAATTTTTTGTTCCTCCCTAATACAAGTTGAAAAAAAAAGGGGGTAAATTCATCGTACAGGGAGGTTAAAATACCACAACAGGGAGGTTAATTTATCATAAGGGTAAGGTTAAAATATCACAGTAGAGTATGGGGGTTAATTTATCACAGCAGGGGGCTAATTTATCAAAATCACTACACCAGATGACAGATACTGTCCCATTAGATGCCAAAAATTAATCTTATTTATATGACATGAAAATAGATTGTAGGGTCTATTTGTTGTAATCTTAACAAATTCATGTGTAAGATACAATTTCTCTTTATAGAACCTTTTGTATTAATTGTGGTCGATGAGCTCAATATACACTTATTAGTAAAATTCTGCATGGAAGTATATATCTCGCACATGAACATTGTCTGTCTTGCAGTTACCATGAAAGGGTCTATTGACTTTAAAATTTCTCATTGTTTAAAGAGTACCAGTATTCAGAAAATGACTTTGAAACAGGCCCTAGCACCCAAAACTTGAAAAATTTCTTAAGGCTGAGAAAATTCTTAATTGTTTGTGACATCATCAATTTCAAATACTTTGATTGGAATAACCATAAAGTGAAGAATATTCTCAGACTAAAGTATTTTTTAACTTTTGTGGTGCTTGGGACTGGTCTGTTTGAAAAGTAAATGTATCCATGCAGACAATCACTGAAACCTGGCAGTCCCATGCAACAACAGTATTTAATAATATTTTCCTGGTAAAAAACTCATTTAATGCGTTAAGTAATCTAAGAGGATTGTAACATTATCCTGAAATATTAGCATCCATCCATCAGGGAGATCTGTGTTGTCCTGTGTATACTAATTAAAGGAAAAAAATTCTACTGTATTTTAATGGGTAAGGTGGAATTGAGATGTCTGAGTCAGGGGAAAATATTGTTTTTATCTAGCCATGTTGCATTTTATATAAAGGCCACTTACTGTCTCTCCTGTTTTAATGAAATCAAGATGTCTGGGCCATGATAAAGAATAGTTACGTGGCAATGTTGTTTTTTTCTCCCAAGACGTATACCTAAGTTAAGTCAAATCATTGTAAAGTTTGTCTGGACTTAGAGAAAATAACACAAATTTTGAAATAGGGCATTTCGTTGTATACACACTCACAAAAAAAAAAAAGAAAAAAACTTTTTTGGTACAAGTATGATGTACTACAGAGGCTTCAAAACCTGAATAATGTTAGCTTTCCATTCATGAAACCAATTTATGGGAAAAAAATCAACAATACAAGAAAATCTTGGTTTCTAAATAACTTTAAAAATTAGATTAAAAAAATCTACTTAATATTATGAACTGATGTTGGAAGTAATATGTCTGGACTAACATAGAATATCCTTACTTTTAATATATAGAAAAGTTATAGCATAAACAAATCCTCATGGTAGATTAAAATTGACTTTAGAGTACTCAAGTAGAACTGAAAAGAATTAATTACTAGAACAGATATATTTTAATGTAAACTGTGAAATTTTTGTGCAGTCTTTTTCTTTTGCAGTTTTGATGATCAGTCTTCTTGCTTGAAGTTTTGCATTCACGAACGTTCCTCCATCCAAATTATAATGGTCCATGAAGATATGACAATTTAATTTTCACAGTAGCGAAAGAATTTTCTAATCAGGGTATATATTAGTGATATTATTGTCCTTCATTCTTTTTTTTTATGGGATTTTATTATCACACTTAAGTACAGCTCTGCCTTAAAACCAGGCAGAAGCTGATGATAAGTGATAGATACATTTCTTAATCCAAAATTTTCATAGAAATTGTATGTGACAATAAGAGTACAAATTAAAGTTGTTTACTGCAGGTATAGACATTTAAAGTTTGGTTGTATTCTACTCAGTAAGGTACAGGAAAATTTCCTGACAGAATCCTCACACTGTAACTAGTCTAAAAGGATTTCCCTATACATACAGTACCTGAACCGATCTGTGCAACAAAAATTGCGATCGGTCATCTATCATCGATCAGTTTCTGATCAGTCATCAATCTGTCAAGCCAATCTATCAAACCGGTGATCACATCACGTGACCACAGAGCGTCAATATATTTTATAGTTTCTGGCGTTTTTTTTGTCACTTTTACAAATATTTACATTATGCAATAAATTTGAACATCAACCAATACTTTTATTTTACATTTGTTTCATTTTTAACAAATAATTTGTTATTTTACACAACAAAACTGCGATCAGATTGGTCACCGGTCATCAGTTATCGATCTGTCAGCAATCAATCAGTCAATGGTCATCAATCTGTCAAACCGTTGCACGGATTGGTTCAGGGACTGTACCAGATTCAAATGAACACAGGTAGAATTGTTTTCGAGATGTAACAAATGTATTTTAATAATTTCTTGAATTATTTTGAGATATGACGAATCATCCTCTGCCTGGTTTTTAAAAAGACACATACTTAAGTTTTGACATTATGACTTGTTTTGTGTGTGAATACTTCGACCTTTTTCCTGGTTACACGTCTACCATATTTCCTGTTTGATAGATGTCTGTCTGAGTTGGGTAATTTTTTGTAAGTGAAAACAGTAAGAAACTCTTTATGGGAACAATGTGAAATATGGTAAAGTAAGGTGATGGTGCCAGTAGAAATACCTTGAAAGACCTATTTATCATGGCTAGAAAGATGTCAATATAAATTTTTTTTTACCTTTTTACCACACAAATGTTCACAGATTCCACTTAAACTTTGTCTTGTTACAGACTAGTTTGCAGTAAACATGGAAGATTTTCTGTCCAGTTTATTCTAGACTTTATTCCTTTATCTGGAAGTGCAAAACTTTCAATAAGTATGTATTTGAGGGATACCAATAAATCACAACTAGTAGACAGATGATTCTATAGTACATGGTTTAAGTGACTTCCTTGTTACAATTGGATAATTGAGATAACGATATCTAAGAGTCAGGTCCTTACTGTTTGTTTATAGTCAGGTCTAGGTATACTACAGTTAAAGATACATACAAAACTTCTAAGTCAAAAAGTCAAAGGGCTGAAAGATGGGACAGAGAAAATGAGACCAAAAAAGAAAAAAAGAAACCAAACATCAAGCAGCCCACTAGTTCTTGTTTCTGGGGTTTAATGCACCACGTGACCTTTGAATTCTGAGCTACAGACTTTTTTGTTTAAGAGGGATTGATTTGTGTTATAACAAATTAATCAGATTAATATTTCACTTTTGCTTTTGATGTGAACAAATCTTATTCTCGAATATTGACATATTTTGACAATGAATGGAATGGAAGACCAGATATTAAAGAATATTGTTACTGTACATGCATGATGGTGTTGACTTAGTGGACTTTAACATACACCTTTTTTATTACACACGAATGGGTATGCTGAATTAAGTACCTGTTTTTGTAGTGATCAGCCAAATACAAAAAAAAAACTGAGAAAAAAAAACCCCATCTGACAATTTGATGTTTGTCAAAGAAGTCATCTCTACTTGAAATGTTTGATTTTTGCAGTACTGGATATTTTTTTGATTTAACTTTCCCTTCATCTGTGGCAACATCACTTCAGCACCTGCATATGTAGTTTTCATATCACTCATACGTTATGCCAGAGCTTGCTTAGAAATAGCCTGCCCACCAGCCCATGACTGGCTATTTTTTGGTAGGGCTGGCTAATTTTAGCAAAAATTTATATAGCCATATAGTAAATATGTTGAAAAATTGTATTGAAGACTGGCTGTGAGTTTCCTCCCTTGCCTGATTCTTATTTATGACTGTATTGGAACATGACAAAGACTATCAAATGTTGATATATACCGTTAATGATAAAGTTTTAAATTTTTCATCCTGTGAAAACTATGTGGTGTAAAAATTGATGATCTGTAAGCTTGAAGTGTCATGTTGATCATTATTATATGTCTTTATATTTCTTCCTAGCAGAGATTAAGATACTATAAAATCTTTCTATTGACTACTGTTGTATTGCATTATAGCTCAGAAGGACTTGACAAAACTTTTAAACTTCAAAAAAGGGCTATCTGCCTCATTCTGGATACTGAACTTTTTTCTCTGTCAGAACCCTTGTTCAAACAATTAAGAATGGTGAAAGTTGAAACAAGGATTAAATATCACAAATACCTATTAATCTATTAATCTCTCAATGGAGAGGCACTAAGTTACATATCAAAAAAGTTTAATGATGTTTCACAGACCTGGCGAAATCATTTTTCAACCTGTCGGACATTTTGTCCGGCAACCTAACAAAATCTGCTGGACCGAACAATTATCTGCCGGACCAAAATCATTCCTCTGATCCAATTTAAATTTGCCTCGATTCGGACGCCATCTTTAAACCAGAAGTTCCGGTTGAGGCATGTCTAATAAAATAAACGTACCAGACGTCTGGTCCCGAAATCACACAAATTTTACCGGATTGGCGGCTAAAAGTACTGGTCTGGTTTCAGGAATTCAACCGTATTAACTAAGAAATGCTGAACAAGGAAATTTGATTTTCCCAAAAATTAAAACTGAACTTTTCAGAGGTTCATTCATATGTTCTGGCTCTGTCCTGCGGAATAAGTTACCAAACATTTACGTAATCAAGCCACTGATAACTCATTCAAATCAATGTAAAGAAGTACCTTAATTAAGACTTCAGAATAGAGAAAGGAGAAATTTGTTGCTGTTTACACTGTTTTTAATGTTTTATATTGTATATTATCTTGAAGTGCCTTGTTATATTCAAATCTTTTTGTTTTATTGTGTGTGTGTTTTAGTAGTTTTTCCTGTGTGAGGACCTCAGGTAAGATTGGCTTGTAAACAAACTGTGTAACCCTCTCGTAATAAAGATTTTATTTTTATTATTATTATTTAAACATTTCCATTTATTGGCGGGGTTGTACTTGTACAGATTGGCTAATAGAATAGTGAATGGACAGGGAAAATATTTTTCAAACATTTTTTTCATCAACTATAAATCACAGCCAGTAGATGTTTGGTATGTAACTTCAGTATGGGGTCTCGTATTGTGGGATGTGATTTCAGGTCTGTCACTCTTCTGCTTCCTGTTTACTGACCTTAGTGCAACCTTACTATTTCTGTCTTTGACCCTTTTATTTTCTTTTATGCTACAAAAATTGGCAGTCACCTTATAGTGATCACTCTCTGACCCTCCTTCTGTCTGTTCAATACAAAGTGTGTCTGGACTGTAACTTTTTTTTTCTTTTGAGGTCTATAAAAAAATTCTGTGTATCTGATAACCTAACTGACCCTATTTTTCTGTGTCAACCCTTTTTTTTATGGTGTCAAAAAAAAAAAAAAAAAAAAAAAAAAAAAAAAAATATAGATTTTCAGCGTTCTGTCATAGATTTTTTTACTAGAATGGCTTGCTCTCTGATGTGGAGGTTCAGTATTCTAAAAAATTATTAAAATTATTATTAAAGATAAAAAGAAAAAAAACATGGCTGTGGCTATGACAAGTTCAGTATTCTGCAGTGTCATAATGGAGGCAGCAATACCTGTAGGTTTCAATGTCTTGCAAAGCTGTAAAAAAATTTCAGAAAAAAAAAGGACACAAAAGAAAAAAACTGTACCTACGGACCTTAATTCGGAAGATGTTTTTGTGAGGTCTGATGTAGGCTTCTGATATTTTGTATGTGGGTAGATTACCTACAGTTGATGTGTTGGATACCATGGATAGTGGCCTTTGACTTTGAACTTTGACCTCAAGGTCAAATTCCTGGGTTTTTATTTTTTGTTGTATGTATGGCTTAATTGACACAAGAGGGCCCACAGAGACGGATTCCATTTCAATAATTTCTAGTTTTAATTGAAAGTGCAGAACCAACGTCAGCGAAATATATAAATCCTAGTACTTTTGTTTTACATTGAAAATTTGAGTATATTCAAAATTTATCCAAATTTCATTTTGTGATCAGGGATTTTTTAATTCAGTTAGGTATTTAATTAATGAACACCTTGAATTTTAAGCTGAATAAGTAGTTATGTACAGCAGACCCAGCAGTGATTGTTAAAGGCAGGAGCCATGAGCAATAAAGCCCATTTAATGAAGTTACAAGATTTTATTTTCAGTGCACCAATGGAATTAATTCTTTCTCATGCAAACAAACAATGTCTTCAATAGGCCTTAGCTTTTAAGATAAAATTTTTTTAAATTATAGAGAGATAATTTCGGGATTTTTTCTTACAGAATATGAATTCCTCATTGCTAAGAAATAACCAAGGAAGTGTGAATAATTGGTGAAGTGTGAGAATAAATTGATCTGACTCTAGTGTTCATTTTCGCAGGAAGATATCATGTCTTCTCAATAGTAACAAATGGTTTGTTGATATTGTATGTAATGAAAGCTTTTAGATGAAATATGAGATTGTTTTACTTTGGGGCAATTCTGCTTTATTGCATTGGGGAAACAGTATTGTGAGAAAGTTTTCTGAGAGTAAATCATAGATCTATTCTTTATTGACTTGCTGCAAGCCTCAAGTTTTCTTTCAAGGACTTAGAATTTATTGCATGCGTTAGGCCTAATGAAATCAATTATTAGTAAATTCTCATCCCCCTCCACTAGTAAAAATATTTAAAAATACCAAAGTTGGGTTGGGAATTTCAAATTCAGGATTTTTTTTCACATCATTTTCTAATATTGAGACACTATAACACACAAACCTTTCTTTTCTTGGTAATTAAAACAATATCTTATCTGAAACTGAAGTGGCTGTGGAGTTAGAACATATCTGTACGTCAAATAGCTAAAATCAAGCTAGCAAATATCTGGTTAGAAATTGAAATAAGATAATAAAATACGCCAATCCACCCAATATTTTGTGTGAAGGTTGGATGAGAATCTGTCATTTTAGTTTACTTAGCCTTAGTTTGGAAGATTGTTAAATTTTAGCTGAAAGCGTTATTTTTATTAATCGATAATTTGTTGTACAAATAAAATTCGTCATCAGAAATGGACTCGTTTTTTTATATATAAGTGTCAACTTTACACATCCAGGTAGATATAAAGGGAGTCTCAGAAGCCCATGCATTTTAAGTGAGTTGGGAAGGAGATAGAAATAAAAAAAAGTTTTTCCTTGTCTTTCAGTTCTTTCTACCATAATTGATTATCTGTTTGAGTGGATGAATTATTTTGAAACTTTGTGGAAGCTTGAGTAAATCAATCACTCAAAGCACTTGATATCTTATATTATGTCATAAGTCAAGGTCACTTGAAAAAATGGTCACCATCCCATTACAATAATGCTTTTGCCATGATGGATATAAATATGATACTTGCACAAATGAAGGCAAGGTACACAGGGCAACACTAGTTTTTTATAGATTATAGGTCAAGGTCATCATTAAAATAGATTTTAGATGTTGGAGGTCCTTAAGCACTTTCTAGTTCGTTTTATAAGCAAGCATCAGACAGTGTCCTTAACTGTGATGAACCAGATAGGGAACAGTTGTTCTGTGAAGATATTTGGTCTGACTGGTTCTCTGTGAAGAGATTTGGTAAGACATGTTCTCTGCAAAGATATTTGGTCAGACAGGTTCTCTGTGAAGAGATTTGGTCAGACAGGTTCTCTGTGAAGACATTTGGTCTGACAGGTTCTCTGAAGAGATTTGGTCAGACGGGTTCTCTGTGAAGAGATTTGGTCAGACAGGTTCTCTGTGAAGATATTTGGTCTGACAGGTTCTCTGTAAAGGTATTTGGTATGACACATTCTCTGTGAAGATATTTGGTCTGACAGGTGTTCTCTGCAAAGATATTTGGTCTGACATGTTCTCTGTGAAGAGACTGGGTAAGACAGGTTCTCTGCAAAAATATTTGGTCTGAGAGGTTCACTGTGAAGATATTTGGTCAGGCAGGTTCTCCTTGAAGATATTTGGTCTGACAGGTTCTCTGTGAAGATATTTGATCTGACGGGTTCTCTGTGAAGATATTTGGTCTGACAGGTCTCTGAAGATATTTGGTCTGACAGGTTCTCTGTGAAGAGATTTAGTAAGACAGGTTTCTGTGAGGAGATTTGGTAAGACAGATTCTAGTACAAATGTGAGCCTAGATACCTGTTTAAGCTATACTGATTAATTCTAAAAAGACTAAAGACATTCATTAACTTGGTTGACATGAAAACTCTTTATTGCACTGAAATAGCTTGAAATGGGAAAATTGTGGAAATGAGATTTTTTTTACGAATTATCATGTAATTTCATACAGTTAATAGCTGTTAAAATTCAGAAACACTAATTTGCAATGTCATTAAAAATCCATAAATTAGATCTCTTTTACTTTGTGACAAAGAATAGAATAAAAGTTCTACTGATGCAGATTATGTCGAATCAATTTTATGGAACTCCATGGAACAAGAATATTGCTATCAGAGAGACAAGGAAATTTGTCATGTGACTTTATAGGCAATTTTCCAATAAATTTACATTTATTGACCAATAAATTTTATAGTAGCCTGAGACAACATATAATATCCAAAAGATTCATTCAATTTAATAACTAAGTGAGGCTAGAGTTGCATTCTTTTTTATTTAGGGAGCAACCATTTGATTTTTATTGAAGGGTTAAGGATAAAATTTGAAATAAAAAGGCAGGATGATGATGTATGTTTACAAAAATTCTAGGATGAACAATGACAGCCTAGAGTAAAAAATAAAAGTCTGGTAAAAATTTATACTGAGAA
Organism: Perna viridis; assembly: GCA_037379345.1. Lineage (NCBI taxonomy): Eukaryota > Metazoa > Mollusca > Bivalvia > Mytilida > Mytilidae > Perna > Perna viridis. The sequence goes on from CM074522.1 coordinate 874,436, forward strand.
AAAAAATCCAGGAGACAAAACTTGATCTTTGTCCCCTGGAAGTCAGTAGTTGCTCCCTTACCAATAACACTAAATATTGGTACATGGTGAATGTATACATGTATTGATATATTGGAGGAGTCGGTATTTCGAGTATCCTGAGTCCGAGCCTGAGCTCAACTTCCCGGAGCTGAAAATAATTATTGTCGATAACTTTTTTAAATTGAGATGAATTGCTTAGAATTTTTATAATAATGTCTGTGAGTACCATATAAATGTATTGAAATATTCAGAATAATGAGATATTTAGTTTGCTTTCAAGTATTGAAGAGAATGTGTTTGAAAATGGGTATTTTTGGTATCTCAGGAAAGGGAGGTAACTCGATCTAAAAACTGCCTAAATTACAGAGTGCAATATCTGATCATCGAATTTCGTTGGATACTAAATTAAAATAGAGTTCGCTAAAATTTTCCAAGAATAATTGTATGATAGTATTTCAATTTCATGTTGATTTAGTTATAGTCTTGAAGTTGTCTATGCTATATTATTAATAGTTAATTATATTTATGAGTCCTCAAGTCTCATTTTAACACCTTTTTTAAGGCACTATTTCTGTTTTTTTCTCATATGTGTTTTTGATAACACTGGTAAGTATTTCAAATTGTTTGAATTATGTGAACAGACTGCAATTAGTAACTGAACAAAGGCTCAACACCTGATTGGAGCCATACAAACCCCAGACGTGGTCTTTCATCATTCCCATCAAATAACAGATGACAGTTTGACAATTCTGTTTATTGGACTACAGTCAGTGTCTTTTCAAATAGGTAAACCAATATTAAGTCCAACACATTTAGAACTGTCTTAGTATATTTCTTTGACAATTTTTTTTCCTGATATGGATCTTCTTGGCTTGTAAGGGTGTGTGTAATTGTGTTTTCGTTGAAATATGTAACAGTTTTGTTTAAACATATTTTATTCCTTATAAATATGGATCTGACACAACTTATGTCATCTTCTCCAATATAGCATATATAACAATAATACAAGGATGACAGTGGTGTACAAGTTTATTAACATTTTATAGACAGAAGAATGCATGAAAAAAAAAGAAGAAATACTTCCATATTCAGATGTTTCTTCTGATGACGACGATGATGATGATGATGGTGATGATGTTGAAGTTGATGATTATAATGTCTTTAAGAACAAATATTTAGTAACTATTAAGCTAGAAGAAAATGTTTTCTTAATAAATTCATAGACGTGTTTAAAAACTGTAATTCGTTTGGTTCCACAGTTAATAACTCACAATATCCGCTAGTATCGATGTCTATAATGCAGTTTGAGGGAGTCATCTCAGATTTTGAAGTAAGCCATGTCTCGCATCAGTATATGGGGGGCATTCAAGGAAGTAATGATAAACATCTTCTCTCTCGTGCCCACATTGAAAACTACAATTGTAAAAGATGTTGAGGTGAAAAAAGGTCCAATTTCATGAATGAAGCAGAGAGTCTCAGCTGCGTTAACAGTACGTTTAATATTCTTGGTCCTCACAAGAAATGTACAAGGACTTGAGTATTACTAAGTGATGATTTTTGTTTTACTTCACGTTTGAATTTCGAAATAGTTTCTTGCTGATATATCAAGTGCATTCCATTCATGAATAGTAGATGGAATAAAGGATTTATATGTTTTTGATAGTTTGCAGAATGGTACCATTATATCACTACCGTTTCTTAGAGGATATGTACTCAAACTTTTGAATACTACGGGGGTATAAATTTGCGTAAATATTCAGGAGTATATCCGTACTTGACATTATAGAATAAATGGAGTTTTCTCAGCATTTTTGTTGATTATTTGGGGCGGGAATTTTGTGGATCTAACTCACAAACTCAAGCACTTGTATTTTGAATGTAAATAGTCAAGGGGGAAAAGTCATGGAGAAATTTACAGGTAAAAAATAACAGGAAAAAAGTCCACAGGAAATAAAGTCAAGAGTTTATACATATGTTAAGTTTTTACCAAAAAAAATCTGTTTGTTTGTTTCTTGTTTGTTGGGGTTTAACGCCCGAGCGTTCAGCTATATTCAGGCGATGAACATGAAGTGGATGATAAAATGAACATGAAATGATGAAATGAAAAATGGGATGGGACACAAGGATAATGGGGTTGACAAATTTTTATTGCCACTGGAAATAGAGGAAGGTGGGTAGGGTTGGGCAATTTAGCCTCCTATGGCGGAGCCCTATGGTTCCTACTCTGAGAGAATACCACAGTAGGGTTTTTTAACGTGCACAGAACGTGGCATCTTTCCCAACACGGTTTGCGGTCAGGTTTTCCGTATTATAGCCTGACAACCCTAGCATTTAACACACCAGGGGTACCCCATTCCACCACCAGGGGCACACAACCCAGTTCCTCTGTGGGCAGAGTGCCCTAGCCCCTGGCTAGGGTTCTGAGCACTATTTAGTCGCCTTTTACGACAAGCGTAGCACTTCTGCAGGCCTATTCTTTTGACACCCGGACCTGCACGCTGTAAATGATACAAATGTATATTTGATACTGATATAATTTTATATCATATTGGTACACATGTGTTTTGTCGTTAGGGACCCATTTACTTTCATAATTTACTTAATTATAACATGTATGAAGATAGGGGAAGGCTGCATCTGTTCTTTTTCTTTTCTTCTGTTTATTTTTTGTTTCAGTGACTTTATTGTGACTTTTTTCCCGTTTACTGTATTTTCAAGTAGTGTAATCTTTCATGTTGCAATTGTATATAAGTGGGTTTAATTATATATACCGACTTGCACGATGCTCTGTTAATAATATTGTAACATTAGACAAGGAATTTATTTTATACTAATATACACTGCCTATATTAGATAATAATAATAATGATAACCAACAAAAAATGAAAATTAAGTATAAATATATGACAAATAAAAATAGAAATAATAACTTAAATATGACACTGTGAAAAATCCATTATTCATATAATGGGAAAACATCTTTAACAAAGAAATGTCAAATGAGACAAAACTATAATTTTTTTATTTGTTTATCATCAGAAATTGCATTTTTAATTTAGAAAGTTTTTACATCAAGTTACCTCCCATTCCTGAGACAGGATACCTAAAATACCCATTTTTAAACACATTTTCTTTGATACTTGAAAGCAAAATTTATCCCTCATTAAATTGAATATTTCAATACATTTATTTTGTACTCACAGACATTTCTTTAAAATATTTAAGAAATTTACCCCATTTTAAAAAAGATATCGGCAATAATCATTTTCGGCTCCGGGAAGTTGACCTCGGGCTAGGGCTCGGTATACCCGAAATACCGACTCCCATATATTGGTAACTTAATGCATATATGTGATCTGAGCCACAAAATTTTCAGGCTTATGGAGGTATCTGGGACAAAATCACTTTTTTTTGCATTTTCATGCAGCTTATATTGATACAAAACACCCTGCAAATTTTATTTTTGCTATATTCTGCACAATAGAGATTTTATAGCCATTTTTGTAATTTAAAAAAAAAAAAATTAAAAATGCGTAAACTGTTTGATTATGGGTTATGCAAACCAACACTTTAAAGGCTTTAAGACTATATTATAGTTACTGCATGATGTGTTTTTTAATTTTTTTGTTGAAAATGAACATAAGCAATGTGATACAATAGCCGCATTAAGTACCATTCTGTGTAAGAATCTGGCAATGAGTGGCACATTGTTTTCCCCAATTTAGTCATTTTGTAACAGGATAATAACTGACTTCTGTCATTCTTAGTATCTGATTAAGAATGCTCATGTCACTTTTTTACCACCAGGCACAGGGTTTGAAATAAGCAGGAGCCCACTCACCAATAGCTCTTAAATTTGGTGTGGACTATTACAGTTTCTTCTGTGATTGTTAAGAACTATATAAAGGCTGCCAGAATTTAAGCTGTGATCTACCATGCCAAAGTTTAAGTTAAAACCCTGTGGCATTAATTAAATTTTAGGAGAGCTTACCTACCATTTTTATCTCACCTGCACAAGGCCATTTGAGTTATTGCCATCACTTTGCATCTGTTATTGTCATTAACAACTATACAAAACTCTTCTTCTCTGAAACTACTTGCTTAATTAGAACCAAACTTGGTATGAATGTTCTTTGGGGTATCCTGCATTTAAGAACTGATGTAGGGATTTTTGATTCATCAAGAAACAAGGCCGCCATTACTAAAAATATAATATAAGGATCAGACAGTGGTTTTTTGCATAAATTTCCAAAATCGTTAGGTTTAGCTTAATTCTAACTAAGTAAAAGTGTTCAGCATGATGAGATCTATCTGTTGTCAAATTTTGGTTTTAATCTGTTAAGTCATGTTGAATTAATGCCCTTTTTCAACAATTTTTGCTATTTTTAATGTTATTTCTTTCAAAAATCTTCTCTTCTGACACTACTGGATCAATTGAGACCAAACTTGGTACAAATGTTCCTTGGAGTATCCTGCATAGAACTGATGTGGGGATTTTTTATCTGTCGAAAAACAGATGTTTTATGTGATAAATCAAAAACCCTCTGAAAGATGTGAATTTTTTTTGAATTTATTAAAGTCTTAATAGAAAGAGTAATTAAGGGAACCAAGGTTATAGCGGTGATCATAAGAATGTAATCCAGGGACAAAGACCAAACATGGAAAACAGACATACACAACAAAGAACACAAAGTAACTAAAATCATACATACAAAGTAACAAAAGCAAATGAGCAACTCGGACTCCACTAAAAACTGGGAGCATGGACCAGGTGCATCGGTACGGTAAGCGTCCTCTGCTTTTCTCATAAAAAGTTGCTCATAAAAGGTCAAGTTTGGGGTAAGACGAAAGAGGAAAGGAAAACTATTTTTTGGAAGGAGAGCCTTGTTTGCTTTGTGTTTTTTTCCACTGATTTTTTAAATGGAAACACAAAAAAGAGGAACAGGTGTCCTTTATTTAACTGTACAGATTATATATTTGAATCAGAACAAATTAATATAGAATATTTCATTATTTTTATTTGTAGCTTCCTGCCATAACTATTTCTGTGCCTTTTATGGAGAGTGTTATGCCGACCCCGTCACATTAGAGCCCTCCTGTCGCTGTCCAATCACCCCTTGTCCAGACATCCATGACCATGTCTGTGGTGATGATGGAATGACCTACCAAACACTGTGTTATTTAGAACATACCAGTTGTAAACAACAGCAGCGGATTAAAATCAAACATAATGGAGATTGTAATGAGGAAGGTCAGTTCAGCTTTTTAAAAAATCTGTATTTACTGTATTTTTTTGCTTTTTTTTGCTTAACTGTTGTTCCTTGAGATTTAATCATCTTAATCATTCTGTCTGTAAAACATCTTTTATTGTGTAAGTTATTTTGGGAAATTGTTACTAAGGCAGAGAAATAGCAATCATACACAGTACATATAATGGGAATAGATATGGTTAAACAGAACAACCCTGCAGGTTGAATTTAGTACTTACCCCTGAAATGTTCTTAACATTTTTTGTTTACTGATATTTAATATTACATCCCCATTCAACGAGTGGTTGTATATGATCTGTCTGTCCTTCTGAATTCTGTCACAATTATTTTGGCTCCCAAGGATTTATTTCAATTTGATTGTGTGGCTTTATATATAGATGAGGCCTACATTGTGAGCTATTACTTTGAAAGTACTATTGTTAGTAGGGTACCAATTTTTGTGGTTTTCATGGGTTAGTCAAACCACAAAATTTGGTTCCCAACAGATAGTAGATTTCCATTGATGTGTAAACTGAAAACTTCAAAACCATGAATTCAAGAATCCATGAACTTGTGCTTCTTCCCTGATTCATGAAAATTGGTATCCAAGAAGTAAAATACTTTCACAGTATGGGTACTTTCTGATATCAATTTCCTGTACAAGTGGGGCGGGGTATCAACTTCATGTTTCAATTGGTTTCAAAGGTATCACTCAAATGTACACTGATCGATACTTTTATATTTTGCTACTACCAGAACCAGTACATGGGGGATGGGGATCTTGGAGTTCCTGGTCCCAGTGTTCTGTATCATGTGGAGCAGGGAAGAAAAGACGATTTAGACAGTGTAACAGTCCCATACCCTCCCCTAATGGTAGATACTGTGATGATTACTATATGCAGGAAGAAACTTGTTATGTAGAATGTGGTAAGTGAAAGATTTTAATGGGATTTTCTGGAGGAAAAAAAATTAGATATTTAATTTGGTAATGTATGGAAGGTGAGTAGGTAGGTGGCAAAACCTTTGCTCAGGTTATCGGGCCAGCAGCTATTGAAATTTATCTGTTCTAGAAATTGGATTTTCTCTAGTTGCCATGAAATTAGCTGCCACAATTTGCACCTGGTGTTAAATTCTACTAATTTCTGTTAACAATCAACATATGCATAGAACTTGATCCAGAAAACCTTACTGTATTTCCTTATTGTCTTTTCAGATTCATTATTATAATGAAAATTTCCTTATATGTTTATATCTCAGATGGCACATACTGTTCCAAATTTATTTCTTTGACATGCAGATTCCTGAAGATAACAAACAGAATTTATGAATAATAAATACAATGTACATTTACTTATACTACAATGTCATATTTTGTTATGAATATTAATGTCATATATCATTACCCATTACTGTTTGTCAGATTATAAAGTGGTTCTATAGTATCAGATTTACCAACTAAGTTATAGTTACGACAGATTGGGGAATTATTAGAAGATATGATAGTGGAAATTCCTGAAATTATTGGTACTTGGAGACTCATAACATTGATTTGAGTTGTCTATGAGCCAGTGAATTCCACAAATGCTTGTATTTAAAAGTTGTTTGTTTTATTGCTTCTGTAATATTATCTGATGATAATTTCGTAAAACCTTGATTGCTGGTACCAGTAGAATCGAGTGGAAAGTTTTATTTACACCCCCACTCAATGAGTAGGTGGTATTTTGAAATCACCTTATCTGTCCATCCCCCCAACAAAAAATGGTTGACCACACTAAGTACTTATTTGTCCCTTACAAAGAAAAATAAGATTTTAGGACAAAGTTCAACGTCAAAGAGATGCTGGTGCCATGTTTTTTTACGACCACAAAAAATGTTTTCAGTTTTATTATGGTATCACCAGGGTTCCACACTAACAGTAGTCCGGTAGTCCTGTGCCAACCCTGATTTTAATGGGTAGCCCTTTGGGCTACCTAAATTTATTCTTATAATCTTACTATATCAAAGATAGGGCTGCAAGATAATTTTAAGGACTACCTAATTTGATGATTAGAGAGTCCTTTGGGCTACCTAGCTAGAAAAGTTAGTGTCAAACCCTGTTCACCCTATTGTTGTCTATGTTGGTTTCTGTTTATTTTAGTTTTTTTTTATGATAACTCATTAAAACTTACCTGTCTTATTGAAATATTAACACTGTTCCTAGGGACTTGGTGGAGAGCCCTGAAGTTTACGGAGGTGTGTGTCTCACCCAAAAGGAATTAAACGTGGGAAAATGGGTGTTGGCATTAGAATAGAGGTACTTACCTGTCTGAGCTGTGTAGGTCTCAGTGTAGAGGTACTTACCTGTCTGAGCTGTGTAGGTCTCAGTGTACAGGTACTTACCTGTCTGAGCTGTGTGGGTCTCAGTGTAGAGGTGCCTCCCTGTCATAGCTGTGTTAAGGTCTCAGTGTAGAATTACTTATCTGTCTGAGCTGTGTAGGTCTCATTGTAGAGGTACCTTTCTGTCAGAGCTGTGTGGTTTTCAGTGTAGAGTTACTAATCTGTCTGAGCTGTGTGGTTTTCAGTGTAGAGGTACCTTTTTGTCTGAACTGTGTGGTTTTCAGTGTAGAGGTACCTTTCTGTCTGAGCTGTGTGGTTTTCAGTGTAGAGTTACTAATCTGTCTGAGCTGTGTAGGTTTCAGTGTAGAGTTACTAATCTGTCCGAGCTGTGTGGGTCTCAGTGTAGAATTACTAATCTGTCTGAGCTGTGTAGGTCTCAGTGTAGAAATACTAATCTGTCTGAGCTGTGTAGGTCTCAGTGTAGAGTTACTAATCTGTCTGAGCTGTGTGGGTCTCAGTGTAGAGTTACTAATCTGTCTGAGCTGTGTGGGTCTCAGTGTAGAGTTACTAATCTGTCTGAGCTGTGTAGGTCTCAGTGTAGAGTTACTAATCTGTCTGAGCTGTGTGGGTCTCAGTGTAGAGTTACTAATCTGTCTGAGCTGTGTAGGTCTCAGTGTAGAGTTACTATTCTGTCTGAGCTGTGTAGGTCTCAGCTCTGTAATGTCTACATTTTACTCACTGTAATATAACATTTAACTTCTCATTTAGAATAGAAATCTTTTTACTCTACAGTTGATTGCCAGACTCTTTTGAAAACTAAATAAATATTTTACTGATGAAACATTCCATGCATAGTGAGAAGATTACTTCTAAGCTTTGTCCACCGAGACTCATTCTTGTGATCTTAACGTCACTTCTTTCTCTCATCTCAGGAAACCCATCCTTATCCATGTGACATCATAATGTATTACAACAGAATGATTCCATGGAGAATTTCTGAAAGACAATATCATTATTTAATCACATTAGTTTTTTTTCAAATTTGGCATTTGGTAAATATCATACTTTGTCTAGTATATTGATAATTGATGTCTTTGTTTTTATAATGTATAACTTGACTTTTTTCTGTTGCATTCTGGACCATTAATCAGTTACTGTCTGAATAAACATGTTTGAAAATATATATCTGTATGTAAACTTAAGGGATTTAAATGTACATTGTATGCTTTATACTAATTATGGCAAAGAGTTTTATGTTCATCCTTGTTGCTTTATGGCTTTGGTATTCTGCTTTACATTTGTCTGTTCTATACCTGTTAACCTCTTTTCATGTGGGAAATTCTCCCCAATGTCTGTTCCATAACAGTTAACTTCTGTTCATGGGGAAATTCTCCCCAATGTCCGTCTGTCTGTCCGTAAAAAATTCATGTCTGCTCTATATCTAAAATATTGTTATAATTTCATACTTTATACTTAATGTGTATATTAACCAACACCAGAGGGTGTGTCATAATGTATGTACAACTTCCTAGGTCAAAGGTCAAGGTAAAAAAACTTTGATGTCAGTTGACAACCCCATGTCCTGTGGTAAAGATCGTATCCACCCTATATCTTGAGAACCATTATGATTTCAAAGTTAATACTTGACATGTATATTAACTAACACCAGAGGGTATGTCATAATGTTTGTATAACTTCCTAGGTCAAAGGTCTGTCTGTTGTTCATACTGTCCATCTGTCCATTCTTAACAAATCTTAGAATAAAATCTCACATAACGAGACTATGTAATAACTTCAAATAATGCTGCATATCAGCTTATTTACCACATGTTATTGACAGCGGGTCCCACAGAGATGGCTCCCATCTCAATGATATCTAGTTGTTTTTGTGACATTCTCGCTCTCAAGTGAGAGGATTAACAGGTATGAATTCAAAAAGCTGTTTTTATTTCCACTGGACAAAGTGGCTGGAGCATTTAGTGTTTTATTTGTCCATTAGTCTGTTATTTAGCAATTTTTGGGGATTTTTTCTTAATGCTCACAGATAATAAATGGTCTTTGATATGTGAAATATATTTAGCTACACTTAGAGGCTATGTTTTCACTTTAGTGGAGTACAAAATACAGGACATGGACTCAAGACATTTCAATTTTCTTTTGACTGTTAGTGGTTCTGTTTTCAGAAACAAAAATGTTTCAAACACCATATCATGGACTTAAATATCTATCAAGCTTAAAAATGTAAATATTTGCCTTTAATGTTCTGTGTTCAACTTTTGCTGCAGCCACTTTTGTGTAGCTCCTGCCTTTTGCTGTGGGGCTTTTGTGTAGCTCCTGACTTTTGCTGTGGGGCTTTTGTGTTGCTCCTGCCTTTTGCTGTGGGGCTTTTGTGTTGCTCCTGGTTTGCAATGTAGCTCCTGATTTTTGATATTTTGTGTAGCCCCAGATTTGTTGTTGGGGCTTTTGTGTAGCTCATGACTTTTGTCAATTGCTTTCTCATACATTGAGTTAAATTGAGTGTGTATGTAGTTACATGTTGAGCTCATTGAGTTATTAAGACATCATTGTGGTATCCACACATTCATCTAGATAAAGAGGAAAAAATAGGTTTGTAATATTGTGAAAATATGCCTCTTTCAAGGGTTTTGAAATGGATTTATATTCTTTAGGGGATTTTGCAGAATTTTTTATATTTTAATATTTTGCTGTTGTCATTTAGTACTAACATATTCAGTTTTTTTTTTAAACTGGCATTTAAATTTCTTTAAAACATTAATATATTCTGATCTATCAGTTACTGCTATGGGTAACAAATTACAGTGCACTACTTATGTAACTTAATGGAAAAAATAATGCATGGTTAAAAATGACATTTATATGTCTCTTTGTTTTCTGATGCATGTATCACTTTACATTTCATATTTATATAATGGATGCAGTAGTTTGTGTTTAATGTATTGGTCTGCTAGCTTGTCTATTAATCATTTAAATGTTGGCTTGGTTTGCTATTCAATCTGTGTACTTTTAGATCATCATGGGACGGACTTATATTACACATGTACTGGAGATAAAACACTTGTAGTTTTTTCTTGTGCTCTAAGTTCAGCTTTAAGAAAGAAAGTTCTTAATCTAATATTTACTCAGGCCTTCAACTGGTCCTATATTTCCTATATAATCCCTGTCTTTTTTGGCAATGTTCTATAATCCCTATATTTTTGTTTAAAATTGCCCTTTCCCCTATATTGTCCCTATAAATTGAAATTAATTGGTTGAAAACATTAAAAAGTTGGTTTTTTTTTTTCCTCCTTGATTTGATGGTAAAACCTGTTTTTCTACATGTATTCATGACTGATGACTTAATTCATCATATTGAAGAAAAGTTGGGATTTTATTTCTCCTCGATTGGATAGTAAAACCCGTTTTTCTATATGTATACATGACTTATGACTTAATTCATCAAATTGAAGACAGGTATGTTTTATTTCACTTTCTCAAAATCTGATTTTTCTTAACATGTAATACATGACACTCAACAACATGATACCAAGACAGCTTTGACAGTCTGTAAATCTGTGGTTACTGAAGACTTCAAGATGTTCCAAAGCTGCTTTGGTTTCCCATTTGGTGTAGTAAAGTCATTTACAGGACATGAATTAAGTGTGTATGTTAGATTTGATGTCATTTGGTAAGAGTTTTCATTATAATGAGGTGAACATGATGAATAAGATGTGTGTGTCAAGAGTATAATGTAGTGCTAAATTTATAAAAATCACCCTATAATATTCTTTTACTTCATCAGATTTGCCCTGTCATACCCTTTTTTAAAAATTTTCTGGAAATTTAGTCCTATTAAAAGCCTAATTGTTTAACCAACACCCACCTGAATGCCGGCTTACTGTACAAGGGGCAATAACTCAGTTTTAATTTTGTGTCTCATTTATAAGATGATTAAAAAACATTTTCCTAATATGAGATTGATATTTTACCTTATATGGCAAATGATTTCCAAGATTTAGAAGTGATAGCCCTCAGATGCTATGGGAATTGGAGCATCAGTTTAAAATTTATATGAACTGTTTTTTTTCTCACGGAGACTATAGGACATTATGTGTTAAGTAAACTAGTAGAAATAACTCCTCTAGCTCTCTAGGACAGTTGATAAATGGGAACAGATTTTCATGTTGTATTACATTCCCTGATCTGCTCAACTATAAAAAGGATCGATGACCAATCTAAAATTACAGATAAAGTTTCGTCTAAATTTCAGATATGAAAAAAAAATGAAAGCTATTTTCACTTAACTTGACTTTAAATTATTTAATTCATGAATTGTATTTAATTTTTAAAAAAGCAAGTAAAAAAGAAAAGTAATTGAAGTTATTTCTTAGGTTAAACTATTTAGTAGTTTTTTGTGAAAAGGAAGAATATATGATATTCAATGGCAATGATCATGATTTTATTGGTCGTGTTTGACATATTGATGGCTGATCTGTAATGGAACAACAAATGATGAAGGACTGAAATAATATGGTAGTTGCATGGATTGCTTCAGGTCAAATTCACCTGTTATGGAAAAAAGATGTTAGATTTTCAAATGATTTTGTCACAAACAGTGCCTATTGTTTTATTACAAATTATTAGTAAAACTCTCTACATGTATTAGAACTCTACATGTATTAGGAAAGAGTAATCAACTCTACATGTATTAGGACAATCTACATGTGTTAGGACACTCTACATGTGTTGGAACTTAATATATGTATAAGAACTTTCTACATGTACATGATATAGTAGCATTTTCTACAAGTATTAGAACTCTCTTCATGTACATGATGTATTAGCATTTTCTACAAGTACAAGAACTCTCTTCAAATGTATTAGGACTCATCTGTATACATGTATTAGAACTCTCTACATGCTTGCAAAGATCCTCATTGTGGATAACAAAATTTTATTGGAACCCATGCAAGCCATGAGGTAGTAATGGTGGAAAGCAGTTTTATTGCAATTTATGCTTGGAAAAATCTTGTTGTGGAAAACAAACAATTATTGCAACTGATGCAGTCTTAGAAGTCTTCATACTGAAAAACAAAGTTTATTGCAATTCATACAGTAAGAGAGGTCTTCATGTTGGAAAACAAAGTTTTATTGCAGTCCATGTCTACAAAGGTCCTATTGGTGAAACCAATGTTTTATTGCAATTTACGATGCAAAGGTCTTCATGTTTTGCAACTCAGGTTTGCAGAGGTTCACATGGTGGAAAACAAAGTTTTATTGCAATTCATACAAGCTGAGTGGTACTAGTGGCAGAAAACAGTTTTATTGCAATTCATGTCTGCAGAAGTCCTCAATGTTGAAAACAATGTTTTAATAAACAATTCATGCTTGCAAAAATACTCGTGGTAAAAAAAAAAATTTTGTTGCAACTCATGTAGTCTTAGAAGTCATCATGGCAGAAAACAAAGTTTTATTGCAATTCACACAAACTGAGAGGTATCATTGGTGGAAAACAGTTTTATTGTTTGCAAAGATCCTCATGGTAAAGAAACAAAGTTTTATTGCAAATCATGCATTAAAGGTCCTAATGGTGGAAAACAGTTTTATTGTTTGCAAAGATCCTCATGGTAGAAAAACAAAGTTTTATTGCAAATCATGCATTAAAGGTCGTAATGTTGGAAAACAGTTTAATTGTTTGCAAAGATCCTCATGGTAGAGAAACAAAGTTTTATTGCAAATCATGCATTAAAGATCCTTGTGGTGGAAAACAGCAGATTGTGATGTAGTTTCTATCTGACTTTTAAAACTGTCAGATCTCAGTCTCTTCGTGACAACAACAGAAAATGTTAGCTCATTCCATTCACAAACAAAGGCATTGATTAACATCATCCACCAATACCATTTCCTGACAAAATATTAATTGTAAACTGACTTTGCAGAATGTATTGTACATTGCATAGAAGTATACCTCAATAACCCCATATCTGTCTTAAGACTGCTAAATCTCCTTTTGTTTTTAACCGCTTGTTTGGTTATTACTAGTCATCTGAACATAATTTAGAATTATAATCTATGAAAAGTGATATCTCTTGGTCTGAAGTTCAGGGAAACAAACCAAGTAAACTGGTACCATTATTTTAAAATCATAATGGATTTTGATGAAGATAATGCAAGAGTGTGGATAAAAGAAGAGAATGAACAAGAACCAGAACTGGACTCACTGTCAGATTGGGTAAAAGTCTCTGGTACGAAGTCGCAATTGTGATCTTAAACACTACATAATTGATCACTCAGTACACCCCTTCTCTTTACTAGAATAATTCTAAATTCTCAAATTTGTTGCATTTAAATGAAATAGAAAAAAAAGATATTCCACCTATGGTTAAAAATTTTAGTTTATTATTAGGGGACTTGCGGGTTAAATTGTCCATTATTGAAGACCTGTAGAAGTTTAATTGTTTGTTGTATTTGATGGATGACTGTCTCATTGGTAATCATACTACATGTATCATTATGTTGTACTGAGGGAACATTTGTTAAGCAGTTTTAAGGTGTAAAAAGTCAACATATAACTACAGATATTAGTGTAAGTACTTCCAATCATGATACTCCTCTGTCATAAATGTTTGTAATGAAACTTTTCAGTGATGGTTTGTTATCCAATTAAGAGGATGATTCTATTAATATAAGGGTATTAATATCTTGAAATTCAAAGTGGTTATAAGTGGGAAATATTGAGCCAGCACATATTGATAGTCTGTCTGCACTTACAAAATCATTAAGCATGTATAAAGTGGGAGTCATTTAGCCTAAGTGGAGGTTTTTTAGCCTACATAAAGTGGAGTTATTGAGCCAGCACATAGCTGGAGTCTTTTAGATACATGTGCAAAGTGGGAGCCTGAGTTGGAGTTTGTGAATTTACACATAGTTGAAGTTATTGAGTGTAAATTTGAGTTTTATTGCCTACACACAGTGGGGGGTATTGAGTCAGCACATAGTGGGAGTGTTTTTGCATGTACAAAGTGAAAGTTATTGAGCCTTTTATTCATCAAATAATGGGAGTTATTTAACTTGCATAACATATGAATAATTGAGTTTGTACAGTCCCTGAACTGATCCACACAACGATCACTGACTGATTGCTGACAGATCAATAAACAATGACCGCTCACTGATCTGATTGCAGTTTTGTTATTTAAAATGACAGATGATCTGTAAAAAACATAAAATAACAGTATTAATTGATGTTTTAATCTACTGCCTAATGTTTATATGTGTAAAATTGACATATATAACAACGGAATGTGTAAAATATATTGACCACTCTGTGGTAATTTGATGCAATCACCGCTTTTAATGGCTCAGTTTGACAGACGGACCGGTTCAGGTACTGTATGAAGTGGATATCCTGTATTAAGCATTAGTAATTAAGCTTGTACTAAATAGAAATCATTCATCCTGTTCATTAAGTGGAAGCCATTGTGCCTGTACTGAATAGGAATTATTTAGTCTGCTCACTCTGTCAAAAGAGTAATCAAGGGAACCAAGGTTATAGCGGTAATTAAAAGAATGTAATCCAGGGACAAAGACCTGACATGGAAAACAGACATACACAACAAAGAACATACAAAAAATAAAATCATTCATACAAAGTAACAAAATCAAATGAGCAACTCAGACTCCATTAAAAACTGGGAGCATGGACCAGGTGCACCGGTAGGGTAAGCGTCCTCTGCTTTCTAGAAACACCCGCCGAGTTGCTCATAAAAAGTCAAGTCCGGGTGTAGACAAGCGAGGAAAGGAAAACCATGACCCGTTGAATAATTCAGTTTTGGTGGTGCAGATGGGTACACCATAACGATCCACGAGTTCAGGATGACGACCATAGAACTTCTGTAGTGATGACTTCAATCTTGTAGCAACATAACCCTTATCCAGAAGCCTATTTGTAAAAGTATGAATTGAGTTTGCTCATAAGTAGTCAATTTATGCTGCTGTTTAGCAAGTAATTAGGCTTGTGTCAAAGCATCTTTTTATAAAAATATGATTACATATAACTTAAAATTTATACATAATGAAATTGTTTTAAGGTATGTAAAATATTCAATTGTTCTCATTGACAAATGCTGAATTGGACATTTGTGTTGTTTGTTTACCTTAATTTCCTTCATGTCAATCTTAGTAACAGTTATATATAAGGACTATTCGTTTATCATGGAAATTACCTTGGTATTTGTATGGCTAAGTCAGAGGAAAATGTCATGGTATCCAATTAATGTCAGGGAATTCTGTTGTGAAGAACAGATCAGGATTAATTTGGCTTCTTTGGCTCTGGTGATGACTTTGAAGATGAACTTGACATAGAGCAAAACACTCATTGATCGAACGTTTGTCTAAACAAGAACGCCAGCTTCTAATTATCTCCTTCACGGAGTCAGGCATTAATGATAGATCAGGAAATATCCTGATTCTCAATGTATTGAATAGTTTGTACAGTTCTATTGGAAAGAGGTCTTTTAATAATAACAAATTTGAAATACAAAAACAAAACACATCAGGTTGATTTGGTTTGTTGCTAATGGTGTGTTATATTACTAGTATTATCCCAAATGTGGGACATGTTGTGTTACATCAGTGGAATATATTGTATCAGTTAAATGAGTGCCCTGTGTAATGAAGCTCTCTGATATCAGATTAAGCTGTCATTGTGAACCAAGATTAAAAGGGAATTATGGGTAAAATTGTCGGTATACACCAATGGATTTAACATCAAAGCGCAGAAATGTATTGATTTTCTTTAAGAATCATTAGATAGTTTTTTTGGAAGCATCGGTTTAAAGTAATACTTTGGAATCAAATGCTTCTGCTCATCAAAATTGAATTAAGTTCCTTGTGTGGGGGAACATTATTAAGACTGCAGGACTTCCATTAAATGCTGAATGATTCCCGGAATGTAAATTTAAGTAAGCAGTTTGAGTACTTAGAATGGATAAGGTTGATAAGCACCATGATTTGTGATTATTTTGGACCATGGTATAAAGCAGAGAGAGATGATGACAAAATGTTACAGATTTTCTCTCTTTAAAGTACAAGTATCAGGACTAATTAAAGATTTATGTTTTGAACTGAATCATAAGACTAATTATAACGTCGGAAATTAAAAGCTTTAAAAATGAACTAATTACATCTACTTTCCATCACTTCTGTGGACCTTCCAAGATGACATAGATGTGGAATGATTTTTGTCTAAGATTGTAGGGAAACCACAGAAGATACAGTAAAATAGGAGTGCTCTGGAAAATTGTTAAACTTCATCTCAATGATTGCTGATTGGATGAAATTTGATATTTTCAATCAAATAATGTATAGAATAAAACCAACACAAATTTGGAACTAAACATTATGGGAATATCCTCGGAATCATGATACATGTAACGATTTCCTGATTATATGTTTACACACCACAAGTTCCTGAGGGATCCAGAAGAAATTCACCATAAGATTAACTTGACAGGTGGCGCATAAAACTTGGCTTATGATCATGGTTTTCTTATTATGATGTGTTGTGAGAGCTATAATGTTTATTTTGTGAAAAAGTGTGCTGAAATATTTTTTCAGGTTTGTAATTGAAAAAAAACAAAAAGACAGCATAAACTCTCTGGTAACTTGTTAACTGTATGTAAATTTATAGAAACATTTATTTCTGATTAACCCTCATAGGATATAATAGAAACTAGTCATTCCATACCTTCAGTATGAGTGAGACCTATGGAGGAGTTTGAGATGAAGGCTTACAGGGTTGCTGAAGGAAATTGATTTTATGTCAAAAGACAAATAAAGCAGGATGAAACCTCTAAGTTTCTAAAGGATTAATACAGATTACCCTCAACAGGCAGGAACCATCCTTAGCCAACGTTATATGAGGTGATAGGATTGTACATGTAGTAATGTAAACTTTGTTATTTGTGGAACAAAACTGTATAATATCATGGGGTTTAAAAAATCCAACAGAATTCTTCACAGATTCTGCCTTATTTTATGTCTCATGCATAAAGATGTGAGGGGCTGCTACAAGTATCCAGAAGGTCAACACGACCCCTGTGATGGGGTCATATGTAAGTTTAGCGGCATGTGTATTCCTGCTAGTGACGGGATTAACCATGTCTGTAAATATCCAGACAGGTGTGATAATTATGGAGACAGTACTGATAGTATACCAGTTTGTGGAGATGATAACACAGATTATCCCAATGCATGTGAAATGAGGAGAGTAGCATTTAGTCAGATGAAAAATATTACTGTTAAATATTACGGAAAATGTGGTAAGTACCAATGTCAAAGACCTTCTGGTTTACGTAGTTCAGTTTTAAAGCCAACAAGTAATCCACATGCCTGTATGTATGTAATGTTTCCAGATGATGATTACAGAACTTTTTAAGCAGACCTTTTCAAATTATTTATAAAATTCAGACCAAGTACATGTATTTATGGTGTATACTGTATTTTCTATTCAGGAGTTATGTCAAATTATCACTAAGACAAAGGAGTTATGTCCCCTTTTTACTTAGACAAAGGAGTTGCAACCCCTTTGTGCTTAAACAATGGGGTTATATGGAATTTTCACTTAGGCAAGGAAATTATGACAAGTTTTCACTTAAAGAAAGGAGTTTTGGCCCATTTTCACAGACAAAGGATTTATGTCCCATCTTTACTGAGCCAAAGGAAGTATCGCCTCTTTGTACATAAACAAAGGAATAATGGTCCATTTTCACTTAAACAAAGGAGTTATTGCCCCTTTGCACTTAAACAAAGGAGTAATGGCCTATTTCACTTGAGACAAAAGAGTTATTGCTTATTTTCACTATTACAAAGGAGTTACTGCTCTTTTTCAGTGTGAATACAGGATTTATGACCCATTTTTACTTAGGCAAAGTAGTTATGACCAATTTTCACTTTGGCTAAAGGATTTATGGCCCATTTTCACTAAGACAAAGGAGTTGTGGCCCTTTTTCATTATGACAGAGGAGTTGTGGCCCTTTTTCACTATGTCAAAGGAGTTTTGGATCATTTTCACTGCTTGAGTACAGGACATCTTTGGTACCTGATCAACATTCTATAGGTAATTTAGAAATCTCTCATCTTCTGCATCTTTTCTGCTATACCATCAAATCAAGAAATCAAATTATAAAATAAATGTTTACCTCATGTGAATGTAACTCCTTGTTGTCTATGGAGAAGATCACAACAAACTTTGGTTTACCTGATTAAAATAGGAGGCTGTCAGCCAACTTATTTTACAAGTAATTAATTTTTACAAATTTTGCAAGCAAGAAAGACTGGCCAAATTAAATAGAATTACACAGAAAAACAAAAGAGAATATCAGTTTGAAAGAAAGGCAACATGAGTTTAAGCTTGTTGGCTGTCTGATTTGCTGTATAAATTCAAATTTCAGTGCTTATAGCAATAATGGCTTTAGTCAGGAGATTAGTTTTGATTGTTATATGTACTCTATGTGAACAAGTTTATTATAAATGAGAATGTCAGTAAATGTTTTGTAGTTACTTCATCCTTGGTTTATGTCTGATTACCAATTAAGAGTAAATTGATGTAAATAATTCATTTTAATATATGTTTTGTTACAAATGTGTAATATTGTAGTGGTTTTAAGTTCAATTCCATGACATTTCCTGTTATGGGAAATAATGTATGGAAGAATTGCTTCATTTTATGACTATAATGATAAAGAATTAAATATATGACATTCTAAAAGACAGGTAACATAACTGCATGAATTATGAACATGTGTTTAAAATCCTGCTACAATGTATTGCCTGTCATAAGTGTTGATTTATGATGCATTTCAATGTAATCTTCCCATATGCTAAATTCACAATATACAATGCTTTCCCTGGACTATACCTTAACCTCTATCTAAAGAAGACTATATATTGGCAATGATTCCAAATGTGTCAGGACACAATTCTCAAAATGGCATTGGTGTTAGAAGACTTGTAGCGAAACACTGGTCACCAAACTGAGGGATCTATAAATAGTATGGAGAATCCCATCGTTTTCACAAGAAATAGGGTATATTTAGAAATCTTTTTCTCCTAAACCATAAATACATGTGGTATAGAGAAACATTAAATACATACAGCAATTGAAATAAATTACAAAAAATAGCATAACATCATGTTCAGTGTTCACACAGTAATGTTGTTTGTCTCTTAGAATGTCAGGAAGAAGGACCTGGTCTTTATCAAGATTAATGGTCCACTTGAGAAAAACCTTAAGTCCTTTTTAAAGTGTCAGTGAACAGCTTAACCTTCTGAACCTAGGTAATTGAATTTCCGAAGGTCGTAGGTCAGAATTAGAGGTCCTGGACTACTGACTACTAAGTATACTGAGTCCTCAGGACGTGTTGGTGAAATGTCAAATTACATTGTCACTGGTTTCTGACAATGTTATAACCACTGTCTGATTCTTACAAGGACTGATACTGAAAGTTTTATTGCTGCATTGTTTTGTTAAAATTTATCTTAAGAACTTTTTATTTTTTGCATTCATGGCAGGGTCAAGATATCCATCCACAATAGAATGTTTTCTATAACTTTATCAAGGATGAATAGCATTCAGAATTCAATGAAGAAATTACACAATAGTATTATAGAAATCAATTCTTTAATGAAATCGGACAAACTGCATCACCATATCACAATTAAATCAGTAGTCAGCAGCGTTCCACCGAGCTTTTAACGTTAGCGTGGTAAAAATCAATACAGTCTGAAGATCCAAGCTTTCTCACTAGGAAAGGAAATATATTATTAGTTATTTTAACGTGGCGAGAAAATGTTCTCTCGTGGGATTTCTCGTCATTAATCTAATCTACAACAAAAATCAATGTTTAGATGAAAATCAAACTTCACCATTCCAGTACACAGTGTAGGTTTTATTAGTCTCAAATGTAGTCTCATGGGAATTTGGATACAGAAATTTGATACAAATTGCGTGAATCATTTTGGAATTGGAATGAATGGGTCTATGGCCCTTGACTTGTAATTAAAATGGAAAAAATCGTATTTCACATTTGTGTAAAGAAATCTATTTGTATTAAATATGGCCTAAATTTAATTTTCCAGATTGACATATTTGATATAACTGGAAAACTTTCCAAATTTTATACATATATATACAATTGTTGATACCTCTGAAAGTAATCCACATTTGTTAATAAAATTTTGTAGGAAGATTTTTAATCATGAGGGAATAAACTGGGTAGTAATTGTTGGTGGCCTCTAAAGGGAGATAATCCTTCTTAAGAGTTTAACATTTAATCCATTTTATTATCTGTTCGTCTTCAAAATCTATTGGCTCCTTGGGAAATCTATCCACTCCTCTGGGTAATCTATCCACTCCTGTGGGAAATCTTTCTACTCCTCCTTGAAATCTATTCACTCCTTTGGGTAATCTATCCACTCTTCTGGGAAGTCTATCCTCTCCTCTGGGAAATCTATCCACTCTTCTGGTAAGACTCTCCATTCCTCTTGAAAAACTATTGGCTCCTTGGGAAGTATATCCACTCCTCGTGGAAATCATTCCACTTCTCTGGGTGATCTGTCCAATTCTCTGGGTAATCTATCCACTCCTCTTGGTAATCTATCCACTCCTCATGTAAATCTATCTACTCCTCTTTGAAGTCTATCCACTCCTCTGGCAAATCTATCCACTTCTCTGGGTAATCTATCCACTCCTCTGGGAAATTATCCACTTCTCTGGGTAAGCTATCCATTCCTCTTGAAAGTCTATCCATTCCTCTTGAAAATATTTTGGCTCCTTGGGAATTCTATCTACTCCTCTTGAAAATCTATCCACTTCTTTGGGTAATCTATCCATTCCTCTTGGAAGTCTATCTGTTCGTCTTGAAAATTTATTGGCTCCTTGGGAAGTCTATCCACTCATCTGGGTAATCTATCCACTTCTCTGGGTAATCTATCTACTCCACTGGGAAGTCTACCCATTCCTCGTGAAAATATGTTTGCTCCTTTTGAAGTCTATCCCCTCGTCTGGGTAATCTATCCACTCCTCTGGGAAATTATCCACTTCTCTGGGTAAGCTATCCATTCCTCTTGAAAGTCTATCCATTCCTCTTGAAAATGTTTTGGCTCCTTGGGAATTCTATCTACTCCTCTTGGAAATCTATCCACTTCTCTGGGTAATCTATCCGCTCCTCTTGGAAGTCTATCCGTTCGTCTTGAAAATCTATTGGCTCCTTGGGAAGTCTATCCACTCATCTGGGTAATCTATCCATGCCTCTGGGAAGTCTACCCATTCCTCCTGAAAATGTATCGGCTTCTTTGGAAAGTCTGTCCAGTCCTTTGGGAAATCTATCTACCTCTGGGAAATCTATCCAGTCCTCTGGGAAGTCTATTTGCTCCTCATTAAAATTAATCATCTCCTTTGGGAAGTCTATCCACTCCTGGGAAATCTATCCATTCCTCTGGATAATGTATCCACTCCTCTTGGAAGTCTATTCACCCACTCCTATGGGAAGTCTATCCAGTGGTTGGGAAATCTATCTGCTCCTTTTGAAAATTTATCGTCTCCTTTGGGCAGTCTATCCACTCTTTTGGGAAATTTGCAGAAGCAGATTGAAAACTTAAATTCAAATGTTCATTACTTGTAAATGAAAGTGATATGAAGTAGATATATTTTTGTGTGGCTATATTAAAGTATCTATGTCTCCTTTGTATATGAATGTTCCTAGAAAAGAAGAGAATGCTTACTCTACCAGTACATATAGTCTTAACTCTTTAGTTTTTGGTGGAGTCCAGGTTGCTCTTTTACTTTTGTTTCTATAAGTGTGTTATTTAGTTACTTTATATTCTGTACATTCTATTATCTAGGTAAAGTCGCTGTCCTTGGATTATGGGTTTGTTCTTTTTTGATAACCATTTGAATCCTGGTTCTGTTGGGTTTCCCTAAACTGTTTTTATTACTCACTGTGCTCTTTGAGGTTGTTACAACAAATAATTACTAATGTGTGATTGTTTTTTTTAGATCCTTGTGCGGACTACATCTGTCCATACCCACAAACTTGTATGGTGACGCCCACAGCGAGAGAGCCTTCTTGTCAGTGTCATACACGATGCCCTGACCATCTAAACTTAGTCTGTGGAACTAATGGCCATACATACAGTAACAAGTGCAAGTTGGAGCAGGAAGCATGCTTGAAACATACGGACATTAAAGTTTTCCATGCTGGACGCTGTAAAGGTATTTATAGAACTGACATCGACCCCTTTATTGTCCTTTTACTGGTTATATGTTGGACTAGAGTTGGCTGATTAAGATATTGCAATGGCTTATTTAAGTCTATTTTTATCGTGTTTCATGGCGCTAGGGATTGCTTGTCATGTGAATGGGTGTTTTTTTTAAATGTTAGTAAATTTTTGAAATCTGTTGTATGTTCTTGTAGATTTCAGCCGTTGAAAAAAAAAGACATATTTTTAAGCCTGAGCTTACTTGCCAGTTGTCACCACTCTGTCTCTGAGAGCTTTCTGCCAGCTAAAACTTTGCCAGATTTTTTTAAACCATTGATATTATCTCTTATGATGATTGCCAACCATTTTCTGATTAAAATGATAAACAACTCAAGAAATTTATATTGCTCTGAAATACTGTTTACAAAACTGAAACTATCTATATACTCATGTACTCTTTTGGATCATTTGAATGACATTACCTATCTATTATTTTCCAGATCTTTCAAGTAATCATTAGGAGTATTAGCTTCTCTAAAATTTGCACACACCATACTGCTTATGTAAATGTCACAATACAAGCAGAGTTATACCCCTTTTTAAAGTGGAGGTCATGAAATGGTTGGCATTAACTTTTGCTTATAAGGATCTATTCTTTACTGTAACCTTAAATTTCCAGATCACTTTACCAAATCATTTCTTGATGGTAAGGCTACTTCTTAACTTTGCTTGCAACCTGGAAGATCTTAAGGCCAAGTTAATAACTAATTTGTTTTGACATTAGAATGACCTTTTGCTATCGTGTTTTTTTGATATTTTTCTTAATTGAGTAAACTAAATTATTTACTTGAACACATGATTTTAAAAAGGAAAATAATAAATTCACAAAATCTTATTTTTCAATTACAAGATCAGGAAAAAAATTAGTATTGCTTGGCCTTAACATGGCTTACCGCCACCCTTCTTTGCAATTTATATTGGTTCTTTCCTTGTGCAAGAGTTATTTCCCTTTGCAATAGCTAATTTATGTAGTCAGTGAACCCATTCCTTCCTCATCTGTAAAATAGATTATCTTATGAGGGAATAGTGCAAAAAAAGATTTTTTATACTTGCCCAACTAGAAAAGGGAGTTAACTAGTACAGTAATAAGAAAAGGGAGATAATCAATATAAATTGCATTGAGTAAAGATGCAAAACCATAGAATGAAATAGGTAACTGAGTAACTACACAATGCATCATGCATACAGACGCTCCACTGTTAGGGCATGACTGATTGTTTGTAGGATTGTTATGAAATTTTGCAGGTGGATGTTAGATTTTTAAATTTACTGCATTGCATGTACTGAATTTAACCTGAATGAATGACTGATAATTGTTGTTGAAGAAAGATTGTGTTAATTTATACAGGAGATGGACCCACCAAAGATAATTTCTATGGTAACAAGCTTTTGTTGTATATGTTAATTGTCACCCAATATGTAAGTTGTCTCCCTTATATAACCTCTTTTATGTGAAGGTAGTATTTAACCCAAATGATGTTAGATTGAGATTTATTTTTGGTTTAAAACACCTTGCATTGTTAGTTTTATATAAATATTAAGTGTATTTTATTGTCACACTATATTAATATAGGTATAAAATAATTACACATTCATTACACAAAGTGTGGGTGTCTGTAAACTGTATGTATGTGCATGATCACAAATGATTTTGATTATATCAAGTACTTGTGCGTCTGCATTTATCATGTTTATATATTTATCTTTAAATGTAGTTGATTTAATATACAGTGAAACCTACCTAATCTGTCCGACAGCTCCTTTAGGGCGGATGATTTGTCTAGTTAAAACCTACCTTAACTGTCCGACAACTCCTTTAGGACGGATGATTTGTCTGGTTAAAACCTACCTTAACTGTTCGACAACTCCTTTAGGACGGATGATTTGTCTGGTTAAAACCTACCTTAACTGTCTGACAACTCCAACGGATGATTTGTCTGGTTAAAACCTACATAAACTGTATTACAACTCCTTTAGAATGATTTGTATGGTTTGAACCTACCTAATCTGTCCGACAACTCCTTTAGGGCGGATGATTTGTCTGGTTAAAACCTACCTTAACTGTCCGACAACTCCTTTAGGACGGATGATTTGTCTGGTTAAAACCTACCTTAACTGTTCGACAACTCCTTTAGGACGGATGATTTGTCTGGTTAAAACCTACCTTAACTGTCTGACAACTCCAACGGATGATTTGTCTGGTTAAAACCTACATAAACTGTATTACAACTCCTTTAGAATGATTTGTATGGTTTGAACCTACTTTAACTGTCCCACAACTCCTGTAGGATGATTTTTCTGGTTAAAACCTACCTAAACTGTCTTACAACTCCTTTAGGATGATTTGTATGGTTTGAACCTACCTTAACTGTCTGACAACTCCTTTAGATGATTTATCTGGTTAAAAGTGTTTGGATTATACAGGTTCAAAATGTATTAAAACTGTATTGAAGAAACTACAAAATTTGTCTGGTCTAAACATGTATCTGTTTTATTCAGGATCCAGTTAAGAAAGGTTCCCAGTTTATTCAGGGTTTAGTTTAGACAGGTTTCCAGTGTATTCAGGCTTCACAATATTCTCCCCTAGAAATCTCTGGATAATTCTTTAGTCTCAGGTATTAATGATCATACCTCACTTACCACAAATGAAGGATGTAATATAACATATAATGAAATCCCTACTCAATAAGTTGATGGCATGTTGGAATCTCTATATCTGCCTGTCTATCTGTCCATTCAAATTTCATCACAGCAATTTTTACTAATTATGGATGGATTGAAGTTGGAAGGGCTTTAAGCTATCAGTATTGCCCAAAAATATCAACCGTGTTGTAATAACATCAGAATTGTTCACAACATACTAACATATATGAATATTAAGAAAAAGAATGATGGTTGCATAAGCTATGGTAATGACATCATATTGCATGGTGCCACAATTATATCGTAATGATGCCATATTGCATGGGGCCACAAGTATATTGTAATACGCCATATTGCATGGTGCCACAACTATATTGTAATGACGCAATATTGCATGGTGCCACAACTATGTTGTAATGATGCCATATTGCATGGTGCCACAGTTATATTGTAATGATGCCATATTGCATGGTGCCACAGTTATATCATAATTATGCCATATCACATGGTGCCACAGTTATATCGTAATGACATCATATTTCATAGTGCCACAAGTATATGGTAATGATGCCATATTGCATGGTGCCACAGTTATATCTTAATGACATCACATTGCATGGTGCCAGTTATATCGTAATAGTGCATAATAAGTATATTATGATACACCACATTGCATGGTGCCATTAGTATGTTGTAATGACACCATATTACATGGTGCCAAAATTATAATTAAAAAACTATAAAATTATAAAACTAATGACATCATATTGCACAGTGCCACAATTATATTGTAATGACATCATATTGCATGGTGCCACAAGTATATGGTAATGATGCCATATTGCATGGTGCCACAATTATATTGTAATGACACCATATTGTGTAGTGCCACAGTTATATCGTAATGACATCATATTGCATGGTGCCACTAGTATATTGTTTTGACACCGTATTACATGGTGCCACAATTATATCCTCATGACTTCATATTGCATGGTGCCATAATTATATCATAATGATGTTATATTGCATGGTGCCACAATTATATCGTAAAGACTTTATATTGCATGGTGCCACAGTTATATTGTACTGACATCATATTGCATGGTGCCACAAGTATATTATAATACGCCATATTGCATGGTACCACTAGTATGTTGTAATGACACCGTATTACATGGTGCTATAATTATATCCTAATGACATCATATTGCATGGTGCCACAATTATATTTCATTTAACAAAAACTGTTGTGTTGTTCTTCTTTTAACATATTTACATCCAGAAAATTATTACCACACCCAAGAAACAACTTTGTATTTTCACATATAATACACTATGTGACAATGACTTTCATATTCATTAAATATGCAGTTGTTTCTCGAGTGTAGACACCATTTCCCTGTCAAAAATGTGACTGGAAGTGACCAAATAGTACAAAATTGACAGAATACCTTAATTTTAGTCTGTTTGAAGCAATTTTTAATACAAGAATCATCGGAAGTCTTTATGTTTTCTCATTTTTAGCTCAATTTTCAGGTGAGCGATTCAGGCTTCTGGGAGCCTCTTGTTTATGGATTAAGGTCTCCAAATTCACAATTAAATCTTTCAACACTTAATGATTAATTTTCAGTTGCATTTTAGACTAATGGGAGCCTGTTTTATTGCCCTTTATCCTTTGGTACTGTATACACATTCATATAGATAAGGCTTCGTTGGAAGCAATTTTGGTTGATGTTCAGTATCAACTCTCTGTTTTGTGGGACTTACCATTTTTCACTGAATGCATTGATAGATTCAAATTTTGAACCTTTTTTGTTATTAACTTTCTGTTCAAATGTTTTACACCTAGCAAGACATTGTGTGAAAATTCATATTCCTGTTGTCCTTAGTGCCAACGATAATATCATGATCATTTATACAGCTGCACAATTATTAAGTTATCTGCATTGTTTTTATCTGCAGCATTGTTGACTCTTTTTTTCTCATAGCAATCTGAAAGGCACTGGAAGAACGTTGAATGGATTAAATTCAGTTGTGGTCCAAAAAGTAGGCACTCCTAAAGGTTCCAACTTCAAGATTTGTATTCAAATCCAGTTTACAATGTCAATTTTTAACAATTATCATGTAACAAATGATTGACAAATACTCCAATATAACAAATCTAAATATTTGTAGGCTTAATGTTTTCAGAAATGATGTATGAAATTACTTTCCATATCTTGTTTAAAAGTGTAATTGATATTTTAATTTGTAATTTATATATATTTTTTTCCATATTCAAAAACTTAATTAGAACTTTTCTTCCCATTTTTATAATTATACCCATTTTGTTCTTTCAAATTGTATCAAGTATTTTTAAAATCACTATCAAAATGAAAGGCTTGCATGGTCAGGTGGCTAGTGTATAGTAACTACTGTTGTATCAGGCTGTGTTCTGTAGAGCATCTTTTGATAATAATAGATATACATCTACATCAATATAATTTGATTAAAATACTAGAATATTTAACTCCATGGCTGTATGATATCTCACTATATTGTACTAATATTTTAATTTACATCCAAAGAATTGCATTATATTTATAATTTACTATTTTTCACTTCAATGATGGAAAATTTTGATTAAATGAAAATTAGTAATACATTTATTTTGGCAAATTTTGCTAACTTGAATTAGGCATACATGTGATATCAACACATCTTGGCATACATGTGGCATCAACACATTATCTTGGCATACATGTGGCATCAACACATTATCTTGGCATACATGTGGCATCAACACATTATCTTGGCATACATGTGATATCAGCACATTATCTTGGCATACATGTGGCATCAACACATTATCTTGGCATACATGTGGCATCAACACATTATCTTGCTATATTTATATCACTGTCACCTCCTTTATATTGTTGTTGTTCTTAGTTATAATTGTTGTTACACTAACTTTAGCAGAAATGATTGGAAACCTTTCATCTTGTAGGTAACATATGAAACTACATCCTCAATATCTTGGGTAAATTCAAGTGGTGGATCCATTTATGAAATCAATTTAAAGTTATACTTTTGGTAAATACAAGGCATATTTTTTCACATTATTCTTGAGAAATTTGGAAAGCCTGGTAGCCTCCACCCCCTTTTGAAAATCTCTGGATCTGCCACTACAATCTCTTAAGGTTTCATGGTCTTGTACTCTCACAAATGTTAGCTTATTGATTGTAATCTCTTTATGCTAGTAAGTTAAGCTCACTTTATCTTGGATACATGTAGGCAATAAAATGTTCATAAAAATATGCTGCTATTCAATTATTAAGCCAGACTGTACTTGCTAGGAAATTGGGAATGACCTCAGAAGGCCCAACCACTCCCTGATTTACTACACATCTGTTTTTAGGCTATGCTATTGGATGTGAAAAAAAATCAGAGTATCAGAGCACTACCTCATTACAAATCTATGATGCTCTTTACAGTTTACTTTACAATTTTGAAAAGTTTTAATTCTTTGTCTCAGGTTGAGGCACAAAAAAGCTTTGTAAATAGCCAATATACTCTCTGTTCTGGAGTTTTGGAAATTTATTAGCACTTAACTATATGGAAACATTTTATGCATTTTTTTTAGTGAAATCAGTTATGTTAATGTTATTTTCCTATTTCTTGGTCTATATATGCCTTTTAGTTTAAATTAAATTTAAAAACTGGAGTTATATTTAAGAGTAATATTGGTTTATAACTAAAAACATTGTTCATATTAAGCAGAGTGAAGCATGTAAAGGAAAACTCTAGTTTTGAATAGCAGGCATTCTGTTATGGAATAATTTCCATGTAAATATCATTACAATCCATTACTGATTATTGATCAGTCAAATACATATAAAAAAAAATGGTGACTGCTTTCTTTTTACATTATGGCAGCCTGAATCACATGTTTTACAAAATGATTTTATTTTAATATAAATAAATCATTTTTATATTTGCTTTTGAAAATACATTTAGTCATCTCAGTCACCTGAACTGCTTTCAGGGGTCAGTCAGTAATCAGTCATCCTGGTCACCTGAGGATACTATCAGGGGTCAGTCAGTAATCAGTCATCTCAGTCACCAGACTGCTGTCAGTAATCTGTCATCTCAGTCACCAGACTGCTGTCGGTGGTCAGTCAGGTGTTGGTCATTAAACAGTCATTGAGTCTCCTGTCAGGGGTCATTCAGTAATCGGTCATCTCAGTCACCAGTCTTCTGTCAGTGGTCAGTCAATAAACAGTCATTGAGTCTCCTGTCAGGAGTTGGTCAGTAATCAGTCATGTCAGTCACTGGACTGCTGTCAGGTGTCAGTCAGTATTCAGTGATTTCAGTCATCAGTCTGCTGTCAAGGGTCAGTCAGTAATTAGTCACCTTAAGCACCAGCCTTTTGTCAGCTGTCAATCAGGGGTCAGTCAGTCATTAAGCTATCATCAATCAGACAAATATTCTGGGACTAAAGGTGACAAAAAACATTCATGTACCCATGTACAATAAATTCAACATTTTTTCTTTGAATTGATATTATCATGAATTACATATATTATGGGACAATTTTTTGTAATTTTTAATCGACAACATGTTTGTAGAGTGTGGTGGACGCGTTTTTCAACAAACGCTTGCCATTCCAATGGGAACAAATTGTGCTCCTCTATTTTCTGACATTTCTTTACTCTTATGAGGCTGACTTTATAGCTGATCTGATCCGAAAGAAAGAATATTGTTTAGCTAGATCCTTTTGATCTCAGTTTCCACTATATAGATGATGTACTATCTTTAAACAATCCTAATTTTGTGGATTTGAACTTGATTAGAACTTGAGATAAAGGATACTACAGACACTGTGAGGTCAGCCTCATATCTTGACCTATATTTAGAAATCCATGGTAAAGGAAAACTGTTGACCAAACTTAACAACAAATGTGATGACTTTTCATTGAGAATTGTCCACACCTTTCATCTGTGCCAACATCCCTTCAGCACGTGATTGTAGAGTGTTCATATCACAACTCATGCATTATGCCAGAGCTTGCCAAAACTACATTGACTTTTTGTATCGCGCTAGACTTCTAACAAATAGGCTTCTGGAACAGGGTTCCATTCCTCTTTTGTCTACCCTGGACATGACTTTTTATGAACAACTCAGCGTGTGTTTCTAGAAAAGCAGAGGATGCTTACCCTACCGGTTCACCTGGTCCATGCTCCCAGTTTTGGGTAGAGTCCGAGTTGCTCATTTGCTTTTGTTGCTTTGTATGTATGATTTTAGTTACTTTATGTTCTTTGTTGTGTATGTCTGTTTTCCATGTCTGGTCTTCGTCCCTGGATTACATTCTTTTGATTGCTACTATAAACTTGGTTCCCTTGATTACTCTTGCAATAAAGTGCAAGCTGCATTTCCTGCATAGTCAAAAGTGGCATATATGATTATCATATATTGCTCAATCATTTGATATTCATATGATTATAATGATTATCATGATTATGATTTTGTTATGTACATATTGGCTTGCTAACATGTGATAATTAGGAAATAGATCACAGAAAGTCCATATTATCATTGTTTTACCTTGGGCTGACCATTTATGTTGCATTTTTCCCCCGGAGTGATAGCAAGTGGTTAAATATAGACATAAATGGCCAGTACATGGTATAAGAATAAGTAAATGGATTTTCTGTTATTTATTTCAGTTCTAATAGTACTAGTTTATTCCTATTGTTTAAAGATGCAGCCTATGTGTTGCATGATAGTTTTGGAGCAAAATGATGTTAAGTTGGTAAAACTCAACTACAATATGTCAGAAAAGTCATACATCTATGACATAAGTCAAATGTTTGTCAGTAATTTCCTACAGCTATGGTCTTTAAACCTTTGTAGTATGTCATATTAGAACCATACTGTAAACAGATGTGAATTGAAACATTACATTATCATATGTCAAGCTCTTATGTTTCCCATGAGTGTCACTTTTGGCTGTGTGTGACCTGCAGTCATTATCCTAACAATTGTAAATCAGCATAGTCTGTGCTGGTTCATAGAAAATCATAAATAATGACTGAATCCTCAATAATGCATTGCTGATGCACTGCTTAATTGCAGCATATAGAAATAATGATTTGTCTGCATGCAACATTAGGAATGATGATTCAACACAAATTATCTTATTGAGTCAATAATGTAGATTTTACTTTTAGACTCACTATTACAACCTTAATGATTTGGGGATCATTCATGTTATAAATCGCTTTATTTTCAATGTCAATTTTGTGCTTCAAATACAGACATACTAGATTGTATGACTAAAGGTACATCACAGAGTGAGTTTGCCAATTACAAATGAAGTTACAATTTTTTTAGGCATTTTGACAATTCTCAATCATACCACACTACCATTTTGATTCAATAAATTTACTCTGAGAGTTTAGACTTTGATATTTTTTAGTAGAACATTAAATTAAGGGTGTTGTATCTATATATGGCAAGCTTGAATTGTATTGTATATTACAGTGTAATGCACTGGAATAACTTACTTTAATTGCTTCAGTTTTATTTTCTATATTGATTGTAATACTGTACACTTATAAAATACATTTGAATCAGCTACAAATATTTGAATAGAATTTCAAATTATTGATCTCTACATTTTCTGCCAAAAGACTATAAAATCTATGAAAAATTGCATGGATGAAGATCTGACATTTATTAACTGTTGTACTTTTGAATACATAGAAGCAGATTGATCAGAGGAATGCTATCCTTCTTGGTTCCCTTCTTCAGTAATACTTTGGTACAAATTACTACCTAATTAACATAATTTTGATTAGAATATTCTTTAACCAATCTCAGTTAAGAAAGATGACTATAAACACAAATTTTGTGCACATGAATTTTCATTCCAAGAATTTTAGCTTTTAAAGTACATTTGTGTAAACTTACTAAATTATTGAATAATTTCAGATACAAACCCATGTAAAATTATGAAATGTGGATATGGAGAGGAATGTCGGATTGACCATGAGGGCAAAGGTCATTGCCAATGTCCATCATGTCAACGAGGTGGAAAAGAAGTTTGTGGAACAGACGACAGGACATATGAGAATGAATGTGAGCTGAGACGACAGGCTTGTCTGAACAAGACTGAGGTTGATGTTAAACATCGAGGAGCTTGTGGTAAGAATATATTGCATTGTTTTTCAAATGTATATTTGCTTAGGATTAGAAGGAGAATGAATATTAAATGTGTATACTTTGTGTGAAATCTTGATTTAACATTTTGCAGATAGCATATCAGACTAGACATCCTTTAAAAATATTATTGTTAATGAGCCATTTTCTGAGATGAAAGTCTCAATCTTAATATAAGATATAGCAGGACTCAAGTAATCTACTGAATATTAAATTCACGGATGTATCTTTGCAGGTGGTGACCATTGTAAGAGACGTTGTACACATGGTCGGAGATGTGTAATTAACCGTAACGGCCAAGAAGAATGTGTTTGTCCTCATCAGTGTCAGGAACAGTACTTTGAACCAGTAAGTCTTTGTGCCTTCTCCCCCAAAACAAACAAAAAAATGCTGCGCTTATAATTTATAAGTTTGTATATCTGTCCTTTTTTAACTGTGTCTGTAGACAATATGTCTTATCTGTTATAACGTTAAAGCTTTTTTTTGTCCCCACCACTACATGGAAGGGAACAGAAGTAAAGAATTACTGGTGTCCATGTGTCTGTCTGTCACACTTGTGGACAAATCCTCACTCCTAAATAGATTTTGAACAAATTTTGAAGGATTGTTAGTCACCAAATTATACAATATTATGATTGGACAAATTTTACTGGAGTTAAGAGCCCGTGTTTTTGGGCAGTGGGGGATATAACGCTACCTGTAGCAATCTTGTTTAAGATGATTGGTTCATTTATAATCATGAAACATCTGTTTATTTATGTTCACTACGAGTTAAAGTTAAAAAATACTCACAATAGGTAGTTATACAAATCTTATAAAAAGACTTGAGAAGAATAGCATTATATTGCTTTGACATATACCAGTATTATATCATTCTTATAGAAGTTTCAAATGAGGATATATCCATCGACAAAGCATAGCCAATAACACCACTAAAACAGATCATGTACAGTACCTGAATGAATCTGTGCAACTATAACCATGATCATTTCATCAATCACAGATCATTTTCAGATCAGTTTCAGATCAGTCATTGGTCCTTCAAACCATTCTGTTAAAGCAGTGATCACATCCATTTTATATCCTGTGACCAATGATTACTTTATATATTTTAGGTATTTGTTTAACACAAATTTACTTAATGATATAAGCTGAGACATTAATTCATTTTATTTTTATTTTAAAAATTGTCTTTTTTAATGAAGTATGCAATGTTGATTGTTTCAATTTCAAATTAATTTAATATGGAATTTTATTAGATTTGTACCATTCAAAATTCATGATCAGATCATTCGTCATTTTTACATAACACATTTGGTCATATTGGTCACTGGCCATTTGTTGTTGATACATTGGTAATCATTCATTCATTGGTCATCGATCTGTCAGGAATCATTCAATCATTGGTTATTGATCTATCAGTAATCATTCAATCATTAACCATTGATCTGTCAGTAAGTCAGTAACCATTCAATCATTTGCCATTGATCTGTCAGTTATCATTCAATCATTGGCCATTGATCTGTCAGTAATCATTGGTCATTGATCAGCCAGTAATCATTCAATCATTGGTCATTGATCCATTATTAGTAATCACTCAACCATTGGCCATTGATCTGTCAGTTATCATTCAATCATTGGTCATTGATCCATTAGTAATCACTCAACCATTGGCCATTGATCTGTCAGTTATCATTCAATCATTGGTCATTGATCCACTAGTAATCACTCAACCATTGGCCATTGATCTGTCAGTTATCATTCAATCATTGGTCATTGATCCACTAGTAATCACTCAACCATTGGCCATTGATCTGTCAGTTATCATTCAATCATTGGTCATTGATCTGTCAAATAGTTGCATATATCAGTTAAGGGACTGTAATGCATAACACAAAGGAAGAAAGTATTGTGAACTAAATATCTATGCCACTAATACTGTAAAGATAATTTGTATTTCAGGTTTGTGGCAGCGATGGAAGGTCTTATAGAAATTTATGTAAACTGAAGGAACATATCTGTCAAGAGATGGCTGATATTGTAAAGGAACATGATGGACTCTGTAGTATGTATTCCAGACAAACAAGACTGCTATAGATAACTCCCAGAGGGATGTATCTATAATAAGGACCTATGTAGGGATGGTTTTGGGTAGGATGAATCATGATGAAACGTAATTGTCCTTAAATGGCTCTTGTATGAAAGGTTTTAGTGCTGCAGTATAATATTTTTACAAATAACAGAAAAATTTGATTGATGCCCATAATAACACGTACTAATCAATCATTGAAGAAGATGGTTCTATTTCTGAAATGAAATGTTGTTGAACCATTAATTTTAGTGGCCATTTTAACTTTCAATGTCTGGTTTCCACTGAAAACTGAATTTATTTTTTTTCAGATGGTTGTGGTAAACAAGAGACCTGTGAACACTACTCTTTCTGTGACAGGACTGGTGATAGAGCTAAATGTATTTGTCCAACCTGTGACACTGTAAGTTTTGTCCTTTATGTGACATTGTTGATTATGTCATTACTATGACACTGTAATTGTTGTCTTTTATGTGACACTTTCAATTATGTCAATACTGTGACCCTGTAACCTTTCTTTGACAGGTAACACTATGTCAATACTGTGACATATAATTTGTCTGTTTTGTGAGGGATTAAATTAACAGTATGTCAATCCTCAGACCTGTGACATTTAAGTTATGTCTGTTTTGTGACAGGTTAAATTATGTCAATAATATGACAATGCAAGTTTTGGCAATTTATTTTTTTTCTCTTCTGTAACTCATGAGTTAGTCAAAAACTATGAATTTCATGGCCTGTTTTTTTTTAATATAATGCAGTACATGAGTAGATACCCAACTTCTTTCAACCTCTGCAAAGATATCATTGATGATTAAACATTCTTATTTCCTTCTCAAGTTTTTGATTCAAATAAGAATTAAATATAACATGAAAAATTGCAACATATGTTTTCATGTTTCAAAACGTATGGAAACACATGTTTAGGACAAATATAGAAATTTATGTTTTTGTGCGTATAAAATCACATGAAAACAAAATTTTTTTTTCTGAAACTAAACCTTTTTCATACATTAATTCCATGCAAAATGTATAATCACAATTTGATTTTTATTTACCTTTTTTCATGAATTATTTTTATCCCAAACATATGTTTTTTGCATGTGTTTTCAAAGCATATGAAAAACATATGTTTCAATTTTTCTTGTGTTACTTAATTGTAATCCATCTTAACTGAGCTATTTATTTATGTTACATTATATTGCAGTCAACAGGTCCTAAGGTGTGTGGTTTAGATGGGAAAACCTACGACAATGAGTGTAGGCTACGAGTGGCTTCCTGTATGAATGCCGCATTCATTGCAGTGGCTCACATTGGAGAGTGTGAGAAAGATCCATATAATGGTATGATATGATAAATAGAGATTTTGATATTTTGTTTTAGGATTGACATGTAAATAATGTGGAGAGCTCCTTCAATAAAAGTGTTTTCCAATTAAAAAATGTACTTAATTATGAGTTATTAAGTTAAAAAATAATGTCTATTGTAAATATTGAAAATTATGCTAATTTTTGCAGATAAAATTGCAGGTCTCATTTTTTATTAGCTTAAAATTGCTCATTATAATTTCATAGGGTAGAAATAAATTTTACTGGTGGTTTTTAATAGCCCATCAAAGACGGGACATATTATGGTATACCGTTGTCCGTCCGTCGTCCACACTTCAGTCCGTCGTCCACACTTCAGACAATAACTCAAAAACGCTTTCACAAACTTTAATGAAACTTTGATGAATTGTTCATATCTATTGACATAAGCTTTCTTTGTATTTTTTTAAATTTCCGATTTTTCATTTCCGTGTTACGAATTTTTATACTTAAAAGAAGGAAAATTTTGAAGTTTTCACACAATTACTCAAAAACACTTTCACTAACTTTTATAAAAGTTTGATGAATTGTTCATAACCATTGAAGTAAGCTCCCTTCCGATTTGTATAAATGTCAAATTTTACATTTCTGTGTTATGAAGTTTTACTCTTTAAAAAAGGCCGGATATGTCCAAGGAAATTTTTTCTTTGAAATATCGTTTAAAACCGACCATTTGTTATGATGATCGACTAGTAAAAATTAAAGTTACTTGGTAACCTTGTCAGTAAAGTGTGTTTTAAACAAGATAGAAATGTATGGGTGAAAAATCAAGACAACAAAACTTAGTTAAAATTGAGGTACCCTTGATAGTGGCAAATTTTTTGTGCATTTTTAGCTCACCTGGCCGATGACCTGAAACTACTTGTCCAACTGATACCAAACTTGGTATGAATGTTCCTTGGGGGTATCGTGCATGGAATTGATGTGGGGATATTTGATCCGTGGGAAAACATAGCCAATGTTACTAATAATAGAACATGGGGTCAGACATTAGTTTTTCGCATATATCTCCAAAACTGTTAGGTTAAGCCAAATTCTGACATGGGGGGTGGGGGGGGGTAAAATTGTTCAACACAATGAGATCTATCTGTGGTCAAATTTTTATTTTAACCTGTCAAGCCATGTTGGAGTTATTGCCCTTTTTAGACGTTTTTTTGCTATTTTTAATGTTATTCTTTCAAATATCTTCTCCTCAGACACTACCTGACCAATTGAAACCAAACTTGGTATGAATGTTCCTATAACTGATGTGGGGATTTTTGTTCCGTTGAAAAACATGGTCGTCGTTACTAAAAATAGAACAAAGTGGTCAGGCACTAGTTTTTCACACATCTCCAAAACAGGTTTAGCAAAATTATTTTCATAGCTGAAATGACCCTTATTATATGGAATTCAAAAGTCTTCAGGGATCAAAGTTGTCAGGTGACTCCTTGTAAGAGTTATTGCCCTTGAAAGATGAATTTTTACAGCTTTCAGCCAATATCTTGAAAACTCTAATAGATAGAAAGAAACTTTCTATTGCTGAAGTGATCCTTTTGATAGTCCTACCAAAGTCTTCTTGAGTCCAATTGTTGGACAACTCCTTGTTAAATTTATTGCCCTTGAAGGACAAACTTGAACAAGGTGAGGGATTCAGGCTCTTGGGAGCCTCTTTTTATTTATTTATTTTTTTTGGAGGGAGGGTATTCACAGTATTTCTAGTTGATCATATAAATTCATTAAATGCATAAGGACAAGTTAAAGGGCAATGGGCGTATCATGCGTGTAAAGTACAGCTGTTTATTTCATATGCTTGTCAGTCTACTGCATAAATAGCCAAAATAAGTACTCTGTGAAAATTTATGTAATTGCAGAAGTAAAAAGATCAACCTATAGATTTTCTAAGGTGTGTTTGATTTGTCTTATGACTGCAGTATCATACACTTTTTTCCTGGTATATATTTCTTACAGTGATATGCAAAGGAAAGCAGTGTAGATTTGGGCAAATCTGTAGTGGGCATGGGCGATGTGTCTGTCCTCAAAACTGTGAATCTACAGGAACAGAAATTTGTGGAAGTAACAGAAAGACGTATCGTAACAAATGTGAGATGATGCGTGATGGATGTAGGAATCACATTGATCTGACAATTCAACATTATGGATCATGTGGGCAAGGTATAGATTTGTCATGTGGGCAAGGTATTGATTTGTCATGTGGGCATGGTATTGATGGATCATGTGGGCAAGGTATTGATGGATCATGTGGGCAAGGTATTCATAGATCGTGTGGGCAAGGTATTGGATGAGATATATTATATCTCTTTAAAGACACAAATAATTTTGTGAACCTTTCATCACCAGTTTTATTTTTTTTTCTCAATGTACAAACAATTTAATCATTGACAGAATTGACTGAATTGGTTTAGTGTGATTCATAAAAAACTTAACTCTTAACTTTGCTGCATTTGTTTTGATAATAGGCTTCAGAGCTGTTTAGGATGGTCATTTGAAAGTAGACCCACAAAAAGATGCCAGTTGCTGTAAGCATGTCTAAACGAGTCAAGACAGAGATTTTTTCCCTTGTTTTTAAGGGTTGGACTGGTACCCAATCTGACTACATGAACATGTATATTTACTTTTACTTTATGAGGTTATAACCCCCCATCAGTGATTGACTGAATCACCTTGTCAGTTTGTCCAACTTTATTACAATTATCTTGTCTCCCAATGGATGGAAGTTTAGTATATGGTTATATAGATGTGGACTACTTAATTAGGTTGTTGTCAAAATCTGCTTTCAACTACCTGCTTTGGCAATAAATCCATCGAAAATTATACTGAATGAGTAGGGGGTATACTTCACATGATAACTGCACTATGTTTATGTTAATGACATATAATTAGAGAACCTTTGATAACAAGCTTCATCATAAATGAGTTATTTGTTAAGTCTTAGACTCACATCTGCATCCCTTTTACCGGAGTTGTACTAGCTCATTGCTTTTAAAAGTATGAAATTCAATGTCCTGTTTTTTTTATTATAAAAAGACATGATTTTTTTCCATTTTTTAGTGGAATTCCATTATTTCAAATCTGGATTTCACTGTTACTATTGTTTTTTTACTGTATGTTTACTTCCGATTTTGCCAATTTTCGCTTTCTTTGTTGACCTCGTTAAACCTTTCATGATTTCACCCACTCAATGAATTGATGGTGCATTGGATTCACCTAATCTGTTTATTTGTCTGTCCATATTGCAACTCTTAATGGATGGACTGATTTCAAATTCAGTAAGTGGCTAGAGAAAGATGAGGTGTACAATGAAAGTGATTTAAATTGCTGTCTAACATCAACTTTCAGTACCATTGGATTACCAATTATAGGTGGAGGTATACCTAGAATGACAAGGTGTACATCGTCATATTTTTTTCATCGGTAAATATTCCTATCATTGCAGTAGATTGTGATTCCCAGATTACCTGTTCTGAGATAGTTGATATGGTGTGTGCCAGTGACGGTAAAACTTACAGGAATGAATGTAAAATGAAGGAGGAGGAATGTCTGACAAAGAAAACCCTGACAATCATCAGTTTTGATTATTGTGATGGTGGCTCTGGATCTGGGTCTGGCGGAGGTATGATTCTAAATTATCTGGATGTTTGTCAGTAAATGATGACCTTGCATGACAATATTGTTGTTGTTGAAGTGTTGTTTTGGCTTAGTTTCGTTTTACAAAGAAAATTTTTATAGCGAGTAATATTGTCAACTTCACGTAAGAGTGTTAGTCTTCACTGAATGAAAGACAATCACCTGATGAACTACTGTTAACTTCCTTTGGTAATTAACAGTTCAATTGACCATTCTATGCACATGACTTTTAAACCAACAGGTGGTAATTAAATTTGTGTGAGAGTTTTTCAGCCATTTTACATTTTGCAAGTTGTTTTGCAAATTTCATGGGAGAAACTGATTCGTCTTCAGCCTATTCTTCATTGAAATTATTACTCATCTCGCTATTGTGAATTTATGATTTTAACATGCTCTCTTATTATCTTGCTTGTTGAAAAATATTAATTTTACCATAGAAAGTGAAGAAATGTTTCAAACCACTCATTACTATAGGAGAATCTATGTATCAAACAGATTAAAAAAACGTATGAAATAATTGAAAATTTAAACTTCTTATATTGTTTATTGCCGGAGACATTTAGTCAATCAAAACCAGTCCTTGAAGTTATAACTATTAAAATCACAGTAAAGGCCATTCTTGTCAATAGTATGTTTACTACATCCGTGATTATTATCAAGTGGTACCAAAATAAGTCCTAAAACGTTAAGCTCAATAACAAGGGAGATAATGCTTTCTTTTTTAGCTATTGCCATCACTTGGCGTCCATTGTTGTCGTTTTCATTGATGTCCATCAACCGAACTTGATAAGAATTTCCTTATGGTATCCTGCACAGAACTGATGTGGGGATTTTTTATCCGTCAAAAAACATGGCCGCCATTTCTAAAAATAGAACATAGGGGTCATACAGTAGTTTATCACATTTATCTCCAAAATTATTAGATTTACAGAGGTGTGTACTGATACAGATTTTCCATATTTTCTACAGACTTTGAATATCTCTGTAGTACTGTCGTTAAAATTGCAGAAATTTCAGGATTTTACGGATCATTTCCATAGAATACTGTGAAAAAAAATGAATTGTTGTTAAGAAGTATAAATAGATCTTGGTTTAGCCAAACTCTTCCAATTGCTGAAATGACCCTTATTATAAGGCCTTCAAAAAAGTCTTCAGGATCAGAGTTGTCAGGAAACTTGTAAGAGTTATTGCCCTTGAAAGATGAAAATGACATGTTTTGTTTGTTTTTTTTTTACAGTTTCAGCTAATATCTTGAAAACTATAATAGATAAAAAAAAAACTTTCAATTGCTGAATGTTTTTTTTACAGTTTCAGCCAATATCTTGAAAACTATTATAGATAAAAAGAAACTTTCAATTGCTGAAATGATCCTTATTATAAGTACTACCAAAGTCTTCTTGAGTCAAAATTGTTGGACAACTCCTTGTTAAATTTATTGCCCTTGAAAGATAAACATTAACCAGGTGAGTGATGCAAGCTCCTGGGAGCTCTTGTTTTATATCAAAACTGAAGTGTCATTTTTAGCTCACCTGGCTGAATGCCGTGTGAGCTATTGCCATCACTTGGTGTCCGTCATTGTTAACAATTTTTCAAATCTCTTCTCCTCTGACACTATTTGACCTATTAGAACCAAACTTGATAGGAATGTTTCTTGGGGTATCCTGCATAGAACTGATGTAGTGATTTTTGATCCATCGAAAAAAACATAGCCGCTGTTACTATAAATAGAACATAGGTGTCAGACAGTAGTTGTTTGCATATATCTCTAAAACTGTTTAATCAAATTTTGTTTGGGATAAAAGTGTCCAGCATGATGAGATCTATCTATTGTCAAATTTTCATTTTAATCTGTTTAGCCATGTTGGAGTTATTGCCCTTTTTCGACGTTTTTTTGCTATTTGAATGTTATTTCTTTCAAAAATCTTCTCCTCTGACACTATTTGACCATTTGAAACCAAACCTAGTACAAATGTTCCTTTGGGTACCCTGCATAGAACTGACATTGGGATTTTTGATTTGTCGAAAAACATGGCTGCTGTTACTAAAAATAGAACATAGGGGTCAGACAGTAGTTTTTCTTGTTGGAGTTATTGCCCTTCTTTGACGTTTGCTTGCTATTTTAATATTTCTTACAAAAATCTTCTCTTCTGACTTTGTTTGATTAATTTGAACTAAACTTGGTATGAATGTTCCTTGTTGTATCCTGCATATAATTGACATAAAGGTTTTTGATCTGTCGAAAAACATTAATGCTGTTATTATAAATAGAACGTAGGGGTTAGATGTAAGTTTTTCCCATATAACTCCAAAACCGCAAGGTTTAGCTAAATTTTTTCAATGGGTAAAATGATCGTTATTATTAGGACTACAAAAGTCTTCAGGGATAAAAGTTGTCAGACAACTCCTTGTAAGTTTGTTTGTTTGTTTCAGAAACTTTCAGTTGTTGAAATTATCCTTATGGTAGGTCCTACCAAAGACCTCTTGAGTCAGCATTGTCGGACAACTTCTTGTTTAATTTAATGCCTTTAAAAAGACAAATTCAACCAGGTGAACGATTCAGGCCTGGGAGCCTCTTGTTTATAAAAAAATATGTTGAGTTAAATCATTACATAAGTAAGGGTGAAGTTATCTTTCATTTGTAATATGTTAATTGAAATATAGCAGTTTTTTACTTGGAGTTGTACCTATATAGGTCAAAGAGACTGTGTCTTCATTTTTTCTTTTTCCCTTTGCTTTTTAAAATGTGAGTTTGATTTAGTTATTGCATGTGTTGTTGTGTCACATGTATAACTTGATAGGTTCTGGATCTGGTGACTTTGATTTTGGTGATGAACCATTTATCTGTGACGAGGAGGTCAACTGTAAATTTGGAGGGAAATGTGAAGCAGACCGTCACAATGGTATTAGGTGTGATTGTAACAGGAACTGTAAGGCAGTCAGGTGAGTTATATTGATTCATCAGGCGTGATCCAAGGACTGGTGTACTGGGTATATGCCATCCCCCCCCCTAAATCAGTAAGAAAAAAATTTTTCACTACAAGTTTCACCCCATAATATTTAAATTCTGTATACATAAGAAGAAAATAGGTGATTGTTTAATCATTTTTTTCTTACCACATGCAAAATCAGATAAAACACAAGACAGAAATAAATTGCTGATTTGGAATAATTAACTCATTAAATCAGTTGTTTCATGGCAGTATGTTTGTCTGAGTGAGTTAGAGAGGTCAATGGTCTGATTCCCAACCAAAATTTCTAGTCACTGCTTCCCTAGGGAAGACATGTCTTCCTAAAGGTTGTTTGTGCTACTACTTTTAACATCTTGCTCATCATGTCAGACTATACTCTGTGTCAAATGATATATTAAATGCCAGAACCATTCAAATTTGAAATAAAAATAGAACTACAAGTTTAGTGCCATCTACTGATGTTTAAATTATTTAGAACGACTAGCTCATGATCAGTAGTAAAATAGAACAACATCTCCCTAAAATTAGTTAATATGTCTGAGTTAGGGGAGACATGAAATGACAACAGTAAATCAATCAATCATTTAATCAATTTAATTTTGATGAACATGAAGACATTTTTAAATATGGGTGACTGCATGTTCAAGTTCTTCGCACACTTCTTTTAATGAAAAGGCTTTAAGGGACTTAATAATGTAGGAAAATAGTAGGAGAACGTTGTGTCACATGATTTGAGCTGTTTTTAGACAGACAGTCTGTGGATCTGATAAAAAGACATATGGTAACTTATGTCAGATGGAGGAAGAAGCATGTCTCCAACAGAGGGAGATAAAACAGATCGAAATAGACAATTGTAATGGTAAGATATGTAGTCATCTTAGTCATCATAGTCATCTTAGTCATCATAGTCATCTTAGTCATCATAGTTTTAAAGGTTTAGTATAATGCCACTGTCTTTTTGTCCGTCTATAACTATCTTAGATTACCTTGACCTATGACCTTGTGTAATGTGTTGCCCTTAATTTGAATATTTATGTCAATATAACGAATAAGAATATTGGGTATTGTTCCAGAGTTATTTCCCTGGATACAGTTATAGTAACTTATTGTGAACACCGCGAAGCATTGTGAGCTCTATGGTTTTTACATGTACTATCTAAATTTTCCTTAAGGTTCCCCAATATACTAACCAAAACAAAGTCATGTCCCGGAAGTAACAAAAAGTGACTGTCCTTACAGAGAAAATTCATCACTTCCTTAAACCAAATAAATAGAAATACATAGGTTAAGTTCATCTTTTTTGATAGTTTTCGAGTCTATCTCTATTTTTTTTTTACTTATTAAAAGAAGTGAATGTGTTTTAAAAAGTGCAGGAAACATGTGGATGTAGGTTTGTGTATCTCTGCTGTTCCACTGTTATATTACACATGATATGTGTAGAATATTCCCACCATCCTTGGAGAACTGTAATATTTCCGGTATCTGTACAGATTGATCTGACCTGCCAAAACTGAAATGGATGTTGCTAGAGATGCCCTGAAGGCCATACAAAAAATAATGCTGAGGTTCTCAGGTCACTTCATAAAAAAAATGATGCGGGAGGAAAGCTTTTTTTTTTTTTTTTTGAAGCAAGTTTTTATTCAAGAAATTTCATTGAATTGAACAAATCTGTAAACATACAAAGATGTTGAGAAGTTAAATACTCCATGGCATTAAAACTTTACTGGAATATGAGATGTGGCAAGAAATAAGGGCCATCTATCAGCCACGAGACATACTTTCGTTTTTAATGATCAATGTTAAATAACATCCTCATTCACATTGTACTTTTTACCTTTCTGTTAAGTGCACAGACGATTCTGTTAACTAATTAAAAGTCGGTTCCAGACTGGATATGAAAATTTGCGGAATGGATATAAAATTTAAGGATTTTACCATAATAAAACTCACAGATGCGAGAGGGTTTTTAGGGATGCGTTGGGGCCTGAGAACCTAGTATATTTTATTTTAGCCTAAGCCGGCTAAGGGAAAAAATGTATTCAATTATTGAAAAAAAAACTCTCCCATTTATTAACAAGATAGATTTACAAATAAAATTAAAGCACTTGCGAAGCAAAACTTTTCATCCAAGTCTACACCCCCCCCCCCTCTTTGTAATGTCCTTTATTATTTTC
This sequence comes from Perna viridis, assembly GCA_037379345.1. Taxonomy (NCBI): domain Eukaryota; kingdom Metazoa; phylum Mollusca; class Bivalvia; order Mytilida; family Mytilidae; genus Perna; species Perna viridis. The sequence goes on from CM074522.1 coordinate 919,416, forward strand.
ACACAGTCTCGCACAGATGGTACATGTATGATAAAGCTGACGGTGCTCGCTGTTTTTGACAATGCTTACCCTATATTATGATTACTTATAATAAGTTATTTAAACCTTTTCAACAGACTTATACTAGTGTTTATTATAAGATTGCCACAGCACTTAATTATCAACGCACCCAATTTATGTTTGATGATATTTCATTGTCTAATATACAGTTTTATATTCCGTACTGACCAATTTTAAAGTTGGTGATGTGCAAGTGAAGACTCTGGTCCAGATGTGAAACGGGGTTTTGATTGGTCAATGTGTTAAACTTGCCAATGCGTTTCACAATTTTGACCAATGTGTATATTTGGTCTTTACCACTGCTCAATGGCAGTACATCCATGTTAATGCTCTAACTCTGCTAATCTATTTCAGATAGCAACCATAATTCTTGTTCAGAATTACTTAAATAACCTTCTTACCATCTGTGATAGAGCTCTTCACTTTAACCTTTAGCCAAATGAGTCAAACTTGAGACTGATAGAAATTATGATGATTAGGGGTTTTAACGACCTTGAATACCAATACAGGCCTCTCAGTGTCGATGTTAGTGGCTTAGTAGAACTAACTGGTGTTGGTGGCAGAGCCTAGTTTTCGGGATACCTGACCGAAGAACTCGGTCAGAGTATCTCCTACTAGTGGCTGGGCTGCGGTGTTGACGCTCTGGCCTACTCCCGGACCCCATGTTGGTCCAAGAGCGTTTCCCCACTCTAATTGTTTGGGAGTACGTCAATTATGAAGCATCCATTATATGTATTGTCATTAATGGACTACTCCGTTATTGAATATACCCCTAGTGGATGAGTCCACATAAAACCTGTCCTTAATAAGTCTGCATATATGAAATATTTAATGGATTGATGAAGTCTCTGTCTCAGATCATTTACCCATATTCAAAACATACCATCTTTCAAAATTTGGGCTATTCCAATTCATCAAGGTCAGAGGTTATGGTCAACTTACTGTAAAGGTTAATCCTAAGGTAATATTACTATCTTTCTGTCCTTCCGTATCATGTTGTATTTGATGTCTTTCTGAAAACTCTCAGAATCATTGATCCTTGGTTAAAAACAACAGATACTTTGTTATTACATCCTTTCATTTTGATAACTTCTAATGTTACATCCAGCATCAACAGTGCAATATAGATACAATAATGCATTGTATTATTTTCTTTGAAGTTCTTAACAGAATCTTCTAACAATAATAATGACAATGATAAACCCTGTAGCCCTCACTACTTCTATAGTTTTCGGAAAATTATAATGAGCAATTATATAATACAGAACAAATGTCAAAACCATATCCTTGTTGGGCTGAGATATTTGTACAGCAATTGTAGATATTACACAGATTAAAAACACATTGGAACTGATATAAATGGACTTTAGAAGATGTTTGGTTTACTAAGAAACCTCCATTTTGAATTAAAACAGGTTTTTTTTCTGTATTTTCAATTGCATGTTTAAATTGTTTTTGTATGAATTGTTATTGAGATTTTGAAAATTATGTTTTTAAATACCCAAAACAATATTAATTTAGATGTGTTTTTTAAGCAATGGAGGAACTAGCCTGTGATGGCTTACCTCCCCTTATTGATCCAGTCACCAGTAAGGATTATAGCTGTAAAATGGAGAACCACTGTCCAGAGAGGAGCTACTGTCATCTGAGCTTCAATAAATGTTGTAAAGAGGGTGAGTTTTAAGGATGGCTAGCTTATTGGTGTTCAGGCTTCACATTGTGTGGCTGCCATTTCATAGATATGCTCATGTGTTTGAAAGGGAAATGCTCATGATGCTGGTTCAACATCTATTCAACAATTTTGTCTTGTCTTCCTGTCTATCTGTCTGTCTGTGTGTCAGGTACAAGGGTTTTTGTCAAAGTGTTTTCATTTTTTTCTGCTGAAATGCAATTTTCAATTAACAATTTATTTTTCTATCTTTTTAATATTTTGACAGATTTTGGCTGTAGCTATTTATTGGTATCATTTTTATATCTAGACTTTGTTTAAAGGCACTAATTTTTTATGAACTTGTTTTAATTTCTTTGTTTATTTTGACATATGTGATGAACCCTAGATTTTCAGAATTCCCCATCTGAAGGCTGCCATTCCTCCAAACATGGATGTTGTTCTAATGGAGTCAGTATGGCAACTGGACCAAATTTTGAAGGATGCAATGGTAAGATATATAACAATAATTAAAAAAAGAAAAATTGAGACTTAATCAAAACATATGAACACAATACATACATGCACAGAGGAACATACATTGACATTTCAGAGATTACATCAAAATAGAAATAAGGATTGCTGTCAATTATAATAAAATTGTAATGGTCAAGAGGAATGCAGAAGCCTGTTACTAATTTTATATTGCTTTCATTTTCTATTTTTCAGGACATCAGATCTTTTTTGACGTATTCTAGTTTACATTTATTATCATGCACATTTTTGTTGTGATTTTCCTAACTTGGTGTTGTATTTTTCATGTGTAACATTTGTGTTTGGGGTGGTTCTGTGGAAAAAATGATGAATTGTCAGAAGGCACTGATAATTGACATTTAATGGCACAATGCCGTCCATCAAAGTAGGGTAAATTAAACAATTGATTAAATGTAATAAGTTTTCGTTTTCATTGTTTTTTTGTGTTCTTATGGTCACCAAAAAAAAAGGGGGGCTATAAACAAGATATTATGTGCTCAAGAGCAGGCATTGTTATATTTAAACAATATACTGAAAGCTTTATTATATCCCCAAAGGGGCCTTCTACACTCTACATTTCTGCCTGGAATATCCCTTAATTCGTTTAATACCTCCAGCACACATTGTTGGTTAATCATAGCATTTGAATGTCTTTTGATTGACATAGAGTTAAGTATGAAATGTGGATGGGTTCTTGATTTTGTACTTCATATTGACTTAAATTTGTATTTAATAAAAGATGTAGAGAAAGTGATCTATTGTTTAATACTTTTTCTCAAAATCTTCTCCAAAGAATATTTATATGAAATTGCAATCCTCAATCTGAATAACATAATATTTATAATATAAATTACAGCATAACATTTTGAAGAAATAATGAAAAATTGACATGTAGAATATTTAATTTCAATTATTCTAATTTTTTTTATTTTTTGGTGAATATTTTTAGGTGAGTGTACCTGTAGTAAGTATGGTACAATAGACAACACATGTCATCCTTCGACAAATCGCTGCAGGTGTAAGCCAGGAGTGGGTGGAGCCAAATGTGATGCATGTCTTCCAGGATATTGGAATCTGATCAGCGGAAATGGATGTTCATGTGAGTATTTCAAAGTCCTCTTTCATTTTTTTTTTGTTTTTTTGTTTTATTTTTTTATTTTTTTTTTGTTTTTTTTTGCTAATCTATCTGATATACATTATGTTTACCATTTGAGGCTATAAAATGACCCATTGACACAATCATTAGTGAAATAGGAGCTGCATTATGAACAGTTTTTTCTTTGTTCATTAATATAAGTGTTGTGTGAGACAAAACAAACCAGTAATAAGACTTATTTGTGTAATTTGGACAAGGAGTAAAGTTTTGTAACTGTGAAGTAATATTGTAAAAATGATGGCATGTTTCTTTATATTAAAAAAAAGGTGTCACCTTTAAGATTTCCAGACTTGATATTTTACTTGGATATAAACAAAATATGAAATATGAATTATGTATTTGTGAATTTACAACAAAAGCAGAATTGAGAAATCTTATTATCAAGATTGAGACAGCTGAATGTATTCCGCCTCGTAGCCAGACAGGTACAGACAGATAGATAACCATCTATGGGCCTCAATCAAAAAACATTTGAAGTTCACTTTTATTTGATGAATGCACATAGTGTGTGGTAAAAAGCTGAAAATATACAAAAAAGGATTTTCCTAAATAATTGTCCAATCAAAATTATCATACATTCAAAATATCTAAGATATTTATCAGAATCAAAATACAGATAACAAACAATACATCACACAATATTTTAAAAGTGTTATGAAATAAACTTGAATTATCTCCCTTTATGATGCAGGGGTAAGATCAATTTTTCAAGCAGGAAAGTCTCCCCCTCAAAGTATCTCAAAATATCTCAAAACTGGTGAAGGGAATGTGGGATGCATAAATAATTATGATATATCATATTTTACGTCACAATATCATCAATACTGCAAGTGGAATGAAAACAACTCAAAATACCTATCATAAACTATAAAGGCATGGCTTATCTAGGCAAAATGTAAGAAAACAACATGTGTGCCAATTGTGTAAAAAATATCATTAATTTCTCTTTTCCCATCAAAAATATGTATGCAACTATAAAATGTAAGCATTAAAGATAATAATAAGACTTACATAGTGGTCTGTCATGAAAAGATTGACTCAAAAAATCTCGATGGAAAACGCATTGGTTCAATGCTCTGACTTATGTGGTTCACATGTAATCTCAAACCCGGAAACAGAAAATGACTCAAAAATGAAAGTAAAAGTACAATATCCAAAATAGAAATCAAGCGTACCGTAGGGTCATGAAATAGGACATAGAAATAGGTTAATTATTAGAACATCTAAATATATCAAATGTTAGATATAACCAATGAAAATATAACTAAACAATACCTATTGGGACAAGGGAAAAATATCAAAATTGTAATTGAGAACATTACACTCCCCGTCTGATATGAAAATATTACTACTTAAAATTGAATGCAAAGACACAAAGAAAAATCCCAAACATATAGTTTACCTAACTATAGTTAATCATAAAAAAAATCAAAAACCATAATACAACAAATGTAAAAAATAAAGTCCATGATTCACAGTTCTCACAAAGTTCACACCTCATTATGGCTTAAAAGAATAGTTTGTGTGATAGGTCTCACATACACACGAGGTTGACCATCTTTTATTGTCCTTAACAAAACTTTTCGAACGTGACTGTCTTTACTTGGAAACACATGCTCGACAATAGCAAGAGGCCAAAAGTTTCTATGTTGTTCATTGTCTTTTAGAATCACAATGTCACCTTCTTTTATATCGATTTGAGTCTGTTGCCACTTCCTTCTAAGTTGTAATGTTTGCAAATATTGTCGTTGCCACCGAGTCCAAAATTGGTCTGCCATAATTTGAACTAGTTTCCACTGTGAAGTATACACATCTCGGATGTTCAGATTGCTAAAGTTTTCAACACATGCATCTGTTTTAGTAGTTAATAGAGAATTAGGTGACAAAACATCAGGAAATCCTGCATCAGTTGAAATAGGAATCAACGGACGAGAGTTCATTATGGCTGTTGTCTCTGCCATAAATGTACTTAGAACCTCATGTGTTAGCTTCTTGTGTTTATTTTCATACAAGATTGAATCAATGATGCGACGTGCTATTCCAATGAGTCTTTCCCAGGAGCCACCCATGTGAGACAAATATGGTGTGTTCAACCTCCAAACAGTACCTTGATTGTTGAGAAAGGTCTGAACTTCTTTGTCTTCTACACATATTGTAGGGATACCAAGTTCTTTGGCGCCTCCAACAAAATTTGACCCTCTATCTGAAAAGATTTGTTTCACTTTGCTTCTAATTGAAATGAAACGTCTCAATGCGTTGATAAAGCATGAGGTACTCATATCCTCAATGACTTCTATATGAACTGCTCTACTAGAGAGACAACAAAACAAAACAGCCCATCGTTTTGAATTTGAACTGCCACCTCTTGTACGGCGCGTAACTACCTCCCAAGGTCCAAAACAGTCTATTCCAACATAAGTAAAAGGTGGACAAATTGCCAATCTTGCTTCTGGTAGATCTGACATCTTTTGAATTTTAACTTTGCCTCGAAATCTTTTGCACAAAACACATTTTGAAATTTCTGAATATACTATTCGTTTTGCTCCAATAATCCAAAATCCTTCACTTCTGATTTTACCTTCAGTTAAATGTCGACCTTGATGTCGAATGAGTTCATGACAATGTGAAGCAATAAGTTTGGCTATATAATGTGAACCCAGAACAAGGATAGGGTGTTTCTCTATAACGGAGAGAGTTGAATATTTGAGTCTACCACCTACACAAAGAATTCCATGATCATTGAAGAATGGGTCAAGCTTAAGTATGGAACTAGATTTGTGAACAGGTCTGTTAAGCTTCAAATTCTCAATTTCCTTTTCATACAATTCATTCTGAACTTGTTTGAGAATGAACATTTCTGTTTGTTTCCTAAAATTTGGATCGTTTTTACTTACAACAACTTTTTGACCATTCCGTTTTGATTTCCATAATTGTATGAACTGTCTCAGATGTGATATTGCGCGTACAAGCGATTTCCATGAAGAAAACTTGGAAAAACGATGACTTCCAATTGCTAAGTTTTGTATACTGACTTTCAACGCAACTACTTCCGGACGGATATCTTTATCCTGATTTGGTTCAATTAAGGGATAGGTTTCTGTTTGTGAATCACTACAGTTTTCAGAGAGTAACCATGCAGGACCTTTAGTCCATCTTTCAACGAGAGTCAATTTTGCTGTGTTTGAAAATCTTGTACCGATATCAGCGGTGTTCTTTTCTGATGCAACATAGGACCATTGTGACGGTTTTGAGACTTTATGTATTTTTTCAACACGATTTGAAACATAAGTGAAGAATCTTCGAGTTGTATTGCAAATATAACCTAAAGTTATTTGACTATCTGTGTAGTAGTGAAATACATCATGAGATAGATTCATATGATCACAAATAGCTTCTCCTAGCTCAGTAGCAAGTACAGCACTACATAGTTCCAATCTGGGTATTGTGTGACCCTTTACTGGTGCAAGTTTTGACTTTCCCATAATGAAACCTAAAAAGCAGTACTATCATTGTCAATTGCTTTCAGATAGACAACTGCAGATATTGCTTGTTCACTCGCATCACAAAAGATGTGGATTTCAGGATTGTGTACAGACGATATTGAAATAGGAACGATCATGCGTGGGATTTTAAAGCTATCTAACGATTTAAGTGATGCAAGCCACAAGTTCCATTTTTCCTCATGATCAGGACTTAGAGGTTCATCCCAATCAGTGCCAGGGGGAATAACTTGACGGAGGAGAATCTTTCCACTAATAGTAACAGGTGCAATGAAACCTAATGGATCAAACAAACTATTGTTTGTTGATAGCATGCTTCGACGGGTAGCTGGTCTGTCAGTGATATGGTGTTGAAACACAAAACTGTCAGATTGAAGGTTCCAAGATAGTCCTAAACTTTGATGAATAGGTAACATGTCAAGACACAGATCTAGATTTTTAAGCTCTTTACCAAGATCATCATTTGGGAAGGCTTTCATAACTTCTACACTGTTAGATACGATTTTATGAAATCGGATGTGTCCATTTTGCTTCAATCCGTCCTGCGTTCTTTTCACAAGATCAATTGCGTATTTGGCATTTTTAACAGAGGTTAGACCGTCATCAACATAAAAATCATTCGAAACAAAGTTTTTGACGTCATTCTCAGAATTGGAAGTGGCAAGTCGTAAACCATAAGTTGCTATAGCAGGAGAAGGTGTATTGCCAAATACATGAGACATCATTCGGTACTCAATGAGTGGTTGATTGAAATCATTGTTCTGGTACCAAAAGAATCTCAAATAGTCTGTATGATTCTCTATTACACGGAAACGGTAAAACATTTGTTCAATATCGCCAGTTATGGCTACTTCATTCAAACGAAAATGCGAAAGAATACCAATCAAGCTATTGGTAAGATCAGGTCCAGTCATTAAAAGACTGTTTAGTGATACACCCTCATAAACAGCTGATGAATCAAATACACCTCGGATTTCATTCGGTTTCTTTGGGTGGTACACCCCAAATAAAGGAAGATACCAACATTCTCCAGCAAAGGTAGTTGGTGCTGTTTCTGCTGCACCGCTCTTTAATACTTTATCCATAAAGGTCATGAACTGATCACGCTTCAAAGGATTTTTATGCAAGTTTCTATTAAGTATCAGTGCTCTTTTGTGGGCTTGTTGGCGATTGTTAGGTACAGGTGGTTTAGGTTGTTTGAACGGTAGTGGTGCTGTCCAGAAACCTGTTTCATCCTTAACAAGACTACTTTTCATCAGAGAAACAAATTGCTTATCTTCTACAGAAAGATCAATTTTGTTGTCATGTGGAGTTTTTGCAAATATTTCATCCTGAATATCAAGTTTAGGTTGACTGATTTCAAAGTTGTACTCACATAGTGGAAATGTTGTATGCCTACCATTGCTGAGAACATTTGTCTTACGAACATTAATAGAAGATGGTGCATGTACCTTACCAAGACAGACTTCTCCAATGACAACCCAACCAAGTGGGAGTTTCTGTGCAAAAGGTTGACCTTTACCTCCAAGGATTTGATCTTGAACATGGTGGATCTCAGGAATGTCACGCCCTATAAGAAGTTCAACTTTGACATTAGTATCTAGTTCAGGAAAGTATTGAGCTATTCTACTGAGATGTGAGTGTGCTGAGGCAACGTCAGTTGTTGCTATTTCAGGTAAGTCATTAGGAATACATTCACATTCAATTACGTCAGGTAGATCAAAAGAGCATTTGTTGCCTACTGAATTGACAACTAACCCGTTGACAAGCCTACCAGTTAAGGTGGATTTACCGGAACATGAAGACATATTAAATGTTTCTGATGTACCTACAACACCAAGTTTATCTAATAGATTAGGCGACGCAAGAGATTTATTGCTCTGGTCATCTATGGCAGCGTATACTCTAACAGAGTTTTCGGGTGCGGTAACGCAATAAACATCTACGAGAACCGTTTTTCCACATGAACGTCCACCAAGAAGATTTCCGCATAATGTAGTACATTTTGTAGAAACAATGTCTTTGACTGACTCCCCGCCATGATTGTTTGAAGTTTCATTGTGTGAATTCAATGACTTATCTATATGCAGTGCAGTGGGGTGACGTGTATTTCCACAAATTTGACATTTAACAGAAATCGTACAGTTTACAGCTACATGTTCACTCGATTGGCAGCATTTGAAGCAAATGTTCTTTTCACGAAGAAATTTCTTACGGTCTTGAAAGGTAAGCTTTCTAAAGCTGTGACAATCATTTAAAGAATGACCCCCTTTATGTAATGGACAGCGTACTAAACTACTTGAGGTAACGTCTAATCTTCTAGAAACAACAGAAGTACGAGGTTTGGTAGTGCCTACTTGATTAGTGCTGGTGTATGCAAAAGCTGGATCATTTCAAATATTACAGGTATCTCTAATGAAGCTGACAAAAACACTGAACGGAGGGAATATAACAGAATGTGATTTTTTGTAAGCTGAAGCAACAGTTGTCCATTTCTCTTGCAAAAAGTGTGGCAGTTTAGAAATAATAGGAATAACACCAGATGATGAGTAGCGTATTGTGGATTTAACATCGCTGATTCTATCTCCGTAAGAATGTCTAACAAATCATAGAGTTTTACATGTTCTTTAACAGTGATTGACGGAAACGAGTTAAGCTTTCGTTTTAGGGCACTTTCTATCATTTCGGGTCTTCCGTATTGTTCAAACAAACGTTCATAAATTCGCTGAAGTCCTTTAACAGGATCATGAGCATTGGCAACACGGATACTTGATGCGAATTTCGAAGATTCAGACCCTAACCACTTTACAAGAAGATCTATTTCTTCAAACGCCTAATTCTCGGGTAATACTTTGAAATGAAGCTCGCCAAGATTCATATGACTCAGGTTTATCGTCAAATTTCACAAATCTCGACAGCAGAAAGTCTTTTCTGAAAATAAGTTTCGAAATATCGGACATGGCATTATTTGTAGTCTAACTTTGTGGTATTTGACTGTTTTGTACGCTATTCAAGAATGGCAACTGTTTCTGTTGAGAATCCATTTCTACAGTGTTTGTTTTTGGTAACTTGAGATTTTGCACATATTCATACGTGTCTTTTTGTTTTGTATCACCAAGATTGGAGAATACATCTTTTTGTTCCTCATCACCTTGTTCTAGAATGCGTGCTTCTGTTTCGGCTGCTGCTACTTTACTTTCCTGTTTTATTACAATGATATCTGCCTCTAAGGCTGCTTTTTGCTTCAAGAGTTCGCTTTCTTTTTTAATGTATTCTAAGCGTACCTTTTCGGATTCAGCCCTTGCTCTTTTATGACTTGCTGTAGTACCCGAGGATGATCCACTAATTTCTGACATTCTCTCTACCATATCTAACTTCTTATTCTTGATTTCTAAAATTACTTTTCGAAAAGTTTCATTACATCTTTGAAAATTGTCATTATGATCAACCAAATACTGCTGAGATTCACTAGTGTTTGCTCTTTGAAGGAAACCTTTATATTCCTCTGATCTTCTACAAAAGTTTTTGTACAATGTTTCAAGATCTTTTTGAAATTGTCTTATATTGTCTATTGCATCTAATGATGGCACTTTCAGAATCAAATTTTCAATTTTGTTCCATAAACTGTCACATTTACCTTCAAAGTCTTCTCTCTGTTCTTCGAACATGGCTTTACCTTTGGCCGTTTTTCTGCGTAGTCTCTTCTCTGACATAAATCCGGTATCTTTTTACTATTCCGCCTCGTAGCCAGACAGGTACAGACAGATAGATAACCATCTATGGGCCTCAATCAAAAAACATTTGAAGTTCACTTTTATTTGATGAATGCACATAGTGTGTGGTAAAAAGCTGAAAATATACAAAAAAGGATTTTCCTAAATAATTGTCCAATCAAAATTATCATACATTCAAAATATCAAAGATATTTATCAGAATCAAAATACAGATAACAAATAATACATCACACAATATTTTAAAGAAAAGTGTTATGAAATAAACTTGAATTATCTCCCTTTATGATGCAGGGGTAAGATCAATTTTTCAAACAGGAAAGTCTCCCCCTCAAAGTATCTCAAAATATCTCAAAACTGGTGAAGGGAATGTGGGATGCATAAATAATTATGATATATCATATTTTACGTCACAATATCATTAATACTGCAAGTGGAATGAAAACAACTCAAAATACCTATCATAAACTATAAAGGCATGGCTTATCTAGGCAAAATGTAAGAAAACAACATGTGTGCCAATTGTGTAAAAAATATCATTAATTTCTCTTTTCTTATCAAAAATATGTATGCAACTATAAAATGTAAGCATTAAAGATAATAATAAGACTTACATAGTGGTCTGTCATGAAAAGATTGACTCAAAAAATCTCGATGGAAAACGCATTGGTTCAATGGTCTGACTTATGTGGTTCACATGTAATCTCAAACCCGGAAACAGAAAATGACTCAAAAATGAAAGTAAAAGTACAATATCCAAAATAGAAATCAAGCGTACCCTAGGGTCATGAAATAGGACATAGGAATAGATTAATTATTAGAACATCTAAATATATCAAATGTTAGATATAACCAATGAAAATATAACTAAACAATACCTATTGGGACAAGGGAAAAATATCAAAATTGTAATTGAGAACATTACAGAATGGACCAGTCAGGAGATATTAAAATATTTGTATTCAGATTAGAGTCTTGACATGGAGATGATGTTTTTCCTGTGACATTTCTTTTTTTTTGAAAAACAGTTCAGCTTTTTTTATTTTTCTTTAATACTTCCAGTATGTGACTGTAACCAACATGGGACACAGAGTCGCCGTATTGATTGTGACCAGATGACAGGACAGTGTTTATGTAGGGAGGGTGTTACGGGACCCAAATGTGATCGGTGCTTTAATGGCATGCCTGTTGGTGTAAATGGATGTAATTTTGGTAAGAGAAAAAAAAAAAATCATTGCCTTCAGCCTGCTAATTGAAATCAAGGCCTGTAATTTAAGGCTATTGTTTTTTAAGTACAGTTAACAGTTTTATAATATATCACAGCAAACACCTCTTGCTGATCTTCAAATTTAATTGTTTTTTTAGCTCTTAGAGCACATTTAGTCTTTGCCAGAAACTTATGTTGTGTCAAAAATTGAATCAAAATAAAAATTCAGAGGTGAAACAAGCTACAATAAAGAACTGATAGTCCTACCAGTCTAGCCCCTTTAATTTCTCTATTTCCAGGAATATTTATTCGAGGGACCTGTAAGGAGTTGACATGTGGTTTTGGTGCTGTCTGTGAGGAGATGGGTGGCAGAGCATACTGTAACTGTAGTAACCTCCCTTGTTTACCGAGGGATCATCAGAACTCTGCCGTGGTCTGTGGCAGTGACAAGAGAACGTATGACTCAGAGTGTGCCCTGAACAGAGCCTCCTGTGAACAGCAGAAGAATTTATACATGCACTATATTGGTCCTTGTGGTATGTATAGCTTATAATAGAATTTTATACCTCGCCAAACAAAGTTTTAGGGGGTATATACAAATCATCCTGTCTATCTTTTCTCAAGTGCAACTCAACTTAAACTACTCAAGGGATTTCAATGAAATTTTATGGGAAGGTTGGGAATCATATGCAGATATGCATGATGGAGTATAGTAACAGTATGTATATTAAAAAGGGGGATAATCTACATGCTAAAACCTCATAATTATATTTAGGGTCAGGTTAGTTGTTTTACAAAGTAGCTTGGACCGGCAAGTTTTCAGGTCATACACTGTTATGTTTTTTAGCCTGTCTTACTTAAGGATTGCATCAAGACTTTTTTCAATGGAGATAGATTAGTATCTAATAAAACTTATCTTCATAGTTATGTAAATATTTATAGTTAAGGAATATGTGTTAATTTTTGTGTTATAGTGATGAAAGTGGGACATAATGCCAAAAACCTGTCACGTACCACATTATGTAAATGTTTTAATTTTTGTGCCAGCTAATTTTCATGGATTGTGTCAAGTGGAGATATTTGTGGGTATAAATTTTTATGGTTTCAAAAAAATGATTAGCATTATATAATGATGGATGTCAAATTTGCATGTACTATTTTCCTGCTTGTCTGTTTTTCGGGAAAACATCAAAAATTAGTACACTACGAAAGTTAATACATTTACATTATAAGCTTTCACATGACTCATGTAGTGAAACGATGGTGTGGAAGTAATCTCTAGTAATACTTTCAGAAACAAGAAGCTTTCTTTCATTAAAATCATAATTTGTATTAAAAATTCTAGAGTTGATAAATACTTATGGCATATCTCCAAAGACCCTTACTGCATGTGTTTATCAAATTCTTTATGACATATCCCCAAATATCTGTACTGCATGTGTTTATCGAATTCTTTATGACATATCCCCAAATATCTGTACTGCATGTGTTTATCGAATTCTTTATGGCATATCTCCAAAGACCCTTACTGCATATGTTTATCAAATTCTTTACAAAAGGACACACTTGATACAAATACAATTGCTCCAAATGGTAATATCTCATTTGCCACAATACAACCAATTCATCTGTACAAAATCAAGTTCCAAGTTACTAAGAAACCAAACTTTGAAAACACTGTAATGCACAGAAAGGAAACAAGGTCATGGCATTCCTTTCGATTTAAAAAATTCTTTATAATGTGCAGAAGAGGATAAAAAGACAACACCTGGACGTCACAGAAAGACAACAAAAAATGATGGACAGGGCGATGTTACAAAATCTACAGAGAAACCTAATGCACAGACTCGTCCCAGGAAAGAAGGGAGAATAGGTATTATTTTGGATTAAATGTGTGCTATTGGAAACATGCTTTGTATTAAAGTCTGCAAAGTCTTAGGTTTATATAAGAATTCCACTTTTTTCTAGAATTGAAAATATTTCAGTTGAAACAAACCAATTAACATGAGGTCAATTACTTACGTCTTTACTCTTGTTTATTCCGGTTAATGATGTCACTAGCGATTTGGGATTTGGCAGTGTAATGTCACAATGACAGAACTGTGGAAAATAAGGGATAACTCCCTGCCGTTATGTATAAATGCAGGATTTAAATGGAGGAAATAATTAAGTGCTTTTCTTTCTTGAAGCTCATGGTTATCTAGAACTAATTAATGGATTTCATTAAAACTTCATATGTAGGTGAAGACTCAAACTTAAAAATACTGAAAGTTAGTTAATTATTGTGAAATGTTTGGGAAGGGAGATAATTCAAGATGTTATAAACTTCTAAATGAAAATTTGATAATCGATTACAGTATTTTTAGTTATTGCTTTCAAGGTCTTTATTTTCAGGGGATAACACTAAACGTGCTAAATGAATTTTGTATTTTCAGTAAAAATAAAGGATAGATGTCTGGAGGGGAATTATTGTTCAGCTAGCTACAGTGAATGTCGACAGGGTATTTGTCAGTGTAGACAGGGTTATTTGTCAACATCAGATCTCAAAGACTGTGTTGGTATGTACAGTGAGTATTAAATAGGGATTTAACCTTTTATTTCAGAACATCATTGACCTTTCACCCCAATCACTTTTCATGTGATTCAGTGATCATTTATCTAGTACAGTCAGTCTAATACATGTATTCTTAAGTAGTGTTTTTTGAATGTAAAATTAACCTGTATATAAAGACCACCTGTTTTATGTGACTAGCATTTTGCTCTCCCTTAATAGGTCACTTGAAACAGGTGTGATATTACACTACATTTTTTTTAAAATGTGATGTTTTCCTCAAATACTGTTGATATGTTTTTGAAAATATAGATGTTACCATTGACCTTTCATCTCAAACTATCTAGTTATTATTCATTGATCAGTTATCCAAATATCTAGAACTCACTAAAATATATATTCTATGTGAAATTGACCTGTATATAAAGACTACCAGTGATTATAATTTTCTCTGTCTGGGTAGGTCACTTGAAACAGGTTTGACATTATTCTGTAGTTTAAAAAAAGTTGCGATGTTTTTGTCATTGCAAAAATGAACTCATATTTAAAACTGGCATTATGTAATTGAACTTAAATCATGTGAAGTTTCTTTTTCTAATATTGCATAAATTAAAATTTTTTTCTTACCATAATAATAAATGCCTACAATCATTTCTAAATATACAGTGAAATGAAAATATTTATCAAGAAATCAGAATACTACCACTCCCAAGACATTTTTCAATATATGGAACAAGCGAGGGGGTTTATACCTAGCATGACCAACATTTTTCATGTTTTTATTTACAGAGTTAGAAACATTGCCTCCTGATGTCCACAATACAGAGGATTCTTGCTCCCACAGTCCCTGTCGTAACAATGGCATCTGTCAAGTAGACGTGGATCTTGGTTTCAGATGTCTCTGTCCTATTGGAACTTCTGGAGCTATTTGTAAAGAGAGTAAGTCATTTTCTATTGCATGAAGAATTTCAACAATAAAAACAAAAAGTATAATCTCACAAGTTATGTCACAATTATTTTGCCCCTTTCAATAAATTTCAAAAATGAAAAATCTCACTTTATTAAATGAAACATTACCATGGTTACTAAGAGAAAGAAGAGATTTATGCTGTTTGCATGTTATTCTTTAAAAGGTTGTCAGAGTGCATTAATGGTGTAAAAACATTACTTAGTACCTTGATCATTTCTGAAATAACTTTATTTTAACTGTTCACACCAAATCCCCACTCTCAAATTTTTACCATATACATTAGCATTCCAACTTTTGTTTTTTGGGGTACTATCTATTCATTAGAAAAATTCTGAAGGATAAATAACAAACACAAGAAGCTGCATACTTTTTGTCCCCCGCGACACGTCACAAGGGGACATGGAAATGCCGTGCATCCATCCATGTTTTCCACACTTTTTTTTTGTTATACCTTTACCAAATAAGTTTGTTTTTGGTATGTGGCCTTATTATGAAGAGTTACAGATTAAGTTTGAATTTGGTTACAGTTGAATGATTTTTACGGAAGTTACGGCCCTTTGACCTAGAAAATTTTAGTGAGTTTACAGTTTTCCACACTTTTTTTTGTAATGCTTTCACTAATTGATTTTATATTTTGCATGTAGTCTTACTATGAGAAGTTACAGATTAAATTCGACTTTGGTTACAGTTTATTGATTTTTATGGAAGTTATGGCCCTTGGACTTAGAAAATTTCAGTGAATTTAAAGTTTTCCTCAATTTTTTTTTGGTGGGGGACATTGGAACTCTGTTCTTTTATTCATCCTTGATGTACTCCAACTTGTTCCATATATCTGGTGGTAAAATGGGGTAAGTCCTATGAAATAGAAATTTGATATTGGTCAGCAACAAAAATTATGTACAATAGCCACATACCAAATTTGAAATCAACCCTTTCAAGAATGGACGGGAAGACAAGATGATTCCAAAATACAACACACCACATTGAGTGGGAATATGACATTGTAATTACTTGTTAACAAAACTGAAACAACTCAAATTTCAGATGGCAGAATTACAACTCCTTCATTCACTAGTACGTCACAGTTGACATTAAAACAGTTCGTTAAAATGGACCATGAGGTGACAATTGATATTAGTTTTAAAGCCCTGAACCAGGATGGCATTATCTTGTATAATAGTCAGTATCCTGATGGCTCTGGAGACTATCTCTATCTGGCACTTAGAAATGCCTATGTGGAATTCAGGTTTGTATTTTTTTGTAAATCGTATTCTATGAATTTGTCCATGGTACCAATGTTAATACTCATATAGGGTTCAGGGTTGTACAGTACCTAAACCAATCTGTGTAACAAAAATTGCAATTTGTCATCGATCGCCTATCAGTTTCCAATCGGTCATCGATCTGTGAAACCAATCCATTTAACTGGTGATCACATCACGTGACCACAGAGCGGTCACTGTATTTTACTGTTTTTGCTGTCTTCTTTGTCAATTTTACACATATTAACATAATGTATTAGAATTAAACATCAATTTATACTTTTATTTTACATTTCTTTTATTTAAAACAGATCTTACGTCATTTCATGCGATCACATCATTTCAATCTTTCCAACTGTAAAGTGTCATATATAAAAAAAGAACAAATCCAGGCCATTAAATGCAATTTTTACCCAAATTGCCATTCATAAAATTTGTTTACAACTTTAGCTTTGATGTTGGTGGAGGTCCGATCACATTGAGAAACAGGAAGAAGATTCCATTGAACAGTTTTGTCCATGTGACAGCCAGTCGTGACGGAAAGGAAGGGTCACTGACCGTAGAGAAAGAAAATCCTGTGATTGGTCACGCTCCAGGATCTCTTGTGTCACTTAACCTGGATAATCCTTTTTACCTTGGATCAGCACCTGGTGAACTAAGCAGGTCATTTACTTTCTATTTTGTCCATAATCTGTGGTTAATTTCACAAAAATTAGTAAGTGTAAAATCAGTCATAAGTTATGATGTCATAATAGGAAACAGTATTGTGACATCATAATTTACAACTAATATTACACTCACAAATCTTGTGAAATAGACCTAAGATCTATTACTTTAGAGACAATGTTATTTGTAAATGTTATGTAAAGTCTGTATTGTGGTTACTATGAGTAAAAATGTTCTTTACATTTATATGTCGTAGAGTGTAGAAACTCCTAAAAATACCCATCACATTTATTGGCCTGTTGCATACATGTAAATGGGCTACTAGATATTTAGTACATGACTTTGGCATGGAGCCCTGTAATGTTGGGTGTGATTTTAGGTCTGTTACACTTTCACTTCCTGTTTACAGCCAGCTTTGCTTTAAATTTACTCAAAAACCTTCTGCCTTCACTGAAGAAAGTTTGTTTACTTCAGTGTTGTAGAAATATTGACATTAAGAAGAGCAGAATAGTTTACCGTTAGAGATTCTCTGTATTTTATGTGAATTTTGACTGTAAATCAGTTCTACAGATAGTGAACTTCTTCATAATAGCTTTGTAAAAGAAATAGAGAAAATGAGAATTTTATGGCCATTTTCATAAAATACTGAGTGTCATGAAGTAACATAAACAGATCTTAAAAAGAGAGGATAGATGTATCATATATTAAGTGTAGTTAAATACTGCTTCAGTTTGTTTAATAAATAGACAACTTTATATTTTTCAGAGAGCACAGATCAAGACTTCCAATAGGATTTGTAGGATGTATCAAAACATTCCAAGTGAAGAACAAAATCAGGACTCAGTTGTATGATTTGTCTTTCCCTCAGGTGTCAAAACATATCATGTCTGGTATAGATATTGGTAGGTAATCAAGACACCCATGAGTCCATCTGTCTGACCATTCCACCTGACTTGTGTTGATCTATCCAAACACGACTTTCTGTTCATCCAACAGATCTCCTGTCTCTCCATATGACCTTTGACTTTCATCTAACCTTTTGTCCACCCATCTGACCTATCCTTCCATTTGACCTTCTATCCATTCATCTAACCTTCTATCCATCCATTTGACCTTTTTTTATCTAACCTTCTGTTCACTCATTTAACTTTCTGTTTACCCATCCAGACTTCCAACTAGTGGAAGAAATTAGAAAATAATTGAACTCAATTTTCTCTGTAAAAACCTGAATTCTTAGAAATGTCTAGTAAAACCTTTATTTTGAATGCATATGTCAAAGGTCTCTGGGTCATTTAAAAAAATGACCTTCTATCTGTTCATCTGACCTTCTGTCCTCCCATTTGACCTTCTGCCTATCCATCAGACCATCTGTCCCCCATCTGGCCTGCTGTATACCCATCTGACCATCTGTCTATCCGTCTAGCATTCTGTCCTCCCATTTGACCTGTCTATCCATCAGACCTGTCCCCCGTCTGACCTTCTGTCTACCCATCTGACCTATTGTTTAACTATCTGACCTTCTGTCTATCAATCAGACCTTCTGTCCACCCATCTGATCTTCTGTCTATCCATCTGACCTTCTGTTTACCCATTTGACCTTCTGTTTACCAATCTTGCCTTCTACCTATCTATCTGTATATTTGTAGGACCGTTTGTATATCCATCTGACCTTCTTTCCACTCATCTGACCAATCGTTCCCCCATCTGACCTTCTGTCCATCCATTTGACCTTCTTTCTATCTATCACACCTTATGTTCATCCATCTAACTTGTTGTAATACCCTTCTCTTCATTCAGAATTGAATTCAAAATTCTTCAGTTAAAATGTGAATCCTTAAAAATATATATAAAACCTTATTCAGATGCATATGTCAAAGGTCAGTGGATCATTAAAAAAAACATTACTGAGCATCATGCTATTTCTTGTATCATATTTTTTACTATCACTGTTACTATAAAAATAGAACAAAGGGGTCAGACAGTAGTTTTTCACATATATCTCCAAAACCATTAGGTTTAGCTAAATCTTAAGGAGATAAAAGTGTTTAGCATGAGATCTATCTGCAGTCAAATTTTGAGCTATGTAGGAGTTGTTGCCCTTTTTCAATGTTTTTTGCTACATTTAATGTTATTTCTTTCAAATGCTTTCTTCTCTGACATTACTTGACCAATTGAAACCAAATTTAGTACAAATGTTCCTAGGGGTATCCTGCAACTGAAAATTTAACATAGGGGTTAAACAGTAGTTTTTCGCAGAAATATCCAAAACTGTTAGGTTAAGCTAAATTTTCACAAAAATAAAAGTGTTAGCATGATGAGATCTATCATTGGTAAAATTTTTGTTTTAATCCTTTAAGCCATGTAGGATTTCTTGCCCTTTTTGAAAGTTTTTTGCTACTTTTAATGTTATTTCTCTCAAAAATCTCCTCTAATACGACTTGACCAATTGGAACCAAACATGGTATGGATGTTCCTAGGGTATCCTGCATAGATTTGTGGTGGGGATTTTTGATCCATCGAAAAAACATGGCTGCCGTTACTAAAAATTGGACATAGGGGTCAAACAGTAGTTTTCCGCATAAATATCCAAAACTGTTAAGTTAAGCTAATTTCTTTCAATACCTGAAATAATCCTTATTATTAGGACTCAAAAGTCTTCAAGGATAAAAGTTATCGGACAACTCCTTGTAAGAGTTATTGCTCATGATAGGGTAAAAATGACTTTTTTTTTTTTTTTTCAGTTTTCAGTCTATAGCTTGAAAACTATGATAGATAGAAAGAAACTTTCAATTGCTGAAATGATCCTTATGATAAGTCCTTCAAAGTCTTCTTGAGTCAAAATTGTTGGACAACTTCTTGTTAAATTTATTGATCTTGAAAGGCAAAATTGAACCAGGTGAGTGATTCAGGCTCCTGGGAGCCTCTTGTTTAGTTTATATATGAATGAGTTCAATTATTTTTCATACATTATATTTATCAAGCTCTACATATTGTTATACTCCTCAAAAAAGGGATATGTTTTTGACCTGACCATCCATTCATCTGTCCGTCACAACTTCTTGCTTCTTCAGTACCGCCTCCTTTTCTTCTAGAGATTTTGTTCTAACTTGTGAAATCTATTATAGGATTTATTTTCACAGAAATTTTTTGGGAGATTGACTCTGTAAAAAATCAAGGATTTAAGTTTGTTGCCTTAATATCTTCCCATTTTTTACCGATTTCCTTCAAATTTTGGGGAATAGTTAGTAAAATCTTGGACCTGATTCATTAAATCTAGAGGGACCACTTTTTATTTGGGTATAGAGAATGAAGATTTTCAATTGAGTGCATGTGTGTGATGGGTATTGTGAGTGTTTTCACTAAGGTTAATTAAGGAGAAAGTTCAGTAAGGACCCCTTTTTGCCTCTTAATTTCTGCATTTTAAAAAATTTGATTAAAACTGATATCTAGGTAGTAGTAGTATAGTAAAATGCTTGCAAACACTGAATACAAACTGTTTTTGAGCAGATTTATGACTTTATTTGAGAAATAACAGTATGCATTTATGTAACTTTTACAAAAAGCCTTAACATTTTATATTTTTGCCAACTTTAAGTTGGTTTTTGAGAGGAAAGGAAGTGGCCACACATTTGTTCATTTAAGATATTTACACATGAGTTGACTGACAATTATACTCAAAATCTATGAAGCATGAGAATGAGCACACATGTGGTATGAAGCATGAGAATGAGCACACATGTGGTATGAAGCATGAGAATGAACACACATGTGGCCATTGTATCTTGATATCATAATACATGTATATATTGTACTGTAGGTGAATGTGGTAGTAATTCATGTAATGGTTTACCATGTAAACATGGGGGCACATGTAGAATGAAGGACTCATATAACTGTGAATGTAGACAGGGATTTGCAGGTATTTTTATTATTCTAACTTTGGTAAAATGTGATGGTTTTCATCTTTTCATGTGTGTAAGCAGTTAACTAATCATTTTGCCATAAAACAATACATTTTTTTTTTAGAAAACTATGCATTCATCTACTAAAATCAAATTAAATAAAATTAAGAACGATGATTCTTGAAAAACACAAATTTCATACAGAATCTACATAATTTTCATCTCAAAAGAATAATCAAGGGAACCAAGATTCTAGCAGAAATCAAAAGAATGTAATCAAGGGACAAAGACCAGATATGGAAAACAGACAAACACAACAAAGAACATAAAGTATCTAAAATCATACATAAAAAGTAACAAAAGTAAATGAGCAACTCGGACTCCACTAAAAACTGGGATCATGAACCAGGTGCACCCCTAGGGTAAGCATCCTCTGCTTTTCTAGAAACTCCCGCCGAGTTGCTCATAAATAGTCAAGTCCAGGGTAGACGAAAGAGGAAAGGAAAACTATGACACATTGAACAAATCAGTTTTCATGATGCTGATGGATACACCATAGCGATCCACGAGTTCATGACGACCATAAAACTTCAGTAGTGATGACTTGAATCTTGTAGCAATATAACCCTGTTTCAGAAAGTTCAAAATCCAATTGGGAAACTTATACTGGTTATGCAATCTGTAACTATTTCTGAATTAGATGTAAAAATAAGTTTGGTGGGTATTTGACATGCATGAATCATCTTCTGTCTGATTATTATAAAGAATGCTACTAAATAACAATATCTAGAAACTTCTATATTGTAAATTGTACTAAAAAAATCCATAATGAGTTCAGAGAGAAGAGTGACTAAAAAGGAACCAAGTTTTTATAAGATAAGCCTAAAATCAATTGATACCAATTTTGTTTTTGATTTTTAAGGAAATGAATGTGAGCAGATTTTAGATCCCTGTGTTCTGTCAAACTGTCATCAGACTTCAACATGCCATGTTTATGGTGACTCGTACAGGTGTATCTGTGGTCCTAATAGAGAGGGAGAGTTCTGTGAATATGGTAAGTGATCTTTATAGACAGGTAATCTTACATGTATGAATAGCTGCATTGTATAGAAATGTAAAAAATCTATCGTTGACCCGAAAAATTCTGGCCATGAATTTATGGATCCATCCATGCTATTTACCCATATTCCAATCATAAAAACTGAAAGTTAGAGAGCCATGTGAAGATAACAGACCCATAACCTTACAGCAAGCAAAGTAAAAATACAGAAAATAAAAGTTGAATAAAGAAGTATGACTCCTCTAACAACCAGAACCATTGATCAGACTTACAGATACTGGTACTGTTTTAGGGCTGTACATCACCCATGATGGTGCCAAATAATTATAATTGTCTACGAGGCCCTCAACATTTTTTTGGAGCACAAAATTTTAAACTTTTCCAACTGCTAAACTTGAACATTCACACAGTAATTACTTGCTGATAAAGATGAGCATATCAAATTGTGTGATGGAAATATGATAAACTTGGTACTTCTTTTTTGTATTCATGTCCACTGCAGTATTGTTATTCATAATTATCAAAGGATCTGAAGTATTTAATTAATTAAACAATAAAACAAAAAATAATCCATTTGTTAATCATGATGTTTTGTAGAAAAATTGGAGCCTATAGATATTCCACAGTTCACAGGGATATCAAACCTGGACCTCCCCTTGAGTGATATAGGCAGCACAGAAATGTCGTTTACTGTCTGGTTCAAAACTTCCAGATCTAACGGTATGTAACTCAATACAATTCATTGGTGTGAATAAGAGACCCTCTATGTAGAAACCAGGCAGATCCTTTGATATGGGTGGCACAGAGTAAATTTTATCCCACGAGTTTTTTGTTCTAATAGAATGTAAAACGCATTCTAATGTCAAAAATAGCATGGGTTTTTCTGTACTGAAATTGGATGACTCAGAATATATGTTCAAAGTTCCCTTACAAATCAACTAATTATGAACAGATTAAAGAGTTATTTCCCTTTATTTGAATGTTTTTAGTGTTTTCTATGTAATTTATTTCATTATTACCATTTAATTTAATTTAATTAACAAACTAACATTTTTTAGGTAAAATGGGTTTGTGATCTCATTTTGTATGAAATTTGTTTTTAAACAAATTTTGTTTGTGCCACTTATTTCTTGGGTCCTCCATAGACTCCTTTAAAATGTATATGTAATGTCAGCATGACAAACTGTTCCATGTCTGAAGTTAAAGATTTCCGTACATACAATGTAATGTATATGTTATTTATTTTTGCGGATTCTGTCAAGTGAACATATTTGCGGATATCAATTTTTTCGGTTTCAAGAATGATAAGTGTTACATAGCATTAAAGATCAATTTTGCTGGTACTATTTTTTGTGCTCTTCTGTCCACTATGAAAATATTGAAAATTAGTACACTGTGAAAATTAATACATTTGCAATACTATTCTTGGTTTTAGTTTTCATGGTTTATCAAACCATTATTAGTGTATGTGTGGAATTTTAAATTCATTTATTTATTTGCTTTATATTTTGTATTAAATGATTAGAATGAAAAAAAAACAATGGTTCCCAAAAACTTTAGCATGTTCACCAATCTAGAGCTTAATATATAGTAATGCTATAACATGACAGTTTACACTCTGTTACTATGGAGCCCAAGTCTAGGCTAAAGCTTCATGTTAAAAAAATTTTACTGCCCATGATCTAGATTCTTGAAAAGGTTTTAGCTCAAACTAGCAAAAGTGGATACTTACAACAATCATTCACTTCATATTTAGTTATTTGACCTATTTACAGGTGTATTGTTCTATGCCAGTCACTACGCTGGAGGAAATGGAGATTTTATCTCCGTCAACATTGTTAACAAAAGAGTAGAGTTCAGATTCAATATGGGAAGTGGTACTGTTGTTATATTGTAAGTATTAGGAATGAATCTTATAGCCATTAGAATTAGAAAAAGATCTGATTCTGCTATGTAAAAGGGAAACTCAGTCCATGGTAATTTTTGTGATGAATTAAATGGGGATACAAATGAGATATGCAGACATAATTTCTGACATCCCAATCAATAATTTTGTTTCCTGTTGCTGAAAACTAGTAGCTATTAGCATTGAGAATTTGTTTTTGGAAAACTAGTGGCTATTGGCATTGAGAATTTGTTTTGGGAAAACTAGTGGTTATTGGCATTGAGAATTTGTTTTGGGAAAACTAGTGGTTATTGGCATTGAGAATTTGTTTTGGGAAAACTAGTGGTTATTGGCATTGAGAATTTGTTTTGGGAAAACTAGTGGTTATTGGCATTGAGAATTTGTTTTGTGAAAACTAGTAGCTATTGGCATTGAGAATTTGTTTTGGGAAATTGTAAATGTAAACATTATTGGCTTCCAAACTTCAATCATCTACAAGACTCTAAATCCAAGTAAGAATATAAGTCAGACAAATTTGAATAATGCATTATTTTCCTTTTTTTTTTTCTTGTAGGAGTGATCCAGTTATTTCCCTTGACAAGTGGCATGAAGTTACAATACAGAAAACAAAGAAGACTGGAACATTACTGGTGGACAAGAACCCACAATTTAATTACACTGGAGAATCTAAGGTAGGGGTAGTCACAGAATTCGTAACTTAAATAATTAAAAAAATATATGTCAGGATATTATCTTTGTTGATTTCAGTGACTTATCTCCCCTTACAGAGTTCTACTTTATATAGTATTACTGTTTTAGGATGTGTGCTAGCGTATTTTGGATTTTCTATGAAAAAAGTATTCTTATGTAAATTAATAGCTTAAATAAGAATTAAAAGGTTTTTGTCCTATTAAGTGCCAGACCATATAAAATTCAGACAATGCCTATGATAAGGAGATTAATGCTGTTGAAAACCCACAGAACAAACTATGCTTTTTCGGTCTACATATGCTATATTTTTATGTGACAATAGTCCTTTTTGTATTTATGTCTGCACTTTTGAGAAAACTACATTTCAATCTCCTACTAAAATCTTCCAAATCATACCAGATCAAGAGTGATAACTCTTGCAAAGTGCTAATTCCATGCACAATCTATATAAATTTTTTCTCAAGATCGCACCACCCAAATGAAAAAAATAAGACTAGTTATGTGGTCTATAGCAGTTTCTGAACCAAAAATTAAAGTGAATTTTGTTGGTTTTTAACATGACATCTACTGCCTGATCTTTATTTAGACTGCTACTTAGTTGTTTAAATAGATACCCCAATGAGTTATAGGTAATTCTTTAGAGTTCGGAAGTACAGAGTAAGGTATTGGCTATAGTTCTCTTACTTTTCAGCTACATAGAAATTCTTAGTAAAGAAATGTAAAAAATAAAAACATAGTGTACATGAAAGTTCTAAATCTAAAAATGCTTAGTGGTAATTGAATATATATCAGTTGAGTTTTGTAAAGAAGCTCCATCAAGTAGGGGTTTGATTTTTTATTGTTTTTGTGAAGAAACAAACTGTGAAAGTTCTTCAATTCGTGAATACCAATTTTCGTGGGTATGAGAAGAAACCGAAATTTATAGATTCTTGAAATCGTGGTTTTGAGATTTTCAGTGTACACATCAGTGGAATTTTTTTTTTTCATTGGGAAACAAATTTAGCCTATCCATGGAAACCATGGGATTCTTAAAATCGTGGTTTTGAGATTTTCAGTATACACACCAGTTGAATTTTTTTTCCATTGGGAATCAAATTTAGCCTATCCATGGAAACCATGAGAATTGGAACCCCATGAACAATAATACTTTCACCGTAATACTTATGTCTTACCTATTTTAAAATGTTTTCTATCTATTTTTAAGGGTTTCCTGACAGAGCTGAACCTAGACAATGGAATTCTTTACATTGGTGGTTTTAGGAGTAAATTTGACATACCTGTAGATTCTAACATTACACATAACTTCACTGGTGTGATACAGAGGGTAAGAAGAATAGGTTGGTTAGAGGTTCTGGGCCCCCATTATTAGAAAGTTTAGACTGAGGAGGAATTTTATTTACAAGTACAAAATGTAGTCAAGCTAATTCCAACATTACATTCAACTTCACGAATTTGTTAGTTGGTTTGTGTAGTAAGAGGAACCCTTGATTCAGTTGTAAATTGTAGAAAGCATTCTCAAGATATATGGTAGTATGTTTAATACAAGCAGATATTTGTGCATCCAAATTATTTCCTTTAGAAATGTACATGTAAAGAAATTATCAGTTACTGTATTTATTCCTGCGGTCCTTTTCACAAAAAATCATAAGTGTAAAATTAGTCGTAAGTTATGATGTCATAATAGAGTTAAGTATTGTGACGTCACAACTTACAACTAATTTTACTCTTACGATTTTTTGTGAAAAGGGCCACTTGTTCTTTTCTTTCAGTTATACATCAATGGCAGGCTGTACGATGATTTGTTAAACTCAGCTAAACAGACAATCAATGTTGTATCCTACCGAGGGCCACCCTGTAATGTTAATCCATGTCTCAATGGAGGAGTTTGTTTACCACGAATGAATGAAGTTGAGTGCAAATGTCCTGCTAAATTTATCGGATTAAAATGTGAAAAACGTGAGTACCGAATTATTTTATAACACTGAACATCAAAAGCATTTATTGCAGTTTACAAGTAAAAATGTGTACGAGATCTGAGGTGTCAGTTGTGGATTTGATGGTTTCAGATTGAGTTTACTGGCGTCTCATAAGCAGATCCAGTGAAGGAATACTTGCCAATGTCAAATCTAGATTGACATAGTTAAATCTTCTAATACGATAATTGTCTCCATTATAATGCATATGGAATGTATATACATAATTTGTTAAAATGAAAATTAAAAATCTTAAAAGACTAAATATTGGCTTGGTATTAAAGTATTTAATTTTGATTCCACTGGTGGCATTGACTTTCTGAAATTTATGGTGTTGTCCAATGAAGTTCTGTGTTACCAGGAATGGTACATTAGAGTTTCTGTAAGTTCTGTGTTACCAGGAATGGTGCATTAGAGTTTCTGTAAGTTCTGTGTTACCAGGAATGGTGCATTAGAGTTTCTGTAAGTTCTGTGTTACCAGGAATGGTGCATTAGAGTTTCTGTAAGTTTTTTGTTACCAGGAATGGTGCATTAGAGTTTCTGTAAGTTTTGTGTTACCAGGAATGGTGCATTAGAGTTTCTGTAAGTTCTGTGTTACCAGGAATGGTGCATTAGAGTTTCTGTAAGTTATGTGTTACCATGAATGGTACATTAGAGTTTCAGTAAGTTCTGTGTTATCAGGAATGGTGCATTAGAGTTTCTGTAAGTTTGGCATTACCAGGAATAGTGCATTGGAGTTTCTGTAAGTGCTGCGCTACCAGGAATGGTGCATTAGAGTTTCTGTATATCTCTAATGAATATATCTATTCTGATGTCAAAAATGCATATTCCATTTTCCTAACTTATTTAATATCAATTATAACAAGATTCAATCCCATATTATCATTGCAGGAGTTGATTCCACTAATAGCAACAGACCAATATCTTTTGAAGGGGAGACAATTTTGCAGTACAGTAATGAAATAAGAAAAGAGTAAGTCTTGTAGAGTTCATCAAACCAAATCAAGAAAGAAATAACAATGAAAAAGACCAGGCATTGCATTAACATTATATTGAGAATTAGCAGATCTTTTATTGTCCCTTTTAGGTTTGGTTTACAACTATTTCCCCTTTTAAATATTTGGTTTACAATTAATCCTCCTTTTAGGGTTGGTTTCCAATTAATCCCCCTTACAGGATTGGGTTCCAATTAATCCCCCTTTTAGGGTTGGTTTCCAATTAATCCCCCTTACAGGATTGGTTTACAATTAATCCCGCTTTTAGGGTTGGTTTCCAATTAATCCCCCTTACAGGATTGGGTTGCAATTAATCCCCCTTTAACTGTTGGTTTACAATTATTGCTCCTTTAACAATTTGGTTTATTGTTTTTTTTTTTCTAATATGATCCTATTTACTTCACAAATATTTTTCAATATAAGTTTCAGACAAGTCCATATAAAATTCAGACATTGCCTGTGGTACAGGTTATTCATGGTTTAGAAAAAAATCAACTATACAAATGATGCTTTTTGTGTCTATATATACTATATTAATACATAACAATAGTCCTTTATTTATCTAGATCTTTATTTTTTTTTTTAGAAAATTCTACATTTATCTCCCACTAAAACCAAATTAATCAAACCAAATCAAGAACAATAACTCTTGCAAAGTACCAATTTTATGCACAATCCATGTAGTCTTCTGACATGACATTCATCAATCCCCTCTTGTCTGATTTTTAGAAAGATTGCCCCTCTTGTAATTTAGACTATTGTTTACTGCTTCAGAATGAGCAGCTGTATCCTCTGTATATGACACATTATAGTTCTTTACAATGTTCTCTGGAGCCTTTCTTCCTGGATTGTATCACATAATTGCAAGAAAGTTTAACAGTAGTAGTCAGTTGATATAAAGTTCAAAAGTGAATGTCTTTTAAAGAATAAGAGGTCAGAACAAGACTTGTATATGCAACAAACAAATATATGAATTCCAATAAAATATAATTCAAATTTAAAATCATTAGGGCCCCACCACGAAAAGTGTCCGTCTGTCTATTACAAACTAATGTCCAGGCTGTAACTTGTCTTTTAGTGCAGGCTTTTGTTATTTTGAATATGGGTAAATCACCTAAAGACAATGTGTCTTGTACTATGGATAGTGGCTAAAGACCTTAAACTTCAACCTCAACGCCAAATTCCTGTTGTTTTTTTTGTTTTGTTTTGTTTTGTTTTGTTTTGGTTTTTTTTTTTGGGGGGGGGGTTGGTTTTTGGTGACAAAGTCCCCTAAAGGTAATGTGTCATGTACTATGGTTGTGACCTTAGTCCTTGAACTTTGACTTCTAGGTTGAAACTATTGATTTTTTACACAACTGTTTGTGTCTCAACTGGAATAAATTTTGCATGATTAATTGAATTTGCTGAGCATGGCTGATATTCAGGATTTTTATCTCAGCGGGGCCCACAGGAATTGATTCCATCTCATTGATATCTAGTTTAATTTAATTTAATCATAAAATGTCAATTCTATTTATATTTGTTTCATTTCAGAGTTCATACACAAATATCCAGTAAATTTTACATAAAGTTCCGCACATTAAAATCCAACGGATTACTCCTGTTCCAGTATCAATACCAATACTTTGGAGACTATATTGCTATTGCCATTGTAGATGGGAAAGTGGAATTTAGTTATAATTTAGGGAAACAGACGTCAGAAAATTTGTTTATTTTACGTTCTACTATTGATGTAAATGATAGTAACTGGCATGAAGTGCAGGCTGAAAGGTAAATTGGTTCCTTTTTTTTCTACTTTAAATAGAAGTTTGCTTTTTCAAATCTGGATTCTACAGTTACATTTCTTATTTCTGAAGTATAATAAGTTTACTTCAGACTCTTTCATTTTATTTTTGCTTTACAGATTCTTTTTTACATGATGCCCTTGTGCACCTTTTATTTTATTTTTTTTTTTCATTTTAATGCTTAAATCAATTATGGGGTATCCTATACGATTTCTGATGATGGAAATGGGGTTTCATCAAGTGAGCTGTGCTTACAGTTTATCTAGATGTACTTCAAAATCCCTTATTACATATTTTTTATAGGCACAAGAGGAATGGTAGACTTATTGTAGATAATGAAACTCCAGTGATAGGCAGCTCTGTAGATGGTCTCTCTCGACTTGACACCACTGGGATTCTATATTTAGGTAAGATTTTAGGATTGGGAGGATTTAATATAAATTACTCAAAAAGGTCCTTTAAAAAACACCAAACAATCAATCAATATTATTTTTCGTTGACACTTGCAAATGTCTAATACCTTCAAATCTTGAAAGAAATTTAAACTGTAAATAGTTCATAGTTCTGTTTATTTATGAAATAAGGTTCATTAATTATAACATTGCATTTTGATGGTGTCTTAAAGTCATTGACTGAAGTCATGTGTCAATTTTGATGTAATTTATCTTTGTACTTCATTCTATTTACATCTAACATTAACATGTTGTTAACTATATTTATTTTCATATTCATTAAAACTCTTTCTTTCTTACACAGGTGGAAAATTTGTTGGACATACAGACAGGTATGATGAGAATTTTGTTGGATGTATTCAAGAGGTACGGATCAACGAGCAGCAGCTCCACCTGGTGCACAATAGAAGAGCAAGTTCTGCTATTACATTCTGTGAAGTGTAAAGGGAACATTTTTGACAATCATATGCTGCTGTATACACCTTTTAAAACATTCTATGTCAAATTTACTACTGATATTAATGACTGGTAGCCTGTATAACAGGACTGATAAAGAACCAGGTTAAATTGTATCTGTACTGCTGTGTGTTGACATTGCAGACAGACAGACACGTGTTACTACAGAAGAAAAGTCTACCTGTAACAAGTGTAGCAATGTAAGAAATACTGTAACTTCAGAAATTATTGCCTGTATTAAACTATTGCAGTTTTGTCTTTTTTTTCAATTTTGTGATTTTGAGGAAAATTCTACATTAAACATAAAAAAATTCCATAATTTGAAGTTTAATTATTGAGTTTTTAAGTGAATTGAAAGATTTTCTCCGGAATGAAAACCATCACACAAGTTTCTGAATGTACAGTATGTGTTTTACATATTTGATGTAAATAACCAAAAAGTGATACATATACTGTTTCAAACACAGGTTAAGTGGTTTATGTAATGGATCACAAAGACATAAAAAAGCATTATATATAAATATGTTAATGAAATGACTTTTTTTTTTCCAAGTATAGCAAAGGGAGATAATACAACTTGACTTGTTTTTAGAATTGAACCTACTGTGAGAATATCCCAGTGTGGGCATGCTCATAATGATCATAGCCCCCAGTATAATTCATATTAGAACACTTTTATTTAGGATAAAAAGAAATTCACAAAAAATGGGTTTGTCTACTACAGTGGCGAGGAAAAGATATTTTCATAGTAGGAAGGATTGTGTATTAACTTTTGAACAATGAATTTCTTAGAAAAATGTATGTTGTGATTTTTGCATATTGACAGGAATTAGATGGTCAATCATTGTATGACTAAAGAGGGAAATTTTGTGATGGTTGTGAATTTTTTTTTTTATGAATTGAATGACACATCTTTTGATACATGTACCTTGTGAATATTATTTCATAGATTGTTTATGAAGATGTACTTGTATTTGTAAAATAACTTTATAAAGAAGCTGATCTTCAAATATCAAAGAAGTATTATTTCATATCATTTACAATATGTATTTCCTGTATTATTGTGTAAAGTTAGAGTTATTTATAGTGATCAAACATGTTATTCTTTAATGTGCTTCATTGTATCCAGGTCATCGTATCCAGGTCATGGGGGTGTAGTGTATTCAGTCGAAATTCAAACAAAAATATTTATGAATTTCCTACAATTCTGACTGAAGAGACTTTAATTTGGTCTGCAATCTGTATGGGGTTAATGTTGCAATTATTATTTTCTAACTTAAATTTATTTGGTATTTCTACTCTGTTAATTTGCCTTTTAATTTCAATTTATTGTAATATTTCATGTTAGTAACTGCAGGCTAATTATTATAATATTTTTTTATATTTTTGTAATTAGATAAGCGTACAATAGTAAAAACTGTTGTGAAATCTAATGTTGTCTTTCCCTACTAAGTGAGTAATCATTGGGTGTAGGGAGCAATTATTGTTTTTAAATTTGGATGGTTATTTGTCGTGCCATTTCTGAGCCAAACTGGACATTTACGATCACGAAATGGTTTATTGAAATGGAGATTTAAGTCTTAAGCATGACTTGTACCAAAATCAACATTTTTACATTTCATATTGAGTAGGCTTTAAAACAAATATTATGATGTGTCCAGCTATGTATTTTCTTACATTTAAATGTACTACTCCACAGGAAATACCATGGTTATTCCCAAACCAGTTTCTGTTTAGCTGATTATTGATATCAAGATGTTATTGTATATATATATATCCAAGAAAGTGTATGTGTCCACATGAAGTTTATATAAAGCCATATCCTAAGTGTCAGTCCCTGTAACAATCGGGCAGTGAGTGAAATATGTTATTAAAAACCCACCATTTTGAAAGTTTAATTTGACTATTTGTACCATCAAATTCAAGGAAAAAAAAACAAGATTTTCCATATCACTTAAGTAAATTAAGTTAAAATTTCATATAATTGGACTGAAAATGAATATTTTAAGGGCAGATAACTCTGTCAATAACATCATTTTTCTAACATTTTGTTGAAAAATTTCTGAGCACATCCAGTGATAAAAATGGTCTTTTCAAATAGGAAAAGCATTTTTGAGTGAATTAATATTGTCAGATCAGTGCAGTTTTGACATTCATGTTTTTAATTTTCCTATTTTGCCTGATTCTTATAAACTCTTACACTTAAATGTCTTTGTTTTTATTCCAAGTTTGTGATGATTTTATCTTTTCAGGCAATTTGTTTTTGCTGATATATGTTTTACCATAACACACTTACACACACTGAAAAACACTTATACACATAGTGTATATTCTGGTTATTTGCAGTCAGAAGTTATGGCCCATGGTTATAAAAAAGAATTGCAATTCTTTTAATTTTTTGATAGTGTTTTAAAATTACACTTACTTTTTCCATATCAGCCTGTCAATCAATATAAGACTTTCATATCAACCCCACTAGCTCTGCTTTAAGGCTGATACAGGTTGAAGGTTCGGACCATATGAAACAATGCAAAGGTTATTTCATTTTTTTCTTCATAATTAAAATCATTAAAAAAAAAAACTCTAGATGACTATTAAAGTCATTTTTAAATGTAATACACTGTATCTATAATTTATAAAATATCATTTGATTTATTATCAGAGCTTTACTTTCTTTACCAATGAAGTTACCATTGACCACAGACTTATATCAATGATGTTACCATTGACCACAGACTTACATCAGTGAAGTTACCATTGACCATGGACTTACATCAATGATGTTACCATTGACCACGGACTTACATCAGTGAAGTTACCATTGACCGTGGACTTACATCAATGATGTTACCATTGACCACGGACTTGCATCAATGATGTTACCATTGACCATGGACTTGCATCAATGATGTTACCATTGACCATGGACTTGCATCAATGATGTTACCATTGACCATGGGCATATATCAATGATGTTACCATTGATCTGTTATAAGCCCAGACTTTATATTCTGCTATTAATGATGGGACAAAAACTTTCATATCACTTCCTGATATGTAATACATGTAGTAAACTACTCTATTTTGTTACAATTTGGTAGATGGACTGAAAGACCTACCTCATACTTATTTCAACATTGCCCATATAGAATAGTGCAAACTAAGTGAGAATTGTGCAATGGATAGAGGGGTTGATTGATTGATTGATTGATTGTTGGAGATAGAGGGTAGAAACATTGCTAGTGAAGTCAGATTGATCTTAAGCTAGCATTTAAATTTGTTTAAAACTTACACCTATTCACCTTTTTGTGACAAAAGTGATGATGTAAGTCAAAGCACAAAACATATCAGTTGAGTAAATTTATCAAGTGACGCTTTAACATTGATATTACTGGTAATTAATCAGAGGTATCACATCCATGTGGTAACAGTTTTACTGTATTGACATATTATGATATTTTGTTCATTATTATAAATAATTTTAAATTTGTTACAGATTGCTGTTCATGTCCTGATTAAAATATTGAAACTGTAACTCAGACATTTTCATGTACCTTCTATTGACTAATGAACAATAGCATGCCACGTTTCATTGGGGGTGTAGATCTGCTTTAAGTCCCATGCAGTTGTGAAATAATAATTTCTGTT
Source organism: Perna viridis (assembly GCA_037379345.1). NCBI lineage: Eukaryota > Metazoa > Mollusca > Bivalvia > Mytilida > Mytilidae > Perna > Perna viridis. Next base: position 953,567 of record CM074522.1, read on the forward strand.
TTGCATGGAATCTAAATTCATTCCCCCATAACTGTCTTATATAGCTTTCGGTGTAATAACCAGACCAAAGGCCTAGGTGGTGCATGTAAATCTGTAGGCCTAGGTGGTGCATGTAAATCTGTACTATTGTACTGAAAGAAGTAATAAATAGGACACGATTGTTCTGCACTTGTATATGGCTGCGAATTACTTAGTTCCCTGTGTTTCCACAATGCTACATGTAGCTGATTAATTGAAATTTGTGATGAGGTCATTTTTCTCTAAATTCTAAACAGAGCATGCTGACCACGATGCACTTGGGCATGCCGGCCTCCAATTTTTAGCGAAGTCTGGGTTTCCATGTGTCCGTTATTTTGGTTATATGCCTTGCATGTTTTTTTGTTGTGTATGTGTATTTTCTTTGTCTAGTCTTATTCCCAAATGAACCGCCAAATCCGGGTCCTCTTGATTTCCCATTCCAAATTTTGGTATCAGTTTCCCGGGCAATTGCCATCTTTAATTTTTGATATTTTATCTTTTTGTTTACTGGATTACTTAATCACACTAATTCAACCAATGAGCATTTGGAACGTACGCAAAAATAGTCCTACGCAGAAATTACCCCTGTTCCTCATAGTGCTGTGAAAAAAGTTCTCATCTTATTTAAAAAATTTAAACAGTTTCTGAAAGGAAAAACATTTCTGTACATTTTATAGGTGCATTTTGCTTCTTGTGATGTGAAGCCTAATCTCCATAATGATTTTTAAATATACCGCTATCTTGTGAAAACACTGTGATTTCCCATGCTATTTATAGACCCTTCACTTCCGGTGACCAGTACTGCACTGCACTGCAAGTCTGCTAACCCCACATGCCATTCTGAGGATTGTGAGCTGACATATGTAGAATCATGCTGATATATAGTCCTCTGCAGGTTAAAGTTAAGGTAAATTCCAGAGAAGCCATTGAATATTGTGAAATTAGCATAGAAGCCTATGGGAAGTGGAATTAGTGGTTTTTAGCCTTAATCATTACTTAAATCAATGCACTTTATTGATTTGCTCTATATGGGTCACGTAGTTGGAAAATAATCATATTCTATTGTATCCAGTTCTATTCAATCAGACAATACGGAAACAAGTTCTCAACTTGGTAGTGAAAATTCACTGAGAAAAACATAAATCATTATTTTATTTCAAAACATAATACAATTTGCCATGTATTAGTACTGGCTCACATGGACATACATTTTGTATATAAAATATTTGTTTATTATGGAAAGCAAAATGTTTGTATTAGGTTAAAAGAACTGGAAACGAGTTTTTTTTTTTTTTTTCTTTTCTTTTCTTTTTCTTTTTTTTTTGGCGGGACAAGGGCGAAGTGGTTGATTACACATTACACATATGAGAAAATTTGGACCTTCGGCGAAAGTCCAAGTCATCAAGGTAAAACCAGGGAAGGGACTATTTTACATATTCAGTAACACTCCCTGATGAAATACTAATGAAAAGAATCATAGCCATGAGCCAGAGTCATGAATTGTCTTACATCAAGGTAATTTCATATAAAAAAAAATAATGTCAATGTTCGTGCTTTTTTAGTTCGTGTTGTACAATATTTGACTACGCAATTTATAAAAAAATTAAGAGACACCAATTATCTACTTCGACTGAAATCAACCACAAAAATACACAGGTACAACACTTCAATATCAAGAAAACACAAAACGAGTGGTAAACCAAAAAGCTTGTCTAGACAAAGAAGACCCAACCGTTGGCGTGGATTTTACCGAAGTGAAGCATAAAATATGGTCATTCTTATACCATCATATTCAAGGTCGTAGCCTGGTTTCCTGAATAGGGGTGCGAACTGATCATTGATAAGCAATTTCACTTGGTTATCTGGTATGATTTCTCTTTAATTACAGACTTAAGATGTAAATCTAAGTTTGTTTTTTATTCCAGAGGCGATCGCACCCGTCGCACCGCCACCCCTTGACTACGACCTTGATATTGTACAAATAAGTTTTTTTATCTACTTTAGTAGTAAGAAAGTTATTTTACTGTCATAGTTTTCTCTCTCTAGTATAACCAACATTTTTTATTGTTTAAAACGTTTCCCTCCTGTAGGAACTTAGACAGTTTTGTATCCCCTATTTCTTTTTATGAACACAATTAATTATGCCAATCAAAACTTCAAAAACTTATAATATATGTATAAAGATGTGTTTATGGAACATAGGATAGCTAAAGTCCAAACTACATGTTAAGACTACTGACCCCCTTTTCTAGAGGGAGATAAAGAATTATGATATGGTACCCCTCGCAGAAACATATATCAGCAATGATGCTAATATTCAAAATGTTGGTCAGTTCCATTGTCATACGGTAAACAATAAAGTCGCAAGGGGAACATTTAATGGACTTTTTTTCTTTTTTTTTTTGGGGGGGGGTAGCTATTTTAAGAAATATAAATTATAACAATATTAAACAACACTAACCTAGACTAAGCTTTCTACTACACAAATATAGGATGGCTTTATTCCTCCGCTGCATAATATCGTCTCATGGTTACCTTCTCTGTTATAAGCAACGTCAAGAACAGGTACAGTAACAAGATTAATGGTGCCCTCGCCAAACGCCGCGTTCAAAAGATTACTAAAAAGAATAACCATTTTTGACAAATTTCGCATGTTATATTTAGAAAATTGTTGTTGCAGGATAAAATTGCCGAACATATCAATATATACAATGTATTTATTTGTACTCGCTTCGTACATTTTAACCGTCAAACTAGCTTGGGGAACTCTGGCGATCTGACTGTGCCTAAAGCTCGTCAAGTAATTTGATAATTTCCGGCAATATGCAATGTAAAATAATATTGTACATATCAGTGGCTGGATCTACAGATAGATTTTGTTTTGGTATGACGAAAGATTAGTATATTTGCCTTGTACATAATCCACCTAGTGGCTCAACAAAGAGACTCGACAAAGATATATTTGATAGCATTGAAAATGGATATAAGTTTATTGACAAAAGATGGGAACATCCTTCTTTTTGGAGATTTCAGTGCCCTAACTGCTGATAAGTCTGATTTTTATCATTCAGGATGATATTCACTTCATGCCAGTTTGAAAAAATTGTTCATTGGATAGAGAGATAAATTGAACAGAAAAAAATCAGACTATCTTATTGATAAAAGAGGAGAAACTTAATTATAGATCTATGCACCAGTATACTCAATGGACGGGTCCTTGAGGATGTGACTACACAATTTTACACTCAACAGCTACTAGTGTAGTAGATTATGTTATAGCATCAGAGGATCTAGTAGATTATGTTATAGCATCAGAGGATCTAGTAGATTATGTTATAGCACCAGAGGATGAGGATCTAGTAGATTATGTTATAGCATCGGAGGATCTAGTAGATTATGTTATAGCGTCGGAGGATCTAGTAGATTATGTTATAGCATCGGAGGATGAGGATCTAGTAGATTATGTTATAGCACCAGAGGATCTAGTAGATTATGTTATAGCACCAGAGGATGAGGATCTAGTAGATTATGTTATAGCATCGGAGGATCTAGTAGATTATGTTATAGCACCAGAGGATGAGGATCTAGTAGATTATGTTATAGCGTCGGAGGATCTAGTAGATTATGTTATAGCATCGGAGGATGAGGATCTAGTAGATTATGTTATAGCATCAGAGGATCTAGTAGATTATGTTATAGCACCAGAGGATAAGGATCTAGTAGATTATGTTATAGCATCAGAGGATCTAGTAGATTATGTTATAGCATCGGAGGATCTAGTAGATTATGTTATAGCATCAGAGGATGAGGATCTAGTAGATTATGTTATAGCGTCGGAGGATCTAGTAGATTATGTTATAGCACCAGAGGATCTAGTAGATTATGTTATAGCATCAGAGGATGAGGATCTAGTAGATTATGTTATAGCATCGGAGGATGAGGATCTAGTAGATTATGTCATAGCATCGGAGGATCTAGTAGATTATGTTATAGCATCAGAGGATCTAGTAGATTATGTTATAGCATTAGAGGATGAGGATCTAGTAGATTATGTTATAGCATCGGAGGATGAGGATCTAGTAGATTATGTTATAGCATCAGAGGATCTAGTAGATTATGTTATAGCATCAGAGGATCTAGTAAATTATGTTATAGCACCAGAGGATGAGGATCTAGTAGATTATGTTATAGCATCGGAGGATGAGGATCTAGTAGATTATGTTATAGCATCAGAGGATCTAGTAGATTATGTTATAGCATCAGAGGATGAGGATCTAGTAGATTATGTTATAGCATCGGAGGATGAGGATCTAGTAGATTATGTTATAGCACCAGAGGATCTAGTAGATTATGTTATAGCATCGGAGGATGAGGATCTAGTAGATTATGTTATAGCATCGGAGGATGAGGATCTAGTAGATTATGTTATAGCATCAGAGGATCTAGTAGATTATGTTATAGCATCAGAGGATCTAGTAGATTATGTTATAGCATCAGAGGATGAGGATCTAGTAGATTATGTTATAGCATCAGAGGATGAGGATCTAGTAGATTATGTTATAGCATCAGAGGATGAGGATCTAGTAGATTATGTTATAGCATCGGAGGATCTGGTAGATTATGTTATAGCATCGGAGGATCTAGTAGATTATGTTATAGCGTCGGAGGATCTAGTAGATTATGTTATAGCATCAGAGGATCTAGTAGGTTATGTTATAGCATCGGAGGATCTAGTAGATTATGTTATAGCACCAGAGGATGAGGATCTAGTAGATTATGTTATAGCATCAGAGGATCTAGTAGATTATGTTATAGCACCAGAGGATCTAGTAGATTATGTTATAGCACCAGAGGATGAGGATCTAGTAGATTATGTTATAGCATCGGAGGATCTAGTAGATTATGTTATAGCATCGGAGGATGAGGATCTAGTAGATTATGTCATAGCGTCGGAGGATCTAGTAGATTATGTTATAGCATCGGAGGATGAGGATCTAGTAGATTATGTTATAGCATCGGAGGATCTAGTAGATTATGTTATAGCATCAGAGGATCTAGTAGATTATGTTATAGCATCAGAGGATGAGGATCTAGTAGATTATGTTATAGCATCGGAGGATGAGGATCTAGTAGATTATGTTATAGCACCAGAGGATGGGGATCTAGTAGATTATGTTATAGCATCGGAGGATGAGGATCTAGTAGATTATGTTATAGCATCGGAGGATGAGGATCTAGTAGATTATGTTATAGCATCAGAGGATCTAGTAGATTATGTTATAGCATCAGAAGATCTAGTAGATTATGTTATAGCGTCAGAGGATCTAGTAGATTATGTTATAGCATCAGAGGATGAGGATCTAGTAGATTATGTTATAGCATCAGAGGATCTAGTAGATTATGTTATAGCATCAGAGGATCTAGTAGATTATGTTATAGCATCAGAGGATGAGGATCTAGTAGATTATGTTATAGCGTCGGAGGATCTAGTAGATTATGTTATAGCGTCAGAGGATCTAGTAGATTATGTTATAGCATCAGAGGATCTAGTAGATTATGTTATAGCATCAGAGGATCTAGTAGATTATGTTATAGCATCAGAGGATCTAGTAGATTATGTTATAGCGTCAGAGGATGAGGATCTAGTAGATTATGTTATAGCGTCAGAGGATCTAGTAGATTATGTTATAGCATCAGAGGATCTAGTAGATTATGTTATAGCATCAGAGGATCTAGTAGATTATGTTATAGCATCGGAGGATGAGGATCTAGTAGATTATGTTATAGCGTCAGAGGATGAGGATCTAGTAGATTATGTTATAGCGTCGGAGGATGAGGATCTAGTAGATTATGTTATAGCGTCGGAGGATGAGGATCTAGTAGATTATGTTATAGCATCGGAGGATCTAGTAGATTATGTTATAGCATCGGAGGATCTAGTAGATTATGTTATAGCATCGGAGGATGAGGATCTAGTAGATTATGTTATAGCATCAGAGGATGAGGATCTAGTAGATTATGTTATAGCATCAGAGGATCTAGTAGATTATGTTATAGCATCAGAGGATGAGGATCTAGTAGATTATGTTATAGCGTCGGAGGATGAGGATCTAGTAGATTATGTTATAGCGTCGGAGGATAAGATTTTAAGGTATGCGACTTCTTGCCAACTTTACCCGATAAAACACTGTAAGGTAGAATGGTCAATATCAGATTTATTAATTCGAAAGTATCTGATAACTGTAGATATAATTATATCCTGCCACACAAAACTTTATATGGGCTGATGATTCACCTAACAAATTTCAAGCTGCATTTGGTACAAATGAGGTGAAAAACAATTAAATTGTTGGATTTTCAAACAAAGAGTATCAATAGTGTGAACTACATTGTTGACGGAGCAGTAGCAGAATTGGAAAACATTTTATTTTACACAACAAACATTTCTCTGATAAGAAAAAGAATTTTCAAAATGCCAAACTTGTAAACCAAAACACAAATAGTGGTTTAGTCTGGATTTAAAGAAATCTGGTATAAGTTTACTGACTTAATGACAAGAAGTATTCAAAATATCTAAAAGACACTTCAATTAAAAACCACAATTTTTAATTATACAGAGAATATAAAAAAGTTACAACATCTGAAATCTAGGCAAAATAGCCAATCAATCCTGAATTAATTGGAGACACTTTATGACAGTGATTCAAAAGCATATTGGAGTCTAGTTAATGATCTTAGAAAGAAAACAAAGCGATAAAAAATGCTGCTGTTGATCCATTAACATGGGTATCCAATTTTAGAAATCTGAATATACTGAAAGACAAATTTAAAGAATGGCTTAAAGAACTTGAGACCTTACTTGACACTGGAGAAATAAAAATAATGATTTAGACAATTTTTTTAGTCGAAAGGAAATTTCAGAAGCAATTTAAAATCAAAATACATTAAATTACCTGGATTAGACAACCTATCTACTAATAATACGCTGAAAAGTGGTCAAGTATCACTACTCCAAAGTCTACAAAAACTATTTAATGCTTGTCTATCTAGTCGAATATATCCATTGCAGTAGGCCAATGGGTTCATAGTGAAATTCATAAATCTGAGGCTATTTCGAATCCAAATAGTTATAGAGGTACCACTGTAACAAGTGTCATAGGGAAACAATTCAACAGTATTCTGAATAACAGACTAGATAACTATCTCACAAAAAAAAAAAAAAAAAAATCATTCACAGGTTTAGAAGGAAGACCAGGACAACATATTTATTATTAAATGTACAATAGATGAATACAGTGTGTTGTAAAACAAATGAGGGAAAGGTAAATGTCTTCTTTGTTGATTTCCAAAAGCATTTGACACTGTAATATACATAAATGACTCAAGTTGAAACTTTTAGATATTGTTATAGGGTCTTTATTCTATCACAATATCAAGCAAACATTGTTTTGTATGCATGAACTTAGCGAGTCGCATGTAGAGATAAAAAGGAACATAACAAAGTCATTTGCTAATTGTTTGGGGGTAAAACAAGGACACGACATAAATGATTTACCAAAATATCCTACAGATTCCCCAGGGCCTCTCATGCTAAATAATAAACCACTTACCTGTCTATTGTATGCTGTGATATGGTACTATTACATGTATCTACATCTGCAAATGGTCTTCAAACCAAGTTAAATACCCTGGGAAATATTGTAATGATTGGTGTCTTACATTGTATCCTAGTAAAACAAAAAAAAATGATTTTCAACAAAGCGGGCAGACACATTCACAAACATTTGTATATCAGGACAATGAGTTACAGTGGGTACAACACTATAAATGCTTTGATTTACACTTTTATGCGCCAGGTATATTCTCCTTGGCTCAAAATGAATGAAATAAGAAGGCTTTTAAAGCATTCTTTTTAACCTGCAGAAAGATTTCTTATCTTTAAAACCGAACATTAAAACATGTATGCATGTTTTCTATCACTCTATTAAACCAATACTGCTGTATGACTGTGAGATCTTGGGAACCTTCAATTGCTTACGAGCCAAATTCAAGAAGGGTGTCCAAACACCATTAGATAAAATATATCCAGACTTGGCATGTGAAAAACTGCATACCAAATCAGTTACTTGGTGTTCATAAGAAAGCTACAAACTTTGCAGTACTTTCAGAACTTGGAAGATTTCCACTACAATTTGACATTATCAAAGCCATGACAATTTATTTGCTATGATAAGAACATCTTCAGGAAGATTTCTCTTTATCAGACAATCCCCATGAACACTCTAAAACCTTATACACTAAGTAAAAATCATCATGGTACATTGTTTGTATGGATCTATTAAAATTATCCTTCAGAATGTCATAGATCTACATAAAAAATACATTGCCACCAAATAAAACTAAGCAAAAATTTGTTAAAAGACCATTGAGAAATGTATGCATTCAAAACAGGAAAAATGATGCAACAAGGAATTCTGATGGGAAGCTGAGAATCTTTTTTTTTAATTCAAATCTAATTTTGAGTATGACAAGTATGACAACAGTAAGTTTTAGTTCAGGAGAAGTATCTGTAAATTCAGAATGTCGTCACACTATAATATAAAATAAAAAGAACAAGTTTGCAATCCTCTGTTGTCAAGATTTTTAACTTTGTAATTTCTGATCAACCAATGTTCAGATGTGTAGGCCTCTTCTTATACATCAAGTTCACAATGTTTGTTTCCTGTTTCTAAATTTCTGAATGAACATTAACATTCAATATTTTTTCAATAATGATTCAATAATTTATTCTGAATTAATATGTCATATCTAGAAATAGAGAGAGACCAGGGTATTCCCGCACACCTGTCACAAGATTGAAGATGAAATTCACTTGTGTTTTCAAGTGTTCTAGGCAAAATGAGGAGCGAAAAAATTATTACATACAATAACAGACAAGTGCTCAAACTTTGCTATTCTAAATATTAAACAAAAATGTGTTTGGTTGATGTCATATGAAAATACAGGAATACTGAAAAATTGGGAGAATTTTATTGCGATATATGACAACTATTGAATTTTTTTAAATTTCAAAAAAAAAAAATAAATAAAAAAAAAATAAATAAATAAAAAATTTACCCGCCTGTCCATTGATAGTACGGAGATATTTTTCAATCTGGCTAACTGTATGTATTTTCTCTTTCAATATGAATAAAGATATTTCACGTCTTGTAAGTCTGCGAGGACATAAGGAGGAATGCAATGTTATAGATCGGTGATATACATATTTATCCTTAAACACTGTCTCTCGATGTCCCCTGAGGACAGACAATACAACCAACCAATCGGTAGACATAGATTTATACTTTATTACATGTCTTGTTGGTGTACATTGGACATTAGAATGAATGCAATGATTCTGACGAATCATGCATATCCTAGAGCACCGTTCCTTGGTGCCCACTGTGGACAGACAATACTCAATGTCACACACATGTACCTGTTGGTCTACATTGGACACGAGGAGGAATGCAATAATTCTAATGAATAATGCATATCCTAGAGCACCGTCATTTGGTGCCTACTGTGGACTGACAATACTCAATGTCACATACCTGTTGGTCTACATTGGACACGAGGAGGAATGCAATAATTCTAATGAATAATGCATATCCTAGAGCACCGTCCCTTGGTACCCACTGTGGACTGACAAACTCAATGTCACATACCTGTTGGTCTACATTGGACACGAGGAGGAATGCAATAATTCTAATGAATAATGCATATCCTAGAGCACCATCTCTTGGTGCCCACTGTGGACCGACAATACTCAATGTCACACAGCTTGAAATACTTAGGTTTACTGTTCCTATTTCAAAATGTCTTGTTTTATATTATGAGCGAATGTAATTTTTCGGTCGACATAGGACATGAGAAGGAATGCAATGATTCTAATGAATCATGCACATGTATATCCTAGAGCACTGTCCCTTTGTGTCCATTGTGGACCGACAATACTATCACAAAAGTCCTTGGATTAAACAAGGAAAGCAATTATGACCATCCAAGACAGCTAGAATTCTGCCCCTTGTCACTGGACAAATTTGATATTGGATAATTTTAAACTTCGTTCTCTCAACTTTAAACACCTATTTCTCAATTGTAAGAGTAACCAAGGGAACCAAGATTATAGCGGAAATCAAAAGAATGTAACCCATGGACAAAGACCAGACATAGGAATCAGATACACACAACAAAGAACACTAAATAACCAAACATAATACATACGAAGTAACTATGAGCAACTCGGACTCCACTAAAAACTAGGAGCACGGACCAGGTACACCGGTAGGGTAAGCGTCCTCTGCTTTTCTAGAAACACCAGTAAGACATTTCATCTCGCCTGGACTATAAATATACAAAAGGTGCATGCATTGTGCTACATTAATACCATATGTTATGTCTCAATATTGTATTATTGTATGATGTCATATTACGTCTTCTGCTGATGGATATTAATGTTGAATGTAAATGGCGTGAGGGACCATGATTGAATTGATAAAAATTTGGATATTGATTTTTAAAAAATAGAATTTTCCGAACAATAAAGTGTTAAAGATATCATTTAAATGATATCATCCTAAAAGAATAGTTTTAGGATGATGTCATACCGCCCACTCCCCTCCCCCGGAAAAAAATAAAAAAAAATAAATAAACAAACACAAACAAACAGTCAAACAAAAAAAAAGAAATATGGAGATGTTCTTTAACTTTTTTTTAGAATTTAGCAGGGACGTAATCAGAATTTCAGGTTACAGGGCGTTACAGAGAGGTGGGTACGCCGGATACGTCCCTGTATATATTCGGAGCCATTGGAAAATGACAATTTACGTCATCCCACCGTGACTACGTCAGACGTTAAAAACACATGGAGGTAACAGTAATGCCAGTGTATGTTAGTGTAATTATTTCATGTATTGTGGGAACAAATCCTGTGGGTAAGTACAAATGTACATTAATGTTACACTTGCACATTGTTGTACAAATATAGTCGTATCAGTAACTGATACATTAGCCTACATGTATATACTACTCGGGTTATTTCCCGATCAGGTGCGACACGTTCCGATTTTATTGAATGCCACACATATGTAACTATAGGGTGGATGTTTTCTAACAGTCTTTGTAAGAATCGTGCAAATTCCGTAATATGTGATACACCCTGAAAAAGGCTACACATCTTTATTATTGTTGTTAAGTTGTATTCATTCCAATCTGTATGGCAAGCCAAAGTGGACAAAAATGGGTGTTTTCTAATATTAAAAAAATATTTTTCAATACTACTTATTTATTTTTTATATTACGAATTTAATATCTAATATTACAAAACCCTTTTTAATATTAAAAAAAATCATTTTTTGATATTTAAAATTCAATTGAATTTCTAATATTAAAAAAAAACAATTTTTAATTTAGAAATTGATTTTCTAATATTAGAAAATGGATTTGTTGTATTAATTTTAAATTTTTTAATATTAAAATAATCATTTTGTAATATCAAAAAATATGACTGACTTTGAAATATTGCAAAGGGGTTTTTTTAATATTAGAAATTCATTTTCTAATATCACAAATTCATTTTCTAGTATAACAAATTTATTTTCTAATATTACAAATTCAATTTGTAATATTACTAAATTTGTGATATTTTTTGTAATATAATTACTAAATCAGGAATTTGTAATGTTAGGAAATGAATTTTTAATATTACAAAATGAATTTCTTATTATTAAAAAATATATTGCAAAAATATTCAAAAATGATTTTGTAATATAAAAAATGTATGTTTTCTAATATTACAAAATAAGTGTTTTCTAAATATTTTTTCAATATTACAAATTTATTTTCTAATATTACACAATTATTTTCTAATATTACACATTTAAATCTAATATTGCAGATTCAATTTGTAACATCATAAAATGTGTGATATTTCATCATATTACTAAATCAGAAATTTGTAATATTTAGAACATATTTTTTAATATTACAAAATGAATTTCTAATATTTCAAATTAGGTGTTTTTGAATATTAAAAAAAAATGATTTTTAGATATAACAATTTTGTTCTTATATCACAAAAACCTTTTTTTTTAATATTACAAATTTATTTTCTAATATTAGGAAATGGATTTGTTGTATTAGAAAATAATTTTATAATATTGAAAAAATTGACTGTTTTATGATCGTCATCATGAACTGTTATGGTGTATCCAACTGCCCCATGAAAACTGATTTGTTCAACGTGTCATGATAGTTTTCCTTTCCTCTTTCGTCTACCCCGGACTTGACTTTTTATGATCAACTCGGCGGGTGTTTCTAGAAAAGCAGAGGACGCTTACCCTACCGGTTCACCTGGTCCATGCTCCCAGTTTTCAGTGGAGTCCGAGTTGCTTATTTGCTTTTGTTGCTTTATGTGTATGATTTTGGTTGCTTTGTATTCTTTGTTGTGTGTGTCTGTTATCTGGTCTTTGTCCCTGGATTGCATTCTTTTGATAACCGCTATAACCTTGGTTCCCTTATTAATAATATTCCATGGAATATCTTTCTGCCTTTATCGTAAGTCTTTACTACTGCCCCAGAGCATTTCATGTTCGATTTTATATCTATTCCAAGGTAAGTTTTTGAGTTTGTAACTTTTATTTGCTCTGATCATAATCTCCACATGAAAGGATAATCGGTGATCGTACGTGCACTTCGTAGTATTAGAATGACTGCTGAATTAAAATAGCCATTCGTGAGAATAGTTATATCAAATGTCAACCAGATTCTGTAAAGCCATAGGACTAACAGCCAATAATGCAATGTCATCTGAAAACGCCGGTTACCAGAATTAATGTCTTCGCGATCTTTAGGCCGTGGCTAGACGCTCCAAGCCGATTCAATAGTTCGCCAATATATAGTTTATATAAAAAAGGCAGACAATACACCACCTTGTCGTACAGCTTTGTCAACTGGAAACATGCACGATGATATGATCCCATTTAGTAAAACGGCACTCTGCATATCCATAATAGTAGTAATTTGATTCCAAGAGATATTAGTGTCTGTATCAGTCCCTCGTGACATACAGTGTCAAACGTACGTTTAATGCCAAGAAATGCACAAAATACCTTACTTTTGAGTTCTATGGCACTCCTAGTCGATTTTGACATGGTGAAGTATGTAGATAAATAGTTTAATGATTTTGTGAACCTTGTTGTTGGTTTTTGGGAACTTGAGTGAACATGTATTAACCAATTTCTTGATTCTAGAGGAGATAACCTTTTCGAAAAGTTTATACAATGAACACAAGAGAGCTATCGGTCTGTATGATGTTGCATAACCCATAGTTTTTTAAACAGTTAATAAGTGTTCAATGTTTTATTAAATCTATCATTTATACATATATACAAACATATCAAATAGAAGAGAGAAGTGGCCACTACATCTAGGTAAACTTATACTGAACTTAACTAAGACTAGAACTGGTCTCTCTACAACTAAATCTAAACTACACTCTACATAACTATAATCTAATAGATACTCAGTTCTCTCTATATGTAATTAATTAACTTATTAACTGTAAGGCGGATCGTATATATGGAAGTGTATAAGGGTAATAAATTACGATTATTTTTGGTATATGTTGAATTATCTCATGTTGATGAGAAAGTTATAACTTGTATTATCTTACATTAAATAAATTGACGTATTCAATTGAAATTTACAAAAAAAGCACATATGCAATCTGACTTACACTGTTTAATTCATACTTCTACTGAGGAAGATTCCGACACAAATTAAGTCGCAATACAGAAACTGATGACACTTTAGATAAGGTATTTAATATTTTTTTATATTAATATACATGTAACATAGTTAACATACCATTTTATTTCGGATACGGCGATTAATCTAAACTGTTTGTTTGTTTGTTTGTTAAGGATTAACGTCCGAGCAGCAATATTTCAGCTATATTCAGACGATGAACATGAAATTGATGATAAAATGAACATGAAATGGGGATGAAATGAAAAAGGGATGGGACACAAGGACAATGGGGTCGACAAATTTAGATTGCCACTGGAAATAGGGAGAGGTGGGTAAGGTCGGGCAATTTAGCCTCCTGTGGTGGAGCCCTATGGTTCCTACTCCGGGAGAATACCACAGTAGGGTTCTTTAACGTGCAAGGAACGTGGCATCTTTCCCAACACGATGCACCACTATGGTTTGCGGTCAGGTTTTCCGTATTATAGCCTGACAACCCCAGCATGCAACACGCCAGGGGTACCCCATTCCACCACCAGGGGCACACATCCCAGTTGCTCTGTGGGCAGAGCGCTCTAGCCCCCAGCTAGAGTTCTGAGCACTATTTAGTCGCCTATTACGACAAGCTTAGCGCTGCTGCAGGCCTATTCTTTTAACACCCGGACTTGCACGGGGCTAATCTAAATTGAAATGTAGAGATTAAGTGTACAATCGTTAAAAAATATGTGGACTTCTGCGAAAATTTAGATAGATATAATTTTAACATGCTTAACATAGGCTGACATCATTAGATTAAATATATAAATGAAATAAACGTAAGGCAACGTCGTACACGTATTTTCTGTTGAGCCGCGTGAAGTGGGTACCTATAAGCTGCGAAACGAAATAAAAAAAAAAACGGAACTATTCCAGACGTGACAAAACAAGATAAAAAATAAAAAAAAAATAAAAGAATACCCTTAACTATAGTTTGCACTTAAAAGACGCCCTGCTTTGATATAAAAATGAATAACGATTATATTTTGTGCCTATATAAATAAACTCGGTTAAATAATAACAGGATATGGAGTAAGAAATTATTTTGATTGAAAAAAAAACTTTGACAAGTTAAGCTTTTGTAGATATAGAACTCTGTTTTAAACTAATATTTTCAGTCGTAATTTAGAACTTCCGATGGGTTAGAATAAATTCAGCACTGTGCCGTAAGATATGACCTTTTCCATGCAGTTGCAGATCCGGGGTAAAATTGACGTGACACAGAATGGTAAATAATCTACCAGCATCCCCTCTTTTTCTGAGGGAACCCGGTTGGCACTCCTCCTTTTAAAAGTGTCTGGATCCATCTAACTGTTTTTACTTAATTCTAAAATCAAATTCATTTGGTCTTGTAAATCATTAAGAGGCTGTCCATATAAAAAACAGGCTGATCCAATGATATGAGTGGCATAGAGTAAATTTTATCACACTGATTTATTTGTTCCAATGTAATGTATACAACACGTCAGAATGAATTTCAATGCTTTCTATTTTTTTTCTTTAATCGTTGCAGTTAATCAAAACTAACATTCAACTTTGAGAAAGGACACATTTGTGATATGAAAAAGGTGAATATATATATATATAGAGAAAGGTCTGAAAAATTCCCAACGATGTTAGAACTGTCAAATTTGCGATGCAAATTTTTGGTCGCTCCCTCCGCGGGACTCGAACTCGTACCGTTGTGACATCTATGGCAACACCGCCTGCACTAAGTCCAGCGCCCTAGACCACTCGGCCAGCTAGGCAATATAAAAATATAGCTTTCGCTGGCCGGGTCATTCCTCCTCGTAGGATTAATCTAGGGCTGTAACTTAGTACACGATGTATGGTAGTACGGGACAGTTCATTTTAGATGTTATTATGTAGGATAGAGGATCAAATTAATGATGCATGTCACAACAAATCAATATTATACAAACGTCTCAGAATGTGACGACTCTATTCGCTACACTGCTCCATCGGATCAAATGGATACAGGGAAGATACATAAATATATATGGACATTCGAAAGAGTAATAAAGGGAACCATGAATATAGCGGTAATCAAAAGAATGTAATCCAGGGACAAAGACCAGACATGGAAAACAGACATACACAACAAAGAACATAAAGTAACTAAAATCATACGTACAAAGTAACAAAAGCAAATGAGCAACTCGGACTCCACTGAAAACTGGGAGCATGGACCAAGCGCACCGGTAGGGCAAGCATCCTCTGCTTTTCTAGTAATAACCGCCGAGCTGCTCATAAAAAAGTCAAGTCCGTAGTTGAAAGAGGAAAGGAAAACTATGACACGTTGAACAAATCAGTTTTCATGCCGCAGATGGATACACCGTAACGATCCAGGAGTTCATATTGACGACCATAAAACTTCTGTAGTGATGACTTCAATCTTGTAACAAGAAAAACCTGTTCCAGAAGCATATTTGGATTGTTTAAAGATAATACGTCATCTATATAGCGGAAACATAGATTAAAGGATCAAGCTAAACGATATTCTTTCTTTCGGATCAGATCAGCTATAAAGTCAACCTCATAAGATTGAAGGAATAGGTCAGCAAGTAGAAGAGCACAATTTGTTCCCATTGGAATGCCGACCGTTTGTTGAAAAACGCGCTCACCACACTGTACAAATATGCTGTCGATTAAAAATTGCAGCATTTTGTAAACATCTTCTGTATATTTGGAAGATGATTTGGAATTATTTTTTACAAAGTATGAGGAATCTCTACCAAGAGCTATATATTTGTATCTAGGTGTACCATCTTTTTTGGAAAAATAACGATGTATAATGTTTTTAAGTCTAGATTGTAACTGAGTATGGGGAACAGAAATATACAGTGCTGAAAAATCATAGGTTTTAATGCTATTATATTATTACAATTGTTGTGGTAGGACTGCAGACCCTCTTTGACAGCTGTGAGGATAGAAGTCAAAAGTTTTGGAAGAGGTTTGGTGGTACATTTTGAAGATCCAGCTGTGTAACGTTGTTTGTATGGATTCTTGTGGAGATTAGGAATCCAGTACATAGACGGAAAATCACAATCATCGTCCTTGGTAGAGAGACCAAAAGAGGATAGCACATATTTATGGTTGTCCACAATCTCTTCTTTGGAGAGTGTGGTAGCAGTATAGGTCTTATCACTGCTATTATTTTCTACGTCCACCTCTGATAATAAACATTGGATGTAAAACGTTTTCAAACCATGTTCTAACTTCCTTTTCATATTGACAAACGAACGGAAAATTACCCCAATGAATCATTCTGGAATCATTAAAATTGAATATCCTGCTATTATGATTAATCACAGGTCGGTGATATTAGTTACAGTGTATCTTGTGGATATATTACGATTTCTGACGAGAATGGGGGAACTCTTTTCGCCGAGCTCTGGGGCTTGATGCCAATAAAATGCTGTATTGGGCTTTGAGTTTGACTGTCGAGAACCGGGAATTGTAGCTCACTGCGTTCAGTCGACTGTCCTATGCAATATTAATTAAGTTCCAAATGCTTTTATTTTCCAAAGTATAAACAGAAATATAAAGTACAAGAAGTTTACAAAAACATGTCTGTTCACTATGGAAGTTCCAGCCGGAGTCCCTAAACAAGTAATGATACTAGTTTAAATAGAGATTCTATGTTGCCAAGCAAATGAAATTTGTTTTGGTCAATTTGTCATTAGAAATGTGTAATGGAACATCCAGATATAGGACATATTGACCATTTAAATAGAAAAAAAATGCATAATGTTTAAAGTTCCATATCTTCAGCATATGAGAGTATACATATGACAATTTACTTAGCAAGCTTAACCTTGATAACAGTAATAAATGAAATGACCTAATACATGTAGATATAGATTTACTTCGGATTAAAAGAACCACAATCTGTGTCTAACAATATGCACATGGGAATATTATTCATTTGCCTTCGTCAGAAGTGATAAAAACATAAAAGAATCGGCCTTTAAATCCGAATATAGAAGTCTTATTGCGGTTGCTGAACAATAATAAAATAAAATAGTATTTCGTAAAATTGTAAGAAGGGCACTAAATCTTGAAATAAAAAAGAAAACAGGAAAATGCCACTCTCTTCATGCAGTGAATCATAACAGCAGGAAATTTAAGTTGTATGTGTATATGCCTTCTAAATGATAAATATGTCATGGGGTCATATTAGTTTACTCCTGTCCATTCGTTCGCACTTTGAAAAGAAAGTTAGTACATGGTCTTTATTTCTACCTAAAAATTACAATTCTGGAGCTTCATATGTGGTTGAAAACCGATTTCATCATTGGGAATGTTCATATAAAAACTGTTGATATTTACATGATAAAATGAATAGATTTCGGATTTGTGTAAAAAATATACAGAGATGGATTAAAAGTGGATGTAATTCGTGTTATAAAGATATATTTTTTTATGATTATTTTTATGCGTTTTGGTTTTTTTTTCAAAAGATTAGGTCGGTTTTCGTCTTTTATGAATAGTTTTACTTCATTTAATTTTTAGGCCGTAGATTTACAGCTCGTTTTATTGTTCGTTTTTTTCCAATTTCGTTTCGCAGCTTATAGGTACCCACTTCACGCGACTCGACAGATTAATACGTGTACGATGTTGCCTTACGTTCATTTCATTTATATATTTAATCTATCTGAATTTTCGCAGGTCCATATATTTTTTAACGATTGTACACTTAATCGTTACATTTCAATTTAGATTAATCGCCGTATCTGAAAGAAAATGGCATGTTAACTCAGTTAAATTAACATAAAAATATTAAATACCTTATCTATCTAAAGTGTCACCAATTTCTTTATTGCACTTAATTTATGTCAGACTCTTCCTCAGTAGAAGTATGAATTAAACAATGTAAGTCAGATTGCATACGTGCATTTTTGTAAGTTTTAATTGAATGTTGATTTATTTATTGTTCGATAATACAGTTAAAACTTTCTTATCAACATGAGATAATTCAACATATACCAAAAATAATCGTAATTTATGACCCTCATACACTTCCACAGCAGGTTTATTAAAGGTACATTTATAGTACTTTAGATTGTTACCCAGAGTTACCTTGAACCATCTGTCTACAAACGCGAGGTAAATGTATGGCAAGCCAAAGTGGATAAAAATTTGTATTTTCTAATATCAAAAAAATATTTTTTGATATTACAAATGTCGCCGGAAATTATGCTCACCATTAGATTATGTTGGGCAAGGCGAAAATAAGTATAATTGCCAGTTGTCAACGATGATATTTAATTCTGCAATAAAGGACACGAATTATAAATGGAATGAAAACAATGAATAATATATGAAATATTCCGCCGTTAAATTCAAATATCAATTATTTTACAAAGATTATTACAATTGACTAACCTGCAATAAAGGATGTCGATAAGACAATCCACTCTGGTGAAAGTCGAAGTGCAGAATGACAATTTAATAAAAGAAAAGTAAAGTCCGTGCAGCGGGAACCTGTTAGCGAAGAGCGGTCCAGTCAACCGTCACATGATGATTACAATAACAATGATTATGATTATGAGATGAAGATGGAATGTATAGGAATATACTCAAAAGTAAATAAGATAATAAACGAAAGTACCTTTAGGTATTAAATAAATGTATAACAACCTAAATATAACAACCAAAAATATACCAAAATATATATAAATATTTATACTGTGACACAAATTAGATTTTTTTATACAAAACACTTTTAAATATTAAAAATCATTTTCTAATATTAAAAATCGATTGAATTCCGAATTAAAAAAAACGATTTTTTAATATTATAAATTGATTTTCTAATATTAGAAAGTGGATTTGTTGTATTCAATTACGATTTTTTAATATTAGAAAATCATTTTGTAATATTAAAAAAATGTGACTGATTATGCAATATTGCAAAGTGATTTTCTAATATTACAAATTCATTTTCTAATATTAAAAATTCAATTTGTAATATTACAAAATATGTGATGTTTTATAATATTACTAAATCAGGAATTTGTAATTTTAGAAAATGAATTTTTAATATTAGAAAATGAATTTTTAATATTACTAAATGAATTTCTAATATCAAAAAGTCTTTTTTAATATTAAAAAAATGATTTTGTAATATTAAAAAATCATTTTCTATTACAAAATATTGACTTTTGTCCACTTTCGCCTGCCATATAATTGTGATTAGTAACCTTAAAAGACAAAAAAAAATTATTTTCGTTTTGATTGGACACATCACGTACCACTTGCTCCCCGACATATCCCGACACTTTCTGATTGTACTGACGTGATATATTAGCAAACTATCTAGACGAATTTTACGCCGTCTGGTGGAGACTGGTTTACGGTTTTATACTACTAGACAAAAAAGGATATCAGACTCGAAGGCTAGAAGAACAGTAATAATTACGTGGAAATACGTCTGCGAATAGTAAAATATCGTAAATATCGAAAAAAAACTCTGTAATATATGTATCATTCAAAAAATCCTGTTAGTAATGGAATCAAGTTTCTGTTCAGTTGGATAACCGGAAGTGAGTTTTAGGCACAAAATGTGATTAACCTTAATTAATGACCTTTCGCGACGTTAGGACTATTTTGTGTCTTGTGTCGATCAGAAAAATGACATAAGAAATGACAATGTAATATAAAGGTTACTGTATCAAGTGCAAATGTAGGAACGGAAGTGTACAGTTTTGCTGTAGGCCCTATATCGCACAAATTTGTCTATAACATGTATATTTCGTAGTCATGTCAGTTTCGTGTAGATACTTTCGAAGAAATCACAAAACTGAAATTCATTTTGGATTCGTGAACGCTTCAAAAATACGAATTGTTTGTTAATTTTTAGATCAATCTTTCAACACAAATTAAGGGGGTTCAGATCTCCCGGAAACCAAATCTTTGACCGCCGCTGTTGACACTAACATAAGTTCTAAAGGATGTGCCCACTTTGCAATGAGTTATGACAAATTCTTTACAGGATCACTGACTAGGATCATTAATTAAGGTTAGGTTAGTTAGAAATAACTCGACTTATACCCTGATGAAAAGGATACATCGTTGTTTTTAGGTTACAGACCACCAATTCAACCAATGAGCATTTGGAACGTTCGCAAAAATAGTCCTACGCAGAAATTACCCCTGTTCCTCATAGTGCTGTGAAAAAAGTTCTCATCTCATTTAAAAAAATTAAACAGTTTCTGAAAGGAAAAACATTTCTGTACATTTTATAGGTGCATTTTGCTTCTTGTGGTGTGAAGCCTAATCTCCATAATGATTTCTAAATATACCCCTATCTTGTGAAAACACTGGGATTTCCCATGCTATTTATAGACACTTCACTTCCGGTAACCAGTACTGCACTGCAAGTCTGCTAACCCCACATGCCATTCTGAGGATTGTGAGCTGACATATGTAGAATCATGCTGATATATAGTCCTCTGCAGGTTAAAGTTATGGTAAAGTCCAGAGAAGCCGTTGAATATTGTGAAATTAGCATAGAAGCCTATGGGAAGTGGAATTAGTGGTTTTTAGCCTTTATCATTCCAGTTTCCGAAATATGGACAAAAGTAGGAGAATTATATCTACACTACACGTCGGACTATTACATGTGTGATAAAGCACAGGTATAAATTTCTGAATTCAAATACTCTGAATTAGGATTTCTTTAAAGACTGGTCTAGAACTGTGAGACTCTTTCTAAGTAACTTTGAACTTGACGCTGATGTATGTTCAGAACATATAGTTAAAATAACGCCACAAAAATTGACATTCAAATTGTGACATTTTTGTGATTATTAGGCCCCAAATCGGTGGTTGCTAAGGAGTGGTTGTTGCTATGGTAACGGTGTAAACATTTTTCATTTTTCCATTTTATTAATTGTTTTTCTGATATATCAAACTGATTAAAAGTCAATTTGGATAAAATATCTGACACTAATAAATCACTTCCAGTGAAAATTGCATGATTCTTAGGCGGACTGCTACTTAAAAAGATATTGTGCATGACTTTCGTATTCGGGAATGGATGTGCTAGCCAAGGTCTGACGTTCAAGGATATCCTATTGGCCGGAACAAGTACATTTTTAGTACAATCACCACTGAGAGTTCAGTGAAAGCTAACTTTTTCGGGTTTCTTGTTCAACATGCATTGAATTAAAACATAACATAATTTTCGAATTTGGCTATGTAAAATTTTCGTCAATTTTACTCGATAGGATAAGGGAACTAAAATGTTAACGTCATAATCTGCTAGTCTGTTGTGTAAAGCTCAGACCTCTATGATGTGTCCATCTTCACGAATACCTTTTGTATATACTTGTCGTTGCCTTGGTGATATTCAAGTTCCTGTGGTCAGTTTTCATTGATTTAAGCGTTTAATGTTGAGTACTGTAGAAGGCAATAAACCACACGCTATTATTTTTTTTTGTATTTAAGAGTTTAACACAAGTTGTCAATAACAGGACCGCTGGTTAAATATTGCGATATTGTTATATTGTATATGAACAGATATTGACGCACCCAAATATTGTACAAAAAGCGGAGATTTTGTTTCGGAACACTTTGATCTTGTCTCAACATTTTAAAACTTAAAAAAGAGTAATTGTACAGCTTAATTTGGCTTTTTGTAGTTTCATAAATATCACATTTTAACAAGAAAAAAATGACCTTTAAATTTACGGCTGGCGACCTTTGAGACCAGGTTGACACGGATAATTTAAGAAATTAAGGTCGACTGAATTGGATAGTTTACCTTTCTGACAGACTTGAGTGTGTTTTGGAATATAAAACATATCTATCAATAAACAAAATCTGCTCGTTGACTGTTTATGTAACAATGTGAATATACCCTATTAAAGATTAAAAACAATCATAAACTCCAACAAAAATAGACAAAACTCCGTTGTTAGTTACAGCTATTATTCATATTGAAGGACATCTGTTATGCCCTTGGTGGTACTATGGCAGAGTTTCGCAGTACTGAAGAAATGGATAATGCTTATACGTTCGTTACAGGTATGTTTCGTCCCATTTCAGGACAGAGCTGCAGTAGGTGCATCACCGGCGTAGGGAGTTCTCATATAAAACTTGTACGTTTTTGCGGAACTTGTCGAAACTACATGTACGCGGATTTTTTAACTGTGCTAGGCTTGAACAGTTATGCTTCTTGTACATCTTAGCTACAATTATCATAACAAAAGTTTTATTGTCATCATGACGTGTCGGATTGTTATGGTGTATCCAACTGCACATTGCGAACAGATTTATCCACCGTGTCAAAATTTTCCTCCTTCGTCTACACCGGAGTTGACATAATGAGCAGCTCTAGAAAAGCAGAGGATGGCTTACCCTTTCGGTGCATCTCCTTTTTAGTGGTGTCTTGATTGCTTAGTTTATCTAACCGCTACTACTTATATTTAACAGGCATGATCATCGAAGCGCTTGTGATTTACATGATCATCGAAGCGCTTGTGATTTACATGATCATCGAAGCGCTTGTGATTTACATAAAATATCTGTGGCACAAGCATAGCCACATATTGTTGATGTACTGACGGCAAGTGTGAAACTGAATACACTCGACGCCTACAACGATGTGTGTATACTGTGGAAGTATTTTAGTTTCTGGACACCAACTTTAGTAAATTATGCAGTTTGTGGATTCTTGAATTCGTTCTTTTAAGGTTTTCAGTATATCTCAATTTTGTTGGGAACCAAATTTCGTGGTTTGGCCTACATTGTACCCACGAAAACCACAAAAATTGGTACCCCACGAACAATAGACAAAGTTTTGTTCACAGTATACCTGCTATATCCTACAGATCGAGGTTACATACACTATATTTTACGTATTTGAAAAAAAAGTTTTATTGTTCATAAAGTATGTTTGAGAATTTCGACCTACTAAGTAAAATATAGTCAAATGGAATCTTGTTTATGTTAGTTTGCGACCCAAATCATATTGATATATTTTTTTTTGAAGATAGCGCCTTTGTCGGATTAGATTATGTGAATGGTAGATACTTGTGGAAGGTAACCGGAAGAGAAATAGAGCCTAACTTATGGGCTCCTCGTGAGCCGCGAGGTGACCCATGTGTCCAATTGTGGCTACGAGATTATGGATTGGATGACCAATATTTTGGAAGTTATAAGCGAGTTCTATGTGAAAAGGTACACAAATTTTATTTTCGAATGATTCATGAATACGACATATAAAATAGAGAATATATAAAGAAGAAAAAAAAAACAATTTATGGTAACAAAAAGCTGACCCAAAGGTCAAAATTTGGCAACTTAAGGTTTTGTTATTTAGAATGTGAAAGAAAACAATGAAAGTCTTTTTATGATGATGGATACTGTAGCAGAAATTGTCTAACTGTAAAAATAATCATTCTAGATGTTTTTTTTTGCTGAATACAGACGGTCGGACGGACATTGATGTACCACAATATGTCCAAAATTTAAAACAGGTGTTTGTCATTACATTTTTTTAGCATTTTGAAATTTTGTCTATTTGACAAGGAGACATACTAAAGCCTCCGGGTCACAAACCTCCATGTATAGCACGCTGTAAAAAGCTTTGCAGGTTTTTCATAATCAGTGTTTACAGCCAAGAAAAATCTATGATAAAAAAGAACGAATATGAAGAAACATAACAAACATCATGCAGCATCTAACCAATATGTAAATATAAAATATTAAATACTTTCAAAGCAGGGGCGGATCCAGAATTTTAGATTAGGGGCGCACAGTTAAATTTTTTAGGTTAAATTTTTGAAATATTCTTCTAGAATGGGTGCAATGAAGATATCTTTTGTGGTAAAACTAGCGAGAAATTGAAGTTTCAACCTAAAACCGCCTAAATCTACCCCTGACAACTCACGCTTTGCAAATTTTAGGGGGGCACGCCCGCCCCGCCCCGCCTGAATCCGCCACTGCAGATATCACCAAGAGGTCTTCAGCAAGATTAAACACACCTATATGCAAGCTTTGGAAGGCCCCGACATAAAAAAGTAACTAGATATCATTGAGATGGGAGCCATCTCTGCGAGCCCCGCTGTCAATAACATGTGGTAAATAAGCTGATATGACCTAGGAAGTTGTACAAACATTATGACATACACTCTGGTGTTTGTTAATATACATATCAAACTTTGAAATCATAACGGTTCTCAAGGTATAGAGCGGACAAGATCTTTACAAGAGGACATGGAGTTGTCAACTGAAACCCAAAGTGTTTTTACCTTTACCTTTGACCTAGAAAGTTGTACACACATTATGACACACCCTCTGGTGTTGCTTAATATACGCGTCAAGTATAAACTTTGAAATCATAACGGTTCTCAAGATATAGAGTGGACACGATGTTTACCACACGACATGGGGTTGTCAACTGAAACCAAAGTTTTTATTTACCTTGACCTTTGACCTAGGAAGTTGTACATACATTGTGACACACCCTCTGGTGTTGATTAACATACATGTTAAGTATAAAGTATGAAATCATAACGGTTCTCTAGATATAGAGCGGACACGAATTTGTTACGGACGGACGGACACGCTGATCACTATAGGGCGACCCATCTAGGGCGGGGCCCTGATAAATCCACGGCAATTCAATGACGATAGTGCTAGCAGAGTGCGTTAAAGTACAGCTGCTGATTATTTTACAGATCAGAATGAATCTCGTTTCAAATTACATTTGGCTATTGCATTCGAATATGGGAACCGACTGATGTATAATATCATGTCATTATACAACTTAAAATGAGTTATGATTAAATGTATTGATTTATAACAATCTAAGTTTAATGCATTTCTGTGTTTTTATATCTTACATTTATTTGTCTTTAATTGCAACCTCAGTACATGCTCCTCCTCCAATGTGTATGTATGTGACAGGATCATTTGGGGGACATTGAAGACAATAACCAGATTAAATGAAGTGAAAAAAGTTCGTTAACTTTATTTGGCCATACCTACGTTTTTATATCACCGCAAACTATTTTAGGTATCACCCTGTCATAATCGGCTTTCGATTATTAAAGATAACTTTAGTAAAACTTGCCCAATCTTCTTGAATATTCAACTACACTGTTTCCAGGGACATGGCGGAGGATCCTACAGATGTGTGGAAGTTTTTGTCCCATCCGTATCATGCTGCGCTCCGTGAAGCTCTTTTTTCATTTGTTATATTTTCGGATGAATGCCCTGGATCAGATTTTTCATTTTAAGGAATGCGACTTTTTACCAACTTTATCTGATACACACTGTAAGGGTAGAATGGTCAATGTCAATATTGTACAGTCGCATATAATTTGCATAATTATATATTAATACACCACATTATTTTGCAGATAGGTGTCATTTCTAGCTTAGTGCGAGATCATAAATGTACTTCTGAGTATCATACATATGTGTTTTGTGTGTGCTTTTTTTATTTGATCGGTTAGCATTGCACTTTCCGTAATGTAGCCGAGAAAAACCTTGTCTCCGATTCAGAGGTTGCCAGTTGTTTTCGGGTCATCACTGTTATGAAGTCAAGCGATTTTAAAGCATATCGCAGAGTCACTTGAGTTCGTGCCATTTCGGACTCACTCGAAGTTTGCCGATCTTAGCCGATTGACTGTTACACAACAAAAAGCAGAGACCTATTATAGTTAATTACATGTACAGCAGTCCATGTGCTGGGAGGGTCGCCCACGCACCCCACGCATCAACTTCATGATGATTTTAAGGTACATTTATACCTCCCATTACCGAATCAGTTCGTCGCAAAAGAATATTCTAGTATTCTTTTTTCAGTATAAGCCTATATTTGTACCCCACTGGGTCAAAGAACAAAGATTTTTGTGAGTCAATTGTTTGAGGGTCTTAGTCTTCCTGGCACAGCATGTATGAACAAACTAAACACATTAAGGTATCATCCTATTACCCAATGTCTCAGCTTTACAATGGTACCATGAAAGTTGCAGTAACACCTAGGGTTTTGGAGTAAAATGAAACAAAAAAGAGTTCCTACCCCACCGAAAAATCGCTTAAATTGACATTTTTCCATGTTGAAACCCCTATAGATTATTTATGCTACAGTACAAAATAGCTTTTTGGTATTTTCTGCTTATTATTATAACAATTAATACTTCTGGGGTTCTCCTGAAGAATTTTGGCGATTTTCGTAGTCAGAATTTATCCAAAAATGCAAAAAAATGAGATTTTCGATTTTTCCTAAAAGTCACATAAATTCATAAGTTATTGCTCAACTAAAACGTCTAAATTTTGGTATTATTTGATAGATAATTTAATTTTCTGCGTAATCAAACAACGAAAAACTAATTTTCTTGAAAAAAAATTTAAAAAATGTAAAAAATTATACCCCTACCTCTAGAAAACTGGTCTCGGTATCAAACAGAATTCTCGTTCACAGCAAACTGACACTGTTGAATTAATATTTTAGGCAATCATAATTAAGATAATGATGTACACAACATATCCGATCAATTCAGGCGCTTAAATTTTCCCTTTGGGGTGACAATTACTATAAAATCGGAAAAAAATGGGAATTTTTTTTTTCAGAATACCGTAGTTCCTAGTTTTTTTATGTGATACGGTAAATAAATATAGTACATTGATTAAGCTCCGAATGACCGGGGTATACTGTTTCATCCTTGTCCATGTTTCCGCCCGTATTATTTTATCCGTCATAGCTTTCTCAGCAACTACTCTTCACAGCAGCTTGAAGCTTTAACATATTCTTCATGTAGTATAAAAATAGGTGTATATATACCTCACAATATAATTTCACACAAGGACGCTTTCTCTATTTGAAAAAGACCATATATAATCTCTGCATTACTGGATTTGCTCAGATTTTTTTTCAATAGAATGAGGCCATGAGGCAATGGACCGGAAGTATCCGGTAGGGGAGGGGGACCGAAAGTGGACCTTGGGTGACTTGGATGGGGGAACCTTGACCAGTGAAGGGGACATGTGGTCCCAATAACATAGGAAGGGGACCCTTAAAGGTTTATTTATTTATTTATTTTTTTTTTTTTGGGGGGGGGGGGGGGCGCAGAATCGATTCCAAAGGGACACCCTCAAGTGTCCTTTTTATTGTCATCCAATGGTATGACTATCTATAAACAGTTTTGTTTGTTTGTTTGTTGGGATTTAACCCCCGAGCAGCAATATTTCAGCTATGTTCAGGCGATGAACATGAAGTGGATGATAACATGAACATGAAATGATGTAGTGAAAAATGGGATGGGACACAAGGATAATGGGATCGACAAATTTTGATTGCCACTGGAAATAGGGAGAGGTGGGTAGGGTCGGGCAAGTTAGCCTCCTGTTGCGGAGCCCTATGGTTCCTACTCTGGGAGAATACCACAATAGGGTTCTTTAACGTGCGAGGAACGTGGCATCTTTCCCAACACGGAGCACCACTATGGTTTGCGGTCAGGTTTTCCATATTATAGCCTGACAACCCCCAGCATGCAACATACCAGGGGTACCCCATTCCACCACCTGGGGCACACATCCCAGTTGCTCTGTGGGCAGAGCGCCCTAGCCCCCGGCTAGGGTTCTGAGCACTATTTAGTCGCCTTTTACGACAAGCTTAGCGCTGCTGCAGGCCTATTCTTTTAACACCCGGACCTGCACGGGGCATCTATAAACAGGAAAGTATCAAAAGGTGGGGTTATGACTAGAGTTGTCTTTCTTTGTATATTTTGCATGTTTTATTTATACACTTTTCTCATTTTTATTTGTTTTTAATCATTTTTGTGTAAGTCATTTTGAAGAGATGTTTTCACGGTGTAGTGACCTTTACAGCAGATGTCTTTTTATTGATTTTAGTCTCTTTGCATTGTACTTTATGAATAAATAACGGTTGTAAGGACATTATAACATCTTCTCATGTTGTGCAATGTTTACAAATCGGACGTTCAATTTTTATTATTTTTGTTTAGTTATTTATTGTTAATTATATTTAATATTTTGAATAATTAAGAAGATTTTCTTTTGGGGGTTTGCCCTATCGAACCTATTTTCATTTTGAGCAATTGATGTTTTTGTTGTCAATCGGAACGTTAAGCTTTTGAATGGTGTATGGCATTTCATTTTTATTATTAGATTTTTATCGTCGACTTTTTCATCACCTATTCAATATTCACATGTCACGTGCACTCAACGTGTTATGGGGCTCTTTACTTAAAGATTTTATTTTTCTTTCCACTTTTTCATTTGTGGTTTGTTTCGGATCCACACTTTTATGAGTGTAGGTATGGTTGACTCTTTATATGAACTTTCTTTCGATTCTAGGAGTACTACTTTAGTCTAATATTTTCGATGTTTACATATCACCTACACGGAATCTTGATTTGATCTGTGTTATGAGGCGGTATCAGGTAAACCTTGCTAAAGCGTTTATGTTTGTAATGCTGTTGTTGACGGTTTTTGATAATTGTCATTGGTCAGGGTACCCTTGTTGTCTTTCTTTAGTATAGTTTTATTACACAAAAAGTTCTTTTCATCTTTATTTTATTTACAAATCATATTCATTGTTCCATTCGTCGTTTTGAATCAGGGTCTTACTCCATGATTATTCTCCCACTGTCTGGACCATAAACCGCCGTTCATCTCTGGTCTTTCCTCCCCATTATTTGACACTTTTCACGCTCCGATGTCCTTAAGATTCCGCGAAATTTGGGTTTTTTATGAGTCTTCTTGCTTCTGCTATCTCAGTATGGTTGGCGTCAAAGCTGTAGGTGATCTTAACATGACCTTCGCTTCTTTTTGTTCCTCGATTAACAAGTCTGTCCCTTATACCGCCTGCTATTTCCGATGGAATATATTATCATTATATATGGTCCTTATTTGTTTCCAATGCATCTAATTAACTTTTGTAATTGTAATTTCTTCCGCTTGATTTGTTATGGTCCCAAGACATTTGCGCCGACTCATAGTGGCCCGTTCTTAGGTCCATTTGTTTCCAATACACCTTTTGTTACTTTTATTCAGACAAATTTATTCAGGTCGTTTTTTTATGTAAGGGTATCTGCACGGTCTTATAGTGAGCCGCTCTCAGATCCACGTGTTTATAATACATATACGTGTGTATGATCTTTTGTTTCTTATGCAAAGACATCTGCTCGGTGTCCCGATCCGGTTTTCACAAGTATTAATAAAAATCTTATTTGAAATCAAATTACAACCAAAGTATGACTAAACTTGTGATATTGACTATCAATGTTTGCACTGTTTGTATTGAAAGGAAATAACTAATCGCAATGGGAGCAGGGGTTTAGTGCGCTATGAAACCTGGTTTAACACACAATTTCACAAAAGATAGGCTGACATATCACCCTGTGTTCTCCTCCCCTACTTGTTTGAAATGTTCTTTTTGCTGCCGTCTGGTATTGATCATGAAAATATGCAGACCAGTACAATACATAAATCAATTTTCGTATTTTTAAGTATGCACACTACTAGTATGCTTACTTAGTTTATAAATAGAACACGTGATGGCGTTAGTTTCTAAATATAGCACGTGATGTCACATGAAAAAAATATACTTAATATCTTATTTCAACTTTTACATAATCTTTATAATAACAAATAACTAAATGGTTACTACACTAGATATAAATCGTTTTGCACTAGATATCAATCGTTTTGCACGAAACTCTCGCATACAGATTACTTAACTTTATAGCACTATATAACAGTTCTCCTTAGAAGTCTCAACTTTAAAATATTAAGATAATAAACTGAATGATGCAATTCGTTTTGCGAGACTTTCGTCTAAGCTCTATATCTGTGACCGAAAGATCAAGAAGAGAACAAATTCTGATGATTGCTCGGGATCCCGCACGCTCGCCCCTTTTATGTTAGTAAGTGCTGTCAGTAGACTGATAAACCAACTGATGTCGGTGGCGTAGCCAAACCTTCGGGACACCAGACGGATGAACTCCGTCAGAGTATGTCCTATTAGCAGCTGGGTTGCTGCGTAGACGCTCTGTCCTACTCCTAGACCTCACGTGGGTCCGTGAGCGCTTCTCAGTTTAACTTTTTTCGAGTACGCCAATTGTAGAGTGACAAATGTCTGTTTTTTAACGTCCTTGACTGCCCTTATGAGTCTCGCACGGTCGGTTCTGTAGTTAGAACCAATTACCACGTATTTATATGACGAGGTCAAACGACTTAATCTTATGATTGGATCAGTCAATTAATTCCAAAGGAGTGATCACAAATTATCCGCCATGCCAATGCATTGAAAATGATGGGTTTACCCCTTCTGTTAAATAAACTAGCACAGCCAAATAGCTTATACCAATTTAAAAAGCCAAATGACAACTATGATGAGCCGCCAATGCGAGGCTCATAATAGTAGTCAAGGACGTTAAAAAACCTAAATACATAATGTAGTACTATAACAACGGCATTGAATAAAACATATACATGTTCTTTATAGTGCATAACTAGCCTTACCTTAACAGTGTAAATCATTCCTTGCATTGACTTTATATATATATATGAACAACGGTCTATTATGTATCAATTTCTGTATTTGGTCAGTGTAATTGTTCAAAGCTGCCAAATTTGTTCAGTTTTGATTCTACTGAATTTTGCTGATAAAATGAAATAAGTTTGTAGTAATGCAATTGAAGCAATCGATGCCGATAATACCTACAGAATATTGTGAAAACAACGTTTGTTTTTAATCAAAGGAGATCGATAGCTCAGATCTAATTATTTTTCGCCATTACTTCCAAAGATTGCCGACAGGACATTAATCTGGGTTAAAATACTATCACCTTGGTAAACAAAAATAACAATAAAGGATACACAGGTATGCCCGTGTCTTGTTTACATTTCAT
This sequence comes from Perna viridis, assembly GCA_037379345.1. Taxonomy (NCBI): domain Eukaryota; kingdom Metazoa; phylum Mollusca; class Bivalvia; order Mytilida; family Mytilidae; genus Perna; species Perna viridis. The sequence goes on from CM074522.1 coordinate 985,303, forward strand.
TTCATCTACTTCTTGATTAGTTTTCAAATAAATAATGACAGTTACTGACCATATTTGTGCCACATTATATCACAATACGTAAATTTCAAAAGGATCCTTGCATTATTCCCTACTTGCTGAGCTCGGGTTTTGCAGCCATATTTTATCCTGTTTTGCAGAGTTACCTCCCGTAATAGCAGGTATAATTTCGAAGTCTCTCTAATCAATGTTCGGATTCGGGTGCAGAAAAAAGAGATAATCGAATGAAAATGGAATCCCCAGCAGACAAACACAACGGTGTTTCTAAAATTTACAGGGTGTTTCATTTTGTTGGTAGGTTACATAAGAATGATTTTCATTTGTATCCCGGGTAAAGAAAATTTATGACAGGGTCAGTAGAACCAGAAATTCCCTTTTGACTTTCGAGATTTTCTAAAGTATCGTCGATATCGGATGGAAAACCTTACGTGTTCCGAATAGACACCTGCTCCAAAGGGGGATAAATGTTGACAAAATGTTGGTCCGCAAGTCGGGAATATTCGAACTTTTTTTTCTTTTACGGCTTGAGGTAACCACTTTCGCTTTGCAATCAAATTTGTTTTTAAAAAAGCGACCCTTACAGCAGATGCGTGAATTAAGGTCACCAGAAGTCACATGCTTACGAATTTTTTGTCTTGCAAGACAATAAATACATAGACACCTATTTCATGTATTTAACACATTTTATTTGTGGATATTAAATAAACTTAAACAATTTGTTAGAAATACTCAAAGTTAAGGCATATTTCAGCAGAAACAAAAAAATTACGAAAATGACAGCTAATGCAGCTTTAAGGATTCAACTGATGTATTTTGCCGACAGTAGCCGTCTCAATAAATACAATTGATAACTGTATAGTTGACAGCAGATTATGAACTGACTATTGGACCCGCTTACTCTTAAATTGATATAGCTGGTGCTGCTCGTAAAGTTAAAAGTAAAGGTCCAAAAATTTTGAATCTCTTGGTGCTCGAAGTGAAAATTTTATTTAATTCCGAATGAAAGTTGATAAAAAAAGTCTTCTACAGAAAGACGTGTCATCTCATCAAATGACATTCAGCTAGAGTAGTAGTTTAAAAATGAATTTAAAAAAAAATTCAAGATGAAATTTCTGATGACTCAGAAAACGCATGCATGTAACAATAAGAGATACATATTTCAACCTTGACACCACATATCAACCTTGACACCATATATCGTCCTTGACGCAACATATCAACCTTGACACCACATATCAACCTTGACACCACACATCAACCAGTTAAGCTGTATAGTAATTGAGAAGTGAAAAAATAAACGAAAATTGTGTACATGACTAACATTTATGTAAAAAATTAGTCCTCGAAAAACTGGAAGTTGTATTGATGGAACTATTTAGTAGCTCTCCATGTACTTGTAAGAATCATGCAAAATGTGATTCATGGTTAGAAAGCCTACATATTTTTATTTTTGATATTCTGTTTAAAATGTTATAGTGAACAGAATTGAACATGTGGCTTTTTATATAACTCTTGTTCTTAGGAGATAGAATGTACTGTAAAAGTAATAATTAAGGGAGATAACTCTGTAAATGACACTAAAATACAATAGAAACTGTGTGATTTCCATTGTGGATTTTCTCCTAGGAGCAGACAGATTGGAATGAATAACTATACATTTCATCATATAGACTTATCAAGCAACTTGATAACAAAAATAAAATGTGTAGCCTTTTCTTGGGTGTATCACTCATTACACATTACATAATTTGCATGATTCTTACAAAGACTGCTACTTAAAACGTATCAAACGTTTTGTTGATGTACACATCAATACAAAACTTGATACCAGATATCAGCAAGCCGTGGGTTAAAGTGAAAATGTTTTACAGATTACACTTGATTGAAATCTCGGCGAACAGGAAGTAGAAGTCAGATTTTTATGAATACATGACTTATGTTACACCCAGCCCTTACGAGCATCTCCTGTGAGTTTTTTTTAAAGACAACCAATGGCTCTTTCTAATCGGAGTTCTCTGCAGACATGCTGGCTTGATACTGAGTCGTGAGAAGCATTTATATCATATCCTAGTATACCCTTTGCTGTGTTGTAAGCCATTGAGAGATGGTCAAACCTGTTTATAATAACTACATTCATCAGCAGAAAGATTTGGATTCAAGGGTCTCTCCTTGAACATTTCTGACCTATGGTTATGAAAAATCAAGAAACAAGGTTAGTGAAAATCAATAGTGCTGATCTCAGTTGCATCATTACACAAAATACTGATTTTTTTCCGTAGGTTTTTGTAAGATTGAATCTCTTATTGCCTGAAATTTGATAATTTGTAGAGGTCATCAACTGATACACGAGGACATTGTCACAAATTGGTGGTGAGTGTTTGAGTACACTTTGTATCCACTGTATAAATGTAGGTACACTGTACAAACGTACGTACACTATACGAACGTAGGTACACTGTACAAACGTAAGGCCACTGCTGTCTAACCTCTGCGTCTAATCTTTAAGGTATATATTACACTTTTTTACACCTCAAAAGTCTGGGTCGTGCGTGGTCAACAAGCCATACATCTTCCAAGGGGGAATAACCGTTGCATGTGGATGACAATAGCCGACATGCTGAGGTAAATGTACGATGTGAGGCAAAACGTAACAGAAGAAAAAAATGCAATCTTCAGTTTACATTTACATGTAATTGTATTTTATTCTAGATCGTCTCTGTTTCTGATTTTCTCGTTTTAACCATTTATTTGGATTTTAATACATCTGAATTGTCTTTCTGTTTTGATGCTTCAGTATTACATCCAGATATCGGTTACATTGTAAGAAATACTATATAGAGTTGATTAATGGATTTCTGAAAAGCTTCGATCTCTTGTTTTTAAATGTTTTGTTGTATTTAACTTTTTTATAAATAAAAATGTTTCGTTCTTTCACCAACTTATAATTGAAATAAAAAAAAAAAATACCACAAATACCAATACTCTTTTACACTATAGAATCAAGCAATTTACATTACACCTTCATAAAATTTCTTAACATCAAAGTGTTATTGCATTCCGTTGTGCAAAGTCCTTTCATTTGCATTTGAAAGCAGTTTTCAAATAAAATGAATTTGCACCCGAGCTAGAGACCGTATTTGGAATGATTGATTTTCCAAGAAACAATTGGCTAGGTTATACTACACTCAGACTATTCTATTTTCATTCTAAAGCACATTTCGATATCCCTTTAAATGGAGTTCGTTTGATGCAGAACATGTTTAAGTAAAATGTGAATAAGTTGATTGCTCTTTCAACAAATAATCTAATGCATTGAAAAGACCAGTTATAAAAACGTTTAACAGACTGCATCATGTTTAACATCTTGTAGAAGAGAGCAGAGCATTGCACTTTTGACCCACTCGCAGATTTAAGTACTAAAAACTATTTATAAGCTAAACTTCACACTTGAGAAAAAAAACATGTTATAAGGATAATCATTTTCAGATTTTTTAAATACTATTCAATGCACTCGGGCAACCATATATATTGTGGCGAGTTCCTTATCTAACACTGATATAATTACTATTTGGAAGTTGAGGAAAGTTTTGTACTTGGTGGAGAAAAACAGAAGACCGATTGTTTTAATAACTTTATTTGTCACACACTTTGTTTTATATGGGAATAATTGGATCCACTATGTTTTGATCGCCACACACTGTCGTTCATTTACTTATTTATATATTTAAACCCGATAAAAAAAAAACACAAGTCACTTGCCATTGATTTTGACATTTAGCACAATTCTCGACAATACGGAAACCAGCACCAAATGGTGCAACATACAGTTCATTATCAGTATAATTGTTGCCAGGTTTCATGTTTGATTTGTAATGTTATAGTTGAATATAACGAGAATAGATGTCGTGGTAAATATGACAAAGAGATAACAAGCTTGTAGTCGTATTCAACATTTTAAAAGTGTCAGTTTCCTTCGGAATCTGACAGAGGAGATGGTTTGGACAAAAAACACCATTTTGAAAGTTCAATTTGACTGGTTATTTGACTGGTTCTTTGCATTGAATTTGATCAGAACCAAGAAAAAAGACATGATTTCATATCTCTTAGATTAAGTTTGAATACATTGAAATGAATCGTAACATGAAAATTTCAAGGGCAGATAACTCTGTCGAAAACCACATTTTTCTTACATTCTTTTGAGAATAAAAATCTGAATAAATCCAGTATAATGGTCTTTTCAAATAGATAAAGCATCCTTAAATGAAATTATATTGTCAGATTGGTGGGGTTTTGACATGCATGTTTCTGATTTTTCCAATTTTGCCTGATTCTTGAAAAAAGTAGTAAAAGACTACGTTGTATTCATATACGTTTAACTTCTGTGTGAAATTTGAATTTGTACAGTCTGTTTTTCATTAAATTCCACTGATTAATTCATGTCGGTACTGATTTGACCCAACTAAGCATGAAATTGCTTCTCCAGAAATAGCATAGACAATATAGTCAGTGTTTAAACATTTTTTTGCTTGGTCAAATACAAAACATTAAACATAGATCAACGAAAATATTTGATCAGAGTCACATTCTAATTAACGATTCATCAGAGGAGGGAGTGACAAGTAAAGTGCTGTGTGCAAAATATTTGGCGTCACGTGACCGGAAATCAGCTGCTGTAGCGTTATCTCATGCCGACGAAGATGGCTAGATAATTGACTTTTTTCTGATGATTCATAGTTCCTCCTGGTATTTTCCACAGTTGAGTGAACCAAAAATATCTCGACCCGGTACAAGACTATAAATTTCATAATTGACAGATGTGTGTTGCTTACAGGTATTTCGTAAATATACCTCAATAAATCCAGTACTACTTATAAAACTTATGTTGAAGATGAATTTCATTTCATTGGTAGATGCCAATTATATAGTTATAACAGAGAAAATCTATTTAAAAAAATAAAAACATTCTGTCCAATTTTTTTATCATTTGTCACAAAATTTTATATGGCTCCTCACAAATGAAAATATTGACTTTGAAAGAGTTGGAAAGATATGTTATTGAAAACTTAGCTTTCAGACGTGGACCGTCATGGTCTTTAATTGTGTTACATGTATCTAAAAAATACAGATATGAATGATTACATAATGTATGTATGTTTAGGAGTTTATACATCTACATGAAATGCATTTCTGATCCTGACAGGGGCTTAATTCAATACTGGTATATATCTCATGTCATATGTAGTATGTGTTCCTATTCTGTTGAAGAAGAAATTGTGCGGAATCTGTTTTTATTTAGTTTTATCATGCATCATTAATCTTATATATTAGTTTAGTTTAAACATATTTTATTTGCTAAAAAACAAATTGGATTGGAAAAAAGTAATTCATACTTATTAAGTCCTTTCCTAAATACAATATACACATATAGAATACATATAGAATAAGAGAGCATGCTTTGACTATATATGAACTATACATTACTGAAACGAGTGTAAACTGTCTTGTATATTAACTGTCCGTTTGGTTTATATTGCATATGAACTCTGAGATATATTTTTATCGATAGACCTAAGAAATGTTGGTACAGCTACTTAAATATTTGATGCAAAAATAAACAAAAGGCCGTGTGTTCAGGCTATATGACACTTCAAGTATTTTGAATATCTATATGCGTCAATACAGGATTGGAAAGGGTGTTTCGTGATTTAGATATTCAAATGAGTTGATTTCACATGACTTAATTATTAGCTGAAAATTCAAACTAAGGCACACAAAAATAAAAGAAAAATGTAAGTGGAAATTACATTAAGCTTAACAATTTTTTTTTGTTTATTGAGATAGAATTCTGATTTGTTTCCATGGAAAAAGAGTTCCTTATTTTGTGGCAACATCCAATATCACAAGTTATACGTTATACCAGAGCTGGCCGTTACCACGCAGACTGTTTGTACCACGCTAGACTTCTGGAACATGTTCCTACAATATTGAAGTTATTATTACAGAAGTTTTATTGTCGTCATCATGAATTCGTGGATCGTTACGGTGTATCCATCTGTACCGAGAGCAGCGATTTGTTCAAAGTGTCATAATTTTCCAAAATTCGGCCTCCAAAACAGCAGAGATGCTTACCCTTCTTACATTCTTCTGATTTCATCTAGAATTTTGGTTCCCTTTATTACTTTTTTACTGCATAAAAGCTGTGTTGTGAAATAAGGGGTCCCGGAAAAGGAGTTTTTGCGATTTTTACAACTTTTTAAGGCAAAAAGTGGTTCAATATATTATTGTAGATCAGTTGAGGCACATGTTATTTCTGTACAATCTTCAAATGTTCTATTGCTTTTATTTTCTGATGAGATAATTATTATACCAAATAAATTCAATTTCATACAGTGTGCTTATTCACACATATTATACCTTATTTTAAATGTAAATACTGTATATTGTAAAATATGTTGCATTTGACAATAAACCACATCTGAACAGGATGATTAAAATACTATTGGTTTGAAATGAAAGTTAACTTGAGACTGACATCATTGATTCCCCCCCTGCCTAATCTAGGCTTTTTGTTTACATTTTCTCTCTTCCAACTATCTTGAAAGTCAAATATTGGATAGAACTTTTATATAGAGAGTCAATATATTGGTGGAATTGCACTGTTAGTTTCAGTCCAATGGACGAAATAAGACGCATTTATATTGCTACTTTACTAGTTGATTTGGAATTAAAACAATCCAGATTTTTTTCCAAAAGTATTATACATGCATTTCATTCATTTTCTTTTCGTTTAAAGGCGCATCGATAAATTAATATTTCTAAATCTTATAAAGCGTACATTTGATGCGGAGGAATTTTAAAGATAAGCTTAATACCAATGCAACTGATGGTTCTTTACTGTTAAGTAATGTATTGGCATGTCGAACTAACTTAAATAAACAAAAAAAAAAAAAAAAAAAAAAAAAAAAAGAAAAAGAAAAAAAAAGCAGCAAATGAAAGAAATACACCGTACTTTAAGCAAACATTATTGTTAGTAGACAGTGGGATACCAAACAGAGCACGTTTCCCGACACGAAAAAACTCCTCACTGTTTTGGAAATCAGTGTATGAAATGTGAAAAACACTTTTTCTAACAGAATTACATACATTGTACATGATCACGGTTGCCCGTTCTTTTCGTTTTTTTCCCGAATAATTAAAAGGTCAAAATTTGAATAATTATATTTGAAACGGTCAACACTTGAGGTGCCAAAGTAGTATTTTTTACGTATACATTGCGCTGTTCTGTAGCGCTTGAAAAATTACTCCATGTTTATTTCTTTTAAATTGTATTGAATGTACACGTGTAACATGTGTTTACATGCATTAAGCTCCCAGAGGGAGCGTTAACGGTTGCTATTATCAACTGGGTTCAGTATACTTATGGCCAGAAAAAACATCAATATCCGGTTTGTGCATGTAAATCTGGAGCTTTAAATAGCAATATGGCAGCTTCATTCTCGTACAGTTGGTAAATGCAATTGAAAACCACACCAGTCTAGGAAATATTAGCTACCTGTTGTAGCTTCGAAGATGAAATACAAATCAAATTTTAGCTTTTTTGGTCAAAACATGGCACCCGAAGTTTTACTAAAATGATGTAATCAGCTTAACAATAGCGAGCAATTCGACCCAAAAATATTTCTGATCATGACAACCAATGATGTCAATGGAATTTGCTATTTCCGATCTTGGTCCGATAGTTAAGATATGATCAGACAGCTGCATGTACATGTATTACATATTTTCAAAGGTCTATATTCGTTGATATTTGAGTCGACTTACAATCGATATGATTGATTTATTCAAAATATTTGCAATTTTTTATTAAATCTAGCATAAAATTTACATGATTATTTTATACAATTCCTAAAATGCAAGTATTAATTTGAAATGAGTTTTAATTGCATTAAATGAACGGAAATGGAATTATCTAAGAAGTTTAAATTTTAAAGCGCTCTGATGCGTCGATATATTGTACAAAGAGTTTATTGGATCTTGAAAAAGTAAAAAAAAGAAATAATACAAAAATTATAAGTTCGTTTTGAAAAAAGTAATAATCATAAAACATGTCGTTTATTTCAATAAGACCATTCAACAAACAAAATAAATACTTTGTGAATAACATTAGATAATTGTGAGTCATACCTATTTATGGGAGAAAGACAGGTATAGATTTAAATGTCAGTTCATTTTATACAAAAAAGATCTGAAATTAAAGATCTGAGGAACAACCCAATGATTTAAGGAATTATTTTTTTTCTGAAAAAGTCTTTTTTCAAAACGTTTTTAAAATCTAGTGTCAGTACTTATACAAATAAGGTAGATGGTAACATTGAATAAAAAGAAACGAAACCATCCTAGGATTTCTTTTGCATCAGAATCACACAGATAATATGCAATTTAGAAACGCTACATACATTGGTATTATAACGTTTTAGTTCAGCAAGTACACGTTTATTTCAATTCCCTCAAACATAAATTATCAGAAAATCTAGGGAACCACTTCTGCCCTTTGTGCACATAACTCTTTTGTTTTCTAAACGTATCTGGACAGTAAACCTTTAAAAAGTTCCAATCCAATTCTAGTACGTAAGTATCAGTCTCTGTAAAGTTCGGGCGGTTAATGAGACACCGAATGAATCTGGGAAAAGAACTTGTTCAGACCAGACGTTTCCGTACTATGGTAGAAAATCTAAACACAAGATTTGATGAAACATATCAAATGAATCAAATTTTGTTTGATTTTGGATCCTATTATGACCAAAGTGAAAACAAAAGGGAACCTAAATAAGTTTTGGTTAAGGTAAATGATTCATTAGACCAATTTATAAAGAAACAACAATGGCCTGAAGAGGTCAAATATTGTACGAAAATGGTATACATTTGGCCTCTTTGGATTATCTTATGAGGGTAAAATTTTTTAATCTTAATACATGGTATGCTACTTTAATAAAAGAAGAAAAAAATCCCCTTTTTATCAAAATCAAACGAATTAAGACATCGGGCGTACAAAAGTAAGAAAATCAGAAGAAATGGTTGATTCACTTTTTATATGCTGAATAGAACCATTTATTCTGATTGTTCTAATAAAGAGACACAAAAAGTCAATGCATTAACCAAACTTAAATGGAACTGGTCAGTAAATAAACAAATAAGGCTAGGTAACGTTATAAGTACTAGTCCAAATAAAATTCAGACACTGCTAATGATAAAGTGATTCATGGTAAAAAAAAACCTACCAAAGAAACAATGCTTTTTATTCTACATATGCTATACTTTCATATAACAATAATCACTTCTGCATTCAGATCTGCACTTTTAAGAAAATCACGCATTTAACTACCACTAAAACAACCAAAATCAAACCAAATCAAGAACGATAACTCTTGCAAAATGCCTATTTCACTGTACATTCTATATAATATTTGTCTTAAAAATGCGACGACCAAATGAAAAAACTAAGACGGTTAAGCGATCAGTAACTGTTTCTGAACAAAAATAAAACTGAACTGGGCGGGTATTTGATATGCATGAATCACCTTCTATGAGTGAACTTGGCGCGCCTGTCTTATGTTATTGGATTTTTGACCTAGCTTACAGAAAAAGCGAGTACTCTTTCGAGGTTCGTACAGCCTGTTGTCTTTTGTCCTGTTTGTTAAGATGTTTGTATTCTGTATCGATCTCGAGAGTTAAACCAAAATAGAATTTTATATTTCGTTTTACAGTTGTATTTTCCCACCAGTTTCCAATTAAGGAGAGGGTTGAGCGCCCACAAACATGTTTAACCCCGCCACATCATCAGGGCTTGTTTGAAGCCAGAAACCTGTAATCTAGTAGTTGTCGTTGTATTTTATATTCATTTTATTCGTGTTGCTTTTTTCTATACAGATTAGGTCGATTTTCATCTCTTATGAATAGTTTCACTTCATTAAGTTAGCGAAAGAACTCTAACAAATAGGCTTCTGGAACAGGGTTATGTTGCTACAAGATTGAAGTCATCCCTACAGAAGGTTTATGGTCATCATGAACTCGTGGATCGTTATGGTGTATCCATCTGCACCATGAAAACTGATTTATTCAACGGGTCATAGCTTTCCTTTCCTGGTTTGTCTACCCCGGACTTGACTTTTTATGAGCAACTTGGCGGGTCGTTCTAGAGAAGCAGAGGACGCTTACCCTACCGGTGCACCTGGTCCATGCTCCCAGTTTTTAGTGGAATCCGAGTTGCTCATTTGCTCTTGTTACTTTTTATGTATGATTTTTAGTTACTTTATTTTCTTTGTTGTGTATGTCTGTTTTCCATGTCTGGTCTTTGTCCCTGGATTACATTCTTTTGATTACCGCTATAACCTTGGCTCCCTTGATTATTCTTTTAAAACCCTTATTGCACAATAATTCTCCTTTAATTATTGTTATTACCGGAAACCATAAATGTACCGAGTAACTCTTGTGACTATAATTTTTTGAAAGAATATTGATCTTTCTTATTGTGCTAAGTACCTATACAATAAATAAAGAAAAGACAAATCCAAACATTTAAGAGATTGTGTCATCAAGATATTAAAACCTCTAGCTTATATTTCATTTAAGAGAATTCCATAGCGGACTGGAAACAGAATATTGGCAATTGAGATGGTGGTTTTGAAGTTTGTTGAATGAAGCGTTTCCTTTCATATAGTCACAAATAAAAAATAAAAAATAACCTGATGACACGGAATTAAAAAAAAATATGTAATTCATTGCAAGTATTTTCTAATTCTCTATTTTCAATTGATTATCCTAGAATTATTCTGAAAAATAGGTTCCAGAAAATTTGTTGTTACAAAAAATCAAAACTATCAAATTCGTTACAGTACAAACATTCCGTGACTTTGTGAGCAGTTCCGTACCTAGTTACCTAGTTCCTTACACCCGTTTTAATTAAAGTTCAATGAAGCGGAACAATGTAAATGAAAGATAAAGACACAAGACATTAGACTGATCACGGACAGGCAAATCGTTTACAATTCACCGGAATAACTTTTGTACGCATTCACTTCACTAGAACAACATTTGTACTTTACTGGAACAAAATGTGTACGCATACACTTCACTAGAACACAATTGTACGCATACACTTCACAGGAAAACAACTGTACTTCACTGGAACATTTGTATGCATACAGTATTTTAGAACAAAATTCATACACATACACTTCACAGGAACATTTGTATGCATACACTTCACTAGAACAACATCCATACGCAAACACTTATTTGGAACAATATTTGTAAGCATACATTTCACTGGAACATCATTTGTACGCATACATTTCACTGGAACACCATTTGTACGCATACATTTCACTGGAACACCATTTGTACGCATACATTTCACTGGAACATCATTTGTACATATACACTGAAAACCCTAACAAATAATAACGAGCTGTTGAATGACAACTGAGTGATAAGCTTCGACTGCTTGTTTACATGACGTGTATAGGGCGTATAATTAAACATAAATGACAACCTTTATAGGCATGATTTACCATTTCATTTTGTTAAATTATATCATATGAGTTAAATGTGTATTCAAAGATCAAATAAAGGACAGCTTATTTCGTAAAAAGGCCTCAGTTATCAATTATACATGTATTTCTTTGTCAATCACTGCAAAAATGTAGAAATAAAATATTGATTATGTCTAATAAAACATGCCAAGCTTTAAGAAAGCTTTGATTCAGCGTCAGAACTTTGTCAATGACACGACGCGTTCTGATATTCTCATGAAAAATTAAAAAAAAAAAAAAAAAAAAACGTTGCTCAAGGTAATTTTAATTTCCGATTAACGGGATCATATTGATAACTTACTGAAAGCCCGTCTTGTTCTTTTTTTATTTATACCTTTATCACCTACAGCATCCCAGTTCGTAATACAGTGATGAAAGTTGCTTTACACTTAATGGAAAATAAAGATATTTCAATTGTTATGTGGGTCAATATAACAGTCTTTCAAGTTTATAACGAGAATAAGTATGGTGTATGTGACAACTCCGTCTGGATGAAAATGTCAGCCCAATTAAGGCCAACCATTGGTCTTCAATGAACGACGAGAAAACCTTTACACCACAAGGCAGGCTGTAGCTACATTGTAGCCCCAAAACATCATTATACACAGATAGAGCGAAATAGTTCCCTTGTACACTCAACAAAATATAAACTAAAGGTGAAAACGAAACAAAACACACAAAAGCTAGAAAATCCCGACTTGGTACAGGCGCAAAACATGCTACGGGGTTTAATTACTTAGGCGTGATCATAACCTGTAACCCCTTTGAAATCTGGTACAATGTGGAAAAAAATATTGCACGCTTCTAAAATCAGTTCAAAAAGGTCCTAGTCTTCTTCAAAACTAGGCAAATAAATGATATATTCAATGTGCTTGCAAAATCTTTCTGTTTCTTTTTTCTTTTTTGAAAATTACCAACTCGGTGGGCCCAGGATATCATGCTCGCCTCGAGTGCTGGAGGTTGTTCGTAATCCAAATCAAAATGACCCAAGGTGGTTACTCGTATTTTTTTTGTAGGTAACGCCCATCTTGAGGTAGATTTTGTAAACGGGAAATACTTGTGGAGAGTAACAGGAAAAGAAGTAGATCCAACTTTATGGGCTCCTTATGAACCACATGGTCAACCATGTGTCTATTTATGGTCACAATATTATGGATTGGATGATTCACATATGAAAAAATATAAACAAGTATTATGTGAAAAGGTACAAAAAGTAGAATTGTCGAAGGCTTCAAGATTACAGCATATATGTATCAAATTGAAAATAAAAACAAATAAATAAATGAAAAAACTAAATAAATAAAACAACAAAAATAACAGCAACAAAACATATTCACAAATGAATTGTTATAAACAGCTTAACCAAAGAGTCTTCATTATTTGCTTGATTATAGTCATATTACTTGGAATCTGAAAAAAATGTGGAAACAATAAAAAAACAAAAGGGGCCTTAATGAAGTAAAGGTTGGAGTTAGTGTAAGGGTTTTGCCAAGGGAAAATAGAGGGTTGCGGAGTTAGTGTAAGGGTTTTGCCAAGGAAAAATAGAGGGTTGCGGAGTTAGTGTTAGGGTTTTGTCAAGGGAAAATAGAGGGTTGCGGAGTTAGTGTAAGGGTTTTGTCAAGGGAAAATAGAGGGTTGCGGAGCTAGTGTAAGGGTTTTGCCAAGGGAAAATAGAGGGTTGCGGAGTTAGTGTTAGGGTTTTGTCAAGGGAAAATAGAGGGTTGCGGAGTTAGTGTAAGGGTTTTGTCAAGGGAAAATAGAGGGTTGCGGAGTTAGTGTAAGGGTTTTGCCAAGGGAAAATAGAGGGTTGCGGAGTTAGTGTAAGGGTTTTGCCAAGGGAAAATAGAGGGTTGCGGAGTTAGTGTTAGGGTTTTGTCAAGGGAAAATAGAGGGTTGCGGAGTTAGTGTAAGGGTTTTGTCAAGGGAAAATAGAGGGTTGCGGAGTTAGTGTAGTGATAGGTGGTAAATTAGGAAGTAGTAATTTGTTCTCTGATGAGGAGATCATAATTGTTTTACAGATCAGACTGAACCCACATGTCAAATGCACTCGAACAGTCTGATCTATGATAATCCTATACTTTATTTTATTGTGTGTGCTTTTTTTTCTTCAGTTTCAATTTATGACAATCACTAACCTTATACATGTAGCTGCCCCTCCTTCAAAGTGGGGACCTTCACCTATCTCTCCATAGGTTATAAGAGCGTGTGAATCTATATTTGCTGTAGTTAAAATAGCCATACTAGAGATATCTATGAGATGTTGCTGCTTTCGATAAACTAAAACAAATGTCAACTGTAAAAATATCATTCAACACTATATTGCAGAAAATATAATATTAAAGTTATCATTTGAGAAAAAAATTGGCTGTTATATTTTTCTGTCTCTGAAGAAACTTAACTTCAATCTCGCGATGCAAATTAAATAACCTGCGTAGCAGCCTTATTTCAAGTGTACACCAAGGGCATTTAGGTTATTTCAAATTGACAGAAAAAAATAACATTTATTTATAGTAATTTAATGTCAGTATTAGAATAGTACCAACATATTTAAGAAGTTTGATGACGACACTCACATTACAACATTTGGTTTTAGGGAAGATGGAATTTTTTTTAAGATATCGGAAAGCATGTTACTTCAAAATCAAATTATTCGGCTCGTTATTTAAAAAAAAGTACACAGGAGACTATGATCATGCTGAAAACCCAATGAAAATGTTATCAAAGTTTTTACAATAAAAATGGCTAATTCAATTTCTTCTAAGATTGACAGCAGTTCGAAAGGGTAATTAACCCTTGTCGTGCTACATCCGGACCTGTTCGGGGTTGGACCATGTTCCGCTTTAACGGTTCTGGTAGTGTAAATCTGAGTTTTAGGAAAGCGCAATGTGTGTCCATCTGCATGCAGCGTGACTGTGCTTTAAAATGAGGCAATCTGATATAGAGTTTGTCAATAAATAATGACTTGAGAGCTAACAGAAGAGGTCTCGAGTTTCTGCTGTCGAAAAAAAAATGAGATTTTTTTTTGGGGGGATGGTTCATTTCTCGAACCATCGCCAAAGCAGAATAAATCTGTAGTACTCTATTTCGCCTGGAAACTAAATAAGAATGATTTCTGTCACCACTATATCGATGTCAACCCCTTGTATTGACTACTTCCGGTTTAGTCACAAACAGAGGCCAAAAAAAAAAATCCTCATTTTGTCACACGAATGACCCTTCAGGGGTTTCCTGATCCCCCACTCGTGAATGTAACACATTTATTTGGCTTTAGTAGCCTTCACGGTCTTCAGGTTGTAGGATGAATGTGCTTTGGTTCCTGATTTGTTCCCGTTGAACCCCACAGGTAGCAAATAATGACCATAAATGGACAAAAATCTTTACATTATGGATAACAATCAGCATCAGTGACATTGTGCAACTAATTTGCATATGATTTGCATAAGTTTGCAAAATATCGAAATCTAGACTTTCGTTCAGAAATGCGCAGCACGACAAGGGGTTAAGAAAAATCAAGATTTAAATGTTGACCAAAAGAATAAAATCCAACTGGAGGAACTATAAGAGAAAAAGACATATATACAAAGAAAATGAAAATAACCAAAACAACACTACAAAGTAAACTGTAAGTATTAATACACCGGTAAGGCAAGCTTCGAAATTATGAGCCTACATTTTAGACCTCAGAAAATGTACACATCTGGACTATGTACATTAAATGGACTAATGGCTCTGAGTTTAATAGTCTGTGGGCTCCACATTTGACAAACATATTGTTGACTAGAAATTACAACAGTGTAGGAAGATCAGCCCCAGAGTCTTGTTTTAACTGATATTGGTCTCCTGTTTTGTATAGGAACATTGGTAAAAGACAAGGCATAACTGACGAAGCTGTCATGTGGAAGTGTGTCCACAACAAACGTTTCTATTATTCCACAGGTCGAGAGTTCTACTATATAAGGTCATTGTATGCATGTACACGTATAGGTAATAACCCAAAACGACCTTCAAGAAAAGTCATTTCAAGATATATGAACACGTCATTATTGCATGTTTACTATTAGTTGTTCTCACGTGAAAAGAAATGATATATACATTTATAATTGATCTCTCCGCCTAAACGATGTTTCCAGAAACCTACCGGTGAACATGGTCCAAGTTTCTAGTGGAGTCTGAGTTGCTTATTTACTTTTGTTGCTGTGTACGTACAGTTGCGATCACTTCTAACCTCTCTTAAATTCTGTCGGAATCTGTCAGGATTTCTGTTCTTCGACAGCAGATAGAACAGAAATCCTGACAGATGCTGACAAGGTCTGACATCTGCTGTCCTGAGTCAGGACACATTTTGTCCAATTCCCTGACAGATCCTTGCAGAAACTGTCCTGGATCGTAACAAAGAAAATATGGAAAGCTGTTCTAAACTGTCATACCCCTACACAGTTCCTGACACTAAATTTTCTATTTTGTGTGACGTAATTTAGAAAAGAAAGTCCGCGATTAATAAACGAAACTGTGTGACTAATGTATTTAGGCTAGAAACCACTAATTGCACTTCCCATAGGCTTCTATGCTAATTTCACAATATTCAATGGCTTCTCTGGAATTTATCTTAACTTTAACCTGCAAAGGATTATATATCAGCATGATTCTACATATGTCAGCTCACAATCCTCAGAATGGCATGTGGGGTTAGCAGACTTGCAGTGCAGTACTGGTCACCGGAAGTGAAGGGTCTATAATTAGCATGGGAAATCCCAGTGTTTTCACAAGATAGGGGTATATATAGAAATCATTATGGAGATTAAGCTTCACATCACAAGAAGCAAAATGCACCTATAAATTATACAGAAATGTTTTTCGTTTCAGAAACTTTAATTTTTTAAAATAAGATGAGAACTTTTTTCACAGCACTATGAGGAACAAAGTGCTCATTGGTTGAATTGGTGGTCTGTAACCTAAAGAGTCACTTTTTGTCTTAGAAAAAATAAATGACTATACAGGTATCTTCCTACACACATACTGAATGCATTTGCAAAGTTTCAGTGAAATGTGACAAACACTTTTAAATATTTGATTTTTAAATATAGGGTAACCAAGTTGCGCGAGCAAAAAAGTGACAATATTCTACCATACTTAAATGCATTAAATATTTGCAAAGAACTCTTTCCGACTTTTCAAATAAAAAAATCAATCACAACTTGTTTTTTAACAATATTAATAAAGAGATAGTTTTAAAAGTAATCATTTTCTGAAAAATTGGTCTATTTTTAAAAATTTATTTCTGACATGCCTCCGCCTTTTTCTTGATCACATGTCAAAAATCCTAAATCTTTAAATTTTCAAAAAAGGTGATATCTTTGGCTTTAAATTTGTAAATACAGTGTTTTCACATTAAAACATGACCAGTAAAGAGCACCCAAAGCAAAAAAGTACTCAATAATGAATGTTCCATGTTGCCATAGGGGAATGCTTACATGGCCTTAACAGCAGTAATGAAAGTGAGTTTGTCCTCATTTCTAACCTAATTTTTGCTCAAATCTACACAAAACTTGATTTCAAGTGCTGATTACCACCATATTTAGGTAAATATAGCCCTCAAAGTTTAATATTTGATATTTTTACTAAATTTTCTACACTTTTTACAAGATAGGACATAAAAATCAGCCAAAAAGACCAATTTTCCATAATTTGGGCCTATACTTAAAAAAATGCATATTTTGAAGGATTTTTGTAGTGTATTCCTCTCATTTCAAAGTTTACAAGATCTTCAAGTAGTTTAAAGCTATTTCAAGAAACTTTTCATTTTGCCATGGCATCAGCTTAAGGCTAGAAACCACTAATTCCACTTTCCATAGGCGTCTATGCTAATTTCACAATATTCAATGGCTTCTCTGGAATTTACCTTAACTTTAACCTGCAAAGGACTATATATCAGCATGATTCTACATATGTCAGCTCACAATCCTCAGAATGGCATGTGGGGTTAGCAGACTTGCAGTGCAGTACTGGTCACCGGAAGTGAAGGGTCTATAATTAGCATGGGAAATCCCAGTGTTTTCACAAGATAGGGGTATATATAGAAATCATTATGGAGATTAGGCTTCACATCACAAGAAGCAAAATGCACCTATAAAATGTACAGAAATGTTTTTCGTTTCAGAGACTGTTTAATTTTTTTTTAAATAAAATGAGAATTTTTTTCACAGCACTATGAGGAACAGGGGTAATTTCTGCGTACGTTCCAAATGGTCATTGGTTGAATTAGTGGTCTGTAACCTGTAAACTAGCAAATCCGATTAGGAAAAATATCTTGATTTCAAAATTAACATTTCATTTCCAATTATAGTGTATATATATATATATATATATATATATATATATATATATATATATATATATATATATATATATATATATATATATATATATATATATATAAAGCTCATCGTGATCATCATCCCACAATCACTCGATCGTTGTTCATGTTCTAATTTTCGTCGATTATGGTCCAGTCACCCATCGTTCAAAAATAAATATGAATAATTTTGTTTACATTTTGTCATACACCTGTGATATTAAATAAATTATATTATTTAATTATAAAATCAAAGGTCTATGTTTCTGTTCTTATATAAGTATAAGAGTGGCAACCGATAACTTTCAGATGTTTGGTAATTCTCACGAATTTCAAGATTGACAAAGTACTTTTTGAGTGAAAGCTACTTTTTAATAACATAAGGGTCACAAATCATTCTAAAAAATGTTAAAATTGACAATTTTAGCATAAAATGGGTGACTGATACCTAAATATTTCGGTCGAAATTCTTCAAAATGTCACTTTTAGCTACGAATACGAGTGTGAACACTTCCAATTTACCTACATGGTCTTAAATGTAGAAAATGTAGAAATTAAAAATGTTAGTTTCATATTAGTGACTGTGACACCTGTATTTAAGTAAAAATTCTAAAAATGCTGCAAAATGTAAGAGTGCGAGCAGTTTTATTTTTCATAATTGTCTAAAACTATTGACTAAAATGCTTTTTTTCAATATAACTATCATGTGGGTGACTGTGACACATATATTTCTGTCAAAATTCATAAAAGATGTCATATTCCAGCATATGTATGAGTGCCCGCACTTTAAATTTCTATGAGGGTCTAAAATTAATGACTAAAATGCTAAATAGCTATCTTTACACATTAATTTGAGTCAAAATTCTTGTCATATTCTTGCAAAATGTATGAGTGCAAGCACTTTTAATTTCCATGAGGGTCTAATATTACTGACTAAAATGCTAATTTTTTCAATATAACTATCATGTGGGTGGCTGTGACGCATTATTTGAATCAAAATTCTTTAAAAATATCATATGCTTGCAAAATGTATGAGTGCAAGCACTTTTGATTTCCTTGAGAGTCTAAAATTATTGACTAAAATGCTATTTTTTTTGTAAAAGAACTATCAAGTGGGTGACTGCGACTTATATATTTCAGTCAAAATTCTTCAAAAAATGTCATATTCTTTTAAAGTGTATGAGTGTGAACACTTTAAAATTCCATAAAGGTCTAACGTTTCTGTAAAACCGTTTAAAATTGTCAATATATATAGTACTCTGTATCATACCGGTGTCTGCAACCACAAGAATTCAGTACAAATTCTTTAAAGTCAGGGGCGTAGCAGATACGGCAGGCAATAGTTTTCGTTGGTACTGCATGCCATACATAAAAGTCGGGTACAAAATTGAAAACAAATCAAGTCTAAACATAGCAAGGCTTCCTTCCCGTCGTACGAATCGGGATTCGGGTGCTATTTTTTTTTTCGGAATCACGTATATGTAATTCAGTTAGAGAAGTATTCTCGAGCTAATGACTGTCAGAATCTGTCAGGAACTCTTCTAATATACGTATCTCTTCTACCTAGAACAGTTCCTGACATGAGGGTGTCAGGAGCCATGACAAATTATGACGGAGATTGTCGGAAGCCCTGACAGACCCTAACTGTATTATTTAATTTGGTTATTTAATGTTCTTTTTTATATGTGTCTGTTTTCTTGTTTTGTCTTTATCCCTTTGTTACATTCCTTTGATTTTAGCTAGAATCTTAGTTCCCTTAATTATTGTCTTCTTTCTGACATAGAGTATTAAGTGCACAATGTAAAGTAGTAATTCCTTGAATCTATTTGTCGTCTTTGCATTTTGTAGTTAATATCAAATATAGAAATAAGCGTGTTCATCCATAGAATCGTGTGATCGGCTATTACTTGAAGGTAAAATCCAAGAACTATGAGAATAAATTTCCGTTTATTTATAACGTGTGGATGAAATCGATAGCATATGATATAAACCATTTATTTGTTGAAAAAAGAAAGTGGGATTGGAACTAAAACATAGCCGGAAACGGAGAACTTATTTACACGTGACCAACTGTCAGTACATTTGTAGTAGTGCGAGAAGTAATCGAAGCAATTTAAAATAGTAATTTAAGCGATTAGGCATTGAATATACGCGAACAGAGTATATGGTTTTGCGGCTTTGCTCGTCAGATTTCTAGTGGTGTTTACCTATTAAAAACGTAATGCTGCAGGTAGATTGACACACAGGGAGGGCTTTGAGAATCTACATCTGAGTTCATGCCACTTGTTGGGTAGGCTTTATCACAATACATTTTCTATTTTTTTGAGTTAAGAATTGAGGAGTTAAAAACGAGGTTTAGTTGAACACCTGGTAGACCAAGCAATATACCTCTAATAGTAAGAACACTAGTGAAAATTCGGTTTGAAATAGATAGAAAGGAAAGTCATATTTTAATCGCCGAAAAGTAATACCGAACATTAGCGCATACACGAGTAGGCGAATGATAAAACCACACCGTGAAAAAGAAAATTTGAAAAAAGTAATTAAAAGAATATTAGTCAAGGATTAAGACTACGACAGGGAAAATAGACACATACAACGAAAAGCATGAAATAACCAAAATAACACGTACAAAGAAACAAAAGTAAAAAAGGGGAATATGGAAAAATTCACTGACATAAGCGTCCGCTGCTTTTCAAGAAGCATAAATAATAAATAAGTGAACAATAATCACATTTAAAGGTCAAAAGGAACTAACTAAACAACAAACCACAGATAAAGCCTAACGGAAAACAGAAAAAGGGCCAAATTTTCGCCCCCGGTCCTTGCCAGGGGCAATAATACTGGACGAGAAGAGTAGAAAACAATTAACTACCCAGACTACGAAGTGAAGGCAATCTCCATTTAGATCTTTGTAGGGAAGACGAAATATTACCCGTCGTGATCCTCATTAAAACTTACGTCCGGGGTAGAAGAGAGAGGACAGGAAAATAATGATATGGTAATCAAATCGGCATGCTGGAGAGGGAAACACCATAACGATTCACGAATTCATTATGTCATCCAAAACGTTGTTGATTAAATACTGTGACAACAAATCTCTGTTATAGAAGCCTTATCATAAGAAGTTTAGCATGGTACAAGAAGTCCGCAAAGATACGGCGAACTCTGGCATAAGTTATGAGTTGAGATAACTAGAAATATTTGAGATGGAATCCATATCTGTAGGCCCTACCTTGGCAATTAAACCATAAATACGAAATGCATTTGGCAGTTTCCCACATGCCAAATATGAAAAGCCCACATTTAAAGACTATTAATTTACAGCCTAGACAAGAGTATGTCAACGACAATACAGGAATTTGACCTTGAGGTCAAATTCTAAGGTCCGCTATCCATGCTATGCGACACATTGTCTTTAAGCGAGTAATTCACATTCCAAATATAAGAAGCTCACAGCAAAAGACAAAAAAGATACAGGTTTGATGCAAGTTATAGGCCACCATCATCTTCACGTGATCTACCCACCCTCCAATTATCAAAAGGACATATCGAAAGACAAAATAGTTACAGCCTAGACAAGAGTTTGTCAACGAAAAACAGGAATTAGACCTTGATGTCAAAGTTCAAGGTTATACGTACTATCCATAGTACGCAACACATCATCTTAAGGTGATCTACCCATATGCCAAATATCAAAAGCCAACATCGTAAGACAAATAAGTTGCAGCCTAGACACGACTTTGTCAACGAACAAACATGAATTGAGCTTCGGGGTCGAAGTTCAAGGTCATAGGACACTATCAATGGTGCGCGACACATTGTCTTTTGGGTGATCTTACACAGTCTTAGACACCAGAAATTTGCAATGTTTTCTATTTAAGTACCAGTCCATATAAAATTCAGACACTGCTTCTTGTAAAAGTGTTTCATGGTGTAGAAAAATCCACCGAACAAATGACAAATTTTATTCCACAATAACCCTTGCTGTATTTTAACCTGCATTTTAAAAAGAAATCTCATGCAATCATCTCTTACTGACATCAAACCAACCCAAAGATAATAACCCTTGCAAGATGCCCATTTCATACAAGATCTACATAATTTATTCAACGACAGATGACAAACTAAGACTGGTTATGTGGTCTGTAACTGTTCCTGAATGAGAAATAAAATTTGGCGGGTATTTCACGTGTATGAATCACCTCCTTCTTGATTGATAAAGGTTGCTACTATAACAATCATCTTCATTTAGATTGTTATAAAAATCACATGTGTTTCTCTTTATTCTATGCACTCTAGGAGTGTCTCTTGTATCCAAATGCAAATGAGCAACTTGGGCTCCACTAAAAACTGGGAGCATGGACCAGTTTTTGACAACGCATTGATAGACATTTCTTACCCTACCGGTGCACCTGGTCCATGATCCTAGCTTTTAGTAGAGTCTGGGTTGCTCATTTACTTTTGTTACTTTTTACGTATTATTTTAGTTACTTTATGTTCTTTGTTGTGTTTGTCTGTTTTCCATGTCTGGTCTTTGTCCCGGCATTACATTCTTTTAATTTCCACTAGAATCGTTGCTCCCTTAATTATTCTTAAATGGAGTTTGATGAAAAGTTTTTGTTTAGGTTAAATACAAAGTGCATTCATTGAAAAATATGTTTGAAAAAAGTTCCACAGGAAGATTAACCTATTTTAAGAAATGTTTGGTGGGTGTTTCCAAAAACCATCCCATGTAGACAAGTTTAAAGTCGTACGCCCTTTGACAGGGACAAACAATACTTTTATACCTAAAAGTAAAGTGATGCTGAGTAATACATGTATATAATATTAACATATAGACATCTGGATCGGCAGTTTTTTTATTCACATCTATTAAAATAGGAGTTGTGGTATGATTGCCAATGTGACAGTCATATACCAAATACCAAGCAACAAACAATAAAACGTATACAGGTCACCCTATTTAGTTTTTTTCTTTACTCTGACAAAGGATTTATTTCAATCGTCTTACCTAAATATAATTTCAAGGTTAAATATTTCCCACATTAGTTCTGTACAAATTACTCTAAGATTAAGACACAATAACTCACTCTTGCTTACACTCCTTGTAGAAAGCGTTAAATATAGTGAAACAGACGACGCCAACTAAAATGGTTTTATAGATACATTCAAATTTCTTCTCTTTAACCCCGTGGTTGATTTCCAGTAACTGCAGTTAACTTTATTATCATTTCAAAATAGAGGCATATTGTTCATCTTACCAAAGGCAAATAATCACAATAGTCCTTAACTTGGCTGTTGTTTCCCTGATCTTCCGTTTGTAATGCAATTGCTTTTTAAGCTGTTGTCTAAATTGTGTATTAAGTAGACCGTCTCTCTGTTTCCAGTTTCACGTTTTTTACCATTTACCTTGATTTGATATATCTAAGTTGTCTTTCTATTTTGATGCTGTGATATTTTTATCGGTTGCATTGTAAGGTATACAATTTTAAGTTGATAAATGGATTTCTATACGGCTTTGTGCCTTTATTTCTAATGCACAAATGAATCAAGGGATAAAATTAAACATATAATAACCTCTAAATAGTCAATACTCTTTTACACTATAGAAATTAGCAATTTACACGTCACCTTAATACAATTTCTTAAAAGCAAAGGGTTATTGTATCCCATTGTAATAAGTCCTTTCGCATGCATTAAAACCTATTTTCAAATTGATAAATACTTGCACCTGAACTAGATAAACCTGTAGTTAAATAAGGAAGCATTTTTTTTTATAATAATTGATTGACCAAGAAACAATCGGCAAAGTTCTGAAATTACATTCAGTCTAAAGCTTTTATTGTAAAGCACGCATTGATAGACATTTTTCTATCCTACCGGTGCACCTGGTCCATGCTCCAAGTTTTTAGCTGAGTCCGAGTTGCTTATTTGCTTTTGTTACTTTGTATGTATGATTTAAGTTACTTTATGTTCTTTGTTGTGTTTGTGTGTTATCCATGTATGGACTTTTTCCCTGGATCACATTCTTTTGATTTCCGCTAGAATCTTGGTTTCCTTGATTATTCTAAAATGGGAAGTTTTTTAAGGTTAAATACAAAATGAATTCATTGAAAAAATTTATGGTGTGTTCAAAAACGTAATACATTGACGACAATGAAAATAAAATGAAATATATATACAAAAAAATCTCGGTCGTGTAGAAGAGTTAAATCAGTAAAGTCAGTAACAGTATTTTGTTGTCCTCACTTGAAAGGAGATATTAAAAAAATGTACCAACAGATTAATGGAACAATCAGAAAAGGGCATGGTATATATATATCTTCTGAATGCATAATGTTGTTTTGGCAGTATTACTGAAGGAGTAATCAAGGGAACCAAGGTTATAGCGGTAATCAAAAGAATGTATTCCAGGGCCAAAGACCAGACATGGATAACAGACATACACAACAAAGAATATAAAGTAACTAAAATCATACATACAAAGTAACAAATGTAAATGAGAAACTCGGACTCCACTAAAAACTAGGAGCATGGACCAGGAGCACCGGTAGGGTAAGCGTTCTCTGCTTTTCTAGAAACACCCGCCGAGTTGCTCATAAAAAGTCAAGTCCGGGATAGACAAAGAGCATGTACAGTTAGGGACAGCTTACTTCTGTCTATATACTAGTGACCTGTTGCTGCTTTTTAATGCTAAGCTGGTTAAGATAGCAAAATTTGAAATATTTGAAATATAATAACACTTGTTACTCTCGTAGTTGTATCAATTCAATGTTTATTTATCCTTGAAAATTCGAAAAATTTGGAATACACATTGTCATATTATTATAAGAATATAATAACACCAAGACCTATGATTTTTCAACCCTTTATGCTGCTATTCCTCATACTCAGTTGAAATCCCGACACAAAAACATTATATATCGTTGCTACTCCAAAAATCACGAAACACCTATTTATAAATAAGTAGTACTAGGTCGAGAGTTTCCATACTTTGTAGAATACCATCCCAAATCTTCTTTTAAACTGAAGAAGCCGTTCCTGTCGAAATGTTGGAGTTTTTTTTATCATCAACATATTTGCCCCTTGTGATAAACGTATTGTACAACGGACGGTTGGCATTCCAATGAGACTAAATAGTGCATCGCTACTCGCCGACCTGTTCTTTTCCTCCCATAAGAGTGACTTCATAGCTGATCTGATCTAAAAAAGGAGAATAGTTTAATCAGATCGTTTGGCCAGTTCGTTATATAGATGAAGTATTGTCTTTAAGCATATTTTTATATTTTTGGAGTATAGGTTGCTCATTTGCTTCTGTTTCTTTTGACTTGTTTTTTTGATTTATTCCATAATATTTGTTGTTGTTTTCTCTGTTTGTTTTTCATCCATGAGATTTATTCTTTTGAATGTTGCTCTTATTTTGGTACACTTTATTACTCTTACATGTAAATTAACTTTTTTTGGCGGAACAAATGTAATTTGCATGATCTATACTTCAATTAGAGTTCATTATTAGTATTGATTCGAAATAGGTAAATTTGAGATTGATATCATTGATATATTTCTGCCTATTCTAAAATTTTCATTAACATTTCATTTCCGACAAACAAATCATGAAAAATCATGAAAGTCAAATTTTTAATTGCAAACTTTCTGTATAAGGAATCAATATGAAGATGGAAACATACTTAAAGTTATTTTAACCCAACGTACAAAAACGGAAGCATTTATTTTGTTCACTGTAGATGACTTTGCCATTTCAGTGATTATTTAAAAAATATATATTCACGGATCCTTTCATTTAAAAGCTAATCGAAACATCAATACTTCTAAATCTGGTTCTTTTATGCAAATGAGTTTTTATGTTAAAGTATGACACGAATAAAACTAATGGCTGTGCAGAAGGAAATAAGGTTTAAACGTACAATGAAAGGAAACTCTAGAGAAAAGATGACATAACAGAATTGTAAGGAGAAACTATTCTAATGTTGCCAATATTAATTAGCACTCCAGCTAAGAATCAGGTAAAATGTGATTCCTGGGTAAAAAGCCTACATATTTTTATTTTTGATATTTTGTTTGAAATATCATAGTAAACAGAAATTAACATGTGGGTTTTCATATAACCCGTGTTTTAGGAGATAAAAATTGTATAGAATGCATTGTAGATTACAAAATTAAGGGAGGTAACTCTGTAATTGACGCTCAAATACAATGGAATCTACTGGATTTTCAATGTTGATTATCTTCTGAGAGCAGGTAGATTGGAATGAATAATTACACTTTTCATAGTATAGACCCATAAAACAACTTAATTACAAAAATAAAAATATGTAGCCTTTATACGGTGTATCACATTTTTCAGATTTTTTCATGATTCTTACAAGGACGGCTACTTAAATGTTTATAGGTGATCTACAGAAAGGACAGGTGGACATTTACAAAACAAAACACGTTTCTTGAAAAAGATTAGGTTTGCCTCTCACTTTGATATAAAAGTATACAAACATATTTTATTGCATATAGAACAGGATTTTGGACAAAAGTTATTTCAATTTATAAACGTCCTTTCCCTTGTCCTATCGGTGCATCTGGTCCATACTTTTCTAGGTTTCCGATTGCTTATTTACTTGTATTTCTTTGTATGTGTTAGTTTTGTGATTTCGTGTTCTTCGCTGTGTGTGTGTTTGCATTTCATGTCTAATCTTTATCCTTATCTTATATTCTTTTGATTAACATTCAGATCTTGGCTTACTGGAATATCCTTTAAAATTGTGAATAGTGGAATTGTTAAAACAGTTTTCTAAAACCACACTGAAATTTTTTTTAAGCTCACGCATTGACATCTCCTATTAAGACAGGCAAAGTCGTATTACTGAGGTTCTTCTGTTTGCATCTAGGTATTTTTATGAAATGTTATATTAGGGACTGTAACAGCTGTGAAAGAAAAACAAATCATGTCCAACTCATCCCAAAGTCAGTTCGTCCCAGATCATTTATCGCAAGCGATACAGAAATACCAAAGTATATTATGGAAAGCTTCAAGGAGTTTCAAGCAGATAACAATAGGCTGTTTTTTAATATGATAGTCAAAGGTTCAAGGTTTATTTTTTACGGAAAATGGAAAAAATATACGGTGTTATACTCTGAAGTAATTATTTGAAAGTACCAGGTAACTAGAGCACCTTTGAAAACCCCGAAGTCACCATTATTGTATACGTACTAATCCAGCTCGTTTGTCTCACAGAAATCATAGATTGACAGGCAGCAATAACGACCTATATAAATTTGAGGTAGTGGATAATGATGGGATACCTAAATGTCCACGATGATGCAAGGCCCTGAAAATTTGATGAGGATGCAATATCCGACCCTGCAGAATGCTCAACTAGACATGAAAGACGACCTTCATAATGTTATCAGATGGTGCCCCATGCCTCGACTTCTACCTCTACCGCAATGCACGACTTTTTGACGATTTTGGAGATATGTGTTTTTTTTTGCCAAGGAATCGATGTTTCAAGTAAGCGAGTAAAAGGACTACAGCGGTTTATTAGTAAGATATGGTTTTCAATGAATCGTAGTGGAAATGTGGAAAGATTATGGTACATGTATGAGCGTGGTAGGAGTTTTTGCATAGTATAATCGTGGTGGAAGCGTGGAAAGACCTTGTTGCAATCGTAATACTGTCGTATTAATAACTCGATGGGCATAGTAAGATCGTGGCCTGAGCGTGATGAGAACGTAGTGTGATTATAGCAAGATCGTAGTAGAAGCATAGCATCGTGAAACACAGATGATCTGCATTTTCTATAACCGCTCGAACAACAATCAAACCACGATCAATTTTTATGTAGATGAGCACGATGCGATCTTGTGTGTGTGTTGGGGGGTACTTGAGATCACGTACATTATAAGATATTAGTTTAGAACGATTAACTGTCAAAAAGGAAAAGGGAAACTAAAATGATTCTAAGCGAACTATTACTTTCTTTTTTTATTGAAAGACATAAAAGTCAGAATTCATAGTATACAATTTAACTTGGAATCTTTTAAGTTTTATCTTGTATACGTAGAGGATTGGAATGATCGATTTGATAGTACAAATATAATTAGTACATGTAGATAGTGTTCATCGACACAAGTTTATATTTTTTTTAAACTTTTTTTATCTTTTGTTAAATGTATATGAAAATTTTCAACATCGTTTACATCCAAATATTCAATTTGAAATGAGTTTACAAACTAAAGGGAAGTACATGTAAAATTTTTTAGTTACTACTGTTGATTCGGTCATTAAAAACCGGTATTGTTACCGACATTGCATTATTAAAGAAGTTTCGATACGTCAATATTTTGAACAAAACAGATTTGTTTTTATTCTGAAGAAAGTAAAGCATGACGTTAAAGTAATTATTAGTTCGTGAAGCAATATTATTTCGAAATATACTAATGAATTCAAATATCAAATATCATTGATTGTTTAACCCAATTTCGACTAAAGTAAAACCAAAAATCCGTGTAAATGTCAGTAAATAACATATGTTAGAATGAACGACACAAATAAGGAAGAACAATAAGGATTATCATTACAAGATGACTCACGTTAATAAAGTCGATAATTTGACAATATTGTCATAGTAACAATTTAGTGTAGCCCCTAACATTAAATGTCCATACAAAGAAATGTATATAGCAGGAGCTTCATCTTGCTCCATGAAGGAGATATCAATTCATGTTACAAAGATATTGTCCCCATTGAAGGATGGACAGCAAGCGTGCTGCAATACAACCTACTCTCCGAATGGTATTAATCACATGTGGATACTTATAAATTCTAAAGATTTATTTCAAAACCTAACATCCCGCAGTTTTTCGGAAATTAGTTCTCTCAAAACTGTTGACTTCTCAACTCTTTACACTACGTTACCATATGATAAACTGAAATCTCGTTTGAAACACTTAAACGTAAATCTTTTGCTGTTTCAAAAAATTATGTTGTTCTAGGTTGCAAATCCACATATTTTTCTAAAAATATATTCATGCGAGACTGAATCTCTTCAGAACCTCATAAATAATAAAAGATGCTTAATCCTTTAACTTTACATGCAGATATAATGATGATGTAATGTCCATCAACAACCCTTCTTTTGGTAAATGGATACCGACAATATATCCACCTGCGCTCGAGAGAAAGGAGAGTACAGAAACAGCCTGTTTTGCATCTTCTTGGACCTACATCTCAAATTTGACGACAGTGATAATCTCAGCACTAAGATTTTTGATAACAGAGACGACTTTAATTTTAATATCATAAATTTTCTTTACCTGTGCAGCAATATCCCTTAATTTTCTTCATATGGTGTTTAAATTGATTCGCTACTCTAGAGCAAGAACTAACTACTCTAATTTACTTGAACGTCATAAATATCTGCGTAACAGACTCCTGAATCAGGGGTATATGGAAAGGCGTCTTAAAAGGTCTCTTACCAAATTCTTACCAAATTCTTTTTTATATATCAGTTCTTAGTTGAAAAGTACTCTTCTTTTAAAACAATGCGTAATGATTTTTCTTGTTAAATGTTCTTTGTGCTGATGTGACCGCTGATTTACCGATTATGATAATAGCATGCAAATGCTTGTTAATCCCAATCCCACCATTTTGTCTAACGTGCCTCTACCCAGTCAGGACCATTGCAGTACCAGCAGTTCCAGTGGTGTAACATCTATTTTGCCAGATTTATTTTGGACTTGACTTGATTATGAACCAGATTAGTGTTCGGTAATTTTATTGTTACCCTTATTACAGTTATATTCCCCCTTTTAACACGTCTGTCTCCTTGTTTTATCCTGTAATGTTGATACAAAATTGAAGTCATCACTACAGAAGTTTTATGGTCGTCATCATGAACTCGTGGATCGTTATGATGTATCCATCAGCACCATGAAAACTGATTTATTCAACGGGTCATAGTTCACCTTTCCTCGTTTGTCTACCCCGGACTTGACATTTTATGAGCAACTCGGCGGGTGTTTCTAGAAAAGCAGAGGACGCTTACCCTACCGGTGCACCTGGTCCATGCTTCCAGTTTTTAGTCGAGTTCGAGTTGCTCATTTACTTCATTACTTTTAATGTATGATTTTATTTACTTTATGTTCTTTGTTGTGTATGTCTGTTTTCCATGTCTGGTCTTTGTCCCTGGATTACATTCTTTTGATTACCGCTATAACCTTGGTTCCCTTGATTACTCTTTAACAAAATCAACTTCATATTTTTGAGCGAGTACAACGGGAGTTCAGTTAGGCTTGATCAATGCTTTAATGAAGCTATTCATCTATACTCCGATAGTGCAGGTTTCAGAATTTATTTTAAGGGAAAAGGACTCATGCTTACTGACTTAATAATTGGGAACACAAAGGTCTTTTGTCAGACAGCACATTCCTCGAGTAATTCCAGTAGTTATTGCCTTGGATTTTTGGCCAAAATACTTCATTAACAATCAAGCTGCTGTTACTATTCCTAATAAAATGTCTAGCAAGTCATACAGAGTAATGGGTCTTGTGTGGAAATTGGTTTTAGTTTTACTGCCGATCAATATACCATTGAAAACTCGACGATTGAGTACAGCAATAAATAGCATATCCGTTGCTTTATCTTGTTGTAATTTTCAGAAATTCAGAGAATTAGCCCCTTTGGCCGACGTAGACCCAGAGCCCATTCCATACTCTTTGGAAAATTTGGCAGAAGATACGCATAGTTCAATTTCGAACTCGTTAGCTTATAATACAATGATAAGTTACGATGTGACAGCAGCGTTTTTGAAAAATTTGCAGTCGAATATGGTCTTCCCATAACTTGGCCTGTGGGAGTTGACCTACCTCTTAACTATAGCGCCTACTTGATTTACATTACAGGTGTAAGTCATCGTCATATGGTATTAGTTTTTACCGCGGGATCCACCTAAAATTTTATGCCCTGTTAAGGGTTGGTGAGGATATTGCTTGTAGTCAATACAATATTTGGCCTCACACAATTACAGGGTAAGATGTAAGCTTCAAATCAACCGATAAGAATTCTGATATGCTTCTTCATTTAAATAGTTCATAATCTGATCAATGCAAAAAAAAGTCATTTTTGTCTAACCAAGTATCGATTCTGTAACTTGTCCCTTAACCATATTTAAAAAATACATCTGCGTCCGAGAAATTACCCTTGATTCTCCGTTGTTTTTGAATTTTGATGGTTCGGTCTTATAGGGGTACGAGTTAAACATTCTCCTAAAAATGGCGTTGAACTTTTCTAATATCATAGATTGTATCCGTAGTCATTTATTTAGAATAAGCGAAGCTACAAATGTGTCAAAAGGGGTGGGGGGGGGGGGGGGGTTCAGTTGTCAAGAAAAAGCAACACTTACTCAAAGAATATAAGAGTGAATTTACAATATAAATTTGGAAGGTAAACATCATGGCTGGATACTGGGGAGTTCTGTTATTTACTTGGTTGAAAGACGGGCTAACAATAGACCAAGTGGATCAAATTAAGGACTGAATCATATAGGATAAAACTTCACTGATACGGTACACATGGTATGAGATCGGAGGATTTTGTCCCGACTTTAGAGCTTATATAAGACTACACCCATATCCAAACGCCGTGGTTGTGCACCTTGGATCAAATGATTTAGGCCTACTACATGTAAATGGGAAGGAACTCATTAAGTGTATTAAATAAGATTTACTACGCTACAGAACAATTTTATTTAGAGTGAAATTTTGCCCAGGCGTTACTGGCATTTCTCAGATAGTCATTCTGCCATAGATAAAACTAGAAAAAGGGTAAATATCGCAGTGAAGAGAATACTGAGCGAACTGAGCCTGGAGGGTGGAGCATCCTGGTACCCGAGAAAGTGAATGGGACTTACATACAATTGATGACACACGTTTAAGTGACATTGGAAATGATATTTATCTAAATGACATTCATTCTTCTATGGAGACATTTTATACTTGAATTTGAACTTGAATGGTGTCTATTGTTAAAAGATTCTAATTTATTTTCCATTTGGTTTTAATTTTCGCATTGGCGATGAACAAATACAGAACTGCTCACATGGCGGGAACTGACAGGATGAAAACGCGAGTTAGGACCCCAAAAAATCTTCTCTATACAACATTTTATGCCAACTTGTGGTACCACGGGATAGGGGAAGGTTTTATTAAGTTGGACTTGCTTTTGTAAAGCAAAGCGGCTGGTTCATTACTGGTACCAGTTTTGAATCTGTAGGCCTTTCAATAGGGGTTTTAAAGGATATAATTATATATCATAATCATTTATTATTTAAGTATATTCAAGAAATTGTGGTTTAGTGCAAGGTTCCTATTCTTGGCTCTTTTGTAGCGGAGCGCAATAGAACTATGTTCAACTGCTATCCGTGGAACACCTCCTTATATTCCGTGAGACGTTTACATTTCCCGCACGTACGCTAAATGCTCTCAAAACGCATACAGCGTGCATTTAAAAGCGCGATAAACGAACGCTCTTAGCGTGCGTTTCAACACACGATAGGCGACCATTCATAGCGTGCGTTTACACCCGCGATAGACGAACGCTGAATCATAATTATAATAATAACAAGTAACGAGGAAAGAAAGGAAACTGAATATGGAACTAATGAAAATACAAAAATATAAAAAATATATATATTACAATAAGATGTAAAAAAACAGTTGAATAAAAGAAAACAGTAAAGAATAACTAATTGGAAAGAATGAATAACATAAAATATGAAGTACCGAAGAATGCCTAGATTTAAGGAGTGTGCGGAACTTGTTCCGTGCGCGAGTTAAATCATAATGCGTTCTTGGCACGAATGATCATATCTTGGTTATTCACGATAACCAATTGATTATTCTATTTGTTATATAGATTTCATGCATTATTCATTGTTATTTTCAACATAAATTTAAAATTTTGTGAAAAGGCGGATTGATATTCGTATAGTGACGTTTTGGCGGGAGAAAGAGTGAAATTATCGAATTTATTCAAAGTGTGAATTATCGAACAAATTTACACTGGGAACAATCGGTAAATCACTGCTACATGTATCTATATAACAATGTATGTAGAAACCACTCATATCGTGTGTTTAACCGAACTCTGGTATCATACGCTTGAACAAACGCTCGTATCGTGCATTTGAACGAACGCTCGTATCGTGCGTTTATCGTGTGTTTATTGTCTGAATATAGCTGAAATATTGCTGCTCGGACGTTAAACCCCAACAAACAAACAAACAAACATCGTGTGTTTAAACGAACACAAAACGATGTGTAAACGCACGATGAACGATGCATGAACGTTAAAATGGGAAATGTGAACGTTTCAAGAGTGTACACAGTATAATGTGGCAGTTTGGAATTAGAATGTCACCTTGTCATTTTTCGCCTGAATTTATTCCGTGGCCATTAAACATGCATAGACTTTATATTTGCACAACTTTAAGATCTTTTATAAAAACAAAGTGATACGTTTTTGTTGCTATTAAGTTTGTTTAAAATCAGATATTTTTTTGCAATAGATGAATTAAGTTTTGGTTACTGACTTTGTCTGTTTACATTTAACTTATAAAGACGCTCACTTTATAATAATAATGAAATTATAAGTTCAACGTAACTAAGTAAGATAAAATCAGACAATATCATATAAATATTCTTGATAGAATTAGAGAATATTGGTTACACAGCCGTTGTGCAATTTATTCAAGCACTTTAGCAGATATAATTGACATGAACATTTTTTTTTTCAAAAAAAAAAAATTATACACATGCGTTTGAATTACAAATTATATGTACCTTATCAATAATATTACAGAACACTTTCTGTGATCGGAAAGGTATATTGTACAGTATTCAGGTATAAGTATTCTTCTGAATTTATACCAAAATATGAAGGAGGAGTTAATTCCATTCTCTATGTTCTCACTGATATCTGAATATGGTTTAATATCCAATGAAAAAAATTGAACAAAAATAAATCTGAAATCTCTGACAAAAATAAATGAATAAATAAATAAATGCATGATACTTTCACATCATCTTTCAAAGTAATCAAGGGAATCAAGATTCGAGCGGTAGTCATAATGGTATATTCAAGTATATTGCCTAGACACACACACACACGCACACACACGCACACACACACACGAACATGAAATAAACAAAATAACATGTACAACGGAACATACGTAAACGAGCAATCCGGGCTAAACTAAAAACTGGGAGTATTGCCGTGTGCACCGGAAGGGCAAATAATAGTATATTGAGAGAATCGATTCAATAAAACACCGCATCGTAAATCAATAAATATGTCAATTAATAATTAGTAGACAATGGGAAATTGTTCTGCTTCTAATGCAACATTTTCGTACTTGTGAATGAATTCATCATATTTAAGGGTAAACCAAGAGAATATCATCCGGGAATACATTCTGGTCATGGAATACAGACATGTACAACATAGAATTTGAAATAACCAAAATAACACGTACAAATAAACAAAACAGGTCACGGATGAAACATAAACAGCCTAACAAGTCGATTGTTCCAATTTGAATTCGCTTTTTGGAGTCGCAGTATGTTTATGCTGTTGATATTATACCCATAGCCTGACTCATACAATGAAAGAAAACATGCCCGAAAAATTGAACACTGACAACAACCTTTGACGACATGATTTACCATTTCAATTGTACGTCATGCAATAATATGAACCGAAAGATAAAATAAAAAAACTTTATTTCGTAAAAAAGCGTCAGTTATCAAATTTATACTTCTTTTCTGCATTAATGTAGAAATCAAATATTGATTACGACTAGTAAACATGCCAAGCTTTGATGAAATGCTTTGATTAAAAAAAAAAAAAAAAAAAAAAAAAAAAAAAAAAAAACACTCACAACAGAAATTTGTCAACGGCATGGCGTATTTAGATTTTTCATTCTAATATTCCCATGAAAAAAAATATCAATTTCAATGCTGAATTTACTTTTGATGTCGTCGCTTTACGAGGCCATAATGAAAACTTCCCGAGAGCACCTTTTGTCGTTTTTTGAATATACCTTTATTACATAAAGCATATCTAACTCAGTTTATAATAAAGAGATGAAAGTAACTTCTACACTTGATCACCATGTTGAAAATACAGACATTTCAATTGTTATATAGTCACATAAATCTAGATTGAACTTTAGATTTAAATTTAGTATTTATAAGAATTAGGCAAATTAATCGCACTTTTGAAAATATTAAGTCTTCTTATCTCAGTTTACATATTTAAAACCTGACTCAGCATATTGTGCTAGTGCAAGTGTAATCAGGTAAACCAAGAATCTATTGGAAATCAGAAGAATATAATCCAGGCATGGAAAACAGGTACACAACACAGAACATAAAATAACCAAAATAATACATACAAAATAACAAAAGTAAATGAGCAACTCGGACCCCACTAAAAACTAGGAGCTTTGACCAGGTGCACCGGAAGGGTAAGTGCCCCTGTTTGTCCAGAAACACCCACCAGTTGCTCATAAAAAGTCAAGTCCATGGTAGACGAAAGAGGAAAAGAAAACTATGACACGTTGAACAAATAAGTTTTAATTGTGCAGATAGGTACACTGTAACGAATGCCAAGAAGATACTGTCCGATTCATCAAACGTTCATGTTATTAGTTGCATTGAATATCTGATATGAAATGTAAAAGAACATCCAACTCTCCTAACTTTTTACTTTAGATATCAAAGTCAAACAACGTTTCAAAAGTAAGAGATTCCCGCATAAAGGAATAATCAAGGAACACAAGATTCTAGCAGGAATCAAAAGAATGTTATTCAGGGACAGACATGGAAAACAGACATACACAACAAAGAACGTAAAGTAACTCTAAAATAATACATAATAAGTAACAAAAGTAAATGAGCTACTCGGACTCCACTAAAATTTTGGAGCATGAACCAGGTGCACCGGCAGAGAAAGCGTTCTCTTCTCTTCTAGAAATACCCGCCGAGTTGCTCGTAAAAAGTCAGGCCCATGGTAGACGAGAGAGGAAAGGAAAACTATGACACGTTGAACAAATCAGTTCTCATGGTGCAGATGGATACACCATAAGGGTCTACGAGTTCATGATGACGACCATAAAAGTTGACATGTTTATGCTCGATGTTTGTTAATCAGAATACGAACATTTATGTCCTACGTTTTTTCTGTTCGTCTCATTTTGTGAGTTTAATGTCAGAATTTTGGATACTCCATATGGCTTGCTGTGTGAAATTATGAGTTCTAAAATATAAATCTTACTTTTAGATTTATATACATAAGTTTTGATTTTGGTATATAAATAATAATGTCAAAACATATGACTGCACTGACAGAATGTAGTTCATTTTTAAGCATTAAATATCCATGTTAATTTATTTTAGTTTTACTTTTAAGTTAGTCCGATTTAGAGAAGTTTACGGTTTACCCGCGTTCAAGATCCATTTAAACTATAGCGAACTTAGAAAAATAGACACTGTAGATGCAAATGTTGGAACCAAGACAAGGGAAACATGACGATACAAATTTACTCGCGGAAGCGATGTAAAATAGAATAATATAGAATAAATAAATACGTGTTCATGCCACTCAACAATTTGCAACTGGATTGTACCTGTAAAAGTTTGGATAGGCTTTTAAATTGCATCCTTTGTTTTTTAAACACATTAGTGGAACCATGTAATAGATATATCGTACAAAAATATTGTTAATTATTGATTTCAAACCAAGTAATATATCATGATAAAATATCAGCTCATATTAACAACAAATTCTTAGATATTCTATTATTTAGCACAAGCAACATCAAACATAAAGAGTTCACATAAAACATTCATAAAGAATTAAAGAAAGAAAACAAAGAAATGGAATGAGTTTTCGTTGTATAGCTTTCTCTGATCAATTAAATGCATTTCAGGCATCGTCAAATTTGGCAGTTTGTACTTAAAATACAATGTATGGTGTCCAAATTGATAATTAATGGATGAAAGGAATTCAAATAAATCAAATCAGAATAGCAATGTTCAATTAAAACCTTTTTTTATAAACGGAAACTAATTTGCGAGCGCGTTTACCGAGATGTCATGGCATACTTAGAATTATTCTATGCGCAATTTTAAATATTGATAATTTTTAGGCATCAGAATTAATATTTAAGAGAATCTTATGTCACCTTACACTTGCTTTTCCTATTTATTTGTCAATGATTAATGACAAAACAATCGATAACATAGAGATAATAGAGGCAGTCTGTTATGACCCTTTTAAAAGAGTAATCAAGGGAACCAAGGTTATAGCGGTAATCAAAAGAATGTAATACAGGGACAAAGACCAGACATGGAAAACAGACATACACAACAAAGAACATAAAGTAACCAAAATCATACATACAAAGTAACAAAAGTAAATGAGCAACTCGGACTCGACTAAAAACTGGGAGCATGGACCAGGTGCACCGGTAGGGTAAGCGTCCTCTGCTTTTCTAGAAACACCCGCCGAGTTGCTCATAAAAAGGTCAAGTCCGGGGTAGACAAACGAGGAAAGGAAAACTATGACCCGTTGAATAAATCAGTTTTCATATTTTGACATTTCGTCCCGTTTGACCAATTATCAATTCTTTCATGGTTAATCAATATCCGTTCCCACTGCTAATGGAATGGACCTAAGGTCTCCGAGGGAATTGACAAACCCTGTAGTCAGACTTGTTTGTAATACAAATGTTTTCATTCTGTAGTTTGCAAATACGTGTACAGCGTATAAAAATTTGCAATATTATTTATATTATTTATATTTAATTCAATATTTACTTATGTGACAATGGTCATTTAAAATTTTGCGCACGTGATCATTGGACTGTTTTTTCGTCAACAAACTACGGTGTAGTAGCTTATTTTTGTTTCAAGAAAATAAGGCTTGAATAAATGGTCCATCTATGTTGTGCTTAGCCCAGATTACTGATTTGTCATTCGTACATGTTACAGGTGGTTTTCCTGACCATTCAACTCGATGTATCTGAACTTTCGAATTCACAATCTATTTACAGTTATTTATTTTTCTTGTTTCTTTTATAGTATTTTACATATAGTTTAATCTAACCAAATATTTTAAACGACTATTCTTTTTCATCAAATTATCCAATACTAGGATTTTGTGCCTGATCATTGATCACGGTTGTATACATTTCTATAATGTTAACAATACATCATCAAAGAAACACGATAGGCAATTTTAAATTCAATAGAACATTATCAAATTTAGAAATGCGCATCAATGTAAAATATTTCCATAAAAAATAATATATTCTTCTAGGAAACAGTCACAAATATGTTACTCGACAGTATGGGTCATGGATTACTTATATCAATTTTCGAAATTATAATGTTTGCCGTCAAATGGAATGTATATGCTACTTTTTATACTAACTGCTTTACCACTGAGTTTGTGTCTTATGTTAACGAACCAATATTTGTAAGCCAGTGTAAATCACTACTCCGCGGAGCCACACTATGTTCCAATGATATAAATTGTAATTTGTTTTCTACAAACGGGAGTCAATGTGCATTCTTTACTAAGCAGAATAGTTCCATTAAATGCGAACGAGTGACATCGGAATATTCAATGATGGTTACATTTAGGCCTTGTAAGTACTGACTCATTGTTTTTTTCTATTTTACATCAGACGTCCTTTTTTCATGGTGTTTTGTATATTACTATATATTGATTTTTTTTAGTTGTTGTCATGTCTTTGTTCCCAGATCATGAAGATCTTTTTCTCGTTCATGATATTTTCCACTTAATTTTGCTTTGATTTTGTGAAACCCAGTAAAAAATATGAATTTATGTAAACACTTTTTAATCAAGTTGACACACATACAAACAATGTTCCTTCCGATTCGTTTTAACAAATTGTTCCTCAATGAAGGCTCTAATAAAATATTTTTTTAAGTAAAAAATGTGTTATATCTATAGTAGTACTAAAACGGGCGAGGGAAATACCTTGATCAAAATAACGAAAAGACAATTTACAAAGCACACATACCTATTATTGAGTGATTTATAACTTTATATATTTCTGTTATTAACGCGAATTTTGTATTTTTTAATTGATTCTGTAGATACATTTTCTGTATCGGACGTGTGGACAAAAGTTGGACCACTGTACCTCTACGTGACACCTGACACTTACACGTGCGATAAAGGGCAGGTAAAAATGGCAAAGAAACTATAAAAAATAATTTCAAAACATCAATCATTACAGTTAACATAAATGAAATTTTAAATTGTTCAATATAAATCTTTTAACTAAAACACCATGTGAATCTAATTTATAGTTTTCATTCTCTTTAAAAAATCACACCATTTTAGTTTCTTTTTTCTTTATCAATGAGTGCCTTTATTTTCATCTCCCCTTAGTTTTTATTGAAATTCAATGACACCTATTCATCTATTTCTCAGTATGCCAAGATGCGTTTCATGAATTTGCACCTTTCACCCATGTAATACCATATTAATTACTTTATTCAATGAAAATCGACATTTCAGGGAATGTTGCATTAAATATCCTAATTGACTACTTCGTTATATTCACCATAAACAAACAAAATATACTTTGAAAGATTAATCAAGGGAACCAAGGTTCTAGCGGTAATCAAAAGTATGTAATCCAGGGACAAAGACCAGACATGGAAAACAGACACACACAACAAAGAACATAACGTAACTAAAACAAAACCAAAGTAACAAAGGTAAATGAGCGGACTCGACTAAAAACTAGGAGCATGGACAAGGTGCACCGGTAGGGTAAGCGT
Source organism: Perna viridis (assembly GCA_037379345.1). NCBI lineage: Eukaryota > Metazoa > Mollusca > Bivalvia > Mytilida > Mytilidae > Perna > Perna viridis. The sequence goes on from CM074522.1 coordinate 1,025,161, forward strand.
CCTCTGTTTTTCTAGAAAGAAATTCTAAAGCGCTCGTTGGTATGCATTTTCGATAGAGGGATTTATAATTCAATCATTTGTTATAACCTTGTTTACTGGTTTTCTTCTTTCAAACATTTAGTCATATGAAACCAGCCGAGTTAACAAGAAATTTGACATATTGCTTATCTTCGTATGAGAAATCCTGAAATCCTGTTTTTGGCCGTGGGACGCTGCTCATGATGTGTAAGAATCAGATAAAATTGGGGTAACTAGAAACATGCATGTCAAAAACCACCGTTCTGACAATATCATGTTACTCCAGGATGTTTTCGCTATTTGAAAGGACCACATTACTGGATTTGCTCAGAAAATTTTTTTAAAAAGAACATTGGAAAATAAAGATAACAAGAAAATTTCCTAAAAAAAATATGGTTTTGGACAGAGTTATCTGCCTTTGAAATGTTCGTTTTTAGTACTTCTCGATGAATTTACAAATCATCTTACCAAGCATGTCTTTTCCTTGATTCTGATGATGAAAATAGTCAAATTAAACTTTCAAATTGGTGGTTTTTAATACCATGTTTAAGTCACTGCCTGATTCTTATAGAGATTGACACTTAAGCAATAACTTCTGAACTGAGTTATTTGTATGGTACCATAAAATGATATCATTTCACGAGTTGACATCGTACATATTACAATGTTATAGCTCTATAATTCCTTGCGTCATATCGTTAATGTTTTCTTTTCACCATTTTTATTTCCGTTTACCGTAGAACAAGACTTAAAATCCATGTAGACTAATTTCCTTTTCAGTGCACACGATTTACCATTACAATTCTAGATTAAGTACATGGCAGTAGTTTATCTGATTAATACAAAGTAATAATTTTGAAACAGTTGATATTCAGTGACAATAAAATTGTATTTAGGAAGTATGTAATTCCATTGGTGGTATTATGGCAGAGTTTCACACTGTTGCCGAGATGACTAATGCGTATACCTTCATTACAGGTATGAATTATTTGTTGTTCTCTTCGATTTTATTATGATTGTTGTAGTCATTATTGACTGGTTACAGTTACATCCAGTTGATTTTTAGTTTCATATGTATCCCATAATCTTTGCAAAAAACACCTGCACACTATATATAATATATATAGTGTCCCTGTTCGGTCTTTCTGCTTCTTTTTAACAAAACGAAACTAACCAATCTATAAATGTCAGAAATGTTGGATAATACAAATTTACCAATTCAGTAGTGGTGGTATAGCCGATAAATTCTGTATTTGTAACAGGGCTTCTAATGACTAAGTCCGTGTTTCAATGTTTTTTATTCCATTCAAAGTAGTTAACTATTCACAATAAAAAGGGCAGTAGAACAATAATAAGGAGAACTTAGTGGAATTTAACAATAAAGATGTAAAACATTTTATACACTCAACTTGCAGAGAAAGTGTATAATTTTCTTTTAACGTATACGACCCCAGTTCATGAAATATATGTATAAAACGCTCTTTCAACGACTTTTACAAAAGGTTCAAAATAGTTACTTGGTATTCTGGACTAAACATGAATAATACCAGACATAAAATGCACATCTTTCGTAAATACATCTTATCAGCAAAATGTAGATTTACTGTTAAATACAGGTGAAATAAAGAACAAATACATGGTGTTAATAAAACAGAACTTAACGATATTCTAGCAACTTTAACCAGAACTATTAGTACAATAGTGACAAAATGGCAAAAATATTACAACTATAAATCCCTGTGAATAATTACATCAACTATTACATAATGCCATACGCACACAGTACAACGCACTTTTCATACAATAAGCGATCTTTAAATTAATTCATTCATTCGTAACAATTACGGGGAAGAAGAGGATCTTAGTAAGGTTAAAGATGTTAAAGTAAATGCATAAATCTTAAATACAGAAATGATTACAAACTTGACTGGCAAATTTCAATAATTACAAATATACTACGCTCAACAATGTCAAAAGTTTGAAAATAACACCGAACGGAACAAAGAAAACTCGCCGAAAATTGACCATGAACACTGACCCATGAAAATGTCCATTATACACCCATAGACTTCGACTTCCACTGAAAGAAATAAGTATCCAATCATACAAGTATATTATATACAATAAATAATATAAATACAAATATAATGTTACACGGAAATAAAAATATTAATCGACAAAGGATTATGATTAGTAGCACAAATTATCGCCTTTCACTTCATTCTGTATTAAGTAATAAGTAATAACTCCAAAATTCATTTCACATATATGATGCAGTTTAAGTTTTTAAGGCAAAGTGAAAATTAAAATTATTTGAAGTCGTGACAATGCATAATAGTGCCGGATTCAGACCAAATAAATATATCCGACTGCCAGCAGAGGGATTGCAATGCGTCTGAAGTAAATATGATATTAGATTTATTCTGAGGTCATAATGCGATCGAAATAAAAAAAAGTTCCCTTTAATGTCACTGAATGGCCTAAGGTACTTCTAACAAAATCGGAGACTTATAAAATGTTCCTAGTTTATGTATGACAAGTTTGTCGCGTCTGCAAAACGACATTCAGTTTTACATTTGTAAGTCTCGGAACCGCGATGGGACGCGGAGGTACGATGGTAGAGCGGAAGTGCAATGTCAGTACGCCGAAGTGCGTTTATGATCACGCTGAACTGCGATGTTTAGACATGGTTTTTGACTGCCAATAGCTACGCGGAAATGCGTTGGCCATTACGAGAAGGTGCGTTTTTTTTGTGCCTGACGCTGAAATGTTTTGACTATCATGTTGAAACCGTAAACATACGATTATATTAACATTCGACAGATATGATATTAGTAAACAGGCAATCAGAAAAAAACTTTGCTTTCCTTTCATTTCGTTCATACTTCCAACTATTGAGAAAATTATAAAAACAAAATTAATAATTTTAATTCATTTTTATTTCCTACACCCAGTGAAAATTTAAAAAAAACGGCAGTCTCTTTTAGAAAGACGAGTACTCTTTCACATGAACATATTTTGTGACTAGCTAAGCTCTAGAACGTTTGTAGAAAGCTCTAAGACTCATGTATTAGCATATAAACTACATGTACTACATAAAACACATCTGATCGATAGTACCCGTTGAATCTGCAAATATAAATGTAATGTAGTATAAGACGGCGCTTTGTTCTCTGCGTACCTGTCATCCTATACACCGTTGCTAAGGTTATCAAAGAATGATTGATGCTACATAGGTCTAGATTTGATGGATTAATGGACTGTACTTAATATGAAGAAAAACATGCCAGTCTTGTCCACCGGAAATTAATTTGTGTCTTCGACATTCTAATACACTCTTTGAACTCGTATATTGCAGTTTCTATTTCGCCTTTCAAATATAGAATACGCTCCATGATTCGTTGTGAAAGCATGTCTTACTTTTTCTAAAGGTAAAAATCCATTCTATCAAATTAATAAATAAGCAACATTTTTTTTTCAGATTTTTAATACAACGATAACAAAGTGGTTCCGGTAAAACTTTTTATTATTATGCAATACGACTTTCGGTATCGGTAGCTTTTGTTACCTGTAGCTACAGTTTATGTTTCTCTACCTGCGTATCGTAATGTATCTTTTAAATTTTGATACTGCATTAAATACATGTGCTGTTAACCCTCAAAATTTGTATGATACGTTTGTTTATATAGGCAACAATATACACGCTACTTTCATGACTTAATTTCCTTTCAGTTGTGGTAGTTTTTGTCTGTAACATTGTACGCGCTTATTCACGAAACATTTCGTGACGACGTTGAATTGGGTACATATACCAACACACTTCCGCGCATTTGCGTTAAACATCCAACGTACTTCAGCGTTGACCATCGCACTTTTAAGTCTTACACATTTTAAGTCAGCTCAGGACTCTACAGTTGGGGCTGATTATCATTATAATACACTTTGCACAATTGTCAAATTTAGGAGTTTTATTTTACATTTTTAGAAAGCGCCTTTGTGGGTATTGACTACATTAACGGAAAATACCAGTGGAAAAGCAACGGACAGGAAGTTATCACAAACCTTTGGGCTCCTGGCGAACCTCTAGGAGACTCATGTGTTCAAATATGGATACGTCATACTGGATTAGATGATAAGTATATGGGAAGTTATAAACAGGTTTTATGTGAAAAGGTGAGGAGTATTTATTAGTTCCCAGTTTATACAAATCTACAATATATACATACAGATCAAATACGGATTTAATTAACAGAAATTTCATTGTAGAATTAAACACCTCAAACGCCATGATTATTCACTGAGGTAAAGCGGGTGGCCGTAACAGAACAAATGATCGTATTTACTTCTTTACAATTTTGCTTCTGTTTACTTTCCGTCGATCTTTAAGTGTAATCCGTTGTTTCTGAACAAGACTTCTCTGATATAAATACAGTGTACCAAAAAATGATTTGTCATTCATCATTAGTTTTATACCTTATATATAAATACGATTGAGAAAAGAAAATGCGAAAATGTTTGATCGTATTTACATTTGTATTATAATTCTGAATTGTTATATCATTATCTCATGATTTCTCAACATTTCTCAAGATTTTGAGATTTCTACAGAAATTGTAGAAACATGGTGGTTTCACTCGTAATTTGGGAACTAGTCGTCTCACCCACGATTAAACTGCACAATGATCAGTGTTGCTGGTTATTGGGATGAAGAATCATGTATAATCTATCTATGTTTTACTTTCGATCTGACATTTGAGCACATCATTAACCGTTTTGCATTCAGATTAAAGGATACTGCCATATCTCGTACCACTTCATTCTAATAGTTTCAAATTGTTTTTATTGAGTAAAAAGGCGCGTATCGAACATGAAAATGGGATTGTGGTCTTAGTATGTACATTTCTCTGTGGAAATGTTCAAATCGTTATTAAGCATTGAGTTAATCATGACTCTTTTATTCCAGAGTTTGGATTATAGACGTTATATGAATTTTTTACTTGAATATTTATATGGTAATGTCAAAAGTGAAATATAAACCGTATTAATATAAATAAGTTAATCGCCAGAAAAGACTTTTTTTCCTAAAACCGCAGTACGCTAGCATTTACTTGGTCAACAATGTCATTCTTGCCATTTCCGGGTTTCGTTCATCGGTATGACTTATGTATTGTTTTTTATATCACTTCATTTTAATATGTCTCTGGAAATTAATATTTGATTATCGATTCAAGACTGTTGTCAATTTGGCGGAGGAATTGTAACTGTGAAAGGAAAAATTAAAGACACCAGCATTAAAATCTAATAAACAAACTTCAAGTTTGATGGGGAAAGTAGACACTACACAGACATAACCAAAATAATACCTAAAAATAAACAAACTTCAAGTTTGATGGGTAGATAGGGAAAGTAGACACTACACAGAACATGACATAACCAAAATAATACTAAAAATAAACAAAAGTAAATGAGCAACCTGGACTCCGCAAATAAATTAATAGACCAGGTGCACCGGGAACCGGTATGATAAAAGTCCGCTTCCTTTTTAGAAACACTCGAAAAAGAACTAGTTAACACAGGTGAAAAACTGAGTTCTCATGGTGCAGATAATAAGGGTAGCAACAAAATTACCGAACACTTATCCATTTCATAATCAAGTCAAGTCCAACATAAATCTGACCAAATAGATATTACACCACCGGAGCAGCTGGGACTGCAATGGTCTTGACTTGGTACAGGTGCTTCAAACGAAATGGTGGGTTAAATCTAGGTTTTACAGCGCGCTAAATATCCCTCTTTCATTACGGGGTGACTATACCAGTGGTGATTAACAAGCATTTGCATGTTATTGTCATTATCGGTAAATTAGTGGTCACATCAGCACAAAGAACAATTTACAAAAAAAGTCATTACGCATTGTATTACTGAGTATTTTTCAACAAAGCACTGATATTTAAAAAAAAAAGGAATTTGGTAAGAGACCTTTAAAGACGAATTTCCTCGTATCCTTGATTCAGTAGTTTGTTACGCAGTCTATGTTTATGACGTTCCAGGAAATCAGAGAAGTTAGTACTTGCTCTAGAATAGCGAATCAGTTTTAAAATACAAATACTTTATGTAGGAGATGAAGGGATATTGCTGCATAAGTAAGGAAAATTTATGATATTAAAATTAAGGTCATCTCTTTCATCATAAATCTTAGTTTTGAGATGACCACTGTTGTCAAATTCGAGATGTAGGTCCAAAAAAGATGCATAATAGGCTGTTTCTGTAGTCTCTTTTATCTTGAGCTCTGGTGGATATGTTGACGGTAACCATTTACCAAAAAGAAGGGTTGTTGATGGACAATACATCATCAATATGTCTGCACGCAAAGTTAAAGGATCTTTTATTTTTTTTTCTTTACGAGGTTCTAAAGAAATTCGGTCTCTTATGAAAATATGAAAATAAAAAAAACACGTAAAAGTATTCGTTACCACATAATAGAAGTGCACTAAAATTACTCGAGTTATTTTTAAGCTTTATTTACACTAACGGTTGTTAGTTAAACCAATATTTTATGGCAAGCCGTGTGCATCAAAAAGTTTCAGTGTCTTTTTTGTGAAAGTTTTTTGTATTTTGCTTTTTGCAATCAGTTCAAGACTATTATCAGAATATAATAACATTAAAACCTATGATTCTTCAACACTGTATACTTCTGTTCAACATACATGCCGACTTACAAACATTATACATCGTCGTTTTTCCAAAAAAGATAGTACAGCTAGATACAAATATATAGTTCTTGGTAGAGATTCCTAATACTTTGTAAGAAATAATTCCAAATCATCTTCCAAATATACAGAAGAAGTTTGTCCAGTATGGTGGACGCGTTTTCAACAAACGGTCGGCATTCTATTGGGAACGAATTGTGCTCCTCTACTTGCTGACCTATTCCTTCAACGAAAGAATATCGTTTAGCTAGATCCTTTAATCTCAGTTTCCGCTATATAGATTACGTATTATCTCTAAACAATTCTAATTTTTGGGATTTGATACATTGCATCTATCCCAAATAACTTGAGATAAAGGATACTACAGACACTATAAGTCAGCCTCATATCTTGACACTTAGAAATGGTAACGGAAAACTATTGACCAAACTTTACGACAAACGTGATGACTTTTCATTCAAAATTGTCAACTTTCCTTTCATCTGTGGCAAAATTCCTTCAGCGCCTGCGTATGGAGTGTTCATATCACAACTCATACGTTATGGCAGAGCTTGCTGAAACTATGCAGACTTTTTGTATCGCGCTAGAATTCTAACAAATACGCTTCTGAAGCAGTGTTATGTTGCTACAAGATTGAAGTAATTAATACAAAAGTTTTATGGCCGTCATCATGAACTCGTGGATCGTTACGGTGTATCCATCTGCCAAACGGAAACTGATTTCTTCAACGGTTCATAGTTTTCTTTCCCTCTTTCGTCTCCCCCGGACTTGACTGTTTATGATCAACTCGGCGGGTGTTTTTAGAAAAGCAGAGGACGCTTTCCCCACCGGTGCACCTATTCCATGCTTCCAATTTTTAGTGGAGTTGCTCATTTGCTATTGTTACTTTGTATGTATGATTTTAGTTACTCTATGTTCTTTGTTGTGAATGTTTTCCATGTCTGGTGTTTGTCCCTTGATTATATTCTTTTGATTACTACTATAACCTTGGTTCCCTTGATCAGTCTTACAACATGCAACATTGAATATATGGTCTATGACATAACATAGGAACTTCAATAAAGATCGATATTCTAGGCTGTAGGAGAGTTTTAATAACAATCGTATTAAAAATATTTAATTTTCCTGTTACATTTATGAAGAATTATAGTAAAAAATCTCAAGAACTGATAATAAGTATCTTTAATTTATACTTAAACAATTCAAGATATGGCCAATTTACATTTAACAATATTTACAATATCCATCATCACTGTTTGACAGAGTGTTTTTAAATATTAATAAAAGAACAACATAGGAACCATGCTTAAAACAGTTAACCTAGAGCGTTTTCAATCAATTATATAATTGTTTTTTTTTTATTTGCAGAGAATTCCACAATGAACTTAAAAATGGACATCAAAATGATAATGCTATAGTTTTTTTCTCAATATTTGTTTGGTTAATATATAATAACAGTTCGCATAATAATAGTTGGTGAAACCCAATAATTCAGAAACTTTTAATTACAATATAGTGTAAACAACACAAATAGTATCTACTATGCGTAAATAATCAGGAAACGGCAGGAACAAATTGTAGGACATTTACATCGATAGAAGGATAATATACTGTCATGCACTGTCGCTCATACAACTCGTTCTGACACTCGTACCCAGCAAAATTCAGCACCTAGCTATAGATGCAAACATCAACTGATTTGTGATTGGATCAAGTTTAAACAAAACAAACTGTTTCTGATTACTACACGACACGAAAATAAATAAGATAATATTTATCCGGCTATCATAACAGGAAATGCTGGAAAATGCAAACAACATTGTTTTCGCTCTTATTATTTCTATAAAGTACACGAAAAAGCTGTTAAAATGGCGGTAGCAGTTAGCCATTCGAATAATTAATTAAAAATTATGAAAGACAAGCGTGATTTCCCTCACAGACATCATTTGAACGTGCTTAATATTGTCTTAATTACCATGAAATTTTATCTCATGTTTTCCCTTGAAATTCAATGTTTTATTGGTTGTTTGTACAACTTTTGTTTAATTTGTACTTGCTTATGATGTCAACAAATTAGCCTGACCAAGGAAAGTGTTTTGGACTATTTTTAATTGTTTGGACGTTACCGTACTGTAAGAAGTGGGACTAAGGGCGACTAGTATACATCAAAACTAGAGTTCGGTTTTTCTACCAGATGTTAATAAATTTGTAACAACAAATAATACAATTTAGTGCATTATGATCTAACTTACAAATTACAAACATGCGAACTCAATATGAAATACTATCACAATCTACGCATATATGTTATTTATAATATGAAATATTCCATATTCAACACGGTTTAAATATGCAGTTGGAATAAAAAATAACATTTTGCACTTATCAAGTTTCATGTGTTATGTACGCATGATCATATACATGTATAAATAACGGAGATAACTGAAATTTCTTTATTCGATAATCTGCAAACAATATAAAAGAACCTACCAATTGTGGATTGAAATACATCCGGTTTACATATGTTAATCTCTTCAAAACCATTAAAACAATACAGTTATAAGTATATATTTCACACTAAGCTTTGCGCGTATTGCTGACAAAATACAAATAATGTGGAATTCCCAGTTACGAGCGATCATAACCATTATATGAAAATATCGTACGTAACTTAATACAATACTTGTACAAATATTCATGCATCAAACTGCGCGAATACGGAATATAAAATCTTGTTTACTGGTTATTATATAAAAAAATAACCTTTATCGTGGCTTGAATAGTCCCTATTATACTCATAAAAATCGGTCACACAGACGTTAGGAATCGAACATCACGTAGTGCAATCAAGCGAAGAGGTTTAGCCAAGACAATGTACTTCAACTTAGCCTGTTAATTACATCGTTAATTGCGAAAATGGAATAGAAAAGAATAGTGCAACTTACGTATTCTGTCAAAGGTCAGTGTTTACTGAGAATACACAAACAAGACTGTATGGATCTGAAGCAATGCACAACTGAATTAATATTAAGAGCGTCTGTCCAGCTCGAAACCCGAAGACAAAATTACCTAAACTCATGAATACAAAATCAGCCGCGAAAAGTATGAACTCACTCAAGAACCAATCAAATACTACCAAAACTCTCTTACCCTAGTACATATGAAAATTTACAAGTACTTGTGTAAGAATAAAGGAATGAATCCTTTTAACCAAAATTTACACAATAAAGGAATGTTAACTGAATCCACACGCTTTCCCTGAAAATAAGTTATATGCACACGCTAAAACAGTGACAAACGAACCCCGACCATGTCCACTACATATATCAGTTGGTCGTGATCGATATTTCTTTTAAGAGTTCAATGACTCATGATACTGCATGTATCGAGCAGACAGAAGTGTTCAATTATTTTTCTATGTAAAAAGTTATATTATAATATTATCCTACAAAGTTATTCGTCATCTTGATCTTCGTAACAATTGATTGTTAAGACCCATATATTTTACCCTTTATCGCATATCCTATGTCACGTCCCTAGGCCACTTATAGTAAATAATCTGCTAAAAAATTGTCGTGCATACTTTAAAGAGTAATCAAGGGAACCAAGGTTATAGTGGTAATCAAAAGAATGTAATACAGGGACGAAGACCAGACATGGGAAACAGACATACACAACAAAGAACATACATACAGAGTAAAAAAAGCAAATAAGCAACTCGGACTCCACTAAAAACTGGGAGCATGGACCAGGTGCACCGGTAGGGAAAGCGTCCTATGCTTTTCTAGAAACACCCGCCGAGTTGCTCATAAAAAGTAAAGTCCGGGGTAGACAACCAAGGAAAGGAAAACTATGACCCGTTGAATTAATCAGTTTTCATGGTGCTGATGGATACACCATAACGATCCACGAGTTCATGATGACGACCATAAAACTTCTGTAGTGATGACTTCAATCTTGTAGCAACATAACCCTGTTCCAGAAGCCTATTTGTTAGAGTTCTAGCGCGATACAAAAAGTCTGTAGTATCCTTTATCTCAAGTTCTTTTGGGTAGATGCGATGTATCAAATCCCTGAAATTAGGATTTTTTTAAAGATAATACGTCATCTATATAGCGGAAACTGACATTAAAGGATCTAGCCAAACGATATTTTTCTTTCTAAAGTACATTGAGATTTCAAAGAGAAATCTTCTACCTGATTTCTATTTAACTTTTACATGGCGACGTTCATGGCCATTTTTCTCGACATTTTATTTGATCCCTTATAGGTAAGTAAGTAAACAAACAAACAAAAAAACAATAGGTCAAAAGAAAAATAAACAACAAAAAAATAAAAAAATAAAAAATAAAAAAGCAAATAAAATAAAACAAACAAAACAAAAAAGAAAAGAAAAAAATAACAAAAAACAAAAAAACAAACAAAAAACAAAAAAAAAAAAAAACCCCAAAAACAATCCGTGCATAAAACCAACCTATCTTGACATAATTGAAGTCACTGACATGAACGTAATCAATAACGTTTTTTTTCAGGTAGAAAGGATAGTAGTTAGTTAATGTTATCCATCAGGTCATATAAATCTATGAAAAAATGATCAGATTTTACAATTACAACCACTATACTGTATGATGTCGCTTACTGCTGATGGACTGTTGATATTAATTAATATTTGTATGTTTTGTATAAGGATGAATGTAATGGCAACAGTTTTTACGAATTGTGTACATCCATCTTCGATGGTGTATATAGAAGAACCTGTATTTACTATCGAATGTACAAACCTACTTCACGGGGCTGCTACATGTATTGGTAATCCAAATTGTGATTTATTTTCGAGAAATGGGAATCTCTGTTCTTTTTTCAAACATGGAATTGACTCTTGTAATCGAGAGACATCGGGAAATATAACGTCAGCTACATTTACACAGAGTAAGTAAAATGTTATCAACTATTCTTAGAACATGCAACAAATGAAATGGGTCTTGTTAGCACTGATTACTAGACAAAAAATAAGTAAAACATTATATTTTTTAAGTGTTGCTTAGAATCGAAAAACAATGATTACATTAAAATCAATGCAAATAATATTTAAAGAAAAACAAATATACAAGGTATCTTATAAACGTTTGAAGATGAAAAAAAAACTCGTAAAAACAAAAATTTTGTTGATGGTAATCGTATGAACCCTACGATCAAAAGCCAATATCTCGTTTCTCGGTGCTTAATTCCATAAAACAGAGTGTAGGTCGGGGCGATTGTGTTGGAGTCAATGAAAAATATCTAAGTGTTTATAATGGTATGGCTTCATTCCTGTTGCAAATACAATAATATTGTCAAATAATAAATTGTCTTCCTAGCGAATCATTTTAACAGTCATGCTAAGTTCAAAGGAAAGCAGGTCGATTACATATTAATAGTTTGAAGTTTATTTTTAGTGGAATACAAGATTTTGAAAACAAAAACATAATATTTTGACGCTCTCAAAGTATTAAAAATGTTTTGACTAATATCACATTACATGTCTACCTGTTTTTGGTAAAACTAACACTGTAACAAATTTATCAATTCAACTCAACTGTATAAACTTTTTAAATATAATAATAGAAATATTTATATTTTCTTGCTAAAATTGAATTTGCAATTTTGAGTTGGCGATTCTTATACACATATTTAAGATATAAATATTGAGTTGAGCCTAACTATTCAAGAACAAAATTACATAACAACATTCCGATCAATGATTAAGCCAGGTCCAAACTAAATCTGACAAAAATATATTACACCACTGGAGAAGCTGATAACGCTATGATTCTTAATACAAGCATTTCAAACGGTAGGGTTGACAGCGAACCCAACCTCACCTCCCTCTTCCTTTGCGGCGTGAATATACCTCTGATGGTTAAATAGCATTGGTATGCTATAGTATCATAAATGGAAAATCAGTGGTCAGTTTGCACAAAAAGAATTTACAAAAAGCAATCATTAATTAATGTTTAAGAAGAAATTTGGTATTTTTCGACGAAGAACTTACATATGAAAAATTGCATATATCTGCCCCTAGTTGAATAATGTTTGATATTTTTATTCTTCACGAAATTCTGAAGAAAATTCAGTCTCATATTCATACAAAGACAAGTAATTTGTGGACGAAGATTTTTATTTTTTTTGTAGTATCTAAAGTATGGTCAAAAAAAGGACAAGTGTATCTCCAGGTGCCATCTGAAAAGTACACGTGTAATCACGGACAGGTAAGCACGCTACATTCATATGTGCTCTTACCTTATGACGAATGGGCCAACAAACTGGAACAAACTACAATATTTTTAAACAATCAAGGAACGTCAATTTAATTCATACGTTCGTTAGGACTTCGTTTAGCATTCGTTCTTACTTGATGTTATTTCTTTGATAGCGTTGCAATTCTTTCCGAACGTAAGGGAATTGCCGAATACGTAGAGAACGTTCACTGACGGTTTTTTACGTATTTAAAACAATCATTTTCTTTTCGTTGTGTGTGTAAAATGCTCATTATCAGACAGATAAGCCCATTTACACAGCGCTTTCAGCAAATTTAGCATTCGTTTTCCTAAGAAAAACATTTATTTTATAATTATACGGATAGGAAAAAAAAATTGTAGATATGAAAGGGGGGCCCTGTCTTTCTGGTTTCACGTGATATCCTTCTACAAATCTCCATACACGTTATAACAATTTTTGGTCTATTTATTTGAATAATCGAAAGCAACAACGGAAATGAAACAAAGGATTATTTGACTATGGTTATCTGTAGAACTCTTATGATATTATTAGTGTTTATATTTGACAAAACGAGAAAAATATATGTTGTACCCGTGAAACTTAGCTTTGGTGAGAAAAGAACGGGGATAGATTACCTACCTCATGATAACTTATAACAAGATATAATTGTTACGCACAGCGTAAAAGGATGTTTCTAACAAACTAAGTATTAACTTTTAATTAATATTGATACTGTCATTCATTCACAATGATTTCTTTGGTAAGTAAGGATTATTTCCGTCGATCTACCATTTCATTTGATTTTTTGTTAAATATATACAGATTTAACAATCAATGAAATTTAAGTGTTTTATTAGATTTACTAGAACGGATATGGTGAAACGCAACAAATGTACAATCGTATAACCTTTAAAAGAAAAATGAATGCTTTCATAAATCACAAATTCTCGACAAACGCCGACGAATGGAAACTGGTTAGAAAACGTTCGGTGAACGTTCTGAACATTATCACATGTATACTTTCATAAGACAATACCGTCTTGCTGTTTCCTCTCTTTTATAAAGCTTCATTTTTCAAAATAACTTACTAATTTTTTCATGCATTCTATTTCAAAATTACAATTTAAAATAATTAGATTGCATTTGTTTCATTCTTTACATATCCATTTTCATTTGTTTCATTCTTTACATATCCATTTTCATTTGTTTCATTCTTTACATATCCATTTTCATTAGTTTAATTCGCTCTAATGTATGCTGGCTTAAAGTGATTTGTTATAGCTCATGTGTATTAAAAAAATTAAGATAAGATTAATAAGTTAATATTGATTTTCTCAATGTAAAAATGTATCTAAATGAAATCTGAAATCCACGTTTGTTTGTTTTTTTAATAGGTATATCTATACATATTTTTTCATTTCTGTTAAAACCTTGTTCCCTAGATTACTCATTCATCTATTGAGTGTATTTTCTGTCGGAATGAAAAGCTATTCAACTAAGATAAAACCCTGCAACACTTTCTACAATGCAACGCTTAAGTGGGCTTCAAAAATGTTGAATTAATTTTTTTTAATTAATTTTTATAAATGTCATTGGTAAGAACACAAGTGGCATACATTTTTTCCATCAACATATAACTCAACAATGTTGAACTGATTCACAGACATTAAAAGTTAGACATTAAGTGGAAATTTGCTTATAACCAGTATTTCTATAAAGGATGTATGTAAATCTCTAAATGGTACAATGGCAGAATTATACAGCGCAGAAGAGTTGAATAATGCGTATTCGTACATCACAGGTATATATATTAAGTAACTGTCTTTGTAAGAATCATGCAAAATCTGAAAAATGTGATACACCCCAAAAAAGGCTACATATTTTTATTTTTGTAATTAAGTTGTTTTATGGGTCTATACTATGAAATGTGTAATTATTCATTCAAATTAGCTTCTCTTAGGAGATAATCAACATTGAAAATCCAATAGATTTTATTGTATTTGGGTGTCATTTACAGAGTTATCTCCCTTAATTTTGAAATCTACAGTGCATTCTATATATTTTTTATCTCCTAAGAACACGGGTTATATGAAAAACTGAATGTTAATTTCTGGTTACTATGGCAATTCAAACAAAATATCAAAAATAAAAATAGGTAGGCTTTTAGCCCATGAATCACATTTGCATGATTCTTAGCTGGAGTGCTACTGAACATGTCATATTATGTTGGCCTCGATAAATATCGATTTTAAGTGTTCCGTATAGAAGATATTACTTGTATGAGTTGTCATAAATTGCTGTAGAATTGTCACGTCTTTCGAACTCATTTACTATCATGAAGATTTTCACACTAAATAATTTGTTATACATTAAATGTAAATGATTCAAATCTGTGTCCTCAAATATCACATGTTATCAAAATGTCAAAGGTGCAATATCATCAATTACGAATGTGCATGTATTAAAACTATAAGTATGAAATGCAATAACTCATGACCTTTACCATTTTTATTAAAACTATACAAATGTCATTATTTAATATACAGCGGGACATGTGCAAATCGAACCTCACATACTCTGAAAACCTGTAAAAATTAGACTCTTTTTATCGGCTATTTTATCAAGATTTTTGTCAAGATTTGTCAAGATTTATTTATTCACTCTGACAGTTTAAACTGCTACAAGAGGCAAATACATATAACATATATTACAATGGCGAACTAGGTAAAAATTTATCATATAATGCAATACAAAGATTTACAAATCGAACACACCTAACAAAACAAAAGTAGTGAAACAGCATAAATATGCTATATTTTGTGTAGTTCATAATGTTCATGATATAATGATACAAACAAGAACGAAGTTGGTAAGTATATGATTAAAAATAATTCATAAGTTTTTTAACATATACTGATAAATTACGTAATACTTTGACATTACAAAATTGTATCAATCCTTGAAGTTTGGGTAAAGGTGGATAGGTAAAATAGTATTTTGGAATATATAATTCTCTTAGCCTCACAATATCTGCATTACAACAAATAAACATATAATGAAATTCGTCACCCACTAAACCCATCTGACACAAATTACAAACACAGTTTTCACTTACAATACCCATCCATCTCCCAACTTCGATCGGAAATTTTATATTTGAGCACCTAAGTTTTGTTATGTATAACCTGTGACCTCTATCTAATTTAAGTAAATATTTTTCACAACAAAAATCTTTTTTGAAGAGTGAATATAACTGACCTCTAGACGAGTTATCTTTTTCATTATGCCATCTTTGTACAAACTGATCTTGTAATATTTGCTTTACAACTGTTTTTATTTCCAGTTTACTCAAAACTGACTGACTATCCCATACATACAAAACTGAATGACTCTCCCATACATACGATAAGCCTATGTCATTTAGTACAGATTGTATAAAAAATATCCATTGTGAATGAAATATATCAGAACAATGCATATTGTACATTAATTTATACATAACACCAGACAGTTTTGATTCATTTAACAGACTTTTTATCAAAATATTTAACATTCTAAGTTTTACTTTAGTTTCTAATGGATACTTACCAGTTTCGCCGTACACCATGAAGTTTGGTTTATCAGTAGTAACGAATTCTGTATTGCTACCTTAAATGTCGATTGATTTTTGTGAAATGTTAATTATATCACGGAGGATAATTCATCTACTTGAAAAGGGGTGGTAGGAAGGTTTAAGATTAATAAACCTCATTAAATTGACCACCACTTAGAAAACGTTAAGTGATTCCTTTCTATAATGCTCCTCTTTTAACTCTGAATTTCTGAGTAAAAAAACTTATGAAATTGAAAATGTTACTGATTTTTTTGTGCAATATGTCATCAATGCGCAGAGAAAACATCTATGATATGACGATGTCTGCATATACGTGTACTGGTAGTTTTAATTTCTCCAAGCAACGCCCACAGGGTTAGAACATTGAGAGATAAAAAAATAAAGTGCCACGTCTTTGTGTTAAGTTTTTATTAAATAATGTAATATTGGATGGACATATATTTATTTTGAACAAAAGAAAGAAAGAAATAAATAATGATACTGTAATTTGGTTAACAGAATATTTTCGCAATAAATCATGTTTACTACAGTCCGTAAAATAAAGAAATACTACTTTATCATAGAAAATGCATTCGTCGGTGCACATTTCATAAATGGGTCTTTCAAATGGATGACAACTGGACAAGAAGTAGATACCAATTTATGGGTTCCTGATCAGCCAAGTGATAATGACAAATGTGTTCAAATATGGAAAGGTTTTAATGGGATTGATGACACAGACATTGAACGGGAGAAAACTGTCTTATGTGAAAAGGTTAGATCTTTGAAAGATTGTCATTATATAAGTATAAACATACTTATTTACTCCCTAAACTCAGAACTCAAATACATCGATCATGAGAAACAGATACAGTGAAAGAAATATGGTAGGTGTGCAGACGACTGAAATGGAGTCTCCACTCAAGACGATGAATTAGTTTTAATTCTTTTAAAGTCTGATCAAACTAGACATACAGATAAACACCAAAATTAAGTTAACTAAAACAAAACAAAAAAATATAAAACCACGCAAATAAAAAAAACACACAGTCAAGCCTTCACTACAAATGGGCCCATGTAGGGTAAGTGTCTTCATATTATTTAAAAAGTCAAGGGTACTAGAAAAAGGGAAAAATCGATGACATGGTGAATAAATCGATTCTCATAATGCAAATCGCTAGCTAGACCATAATGAGTCACGGGGTCATGGTGATGACCATAAAACGAGATCTTTATATTACGTTTCCTCCCGTTCTTTCCATGTAAGATTCAGGCTGAAGTTAAATTCAGGAAAAAAAAACCTTGATAACAAACCTGATAGTGCAGTATGAATTTGACATTTCGTACCTAACGATAACAGGTAATTCTTTTTGTTTGTCAAAATGCAAAGCAGGATATTGATTTATATATTTTCCTAATTAGATGTAGTCGACAAGCACATCTTTTCATCATTTATGTTGAATGTCCTCAGCGCACTTGAAATCAAATGTATGCAATTTTGAATAAAATAATTACTTTGAGTAAAAATGAAATGTTCCATCGGGTTTGTTTTTACACGCATGTTTAAGTTCTTTTTTATTTAGTTAATTCAAAGACCTGTTCATGTATATATTAACGCATCATTTATTTATTTATAGAGAATCCAATAGCTTGAGAACAGAGAAGATAAAAGTTAATGGATAAAGTTAATTGAATTGCAATACGTTTTATTTGTTATTAGGATATGTCAAATCATACATCACAATGTAAATCTGAACATATAAGAACTCCACAGACAAAACTTTTTAACCCATTTTATGCTCCTTTTTCTGTTTAGGTGTCTTGTTTTAAATGTTTTTTAAACTAAAAATATAAAGGTTAATAAATATACATTAAATATTCAGTGTCCTAATATATCGGAAATATTGGTATGAGGCTAAGAAACGGGCGATTCGTGAGGTTTTGCGGAGCGATTTACCCCCGTTTCGCACCGAGTAACCCATATCTCCGATATGCTAGGACACTGGTTTTGTATTGTGTGTACCCTGCAAATAAAATACAAATACTGATTGTAGTCTATTCTATGTAAAATCGCCTTTTTACGTGGTTTACAAAAAGTACTCCTATTGCGCCTCTAACGACGCAGCGCGAAGTAATATCTTAGCGACATTATGGGTATGCAAATCCGGGCGACGCACTTTTCTGAAGAAATTATTGACAATGGGCGCGGAAATGAATTCATAAATTTATGATTTATTTCGAACTTCATATCGTGAAAACCACATATCACAATAATATAAATGATAAAAAGTAAATGTTTTACGCCTGGATAAAAATGTCAACAAGTCTTGTCAAATGCTATTACTGTATCATGACGTCACGAAACGAGTCATTCATACATGGAATTCATCGGTGGATGCATGTAAACATTAAGATTCTGAATGTTCAACGTCGGCGACCAGTCCATGTTAAATTACGATGCAGGCCCCGTTTCACTGTCGGAAGACATTTGTGGACGACTACTGGTCGTCTGCAGTGAAATGCGGATAGACCAGCATAGGGTTACAAAATAATACAAAAATACTCAGACACCATTTATTTATATATCAGTCATCACATAAAAACAAGTCACGATTTCAATATTCAAACTATTTATTTCCAATGAGGAGAAATATTACAGACAGAAAACGTACAAAATTTATGACAGACATTCTCAGCGACATCGACATCGAGGCCGCCATATTGTTTACAGTTTCCAAGGCAAAAAGTAGTTCCCACGTTAGTCTAAAGATAATTGCCCAACATCGATTTACAATATTGGACAAGCAATATTGGCAGAAAATGCGCCTTTGCACGAAAAAGCGGAATATTAAATTCGAAAAAAAATCATATACAAAGATTATGATTATCATATGGTGTTCGATTCATGTGATAACCATATGGTAACCATGTGATAACCATGTGATAACCATATGGTAACCATATGGTAACCATATGATAATCATTTGACAATTATATGATTCTCATATGGTATTTTTTGTCTGAAAACATATGATAATCATATGTTGGCGAGAAATATATGATTATCAATTGATAATCATGAGATAAACATATGCAAACATATAATAATCATATGGTGCTCTACTTATTTGATAAACATATGATGCAAACCATGTGATTTGCATTGTGGCACGTTTGCCTTTTGTACTTCTTTTTTGAATACAATCTGTAAACTGTGAAGTTACTTATGTTTGGTGTTATCATTTGTCGTAGTTGGTACACATTGTGTTTGAAGTCAGAGTCACGAAATCGTGCGTTAGAATTAATCATCTTTGTTTTAACAAAATTATTTTTACTATTTGAGAATGTAAATTTACAACTAAGTCATTACATGAAAGATTGTGTACAATACCGTGCATAACAAAAGCTTCAAAACTTTTCATTTATAGAATATACACCATCTTCCATTTTTTATGAGCAGCTCGGTGGTTATTTTTGGAAAAACGGAGGACGCTTACTCTTTCAGTGACCTGGTTAATGTTCCCAGTTTCTCATTTATTTTGTAGCTTTGTACGTTTTTTACGTTGTTTTGTGTTTTTGTTGTGTGTGTCTGTTTTCCATGTCTGTTATTTTTACCTGGATTACATTTAATGTCCGCTAGAACTAGGTTTCTTTGATTACTCTTTCACATCCCATCGATAAAACTCTTAACTATTAATTCAAAGCTAAGAAAATTTCAATTCAATTTACTTTAAACAATTGTTTTCAATACAAAGAGAAGCAATATTGATTAGTTGACACATTTGTTGCAATTCAAAAATCAGTAAACAAAACTTATATTTCTTTTATATCTACCCATAAATGATATAAAGGAAACATCCTGTTTTAAATAAGTTTTCAACCTTCGGAGCAACCTGTATTGATTATACAAAATTTAAGATTAAATAAATGCATTCTGTTTATATTTCAATATTCCGTATCACTTATAGAATCGTAATTGTTTAATACACAAATGAATAAAACAGGATGAAGAGAAGTATAAAGAATTTACAAAAAGTGAAAAAAAGGTAAGAAAAATGAATAAAATAATATTTTAAAAAAAGATAAAACATGAATTTATCCGATTTCATTTTTGCTAATGTGAAATAAGTAAATAGTTTTTTTATCCGGAAATACAATACTTCCTGCTTATCTTAAAACCTACGGTTGCATAGAATTTGAGTTTCTGCATCAGTAGATCGTTGCATTCAACAACTGGTTTTGAATAACAGCTCAAATACATACAACAAAAGTCGATCAAATAATAACAAACATTTTTTATTTGGTGATTTGATTGCTGGCATGATTAAATCAACATCAGTAATACTGATATAATATTACAAACATGGTCTGATATTCATATTTAAAACATTTTAATAAAACACTTAAATTTTTTCCACTTGCTGTACTAAGAGTAATCAAGAGAACATAGGTTATTGCGGTAATCAAAAGAATGTAATCCAGGGACAAAGATCAGACATGCAAGACAGACATACACAACAAAGAACATAAAGTAACTAAAATCATACATACAAAGTAACAAAAGCTAATGAGCAACTCGGACTCTAACTAAAAACTGGGAGCATGGACAAGGTGTACCGGTACGGTAAGCGTCCTCTGTTTTTTCTAGAAACTATTATCTAAATGTACCTTTGATTTTGTGGTATTTTCCTCGTTTTTTGGCACAAGAGAAAGGTATAAAGAAAATTGCATTGGTCAAAACATTATCGGTTAATCGGAGGATTAATGTTTGTTAATAAGAACATGTTGTTAAATAGAACAAAAAGTAAAACACCAACCAACCCAACCCAAATATTAAACAAGCCGAAAAGCTAATAACTGGGATGAATCACCAAGGTATAACAAAAAGATCAACAGTTCCGGGCAATAAAGGGTCTTATTTGCCTAAAATCCATCCGAAAATTAATCATAAAGCTTTGAATGATTTAATTGTGAATTTCAAGACTTGAATACATCACAAATGAGAAAGCATAAATATTTATGATAATTCTTGCATATAAAGAACAGAAATATTGCTTGAAGTTTACCAATATTTAGATATTCTGTCAAATTTTGTACTTTTTGGTAACTTTCTGGTCATATTTTTGCAAGGAAATGGCGTCCACATCGAAGAAACATATTTTGTGAATACATTCATTATTAAATAGTTTATCATATATAAACAAAAATATAAAGTTGTTTCTTGTATATGGACATAGTTTTCTGAATGTAAATACATCCGAAAAAAAAATTACAATTTTCAGTATACGTCACCTAAGTTACATGATGTCTCCATAGATGGTCTCCTTCCTTTCATACAAAAACCTCTTGTACTTCATCACATTAAAACCAAACTTTATTCTATACCTCTCACTCTACCACACTCCCTTTACAAAACAAGTCTTGACACTCCTGTTTCTGACCCCACCTAATCATTATACAGACTTGTTGCCATCATTGTGGATATTGGTTTCCACAGACTCTTTAAACCAGTTTGTGTGAAAAGTCAAGATGAAGAAAAACGATCATGTCTTCCACTACCGTTTGTCAACAAAGGTATAGATGCAATTAATTTGGCTAACATTCTCCATCACAAAAACGTTACCAACAAAATTCCCTGATATTTCAAAGACAATTCCATACCAATTATTTCATATTCCTATACTTCACCCATTGCATCCAAACTTTTCAATTATAAAAGGCTATTACAGAACCTCGAGATTGAGGACTTCAAGGCTAAACCACCTGAATGTTCTTGCAAAACCACTCCATTCAAATATGGTCCTTCTGGTCACGTCGTTACGGGAGATTTAACCATTATCGAAAACAAATCTCGGCGTAATATCCTTTCTAAAGGTCCCAAGTACCGTGAACCACGCTCCATAAATTGGAATTTTAACTTTAAAGTTCTTATGGATGCCTTCGAAGACTATGCAAGAAAATGGATAAAACGAGAACAAGAAGACATTGATGCTCTGTCAGAGTGGTTAAAGGTCGTGAGGTCTTTAATTTTGAAACGAACGAAAGTTTTAAGTAGGTCAATGAGTGCCAATGCTACATCAGTTTTCAAAGACCCCGATGTAGCAAAAACATTGTCTACTATACATGACAAATATGTTGTCGTACCAGCATAAAAAGCCCAAAACAACAGTGTTTTTGTCTGTAAAACGTTTTATATCTATTGTTTATTATCAGAGGTAGACGTAGAAAATAATAACAGTGATAAGACCCATACTGCTACCACCCTCTCCAAAATAGAGATTGTGGAAAACCATAAATCTGTGCTATCCTCTTTTGGTCTCTCTACCAACGACGATGATTGTGATTTACCGTCTATGTACTGGATTCCTAAACTCCACAAGAATCCATACAAACAATGTACCACCAAACCTCTTTCGAAACTTTTAACTTCTATACTCACAACTGTCAAAGAGGGTCTGCAGTCCTACCACAACACTTGTTACTCCAGTAGTGGTATTTATTCAATGTGGATCCTGAAAAATTCGAAAGATCTTTTTGAGACAATCAGTTCAAGACTATTATCAGAATATAATTACATTAAAACCTATGATTATACATGTTATTATTGTCATGCCAATAATTTGTCCACCATTATATATATAAATATATATCACAAAGTTCTTCTGGATCGTTTACTAGGTGGCCCTGATTGTTCTGGTACATCTATACCTAAATCTTTCAACCTCTTCTCAAATATATAGTTCTTGGTAGAGATTCCTCATACTTTGTAAGAAATAATTCCAAATCATCTTCCAAATATACAGAGGAAGATGTTTACAAAATGCTGGAATTTTTAATCGACAACATATTTGTCCAGTGTGGTGGACGTGTTTTTCAACAAACGGTCGGCATTCCAATGTGAACAAATTGTGCTCCTTTACTTGCTGACCTATTCCTTAACTCTTATGAGGCTGACTTTATTGCTGACCTGATCAAAAAGAACGAATATCGTTTGGCTAGATCCTTCAATCTCAGTTTCCACTATATAGATGACGTATTATCTTTAAACAATCCTAACGTCGGGGATTTGATACATCGCATCCACCCAAAAGAATTTGAGATAAAGGATACTACAGACACTGTGAAGTCAGCCTTGAACAGATGGGCAAAGAGACTCTTAAGTATTTGTTTCTCATCTCTTATATCATTCATTTTATGAACATCAAGTTATAAAATGAAGGTCTTTACTGTCCAAGTTAAAATAGTAACTACAGAAAATTAATTTGTAGTCTTTATGAAAATCCATCATCTATAATCGTTTATTAGATACAGAATATGCCGTAACTACGCACACTTTTTGTACCGCGCTAAACGTCTCAAAATTAGACTTCTGGAACAGGGTCATGTTGCTACAAGATTGACGTCATCGCTACAGAAGTGTTATGGTCGTAATTATGAATTGATTGATTGATCCGGTGTATCCATCTGCACTATGAAAATAGATTTGTTCAATATGTCATGTTTTTACCCCGTACTTGACTTTATATAAGCAACTCGATGGGTGTTTTTAGAAAAGCAGAGGACGATTTCCCTCTTCCGATGCACCTGATCCATGCTTCCATGCGTTTAGTGATGTCTAAGTTGTTTACTTATGTTTCATTGTACGAATTATTTTGTTTTTTATGTTCTTTGTTTTGTGTGTCTGTTTTTTCCTGTCTGGTCTTTGTTCCTATATTAATTTGTTTGATTTCTGCTAGAATCTTGGTTCCATTGATTACTCTTTCAAATTATTAGGATTATTTATAGTAAGAGCATTGTCTACATATCGATATGTGAAATTAAACGATCTAGCCTCTTTAATC
This sequence comes from Perna viridis, assembly GCA_037379345.1. Taxonomy (NCBI): domain Eukaryota; kingdom Metazoa; phylum Mollusca; class Bivalvia; order Mytilida; family Mytilidae; genus Perna; species Perna viridis. The sequence goes on from CM074522.1 coordinate 1,049,580, forward strand.
TGTTTCTAACTTTCACAAAAATTTTGAAAGAACCTCGATTCATAAGAATAATCACATTGGCTGAGAAAGGGGCACAATTAATCCCTATTTGAATACCGATAGTTACAATCCATTTATGCTGGTACAGTATTATTTGATCGAATATAATTATCTTGCAGAACGCTTACCTTTGTGATATTCATTTACCATCTTGTTATTGGTTCTGAAGTCATGGTTCATTTCTGGTCAAATAATTAATAATTAATATGACACAATCAAATCAGACAATTCAGGAAAAAAACAACGACAAATAAAGCAGAACAAATAAACAAAAAACAAAACCATCAAAACAAAACAAAAACAAGCGACATAAAACAAACAACATTAACGAACAATTTTTGTATTTGACAATTCCTAGATTCCTAGATAAGTAGTATTACGTTATGTGTTAGGTGTAAGCAGAATTTGACGATATGTGAACGGATAGGACAGTAGGACAGGCTATTGAACTAATGAATGAATTTTTGTAGTCAACATTACCAAATAACGACAAAATATAGAAAACGAATACTGATACAGGAGAACCGACTTTCAAATTAGCATTCAAGCCTTTGACTTTCAAATTCTAAGCTTATCACATACACAATGTTTAAAACAAATTACAATGAACATCATCATAAAAATATTGGATAAAAGCAAAAGAGACGAAACAGTTGATAATTTCTAAAACTAAAAACCAGATGCTACATATCAAAAAAAAAAAGAAAAACATAACCCCCCCCCAAAAAAAAAAAAAAAAAAACAAAAAAAAAAAAAAAAACAAACAAACCAAACGAAACAAAACAGAAAAAAAAAACCCCAAAAATTAGTGAAAAAAACAAAGATGAAACAGAAACAAAGATATGGTATATGTTAAATTGTTTTCACAACACATGATTTTAATAACAATAAATGTGAGTCAATTGTCCCTGAGTCTGATACCTATTATTGTTATTTTGGTAGATAATCATAATCAGTGAAGTATACTTTATCATTGTACTTTTACCATCATTCTATTGTAATTAAGTAATGATAAATGATGGATTAGAGTTATTACCCTTTTCACAGTAAAAATTCTTTGCAGTAAGAATTAAAGGTAGTTCTACCTAACCGTATTTGTTTTTTTTTTCAAACAACTTGAAATACATTGCTTTACTTATCATGTGATATGAGCCAGGTCTAACCTGTTAAAATATAGATTTAGAGAAGCCTTATCACTAGATATATCAACTTTCATACTTATGGAAACGCCCTATATATACGCTTGTTAAATTGGGACAGCTTGTCCCTGGCCGTGTTGTCCATCATGTTTACCTTTTTTTGCACCATTCAATATACAACAGAGCACTACTTTCAACTTAAGTCGGACCGTCGGTCAAATGTTTAATTTGTTTTGATTAGCGTGAAGAGGATTTCGAGAATTATTTTTACAAACTAGGGGTCTATTTCACGTGAAAAGGTACACCCTGACAATACTTGCCATGCAAAAAGGTCTTTACGTTCATCCATTGCACCAAAAGATCCAAACGTTTTTGTTTGTATTCAACTGAAATTAAATTAAAGTCAGAGGAGGTTGGTTTCCTGCAATTGTTCAGAAAGTTTGATCTCTCTACATTTTTTGTTCTCATAGTCGAATACATAATTGACACATTTAAGTACAATAACACAACAATATTTTCAGAATCAAGAAGGAAGTGCTTAAGTTATATTTCAATTTTTTTATTCATGTAATTGCTTTAGTTACCTGGTTGATTCAATTTCAGAAATCAGTTTTCAAATCATTTTTCAAAGCGACATTTTTTTAGGACTTCCCAAAAATAATCCTGTCAAATGACAGGATAATGTCATATATATCTTCGATCTTTTAATTACAGTATGAACATCAGCTGAAGTTTGGATGATTACTTTTTAATAGGAGAAAATCAGTTCACCTTTGATCTTTTTTATATGAAACACTTTTGTTCAGATAAATTGAACACGTTGATCATTATCTATTTTGAAGATAACAGTGATACAGTACAGACGTTTATAACTAATCAATAATTCAACAGTTTTGAAAATAATTGGATTTGTTTTTTTGTTTTTTGTTTGTTTGTTTTTTTTTATAACTGTCTCCTTTGAAAGTGAATACGAAGTAAGAATTTTTATTTGAAGGAAAGAAAGATAGGCCGAGCTATACTTAATATATTTATGATTGTATAGTAAGTATCATCTCAGCCAGTGGGAAAACACGGTTTGAAAAAAAACCTACAGGCTTGAAAGCTTAATTTGACTATTTGCACCATCATAATCAAGGAAAAAATACAAGACTGGTAAACTGAAAATGAACATTTCAAAGGCAGATAACTCTGTCAAAACCTACTTTTTCTATCATTCTATTAAAAATTTTCTGAGCAAATCCAGTGCTGCAGAGATCAAATAATGGTCATTTCAAATTGAAAAAGCGTCCCTGAGTAAAATGATATTAACGGATCGGTGGGTACCTAACAGGCATGTTTCTAATTTTTCCCATTCTTACATGATTCCTTCAAATTTTAAACTTACACTTCAATAATAATGTCATATTGCATCCAAACATTACTTCACATTGTACCACAATCTTGTCATACAAAGAAATCTAAGGGCATATTGCAAACATTAGATAAAACTCGCTTAGGAGACTGCCACATTGGACGCGGGTAAAACAAATCCTTAGGGCATCTTGCACTAGTTTTTGAGATAGAAACTTTTCTGTCAATCACAGTGTGGTAAAGAACAAACTTTTGTTATAACCGTAACATCAATAGCATTACGGTTATCATCGAAGAGGCAAACTTTACAGTGAAGGTATCTTAACCAAAAGGAGAGGTGCAATTCTTTCAATATTGATTAGGAGATTATAAAACAACCATCCACCAAAAATCAAGCAACGAGCAATTTAACTTCTACAGGTCACCACATGATATACAATGATGGGCAATGCCAATAATATAAACTACTTTGTAAAAGGCCCCAGACTAAATGAAGTAAAAAATCGACCTAATCAAAATAAAAGAATAATCAAGGGAACCAAGTTATAGCAGTAATCAAAAGAATGTAATCCAGGGACAAAGACCAAATATGGAAAACAGACATACAAAACAATGAACAAAAAGCAACTAAAATCATACATACAAAGTCACAAAAGCAAATGAGCACTTGGAAGCATGGACCAGGTGCACCGGTAGGGTACGCGTTCTCTGCTTTTCTAGAAACACCCGCCGAGTTGCTCATAAAAATTTCAAGTCCGTGGTAGACGAAAGAGGAAAGGATATCCATGACACGTTGAACAAATCAGTTTTCATGGCGCAGATTTGTACATCATAACGATCCACGAGTTCATGATGACCATAAAACTTCTGTAGTGATGACTTCAATCTTGTAGCAACACAGCCCTGTTCCAGATTTCTAGCGCAATACAAAATGTTTGCGTAGTTTCGGCAAGCTGTGGCATAACGTACGAGTTGTGATATGAACACTCCATACGCAGATGCTGAAGGGATGTTGCCACAGATGAGAGGAAAGTTGACAATTCTGAATGAAAAATCATCACGTTTGTCGTAAAGTTTGGTCAATGGATTTTTAAGTGTAGGTCAAGATATGAGATTTACTTCACAGTTTCTGTAGTATCCCTTATCGCAAGTTCTTTGGAATAGATGCGATGTATCAAATCCCCGAAATTAGGATTGTTTAAAGATAATACGTCATCTATATAGCGGAAACTGAGATTAAAGGATATAGCTAAACGTTGTTCTTTCTTTCTGATCAGATCAGCTATAAAGTCAACTTCATAAAAGTGAAGGAATAGGTCAGCAAGTAGAGGAGCATAATTTGTTCCCGGTGGAATGCCGACCGTTTGTTGAAAAACGCGTCCACCACTCTGGACAAATATGCTGTCGATTAAATATTCCAGCATTTTTACAATGTATAAGGAATTTTTCCCAAGAAATATATATTTGTATTATATTTTTTGGAAAAAAAACAACGATGAATAATGATTTTAAGTCGGGATTTTAATTGAGTATGGGGAATAGAAGTATACAGTGTTGAAAAATCATAGGTCTCAATGCTATTATATTCTGATAAAAGTCTTTATCTGATCGTCTCCAAAAGATCTTTCGATTTTTTTAGGATCCACATTGAATTAATACACTATGGGAGTAGTAAGTGCTGTGGTAGGACTGCAGACCCTCTTTGACAGTTGTGAGTATAAAAGTTAAAAGTTTTGGAAGAGTTTGGTGGTACATTTAGCAGATCCAGCTATGTAACCTTGTTTGTATGGATTCTTGTGGAGTTCAGGAATCCAGTACATAGACGGTAAATCACAATCATCGTCGTTGGTAGAGAGACCAAAAGAGGATAGCACAGATTTATGGTTTTCCACAATCTCTTCTGTTGAGAGTGTGGTAGCAGTATAATTCTTATCACTGCTATTATTTTCTAAGTCTACCTCTGATAATAAACATTGTATGTAAAACGTTTTGCAGACAAAAACAATGTTGATTTTGGCTTTGTCTGCTGGTACGTCAACATATTTGTCATGTATAATGGACAATGTTTTTTGCTACATCGGGGTCTTTGAAAACTGATGTATCCTTGGCACTCATTGACCTACTTAATGCTTTCATTCGTTTCAAAATTAAAGACCTCACGGCTTTTAACCACTCTGACAGAGAATTATTGTCTTTTTGTTCTGGTTTTATCACTTTTCTTGCGTAGTCCTCCATGGCATCCATAAGAACTTTAAAGTTATAATTCCAATTTATGGAGCGTGGTTCACGGTACTTGGAACCTTTAGAAATGATATTACACAGAGTTTCGTTTTCGATGAAGAACAAATATCCCGTAACGACGTGACCGGATTTGAATGGAGATTTTTTTACAAGAACAGTCAGTTGGTCAATCTCGAAGATCTACAATAGCCTTTTATTATTGAAAATTTTGGATGTAATGGGTGAAGTATAGGAATATAAAATAATTGGTATGGATTTGTCTTTGAAATATGGAGAAATTTTGTTGGTAACGTTTTTGTAATGGAGGATGTTAGCCAAATTAATGACATCTATACCTTTGTTGACAAAAAATGTTGATACACTGTCGGGAATTTGGTGGTATTTATTCCCGAACGATGACCGCTAATTCTTTTGTTTTGATGGTTCAAATGTAAAACGAATAACAATGAACATGAAAAGAAGCAACGACAATGGTGGTTTGAAAAGTATATTATACTATTTGTATTGTTATTGAAATTACTCTTACTTTGAAATATTCTGTATCTTTATAATTTTATTTTTTAGCTAATGCGAATATCGGCAAAAACAAATAAGGTGGAGTCTGTAGTGGGATAATTAAAATATTAAAGCTGCATTAGCTGTCATGTTCGTCATTTGTAATTGATTTAGATGATAAAACATCTAATTACCCATCAATGATTAATAAAATAAAATTATAATTAATAACATCTTATTTCATCATATTTAGAGTAAAATGCATTTGAAAAATGCAAAGTAATTTCATTGATACAAGTCATTATATTATTGAACTATGATATGATTTGAAAAAATAAATTAATATAAAATATCTACTTTCAAGTATAGGATAAAATAAATCCTTTCTCTCCAGGCCTGGGCATTTAATCTTACCCTACCGGTACACCTGGATGATTTCAATGCATAAACACAGGATGGCAGTGTGATTTAAAATTGTAACAGCGAACCGTAATGGTGTATGCAATTAAAAACTGATTTGTTGGTATGATGTTTAGCTTTGGAGTAATATCATGTATTGACTAACGTTGGAATATTAGCCTAAATATGATCAAACCTGCCAATACAATACCAAATACAAAAGTGCACCTATATGGGATTTAGCCGTCCGATACAGCTTTTACCGTCCTATACGTCATATTAGTCTGACTATATCAGTCTATGTACTGAAATAAGGAGAACGAATATGGTAAAGTATATGTCAAAGAGACAACAATCCTACCGAGATGAAAAATACCAGCTCAAGGCCACCTGCTGGATTCCAGAAAAATGTCAGCTCAAGGCCACCCGTTGGTCTTCAGAAAAAATGTCAGCTCAGTGCAACCTTTTGGTCTTCAATAAAAGACGAGGAAACCTTCACACCACAGGGCAGCCTGCAGGTGGCCCAAAACAACATGATACACAGTTACTTCAAAACGTTGCCCCTGTAGACTCCATCAAGATAAATAGATAAAAAGAACAAAGTAAAACTAAAAAATACATACAGAGACCAGAAAGTCTTGACTTGGGACATGCACAAAAATACGGGGGATGTAAAAGTACTTTGGCATGATTGCAACCTTCCCCTTTAAAGTCTGTCCACTGTGGAAAAAATATTACACAATTTAACACATATAAAATAAGTTAAATAAAGTCAGAGCCTCTTGTAAAGAGACTGATTGTACATTTCACAAATGCACAAACAAAGAACTACTAGCATTTAACTGACATACCATTTCCAGACCAGTTAAAACCTACAAAATATGTTATGTATTCATCGTATGTAATATCAATCCCAATTCTTCCAAACCTCTTTCAAAGCTTTTAACTTCTATACTCACAACTGTCAAAGAGGGTCTGCAGTCCTACCACAACACTTGTTACTCCAGTAGTGGTATTAATTCAATGTTGTTCCTGCAAAATTCGAATTATCTTCTGGAGACAATCAGTTGAAGACTATTATCTGAATATACTATGATTTTTCAACACTATATACTTCTATACCATACTCAGTTAAAATTCCAACATAAAAACATTATATATCGTTGTTTTTCCAAAAAAGATGGTACACCTAGATACAAATATATAGTTCTTGGTAGAGATTCCTCATACTTTGTAAGAAATAATTCCAAATCATCTTCCAAATATACAGATATGTGTACAAAATGCTGGAATTTTTAATCGACAACATATTTGTCCAGTGTGGTGGACATGTTTTTCAACAAACGGTCGGCATTCCAATGTGAACAAATTGTGCTCCTTTACTTGCTGACCTATTCCTTCACTCTCATGAGGCTGAATTTATAGCTGATTTGATCAGAAAGAAAGAATATTGTTTTGCTAGATCCTTCAATCTCAGTTTCCGCTATAAAGATGACATTATCTTTAAGCAATCCTAATTTCGGGGATTTGATACATGTATCCATCTGCACCATGACAACTGATTTATTCAACGGATCATAGTTTTTTTTCTTTCCTCGTTCGTCTACCCTCTTCTGTTTTTCTAGAAACACCCGCCGAGTTGCCCATAAAAACGGACTTGACTTGTTATAAGCAACTCGGCGGGTGTTTCTAGAAAAGCAGAGAACGCGTACCCTACCGGTGCACCTGGTCCATGCTTCCAAGTTGTCATTTGCCTTTGTTACTTTGTATGTATGATTTTAGTTACTTTATGTTCTTTGTTGTGCAAGTCTGTTTTCCATGTCTGGTCTTTGTCCCTGGATTACATTCCTTTGATTACCGCTATAACATTGGTTCCCTTGATTACTCTTCCAATGCAGGGTTGAGAACCAAAACACATCATTAGTTATACAAAAAGGACACAACCAATAAAATCATGACGAAACAATAATGCTTTGAAATATATTGTGTTAATTTCTATCAAATGTTTTACAGAATCCTTTTTATAACATTGGTAAATTGTGTAAGAGGAACATTTTGAAGATAATAAAATCTGCAGAAGATTTCTTCTTTTCAAGAACTAATGATTATTGTAGAAACCTATGACCTTATTCCATACCACATCATCTGATATTGTTTAGAGTGACCTGATTAATTTGTCTCCGAGTTTTATTGATTTCAATATTTTATTTGCATATCAAATGTATAAAATTTCTAATCAACAAAAGTTCATTATCTTATTGTATTGTACTAGGTCCACGTATAATATTTGAAGTAGGAAATACATTTACGGATCAATGTGAAGATGAGTTTAACATAGAATTTAATTTAATAAATTGAGGAAAGAGGAAACACATTTTGTACATGAATCAATTTGAAAACGACACTGCCGTAATATTTACAAAATAACATATGCAATTTAAATCTGATTAATTGTAAAGCGCCTCAAAACATCGATATTTCTTTTCATAGAATAAGGTAATACCAAAAGGTATTAAGTTCATTTGAAAGAAAAAAAATTAAAAAGATCCTCCAGTGTATTACGATTAAAAAATCTGGAAACCTTACCGATAAAAAATAAACCAACAGCAAAACAGATAATAATAATAATAATAATAATAATAATAATAATAACTGACCGCACGAACAGAAGAAGCAAGAATCAAGAAACCAAGACTAAAGGTAAATCATAAGAAGATATTTCAAGGGTAAAAACTTAACAGAGAAAATATACACTCAAAACAAATATCATGAAATAACCAAAAAAACTGTGATTAAAGAATCTTCCTAAAAGGTGTACCTTCTTTTAAATCAGATGAGGTATAAAATCAGTCTCCCCAGAGTGAAGGGATAAATTAACGAGTAGCGGAGCACAATTTGTGTCGATTAGAATGCTGATCATCTGTTGAAAAACGCAGTCAGCACACTGGAAAAAGCATGAAGTCGATCTAAATTCCTTAATTTTGCTAAAAAAAGTTGATAACGACTTAGTATTGTGCAAGTCACATCAGAGCAAAAGTATAACATCAACAGACAAAATTTTTCTGCTTTATTTTTCACCAGAATAAAATTTCAAACAACTTTGCGCCATCCGGATTTTACAAATCTATAATTTACACGAGAGTCGTTGGTGAAGCAGGACATGCTTATGTTTGCTAAATATTTGATGTAACTTCCGTCTTTTAGTAGAACTGCATATTGCCAGTACGTTTATTTATTGTATACTGTTTTTCCACATTTTCTTCACACTTAATATGTAATTTATTTTGTTCCCTATATCGTGTATGTCTCTGCTTTCTGTTATCACATGTTGGTCAAGTACCTCGATTTGAATATGTCTGAATTAGTCTTTTATGTTGGTTAGTCTGTATGTGTTTGTCTATATTGTTGATAAAGTCCTAATACGCAGTGGGCGATTAACTAAACTATACTATAAACAACTTCCTTATGCGATAAATCCAATGGTAAAAATATGTATAGAAAAGTAAGTTTCCCTGTTGTTCCTCTTTCTTGGTATTCTGTATCACATCAAGTTAATAGAGATAACCTTTACTTACATATTGGATGGTAGTAACTTTTTTACACCGTATAACATCCACATTCCCCATTTTGTCTATCCCCATCCCGATAGTACAATGATATAGTTTATATTTATATTATTAAATTGATATTTTTGTTTTTACATTCACTAATATTCAAAATTTTATTTTTAATTTAATTCAATATATTTTGTCATTTATGTAAACAATCTTAAATTCAGTTATTCCATTGTTCTCTATTTAAAATCTACATCTTCCTAAACACTATCCCATATAATGGGTTTGCCCCATGCGATTATTGTAGGTTCTTAGAATCAGTGATTTTTCCAGCGCTCGTCCTTTTCGTCATTGACGAAAGACTTTTCAGAATGACGAAATAATTTATGATGAGTTCGTTACCAGAAACCTTTGAAAGAACAAAAAACATCAAAATCTGTAATCGAATGGTATTTGAGTTATTTTTTAGTATTTGAACATCATTCAGACAGAAAATTCACTATTTTAATTGTATGACTTGTATTTATTAGTGTTTGGTAATGCACAAGTCGTTACAATTAGACATGTGCAACAGGGTTATGTTGCTAAAAGATTGAAGTCATCACTGTAGTCCTAACGCGTGGATCATTATGGTGTATCCGATGTGAACCGATAATTTACTTTGTCTTAGTTTTTCTTTACTCTTTCTAATACCTCGGATGTGATATTAATCAGTAACTCGGCAGGTATTTCTAGAAAATCAGAAGACGCTTACCCTACCGTTGCAGCTAGTTCATGCTTCAAGTTGTCTTATCATGTAATGTTCTTTGTTTTGTGTGTTTATTTTTTTTATTTACCTTTAAACATCTCAGTAGTAAGCCTTATTTTGGTAGAAAACATAAAAACAATTTGTCATCACTGAATAACCACTTCAAAAAGTAATATATTCTTGATTTATATGACTTATTAAACTTACAGAGCACATGTACATTTTTAAAAAAACAAAAAACAAAAAACAAAAAAAAAAAAAAAAAAAAAAAAAAAAAAAAAAAAAAAAAAAACAAAAAAAAAAAAACATTTCCACTATTTTTGTTAGGTCTTCTATTTCGTTGCAGTTTGTTTTCGATTGCATTAATTGAATAGCCCAACATTGTCACGTCATTTAGCTAGCTCGTTAAGATCAATCATTGCTTTGAATTTCTCGTTAAGAAAACCAATATAGCATTAATGATATAACATTCAAAGGTTTATATAAAGCTTTAATGATTATCAAGTTCTTTACGTACAATAATCACACAATAACATGTTGATCAACGCTAAGGTCCTAGGACTATCAACTATGATTTTTAATATTATCATGTTTTCATTCAATGGGAAGATATTGGCGGCTTTGTACACCAAATGTATCAACACCTCTTTAGTGTCGTACGTCCAAACGCCTGTACATACCGTCGGATGTACAACATTATTACATGGAATTACCGAATGCAATCATAATCTGAACTGTGATTTAGTTTCGAAGAACGCAAATCGATGTTCTTTCTTCAGTAAGGGCAGTAAATCTGTCGTATGTAATCGGGAATTATTAGGAAATGTTAAGTCGGCAAAATTTGCACCTCGTAAGTAAACATGTAAATTATATACCTAAATGATGACTACAATTTAGAACTGGATATCGCCAATAACCGCCTCTCGTGTTACCATGGCCTTGTATGTTAATGCTTTGGTATGTGAAATTTTTATGTACAGTTATCATGCACACAATTTTCCTTTATTTTTTATAGAAAGAATTATATTATCAACACAATGCCGAAATATTTCTTCATTCGATCTCCACATCTCCGGTAATAAAACAACCAAGAAAATAGAAAACACGTATGAATATAAAAAAAAAACCTGTTTAGCTGAAATTAGATTAAAGCATGTTACTCTTTTTAAGAGTAATTTGGCGGGTGTTTCCAGAAAAGCAGAGGATGCTTACCCTACCGGTTCACCTGGTCCATGCTCCCAGTTTTTAGTGGAGTCCGAGTTGCTCATTTACTTTTGTTATTTTGTATGTATGATTTTAGTTATTTTATGTTCTTTGTTGTGTATGTCTGTTTTCCATGTGGGGTCTTTGTCCCTGGATTACATTCTTTTGATTACCGCTAAAACATTGGTTCCCTTTAGGAAGCTACGTTAAAATCAACCAAATATAAAATGAAATCGCCATAAATTAAAATAAATCTACCAGAAAATTAGCACCGGATTTTAGAAAAAAATTATAACTTTTTTCTTTATTTTCATTACAAACGCTGATTAAAGTACTACTAAAACACCAACCAACCAACCAAACAAACGAAAACAAAACAAAACAAAGCAAATCTTATTGGCTGTTACTACAAATTGCATCACCGCATTACCGCGGGTTTTTGTCAGTTATGTGAGTGTAGCCGTTAAATGTTGTGAGAAGTTAGAACATATACCAATATCAAGTTTCAAGGCATATTTAACCGGTTTTGAAACGTAATTGTAAAATTTAGTATAGTAGAGTCCACTATACTTAAATTTGTATTTTTTATTAGACTACTTGACTATGAAATGTATTATGCATATATAAACTGTCCCTTAAATATGTCTTTTAACAGTTTACGATGTATGGAAAGTAATAGGACAAATATATCTACATATAACACCTGAAACATTCAAATGTGATCAAGGACAGGTAAGACTGTATGTAGGAATTTTAAATAAAATAATAAATGAAAAATAAATAAAAAAATAAAATTAATAATATTAAAAGAAAATAACATCGGCTAAAAAATATATAAGAATTACCTTATTTCTCAATTCGTTACAAAATTCAAGTGCTTGGCAAATGTATTTGTGTTTATGAGAGAGTAATCAAGGGAACCAAGGTTATAGCGGTAATCAAAAGAATGTATTCCAGGGACAAAAACCAGACATGGAAAACAGACATTCACAACAAAGAACATAAAGTAACTAAAATCATACATACAAAGTAACAAAAGTAAATGAGCAACTCGGACTCCACTAAAAACTGGGAGCATGGACCAAGTGCAGCGGTAGGGTAAGCATCCTCTGCTTTTCTAGAATAATGGAATGATGAAGGTCAATTTATAATCAATCTTTGCGTCAGTCATGATGTACTGCGTGTTACTGTTTGTAAATTATCGATATGTAGTTGTATTATTCATTTTCTTTTCGTCAAAGTAAAACAAATCAAAGTGTACCATTAAAAAATGTGTATGTACAAATTTTACATACAACTAAAAGACATTGTACTCATAACTCAAAATAAACGAACGTTGTATCCGTACTTATTGAAATAAATAATGTCTTTTCTTTTCTATTAGCCAGATTTCACACATCCTGTCAAGTTCGTTAGAAATACTTTTCTCTCGGCATTTGATTGGTTAATATACTGATTGTCTTAGACTCCATATTGAATTATCATGATGAGGTGCTTTATTTCGTAAATTCAAGATACTTTTCTTGTTTTCTTATTTTAAATTTGCTTTCTGACGATAATAATGAAGAATTGAGTCTAAATTTGATTGATTATCTTTCTTTCCGAATGCGTGTAACGGCAACAGGTTTAATTCACATTCGTTTTTTAACTATTGCCATTTTCATGCAAATTGGCTTTTTTTCTTGAGAAATATTTTTTCATATACTTTAAATCTCGACAAGCCTAATAAACTCACTATCGATGAAGATTCTATATGTCCAAATTGTACTGACATATATATTTCGAATATTTTATGTTTTTTTGTTGTATGTGTTTTCCATGTACTGTCTTTGTCCCTGCATTACATTCTTTCCGATAGATTCTGGTTTGCCGTGAATACTAACGTACTGTTCTAGAGTAGTATTGAACAAACCGATCGACCATTCCATGCCAAATATTAAGTTTTGATAGAGATGTTGCCAGCTCTTTACGTATACTATCATGTTGCGTTAATTCTAGCAGATACATTTAAATGATATGATATTAGAAGTTAATAACCTCGACCAATTTCGCGAATTGGTCTCATTCTGACGCGATGGTACCTGAAGTAAGATCGTTCCTGGTAATTGTTTCTAGTAAAGTAGAGAAGTCTTACCCTACCAATGCACTTGGTCCATGCTCCCAATATTATAGAATCCTTATTTACTTTTATTTCTTTGCAGTTGTTATTGTGATTATTACATTTTCTGTGTTGTGTGTCTATTTTCACTGGCAAGTCTTTATCCGTGATATTCTTTGAGTTCCGCACGAATCTTGGTTCCCTAAATTACTCCCTCATAACGTTTTTTTAGGTTGATATGAGTCATTTCCGTGCAGTGAGTTGTGGTTTATTTACATTAACATAAATGTTTACATCTTAGTTGTGTGTATGTGACCCGTTTAAAAAATTACTATTGATAAAACAATTTTTTCAAATCTTATTTAAGGCACGGTTTTAGCTGTTTTACTGTAGTAATGTTACATTCGGTCACAAATTCATGATCTAGATACACTAGTGCCGGTATTTTACCCTCTCGCATCTCTCAATGCACGTGGCTAACCTTGTTTTGAATACCACAATTACATCTATACCCTAGGTACAAAAACAACTTTCGTCAAATTAAAGTGTTATTATGTTAAATTTATTTCGTGTTACTTAGTCTAGCATTATAAGTTTAGGCAATACCAATTTCAAACAAATATAATATATCTTTGTTTTTGTTTAGGAAGTCTGTAATTCTATTGGTGGTATCATGGCAGAGTTTCGTAGCGTTGCAGAGATGGAAAATGCTTATAAATTTGTCAGAGGTGTAGATATTAAGTAGATATGAAGATGTAATAAATTGTTATTGGTATTTCATAAAACATAAATTAATGACTGTTTAATGACCCAGGGTAAGGGACACAACTCTTGCAAATCATTGGAATGATTGTATTCAGCATTTTACATTAATCTCTTGTAAACATCAAAGTAACTTGGACTGATTGCATTCTGTTTCAAGTTTGATATGCTTTGATGAAATTGAATATGATACTAACATATCTTTGATTTCAAGAATTATGTCCCTTACCGTAGGTCAACCTCCTTAAAGCAATGATCAAAATAAAAGTTATAACTATACAGCATATAGCCAATATAAGTTACAGTTACAGTAATCAATGTGATGTAAGACATAGTTTGCTAAAACAAATATGTTAAAATCCAATTTGGATAACGCATGTAAGTCATGTGGCTTATTTCCAATTGGTTCCTATTTTGTCATTCATCTAACTTAACATATGGTAAAAAGTAAAGGTATATTATGACTTAGGCAGGTTGATATGACAATTAACATTAGAATCATCCAGTAAGAAAACTAATCCTAAGACATCAATTTTTATTTGATATTTCCTTCACTCTTATGAGGCTGACTTTATAGCTAATCTGATCCGAAAGAAAGAACATTGTTCAACTATATCTTTTAATCTCAGTTTCCGCAATATAGATGACGTATTATCGTTAAACAATCCTTATTTCGGGGATTTGACATTGACACCGTTTACACCAAAGAGATAACGGATACTACAGACACTGTGAAATCTGCCTCATATCCTGACCTACACTTAGAGACTGAAGAAAAACTATTGATCAAACTTAACGACAAATGTGATGAGTTTTCATTCAGCATTGTCAACTTTTCTTTCATCTGTGGCACCATCTTTTCAGCACCTGCGTATTCATATCAAAACTCATACGTTATGCAAGAGTTTGCCGTAACTACGCAGGCCTTTTGTAAGACTTCCTACAATTAGGCTTCTGGAATAGGGTTATGTTGCTACAAGGTTGAAGTCATCACTACAGACGTTTTATGGTCGTTATCATGAACTTGTGGATCGTTACGATGTATCCATGAAAACTGTTTTCCCTACGCTTACCATAAAGGTGCACCTGGTCCATGCTCCCAGTTTTTAGTGGAGACCGAGTTGCTTATTTTCTTTTGTTACTTTGTATGTATGGTTTTGGTTGATTTGTGTTCTTTGTTGTGTGTGTCTGTTTTCCATGTCGGGTCTTTGTCCCTTGATTACATTCTTTTGATTACCGCTATAACCTTGGTTCCCTTGATTACTCTTCCTTTCCTCTTTCCTCTACTCCGGACTTTTACTTTTTTATGAGCAACTCGGCGGGTATTTCTTCCGGTGCTCCTGGTCTATGATTATTTATTTAAGTTCCAATCTTTAATATTATTATAATAAAACGTAATTATTTGCTGATCTTTGATAAGTGGTACCCTAAACTTGAATTCACTTGATCCTGTCAAATGTTAATGACAATCTTTGACTCTTGCAATATTTTCCTGCATATAAGGTGAACTTTTGTCATAACATATTTTATGTACACGGTTCAACATGAGTTGTCTCACTCTACTCTCTGCATCTAAGATGCATAAACTATCAATAATATCACAGTCTACAAAAGCTCTTGACTCATATTCTTTATAAGTCAAATACACTTGTTTTGGTAAATTTGATCTTTTGCAGTAATTTTTACACATTGAATCATACCAGGAGAAGCAAGCATTATCAAAATGACATTGTATTAGAGCTGACACTAATATTTTCTTGAATTTCCTGGCAACCATTGACCCTGTTGGTATAAGAATTATAAGAACGTCAGTCGTGCATTGATTTATTTAATGGTATTTTTGAAAATTATTTCCCCTGAAAGAAATTTATCAGTATTAAGGCCCAAATATTTCAAGTTTTTTTGTGAAAAAATAATGTGATTGTAAAAGATGACACTGAATGTGTTTACTTCTGAAAATTTCGTTTTGAACAAAAGAGAACTTACTCTGATTACCTAAATGCAATGCCAGTTTGTTACCTATCCGCCACTGGCTACAAGACTGCAGTTATTTTCTAAGGCCATCAGACATCACATCAGGATTCCTATATAATATGTGATACCATCAGCATATAATGATAATTTACATTCTTAACTCGTTGACATATCATTTACATAGAATCAGACTAATAACGACCTTCGGATGCTTTTTTGAGGAACACCCTAGGGTATATTTTGAAATCTTGTGTCTACACCATTTACATTAAATTAACCTATTATAGAAAAAACCATTTTGTTGCATTGACAACTGTAACTTTAAGTTCATAACATAAAATGTTGCGATCGATTGTATCAAAGGCTTTCTGAGGATCAAGCATTACCATACCAGTGCATAGCCCTTTGGATGATACATATGAACAACAATGTCATCGCAATATGTCAGAGTTTTATATAAAAGTTAATGAATGCATATGCAACGTATCTCTTGATAAATACCAAGAAATAAACATTTCATTTTCCTTTGTTAAACATTGCAATGAAATGCAATTAACGAAAAGCAAGTATAATGAAAAAAAAATACACAATTCATAATTACTTGAAGTACTAATTTTTATCATAATGCGGATCTGTCAATTGATGAGGTAATGTATTGTTGAAAAAACTGGCCAAACAACTGATAAAGTTTTGTTCTTGAATTTCTATATGATAACGTAACGGTAGACCTTTCTTTGATCTATATTATTGAGATCATACATGTTTTGCATCTGGTCCATGCTCCCAGTTTTTAGTAGAGTCCAAGTTACTCATTGACTTTTGTTACTTTTTGTGTATTATTTTAGTTACTTTATGTTCCTTGCTGTATTTGTCTATTTTCCATGTCTGGTCTTTGTCCCTGAATTACATTCTTTTGATTTCCGCTACAATTTTAATGCCCTAGATTACACTTGAACATTTACTTTCAAAACAAATCAAGCAAATCTATCAAAATGAAAGGCGTTAACTCTTGCGAGAATTTCATACACAATCTATACATTTTTACCAAAAAAATGCAACAACCGAATGGCAACACTTGTACAATGTTGTTTCAAACTTATTCAAGGTGATGTCTTTGTTGGAGGAGAATACGTCAATGACACATATCGATGGAAATCCACTGGAGAGACATTAAACACCAGCCTATGGGCTCCTTATCAGCCAAGTAGTCAAGAAAAGTGTATCCAACTATGGCAGAAGTGGGGCGGACTAGATGACACATCTGCTCGGAAGTATAAACGAGTTTTATGTGAAAAGGTTTTTACATTTTTTTTTAATCACATAAAATTATATAAAACACATATTATGCATTATTAGACAAAATAAATGCTCGTATAATTCAGGGCATTACCGATAGGGCATGCCTTGGTGTATAACATGCTGCATAATCTTCATGTTTTTCAATGCGGGACAAACTACATTACTCAATAAGTTTTAGAGCATTTACCCATGTCACCCTACACATATTCACTGGAGTTGCATTTCTGCCTGTTTACAAACATAAAAGTACATTGCTTGTTCGTATTTATAGTAAAACATATTACCTTGAGTTGTAAAATGATAAAAGTATCTGATCTATTTATTTAATTTTCGTATGAACCATGGTTTATTTCTATGACAAAGCTGCCCTTATTTCATTACAAACATCAAAATTTGCGTTTCGTTTGAAAATTAAAAAATAGAACTGAACAGACAATAAAGAGTGGTTCGGTTCGTTATCCTTACAATAAGGCATACAGATAAAACAAGATTCTGCTTCAAAAAGTCCGGTTATGTATATGTAAAGATTTTACTCCTCTAAAGAAAGCAATAGTACACCTTATCTCTCAGGGAAGATTTGAGTAGAACTGAAAGGGTAACCAAGGAACCAAGATTCTAGCGGATTTCAGAAGAATGTAATCCAGAGACAAAGACCAGACATGGAAAACAGACAAATACAACAAAGAACATAAAGTAACTGAACTAATACAAACAAAGTAACAAAAGTAAATGAGCAACTGGAACTCCACTAAAAACTAGTAGCATGGACCAAGTGCAGCGGTAGGGTCAGCGTCCTCTGGTTTTCTGGAAACACCCGCTGAGTTGCTCATAAACAGTCAAGTCTGGGGTTGACAAAAAAGGAAAGGAAAACTTTGGCAAGGTGAACAAATCAGTTTTCTATGTTTTCATGGCGTGATGAATACATCGAAACGATCCAAGATACTGCATAAGGTATTTGAGAATGCTTACATCAACGTAAAAAGAACTTCTGATCTACAAAAGTATTGTTAATAATGTAGTGGGTATAAAGTCTTTCTTTTCATTTAAGTAAGTGTAAGGATGCAAATATAATATAATGAGACAGAGGATTGGGTAACAATAATTCACAGAAGAAGTCTTGACTCAGCAAAGAGCATCATAAATACTACAAATTTACACACACACACACACACACACACACACACACACACACACACACACACACACACACACCAAACAAACCTGAAGAATGCATGGGCAACCCTGGCTCCACCTATTTCTGTTAATAGGTAAGGAAAATATTTTATGAATGTCTTGAGTACAAAAATACAAAATAAATGTAGAAACTGGTTGTAAAATTTTCAAAGGTTTGCCTTCAAAAAAGGGGAAAAGAATATGTTCACATTTATAACTCTCTTCCAATATTAATTCTTCATTTATTTTTGTTGCAGAGAAGTCCATAGTAAAAAAGAACTTAAAAGATGCCATTACAGCTGAGAGTAGATTCAGTTTAGATCATTTTAAGATCTTTTGTTCTTTTTACTCTGTAACAGGCACAGAAAAATTGGTCATAACTGTAACGAAAGTCTGCGCCATCTTGCAAAATAAAAGTTATGATATTCAAAATATATTTTCTCTCGTATTCGAATGAAAAAGTCCATGCTATTTATAATTGACGATCTCCAGGTTAAGAAGACTTTACGAGACATCGATCTTCATAATGAAGTCCAGTGGACAAAGCTTTTAAAACATCTTTTTTGTATGCAAATGAAAGTCTTTAAATGGGAAAAGTTTCTAAAATTAACATTTTCACTCAGCGCTAGTACTATACCTAAGAAGAGCATTATCAATGTCTTCTCAAACGCCTTTGTTAGTTTGTTCGCTGATCTGTCGTCCATGTATTTGATATTAAGACTTCATAAGTGTTTTCGTAAGAATTTCACAAATTGGATATCAAAACCGGGCGCAAAACGTCTTATTTATATGGTCATAAAAGTGAAGGATGAACTTCCAAAGAACATATGGGTTATTTTTTTCTGGTAACCCTACTTCTGGTTATTTTATCGAAACATTTGCTTTGTCTACCACGGAACACTCTCACCCTTGTTCATCTTGCAAATGCTTTAATTTCTATCATCTGTTTTAAAGTAACACTCCCGCTTAGAATCATGCAATATGTGATTCATGAGTGAAAAGCTTACACATTTTTATTTTAGATGTTTTGTTTACAGTGCTAGAGTAAACAGAAATTATCATTTGGTTTTTCATATAATCCATGTTTTTAGGAGATAAAAATTATATAGAATGCACTGTCGATGTCATAATTAAGTGAGATAACTCTGTAAATAACACTCAAATACCATAGAGTCTATTGGATTTTAAATGTTAATTATCGTCAAAGAGTAGACAGACTGGAATGGATAATTACACATTACCCTACCGGTGCACCTGGTCCATGCACCCAGTTTTTAGTGGAGTTCGAGTTGCAAAGTCAGCCATAAGTTTTGAAAAAGATCGGTTATATGATAATGGCTTTTTACGGATTTACAATTTACAAGGGAAAGATAACTGCCATGTATTCAAAGATTTAGAAATATTTATTTTTGCTGTGCTATCAACGAACAAATTGAGGAACAAATCAACGGAAAACAATACAAACCAATTACAAACACGAAAGAAACAAACACCATCATACAAAACCACCGACTTCAAACGATCAGGCAAAGACAAACAAAGGAAGCACACCTTAAAATTGTTGTTTGCACATTAATGTAGAAATTTTCGAATATCTCTGTAAATGCTTTTAAACTGTTTTAATCATAATAATGAATTCCAAACCTGTAGTAGTAAACTGTTTTTTTTGGCTGACCTGGAGTTACCTCCCGCAGCATAGTTATACGAGCATCGATACAACTTAGTAGGCTTGTTGATATTCATGACAGTCTCCGTTGACACATGATACAAACTGAATTGATCGAATCATTTTGACCGTTTACAAATGAAAGAAAACATATGAGAGAAGTGACCCCTGTTTTTTGTTTAAAACACACCTGATTATCAATAAAAATGAGACTTTAATAAATCATATAACCTTGTAATACTCCTGGTGTAAAGTGTTTCATTCCGATAGGTTATAGATTTTAAATACTATCTTGAATGTAATTTTTTACTATAAACCTATATACTGTTGTATTAATGCATAACAGGAAAAAGAAATATTTCATGCGGTATTCAAACTTGAAAATAGCAAATGCAACTTTCCCCAAACACAATTGGCCGTTTATTCTGTTATATATAAGTGTTTAAAGTAGAGCGAAATGTGTCACCGCCTCGAGTGGCTTTACCTATTTGAATGATATACACACTTTGTCATTAGTTAGGGACCACTAAATAAAGTAAATTGCTGGGTCTGCCATGCGCATAATTCAACCCCTTATAATTGTCTTACTTATTTACGTGCAGTATAACACTAAGAGTTTCTCTGAATAGCCTGCTCTTCCAGTGAGGTGGTGTGAACCAGACGTTGATTTTCAAAATGCTTAGGCCGACAGAGAGATGCCTTCTTCTGGTAGCTTTACCTTATGTAATGATATGAAACATTTGCTTTTCCGTACCATTACTTAAAAAGTTGAAGAATTTTTATCGTTTACTACCAGGGCTGCTATACCATTGTCCTAAACTTCACAATAATCCATACAAAAGACGCTTCATAGCTATATCTGCAAATTGTACCACCAACCTGCTTTCAAAACCTTTAACTTCTATACTCACAGCTGTCAAAGAGGGTCACCAGTCCTACCACAACATGTGTTACTCTCGTAGTGGTGTAAAACTCAATGTGGATCCTAAAAAATCGAAAGATCTTTTTGGAACCCTCAATTTAAGACTTTTATTAGAACATTAAAACTTATGATTTTTCAATACTGTATACTTCTATTCCCCACATACTCGGTTAAAATCCCGGCTTAAAAACATTATGCATCATTGTTTCTACAAAAATAGATGTAGTCCTAGACACAAAGATATAGTTCTTTGTAGAGATTCTTCATACTTGGAAAAAAAATAATTCATATTCATCTTTCAAATATACAGAAAAATATGTTTTCAAAATACTTGACTTTTTTTATCGACAACATATTAGATCAGTGTGGTGGAAGCGTTTGTCAACAAACGGTTAGCATTCCTTCCAATGGGGACAAATTGTGCTCCTCTACTTGCTGATTTATTTCTTCTCTCTGATGAGGCTGAATTTATAGCTCATCTGACCTAAAAAGAAGGAATATCGTTACTCTAGGTCATTTAATCTCAGTTTCAGCAATATAGATGACGTACAATCGTTAAACACTCTTAGTTTCGGGGATTTGACACATTGCATCTACCCCAAAGAACCTGAGTTACAGGATACTACAGACACTGAGAAATCAGTCTCGTATCTTGGCCCACACTTAGAGATTGATGGTAAAGGAATACTATTGACCAAACTAAACGACAATAGCTATGATTGTTCATTTCATATTGTCAACATTCTTTTCATCTGTGGCAACACTCCTTTAGCACCTGCGAGATATGCTAGAAATTGCCGTACCTTCACAGACTTTTTGTATTGCACTAGACTTCCTACAATTAGGCTTCCGGAAACGGGTTATGTTATTACAAGATTGAAGTTATCACTACGGACGTCCTGTGGTGTCATCATGAACTTGTGCATTGTTAAGATGTGTCAATCTGCATCATGAAAACCAATTTGTTCAATGTGTAAAAGTGTTCCTTTTCTCTATCGTATACCCCGTACATTTTTATGAGCAACTCTACGGGTGTTTCTAAAATAGCAGAAAAAAATATATGGGATGGGCAATGAAATGTTTCATACTATATTATGTGTATTTATAAGAGTTCTGCATAAGAAATAACACTGAGTTTGGTGCGTTTTTAACATGCATAAATCACCTCCGGTCTGAGTTCTATAAAGACAGATACTTAAAACATATGCAAGCTTTACTCAATTTCAAAATTAACCAAAGGAACATTTAGTATATAACACAGGGTAAACCAAATAATTATAGATTGTGGCATATATACAAGGAAAAAATGTTAACTACTGCACATCAAATTATTGCATTTTATATAATCAGGTCAGTGATAAAATATATTCTTTTTTTATCTAATTTCAAAAATATAAGGAATTGATTAGTTATCACATCGTTATTTCGGTTGGATAGGTGACCGAAGAACAATCAACGTTAGCATTACAAAACCAAACAACTGCAAGTATAGTTTGAACTTTACTCTTTTCATATACAAAGTTAATACTCCGTGTTGCTTTTAAATTGTGTAAATTTGGTAAAAATTACAATAATGTGAGTAAACGAAATTAATCAGGTTAATATTGGTTACGCGTTTGAAAACGCTTACCCTACCGGTGCACCCGATCCATGCTCCCAGTTTTAAGTGGAGTCCGAGATGCTCATTTGCTTTTGTTACTTTGTGTGTATAATTTTAGTTACTTTGTGTTCTTTGTTGTGTGTGTCTGTTTTCCATGTCTGGTCTTTGTCCCTGGGTTACATTCTTTTGATTACCGCTATAACCTTGGTTTACTTGATTACTCTTTCACACCAACTCAGCTTTGTTTTCATGTTTTGTATATTGAAACTACGTCCAAGGATCTACAGGAAAACCTCAGAAAAATGATATGACTTATGCATTTGGACAAATCTTTGACGATGAGTTTCTCTAGGAAAATAATATTGTAGATATTTCCATTAGATATGCTATTTAATGGCATAAGATTTGTAATTCAAAACGTAAAAATCAAAAGCCGTTAATTATTCTCATGCACATTCTATGTATCATTATTATGAGTTTGATGCCACTAACCATGCATGTCACTTTATTTTTGTTAAGTTAAGCAATTTCATTGGATTATTTTCCTACCCCCTTAAAATACATCTATGAGAACTGCAAAATTTATTGAAAAATTATTATCTGCGTAAGACATGATACAGAAACTTTTGTAGCTGATATTGTAATGAATATATAGGCATTATCCATTTCTTCACCAGTGTGAAACTCTGCCGATGTACCACCAAGAGATAAACATATTTTCTAAAATGTAGCTGATTGTAAATAATATCAATTCGC
The DNA here is from genome assembly GCA_037379345.1 of Perna viridis. NCBI lineage: Eukaryota > Metazoa > Mollusca > Bivalvia > Mytilida > Mytilidae > Perna > Perna viridis. Next base: position 1,072,998 of record CM074522.1, read on the forward strand.
CAAGGATTAAATCTGATGAATGTTTTTAGTGTAATACCGGTAATCAAAAGAATGTAACCCAGGGACAAAAACTAGACATGGAAAACAGACACACACAACAAAGAACACAAACACTACTAAGATGTGCTAACTCTGTCTTAACTTCTCTAAATATGTCTGAAAAATACTTGGATATCTTGACCGAGTCTCACCTTGTCCCAAACTCGTCTCAACCAGTCTCGACCATGTCTCGAATTCTCTTGACACAGTCTTGATATGTCTACACCATGTGTTCATAAGTCGTAACTAGTCTCGACCAGCCTAAACAATCTTATCAGTCTCCAATAATCTCGATTTAGTCTTAACTAGCCTAACTCAGTCTTAAACCGTCTCAACAATTTAATTCAAAGCTTTCAACAACCTTATTAGTCTCGACATGAGGTATTCATTCATTATAGCATTGGAATGTTTGGAAATTGTCTTAATTTATTTATAAGTGGGAATGTTTATTGTATTTGAGGTATATTTTTCTGAATAAAGATACTTTTTATTCAAACTCAGATGAATATTTAGTTTCTTTCCTGCTGGTTATGGATTTCTCCTCTGCAAAGAATCATAGATATTATTACATAGAGCTATGACATAAAATACATTTTTCTGTCAAAAAAAAAATGTTTACCTTAACAACTTTACATGAGAATGAATTTATGTTATTAAATGTTACCGTGCAGTGGTTACATGTCTCTGTAGTACTGCATTTTGGTCATATCTGATTAAACGGACTTTTGAATTATGAAAGTAACAATTTAGAATAATCAGTTTCATTGCCAGGTCTCCAAGTACCAAATAAATTGAGAAGAAACTTTCGCTATATTTTGTTTTACAACAAAATGGAAACCCTATTGAACATTGCTGTTTATGTGCTTAGGGAAATCTATCTTACTTTGTGAAATAGAGTATTTTAAAGAAAAAACAAAATCGGGAAATTCAAAAGAACAACATTACGAGATAAAGACAAACAAAACAAGAAAAGTATGTGTAAAGACTGTCTTTAAAAAGTCTAGTGACAGATTTGACAGTAAGTCACAGAAATATTGATTATTATCATCTAGTTGCTATACTTTTGTGGTTGTATTTAAGATGTTAAATGCAATAGTATGACAAGAAACAAATCATTAAACAGTCTTTTCACAGAAGCCATTATGTGAAAAATAAAGAGTCAAAAGAAACATAACGACCTAACCATCATGGATAAAATGTTTATTCTACGTCAACTGAACCGAAGAAACAATTCAGAATTACATATTTCAACCAGCCTAAAAAAACCGGTAACTTGATAGTAGTTAAATACTATTGAGTACACTTGAAATATCACGACACTTAATACGTCCACCCACCCATTTTAATCATGCCAAGAGGCTCGGTACTATTTGCTTGCTTTCAAAATATCCTGTAATTTGGAGAAATGGAAAATGGGTCTTAAAAACGTTTTCTGCCTTTCATATTAAGCAGCTGTGAATATTTTTTTAATCAATTTTGAAGGTGTTTGAGAAAGTACAGTATCACCCTTTAAGGATGAATTATAATATATACAATAAATATATGGGCTTCATGTAAAGGCTTTTTATTTTTTCATTTCCTTTAAATAACTTCTTGATATTGGGTAACACGACGATCGCTTGATTTATTAATATATGATCATCAAAATCAATCGATCGTCAGGCCTTAAAATGTTTTTTTTTTTTTTTTTTTTTTTTTAATTTTCTACATTAAATTGGTCCAGTTATGATGAGTTTCTACCATTTCAAAATTAACATAATTAAATATTTACTAATTTGATTGCTGATTCACACTCCCTAGATTATTCATAACAATAAAATTAAGTCAAAACAACACTGGTCGACTGACCCTACCGGTGCACCTGGTCCATGCTCCCAGTTTTTAGTTGAGCCCAAGTTGCTCATTTACTCTTGTTACTTTGTATGTATTTTTAGTCACTTTATGTTCTTGTCTGTTTTCCATGTCCGGTCTTTGTCCCTGGATTACATTCTTTTGATTTCCGCTAGAATATTGTTTCCCTTGATTACTCTTGCAGTGAATAATCAATTAATTTTAAGTATCATTCTAAAGGTATTTTATAACGAATTTAATATATATTACAATAGTACTGAGTACATTTATAATACATGTACTTCCTCTGTTATGCATAATTGCTTTTATATTTAAAATCGATATATTCTTTGTTTTAGAAGGTTTCATCATTGTTTCCCTTGACGAACGATGTTTGAATAAAACTTAATTAATTAAAATTCATTGATTGTCAGAGCAAACGCATCGCTGTCTAGGGTGAAAACGTAATCTTGACATTAAAATTAAAGAGTAATCAAGGGAACCAAGGTTAATTCTCGAATTAACAATGGTGACCTTTGAAAATGATATAACTCTATAGATTTAAAATTATTTCAATGTGAAGTTGCACGAATTCAATAAACGGAATGCAATAAATGGAAAACAAAACTTTTTTTATCATAATTTCAAATTAAAGTGATATGCCTTTAATCAAACGACTTATTTTATACTAATTCTAACATAAATGGTTGTATATCATAAGTTAGAAGTGTAGTTAAAAACAAAATATTCTCCAACTTTTCACATAAAACTCGTTTATATCTATCTATATGTGTGTCATCTAATCCACGATATCGTATCCATTTCATGTCCATTCGGACAAATGATTTGCCCCTTGGCTCAATTGGAGCCCATAAATTGCTATCTATTTCCTGTCCATTTGACTTCCACATGTAATTTCCATTCATAAAATCTATTCCTATAAAGGCGCTATCTGAAAAAAAAAATCCATTTTATAGGAAGACATAAATGGTCCACTTCGGTAAAAGGAATATCAATTGAAATTATTTATTATTTCAAGAGGAAAAATGTCACTGGATCTAGATGATACCAATTTTTGTAGGTAGGAAGAATCTCCGTGTGATATTGAGCATAAACAATAAAACATGGTCTTTATTGGTAACTTAGTCAAATGCTTTATCCGGCATTCGACGAGTCGTTTATATACATTGTTTGACAAGAAAACAATTATTTCATCTAAAACGTATATCCCTTTGATTTCGACTCCGGAAGAACAGTAATATGAACAATTAAATTAAGAAGCACTCCAGCTAAAGTCATGCAAAAAGTGAATCACGGGTAAAAAGCCTACATGACAGATGCTTAAGTTATGACTATATCAGAATTGAATCAAAGCCCGGATAAATTTGCAAATACCAGAAAAAAGATGTTTTAAATAATCATCTTTTCTTAATTAGTTCAAACAGCAGCCTTAGTTCAAGAGTACGACAAAAGCAGCCAGATATCAAAATCCAAGAAGAAATAGAGTTGATTTTCTATTTAAATACCAATCCATACAAAATTCAGACACTGCCAAAGGTAAAGTGATTCATGGTTTAGAAAAAAAAAACACCGAACAAACGGTAGTTTTTCAGTCTACATATGCTATATATTTACATAACAATAATCATTTCCGTATTCAGATCTGTCCTGTTGAAAAAAACAATATGCATTCATCTCCCACTATAATCAACCAAATGGAAACGAATCAAGAACGATAACTCTTGCAAAGTGCCAATTTCATGTACAATTTATATTTTTTATTTCAAAAGCGCGACATCAAAACGAAAAACAGAGGCTGGTCGTTTGATCAGTAAATGTTTCTGAGTTTGGTGGGTTTTTAACTTGCATGAATCACCTCCTGTCTGAGTTTCATAAAAAATAGTTACTTAAAACATATGCAAGCTTTACTCAATTTCAAATTGCATCAAAGGAACATTTATTAAATAACACAGGATAATCCAAAAAATTATAGATTGTGGCAATATACAAAGAAAAAAATGTTAACTACTGCACATCAAATTATTTCATTTTATAAAATCAGGTCAGTGATGAAATATATTCTTTTTTATCTAATTTCAAAAATATAAGGAATTGATTCGTTATCACATCGTTATTTTAGTTGGATAGGTGACCGAAGAACAATCAACGTTAGCATTACAAAATCAAATAACCGTAAGTACATTTTGAACTTTACCCTTTTCATATACAAAATTAATACTTCGTGTTGCTTTTGAATTGTGTAAATTTAGTAAAAATCACAATAATGCGTGTAAACGAAATTAATCAGGTTAATATTGGTTACGAAGTTTTAGGACGCTTACCCTACCGGTGCACATGGTCTATGCTCCCAGTTTTAAGTGGAGTCCGAGTTGCTCATTTACTTTTGTTACTTTGTATGTATGATTTTAGTTACTTTCACTACTAAGTTATATAAATCTGAATAGGGTATATTTTGTTCTAACTTGTGCTAACTCTGTCGTAACTTCTCTAAATATGTCTGCAAAATACTTGGATTGTCTCGACAAAGTCTCACCATGTCCAATCAAGTCTCAAAAAGTCTTGACCAGTATCGACCAAGTTTTCACCAGTCTCAACCTGTCTCGAAGAGTCTTGAACAGTCTTACCAGTTTTTAATAGTCTAAATGAAGTCTCAACGAGTCTTAAATGGATCACAAACTGTCTCGATAACATATATTTAACAATTTAGGATTGAAAACAGTCCTAATTTAAGAATTCAAAGATAAAACCACTTTATCTCTTTTATGCATAAATTGCCTTTTGCATAATTTTTATGGAGACTGTTACTCAATTATTCAGGATATAAGAAAGAACATTCATAGTGATACTATGATATGAAAGAGTAATCAAGGGAACCAAGGTTATAGCGGTAAAACATCAAAGTTTGGATGGAAGAATTTAAAAAGAAAGTAAAAAAAAATAGTTTAATTGAAAAAATTGAAGTTTCACCGCTGCCTGTGAAATGAAAGAGTAAACAAGGGAACCAAGGTTATAGGGTAATCAACAGAATGTAATCCAGGGACAAAAACCAGACATGGAAAACAGACACACACAACAAAGAACATAAAGTAACTAAAATCATACATACAAAGTAACAAAATTAAATGAGCAACTCGGACTCCATTAAAAACTGGGAGCATGGACCAGGTGCACCAATAGGGCAAGCGTCCTCTGCTTTTCTAGAAACAACCACCGAGTTGCTCATAAAAAAGTCAAGTCCGGGATAAACAAACAAGGAAATGATAAGTATGACCCGTTGAATAAAACAGTTTTCATGGTGCTGATGGATACACCATAACGATCCAAGAGTTCATGATGACGACAATAAAACTTCTGTAGTGATGACTTCAATCTTGTAGCAACATGAAAAAAATATATTAAATGCAATTTACTCTGCCTAATTTAAATCAATGCATGCATACATACATTTTCAGTAGATAACAGATTCTACATACTCTTAGATTTAAACAGAAATATTGTGCTGAAAAATTGAATCAGTAATAACTGAAAAATGTAAAATTTTGGGCAAAATTGTGCAGATTATAGCTCCAAAACCCATTTGGGGTAACCTCTGAAGCCCGTCTTTTTTTAAATATTCCTGTTCAGAGAAGAAAATGGGTTAAAATCGTGCCTGTCAATATTAATATTATCTTGTTAAATTATTTTGCAATTATTTTCTATATCTCAAGTTAATCTATGTATAGTCGGAAGAGAAACCAAAATATGTTTTAAGCATTTTAAAAATAATTGAAGATATAAGAGATGCGAGATGCGTCCCCTATATAGCATTGGGAAGGAAGATAGTATGGACTGATGAAAGTACGGACACCCTACGTATTTACATATCCTCACTTTGCAAGTTTAGGTATAACTATATCCAAATGCCTGACCATTTAATGATATGGTTTGACGTCTTCTGGCAGATAAGACGAGAACGACTTACCAATCGAACAGACCCTGCTTTAAACTAGTTTTACAGCCAAATAAAAGTTCATACTCTCGCTTGCACCGAAAATAATGTCTCTGGCTGTCTTTTTCTGTTCAGATGTAACTCGTTTATGTATTTCGAGATTTGTAAATAAAATCTGTAGCGGATGTTCCGCGTTAATGTTGTAGACACATAATTTCGCATAACGCAAAACATATAATAATAAACAGTTTAGTTGACGCTATTAAGCCTCTGTGGTTACATGTACATGTTTAACATAATATACAAAAGGTTTATGAACTATCTCATTTTTATCTAGAAAAAAATAGACGTTGCAGCAAATTTGTATCAGTTTCATGTTTAACAATAATGTTATAAAAAACGTGCAATTATTCACCCCTTTTAGTTTGGCCATGCATTAAAAAATCGAATGTTTGAATTTGTTAACAACAAAACACAATCACTATAATCAACAGAGATGTAAGCAGGTTGTTTCTATGGTTTATAAGCTATTCTTTTTTTAGACGGTAGTTACGGTGTAATACTTAGATCGATTTTATTTTAAACGAACATGGTGTCAGACAGGAGCCAGTAAGCTAGGGTATAGAGGTGAAAGATGTCTTTTCTTACATTTGTATAGTTATTGACCTGTATCAAATTAAAAGGGATTTACATGTACAATGTACATGTATGATGAATTGTCAATGTGTACATTTGTATTACTGCTTTTCTATATAGTAATCTTTATAATATACAAGCATGTTTCATCGCTAAATTTAGGGCGATCCTTTCTTGGGTTAGTCCCAATATTATAAAAACCTTAATCAGGGGCTTTATTATACCCTAATTAATTTTCAGCATTTAACATAAAATACATGTATTTAGACACAGGGTAATTAGCTGACAGTTGATAAGTGACACGTGTATATTGCGTCTTTAGTGACATTACACATATACTGAGTGGAATTATTTAATATGTAATATACTAACTGTATAGTTACTTGTACATGTATGTATAGTTCATTTTTTGTATCAAAGTATGTTATAAAATCTAGTACTGACAAAGCGAAACGAAGACGAGAAATATGAATACAATTTAAACCTTATACAAATGTAGTTACACTTGTAACAAGGAATTCAAAAAAAAAAAGATAAACTTCCGATCTGAATGGAGATTTAAGGCTCTTCCCTTACTCCACTTTTACATGTATAAAATGTACGTGGATATTTCTATTTAGACAGCTCAACTATCAACATACCAATTACCTTAACGATTAATTATTTTCATTGTGTGATGTTTGGTACGGAGGCTCATTTTAGATACATCACATGTATCATACATGTTTAATTCACACGTACAATTAATTTCCGCGCCGGTATTTAAAATATGCAGCAGATAGATCACGCACTGATTAATAGCATTGATAATCGATGTACTATCTGTTTTCGATAAGTTACATGGGCTATGTATACGTGTGTATCAAGAATTTGTGTTTAAATCGAGTGAAAAATAAAGCGGAATTAGCGAGAAAACAACAATGCAATTTTAGAGATGCCTCATTAGAATAAATATAAAAATAGAACTTCATGTCTTTCAGTGATAAACTCACCTCAACGGTGCAAACAAACTTGAGATCATTAATTAAAAATATGTTTACACGTAATATTTGACTAGGAGCTTGAAACAAGTATTTCTATATTAAAAAATTAATTTCTTCAACAAATTACGGTTGATGTCGATTGTGCCACAAACCTGATGTCGGCTATTTATTTTACTTAATCGGATTCCCTGGGATAAATCCACGATGATATATATATACTTATAACTTAATTTTTCGTTTGGACTAATTTGCAAATACATTATGTATCGGACTTTCGTAGTTATTTCAAGGGACGATTTTCCCTCATTTGAAGATAGCGTTGGCAGCTTCTTTTGTCTTTTCGCGGTTAGGGGATCTCTTGACACAGGTGTCGGCTTGCAATTAAAAGACAGGTATACACGTAGGTTTTCATATGGCGCAACATTATTATTTAATTATGAAACAAGTTGCAGAGTTTTTTAATCAGGAAAACAATCAGTTATGATCTACCACAGTGGTTAAATGTTACATAACAAGAACAATAAACATTTTACAAGATTTTTTTTTAATATGTTTTGAGGGGGAAAAAATTGTCACGCAAATTCTCCTACATAATAGAGTTAAAATCAGGGAAATCTTCCCCATACCGACTGTCACAGGTTACAAGACCTCAAGTTATGGAACCCCCTCATGTTTTGGATACTACCTCTCATATGACAGTTTTTAAGACCATTGTAAACTTAAAGGTTATCTAAATACATGCATGCAATTTGTTAAAAAGCGGGAATGTTTGTGTAATTTTAATTAACTTTTGAAAATGAAGTATATTTTTATTCTCTTTATTTCATAAGTTACAAGCCCAAGTAAAACGCAATATTTCAAAGCCCACAACTTTTTAGATGTATCCCGGGTAGAAAGTGGCTAGAATAAAACGTTAATTACAATAACGAATAAATGAACAATAGCCTCTTTTAAAAGGTAAAAAGGAACTACAGAAAAAAATATAAATTAAAAGTACAAAATTGACAAAATGACAATATGTCATGAAATGTTAAAATAAAGGTTTATTTAATATTTAGATATTAGGAGATGAAAAATAAGATATCTTTTGTAATTACATTTCGCAAGTTCATTGCATGTTAAATTCAATTCTGTTGAGTGGAACAATCATATATTAATACTTTTAAGGAATGTAAATATTGTGTATTTGTTGCTACGCAATAAAGTATACAATGTGTATAGTAACAACAACAAAATTACTGTACTGTTGTGACAAATCATCATATGGAGTAGGAACAATAGATTTTATCTACAGCATATATATATATATATATATATATATATATATATATATATATATATATATATGTAGAGAGAGTAATAGCGAGTCCAGCCAGCCAGAAATGAGACACTCGAACAAAAACATTTATACACTTTTGATTAAAATTAAAGCAAGTGCATGCATGGTGGCAAACAAAAAACAAAACAAAACAACAAAAAAGAAACAAAATGTAATACGCCTTTGTTCTCAATTAGAATTTAGTGAAAGCACCTTTCAAACGATAATAACACGCTTCTTCCTTATTTTGTTTGAGAGCAATAAACAACTAACTATCTTAAACTCTTCACACCTTTTTTGATATCTTGGTCTGCATCGAAAAAAATTGTCTCTTTTTACTGCTGCTTTTAATATTGAGTTACACTCATCATTCAGTTGTCACACGTGAGACTGTGGATCGTCTTCATTTTATTCTACTCTTATGGTGGTTGGTACAATTTTGCCAAATAATCAAGGAGAGGATTAATCATATCAAAAAGTAAGGGATACGTCCAAGTCAAACACTCAGAAGAAAATCACATTCATTTCTGATTTAAAAAAAAAAGATACATATGTATTAGTTTGAAGTTCGCCTTGTGCACTGTTGGTATAAAAATATTATCAGTTGTGTTCTCGGTCTGAAATTGTTTGGACAAAATCATTATCTTGTGTTAGCTTTTGAAGTATAAACATTCAAATTTAAAATGCTTAGATTATCTTTTGCAATGAAGTATATCACGCGTCAAAACTTCATGAAGTGTGTTTGTGGCAATTGACAGAACAAGGATGTATCCGACATTGTCATACATTTTTAATGCGACACTTTTTGATGCTAAAATGATTTTGTTTTTAAAAAATAATAAAAATTACTTTTGAAATAAATGCTTAAAAGAGTAATGAAGGGAATCAAGAATATAGCGATGACCAAAAGAATGCAATCCAGGGACAACGACCAGACATGCAAAACAGACACACACAACAAAGAACATTAAGTAACTAAAATCATGCATACAATGTAGCAAAATCAAATGAGCAACTCGGACTCAACTACAAACTGCGAGCATGGACCAGGTGCACCGGTTGGGTAAGCGTCCTCTGCTTTTCTAGAAACAGCCGCCGAGTGGTTAAAAGGTCAACTAATTTTGTTTAAATAATCAATGTACTCAGAGAAATAAAAGTAATAATTGTAACATCTTCAAATTGTGTTTGCATTAAATGCGTCATCAATGTGGTTAGTAGCTGAACCAAAACAATCTGAGTTGTTTTTACGTGAGAATATGACACTTGTAGGATGGAAAAGCGTCGTTTGTTTTTGGTGAGATACTCTGCCACAGGAATCATGTCTATGAATGGTAGTATCTAACCTTAAATAGATATTCCACTACAAGATCGGATTATGGAGAACATAGAACATATAGACCATACATAGAAAACAGACAAACACTACATAGAACATAGAGTAACTAAAATAATACAAAGTAACAAACGTAAATGGGCAATTCGGACTCCACTAAAAACTGGGAGCATTGACCATGTGTACCGGTATGGCATGCGTCCTCTGAGATTATTCTTTGTTTTCTTTTGTTTTGTTTAAAAATTGTTTTTTTTTTTTGTTAATGAACTTTGAAATCATTTTATGATCCATCCATTATTGATTCATAAAAATCGTTTTAAACTATTTGACATACATTTGATAACATTTACCACCAATATTATAGGATCTGCCTGAATTTTACAAGGACAGTCTCGTAGGGCTAAGTTCGAATGATAACAATTATTTTTGAAAGACTTCTTTCAACCACCTTTTAGAAACACTACAAGGATAGAAATTTTGGCATAACGAGCTATCATTAGGATATATCGTATAGTCAATACATGTCATCTGTTATCTTTTTTTAATACGAAGCAATGAATTTTTAAAATGACCAATATATGTTCATATGAAGATATCTATGCATTTGAAGTAAATAAACTCAAATCATTAATTCTGAAACATGGTTATTTCTGCAAAATATGAAAAAAAATGTCAGTGGACAACACATGATTTATAATTGTTAAAGTTGACCTTTAAACATGCATGATATTGTATTTATTTGAGCATTTAATTTGCATATCATCTCCATATAACTTAAATGAACAAATGTTCATCTTATTTTTCTATGTCAAATAATAACTGTTCGATATATGAATGACGTTGATTCATGCATTTTTATAATGTGTTTTTGTCGTTCCTTTAATTGTTAATTTTCCATGAAGATAGTCAATAGACCTCTAATGAAATTAAAAACAAGATGTGTTAAGCGATTGGCCTTTTTTCAGTTGTAGAACAACACTACATCATGTTGCAAATCACTAGAATTCTTGTACGACTAACTATAATTTTGAAGATTTTGATGTTTTTTAATAGGAAAGTTATGGCTACTTTGTACACCAAATGTTATATCACCAGTTTGGAATCGTATGTTATTGTGCCTTTATTCACTAGCGAGTGTACCACAGTAGTGCAGGGAGTCGCTAAATGTATTTGCAAGCAGAACTGTAATTTGATTTCAAGAAATAGGAATCAGTGTTCTTTTTTTTCAAAAGGAAGTAACTCTATTGTATGTAATCAAAACACATCAGGAAATGTTAGGTTGGCAAAATTTACACTTCGTAAGTACAAGTGAACCATATACCTTTGAAAAGTATTTGCAAAATTACACACTAGTATTACATATATCATGATGGATTGATGAACGATGATTGAATGATCGCTGACAATTTAAAACAAAACGATGAGTAGTGATTGAACTGATCACGGTTTATGTTTTTATAATACGAATTTCGGAAAGAATTCAATGAAATGAAATAATAAATTTACATTGTACTGATAATATCAAATCCATTTTTTTCTTTCATAAAAAAAGCAAACGGAAAAAGAAAATAAATAGAATTGATGTATAGATTTACAACATTTAGTAAATACGTGAAGTAAAGGAAAACCAAAACAATCCAATCCATAAAACATGATAACCGACCAACGGTCACGTAATGTAAAATGGGGTGATCAAAGGGTTTGTTGGGTCTGTTTGAAGGATCGATGACTTATCGCAGACTATTAATTGATTGATGAGCAATCGTAATTATAGTTGCAGGGATCGGTTCAGGTACTGCAAAAATGTATCATATTTCTTTAATGGTGGCAACAAAGCTACATACTATCAATATACTTGTCTTGTGCCTCAATTTGGCCATTTGATATGTCAATTTTGTTTCGCACATAGTTAACGTTAGGTAAAGTTACCGTCGTATCTGCAAAATTTCACATTATATTCGAATATTCAAAAAGGTTATTCAAGTATGCCGAATATATAGGCGTGTTTCGTCGTTTGACCGTGATGCTGAATTGTACGAGTAATCAAGGGAACCAAGGTTATAGCGGTAATCAAAGGAATGTAATCCAGGGACAAAGACCAGACATGCAAAACAGACATACACAACTAAGATCATAAAGTAACTAAAATCATACATACAGAGTAACAAAAGTAAATGAGCAACTCGGACTCCACTGCAAACTGGGAGCATGGACCAGGTGCACCGGTAGGGTAAGCGTCCTCTGCTATTTTAGAAACAACCGCCGAGTTGCTCATAAAAGTCAAGTCCGGGGTAGAAAAACTATGAACCGTTGAATAAATCAGTTTTTCAGGGCGCAGATGGATACACCATAACGATCCGCGAATTCATGATGAAGACCATATAGCTATGAGGAATTTCTACCAAGAACTGTATATTTGAATCTAGGTGTACCATTTTTTTCTTGAAAAACAACAATGCATAATGTTTTTAAGTCGGGATTTTAACTGAGTATGGGGAATAGAAGTATACAGTGTTGCAAAAACCTAGGTTTTAATGGTATCTTATTCAGATAATAGTCTTGAACTGATTGTCTCCAAACGATCTTTCGAATTTTTCAAGACCCACATTGAATTAATACCACTACGGGAGTAACAAGTATTGTGGTAGGATAGTCGTCTTCAGGTCTACCAAAAAGGGCATCTCTATCATATTAGCAGAATCACTGGCATATCATAAGTCTTTCGAAAGTTTAAGCTTCCATGGTATTTGATTGTTATAAGATTTTATTATCAACGTATTATTTGCGTTGTACTATGAACAACTTTAATTCTCAAAATATCGTTAATTACCAGCTAGTGTATACTCGTTGATTAACAGATAAATGTTTTTGATATCTTGACACAGCTACCTCGTCTTTGGCTCCTTGTTCAAGATTGTCAAGATTTTAATGAGATACCTCAGACATAATGAATATGTAATATGAGATTATTGTCATATATACACATAAACAATACATTCAATGTAGTAAAATAATATTATATACTTGTTGCCATCATTTTGGATATTGGTTTCCACAGACTCTTTAAACCAGTTTGTGTGAAAAGTCAAGATGAAGAAAAACGATCATTTCTTCCACTACCATTTGTCAACAAAGGTATAGATGCAATTAATTTGGCTAACATACTCCATCACAAAAACGTTACCAACAAAATTCCCCCATATTTCAAAAACAAATCCATACCAATTATTTCATATTCCTATACTTCACCCATCGCATCCAAAATTTTCAATTATAAAAGGCTATAGCAGAATCTCGAGATTGAGGACTTCAAGGCTAAACCACCTGACTGTTCTTGCAAAACCTCTCCATTCAAATATGGTCCTTCTGGTCACGTCGTTACGGGAGATTTAACCATTATCGAAAACGAAACTCTGCGTAATATCCTTCCTAAATATCCCAAGTACCGTGAACCACGCTCCATAAATGCCGTCGATGACTATGCAAGAAAATGGATAAAACGAAAACAAGACATTGATTCTCTGTCAGAGTGGTTAAAGGCCGTGAGGTCTATAATTTTGAAACGAATAAAAGTTTTAAGTAGGTCAATGAGTGCCAAGACTACATCAGTTTTCAAAGACCCCGATGTAGCAAAAACATTGTCTACTATACATGACAAATATGTTGTCGTACCAGCAGAAAAAGCCCAAAACAACATTGTTTTTGTCTGCAAAACGTTTTATATCCAATGTTTATTATCAGAGGTAGATGTAGAAAATAATAGCAGTGATAAGACCTACACTGCTACCATTCTCTCCAAAAAAAGAGATTGTGGAAAACCATAAATATGTGCTATCCTCTTTTGGTCTCTCTACCAAAGACGATGATTGTGATTTACCGTCTATGTACTGGATTCCTAAACTTCACAAGAATCCATACAAACAACGTTTCATAGCTGGATCTCTAAAATGTACCACCAAACCTCTTTCAAAACTTTTAACTTCTATACTCACAACTGTCAAAGAGGGTCTACAGTCCTACCACAATACTTGTTACTCCCGTAGTGGTATTAATTCAATGTGGATCCTGAAAAATTCGAAAGATCTTTTTGAGACAATCAGTTCAAGACTATTATCTGAATATAATAGCATTAAAACCTATGATTTCGCAACACTATATACTTCTATTCCCCATACTCAGTTAAAATCCCGACTTAAAAACATTATACATCACTGTTTTTCCAAAAAAGATGGTACACCTAGATACAAATATATAGTTTTTGGTAGAGATTCCTCATACTTTGTAAGAAATAATTCCAAATCATCTTCCAAATATACAGAGGAAGATGTTTACAAAATGCTGGTATTTTTAATCGACAACATATTTGTCCAGTGTGGTGGACGTGTCTTTCAAAAAACGGTCGGAATTCCAATGGGAACAAAATGTACTCCTTTACTTGCTGACCTATTCCCTCACTCTTGTGAGGCTGACTTTTTAGCTGATCTGATCAGAAAGAAAGAATATTGTTTAGTTAGATCCTTCAATCTCAGTTTCCGCTATATAAATGACGTATTATCTATAAACAATCCTAATTTTGGGGGATTTGATAAATCGCATCTACCCAAAAGAACTTGAGATAAAGGATACTACAGACACTGTGAAGTCAGCCTCATATCTTGACCTACACTTAGAAATCGATGGTAAAGGAAAACTATTGACTAAACATTACGATAAACGTGATAACTTTTCATTCAGAATTGTCAACTTTCCTTTCATCTGTGGCAACATCCCTTCAGCTCCTGTGTATTGAGTGTTCATATCACAATTCATACGTTATGTCAGAGCTTGCCGAAACTACGCAGACTTTTTGTATCGCGCTAGAACTGTAACAAATAGGCCTCTGAAGCAGGGTTACGTTGCTACAAGATTGAAGTCATCACTACAGAAGTTTTATGGTCGTTATCATGAACTGGTGGATCGTTATGGTGTATCCATCAGCACCATGAGAACTGATTTATTCAACGGGTCCTAGTTTTCCTTCCCTCATTTTTCTACCCGGGACTTGACTTTTTATGAGCAACTCGGCGGGTGTTTCTAGAAAAGCAGAGGACGCTTACCCTACCCGTGCACCTGGTCCATGCTCCCAGTTTTTAGTGGAGTCCGAGATGCTCATTTACTTTTGTTACTTTGTACGTATGATTTTAGTTACTTTATGTTCTTTGTTGTGTATGTCTGTTTTCCATGTCTGGTCTTTGTCCCTGGATTACATTCTTTTGATTACCGCTATAACCTTGGTTGCCTTGATTACTCATTCACAATAACAATAGACAATATAATAATGCATGGTTTCAAAATAATGCAGCTATTCTTTTTATAAAAATACAAAGTCATTTGTAAACCTCAACGTTACAAACTGATAGCAAACCTTCCATTTGAACTAAACTTGGATATTTGATATAGTAATCTGGTAAAAATCTATTTCTCAAACTGACAACTACTTCACTTTGAGATATAAATAACAGATGAAATTCATCAACCATACAATTTTCACATAGAATACAAAACCTTTCATGTTTAGGAATATTTTTCTACCTTCCTGTTTCTACATGAATTCTAAATTTAGAAAATTTTGTCTATTGTTTTTGCGCATAAATGAACCGATTAACAACACGTTGAATAATCTGCTATAAAGTTTCTCTTCATACGCACAATAATCAGACATTAATATTTCGTTCCATGTCAAAATTCTCTTTATATACTGATTGGAATGTTAACGGACTTTCTTTGAGTTTCCAAAAATACAACTTAACAATTTTTACTTTCCGCCTTCACCATTGATATAATATATATGTAACACAAGAAGCAGAGAATATATTTTTATAGATAGTTACTCAAGTTCTGACTCATACCAAAGTTGACAAGGTTAACACAATAGCTTTTACTGTGATTTCAAAATATAAGCCGAAGGAGAAGAAAAATAAAGTTGTGAGCGGAGTCGCATCGCTGTTGGCAGCATATTCATTTAGCTTAAGTTTTCAAGCAATTTTCTTTGGAAAGTTTGTCGCACACGAGCCTTAAAATAAGAAGTCACTACAATACCTCTTTGCACCCAGCTTATATAGCCTAGCTGGCCGAGTGGTCTAGGGCGCTGGACTTTGTGCAGGCGGTGTTGCCATAGATGTCACAGCGGTACGAGTTCGAGTCCCGCGGAGGAAACGACCAAAAAGTTGCATCGCAAATTTGACAGTTCTAACATCGTTGGGAATTTTTCAGATCTTTCTATACGTTTACATATCTTTCCTGTTTCAATTTGATCCGATGGAGCAGTGTAGCGAATATAGTCGTCATATTCTGAGACTATATATATATATATATAATTTATAAAACTTTCTACTACATGAATGATTAAAATTGTCTGTCTCGTAATCAGGGGCGTAGCGCCTGGTACGGCAGATACGACTAAGGCATGCCGTATATTAAATAATTGTTATCCTCTAGCGAATTCATAATTGGATGCTACGCCTCTGGTTATGATGCCGTGATAATGAATGAGGGTTTATCAAAACAAGCTTAAATGTATGATACATGTATAAGTGCATTTTTCTTTCATATGAGTTCGGTGACATAGTGCTTTTTTTCTATTATGCTTTAGTATTACCAAACAAATTATTAATCGTTTTATCTTAGTTTTTATATGAAAACCTTAAAATTTTGGAATTTGTATGTTCATGTTTTTTTTATGAATTTGTATATTGTAAATTTAGCAACAATTAAAATCGATGCTCTATATTTTTGAGCCTGACATATTCGTATTGTGTAATATAATATCAATGCTTGATTAGAAAAGGTCATTGTTCTGTCATCACTCATAGCCCCTTGGAATAATAATAATAAGAAAAATGGTTTCAGAGATTAATGTATAACGTTTTTTAAACACAACGAACTTGGCTTGCACACAAATGCGTCTTTTTCTAGTTTCAGATGTATGGAAAAAGATGGGACCATTTTATCTTCATATGACACGAGACAAATTCTCGTGTGATGAAGGACAGGTAGGCATATATGTTATTTTTTACAAGATAGATGCACTGATTTTAACACAGAGCAAAATAAATTAACAATGCCTTGACTTGCTTGATTTGTAAGATCGATTACATGTGTATTTATATATGTCCCGGAATGTAAAAACTCTATTCGCTCTAAACCTAGAAATCTATATTTCTATAAAGGCTAGTTGGCTGAGTGGTTTAGGGCGCTGGACTTAGCAAAGTTTGCAAGTTCAAACATCGTAGGGAATTTTTCAGACCCTCACACGGAAACCTATCTTCCTTCTTTCAAAGATGATCCGATTGAGCAGTGTAGCGAATAGAGTTGTCACATTCTGAGACGTATATAGCCGTTCCCTCAAAGGGATTCGAAGTCGGATTACCCTACTTCGTTAAACGCTAAAACAACACGACGATTTAATTATAGTTTTTGCTGACTGAGTGATGCCTTCTACTTATAAACGCATTTTAATATGTATCATGGAACATGAAAGTTCAGGTGTTGATATGTAGGATCAAATTAGCGAGTACAAGATGGTACAGCTTACTCCACACCTAGTTAAATGATTAATATACGGTATATTAATAGTAGGATTGCTGTATCTGCATATCATGTTAGATCTTGAATTGTTTCCGAAAGAAGGTTTCCTAAAGTTTACAATACGTGGTAAACATGTGAACTGCTTCTTATAATGAAGTATATTACAGATATGAGTTTATATATCCTTGAGTGCTAATTTGTCTAGAGCTTAGATATTAGCGCAAGCAGTGTTTTCTTGGTTAATGTTAGAGCAAGTTAGCAATTGTGAAACAATCCTACAGTTTTGATAAACATTTAGACATAAATCAAAATTAAATATAAATATACTAGTCTGAGAATGTGCTCCATCTACTCGCTACGCCACTCAATCGTTACACAGAGAAGATGGAGTATGCATATCATGGACCGAAAAATTCGCAACGATTTTATAACTATCCAAAACTATGTTGGTTTTCTGTATCGGCATGACTCAAACTAGTAATGATGTGTAAGAATATTTAAGGGAACCAAGATTATAGCGGTATAAGCGGAATTGTCTTTTTTATCAACCTTGATCTATATATATTTCTAATTAAATTAAACACGAAACAGTAACCGATAGTAACATGCATCACAATAGGCGTGATCAAACTTCAAGTCGTAATTTAAATTATTTACAATACTTCTCACCGAAACGTGATTGACTTTGATTCAGTAGTTTGTTTGTTTGTTTGTTTTTTTTATAAACATGCATTAAAATTGGAAGTAACCGCTTCTAAACTTAGTATGTTGTAGTAAAATACGTATGGGCAACCACTAAGTCAAAATAACGTATCCGATTTGGGTAGCATGTCCATTCTTAGGATGTTGTTTTTGTGAGCTAGCACATGTTAGATCCGGCTCAGCGGGTCAAACTTGTACTAAGCAATCTGTTCGATAGGTCAATTATTGTCATCCTGAAATGCATGTTATGTCTTGGACTTTCAATCAAAATGAATGAATAAATGCATGAATGAATATATGCATGAATCAATGAATGAATGAATGAATCAATCAATCATTTGGTTGTAGCAAGGGTTATGAAGTCTGAAGACAGACACGAATCACTCCATTATTAAAGTATAACTGGCGATAAACACCTACGCACTACAATCAAAGTGATAAAGTATCAGGTTACTTTTCTCCCAGTCTTACTAGAATGAAACCAAATCCAGCAAAATGTCTTATTTTTTTGTTTTTGTTTTTGTTTTTTTTTTTAAATTTATGTAATATTACTTAGTCTTATTCAACTTGTATCGGCAATTGTAAGAAAACTAAGATGAAATGTTTAATGTTTAGGGTATATGTAACTCCATTGGTGGTACGATGGCAGAATTTTACAATGTTACAGAGATGGAAATTGCTTATGAGTTTACCAAAGGTATAAAAATTAACACATCATGCTTCTCGTTAATTCTTGTAAAATTTTTGTGGTTTTCGTAAATTAATAAGTCCACGAAATTTGGTTTCAAACAAAAAGGCTATTTCCCTTTAATTTCTATTATGGAGCTATCAAATAAACGAATTCAAGAATCTATGAACTAACTTTTTTCAAAACTTCAAAAATTGGTACCCAAGAATATAAGTTTTTTTTTATTCAAAGGCGCACATGAGAAACATACATCGTTGTTTTACCAAAAGAAGTATGGTACACCTAGATACAAATATACAGATCTTGGTAGAGATTCCTCATATTTTGTAAGAAATAGTTCCAAATCATCTTCAAAATATACAGAAGAAGATGTTTACAAAAAGCTGGAATTTTTGTCCAGTGCGGTAAACGCGTTTTTCAACAAACGGTCAGCATTCCAGTGGAAACAAATGGTGCTCCTCTGCTTGATGACTTACGCCTTCACTCTTATGAGGCTGACCTTATAGCAGATTTGAACCGAAAGATAGAATATTCCTTTAATCTCACTTTCCGCTATATACATGACAAATTATCATTAAACAGTCCTAATTTTGGGGATTTGATACATCGCATCTAACCCAAAGAACTTGAGATAAAAGATACTACAGATACTATGAAGTCAGCCTCATATATTGATCAACACTTAGAAATCGATGGTAAAGGAAAACTATTGACTAAACTTTACGACAAACGTGATGCTTTTCATTCAGAATTGTCAACTTTCCTTTCATCTGTGGCAACATCCCTTCAGCACCTGCGTATGAAGTTTTCATATTGTAACTCAAATTCTAAAATATAGGCCTCATGAACAGGGTTGTGGTGCTACAAGATTGCAGTCATAACTACGGAAGTTTTATGGTCGTCATCATGAACTTGTGGAGCGTTACGGTGTATCCATCTGCGCCATGAAAACTGATTTGTTCAACGTGTTATAGTTTCCTTTCCTTTTTCGTCTACCCTGGACTTGATTTTTTGTTAGGAACTCGGCGGGTGTTTGTAGAAAAGCAGAGAACGCTTGCGCTACCGGTACACCTGGTCCATGCTCCCAGTTTTTAGTGCAGTTCGAGGTGCTCATTTGCTTTTGTTACTTTGTGTGTATGATATTAGTTACTTTATATTCTTTGTTGTCTGTTTTCCATGTCTGGTCTTTGTCCCTGGATTACATTCTTTTGATTACCACTATAACCTTGGTTCCCTTGATTATTCTTTCTGGAACATGTAAGGTTTTACCATCCTCATATTATTGTTTAGCATCATTAGAAACCTATGCCAACATTTTTAAAACAATTCATTTTGATGTAGGAGTTAAGGCTTCTGAAACTGTTTTGATTGTCATATTTTGCATGTACAACTGTGAAACTCTTCTTTTCAAAAACCTTTTTTCAAAATTTAATGAATGTTTATTTTTACCTTAGAGTATCCCACACAAATTAATTGTTGAAATTATTGATCTGTGTAAAAGATATGGCCACCGTTAATAAAAATACAAAAAAGGGTTAGGAATGCAGCTTTTTGCAACTAACTCAAGAACTGTTACTTTTAGCAAAATTCTTACAGGGTTATAATATTTAACATAATGAGATGAACTAACACTGAAATGTTAAAAAACAATTCGTCAACTGATGTCGGAGTTATAATCCTGAAGCATGTTTTTTTGCATTTTCTCATGTACGCATTTGAAAATCTTCTCTAACACCATTTACAATAATTCAATGAAAATAATCATATTGTTCTATACGGTATGTGTTTAAAATGACTTTTGTGATAATCCGTGAATATCTACAGCTGCCATTACTAAAAATGAAACATAGGGGTTGGAAAACGTTTATTTTTTTGGCAAATAATTCAAAAACTGTTACCTGTAGCAAATTGATATTGTTAAGCCTCATGAGACAAAAATTTCCAAATTTATCAATCGATTGAAATTGGACTAACTATCCTTGAAATCATATTTTTATCATTTTTTACTTATACAACTTTTAAGATTTTCTTTGAAGCCTTTAAGATAAAAAAAAATGCATATAGGCGAACTTATTCATTAAGATATCCTGTACAAAATGACTTTTGGGATTTTTGATATGTGAAAAGGCATGACCGCTGTTATTCAAGAAAAAAACAAAGGCATTGGTAGGCTATTTACTAACAAAACTAATGTCTTTAGTAAAAAATCTGGCAGATGTTATTGTTGCTCAGAATTATAAGTCGGACATACAAAATGTATGAGGAATTAAAAAAAAATACATCCAATATAAGAGTTATGTCTTTGAATCATTTTAGTTGTTTTCGTTTTTCACAATTGATAATCTTTGTGTCTGACACCGTTTACGATCATGGCATGAGAATTAGCTCATTTGTTTCTATTAAAACTTTCGGATGTTACAATAGTTCTTCCATATCATTTGAATGCAATATTTGACATATGTGTAGTTTTCAAACTATTTTTAAGAAATGTGTACATATTCTGTATTGTTCAGATGGTGAGACTCAAAGATTCCAGATCTGAATGTATTACATTTAAAAAGATTTTCTATGTTCCAAGCACAGAGCGTTTTCATATATTGGATAATGTAAGACAAGGTTTTTGATATTCTATTAATTAAAGCACTCCTTGTTTTCTTTATGTGCTGTTTTCCCCCTCTCTTTGATATCCCCTCTGGTAAGAACTTGCCACATAATTTCACTCACTGGTTTAGTTGATATTTCAAGTGTACTTTCTTGACGAAAGTTTCATTACAATGAAGGGATGTTGCACTCTGTGCCTATGACACCCTTTTCCTTTTGCAATATTGAAGTATATATTGTGTTTTGTGCAATCATTGTCGAATCAGGCTTGCCAACTTTTGAAACTAGAAATTAAAGATTTTTAGCGATAGTTTTGACAGAGCACCCTAGACATCACTTATGGGGACTTAAAATGTTTTATGATGGCATTTTTAGGTTTTTTTGTAATATAAATAACGAAATTCAAAAGTATTAATGTTTCATGATATGATACCTGAATTTGTGAATAAACTTGCAATTTGAAAATTTTAATTTTGGAGCTAAAAATAGGGATATCCCCCCAAAAAGGGATTACTGTCGAGTCAGCACAGTCCTATTAGCAAAGTGTAGGAACATGAGAGAACGTGGTGTCACAACCACTTTTTCAAGGGCTATGTTACCATATACGTCTCCCCGAAAGTGACCAAACACCGGATCAGTCTGGTAAAACTTGCGTTGGACTGATAATTACATATCTACCAGAACCAACAGAAAAACTGGCAAAATTGTAGCATTTCAGTCCGGCGATATACTGATAGTGTCTTACTGATCAAGAGACTAAAATGGGATGTTTTGGCGGCTGAAATGTTCCCTATCATTCTTGTCTCAATCGATCACGTTTTGCGACGTCGTCGTCGTCGACGGTAAACCTTTTCAAACATCTTCACTAAAACTGCTCAAAAGATTATAAACAAACTTTGTATGAATGTTCCTAAGGGTATTTTTAACAATCCTTGTGTGGGGATTTCTGATCTTGCAAAAACATCGCCGCTGTTATTCAAATAGACATAGGGTTCAAATTGGAGAATTTTGTACATAACTAAAAAATGAGTTGGGTTTAGCTAAAATCTGACAGAAAGTAAAATTATTCAGTATGATGGATGGAACTATGCCAAAATTATCGGAAGGATC
The DNA here is from genome assembly GCA_037379345.1 of Perna viridis. Lineage (NCBI taxonomy): Eukaryota > Metazoa > Mollusca > Bivalvia > Mytilida > Mytilidae > Perna > Perna viridis. The sequence goes on from CM074522.1 coordinate 1,095,753, forward strand.
CGTTGACGAAAGAATGAGTTATGGGTCCTGAAATGGATTTTTTTTCCAGAATTTTACATTTCTGATTTTAAAAAATCTCCATTGAAGCTATTCAATTGATTGAAACAAAATTGAGCATAAACGCTATTTAGAACATCTTTCACAATCTGTAATTTTTTATCTGTAGAAAAAACATAGCCGCTGTTACTAAATATTGACCATGGGTGTCTAATTGCAGAATTTTGCACGTAACTCCAACGGAGTTGGCTTTATTTAAAATCTGGCAGGGAGTAAAATTGTTCAGCTTGATTGGACTGACCCATGCCGAAATGTTCAGAAAGATCCCCTGAATTATGGGTACTGAAATGGATTTTTTTCAGAATTTTTGTATTTCCAACTTTGAAAATCTACCTCCTGAACTACTGGATGGATTATAACCATTTTGATTGGCATGACTGTACCTTACAATAATTTTAACAATCTCAGTGTGGGGATTTATGATCTGGTAAAAACCATGGCCAATATTAATAAAAATAAACCAAAGGCGTCAAGATTTTTCTGAAATACCAGTAACTCGTAAAATGGGTTGAGCTTAATTCTAACAAGGTAAAATTAATCAGCATGTAAAGACAAATCTATGCCGAAATTTTCATAAAGGTCTTTTGACCAATGTCGGAGTTACATCCCTTGAAGCACAAAAATGACTATTTTGACGAGGTGAGAAATTCAGGCTCTCTAGAGCCTCTTATAGTGTACCATCTTATTCCCCTGTTCTTCAGTTTTTATCTGTAACTTTTTAGTCGGTTCAAATTATGTCTGAAGATCGTCTCTGTTTCATGTGTTTACGTTTAAGCCACGTGCTTGGTTTTTTGGCGCATTTAAATCACCCCACCAATGACGCTTCAGTATTTCTTTTTGCGATATTGAAACTGATTAAATTATACAGGATGGGGCTACTGATAGGGTTTTGCATCCAATCAGATAAGAGGTAATGATCAACTCTATGTTTTAGTTATCCGTATTGGCAGCTGTCAAACAAATACCGTAGTTTCTTTTTACATAGGTACAAGCGTCTTCATTGGGGCAGAATATGTGAATGGAAAATATCAATGGAAAACAACAGGGCAGGAAGTCTACAACAATTTATGGGCTCCTAATGAGCCGACTTATCTTACGCATGCATGTTTCCAATTATGGGGGACATATGGAGTAGATGACACGCCGAAACATTGGCGTGAAAGGATTTTATGTGAAAAGGTTAGCATTGTTAAATATCTCCCCAAATAAAACAAATACAAAACGCATGTGATTTTTCATCCAGGATTTTTAACACGATCAAGGTAGACCTTTTATACATGCTTTATGAATAATGACGTATTTTGTTCCTTGTTCCTGCTAGTCTTACCTACATTATAAACGAATATAATTTAAGACAGTTCCCTCGATAAAAAAAGTAAGTGCCCCCTTACATGTAGTTTTTTTCTTGTATTAAACACCGCACGTTAATCTATACATGCTATACTGAGGTTAACATTATCTGCGTCTATTATACGGTGTGTTGTATAGTAGTAGTGCGTTTCAACTTTATGTCTGTATTACTACAACAAGAGCATGAATTAATGCACATTTTCTGTATTTTTTTTGTACTCAGAATAAACAGGGTATACACTTCGATACCATATTTTCACATTTTATAAGAAACAAGAAAATGAGGAACAAAATCAATATTGTCGAAAAATAACTTTTTCTTTTTCAAATTTCTAAAGGTCATCAATTCAAATCAAGGTCATGCTGGGAAAATTGACAAATAAGGATTTAAATTTTACCTGATATACTCAAAAGTGGACGAAGTGTGTACAAATAATTGTCAGTGCAAGAGTTGACAGAAATAATAAAAAAAAATCTTTTGTTTTGAAATTACTAAGTGTTAAGGTACATTAAATATGAAGTTAAATGGAATGAAAGGTAGGACTAATTAAGCTGTACCAAATTAAGATTGAACGGAAATTCACTTTCCGAAGACCTGTTTTTTCCTGAGTCAAGACGTACCATGATACAGTGAGACTTTGGTACAACTTTGAGAAATACAAACCAAATTTAATTGCTCGGTTTTTGATATAATAGTTTAATAATATAGATAATATCAATTTATGTAAAAAACAAATTAAAAGTAAAACAAAATGTATAAAACAAAACACAGCGCAAATCATTGAAAAAACAAGAAATATAAAACATTTTATTCATAACAAAATTAAGATGTTCCAACTATAAAAATGTATTTATTAAGCTGCAAATTAATTTAAGAGTAATCAAGGGAACCAATGTTAAAGCAGTTAAAGCAACAATTAAAAAAAAGCAAGATTGTTTCCCCTGTCCCAACTGCCTATTTTGAAAAGGGAAACGCAGGTTTTTAAGTCAACAAAATTTGTTATGTTTGTTTCTCAAATGAACAAAATATTTATGGAATACTAGATTTCTGACTGACATTTTAAGATTTGAAACCAAATACTCATATTTGTCCAGTGTGAATGACGCATTTTTTAACAAACGGTCGATATTTCAATCGCAACAAATTGTGCTCCTCTACGTTGACCTATTCCTTCACTCTCATGAGGCTGATTTTATAGCTGATTTGATCCAAAAGATAGAATATCCTTTAGCCAGATTCTAAGTTTCCGCTATATAGATGACGTTGGGGGTTGGATAAATCGCATCTATCCCAAGGAACTTGAGATAAAGGATACTACAGACACTATGAAGTCAGCCTCATATCTTGGCCTATATTTAGAGATCGATGGTAAAGGAAAACTATTGACCAAAGAGTAATCAAGAGAACCAAGGTTATAGCAGTAATCAAAAGAATGTCATCCAGGGACAAAGACCAGACATGGAAAACAGACATACACAACAAAGAACATAAAGTAACTAAAATCATACGTACAAAGTAACAAAAGTAAATGAGGAAGTCGGACTCCACTAAAAACTGGGAGCATGGACCAGGTGCACCAGTAAGGTAAGCGTCCTTTGCTTTTCTAGAAAACTGATTTATGCAACGTGCTATAGTTTCGTTTCCTCTTTCGTCTGCCCTGGAATTGATTTTTTGTTAGAAACTTGGCGGGTATTTCTAGAAAGTTTATCCTACCGGTGAACTTAGTCCATGCTCCCATTTGTAGTCCAAGTTACTCATTTACTTTTGTTACTTTGTATGTATTGTCTTGATTATTTTATGTTCTTTGTTGTGTATGTCTGTTTTCCGTGTCTTGTCTTTGTTCATGGATTACATTCTTTTGATTTCTGCTAGAATCTTGGTTCCATTGATTGCTCTCAATATAAAGTTAAGATAAATTTATTCTAATATTAATTTGTAACACTTACTTTTTTTGCAGAGAGTGAAATAATAGAACAATACACATGAGATACCAGACGAAACAAGTAGATTTGGTGGATAAAGTTGTATCATCTTAGAATAATAATTAAAAGCACTTTCATATTTTAGAAAACAGTGTTGTATTGATATTTATAGAATATGAAAAGTATTCATGATGAAAGTTTGCTTTGAATGTATCTTTATACTCACAATGCTTTTAAATTTTTATATATATTTATAGGCGTCTGACATTCTAATATAATTCGCTCTGTTTAAGTATTTTTTTCCATAAATTGATGTCTTGGTTATGAAATTGCACGAAAACAATGTTCACTTATATCATACTAGTTTTCAGTTTATTCAGGGTTCATATCAGACAGGTGTTCAGTTCAGATGGGGTTTATTAAGACATGTTTCGGGATTCAGTTGAGACAAGTTTTAGTATATGTAATGTTCATATCAGACAGGTGTTCACTTCATGTGAGGTTTAGTAAGCAAGTTTTCACTTTATTTTGGGTTCAAATCAGACAAATTTGAATTCATATGGGGTTTAGTACGAACTTTTTTCAGTTTATATGGGGTTTATTAAGGCAACTTTAAATTTAATCGTGGTTCAGTTTAGACCGGTTTTTGTATGTTCAAGGTTTTCAATTCATATGAGGTTTAGTAAGACATGTGTTCAGTTCAACTAGGGTTTGGAAAGACATATTTTCAGTTCATATGAAATTCAGTTTAGGCCTGTTCTACTGTGCATGCGCATGTTTTGTTTGTTTGGAAAAGAAAGGGTATTTTAATATATATTTTAACCGTTTATTACATTGGCAAATGAATCATGTTCATATTATCATAATCGCGTTTACGGAATATTTGTAGTTTTGTTTTCATTTGCCACAGTTATATTTTTTTAAACAGTGAACGAAAGTTTAACTTAAGTTGGCGTGTCTCCATTCATGTAGTTAATGAATTTTAGCACTTTTTAACACTTACATTAACATATATATTTAATATCTTAAAAATTTTTTTCTCATGATCTTGGCTATTTTATATTTTAAAAAAGGTGCACAATGTATTTCACCATTCACTGAGTGGTTTCACTGCATGTACTTGTAATAAAGATGCATAATCTATATATTTATCATATAGAAACTTCATTTGTCAACATCTTAATATTGAATTTCTCTATTTGGAAATCGTAGCTCACACTATACGCGCTAATCAGAATTATATGTGTAGTTGAATTTGAACACTCGAGTTTCTTTTTCTCATAGTATTAAACTATTGGACATAATACATGTAGACTTCATCATTACATCCTTTGAACATTTACAAGGACTTAACTACTCTCATCAATCCAAATCCATCCACATATGTTTATATGACATCTGTTTGGTTGTTAAATGTGCCAACCAATCAAGCACTAAAATTTGAGTATCAAAATGAGGAAATAAAGTCTACATGTAACAATGTAATACCATCCCTGTAGTAACTTACTATCATCTCTAAATCTAAATCAATTTCTAGTATCCTGTTCATAAACGTTACGGAATTTTCTATGTCAAGTGAAGGTCTAAATATTTAACGTAAGGATGCATACATATTGTTGAGTATAATAATTGTGGTCGCTTGGTGCTATGATATTTAAGCTTTGAAACAGTAAAAACATTATGACATTTTTCTTAAGATTTGTCAACAGCACTTGTTATTTTCTATATATATACTATGTATGTATTAGTAATAACACATTTTTTTTCAAATCCCCACTCTCCATGAAACGAGGCTTAGAAGTATAGTTTACTAAATATTTGTTCGAGTGGTAAACATAGCTAGGTCTCAACCAATGTTACTGCCCTTACTTTTTGCAATGAATAAAAATAACTTTGAAGTAGTCTAAAGGCATTTTATAACTTGTTTTAATACAAGTTACAACAAATGAATATATTAATGATTTATTTGATTCATATCTATACACAGCTCCCCTTACAATTAGATATATGTTTTATGCTACAAAATTACGAGATGGTTTTCCCTTGGAAAAATATAAACCTAATAAATCGAAAGTGGATTAATTTCAATTCATTAAATGAAAAAGCAGAGTAAAGTTATCGACGTCAGTGTTGAAAAATTAATCGTGAAATGAAAAAGAACTTTACGAATAAGTCATTATGAAACATATTGGAAGAGTAATCAACGGAACCAAGATTCAAGCGGAAATCAAAAGTATGTAATACAGGGACAAAGTTCAGACATGGAAAACAGGCAAACAAAAAATAACTAAAATGATAAATACAAAGTAGCACAAGTAAATGAACAACTCGGACTGCACTAAAAACTGGGAGCATGGACCAAGTGCACAGCATTCTCTGCTTTTCTAGAAACACGCACCAAATTGCCCATAAAAAAGTCAAGACCGGGGTAGACGAAAGAGGAGAGGAAAACTATGGAACGTTGAACAAATCAAGTTTCATGATGCAGATGGATACACCGTAACGATCACAAGTTCATAATGACGACCATAAAACTACTTCTGTATTAATGACTTCAATCTTGTAGCAACATAACACTGTTCAAGACGACTATTTGTTAGAATTCTAGCACAATACAGATATTCTGCATAGTTTCGGCAAGCTCTGGCATATCGTTTGAGTTGTGATATGAAAATTTCATATGTAGGTGCGGAAGGGACGTAGTCACAGATGAATGGAAAATTGACAATTCTAAATAAAGTCATTACGTTGTTCAATAGTTTTCATTTACCATCGATCTCTTAGTGCAGGTCAAAATATGAGGAGGCTGACTTCACAGTGTCTGTAGTATCCTCTATCTCAAGTTCTTTGGGTTAGATGCGATGTATGAAATCCCCAACACTAGGATTGTTTGGCGATAATACGTCATCTATATAGCGGAAACTAAAATTAAAGGATTCAGCTAAACGATGTTCTTTTTCCGGATCAAATCAGCTAAAAGGTCAGCGTCATAATAGTGAAGGAGTAGGTCAGCAAGTAAAGGAACACAATTCGTTCGCATTGGAATGTCGACCGTTGATTGAAAAACGCATTCATCACACTGGACAAATATGTTGTCGATAAAAAAAAATCCATCATTTTGAAAACATTTTCTGAATATTTGGAAGATGATTTGGAATTGCTTTTTTTTTTTTTTACAAATTATGAAGAATCTCTACCAAGAATAATATAACTGAATAGTTACACAATCTTTTTCCTTGTTTCCTCTTTTAGGTAGAAGATGTACGAATTATTGGCGGTATGATGATAAACTCTACCAAATTTGACGTTTTTCTTGCAAATACATGTTAATGCGATTTGCTTTATTTGTAATTATATACAATAAACATTTTTGACTGACTTTGGACGAGATACGTATAATACCAAGGTTAACAACAAAAGCAGGAAAAGAACAGACACTATCGAAGAGAATTTTTGTCTATTATATAACTATAACTATTGAAGAGTAATCAAGGGAACCAAGGTTATAGCGGTAATCAAAAGAATGTAAGCCAGGGACAAAGACCAGACATCGGACTCCACTAAAAACTGAGAGCATGGGCCAGGTGTACCAAGCTATTGCTGTTAAGAAGCACGCCATTTTTAAGAATGATGCAAAATGTAACACATGGTTGGAAAACCTACATACTGTTATTTTTGATATTTTGTTAAAAGAGTAATCAAGGGAACCAAGGTTATGGCGGTAATCAAAAGAATGTAATCCAGGGACAAAGACCAGACATGGAAAACACACATACACAACAAAGAATATAGAGTAACTAAAATCATACATACAAAATAAAAAAACGCAAATGAGCAACTCGGACTCCACTTAAAACTGGGAGCATGAACCTGGTGCACCGATAGGGCAAGAGTCCTCGACAGGGGATTTTGACATATTTGATATCTTTATATCAACTTTTTTTTTATATCAAACGTCATGTTTTGTTAATTTGTTATTTCAATTAATTAAATTTTCTAAGAGAAGAAAGAACCAATTAATTTCATTTCAGGGGCAGTCTGTACTTGAAATTTTGATTAATGTCAAGGTACTAAACAAGCGAAATTATCGACATCTTTGACGAAGATACATTATCGATGTTGTTATATGACTCTTGAAACTGTTGAAATTGGAAAAAGAAACATTGAGAATTACAAACACCTTGCTATTTAATGTTTATATTATTAAGGAATACATAAAATTTGATGACCAAGATGCTTTTGTTAATTAGTTTTCATTTATTAAAAATCGATGTTAAACTTAATGCTGACATATATTCATTTTGATTCACTCTATAGGTGAAATGAAATCTGATTTGTTCAGGGTGTCATAGTTTTCCTTTTCTTTTTCGTCTACCCTGATTAAGTTTATGAGCAACTCGGCGCTGGTTTCTTAAAAGGTTTAGCATGAAGACTACCATTTTCTAATATAATATCTAAAACACGAAAATGTATACGAGAATTATTAGTTATTGTTAGACTTGGTCAACTTAATTTTTTTTTTTTTTTTTTTTTTTTTTTTTGGGGGGGAGGTAGTTATATTGAACATTGTTGTCAAAGTTAGGATTATTTACAGCCATACTATCATCAAGATAACTAAAGGAGTTATTAAAATAAAATAATTGACATGATTTGGAAGATTTGAGAATTGAAGTGATAAAATACAAAAATACTGATCATTTATATTGCTACTTTCGATATGATATAGATGTTTTCAAGGAGTAACCTCTCATTATCAGCATTAGAACCATATATATTGGAAGATCTAATTAAGGTGAGACAGGTCTGCTACTGGATTGGTGAATACCCTTGATCCATCAGCGGCGGCTTGGACCCAGAGATACAAAAATACCATTGAGATGTATGATAAAAATAGGGACTCTGGGGGGAGGGGTAAGCATGTCTTACAAGGGAGTATTATCCGATAGAAGTAAATTCATATTTTTTTCTTGAAATGCCCTTAAAGTAATAAATACAACACAAAGATATATTACGAATAGTGAATAAAAGTATGTCTGGGTTTGACTTAAGTTTGCTTTAAATTCACGTTTTTATAACAGATATTACTACTTAACTTTTTTGTGATGTATAATGACATATTGCCATTTCTCTTTAAAAGTACACAATTTAAAAGAATCTATATTTAGACGACTGCAGTTGGAAATTAGATTGGGATTTACTTAGTATTTCTTGGCAAAGTTGATTACTAGTAAAATATGCCATTAAATAAAAAGCGAAGCTCATCATCTGATCTTGGAAACATCGTGATCAGATTTATTTGGTAAAAACCATCAGCTATGTTTCAAAAACTTTTTTTTAAATCGTGACCAACGGTACAAAAAGCTTCTTAAACAATTAAAGTTTAGTCACAATTCACTTAATAATGTAGTTATTTAAATAATAGATACAAAATAATTACATAACGTGAGCTAATTTATCATTGATAAAGGAGAATGCATAATTTATTGCCAATTTTTGTGTTATCTTAATGCCATCACAGATACTCTTTCTTGATACATTAGCCACAGTTTAATGTATTTCAAAACCCTGTCAAATGGTATAATTTCGGTTTGGGTTCTTGCAGGGTGGGAAAAGGTGTTGGTTAATATATAATGTCTAATGTCTGAATTAAGAAGTTTGTGTGAAACTTCGTGTGTGTGAAGTTGTATCTTGTTTATCACTTTCTTGAAATATATAAGAAGTTATAAGAATAAAACATTATACCTATTGAGAAAATTGTACATGCATAATTATCCGCTGAACACAAACATTCAGACGAGCACAATATTTGTTTTCTTGAAACATTTGTTTGTGTTTTACGGAATGTACCCCTTACCATAGAGGTATAAATGCTTCAACTAAATTGATGAAGATATAAGGAATAGTGTCAGTTCCAAACACGGTTTAAATTAGTGTATAATTGACCTAGAAATGAAAAAAAAAACCAAAAAACAAAAGCCAAAAAAAAAAAAAAACAAAAACAAAAACAAAATCACAAACAAAACAAAAGAAAAACAAAAGAAAAACATACAAACAAACAAAACAACAACAAAACAAAAAACAAAACAAAACAAAACTCAACAAAATAGCCACAATTAGCTTTTCCCCTTTCTGTATATCAAGAACATCAGCAAATTTCCTGCGTGCAAGACTATCGCTGTGCTTGCTTGCCGGTAAAGGCCAATCCGACAAGAAGAGGACGTTTTATCCATGACATTTGGATTGCGTTAATCATTAGAAAAAAGGGACACCTGGTACCGGTCAATCAAGATTGACTATGGTCATAATAAGAGCAAAAGACAGGTTGTCAGTAATTTTACGCATTTCACAATTATGTAAATACTGTTTATAAAATATAGATATGGGGTTGTGTGTGATAATCGATATCCTTAGTAGCCAAGAAACGAACAATCATGAGGTCCGTCTAAAATCACAGTCCTCATCAACAGTGGACAATTGTGAAGTAAGATACAACTAACAACTACATCTGTACAACACTACGTGAAAGCATTTGTGATAATGTAATTCCAACAAATACACACCATTTAATGCTTGTTATACGCACAATAGCAAATAGTAATCAAGGGAACCAAGGTAATAGCGGTAATCAAAAGAATGTAATCCAGGGACAAAAACACGACCAATGTTCACGCTTCATTACAAGGGATTAACACCACGTGTTTTTACTGGTCATTATCATGTCCCTTTACTTTTAAGGCATTGCATGTATTATATAACTGCTCTGAAACTATAGTTCGATTCACAGGTAAACTTATAGCAATTCTACAAAACAGTTTGTAATGCTCTTATATGGTCAAATTATATACCTATGTAATGCGATAAATTATTTAATATCCTTTTAATTTGACTTCATACAGAGTAACAAAGGAACATATTGACATTCTTAATTAATTAATTTAATCCATCAATACAAAAGTTATATACTGTTTTCTTTCTACCATGGAATTCTCTGAAAAAAGAAACAATGATAGCGCTCTCACAAATTATCAAGGGAAACAATTTCTTCTTTACACAATAAAAATCTCAACAATCGATATTGTATTTCTATGAAAAGAACTGTTTTAAATTTTAACCATTTGTATAATACTGATTAGGAAAGGAGGAGAAAATACCACAAATTAGTATGTTAATCATAGTACTTAGTGGTGCTTAATTACAAGAAAACAGGACCTTCTCATTTAGAAATCCCATTTTTGGAGGTTATTGTTAACAATACAAACTTTTTCACATAAAACTTGTTTCTTTCGTATTAGTGTTGTGTCATCTATTCCATATCTCCTCCATAATTGGATACATGACAAAAGATCACTTGGTTGTTTAGGAGCCCATAGGTTGGTGTCTATTTCATGTCCAGTTGTTGTCCATTTGTATTTGCCACTTATGTACTCCGCCCCAATATAGGCGTTAACACCTATCAAAAATATTAAATAAAAAAAAAATGTTATTGTTACATGATTAGAAGGGGGTAAGACCAGTGGTCTATTTGTATTATATTAAATGTAAAACTGTGTACCTTTCCGTCATAAAAACATTATCAGCAAGTGCACATTAAAATGATTTTGCGTACAAATTACCGATAAAAGTATTTAAACATAATAACCATCAGAGTATTTGGATGTTGAAGATATTTGGATAAAATACACTATTGAAAATGGCTGGAAAATTTGCACACACATTATCCCTACATTAGAAATAAAAAAGTATCTACATCACAGATGCTTCAGGATAAGGTTCATAGCGTTTTGATTATTTTCTTCATGTATTGAATATGTTAGATACAGAACAAGACCAAATTAAGAAAACGGTGCTCCATGCATTGTCGGATTCTAAAACTGTAATGAAACTTAAAAGGTTTGGTGTTTGTTTGACATGTTTAATTAATTAATCAGTATTTCTGAATCTTTTGTCACCACATCTATATCAGTTTATTTTGTATTTCAGTTATATGTAGAGTGATACATTTGATGTACAACTTCAACTAAGTACATTTGACAGATATTCGTACCTATATCCTAAATATATTTGTGGTTCAGCTACTTAAAGGTAGTCCAATAAAATATTTGAGTATACAGTACCTGAACCGATCCGTGCAACAAAAATTGCGATCGGTCATCGGTCACAGATTAGTTTCCGGTCAGTCATCGATCCGTCAAACAGATCCATTAAACCGGTGATCGCATCACGTGACCACAGAGCGGTTACTGTATTTTACTGTTTTCATTGTTTCCTTTGTCAATTTTACGCATATTTACATAATGTAATATATTTAAACAATCACTTTTTTACATTTCAATTATTTCAAACAGATCTTACGTCATCGTCATTTTACATAACAAAACTGCGATCAAATCGGTCATCGGTCATCGGTCATCAGTCATCGATCCGTCAGAGATCAATCAGTCAACGGTCCTCGATCCGTCAAATCGTTGCGCGGATCGGTTCAAGGACTGTAATCTGTTATGAAATTATGACAATTAAGACGTTTAATCATCTATACCTTTGGTAACCGTGTAAGCATTTTTCATCTCTTCAACTGTGTAAAACTCTGCCATAGTACCGCCAATTGAATTACAGGGTTCCTAAACAAAAACATTTCATACTAATTGTGTTGATGTATTGTCTTAACAAGTAGTTGCGGCCTTGATAACCAAGAATGGAGTAAAGTGCATCATGGTCAGTATAAGTTTACTATTCGAGTTGATTGTGGTGCGGCATATTGTGACAGATTTTATCACCTATATTGTATGAATACTCGATACACTCTGACACTTGGATTAAGGAGTACTTCATGCTAGTCTGTGATATCAATCCGATAATTTGTTTATTTAGTAAAGATAGCAAATTTAAGGAGGTAGACTTAGATTTAGGGAAGAAACTCTTGAAATTATTGATATGTTTGTATCAAATTCAATTTTACCAAAGCCTATCAAGCTTTCATTTGAAACAGAATGAAATAAACTCAAGTTACTTTGATTGGTACATGATATTGATGTCAATTTTTGAATATAAACGTTCCAATGATTTGTAAGAGTTGTGTCCCTTACCATAGGTCTTCCTTCTTAATTATGATTGGTTGTTAGAAATTTCCCCCTGTTTATGTTGTGAGATACACTGCAGCATCAAATATAAATCATGACACGATTAAATGTTTTTCATATTGTCATATCTCTCCAACTGGGTCATTTTCAATGAGGCTGGAATCAACATTGGCTACAGTATGAATTAGAGCGCTGCCGTTGGAGCGATCAAACATTTTACTTGCAAATTTCACAGTTAACACAATTAGAAAGTATATGCATTATTTTACTTACATTCTGTGAAAATATATCTGATGAAGCAGTGTAGGGTTTAGAAGGTATTATTCCACGACATATATACATGTTTGATGTTATTTCAATGTGTTTTGTATTATTTGATCCTCTATGTTATCTACAGAACACGAAGAACCAAATATTTTCCTGGCAAACTTCAAGTTTATTATCGTTTGGAAGTTTTCAGACTCTATACATATATTCGTTGTCCTCAATACATGATGGAACAAATTGATACACTTTGGTATTACTAAATTTTTCTTGGCATGCTTTCCCTTCTAGAGCACTCGATGTCTCTTACTTTTTTGAAGGGGGTAGTTAATATCGCTAGTGCTTAAGTTTCTTTATGACGTTTTATTGTTTTCTTTATCTTAATTTTTGTGTGTAATCTATTATATTCGCTTTGCTACATTGTGTAGTACGCTATAATAAGTGAGTTTAAAATCTAGAATGATCTTTTTGCCCCTACCTGTCCCTGATTACAAAGGTATGTTTCTGTTGTCATGTGAAGATACAATGACCCAACTTTTGTCCATACATCTTGACTAACTGAAAAAAAAATCGTGAGTCAACCTACATTCAGATGTCATAATTCGACAAATCATTTTTTATCTATTTTTATTAATAGCTGAAATAAACATTTATAGATCTTTACGACCAATATTGAATGTAGTTTTCATAGGGTGTTGTATGTATATATTGCATGTTTTCATCTCAACGAGCAGAATAAGAAGAGGTATGATAGTGGTGACGCATTTTGTCTAGACATTATCCAACCAAAGAAAACTTTATAGCCACCGTAGGCGGGGATAAATATAAGATTTTTGTTTAGGTTGATAAACATGATGTTTTAGTAAAAAACGTATTGCAAAACATGAAAAAAAAAACAAACAAAAAACAAAAAAACAAAAAAAAATAAAATAGAAATAAAAAAAAAATAGAATAAAATAAACAATAATAAATAAACAAATAAAATAAATGAATGAATTTCGTTTCGTTGGTCAAACAACCATAAACAGGATATTTCTGAACGAGCCAGTGGTTCGGATATAATTTGAAACGATGAATACGACAGCGACTTCTATGCCCAACCAATTCTCTCATAACAGCACCAAACAAAACTTGATAAATCGAAAGGCGAGAATCAACAGAAATTGATAATCTGAAATTTTAAAGGCACTTTACTTACCTGTAAATGTCACCAACTTAAATATTGCCATAATAACATTTCCTGATGTTTGTTGTTTACATACAATAGAGTTATTACACTTAGTAAAAAAAGAACACTGATTCCCTATCCTTGAAATCAAATCACACTTCTGCTTTTTATTACAGTTAACGACTCCACGAACTAGTGTGGTACAATTGCTGGTGAATAAAGGCCTATTTATATATGACTCCAAAGTTGTGTTAATACATTTTGTATAGAAAATAGCCATACTTTTCATATCAAAATAAATTATCAAAATCAATGTACGCCGTACCAGGATCTTAGCGTTTAACAACATCTTGTAATGTGGTAATGGAACGAAAAGAGCTGGTTGATCTTTACAAATCTCGCATCGTGTGGTAATGGAACGAAAAGAGCTGGTTGATCTTTTCAAGTCTCGCATCGTGGTTATCTCATATCATTGATTTTGATTAGAAATTCTGCAGCATGGATATGAATGAGAAATCAAGCGAACCAAAATTCAAACAGAAATGAAAAGAATATAATCCAGGGACAAAGATCAGACGAGCATACACAACAAAAACATAGATAACCAAAATAATTTCAAAAAATGCACTGGCGTTCAACTGGAAGTGTTTATTAGCATATAATTTTAAATTAAACGGTAACCAATGATTGTAACCAAAAAAGAAAACCAAGGACGGCATGAACAAGCGCGTTTTAATAAATAGTTAATACAAATAAAACTAATACCGACGGTAGTTCCTTAATTTCACAAAAAAAAAGGAAATTGCACATTTTGTTTCCTGTATCCTTTTTGGTTGAGTTATTTTGTTTTTATTTTGTTTTGTTTTGTTTTGTTGGTGTTGCTGCTTGTTGTTTTCACTATAATTGCACAATCAGAAAAAAAAAAAAAAAAAAAAAAAAATTAAAAAAAGAAGAAAAAGAAGAAAAAAAGAAGAAAACAAAAACTGAAATCAGTTTTGTATCGCGCTAAAACTCTACCAAATAGGCTTCTGGAACAGGGTTATGTTGCTACAAGATTGAAGTCATCACTACAGAAATTTTATGGTCGTCATCATGAACTCGTGGATCGTTATGGTATATCCATCAGCACCATGAAAACTGATTTATTCAACGGGTCATAGTTTTCCTTTCCTCGTTTGTCTACTCCGGATTTTACTTTTTATGAGCAACTCGGCGGGTGTTTCTAGAAAAGAAGAGGACGCTTACCCTACCGGTGGACCTAGTCCAAGGTCCCAGTTTTTAGTGGAGTCCGAGTTGCTCATTTGCTTTTGTTACTTTGAATGTACGATTTCAGTTATTTCATGTTCGTTGTTGTGTATGTCTATTTTCCATGTCTGGTCTTTGTCCCTGGATTACATTCTTTTGATTACCGCTATAACATTGCTTCCCTTGATTACTCTCTCATAAGACTTTATAGATTCTGTTTGATACTAGTCACTTTTTTAAAAAATAACCGAGTTAAAAGCTTCTTCATTATCTGTAATATGGTTGTATTCTGATCATTGCTTTCGGGATGTATTCACAATAAAATACGACTGTGCCAATACATATTGTTCAGTTCTGTTTATGACGCCGTTTTCTACATAAACGAAAAACTTAAAGAATAAAAATGTTTTCCTTTTCAAATAGTATAAGAGAAAGCAATACTGGGAAATGTATTTTATCTATTTTATATATTTTATGGATTCATAGCTCCCAGTATTTAATGGAGTCCGAGTTGCTCATTTCCTTTTGTTACTTTGTATGTAATATTTTAGTTACTTTGTGTTCTTTGTTGTGTATGTCTGTTTTCTAAGTCTGGTCTGTGTCCCTGGACTACATTCTTTTAATTACCGCTAGAACCTTATTTCCCTTGATTACTCGTTAAAGACCCCAAATGTCTTTTATAAATAATGGATCCCCTTACATGTATTATAATGTGATGAGTTAGCTGGAGTCAGATGTAATTTTTTCGTCATTATAAGTAAGAAAGTTTCAACATTATCAACAGAATCATGGTGTGCTTTAGATTGATATACTAGTATTTGCTGTACCACTGATTGTCATTTGAAAGTAAAATTGTTAAACAAATTAGATAATAATCAAGTTGTCAATTCATTTTTATTTAATTTACGTTTTGTCTGGCAAATAGGGTTTGTAAGTCTCATTCTAGTTTAAATTTCCTTTCCGGAATTTCCGATGTAGTACTATTGGAATTTGGGAACCGATCTGCATTTTATTGGTTACTTTCAAGATCTTGAAAAGCTAAATAACCTATTGAATACATAAACGAACGGGAAGCGCTTCAACACGATGAAGCTAGAATTGGTTCTGTGAACTAATGTTTGTTAACAATCAGTTAAAGAAACTGACGATGAATTTGTATGTTCTAAATCCTTGTTTTCTAATTTTTTGTGTCGTGTAGTCTTTTTTTTTAATTTCTTTTCTGTTCTTTTGTTTGTGTTTTTTTAACTTTCGAGATTCTCTCATCATTTTAACCATTGTAATTTTTAGATAACTGTGTGTCTGTTGAAAGATAAATAAAGGGAACAACGATTCGAATAGTAACGCTGATAAATATATATTCCAACGATAACGTCTGGACGGGGAAAATATACACAACCAAAAAAAAAAAACCCAAAACAAAACAAACAAGAAATAATCAAAATAACACTTTCTATGACACAAATGTAAATGAGAAAGTCGAACTACACAGAAAACTAAACATGGACCACTGCAAACTGTTAGCGTCTTCTGCTTTTTGAAACACCAAATTTGATGAAAGAACGATTTGCCTATTTTCTTACAATATATCTTTTGTTTCAGGTACCGACGTTTGGACAAAAGTTTGGCCTCTGTTCCTGCACTTGACACCTGAATCCTAGAACTGTGATAAAGGACAGGTAACAATAAGTTGATGACATCAACATTTGTAAAGTAATATTTAATTTTAAATGTTGTTCAGAATGCTTCAAAGTATTTAAAGTCACCAAAGAATGGAATAATATTTTAAAGGTTTTTATTATTAAGAAAACTCATATTTTGCAAAAACATTCTTCGTGTATTTTCAGTTTTAATGTTACCATAAATATACATTTCCATCATTGTCTATCTTATTAATAAATAACAATGAGTATCTTATACGAAATTATTTAAACATTTTGACAAATAATCGCTAACGACAGTTGTTAAAATATTTGATTCTCATCTCGTTTCTGATCCTTCCAATCATTCTTAGTTTTCAATCATATTCGGCCCTGTTAAGTTCAGGATCTGTTCATTCTAAAAATGTGTGTCGCTTACTAACGTTTATACGTTCATTTTTCTGGCAAAAAAACTTTATTAGTTCCTTGATTATGTTTATAGATTTGTTAATTAATTTGCTACTCTTTTTTTTAATTTTTTGTCTTGATAATTTGATTATCTATATGTGAATGTGTGTTTTGTTAACGATTCATTTAATTTTTATTCGAGTATTCAGATAAGTTTATCCTGATGTTGTCATTGAAATATATACCATATGTGTGCTGTATTAATGAACGATTTCGATTTCTTTTTTGTATCAACCAATTTGTCATCTTCCTCGTTTGAATTACAATCCAGAAGATTTGTCCATCACTTGATGGTGCTATGGCAGAGTTTCGCACTGTTGAAGAGATGGATAATGAATATAAATTCATCACAGGTAGGCATCAATGTTTTCACGTCATGGGTATCTTTATTCTGAATCTCGGTGTTTTCTCGATTTTCAACTCACCCTTCATCCCTGCACACAATATGTTAGTATTCAATCTTATTTTGGCAGGTTTCGTGCGCCTGTTCACAGTCAGGAGATAATAGTCATTATTGTATTTTCGTGTCGTTATGTTAATATTTAATCTTATTTTGGCAGGTTTCGTGCGCCTGTCCACAGTCAGGAGATAAAGGTCATTATCGTATTTTGGTGTTGTTATGTTAGTATTTAAGTTTGATTTTGAACAATTGTCCTGGTTCAGCAACCGTGGATTTTATTACTTTTGTTGTCTGGACCTTCCAGATCTTACTTAAAGGTATGTTCACATTTACTGAATTTTTTTTTTGATCCCTGGAGAGGTATTATTCATTTTGAATTTAGGTTATACGGTAGTGCATTTGTGATATTTGACTATATCCATTTTTTTCCATCGTTTAAGCATATTATTCACGTGAATACAAAATGTTTTTCTCGATTCTGTTGACTAATTATGCAATGTTTTGTTTTACAGTCATGTCAATTAAAGTGTGGGATATGAAAGTTTATCATAGAATGTCTTGAGTTTGAAGATATTTCTCTATGCATTTTGTTTTTGTGTTTTGCATGCATGCTATTGTCAAAATGAGGATACATATAGATTGAGTCAAAATTATTGCTAAAATTTATGTTCCGCAAGATGAATTTTATTTGTAATGCTGATGTAACAATACAAGAAATCTTACGTATAAAGTACATAGACAATGAAAAAAAGGGGTGTGTAATTTAATAAGTTTCCCAATGTATCGTCATGTTAATGCTGAAACATATGATTGGTAGAAGCATCCTATCCTTCTAGTTATACTTTTCGAAACGCTTTTGTGTTGAAAAGTTGCTCATTTACTTTTGTTTCTTTGTATTATGTTTGTTATTTTATGTTCTTTAATGTGTGTGTCTGTTTTTCCTGTCTTGTCCTTGTTCATGGATTTCTGCTAGAATCTTGGTTCTCTTGATTATTCTTAATCGTTGGATCGTTATGGTGTATCCATCAGCACCATGAAAACTGATTTATTCAACGGGTCATAGTTTTCCTTTCCTCGTTTGTCTACCCCGGACTTGACTTTTTATGAGAGACTCGGCGGGTGTTTCTAGAAAAACAGAGGACGCTTACCGGTGCACCTGGTCCAAGCTCCCAGTTTTTAGTGGAGTCCAAGTTGCTCATTTACTTTTGTTACTTTGTATGTATGATTTTAGTTACTTTACGTTCTTTGTTGTGAATGTCTGTTTTCCATGTCTGGTCTTTGTCCCTGGATTACATTCTTTTGATTACCGCTATAAACTTGGTTCTCTTGGTTAATCTTTAATATATAATCAAATGATTATGTACGTTATTTGTACCTCTTGTAACATATAGATAACCATCTACTGACTTAAACGAAACAACACAAAGATTATATATAATTACATCGCTATAAAAAAATGTTCAAGTACCAGTCCATTTAAAATAAGAATTTAATTTGATTTGAAAGAATTTAGTATTTAGGTTATACAATGGTGCATTTGTTACGTTTCATCATATGCATTCCCTTTTTATTGTATCAATCTTTCGGGTTAACTAGTCTTCTGTGAAATAATCAGACTATTTTATAGTTGGTACTGTATATGTGTCAGTTAAGGTCAGGGCTTTAATGCTCGAGTGAAGTTTGATATTTTCTTCAAGTGATTTGTTTTATAAAAAGCGCTTTATAGGAATAGATTACGATAATAAGACATACCTGTGGAAAACAAATCGGCGGGAAGTAGACAAGGGTTTGTGGGCTCCTACAGAGCAAAGAGGTCAACAATGTGTTCAGGTGTGGATAAAAATGTGTGGATTAGACGACAAAGTTTCTGGAAGTATTAAACGAATTTTGTGTGAAACGGTGAGGAATATTTAGTTTTGATTTACTCTAAAACACTTCAAATTGCATTATACCATTATGCCAGTAAATATCGTAGTTAATTGTAAAATTTCATCGAAATCATACCCAAAAGTGAGTTTCTAGACTATATCAGTAGACATTATTTGTATAGTTCAAAGAAGTTATTCTTTCCATTTGGGTACGGACAATAGTTTTGTTTTGTGTATATTTGATGAGGTTGAGCGATGTAACACGCATTGTATTCTGAGTTATTGCTGAAAGGAACTAGGATATGCTTACAAATAATTTGCGGGAGCATGGAGAGTCTGGAGGAATCCCATACAGAGGCAAATGTGCCACACATGAGAATCATATGGTTTGCATCATTTGATTATTATATAAATCGAGCACCATATGATAATCATATGTTTCGGTTTACATATGATAATCGCATGATTATCACGATGACAAATTTATTTTTCATCATAAATTTAGTCAATACTTTTCCGGAAATGGTATTAGTATATCATTCGATGTTTCATGATAAACCACTACCAATGTGGTTAATTATTTCTGGCATTTTGCAAAATAAATCAAGAGTTTTGTTTGGAACTGTAAAATCATTTTCTGAGCCATCCATTTTCGATTAAAAAATCTTTGACATAAATACATGTTCAATTTCTGTTTTTAGTGTTTTACCATTGATTCACGGTTATCATTTGCAAGTAATTTATTCACACACACGACAAAACAAAAAAACAAACAAAAAACACAACAAAAAACAAACAACAAAAAACAAACAAACAAACAAACAAACAAGCAAAAAACAAAAAATAAACAAGAAAAAAACAAAACAAAAACAAACAAAAACAAACAACAAATTAACAAAAGTACGGCATGCCTGATGTTACAGTATTCTGAATCAGATCTATCAGTTTTACAAGCTTCTTCACCTTTTCCAGAAACACCAAGTTGTTCATAACATCAAATATATTATCAAGAGGACGTTACTGTGAAAATAATGACAATATGTCATATTGGTAAAGATCGACTCCACATTTTATCGCCATGTCCAAATTTGTTTGATATTGAGGCAGCAAAACTCTACTGCAGAGCTTTTTTTTATTCTACTCTTCAAGGAGTAACAACGATAGAAATATGAATGTGTTTTGCTGTATACTGACCTGTTGAACGCATCAATATTAGGGAAATGTAATCACAGTCGCATCGTCCTCCTCGCCAAGATGGAGATATATCTTGGAATTCCATGTTATATGAACAGTTTCTACAATGTTATCGTCTTCAGGAATATTAAATTGTCTTTTGTTGTTTAGGACTCTGTCGAACAAAAACATTTCGGATTTTATGTAAACCTCTGCCATCTGAGAGGACTTATGTTTCACCTGTTTTATTAGTTGAACACAGTACAAGAAGTCTGTATGTTTTTCGGAATCTTTGAAATGGAAATGAAATGGTCTTCACACAGAATTGACAGATAAATTGAAAATTAATAATATGAAACCGTCAATATTTCATGCACAATCGACATTTTGTGTAGTTAACGTAATAATATGTATGCACACGTAATAATATGTATGCACATTTTGATTAAATTAAAGATTTCAGGATATGTCATTGCATATCAAATTTGTTTTCATAAAAGAAAAATTTCTACTTAAAAAAGCTTAACATTCAAAGTAAGTCATTCAACAACATTGATAATGCTTATGTTGCCAAGGTATACAAATATATATGTAATTGGAAAACATGCATCATATTGGCGGGTATCTTGTTTTACTTCAAGATACAAACATGTGAAATCGAGATTTGTTGATTAAAGTGCTTGGATCAAATGGCCAAGTTTAAGATACAATAGCTGTAGACTAGTTAACGTAATCTAATATTGAATAATTGTATATCCTTGGGGGCGATGGGTTGGGGGTGGAGCGGGTAATTTAATTAGAAATGAAAGTACATGTTTACACAAGGTTTAACAAATTACCATTGAATGTAATTTTATATTTATAACTTCCCTGACGTTTTCTTTTAATGTTTTATTAACATCCACAATAAGAATTTAGGGTTTTATAATGAAAACAAAAATACATGTAGCAGTTCTTTAACTTTTGACTGGTACACTGAATACTCCTTTTAACATTTATTTTTAAGAATGTTTACAACTGACGTCATATATTTACTTCTATTTTTACTTTCTTCATGACTATTCCGCTTGTATTGACGATTGGAGTTAACATTCAAGGCTTGACTTCAGGTACTGTCATAGGGTAGTATGTATTGATTTTATCGTGGTCTTTACCGGAGGAAATGTAAACATTTTAAGCAAACCTATTTCAACAGTTTTGTTTTCGTTGACATAAATCGAGGTGATCCATGCATTGGTAGTTTCGAAGAGATCCTTAGCAATCAATTAAAATTAAAACTCGTATTACTGTTCTCTCTGTTAATGTCAACCAAGTTGCTATCTCCCTGTCGATGCATTACTTTCATATTTTGAAAATGCAATAAGTCATATTACCTTAGAGCCTAATCTAGAGGCAGAAATAAGCAAAAACCGCTCCTTGTTTGTTATCATATTTCCCATTTGTCCTTGACAGTTTTTGTAAACGATTACAAAAATGTTGATATTGTTATTTTTCAAACATGATTTTCTATAACTTCTGTTTGTTATCGATGCCTTAATTATGCTCTGAGCTTTATCAAACATCCTCTACACCTTCGATGAGTCTAAATTAGACGAGATCATGTCAGGCGCAGTATAATGATGATATTGAAATTCAAATTCAGTTCCAGTGAACTTGCAAATATTAAATAGGGTCTGAATGAAGCCTTTTATAAGTAATAAGAACAATATGTGGTTAAATTTATGTCATAACTTTTTAGTACAGACGCGTTCAATCCAATTAACTTGCAGTGCATACTTAAACACGCAGACCTAACATTTGTCCTCGTTTTTTGTATGATTTGGTCGGTTGTTTACTTAAAAAAAACCCTAATTTATAGGTAAAGCTACTTAGTATCTTGACCTGTTTTCTGAGTTGGTTACAGTCTGCCTGCAACAAACCTCGTTCGAGTGGTCTTTTGATTGAACATAAAAACATGGATAGGTAAGGCAAAACTATATTAACCCCATCGCATGTTTCACGAGATTTATTTGATTATGAGGAATTCTCATCATTCTGTAACCATAGACCATTTTTTTATTTAAGGTTCTTCCATTGCTATAAAAATGAATGAAACAGATATAAAGACCGAACAAAGAAACTTGATAAACTGTTTGAACCTAATCGGAGCATCAGACGAATATATTCAATACCGGATTTCGTGTTTCAAAACCATGGAAACAATGTATTCTGTAGCAAACCTCGGTCGTAATAGTTTAGAAGGCTTTTTTATTGGTAGCCAGATAGAGGGCGGAACATTGGTGGGTCTCGATTCCGATGAAGATTTGATGTTTATTTTCAAAGCTATTTATATCATTACTGATGCTGACGAATTAAAGAACAAATCAAATTTAAATGATTCAAAAAATACTTATGGAAGAACAGATCACCTTGGCAACAGAAATGATCGTCTGTACAGAGAAAACATCTTGACAAACCCAGCGGTAGGCCTTATTGAAGAAGCAGACGCAAGTCCTGGATATGCAAAAGTGATTGCGTTCAATAAAGACAAACTTATCCCGTTATCGAAAGACGATGAAAGTTCTCTGTTCCATCTATTTGAAGTTGATGAAGACGGAAGATGTTTGTTTTCACATCGTAAGTTGAAGAAAAGAATAGCATCAGTAACTCCCACAAGACAACAGAATGGACCAGCAATGACAGAAGATTCAACTAAAACCTTCAAATCTTCTGACCTCGTATACGGTCTTAATTCGTCATTTTGGCCGAAGTCTGCTAAAGAATGGCTGACAAGGGACCGTAAATATAGTTGGCCATTGAGAGAAACCATTGAATTAACAAAAAACGGATGCTTTCTTGTTCCTGTTGGTCCAACACGCACCGCTTTCGACACTGAGTGGAGACTGTCATTCACCCTGTTAGAGCGGGAGCTTATTTGGACATGGACAATTGTCCAATACAAATGTTACATGCTATTGAAAATCATCAAAAAGGATTTAATTGAGCGGGAACTTCCAGACATTGTTTCTTCCTACCATATGAAAACCGTTATGTTTTGGATGTCAGAAGAAAAGCCTATTGAGTTCTGGAATAAAGAAAACATTGCAGTTTGTATCATTCAATGTATTGATAAATTTGTTGAGTTTGTGGAGATCATAAATTGTCCAAACTATTTCATTCCTAAAAACAATATGTTTGATGGCAAACTTTCACCAACTGATCAAAAAATATTATTAGAAGTTCTTTACAGATTCAGGAAGCGATTTTGGATAGAGATATTTGAACTTCAAACAATTCAAAATGTAGTCGAAAAAGTTTCAGGAGCAAAAGATGAGTGTTTTGAAAACTTGAAATTAGCATGTATGAGGAACCCGACTTTGATGACGGAAACTGTTAATTTACATTACAGTGTCCTTATAAATTTTGCAACCTCTGCGATGAAACCGGTATTTCAACTGCTCTCTGATCATGATGTTGACAGAGCCATAAGCAAGCACGAGGACTATCTGACATTGCTCTCTCAAGTTTCTACAAATAGTACCGATCGTCTAAATCTCGTCAATGCACTGTATAATGTGGTGAATATCAGCTTGGGATCTCAATTGTATTCGAAAGCATGTAGTGTAAGCAGTATTGCTGAAAAAAATCAAATGTTAGAAAGGTCAGAGAGCCTTATCAGAAGCGGCAGCAATCTTGATACTTCGTCTGGCAAGCTGAAACTGGCTACAATTTTCTTTGCACAAGGAAAGTTACAGTCATCTCTAAATTTAGTCTTAGCTGTTTTGTCAACAGGCGATACGTTCCAACTGTCGGGATTCGAACAACCCATTTCAAAGCACGTGTCAGTGGAGTCTCAATTTCATATTATTGTCAATAGACCAGATGTCTTTTCAGAAATAAGTAAATCTGCGTTAGAAGTAGTTTTTCTGCCATCTGAAATGGAACTTGCTCCTTTACCAGTTAAGTTTGAAATAAACAGAGCGATTGAGGCAGAAAAAGACTGTCATCAAGATGATCCGCTTCAATGGGTTACCATAGATTCAAACTTTTATGCTTTATTATTGAAGTTTTTGATAGAACATGCTCAAGGTAAGACCCAAGAGAGAGATCTCACACTATCTGAACTAAGACAATATGTCACTTGTAAAGACGTACCCTTTGTACGTAGAACAACGGCTTTGAATATTGTTGGATATTGTCTACAGCTAGTTGGTGAGTTTGACTGGAGTCTCGATGTTTTCTTAGGATCACTTATTCTGCAAAAGACTCACAATTCCGCTGCATGGCATCTTGCTCTTATGGCATGGACTGCATTCAAAATGATTTCTCAACAAAGGGAAAAGAATGGAAACAAAAGCTCATAATAAGAATATATGTTATGCGTTTTCACTGTTCCCATTCTGCACAATATTCTATTACCACAAATGTACGTAAGAGAACCAACCAAACCCCGTAAACAATAATTATATTACCACAACTTGTTTGTTATAATATATATCAAAACTCTTAACCCGTTCTCCGAGAAATTTTAAATCGCGCATTAATGGATGCTATCTTGAGTGTTCGTTGTGAATCAAACTGTGATCCAGGGTAATGGAAATTACCCTTGAAAGAGTAATCAAGGGAACCAAGGTTATAGCGGTAGTCAAAAGAATCCAGGGACCAAGACCAGACATGGAAAACAGACATACACAACAAAGAACATGCAGTAACTAAAATCATACATACAAAGTAACAAAAGCAAATGAACAACTCGGACTCCACTAAAACCTGGGAGCATGGACCAGGTGCACCGGTAGGATAAGCGTCTTCTTCTTTTCTAGAAACACCCGCCGAGTCTCTCATAAAAAGTAGACAAACGAGGAAAGGAAAACTATGACCCGTTGAATAAATCAGTTTTCATGGTGCAGATGGATACACCATAACAATCCACGGGTTTATGATGACGACCATAAAACTTCTGTAGTAATGACTTCAATCTTGTAGCAACATAACCCTGTTCCAGAAGCCTATTTGTTAGAGTTCTAGTGCGATACAAAAAGTCTTCGTAGTTTCGGCAAGCTCTGGTATAACGTATGAGTTGTGATATGAACACTCTATACGCAGGTGCTGAAGGGATGTTGCCACAGACGAAAGGAAAGTTGACAATTCTGAATGAAAAGTCATCACGTTTGTTGTAAAGTTTGGTCAATAGTTTTCTTTTACCATCGATTTCTAAGTGTAGGTCAAGATAAGAGGCTGACTTCACAGTGTCTGTAGTATCCTATTTCTCAAGTTCTTTTGGGTAGATGCGATGTATCAAATCCCCGAAATTAGGATTGTTTAAAGATAATACGCCAACAATATAGCGGAAACTGAGATTGAGGGATCTAGCCAAGCGATATTCTTTCTTTCTGATCAGATCAGCTATAAAGTCAGCCTCATAAGAGTGAGGGAATAGGTGAGCAAGTAAAGGAGCACAATTTGTTCCCATTGGAATGCCGACCGTTTGTTGAAAAACACGTCCACCACACTGGACAAATATGTTGTCGATGAAAAATTTCAGCATTTTGTAAACATCTTCCTCTGTATATTTGGAAGATGATTTGGAATTATTTCTTACAAAGTATGAGGAATCTCTACCAAGAGCTATATATTTGTATCTAGGTTTACCATCTTTTTTGGAAAAAACAACGAAGTATAATGTTTTTAAGTTGGGATTTTAAGTGAGTATGGGGAATAGAAGTATACAGTGTTGAAAAATCATAGGTTTTAATGCTACTATATTCAGATAATAGTCTTGAACTAATTGTTTCCAAAAGATCTTTCGAATTTTTCAGGATCCACATTGAATCAATACCACTACGGGAGTAACAAGTGTTGTGGTAGGACTGCAAACCCTCTTTGGCAGTTGTGAGTATAGAAGTTAAAAGTTTTGAAAGAGGTTTGGTGGTACATTTCGCATATCCAGCTATGATGGTTAAATCTACCGTTACGACGTCACCAGAAGGACCATATTTAAATGGAGAGGTTTTGCAAGAACAGTCAGGTGGTTGAAATCGGTGTTATGTTTGAATCATATTTAATTTACCAAAGCCTATCAAGCTTTCATTTGAATCAATCCATTTTTCTTTGATGCTTACATGAGATTGGTGTAAATTGCTAAATACAAACGTTCCAATGATTTTTAAGAATTGTGTCCCTTACCCTAGGCCTACCTCCTCAATGTTTGAACAGAGTATGATTTTCATATAATTTAAAACAAACTCTTAGTTTCCAAGTGATTATATAGGCACATGAGCATAAATTTCCAGATTGGTCCTTAAATATTTTCCATATGTTTTGACTATCTTTTTCTTTGTTTAAATAAACTAGTAAGATACCTCTTTAATTGTCAGGCATATAACAGTAACAATACTTGAATAAAATAAAGCATAAGATAAAGTATAAATAAAGCTCTGTGTATCAACAAACCAAATCTTCTTGTTGAATTCATGCAGTATGAAAACACTGTTAGACGTTGATAAATGTGCTTTGTCATTTAAATTAAAAATAGTCATTAGAGAATCTCGTATCAGGGGAAGGAATGTCGAAACCTTGTAACAGAGCATTTATAGTGTACCAACTCTAATATGTAGTCAAATCGATCCTTATTTTGTGTCGGATTAAAACAATGTCCTAAATGTGACTTCGGTTTGGGGATAGAAGGCGCAATTCTGTTTTCAAGAGAGACCTCAATATATTCAATTTCGTATTTTTCCGACGCAGTCGGTATAGTTTCGCTTTTATCCTTTGACCTTAAGGAGCTCTTCTATGGAAACACAAATCAAATGATCGCACTCATGTTTTCTGATTGACCAACTACTGCTAACTTAGTGGCGTTCGAAAAAACTGTGTATCGACAATTTGAAAGAGTAATCAACGGAACCAAGGTTACAGCGGTGATCAAAAGAATGTAAACCAAGGACAAACACCAGACATGGAAAATAGACACACGCGACAAAGAACACAAAGTAACTAAAATCATGCATACAAAGTAACAAAAGCAAATGAGCAACTCGGACTCCATTAAAACTGGGAGCATGGACCAGGCGTCAGGATGACGACCATAAAACTTCTGTAGTTAGTTTTAAAATATTGTTGTATTAGATCTTCATCTATCAATGCATAGATATTTAAATAACTATATGTGTATTGTCATTGATGCATATTTGTTGTGTGTATGTTATATTTCTTATGTTCTTTATGAAGAAGACAACGTTAGCAATTACTACAGAAGTGTTATGGTCGTCATCATGAACTCGTGGTTCGTGACTGTGTATCCATCTGCACCATGAGAACCGATTTGTATACCGTGGCATAGTTTTCCTTTCCTCTTTCGTCTACCTCTGACTTGACATTTGTATGAGCAACTCGATGGGTATTTCTATCTACCTTACCCTTCTTGTACACCTGCCCTAAGGTCCTAGTTTTTACCTGAATCCAAGATCTGTTTGTTTTTTTGCAATAAAATATGTTCAGGAGTTAAAAACTACAAACTGAATACTAAATCAAGACAACGAACTCTGGTGTTGAACAAACTACCATTTTAAAATTGAAACGGTTATAAATTAATTTTTAATTGCTACTCCAAATTAATTTCCCATTTATTGTAAAAAGAATATTTAGGACAGAAAATATCTCGACCTACAATAAAACTGTTCATGGGATGCAGCTTAATATCAACTGAGAGGTCAAACCCTAGGCAGTTGGGACAAACATGGACACACCATTCAAGCTTAGGACAGCTTTGAATGTTGTTTTTAAGAAGACATTTTTCATAAAAGAATAAAAAATCTCAGGATTAGCGATCCAACATTTATTGACAAACCAGTCAAGTGTGTTTTTAGCCAAAATGATCCGTCATGGATTTAGTAAAAAAACAAAACAAAAACAACCATCACTAACTTAACTTCGGTGTCATGAAACCTTTTGACACCGTTCCATACTGATTCATACACATATTACATATACAAGTTGTTAAGTAAAATGCTAGATTCTTGACCCTATTTGTCCCCTTTTATCTAAACAGTAATGGTTATGACCCCAAAATCAATAAAACCCTCCTATAATAGTATGGACCATATGATACAGTAGCCCCGTGCAGGTCCGGGTGTCAAAAGAATAGGCCTGCAGTAGCGCTAAGCTTGTCGTAAAAGGCGACTAAATAGTGCTCAGAAACCTAGCCGGGGGCTAGGCGTTCTGCCCACAAAGCAACTGGGATGTGTGCCCCAGGTGGTCGAATTGGGTACCCCTGGCATGTTACATGCTGGGGTTGTCAGGCTATAATACGGAAAACCTGACCGCAAACCATTGTGGTGCACCGTGTTGGGAAAGATGCCACGTTCCTCGCACGTTAAAGAACCCTGCTGTGGTATTCGGTAGGAGTAGGAACCATTGCGCTCCGCAACAGGAGGCTAAATTGCTCGACCTTACCCATCCCTCCCTTTTTCTAGTGGCAATCAAAATTTGTGGACCCTACTGTCCTTGTGTCCCATCCCTTTTTTCATTTCATCATCATTTCATGTTCATTTTATCATCCATTTCATGTTCATCGTCTGAATATAGCTGAAATACTGCTGCTCGGACGTTAAACCCCAACAATCAATCAATCATGATACAGTATACATTTTTAAACAAGTTATTGTCTGGACCCCTGGAAAATGCTTGCTTCTTGCCCTTTTTTCTGAACTGTTCAAGTAAAGACATGCATGTTATTGCCCCTCTTTAGGTCTCTATTTCCATAACGGTTGGGACCATAACCCCAATTATCAATAACGATCTTCCGTTCGTTGTTTGGAATCTTATTGTAAAATTTACCAAGATCCATTTAGTGTACTCAAATTACAGACCAGGACTACAATGGGTCACGGAATTATTATTGTTGTTATAGTGTTACTAGATTATACTTGCAATATTGTGGGTGCTCTTGGTGGAGCAGGACATGCTTACCCTTCTGGAGCACCTGATGTCACTGAACGAGAACAAAACAAATATATACCTGTACTATCCATTTGTAAGTAACCTTTGAAGAAATATTCATAATAATAAACAAGTACTATCTTTTAAAAAAAAAAGATTACAGTAATTTTCTACATTTCGTTCGGGAAATAATAGGTGGCACGCAATTTCAATTTTCTATACAGCTTTTTCAAATGCAACTTAGTTATCAGTATTTGGCCAATCCCGTAACAGAATTGCCATCAGGTGACTTGCATTTTCATTGATGACCATCTTTAAGGTCAAAGGGTAAAAAACAAAACTGTACCAACTGTGTTGGAAAAAGTCCAGAAAAGTGTTTAATGTAAAAAGGCTGTTAATGAAAATACACAAAGACAGCGTAAAGTCACAGAAGCACCAAGGTAAAACTTTGTACCCCAGCAATGTAAATTGTAGTTACCAGTACAAGATATAGACCACAATATGTCTGTTAAGAAAAATGGATAATAAGAAGAATACACTAATCTAAAATGTTTTTATTCTCCATTAGAAAATTTAGTTTTTGGACAAGATGTAACATCAATATGTATAATGAAGAAATAAACATGGTAAAATCAATATCTGTGTTGTCTTCCACAGGGAGTAAAAATAAAAAATAAAAGACATAAAATCAATGTTTGTTTTACATTTATTAATACATGAAACCTTAAAAGGACAAGGCATGCAATGAAGCCCATATTTGGCCCCCTGCATGACTGGAAATTAAAAATCTGATATTGAGAAGTTTTTTTTTCTTCTGGTGTTTAAACTGTTAAATGAATAATATAACATATTCAGTCAAATTTATAACCATATCTTGTTTCAATGATTGAAAATACAAGGTCCCAAATTTGGCAAATTGGCAAATTTTCTATCAAATATGCCAAAATTAGGCACTTTTCGTAACATGCTTTTTTCAATTTTTAATTGTCTCCGCCATTTTGACCAAAATTATTTTTTATTTCTTAATGCCACTTTGATTGGCATTCTTATCATTTAAGACATCAATGGGTCACGTTGGTGGAGACCTTAGCGTAGAAAATTGGCATTTATCCTGATTTTATTTTATGCTTTCATTAAACAGAAATTTAATGAAGTTGTAAAAATTAAAACCATGCTTAAAAATTTTATAAATCATTTATCACATTATATCATTTTCTTCGAACTTATTTTTTCGTAAATTAGGGGACCAAATATGGCCCTTATCATTCATTCTCCTTTGAGTAAGTCTGTTCACTCATGCCTTATTGCATACAGAAATTATACTACCTGCTGCTAATTAATACAATTTGATACAAGGATTTGAAAACAATATAACCAGTTTTTATGGCTACCCAGTAGTCTATCAACAAAACTTCCAGAAAATAGAAGTTCATATATTTATAATCACTTTAAAATAACATGTGAAAGACTACATGCTATAGCACAGAGACCATACAATGGGAAATACTTTAAACTGACAAAAAATAAAATTTACCAGGCATAAAGCTGGAAAAATACATGTGTATCAAGTAAGAGAAAATAAACTGACATCAAACTGAGTAATATGACATAAAATTTCAGCTTGCAGTTTTAGATTTTTAAAGAAAGAATGAGAATGGTTTACTGGTGTGCACAAAATAAAACTCAAAAAGAAATTGATAAATGACATTGACACTAAAGTACTCTGTCTTAATAATGGGATGACATTTATAGCTGTATTGTGAATGAATATACCATTTTCTTGAAGGAAAAAAAAACAACAACATTAAAGAAATTCAGTGATGTCTCTGCCATTGAATCAGTATTCACAAAAATTCATAACTTAAAACTTCCAAATGAGTTTTTATAAATGTTATAAATATTGTATTTTAGGACCTACATAGTGCTTAAACGAGAGATATATACTTTTGATGATAATGCCTTCTCCATAAAATAAAAGGATGAATGTAGATTTGTACAGAATTAGTTAAAACAAGTGAATTGAACATTCCATTCTAATTATTGTAAAATATTGGCAGGAAATTCAGCTACATTCCACCAAAATTAGCTGCTAGTCGAGACTTTCTTTTTCCAGGTGTTTGTTGTTTTGGTGGCGATTTCTTTTCGGCACCAGATTTTGGTTTTACAGGAGTCCGTTGACCATTTCCTACACTTTTATCAGTCCGATTATCTCCCTTTACAATCATTCCAGGAATTATCTTGTCCATTGATTCAGATATTTGGTTTGGACTAGTTTTCATTGTGGAGGGATTTGGGGGTGATATGTCTATAGTACTGTTTTCTTCCTTTGAATCTCTCTTTTTCTGAGGTGTCTTCTGCTTTTGTGTAACCTTCAAAAATGGAAAAAATGGAAATTATTACAAGTCTCTGGTCTCTGATATAATCTTGTAACTATTCTAGTTTAAAAAAAAAAAAATAAATAAATTTTTTTTTGTAATAAGGATGTCTTTTTCAAATGGACAACCTATACATTTGGAGTAAGGTAAATGACATCTCTCCAGTCTAATATTGTTTGAATTCTTGTCTAATGGGTATTTGCTAACATTACAATACTTCTTCAAATAAATAGAAAAAACAAATGTCATATCCTATGTGGTCTTTGTATTAGGTATCTTTTAAACAGCCAAATAACACTTATTTTAGCAACACCATATTAACCAAAACAAACAGGTTTTTAACCAAGTTGTCTTTTTCCCGTATTGTGCATGTACTGTGAATCAATTTTCACAGATTTTCTCAAAGGAATATATATGTGGATATCAATTTCCAAAGTTAAACAAAAATTAATAAGTGTTTTATATTGAAAAAAAAAAGATTCAATGGGAACTTTATTGTGCTTATTTGACAATCATGAAAAAAGTGAAAAAAAATAGTGTACTACAAAAAGTATTACTTCTAAATTAACAAAAACCAAAATGGGAACAATATTCAAGTATTAATTGTCAGTGGATAAAGAAGAGACATATAGAATCTACAACGATAATGAGTTGATTATGGAATTTCTCACATTGAGTGAAATAAATAAATTTATTTCTGAGAGCAGGGCTTGCCGAGCTATTCAAACTATAAAATTTATCTCAAGAGATGTGAGAAATTCATAATCAACAAGCTTTGAGTGTAGATTGTGTTTCTCGAATGCCCTAAAAACGTAAAAAATACCAAAAAATGAAAAGCGCCCGAAACATTATGATTCTGATTCGTAGGAAACATGTCGACGTCACACAAAGGCAAACATTCCAAACAAAAGGAACCAGACGATTTCAAAGATTTTTTCACTTCAAATCTTCCAGAGTCCCTTCATAATTCTTATTTAAGGTAAGAAAACACCAAAATTATCTCATTTAACTGATATATAACTACAATGGCAATCGAGGCGATTTAAGATGGAATCCAAGACAATTGATTTCTAAGCCAATTGAACTCTGAGAACAAAAAGTCACTAGTGATGAGAACATTTTTTTCCACATCGGTCAAGCGGTATGAAATTGAAGCAAAATTAGAGAAAGTCATATCTAGCAACATTATTCTTTCAATTACAGTAGATTCCGCTTAATTGCATAGCCTATTTGCCAGTAAAAATTATGCAAATAACCGGGCTATTCTTATAACCGAAATTACGATTTTACCGGAAGTGTGAGTTCAGGTAAGACGACGATACTGTGGATCAACCAGGGATATCACTGTTCAACATTTCTGATCTGGTATTTAATTGTTATAGACCTTCTCATTGTATTGTTCTTTTATCAATAAATAATAATATATATTGTGTTTGTCTTGTTTATTGACCTTCTTTACGTTGTGTGTATTTATAAGTAAAACCATGTGTTTCTCATCTATAAATAGTCAAGTAATTTCCTGACCTTTCTACGAAAGCAAATCCCATATTTCATATTTCAGGCAGGATTCAGTGTAATATTCATCAATGTTTGCAGTTTTTGGGCTTTTGAAATGGTCTGTGTGTTTTTATTCCTCTGTTCATTGTACACTGATAGTTGTGTATTATATGCGTCATTGACCTCGATATATTCCTATGAAGTGTGGACAGTATGGGGCACCTTAGGGTAGTTGAATTTCATTAGACATTGTACTGAATGAATGACTTTTAATTTTCGTATGATATTTATGCCTAGTAACCCAAGCTCACTCAAAACTGTTCAGCTCATTAAAGAAAATTAAATTTACATTGATAATCATTTGTAGTCGGAAGAATTTAAATAGGGACAAAAAATACCCCAAGCCGAACCTCAAGCCGCATCATAAGGTGATGTCAGAAGTCATTGTTCACCTAGGTGCTTGTTTATTTTAATGTAATTAGAAATCATTTATATTGTCTTGTATGTCCATGATTATTTTAATCCATTATTAAAACCTCCTGATTGATGATAATCTAGTTTTTACAACAATAAATATGATTGACATATTTATGACCCGAAGGCTTAAAATAGAATTTGGGAAAACCTGTCTTTACCTGGACGAGGCAAAATTCTCTATGCAATAAACCGAAATGCACCTCCAAGGTCTATGCAAATAAGCGATTTTTTCCCTAATAGAATAATAGGAAATGGTTTTGTGCAGGAGAAAATTATGCTAATAACCGAAATATGCAATAAAGTGATATGCGATTAAGCGGAGTCGACTGTACTAACTTTCTTTTGGCCTGAGACAGGTTATAGTTCATGGTCAAGGCTAAATCTTTAATCAGGTAATATTATGTTTTCATACCTGAAGTGGTATAAAAGGGTTAGAATGAGACTGTTTGGTGGGTGATTGCTCTCCTTGATCTATAAACTGTTGTCTGTCGTCATGGGTTATCCCTGACCCTTGTGACCTGTTGCCATGAGATACTGCTGAGTGTTGATCTCTGTAAGGCTTGTTGTGTCTTTGTCTGTTGTCTTGGTGATATTGTGGTCGCTGATGTCGGTTGTAATTTCCTTGGTTAGAAATAGGACCCATATTGAAATTATGCATATTATGTCCTCCTCAAAATATGTGAAAATACAAACAAATTTGAGTTCAATAGGCAAAGTTTTAGAAATTCTATGTAGACAGTTAGTTATTTCCCTTTGCATGGGAAGTGAAAAAAAGCAGTAATGGGAAAAAAACATTAACTATAATTACCCATGCTTTCACTCTGAATGAGCATATGACATCATCAATACATCACAGTAAAACTTCATGTGACATCACCAATACATCACAGCAAAACTTTTTATGACATCACCAATACATTACAGTAAACCTCTATATGACATCACCAATACATTTTAGTAAACCTTTATATGAAATTTAAGCACCTATATGTTTGATATCACTTATGTCTCAACCAATAGAAATATGTAAGACTTTCTATAACACATGATGTGAGTCTGTGCTAAAAGTTCAAACAACCAAATACTAGCTGCATAGGTCATTTCTAAAATATGTCACTTCAAACAGGAAGATTTTGAGCCATTCATGTTTTGACAGAGGATCTACATATGTAAGATGGCACTGATTCTCACTCTGTCTCTATAAAGAATATTGAAACTAACAACATTCATCTATCTTATTCCTCACAATAAATAATCATAATAAGATATATACCTGGATAAAACATCAATCTGTTTATATAAATAATCAGGATGAGAAACAACTTTTAACTTTCCACTGTCAAGGTCATAGGTTGACACACATTCTCGACTTAAAGTGACAACTATCCAACATAACATGAGCTCACTTTATTGTCAATTTTATCATTTTTTCCCTTTTTTCTTACTGAATGATATTTCCTGTTTCAGGCTTCTGCCTTGATATTAGAAAAACATTAACAACTACCGAAAACAATTAATGTCAAATTGATTATGACATCACAGATAACGATAATAAAGTCACTTTGTAATGCCTCAACAGAATATCACATCTTGTCCTATCAGACACACTGTCATGACTTCAAAACTGCCCTTTTTATAACAGAAGAAACCACTGACATTATACTATCACAGCTCAGAGAGAAGATTAAATTGGTCATATCCTGGTCAGAGACTCATGAGTCAATACCAAGTCAGGCATTGAATCTAATCATCATTGCTGCAGTTATGACATCCAGTGGTTTAATCATGTGGTCTGGATATGACATCCAGTGGTGTAGTCATGTGGTCTGGATATGACATCCAGTGGTTTAACCATGTGGTCTGGATATGACATCCAGTGGTCTAACCATGTGGTCTGGAAAGTCACTCACCTTAATTTTCCATACCCTGGAAAGCTACCAGTTTTACCATCTATGCCATACTATACAGACTTTTCAACTTTTTAAAGGCTGTAAATTTTTTGACAGCCCTTTAAGCTGTCAAAATTCACCATTTAAAGTTGAAAGAACCAAAACAAGATGTGATACTTGGTTCATTTTAATCTTGTATTGTCATAAACAAATCTAAATTTCACCTAGTTTTAGTGTAAATGTTTGAGTGTAAAGGAACAGTTCCCCTTTTACATAGAATGTCAAAAAATGACCAACTTAGTCACATTCACTATACAATGAGTAATTGTACTTAATTATGCGGAAATATATGTGTGCACTTATTTTCACAGAGATAATATTTTTTCCTTAAAAAATAATGGCAGAAATTCTCTTTCCAATGTACTTATTTTCACTGATAATGTATGATTGCAAAATTTATGAAAATAAGTATCTCACGAAAAATAAGTACAATTTCAGTTATGATTTGACCTCAAATTTGGCACCACACAAACACTAGTATCATTAAACCCACCTTGAGGCTGTACAGGTCTGAATGCTGAGGGGAATGACTGGGAATTAGCTGAATGACTATGTGGTCTCACATGGGGAGGGGGCCTCATCCATGGAAGTGGGGGTATCATTCCTGGTTGCATCATCATCAGTGGATGACAAGCTGTAGACGGATGGTACGGTGCAGACTTAAATAAAGAGACAGAATTATTGTATTATAATCATAGTTTTCTTTCTTATTGAATAATGAAACTCTTTTCAGCACAGATGAGGGACAATGAGGATTTCTAACATCCCATCCCAATTTTTACATTTCTTTCTCTGGACTTACCAGTTGATATGCAGCAGTACTGGCAGCACTTCCAGTAGCAGCTTCTCAAGACTTTGTTTGACTACCCGCCTTGCCCCCTTCCCATTCTTTTTAACCCTTTCTCTCAACTTATGAAGTAAACTGATACTAACATCAGTAGCTCTTGGGCCTCTGAACTTACCAGTTGATGTAAAGCAGTACTGGCAGCACTTTCTGCAGCAGCCTCTTGAGTTTGTGTTTGAGCTCCTCTAAATCTCTGATTGTTATTAAGGGTGATGAAACATATACAACATGCTCCCTAAAATTAGATAGACAGTTATGTAAAGTCACAAAATATACAGTTTACAAAAATAAAACACCCTGGAGACATCTACCTGTACTTTTGTGGGTTTCAATTTTAGCTGTTTGTTGACACTTGATACTCTTATTGGTTCCAAGGAAGTACCTTAGTTTTAGGTGGTAGTCTTTTATATTTCATTAGAAATTTGAATATGTAGATTAACTAGACTATTACAAGCACAGTAATCAGTGGCCAAAGAACAATGAACCTCTTAAAACACCTGTAAAGGTGTGGTGGGTGAACTGAAATTTAGAACTACCAAACCTATTGACGCCTAATTAACCCAAACACTGAACAGAACACACCTATCCCTATAGGTACAACAATAAAGAATTCAGGCCATTCAAAGTCAATTTCTGCATTCTTAGGCCAATGTTCATGAACATAAACCAGAGAGAGGCAACTAACTTTTCAAATCCAAACATTTTTTTCAGTCAGCCTGAAAATAATAAATGATTTTAGCTGCCCTTAGATCAGAACTTCTTTTCCAATAATTTCATTTTAGTATGACCCAATAGGCTTCACTGTAAACTTAATCATGAATTGAGATGTATCATTTACTTTGAACTTATTTTTTCGTAAAATAGGGAGCCAAATATGGCCCTTATCATACCTTCTCCTTTCAGCAATTCTGTTCACTCATGCCTTATTACTGCTGACTCATACATTTTGTAAAAATAATTATTTCTTTTGGTTACTGGTTTAAATATTGCTGTAAAGAACAAATATGTGTTAGGATTATCCTTTTTAATGCAAAGTGTTTAATGATTATTATTTGTCCTACCTGTTTACTGAATTCATATCTAGGTTCTCCTAAATTCATTGATTTACAGAAATGCATTAACTGCATCACTGGGTTCCTGAAAGTAAGAAAAGGAAATTTTTCATTTATGGACTGATTACAAAGCCCACTCAGCACCACCAAATTCATTAAATTAAATTTTCCAGCACATTTAAAATCAAAATTAAATGTACACATGAGATAAGTTTCACAAATTTCCTTTGAAGAAAGTGTATGATAAAAAACACAATTCTTACAAAAAGTACAAATCTTGAGGCAGACTAAAATAATGAAATAAAAAACACACAGAGAAACTTGAAATCATCGAGATGGAATCCACCTCTGCTAGCTCTGTGGTGGCAATTAAGCTATATATGTTAATTTGAATTAATTGATAAACCCACATGCCAAATATCAAAAGCCAAAATCAAAAAGACAAAAAAGTTACAGCTGGGAAAAGAGTTTGTCACTAAAAAACAACATGAATTTGACCTTTCGGTCAAAGTTCAAAGTCATAGGCTACTATCCAAGGAATACAATAAATCATCCTTATGTGATCTACCCACATGCCAAATATCAAAACCTCACATGGAAAAACAAAAAAGTTACAGCCTGGACACAAGTTTGTCAAATAAAAACAGGAATTTAACCATGAGGTCAAAGTTCAAGGTCATAGGTCAGTATCAATGTTAAGAGACACATGGTCTTTAGATGAACTACCAACACACCAAATATCAAAAGCTCACACTGAACGACCAAAAAGTAATGGCCCAGACACGACTTTGTCTGAAAAACAGGAATTTGACCTTGAGGTCAAAGTTTCAAGGTCATATGCTAATATCAATGGTATGCGACTCATCAACTTTGGACGATCTACTCACATGCCAAATATGAAAAGCATACAATGAAAAACAAAATAGTTACAGCCCAGACACAGTTTGTAATGGACGGACGGACAGAAGGACACAATTACTATAAGGTGACCACTACTTTTAGTGGTGGGGCCCTAATTACTGAGTTCCATTAACACAGTTCATACAATAAACAATACCTTGGTGGACCAGGGTTCTGTTTATTCTGGAAACTTCCTGACTTAGGTCGTCCTTGGTTACTATGGCTACCATGTTGTTGTTTTTTGTGTTGTGTTGATTGTGACGGATCTGAACTGGACTTGACAGGGGGTTTCTGACCTTGAGGTGGGTGAAAGTTGTCTAAGCTAGCAGACTGTACAGGTGGGTTTGCTGAAGAAGTTTGTTTGGCACCTGTTAAAATGGAGTTTGAAAATAATATTGAAACTTTCAAAAATGTAACCCACACATTACCATGTCAAATTAGGTTTAATAAGACAAGTGGTATCCTATTGTATCTGTATCTATTCTATAGAATCACATTGCCTTTATCACTCAATAAAATGACCTTGTATCAAAACTTTAAATTCCACATGAATTCTGCTATATTAGTATTTACTATTTTATATTTAGGTAATATACTGGTGCTTTCCATTAATTTTTTTATCAGCTAAGCATTTGTAAGTGGTTTCACAACACAGCATTGTACTAAGTAATTCAATATGAGAAAGGCGCCCCTTATCCTTAAATGGAAGCAAAGGATTGTTTTTAAAGTGTTGGTGTGTCGATATTGAAAAAAGCAGTTGTCCTATGTTTGTACTGCGACTAAGGAGATTTCTAGTTGTACAATAGGTCATCAAAAATTCAAATTTTTTTTTCAGCAGCATTGGTATACCAAAGTTGACAACTCTACTGTGTTTGCCAGCTTTGCTGTAATAAAATCCTTACCTTCAAATAATTCTTGTACAGACAGTTGTCTCCCATATGAAGGGTTCTCCTTTGCCTGTGGTGTTTCTTCCTTCTTGTCTGAATTGATCATGAGAATCTGTTTCAACTTTGCTGTGCTTTCCTACAAAAATTATATAAGTTTACCTTTTAATTACATGTAGTGAAACAAGCACTATAGAGTTTAAGATATTTTCTATTTTCAAGGTGAAATTATGCCATGAAAATAAGCTTTCTCACAGCAGAAGTTACAATAATTATGTTCCCAGGGCAAAATTTTACCATTCATTGGTAACAATAAGGTGGAATCCTGTATACCTACATTGTTTGAGTTTTATTTAGTACTTCCTCATTCCCCCTTTTCATCCATATATCAGTACATGTACCTCATATAACTAACTCTATATCCTTCTGAGGAAGAGAAAACCATTTTACCCTCAGACAACTATCTTTTTACTGGATATTTGTTCCTGCCAGAACAGACATTTGCAGGACTGAACCATGATTTATCCAACTAAACAACAATACAAAGGCTACTTTCCTAAGTTGAGGTCATATACATTAAGTCCAGAAAAAAAATATGTCTGTTTAAGGTTACATTAGATTGAAATAGAGGCTCTAGAGAGCCTAAATCGCTCACCTGGTCAAAAATAGTCCTTAGAGCTTTCTAAAGCTGGACTCTTGACCTTACTGTACTATTGTCACAAGAATCATTTAATCAATACAGAGCATCTTAGTTATCCACCCAGTTTTCATATCATAAAATAAATCTTTAATTGTCATCTTTTCTCTTCAAGGGCAATAACTCCAACATTGAGCAACAGATCTTTATGAAAATTTCAGCACAGGTTGGTCTTACCATGATGATCAATTTTCTCCCAAGAATTAGGCCAAACACTTCAGTTTTCAAGTTATATCAACAAGTCGTCAATTTTTATTAATGGTGGCCATGTTTTTGACAGATAAAAAATTGTTAAGGATATCCTAACAAACATTCATGCAATATTTAGTTACAATCCACTCTACAAGTTGTCTAAAAAAAATCTATTTCAGGACCCATAACTCATTCATTTGTCAATAGATCTTTCTGAAAATTTCGGCATTCATGTACATGTAGGTAATCCCATCATGCTGAACAATTTTAATCCCTGCCAGATTTTAGCTAGGCCAGGTCAGCTAAAAAGGATAGTTAAGTGGCATTCCATAAAAAAGAATACCAACAAAATGTGCTAGGGTAGCCAGAAAAAAAAATAGCATATTTTTTTCTTGGCCTTCAAAAGTGCTGGATCGACTGGAAGTCATGGCACAGATCCAAAAGTTTACATTTGGACTTCACTATACCTCTTTATTCATTTCCTGTTTCTTTGAAGAACAGACAACCACTCCATCTTCAATGTTAGCACTATCTACTTGGAGATCCTTTAGTTTATTGGACAATTCCTCAACACTGGATTGACTGGCTACAGCAAACAAACTCTGTATGTCCAATGCTGTTGTCTGTAGTTAAAATAAATACCATATTGCTTGTAAGAAATAATAAGATTTATTATATAGATAGCAGTATTTTATCGAATTTTCCCAGTGTAATAAATTTCAATGATTCACACTGTGAAATAAACTCAGTAATTTCACTCTTGGACTTTCTCCCGCCAAAACATCAAAACTTTGATATCAATCTGCCGATCACAGAATTTAAAATTCATACTTAAAATATCGATAAATTATGAAGAATATCTATATAATAAGTACCAAGAATGCTTGAGAATTTAAATGTTCTTCAGCACTCGTGATAATATTTTGGTTATTCACTCTTTTCAATCAATTATCATATTTGTGCTTTGCATTGGTAAAATACACTTGAATGTCCAAAGTTAAAGTTCCGATGTCAACTTCAATGACCTAAGTCTTTATGTCAGTCAGGCGGGTAAGGCTCTATGTCATTGTCCATAGGGTTAGTCTCTATACTGGAATAAGACCACTATAATAAAATACTGATAAGGAATTGTTGTCTATGGGTAATAAATTAACAATTGTACAAAGTTTTTGTCGCTAGACAAAATTACTAATTCAAAAACCCAATTTACCATACAGTTTTACCAAAAACATAGAAAGCAATCTATGCCTTGAGACAACAGAGTGTTGTCAAGCCACAACAAGGAGCCTGAATCGCTCACCTGATTAAATTTTGCCTTTCAAAGACAATGAATTTAACAAGAAGCTGTCCAACAATTTTGACTCGAGAAGTCTTTTGTAGCACTTATCATAAGATCTTTCAACAATTGAAAGTTTCCTTTAATCTATCATAGTTTTCAAGATATTGATTGAAAACTGTTAAAAAAAGTCACTTTTCCCCTCTCAAGGGCAATAACTCTTACAACAAGTCATCTGACAACTGTTATCCCCGAAGAATTTTGACTCGAGAAGTCTTTTGTAGCACTTATCATAAGATCTTTCAACAATTGAAAGTTTCTTTTAATCTATCATAGTTTTCAAGATATTGACTGAAAACTGTTAAAAAAAGTCACTTTTCCCCTCTCAAGGGCAATAACTCTTACAACAAGTCATCTGACAACTGTTATCCCCGAAGAATTTTGACTCGAGAAGTCTTTTGTAGCACTTATCATAAGATCTTTCAACAATTGAAAGTTTCTTTTAATCTATCATAGTTTTCAAGATATTGACTGAAAACTGTTAAAAAAAGTCACTTTTCCCCTCTCAAGGGCAATAACTCTTACAACAAGTCATCTGACAACTGTTATCCCCGAAGAATTTTGACTCGAGAAGTCTTTTGTAGCACTTATCATAAGATCTTTCAACAATTGAAAGTTTCTTTTAATCTATCATAGTTTTCAAGATATTGACTGAAAACTGTTAAAAAAAGTCACTTTTCCCCTCTCAAGGGCAATAACTCTTACAACAAGTCATCTGACAACTGTTATCCCCGAAGAATTTTGACTCGAGAAGTCTTTTGTAGCACTTATCATAAGATCTTTCAACAATTGAAAGTTTCTTTTAATCTATCATAGTTTTCAAGATATTGACTGAAAACTGTTAAAAAAAGTCACTTTTCCCCTCTCAAGGGCAATAACTCTTACAACAAGTCATCTGACAACTGTTATCCCCGAAGAATTTTGACTCGAGAAGTCTTTTGTAGCACTTATCATAAGATCTTTCAACAATTGAAAGTTTCTTTTAATCTATCATAGTTTTCAAGATATTGACTGAAAACTGTTAAAAAAAGTCACTTTTCCCCTCTCAAGGGCAATAACTCTTACAACAAGTCATCTGACAACTGTTATCCCCGAAGAATTTTGACTCGAGAAGTCTTTTGTAGCACTTATCATAAGATCTTTCAACAATTGAAAGTTTCTTTTAATCTATCATAGTTTTCAAGATATTGACTGAAAACTGTTAAAAAAAGTCACTTTTCCCCTCTCAAGGGCAATAACTCTTACAACAAGTCATCTGACAACTGTTATCCCCGAAGAATTTTGACTCGAGAAGTCTTTTGTAGCACTTATCATAAGATCTTTCAACAATTGAAAGTTTCTTTTAATCTATCATAGTTTTCAAGATATTGACTGAAAACTGTTAAAAAAAGTCACTTTTCCCCTTTCAAGGGCAATAACTCTTACAACAAGTCATCTGACAACTGTTATCCCCAAAGACTTTTGTACAATGTAGTTCTAATAATATGGATCATTTCAGCTATTGAAAGAATTTGACTAAACCTTATGGTTTTGGACATAGATGCAAAAAGCTACTGTCTGACCCCTATGCTCTATTTTTAGTAACTGTGGCCATGTTTTTTGATGGATCAAAAATCCCCACAACAGTCCTAAGCAGGATACACCAAGAAACATTTGTACCAAATTCGGTTTCAATTGATCAAATAATGTCAGAGGAGAAGAAATTTTGAAAGAAATAACATTAAAAATAGCGAAAATCATTGCAAAAGGGCAATATCTCCAACATGACTGAACAGTTTAAAACCAAAATTTGACCAGAGATAGATCTCATCATGCGAAACACTTTTACCCTATGTCAGAATTTAGCTAAACCTAACGGTTTTGGAGATATATGCAAAAATCTGCTGTCTGACCCCTATTTTTATAACAGAACATTCATACCAAGTTTGGTTTCAATTGGTCAAGCAGTGTCAGAGAAGAAGATTTTTGAAAGAAATAATAATAAAAATAGCAAAAATTGTTGAAAAAGGGCAATAATTCCAGTGATTGGGATTACTGTGTGCCATGCGCCACAGTCGCATT
This sequence comes from Perna viridis, assembly GCA_037379345.1. Classification (NCBI taxonomy): domain Eukaryota; kingdom Metazoa; phylum Mollusca; class Bivalvia; order Mytilida; family Mytilidae; genus Perna; species Perna viridis. The sequence goes on from CM074522.1 coordinate 1,139,566, forward strand.
TCCTCTTAGAATGGCGCATTGAGTGACTAATGTGTTGCGTCATGTGAGCACATTAAGTTTCCATCATTGATAGAGAAGTGTTGTCCACTACTTGTGACCGTAAAAAATGCATGAACGTGTCTTTTAACAATGTTTTTATTAGCTGCAGTCGGATGTTTTGATCGCCACGTTTTCAAGGGGATTTGAAGACTGCGGAATGAATCAGTACTTAGTTGATTTTTTAGATTATGTATTCTTGATCACTGACGCGTTTGAAAGAACAATTTACATTGTTTTAAAGAATAAAAGTTATTTGATAATATCAGAAAAGAGTGGACTGGTGGTCCAATTTGAAATTGAAAATGCCACCAGACATTTTGAAGACTGACCCAAAACAGAAGAAGTTATCTTTTTCAAAGTCTAAAAAATATTGATGGTAATTACCAGAATCAAACCTGTTGTAGAAACTAACTTGGCAGCTGGACACAGTTATTAACCTCCTATTGAAAATATTGATATTGGTGGAGACATATTATCTGGTCCTGAAGCACCCAAAAAAATCCAAAATCTGATTGCAGCCAAACAAGAAAATAAACTTTGACTGCATGATGTTTTCAGCGGGATATTTCAGGAAGGCAGAACACAAATTTTGAGGAATATTTCCTGTTAACATAATCAATTACATATGGCATTCCTTACTCAGCAACTTTGTTGAGTGGGGTATAATAAATACCTTGTTCTAGATGTAAAGTAACATATGTATAATTCTACTCAAAGTTTTACTCCCTAAAAATCTACATGTTCATTGTTCCTGTGTTATCTAACTCTTATTCTTTAAGAGAAAAAAAAAACAATAACTTGGAATCTATTCAATGAACAGTTCATTTATTTATCTTCACCTTTGGTTGGCTGACTTCAGGGTTAGCTGGGAGTTTGTCTAATGCTTGAGCTGCCTGGTTTAATGAAAATTGTTTTGTGGGAGAGACTTTCTGGAGTTCTTTCCACATATCAGCAAATTCACTACTGTTATTTTCCTGGAACATCTAGAAAAAAAACATGTTAACAGCTATCATCTTATAATTCTTCAAATAATCAAAATCGAGGTAATGCAAACAATTCAGATGAAAATTGACAAATGTTGACAACATGTAGATTTTCAAGGAACTGCAACTGAACTTTTTTGTCAGATCATGGAGATTGTAGATCAATTTTATTAGAAATTGTTAAAACAAAAAAAATATTCTTTTATCATGCAAAGTAATTCAAAACCTAATTCTATTTCAGATCTAAAAAATAATTTAATGATCTACTTACAGGTAGTTTCTCAAAATCTTTACCATATTTTATGTGGTAGTTCAGGCAAAACTTCTAAAATATTTAAGAAAAGTGTGGCCAAAGGGAAATAACTCTAATATATCTTAATACACCATAATTTAAAAAAAAAATTGTGATTGAACCATGTGCAAGATGACACTTCAGGTTGCTCACCTTAGCTGCCATAGCTCTTGGGTCCTGAGGTTTCTGAGATCGACCAGGGGAAACAATTTTAGGCGTTACAAACTGTAATGGTACATCTTTCTGACTCTCATCAAAACTCTCCTGTCTTAAGTCTAACTTCGGCCGTGCAGATTCAGTCTGATTTGATATAGAATTGTCTCTTTGTGATACATACTGCTGGTGACCTTGTCTTCCATATTTGTTGTCATGTGACTTATTTTCAGTCACATGACCATTATATACTGGATCCTGTCTTTCATTGCCATATCCTTGATAGGCTCCCATGTAACCTCCTGTAACCATATTTCTATATGTCTCATTAAAGTCATTTGATGCACTGTTACCACCTTTTCTATTTGATATGTTGCCATTGGTAACAGCATTTCTATTGTAGTTCCTAGATTGACCCACATTATTACTAGATGAGTTATCTTGAGCTGTTTTCTCCCTGTATTGTGATGCTGACTTGTTGCCATGACATTTTCTATCACCATGTGACAGGTTTATCATTGATGTTGGTGGAACTCTGTATCCTCTATTTCCTGTACACCTGTTCAATTATAATAAAGCAAAAATCTTAAACTTCTTACAGCTAAAAACTTCATGAATTCACAAAAACAATCTGATTTTTGTTTACTGTGTGGTCAAAAAAAAATATATCTGATGATCACAGATACCAGTAATCCAAAATTTCAAAGTGACCCCAATCCCCTATTCCCTGTAAACATAGGTCAAATTATAAACAGGGTCATCAAACAGGAAGTTGACTCTGCTTCAGTCTGACATAAAATCCCAAGATTCTGTCAAAATATCAAGCAGCTGTGATAAGTAGTTGCAGAAAAAATTGAAACCAAATATGGATTAACAAACAGACAGACTCCACGATCACTTTACTGTAAATGTACTATAGTTTGTGGGAAAATAATTTTCGTGGTTTTTGTGGGTAGGCCAAACCACGAAATTCAGTTCCCAATGAAAAGGAGAAATCCCATTGATGCGTATACTGAAAACCTCAAAACCACGAATTCAAGAGTCCACGATCTGGTGTTTATTCCCTAAACCACGAAAACTGGTATCCACGATTATAGTACTTTCACTTTATTCTTCTGACAACAGGGGGAGGGGTATAATTAAAGCCATTTCTCCTGTAATTGTTGTATACTTCATGATCAAATTTGACCAGTATGTAATTGTATAAAGCATTGTGTTAAAGTTTGAACAATGGCTAAGCTATCTTTTCATTTTTTTTTCTGAAAACCACAAGTTTGAGGAACAAACTAACCGACAGATTGATCATTGTTTGTTTTGAATCCAGTCCAAACTTACAAATACATGAATATATATCCTATGAACTATGAAGGGGGCATCAGTCAATTGTCCAGTACTATATATTTTATTTTGAGATCTGGCCCCAGTGCAACAAAACTTGAAACATTACTTAAGTCTGAGAAAATTCTTTACTGTTTGTGACGTCATCAAGTTGGAATACTAAGACTGGAGTTACAACAGAACTTGAGAATATTGTCAGACTTAAGTATTTTTTTAACCATTGCAGCACCAGACCAATACTCACAAAATACCTGTCCTGATTAACCAATCAATTGATGCTGTTCCTTTAGACAAGTGAAACTAAACATGTTATTCACAGGAAAAATTGCAAAGTATGTTTTTTTTTATATGTTATTAATGATATCAAATATATGGTTAAGACCAGTATGGTAAATATATGCTTTTGTGCATTTGAAAATACATGAAATAATCGTATGGTTTTGAAAAAATTATCAAAATCATGAAATCATATTGACACCATGTGTACCAACAATAAGATAGGTATTTTCTTATTTTTCATGGTGGTCCTAGATGTATGAAAAACATATGTTGAAATTTTTCCCAAATACAGGACACTAGTGGCCATACTAAACAATTATCTTTATCATTAGATTTTTAATACACTGGTTTCAATTAGACCAGATTGTGAATGTTTCATTTTTTTGTCATGTGATTATAGATTATATCCCCAAATATCAACATTGAACTGCAGATGGAATACCAAATCAATATTTCAACGATGCAACTTGCAATGTTTAGCAAAGGAAAAAATATGGATAACTAAATTTATTGCACAATGCAAACAAACCAATTTTGAAATTAAGATGTAACAATGAAATTATTATCAAAAATATGATTCATTTTAAAAGAAAGAAAAGTAATTTCTCATAAAACCAATGAAAACATTTTATGCTTTATATCATACCATGTCCTAAGTTTCCAACTCCATTTCCTGATATAGATATGCATGAATTCAATTAGGCCATATATAATTGATATTTTGGTTCTGAGGCCACTTTTCGCAAAAATAGAGAAAAGTACTTGGTTTCACTTCCAACCACATGTACATGTATAAAGTAAGAATTGTGTTCAATACATAGTTCTTAATCAGATTCAATTGATAAGGTACATGAAGGTGTATGTGTTTTACAGACAAATCTGTATTGCAACTGATATTGTTAAAGAGACACCCTTACAAGAAATGAAAGCAGGCCTAAAAACATAAAACAATTGTATTGGCCTTATAAAGTAACAATATAATAATACATGTAATGTGAAACTAATGCAAAGTTCAACAAGCAATACACAGTTGGCATAGAAATAAAATAAAAAGGGTATGCATACATTTCTAAATTCAATATAATGTAGTATGTGTGTATGGAAATTAATGCCAGTGTGACCTCTTTATCAGAAGACTTCTTGACTAAAAAAATCTTCAAATTCATTGAGAAATGAAAGACAAAGTTCAAACCAAATTCTATTATCTCCAAATTTGTCGAACAGTATAAAGAAAAAAGTTGAAACAGGAAATGTGTCATGGATACAACCCTACTCAACAGGAAAAAAAATAAAAACAAATGAAAACCATGAAAAATAGGCACACATGTACTGCTTGGTCATACCTAATATTGATTCCACCATTGAACTCCTTGTCAAATATGACCTCATACATTGTATCTATAGCTTTCTCTGCCTTGTGTACACCTACGACAGTCCCACGTAAACCAAATGGTACACTATAACCTTGTCTGACACTGACAACTCTGTCAAACAACAGGAATGATACTGAAGGATCTGGGAGAATGGTACTCTCGTTTGGTATAGGCTGAAATATATTGATAAAGTTTGATTTGATTTGTAACAATCCTTCTCATTGGTGGGTTCTATTCAGGCAACATGGGTTATTTTGTAAAAACTAATTTGTTACTATGATGTCATTAATGTCAACTGTTTTGATTTTTTTTTAACCAAGTTATGCTTGTATAACCAACTTTCAGACTCACTAAGCAAAAACTGTCCGTTGGTAGTATGTCTAACTGTGCAACATACTTTATGTGCCTGTCCAAGGCCAGGAACCTAAAATCCAGTGGTTGTCATTGTTATTTATTTATGTTTTTTTTCCATAGATAAGGTCAAATTTCATCATTTATGAATAGTTTCACTTCATTAATTTTGGGACCTTTGACAGCTTGTTTTATTGTATGGGTTTGACCCATGACCTTGTGGTGACCTCAGGAAGTTTAATTGTCTCTTGTTGGACTTTAAGTGGATGACTGTCCCATTGGAAATCAAAGCAGATATCCTATTTCTAAAGTATTGCATAACTTGGTACAAAATTAAAAACCATCCTAAAATAAACAAGTGATGGATATCGATTAATGTGAAATGTATACCAAACAAGGTTCACTGAAAATTCATGTAAATACTTTCAAAAGCTGAGGCATTGGAATTCATGTTTTTACATAATTTGAGAGTCAACAGTTTATCATAAAAAGGTATGCATCTTAAATAATTTAGACACATTTGAAATATGATAAGCACAGACAAATAAACTGAATGGGGGCAATTTAAGTTGACCTGAGTTTTGCATGATGAAAGTGTATTATATTTTTGGAATGAAACAATTTTTATGTATAACCAGGAAGTTTTATGTGACACCTGTACATACTACGACATCCATGTATTGACTGAGTAATAACAGAAATCTATAGAGCTTACCCTATACAACAAATGTGCTTTGACTTGCATTTTAACTCTCTTCTGTTTTTTCTTGTTTAGTTCCTGAAAAATCAAACCAATACAATGGTGTTTGGTCAGTACTGAATGCTAGATATGAAAAAAAACCCTGGGTTTGTTGCTAATATTTTTTGGAAAAATTATACCTAAACAGTTGGGTACGCTACCCCTAAAATCATTTCAAACCTTTCTTTGTATGATTCAAACAGCACTGACATTCAATTGAAGGATAACATTTTATTTTGTAAAAGTATAACCAATATTTATATGAGATTGTTTAAAAATACCTTATATTAATGACCATGCTGTACAATCTAAAATTATCATAAAAAAAAACTATTACTATATAGCTATCCTGGTTGGAAAAGTAGACTTAACCTTTACATGACCTTGGTAGCTCAAACTCCAAGATACCATTGAAATGTGTTCAACTTATAGCGAGTTAGAGAAATGGAAGTTTGTATATTTCCAGTTTTTTTTTCACTGCAGATTCGATTTCGACTTCATTAGAAATTGCTTACTTCCTACGAAGTTTTCTTAGTTCTTGGATATTTTTCATTAGCTTTCAGAAAGTTAATTAATTTGTGGACATTTAAAATGCTGTTTGCTTTTAATTAACTAAACTGACATTTCAATTAGAGATAGGGTCACAGCTTTTCTCACCTTTTATTGACCAAGCTAACATACTGGCTGATGAGTTCAAGTTGGTAAGGTTCTCTAAGATTCTCTAAGATTTATTACAGAACAGCCCGAGTTGGCAATTGAGTGTTCGAGAAATCCAAGGTTATTTATAATGATTATATAGGAGAACAGTTTGATACTATTACAGTACCTGAACCGATTTGTGCAACAAAAGTTGTGATCGGTCATTGATCACCAATCAGTTTCCGATCAGTCATTCATCTGTCAAACCAATCCATTAAACCTGTGATCGCATCATGTGACCACAGAGCAGTCACTGTTTTTCACAGTTTTCATAGTTTTCTTAGTCAATATTACACATATTTACATAATGCAATTGATTTAAACACCAATTTACACTTTTATTTCATATTTCTTTTTATTTTTAACAGATCATCTGTCATTTTACATAAAACTGTGATCAGATTGGTGACCAGTCATCGGTTATCAATCTGTCAGCAATCAATCAGTCAGTGGTCATCGATCCGTCAAATGTGTGCAGATCGGTTCAAGGACTGTAATTGTGTCCAAGCCATTTAAGTTGGACTGTGTAACTTACCCCAACCTTACTACATTCCCTCTCAATAGCTTGTATGATGCCTTCATCTAAAATGTCTGCTCCAACTTTCATAGTTTTAATTTTTGTACAGGGCAGAGACTTCAAATAGTCAGAAACATCACTTAGAGTGCACCTAAAACATACAAATTAAATAATGGTTTGTTTGAAACATTTAAAATTAAACTTAGGTTAATTTTAAAATGCATGATTACATGTAGCATTATTGAATAATCACCCTATTAAAGTGTATCTAGAACAATGCTTGAGTATAATGCAATTACATTGCATTTTCCAAAGCGGCCTACGTATCAAGCCATTTCAAGCCAAATATTTCTACTAAAATATTTTGAGTTGAAAGTTGATGCAAGGGACAATATGGAGTAAGGCAATGTCAATTACGTCTAGATGACTACTTTAAGTCATATTTGAACATAATTTCTTCATTTATAAACCAATGATTTGATTTGTAATCAGAAAGTAACTTTTATTACCGATTACATTACCACTGATGATGGCTGATATTAGTGATGCTGCTGTCAACAATGGGCAAGTAGCCAGTTATCAACCCTGTGTTGATATAAACTTACAACTTCTGCCATTACCTAAAGGGCAAAAATATTCCTATCACTTCCAAATATGCGATGACACAGATGTCTGCTGGATGTCACTTTCCTCAGTTCACTAATGGTAGTAAAAAGACGTGGTGCAAAACAACTTGAGTGACATTAAATTTGGGCAAAATAACTTGTTAAGTTCAAACTATTAGTTCATTATATACTTACCCATTTCCATTAAATATATCAGACTCATAGAAATTATCAGTTTTATTTTCCTGCTGTTTCAGTATGGTTTCCCAAAGTTCAGGGAATCTGAAAAAAAATTGTTGAGATTAAAGAAGAACTTTACATAGAAGAGAAAAACAAAAATAAAATCATTATAAACTAGATTAACTTGTTGTAATAGCATAATAGCAGTCATATCACAAAATTTTCCATCATTTGCATTTTGAAGGTCACATGAAGGAGAAATTAATATTCAAAAGAAATGCTAACATGGAATTGACTTTGGTGTATTAAAATAGTGATATATTAAATGTTGCCTAAGTTAGTGTTGATATGTATTCTATACCACAGTGGTTCTATTTTGCAGTCAGAATGCATGTATTCATAAGTAATGTGTATAAACAATGACTCTATAAGACTTTTGTTGTGATGCCATAAATATTACAGTGTTGAATTTGCCAGGATGTTGCCTGATTAGAATCAAAAACATTGCTTTTCTGGCTTAAATAGTGTGTTTCTTTTTGAATTTTCTCTTGCAGTTTCAAGACAATAACAGTACACTGATTTGACAAAACCATTGATATACAAATCTGGCACAGACAGATGCAAATCTAGAGCATAGCCTCACATCATTTTCCAGCAAATCTACGCCTCATCTGTATATCATTTTTATAAAAAAAAGAAAGGTATTTCATATTGCTGACATTATCCACAGTGTCATTTCCACCAGTAAGTTATCAAACAAGATTTCTTGAAACCATGTTAATCATAATTTTTCACAAATAATATTAAATTTTCTCAATGAAGCACCACACTAAGCCAACCACTCCATGTTTTATCATATGTGAAGGTTGTTGTCTATTTACTTTCTGAGGTAACCATCAATAGTATTCATGGCTTTCTCTGAATATGTCCATCCATTGTCCCCCATCTTAGTGTAACCAGGAACCTGCTCATTTCTCTTCGTGAATTTCAGATTCAGTCCAATGTTAACAGAGCCTTCAGAATTATCTGGTGACCCTTTCTTGATAAAAATTGAACCAGTTATCCTGGATAGGAAGTGAGAACTGATTCCCAGTCTCTGTGCTAAAGTGTATCCTGGGAAATACTTCTGCTGGAAATACTACAATATTGAAACAGAATGGATAAGTTGCATTTGATTTCATATTTTGGGAAATAAAAGTATACATTTTTCATAGATGACAAATCAGAGTTTAAATTATTAATGACATTAATGTAATAGTACCATGTGACAACTTATATACACAGAAGTTATACAGGTAATTTTTGTCTCATCCTTATTGAATACGCTTCTTCTATATATTTCAGGGAATCTGGATCGGAAACTTTATGACACCTCTACCATAGACAGTGTCTGAATTTTACACGACAGGTACTTAAACAGTTGCAATATAATGTATCATGTATCAGGGGTGGCTTTTGAATTAAAGGCATTCAACATACCAGTCCTGTATCAAACTGTGTATATCAAGTCTTATGTTACCTCTGGTCGAGATTCAATCATCTGGAAGTTTGGCTCATCAATGATGGTGACACTGATTCTAACTCTAGGACTCTCTGATTCGTCAACTGTCAAAACCTCACCCTGGCAACCATAGTGTGGGGAGCCAATCATAAACACTGGTTGTTTAGCAGGGAACAGTTCACTCAAGGTAGAGAACTCTTGATATGTTGGGTCATGTACAGATATATCCTGAAAAAATGTATTTAATGAATGAATTGATATTAGATAGTTGCCACCTTTAATATTCCAGAAGGTAGAGATCTATATATATATACCCTAAATCAGGAATGGTTATGACTAGATTGTCTACTATGGTATGATCTGTCATAGGTAAGACTTATTTCTATTTTCCATGGTGACACCATTTTTTGTACAACAAAATACATGTTTGTTGCCTATGACAAGTTTCCTTATCTTTTTTAGTATATTTCATTCAGATACAAATTTTTAAAAACACAATTGTTTTAAATAAACTATAAAAAATAACTATGTTCATCATAAAATCCCTAAAATTTGAAGCCTAGATTGAGAAATTCCCAAAACATGGCAAGTCACTGTGACTATAACATATTAGAAAGAATGGAATATTAAAGAAACAAGTAATTGTCCAAATGTCGTGAAAATGCTTGTTTCTGGTCCCCTTTTTTGGCCCCCAATTACCAAACGGTTCAAGTCACAACCTCAAAATCTTCCTTTTGTGGTATAGTGTAATATCATAAAGATCTATATACTTATAATCAAGTTATTGGACAGAATTGAAGTGTCTACAGATGAAGACGACAACACAATACCTTCATATGACCTCATTTTTATAATTACCTGAACTCAATTCTCACAGCAATGATAAAAAGTATCACTGATATGATATCTATGCACTTACCTTAACAGTAGCTTGTAAAACAAATGAAACAGGCAGAGTGTCAAACTGTTTCTCTAATATCACTCTCCCATGGGACCCACACTCATACCTAAAATAAATATCATCATAGTATCATTATACTGAACAACTGTTGAGAAAATAGAGCAAAACTAGTTAAAAAAACTGTCTGCAATGTTCAATAACTTGATACCCCCACTCCCCCATTTGGTAACAAGCATCTTTTGACCTTCACATTGATTTGGATCAAAATCTAAAATAAGTAGTTGCCAATGGGAATATGTAGTAGTTTCATTTAATTCCCTTCAGTGATGTAAAAGGAGTAACAGAAGGAAAAAATGGCAGACATCCCTATCACAGGTACAGTAATACATTTATGAATCTATTTCTCATCAAAAACAATGAACTAGCTACACACTAGTGCTGTTTATACAACTCTGTTGCAATTGCAGTATCAGGGAGGTAAGTCAAATTATTCTTGTTTTAATCAGACCTGAATTGAGAGGACATCAAACAAAACAAAAAAAATCAATATACTTATATTAAACAGTTAATAGAAAAGAAACTGAAAAATCTGTAATTCAAATCTGCCAATCCATAGTATCATAATTCTATGTGATGAAAGAAATTGGATGATTTTTTTCTCAGGTATATTGAAAGTTTCTAGGTAAATAAACTAACATACTTAGTGTACCACTCAACATAGCAACATGTTGTCCTAATGTATAACCAACAAAAACTACATGTACAAGTATAGATATCAGCACAGGAACATGTCATAGTATATAACCAACACACACTAAATGTACAAGTATAGAAATCAGCACAGGAACATGTTGTCATAGCATATAACCAACACAAACTAAATGTACAAGTATGGAAATAAGCACAAGAATGTGTACTTACTTTTTCCCTGTCATAGGAAGAGCTTTGACCAGGAAGAATGTTGGACCAACATCAACCCCAAGTCTGTCATGGTATCTGTAACATCATAATACAACCACATTTCAATAACAGAATGATAAGTTCTTATGCAAGTGAACATTAAAGAATGGGAGAAACTCAAATCTCTTCTCTGAGTGAAGCATAGTGGAATGATTGAAAAGACCAAGAAATTCTCTAACGTGTGAAAGATAACCCAATCTTCGATCTGCATTGAGTATAAGTACCTGTTTTTCCATGAAAACATATATATTTTATTTGCTTCTCCTAAAGAGTGCCGCCATTTCTGGAAACATAGTATATAGTAATGTAAATTTTATCATGCCTTTGTTTTGAATATGTCTATGATACTGCAACATTTTCATTGGTTCAGAGAATGACCTAAGCATGCGCACATGACCTCGTCTTCTTGGGTCATCTCAACTTGCAAAGGGCCATTTCCAGGAAAAATACTGCATGTGCCAACTTGACAGCTTTCTTTTTAATGTTAACGGCAGTTTCATTTTTCATCTCCATTTACACTCTCATTTAAGCTTTCTTTTTAATGTTAATGGCAGTTTCATTTTTCATCTCCATTTTACACTCTCATTTAAGCATAACTATTTCGTGGTTTGAGAAAAATTATGAAAGAGTAATCAAGGGAACCAAGGAGTTTCCACTAGCTATGACAATGATATTTCCTTGCTCTTATGAAGAGGCAGATGGGCTAATTCAAACACTGAAAGCTCACTTGCATCCCATCATATTGTGCCGAACTGAGATAAGCAGAGAGCACTACTAAAATTTCTGGGCTTAACATGACAGTTATGTTATAATCATTTGATAGAAAATCAATTTTACATACTTGACAGTTATACTATCAACTTCTCTGTGGAACAGACTTCGTTCATCCTCTTTTAACATGTTCCTTACAAACTGAGGACCTTTGACCTTTTTATTGTCTGTGTTAAAAGCTGTAGATACACATCTGAAAGGGAAAAGAAATGTTTTATAAATTTTAGTGTTGACAATAAAATATATATTTTCCCCATTACTGAAGCATATAAACAAATTTCTTCAATCAAGTTAGAAATTAAATTCACAATCTTTGAAATTTAAAAAATGATTTTTTTATATACAAGTTACACTGAAAGAAGCTTATGAAAAGTGAATCATGCATGTCTCAATCCATAAAATTGTTTAATTGGAAATTCTTCAGTGGGCCTGAAAAAATATATCAGGTTATATAGCAGATCCAAGGACATGAACATAGGAAGACTTGTTTTTATGATGTAAAAAATGAACATTAACCATTTTTTTAAGATTACCTCATGATGAATCACCCCTCCCTGGTATTTAAACAGACCCATACTAAAGAACCTGAAAATTGTATTTACATCATAAACGAGTTTTAAGCAAAATTTCGGTAAATAAGAAATGTTTAGAAAGCAGTTTTACCAGCAGATGTCACTCTAAACCTGATGTTATAGCTCACACAGGTAGATATGCTACCACAATCAGTTACATTGCTATAACTCCAAGACAACCAGTCATCAGCATAATTCCTATATGCCAATTACAACCAATCAAGAAGTCATGTGACTCTCGACCAATAGAAATGTGCCAGATCACCGGACCTGTCAGACAACAAAAATCTGTTTGGTCAGACAAGTTATACAAGATGTCTGACCCAATGTTCAAATATGACACCAGTTTTCTTTGCACAAATTGGAAAGGTCCCAAAGTTTTAGTTCTAGTCAGACAAAGCTTTTTTGATGTCTGATCGAATGTCCTGTTGGTCAAATGGAAATTTCTATGGGTCTGGACACTGGGAGGGATTGAAACCACTAGATACCCGACTGACTTACTTTGATTCATCATCAAACACAGCGACAACTTTCGCCTGGTACAGATGTGGCCAACCAACATACACAATCTGATCTATATATTCTTTGGCTATATCAGTTAATTCCTAGAAAACAGTTATCAAAATATTGATCATTATATCTATATATATTCATACATCCAATGAGCATTGGTACAGAGAAAAACACTGAAATACTGACCTTGATTTAGTAGACAGTTACAAAAACAAGTAAATGACAGCTTTAAAATTAGACAACAGTAATTGAGGTAAAATTAAAATCATATATAATTTAAATTGAGCAGCACTATTTCTATTGTCCTTAGTTTGAAATATAAATAATACTTGAATTCTTAATCTTTATATAAAAAAATGCTGACTTGGCAGACTTTGAAATAAATCATTCTATTTGCAAAATTCATAGTTGGTCTGAGTATTGTATATCACAAGGAAAGATGCCACTCATAAAAATCACACGAATGTCAGATATGCAAAACGATATCCTTTCAATAAATTGTGTTCTAAAATCAAGGCATGGGAAAAGCAGCATGAAAAATAAGTGAACGTGCAATGATAAAAGCCACCACAGCACAGCACATACATGTATGTAGCCCTTTTCAATAACTTTACCTCAAAGAGTGAAACCTGTACACAATACTCTAAACTTTTCAATATTATGGATTCCGTCAAGTGAACATATTTGTGGATATAAATTTTTGCAGTTTCAAAAAAATGATATTAGCATTATATAGTTAAAAATAAATTTTGCAGGCACTTGTATTCATTGTTTTCTGTACACCAAGTGTGGATGAGGTATTCTTATCATTCTTAAACCACCATTATATAGTTTTGAGAATGAAGTACCATTGGTCCCCCTTTTTAACCAATTGTAGTGGTCATTAGAAAAAGAAGGAGGATTGTAAATGTTTTAATGGTGTACTAATTTTTACAATTGTCACAATGGTCAAATAAGCCCCAAAATTACAATTATTTTACTGTAATAAAAACTAGCCTTATGTACAGGTTTAACTGTTTACAATACATGTACCAAATTACCACATTTCTTACATCAGTGGAGGGAGCATTAAAGTTAATGATAAAATATGATACAAAACAAATGCAATGAATCTCAGGGAAAGTTTCTCTAGGAATAAATATCTTAACTGCAGAAATATATTGTATAGAAGATAATTTTCTCAGGGTTCTAATTTTGGCATCTTTTAGGGGTCTGTCTCAAAATAAATTCCACAAAATATTAACTCTGTGCTTCTGTGCTTTCAAATGCCTTTTTGCCTCAAAACTTACAAATTTTCAACATGCCACAACGATGAATAGAGTAAATTTATTAATTTCACAGTGTAGAAACTGTGGTGTGGCAATTAGTCATTTGACAAGGCTTAAAATCTATAAAGCAAGTATTTTAATTCCTAGAGAAACTGAAAGACATTGAAAATGAATAAGACATTACAATCATTATTCACAAATCCATCAAAAAGCCTTCATGAAAAAACTAATTTTAAAGTTTTTCAATACAGAGTTACAAAAACCAGCTAAAAATTCTTGTACATGTAGTACAATACCTCAATATCTAAAATAATCCTATTTGTTATAAAGGTGTCAGCTGTCAAATGGAAAAAGATTTGTGATGGTGGGAAATGACTCGGACATAGGCAAACCTTTAGATAGATCCTACGGATGGATTTGTTTTCACCAAATAGCAGTTCTCCTCATGCTAAAATCTAATACAGTATTATTCATAATGTCAAATTTAATTGGATAATATTGTTCATATCAGGGTATCAATTAAATCCCTGATAGATTTCCTAAAATTTTACATATGCCAAGATGCTATTTTTTTTTTTACAATTTTAACTGCCATTTTCACAGGTTTATTTATAACATATAATAAAATTGAGAATGTATTATATTTCAAAATTTGTCTTCATCAATTTTAATTTGACTGTCACAAATATGGTTTCTACTGGCTAAGCTGGAAGGATCAGCAAAAAACAAAACTTGCAACCATCAAATCCACAACTGATGCTTCCATTTCATCAAATAATATTAAACTGAGAAAGTCATGGCATTTACCAATGAAAAATGTTTTTTCCAAAACTTAAAAATGAATTAAAATGAATTTTTATCCTCTATAGATATAGGTAGTCCCATTCTTTAAGACGTAAAATTCCCTGCTATAAGGTGCAACGACAATGAGACAACACTAATGAGATGATGAAGATGACTTGCCCGTTGTCTTACACGATCTTCGTCCGACCCAAGAATTTGTAAAATCATGTTTTCATTTTTACTGTTCATCTGGAACACTTTCACATTGGCTTTCTTTAGATAGGCCTGACAAAAACAAAACATATAAATATATAATGTCACATCAATGATAGACATCTTCAAGGGATCAATGGTTGAAGTTTCTGGATTCCTCTGGCCTTGGTTGTCACACATGAAAATAAACTTATCACAATATTACATAAATGTATTCATGTTCATGCAAAAGTTATATTCCTTTACTTTGCAGTAGGTTATTCTTTTAAAACATTTTTGTCCTGAGTAAATTGTTGTCCTTTTGTTTAATTGCATTTTAGCTGACAGAGTGCCCAATATCGTATGGTCTATTTAACTTCTCTATATTACTACATGTTTTTGACATTCCAATATGATCTAACTTTCTAATGAAGTGAAACAGATTACTGAATGAACTTGTTAAGATAGTTTTCCCTCTTTTACTTCCTTACATAAGGAAGAAATTTAACTACCCTTCACCCTGTTTTTTAGTGTAGCCCCAGTTAGTCATTACTTTTGTGTCTACGTGGCTGTTATTTTGGTTAAATGTTCTGTGTTGTGTCTCTCTATTTTATTAGTCTCATACCTGGTTTGTATTTTTTTTTATTAAGAGGCTGTCCATGAGAAACCATGCAAAACTGTTCAAAAGTGATATTGGCTATTGCGTAAAAACCGTCTGAAAGTGATATGGGCAATTATGTATGAACTTTAGTGTATCTGTTAGGACCCTATGAGAAACTTGTAATTTCAAATAATTTTTTACGAAAAATTGTAGTGGAGATATGGCCGCCATTTTTTTTTAAGAAAATGCCCTTGAAACATTTTAATTCTGGTTTCCCTGACAATACATGTACTTACAGTGTGTGGTATATGTTTCAGAGTAGGGAACCCAGGATAATATACATCCAATCTAACACCTGGTAATAAACCTTTCTTTAACTGGCCATCTGGTACATAAAAATCTTCCAGCAGAAATTCTGTAATGCTAGGGAAACATTGCATGTCTTAGTAATTAAATGACAAACCATTGTAAGCTGTCACTAAATGACTTCAAACATAATACTCTGAACAGGGTTAAAGGGAAATAACTAAGAACATGGTTAAAGAGAATGAACATGGTAAAACAGAAGTAACTCACAACAGGGTTGAAATACAAAAAAATACCAGTTTTATATATTGTAAATTTCGATATACTCTTCACTTCCTGTTTATCAATAGTAACTATTAATGAAAGGATAAATGTGTTAAATGGAACACATTGTATGCTTCTGGACACATGACTGCAAAAACTAAATTTCCTAAATTCAAATTTATCACTAAATATCTTTCAAGGCCAAAAAGGAGTCCCCAAAATCTTCAGTTGATATGAATACTAGATATCAATACTATTTGCTGAAATAGTTGAATATTATTGAGCTGAATAACTGCAAAAAACTTATTTACTAGTTATTAAAGAGGTATTGAATGATGTATAAGGAATTACATTTGGACTAAAATTTGTGTGTAGTGTTCAGAATATATTGAGAAGTTCCAGTGATAGACCGGTAAAATAAGGTACTTTGATCCTATTTTGATCCTAAAGGGTCCTAAAGGATAAAAACCTCAAACAAGAGGCTCCCAGATGCCCAGAATTGTTCACCTGGTTAAAGTAACGATGGACATATTTTTGAACAGATAAAAAATCCAAACGGTTATTTTGTATAGGATACTCTAAGGAACAACCATCTTAAGTTTCATGCAAATCCATTCAGAAGTTTCAGAGGAAAAAATGTTTTAAGAAATTGTTAACGATGACAGACAATGATGGATGCCAAGTTATGGCAATAACTCACATGGCCTACGACCAGGTGAGCTAAAAACCATTATTAAACAAGAGTGTGAAGCTCAAGAATTGCATTAGAACTTACCAAGAATAGTTGAAGCCTATATCAGGGAAAATAGCCGGCATGTGGGATCTGTATGGTCCATGGTTTTCAACTGTGTACATATACATTAAACATGGACCATGTTTGTTTCTAGCTTTTTCTTGGTCTGTCAGTCTGTTCTCCACATCTCCCATAGCTGTCAGAAGTCTGTCCTATTATGTACAATAATATTATTCATTATAATAACAAAGTCAAAAAGTATTGTTTATCCCTCAGTTTTATCTGAAGTCAACTAAACAAAACTTTACAAAACACAGTAGAATTAACATACCTTAAGTCCAGTCTAAGACCTTCAATAGGAGCAAGACTTCTATTGTTTCTAAGGTTAACTAAAGAAAACTTTGAAAAACAAGGATACTGTAGATATATAAACAATAACATAATTAATTAATGTAAGGTCTTCAATGGCAGAAAGACTTCTAGTTTCTCAGGTAAACTAAATAAAAGTTTTTTCAAAACATTTTCAATACACCCTTGCCTAATTTTTAAGCCGGCATGGTTTGACATATCCACATCTTGTGATCTTGATTTTAACTAAAGTTGTAAAGCTTATATGGTCTGAAAATTCATGAAAAATATTAAGAGTATATTTCTCAAGACAGAAATGTAACAACTGGTTTCCTCTCCAAACACTATCAATGTATGTTTACCTCTTCTATGAAGGGTATCAGTACAACAGCTTCCCATTCTTGTTGTTTATCATTCAGGTCTGTTTGAAAGTTGACCGGATAAAAATCAATGATCGGTGAAGTGTCATTTAACATCAAAGGCTGGAAGAAGATAAGAGATAAGTAAATAAATAACATTATGAAATATTGTATTATATAAATATACAACATGTACATGTAGTCTGAACAATTAAAAGGTTATGACAAAAAGCAATACTGGAGTTACAAAAGAGAGAAAATTAAGTCAGTTTATATATTGCCAATAACCCTGAAACTGTGAATCATTTTTTTTCTCTTTTAATTTCTGTAAAACTGCATATTATTGCAAAAAAGCTAATGATTGTAATACTTAAAGACCCATTCTAAATGTTTATATTGGATCTTATTAAGAAACGTAAAAATTAAAATTGCAGTTAACATGTTTACATGATTTTCTAAAGAACCACAAGATGCAAACAAGTAATATAGGCAATAAATCTGAACTTACAGAATTATAACTTCAATATACATTGTAAGTTAAATATTAACTTAAGTAGGTTGTAGCCTAAAAATACTCCTAAGTTCACAGGGTATCATTCCCAATAAACTCAGAGAATCAGAAAATCATAACAATAAGCACAACTACATATTATGACCTAACTACATACAAAGTTACATGAAATTTGGTGCAGTAGTTTCCAAGGAGCTGTACTTAAAATGTTGGGGGGGGAGCATAATTAATTCTAGACTAGAAATCCAATAATCAAGATTATTCATAACATTTTCATAATTTATACCTGATAAGCCTCAGGTAGGAGATCTTTACTGAGTGCAGGTAGGACAGCCATCAACTGTTGGAAGGGTAAGAATGGTGTACCCAATTCAAATCTGATGTCAAGATGGCTGAAGTTGGTAATATCACTGATGTATGGTGCATAGTGGTGGGGATAAAACCTGGAATTCACAAGTCACAGTTAACTCAAAACTCGTCAAAGCCATTTTAACAAAATTGCTATGTTAATATCAATAGGTCTGTCTGAGATATAATGTTAAAAAATTGAGTATATCTAGAAATGTACAAACTGAGCCTTAAAAAAATAACAAAACTGTCAAATCTGTTTAAATCACTGTCTCCAGTTTTCCAGTTCTATCTATAGTCCCTAGCTTTTCAACTTTGGTTACTCAAAACTCCTTTTTGAGTCAAATTGCTTTATAAAACTAATGAACTAAGAAATATAACAGAAAAAAACACACAGAATTTTGAAAATATAATGCTCTTTAGAATTTCTTTTTGTGAATAAAATTGACATGAACATGTATTGTGGAGACACTTGTTCATGTACAATAACTACACAATGTATCATTTTCCCTGTATCACATACTTTAAATCAGTAACAGTACATACCAACTCCATGATGGCACTCCCTCATAGTAATACAACAGAATCCACTGTATTGCTCTGACATAACCCTCAGCCTGGTCTCGTAGTACTTCTCTGAGAAAAAAATAAAACAAAAAGTTTATTTTTTACATCATCTTTCCATATTTTGCAAGGAGTTAATAACTTATTATAATGGTGATAATATCTGTTTAACATTTTTTTTAAACTGACTTATTATAGGATAATTCATTGGAAATATGATCACAAGTGCCAGAGATTTAATGAGTCTGCAGAATGCATCTTTGCACAAGATAAATTTTTAAGCTCTTTGACAAGAGTAAATACATATTTGGGTTGTTCATGATAACCAAATGATTTTCGTATTCATCATAGATTTTCTCAACAATCTTCTGATTGACAGAAAAATTATGATTTTGATACATTAGCTCCCTGCCCTTTTCTTCCCATCAAATGACTTTCAATGTGAACACCATGCAGGTGGTAATAATGTGAAAATCTGTGCTTAGTATAACTTACGGAGTGACGTTTTCAAATTCCAATTTGGTTTGGTAGTAGTTTCTCTTATGTTGTCTGAATTCTTCATCAAATGTATCATAATCATCACTTTCTTCATCTGATGGACTTGTCTGTTCTTCTAAAAACAATAAGTTGTTTGTCAATACATATGTAGAAAGGATGCCAAAGTTAATTTTTTTTAATTACACAGAAAAATAAGTCGCCGATATTGTGCTGTTGGTAAAATCATCATTGTTGTGGTTAATTGTAATAAACTTACCACTAGATTCAGGTCCTGCACCAAACAAAATCTCATCTCCAATCTCATCATCATTTTCCCCAAAGGCTTTAAATCTGTTACTGTGATTTACAAGCTGTTAAAACATGAACAAAATACATTAAAATTAGACATTTGTCAAAAGTTTAAGTAGCTTCAACATTTTAAAAAATTAAGAAGTTGAATAAAAAAATCAAACATTTAGAAAACTTTCATTTTTATTCTCCTACTAATATATTATCAGAACATACATGTATATCCTGTACATTATTTAAAAAAAGTTGACATATTGGATAAAAAAATTGCTACAACACTATTCAGAAGGCTTAAGTATCAAACAACATAAAATTACTGAATTTTTGTGGTACAATAAAAACTGAACAAAACAAAACATGAAATGTAATTTACAATATATGTTTTATAACAGCTTGTCGTTTGTTGTTGATGAAGACTACAGGTAATAACAACAATGCTAATCATTTCCTCTTTGATGTCAAATACTGAATCATTACGTTTTGTATAACTATAAAGTTAATATAAAAATTCTAACATTTCTTATCATATTCAATATCTTTACAACATAAGTAAAGTATTACCTTTCTAGGTTTAGGTGGTGGTTCAGCATTATTACCTCCCTTTTTACCTTCCAACCATTTAAAATCTGCATACATATCTTCAAATTTCTCTAGATCAAACTGCAACAAGATGGTATTCAAATTAACAACATCAATTCATATTGTACACAGTCAGTAGTTCGTCTTTGTAATATTCTGTTTCTAACATCATTTTGTGGTCAACGATTATAAACAAAAATCAAATCCACATCAATGTGTTTTTGTTGTTGTTATCATTAAAGATTGTCTTCAAACCACAAAGCAGTAAAATCAGTAATGTATAAATTGTCTGACAACAAAATTCCAAATAAACTCTACAGGCTTTTTTTCACAAAAATGTAAACAACATTCTGATATCACATGTGCCAAAATACATGTATACTATCTATGGCTTTTACCCTATCATGTAGTATTAAGCTTATTTTACCTTTTTCAATTCTTCTAAATACTTTTCAAATCTGACTAGATTGAGATGACCACCTTCATTGAGATAACCTATAAATAGAAAACATGGCTAATATAAGAGATATGGTCAAAGAGAGATAACTCTTTGTAATAACAAACTTAACAAGGTACATGGATTTGAGTCAGTTTTCAAACTCACACCACACATTTATGTACATACACTAATGAAACAATGTTTTTGTTATATATAAGTTTTTATTATTTAAAAACTGAAGAATCCTATTTGCATTAAACATATACATGTACATATGGATAATGAATTAGGCCATTACTGTAAGGCCAAAAAAATAATGCATGTTTCCTGCAACCCTACATACCCTAATTTTATGGTCATTTTGGCCCAAGTACTATGTAAGTCAAGATTGTTAACTCAATGTAAAACATGTTTGAAAAATATAATTTCCCCACCTACCGATCAGATTTATTTCTTGCTGGTAGCAGGTAACAAAACTATCATTTTTTTGCTATGACTTTGAGTGATGAATGCTTCATATCAAGTAAGTAATTCAAATATTGCACAGTTTCTATAATATCTGGTATGCACTATGTTTTGAAATGTCTATGATGTATTAGTTTTGACAAAATATTTTTAATCTGTAGTATAATTTGCACTACTATAACATAATTATTTAGTAGTGAATTTCTTATGATCTTTTTTTTTACGATAGATAACATTCTGGCTTCATTTTCTAAATCCATCTTTTTCATGACTTACAAACATTAATTTCAAACAACATACCTCCACAATCTGGTAGTATATTCATGTAGGTTTTCCACAACAAAGGGAGAGCATCATGTCTAATGTGTAGATGTGGGAGGTTGGGAATAAAATCATTTCCAACAAGAAATCCCATCAAAACCCAGTCATCAATTATCTTCTCTAGATCATACCCAAATGGCAGTTTGTTCTAAAATTAGAAAGATAATGATTCTAATAAATATAATGTTATTTATCAAGAATGCCCTCTACATAAACAACTTTTGTGTTTATTTCATTGACAAAAAGGACATTTTCTCACATATTAATGAATTTCACACGACCATGTTTTAACCAATTAGAATAACTAATTCTTGTAAAAATAAATGTATATAACATGAAAAAACCAAAGGTTCAATATTCAATATGATTCTTCTGTCTCATTTTGATGATATTACTAAAATCAATACAGAAAAAAACAACACTTAAGAATGTTCTCTGATCATGTTCAAACATTTTTGTCAGATATTCGGACTCAGCTGATTTAAATACTTAAAGCATTTACATTTTCAAACTGAATATCATAAAAATAAAGATGCAAAAATTATTGTTTTGGATTTACATAATTTTTATTGTATTTAATTCTTGTTACTTTCACGTACTTATTGTGTATATTTTCAATAATGTTTTGACTATTGGTTTTTCTGATTGTGACTGGTGGTAATTTTATGCCACCCATTTATGTTGAATTAATCCAGATATAATGGACTGTAATTGAAGCAGGAGGTTTAGCATGCTATAAAACCTGGTTTAAACCACCTATCATTTTGAAATGCCTGTACCAAGTCAGGACCATTGTGGTGGTTTCCAATTTTCAATTCAGTAATTTTGTTATTACCTTCATTTGCAACAACTGATGCAGAAAATCCTAAACAAACCCAAATGATGTACAATTACTATGTTATACAATGAAAAACAATATCCACTGACCCCTATGGATCTGGTAAATATCAGAAGTCTAAAACACTGGAAAAGCCTAAATCAATTAATTGTACTACCCTATCAAACTGATTGATGATGTTTCTTATGTTTTTGAACATCACTGTTTTAACAAACGTATAACAGAATAAAATTATATATATATAAGTCTAAAGGAGTCTGCCAATCAACAAACTTAATGGGTATCGGATCATCAATCATCAATTTCCCTGAGTGTTGACAGTAATGACGTACAGCTATAGTTACATCTTCTATAGGTTTAGTTGCTAAAACTATAGAACAAAATACTTTGATTAAATGTACCTGTAAATTACAATTACCTTTAGATCTTTGAATTCAAAGTCAAGGTATTCTCTGAACAAAGATAAATGTAACAAATGGAAAGTGGTTTCTTCTGCTGTTGCTGGTCTGTAAAATACAGAAAATGTTACAGGCAAACTGCAGCTGATTTAAATTTAATTAAAAGTTTAAGTTACTTATCTAAAATGTAGTTTTACAAACTATTTACCAATAGCTGTTTCATAAATATTGTATTTATAGAGCTCTCTCATAAACTCTACATTGGATTATCTCCCTTAGTCCAGTGCCTACAAATGTTAAGTGCAAGAATACACCATGATAATTTATTGGTAGGTCTAAAAAAGATATCAATACAAGACACATCAAGAACTGACTGACAAACAGTAAGTACATTGTGAGGGGAATCTTACGCAATTAAATTCTATACTTACCTTCTCTGAGCATCTTTCTTGCCACCAAATCGAACTTCCTCTCGGAGTAATGAAAAATGTGGTTCATGTGTGGCTAGCCCTAACATCATCTAAAATACAGAACATGTAAATAAATCTCAAATAAATACAAAAGTGAATAAGTGCCAGAAATAAAAAATAACTAGCCTTATTCCAGTAAAGCTCGATACACAACTTAAGGTAGTTTCACAATAAGTCATTTGGTTGTAATTTATGATGTCACCACCCTTGTTTTCACTAATAACATTTAGTAACCACTGAAACAATAAGCTAGAAATTATTTAGAAATCTGATCTGTCCCAAAGTAGACATAGGCCAACTAAAAAACTTTATGGTTCCCAGGCCTTCCATGCCTGGGGGGTCAAAACTGTTTTGTGTGAAAGACAGCTCCCTCACATCCCTCATCTTAATAATTAAAACTCAACCTTTAGAATTGATGAATCATAGTAATTCCCCAAATATCTCTGCAATGTTATCATGTAAATAATAATCTACAGTCATAATAACATCTCATAAAAACAAAGACAGTACAGCTACTTACAAGATCAGCATCTAAACCATACAGACAGTGCCGTGTGTTGGAGTCATAATCAGGTTTTGTTCTCTCTTGTCGTATAAAGTCCATTATTTTGTGTTCACCTTCACCTGGTGTCTAAAGAAAAACAAGAACAAATTAGAAAAAAAAGATAATTTATTTTGTTTATAGTTCACCATTTTTTTATTTTAAGTTCACAAAGGGAAATCAAAGAAACCAGAATGTGCAGTAATCAAAAAGAATGAATTAACCTAAGGATAACTAACAGACAAAGAAAACAGACACATACCAGGGATAACTAACAAAGAAAATAGACACATACCAGAGATAACTAATAGACAAAGAAAATAGACACATACCAGGGATAACTAACAGACAAAGAAAACAGACATACCAGGGATAACTAATAGACAAAGAAAACAGACATACCAGGGATAACTAACAGACAAAGAAAATAGATACACAGAAAATAAAGAACATGAAATAACCATAATAACCTGCATACAGGAACAGAAATTAATGAGCAACATGGACTCCATTAATAACTGATACATAGACCAGGTGCACCAGCAGGATGAATTACTCAAATTTAGCAAACAATACCCATTCAGTTACTAGAAAATTGTAGTGACTTTGATATACAATCATGAGAAACTATTTATAAATACTTGATTAGTTCAAATGAGGTCTGGAGCTAGCATGTCAGTAAGTGCTAGTACGCTGGTATCATTTTATACTTTTTAATGGAGTCCGAGTTGCTTATTTACTTTTGCTAATTTGTATGTATGATTTTAGTTACTTTATGTTCTTTGTTGTGTATGTCTGTTTAATATGTCTGGTCTTTGTCCCTAGGCCTGGATTTCTACAAAAATCTTGGTTCCATTGATTACTCTTATGATTGTGAAAGTTTCTATTGGACTCAGGCTAATGAAACTCTTGCTTTTGTTAACACTGCATGATATCAAATTCTGATTTTAATTTATTTAAGGAATGTCAATGGTTAAGATTGTTGTCTCTCTGACCAGGTTTCCTCTTTATTCTTTATTCTCAGACTTGTCATTTATAAGTATTGTATATTTTTGGAGATAATGAATATTTGAACACATTTACTAATACATGTACTAATAGGAAAAGGGCATAACCTTAAATGCAAGCAAAGGATTTTTACTTAAATAAAGAAATCAAGTTAAGCTAAACTTTCCCTGTGTATCACATCATTCTTTATAAATGATATAAATGTTTTCCAGCAGTTCATGCATACCAAATTTTACATCTTGACAAGAATTACCAGCAAATATTGAATCTCACCTCATGACCAGACAGGTATATTCTGGTTCCCTGCCAGAGAGGATCAGTAGAAACTTTGTGTGTAACAAAATATTTCAAATGCTCCTGTAATGTTACCATGAACTCTGTGCCTATAAATATACAACAAATATGTCAGACTCAATATTAGTTTTGTTAATCATCCAAACAACATATCCTGAAACATTTGATTTTTGTATAAATTCATTATGTCAGTCTATTTACCTTGATCTGGGAATAAAGCACAAAGACAAATTTTGTAGAGTTCTAGGTAGCTAACTAATTATGTTTGTCAGATTAAAATTATTAAGAATGGTATACAATCTGCATTGTTTTACGACCAGTATTTGAATGTGAAAGTAGACAAACCTGGAGTTATACAATTAGAATCAAATCTTTTCTCTGTAGGCAGAACTTCTCCTTTGTCTCTGGCTCTCTTCTCATGTTCTTCAGCTTCTCTGGCAGACCTAGAATTACATATCTAACAATTAAAGACCTGTATCACTTAAGCAGTCCTGGAACTAAATGTCTTACTCTTTATTGCTTATTTGCAGACTTGAAATTAAATGTCAACACCTTTATTGCTTAACAAGAAATTTACATCAAGTTTGCATTCCACAGTAGAAAGTAAAGATTACAGAGAGGCCTTTTTAAGGTAGTAATGTACAGCTTTGACTTCTAAAAGTAAAATAATACCATGTTAAAAATTAAACTCTGTTAAAATGGCATTCACTTGGGGTTGTAATTACAGTCAGACCTACCTAAGTTAAACTGCAACAGATATAGTTATACCTCGTCTTAGAAGTTTGATAAATATTTAGATATCCTTGTATAATGTATTCTTTGTAAAATAAACCTGTATATAAACATCACCTGTCTTATATGACTATCACTTATCCTCCCCCTTGAAAAGTCACATAAGACAAATTTAACTATAAAGTGTATTTATGATAAAACTTTTCCAAACAAGACCAATACATGTCTATATCTGTGTTGAAAATAAAACAAAGAAGGTACCGTCCATAACATTTAGTGACATAACATGCAAGAAATGTGGAATAAAAAAAATAACTGAATTTCTCCATAAAAAAGTGCACATCTTAAATGTGCATATAACTACAGTGCAAGGTTGGAAAACCGTATATACTCAAGTACAAGTTGATCCAACTATAAGTCGGACCTCCATCCCTTTTCAGTCCAAATTTCTGGAAACTAGCCTTGACCCGCTTATAAGTCAGACTGATTTCTGACAGCTGCATCACTAACGTTCCTTAATTACAATGAGTATACCCGTTTGTTTTGATAACTTCAATCAATGATGAAATAAATAATTACAAGTCAGAGTTGTTTTTAATATTTTTTATAAAATTCTTGACAAGCCATGTGAATTGTTTTAATACGGCCATTTTTTCATTCATTCTAATTTTTGAATAACTAATAACCCAAATCAAAATCATAAATGTAGGGAACAACAAAGAATAACACAGTAACTTTATGCTACTCTTAACAACTCATTTCTTATAGATATTTCAGTAAGCTTAAGGAAAAAAATAATTTATAAAAAGAATTGTCATAACCAACTAAAATATTGATTACATTTGTCAGGAATTATGGTAACATGTATATGTACATTATTGGGTCAAGTTTTTCTTACACCTTTGGGTTTTGGTCTATATGAAAGTACACAGGTAAAAATCAATGCACAAAATGGATGAGTGGGAAATGCAAATAAAATCATAAAAGGCCAGTATTGTGGCAAAATAAAGACTAAACAGTAAATATTCATATTTTAGCTGTTAAAGGTAGGAGATGAAGACAGTCTAACTGACTTTTACAGTTCAATCATTGTGGTAATCGGCGCCAGTCTGGCTGTTCAATGTTGGTGTCACACTCATGTCAATTATCAAACTTTTGACATTTTCAAGCAGAAAATTTTAATTCAAATTCCAGATCTTGTCTATAAGTCAGAATTCTTCCCAGCAGTTAAATATTTAGTTCCAAAAATATTACTTGTAGACAAGAACCGTATATACAGTAATATTGGTTTAATACTTTTTTGAGTTACAGAATACACAAAGTATGTATCCTGAAGCGTGATGGACAGCTACAAGACATGCTTTCACTGTTGGTGAAACAGGAAAAAACTGAACAAGTTGTGTATTATATCTCTTCCAGGTACATTTGTCCATCCTTACCATTCATAGATTCATACATGATCTAAAGTACTTAGAGTGCTATCCCTAACACTTTAATGTCGGGAGATGGAATTTTCATATCTTTTTCTAATCAAAATTTCTCATACATGATTGAGTAGACAAAACTTTTAACATGTTTAATTATAGATAAAACAAGTTACATGCAAAGTAAATTTTTGATAGGAAATTTAGTATAATAGTACTAAAAATATAGTTTTGGTGAAATATGTAAAATGGAAAGAAAAAACTGGAAACCTAGCCATTACTCTACCATCTTAAGTCCAAAGGTATTAAAAATATCTGCCTTGAGATCTATCAAAGGTTAATTTACCAGTATGTATAAGGCTATCAGTGAAATATTTAAAATTAAAAGTAAAATTGAAAACCTACCATACATGCATTTTATTATCAGATAGTCCAAAGATTATAAAAAAATATTTTTTGTTTATGAAAATTATCAGGGTTTAAAATATAGGGCTTTGAGTAAAATATGTAAAATTGAAAGCAGAATTGAAAACCTACCCATATTCTATCATATCAAAGACGAAGCCTTTCTGTCATAGAAATCTAATAATAGGAAAAAAAGACTGGCAAGTTTTCTTGCTCTGCTACTGGGCTCTAAATATAAGGTAGAAAAAAAACACTCCTTGACCAAATTAGCAACTAAGCCATATTGTTATCATGGACAACTTCATTTTGCCACAGACTGATCCATTGTATGAGAGAAGAGGGGAGATTACTCTACCTAAATCGTCTTCCTCTCTGTTGGTTCATCTTGGCTCTGGGAGCAACACCATCTACTGCCATGAAAAACACTTTTCTAGGTTTGATAATTCTGTACAAAAACTACAAGAAAAATAATCTTAGTTTTAATGGTCTAAAATTAATTTTTTTTTGGTTTTTATTAACTAATAGCATCTATTACATGTATCTTTTTACCATTAAATGACTCCTTAGCTCTATACTTACAAGCCATAAAATATCTCAAGTCAAAATGTTTTTTATTTAACATTTAACCCTTGCTTTTCAACACTAATATACATTTGTACATGTATGGTCTTCATACTTCCTTTCAATATCAAAATTCCATTTCTCAAACCATAAACATACAATGACACAGTAGAGAAAGAGACAAAGAATGACTGAAAACCAACATAGTGGTGTTCCGCTCCTAGCATGGTTCTCAATAATTTTAGTTTACATGCAGAAAAAAAAATATAAAAATATCTTTAAAGCCAAGAAGACATTTACTGCCACTCTATCAGTGTTTAGTTGTGGTACGTCTCTATCTGTAGTGTACAATGTACATAATGTTGCATACAAAATAAATCAATACAAATAGGTACGTGTATACCTCTATATAGTGACAAATATCTGTTAAAATCTTCTCAAGTGTGATACGGAAATGTGGGTTATTATCATCTGGATGGGAACATACATGTATAATACCATTCATATCTAGGTAAAGGTTGTCAAATTCTGGAATCTGAAATTATAAGTAATATTCTGAGTTGAATATTGGTACAAAAAATGTACATTTTACTCTCAGGTCCAAAAACCAAAGAATAATTTTTTGTAGTGTACTAAACTTATCAATACAGTTTTACAGTGTACAATTGTAAAAAAAATTGAGGCCAAGTGAACTTTTACAGCCTGCTTACTAACATTCTTAGGAGAAAGAGTAGAAAATGTTCAATTACCATCACAGTTTTTATCTTCAAAATATAGACCTCCATAAGGCATTAGGGCCTATTGAGCCTACACATGTGGCTTTTTACATGTATTTTGAAACCAAACATGTGCAATGTATAATTAGGTGAAACTTCAATTAGAAATAATTATTAACAAAGATGAATTTAAGGAAGCAAAGACAACATAATAAACTGAAGGAAGCTGATCTAGTGTTCATTTACTGAAGAAATTCTTTGCATATAAAGTTCCCAATACCTTCAAACTACATTTTCATTTACATATTTGTATAGCATTCATTCAACTTATTGATTAAGTCTGACATATACCACATTTTTAGCTATGTCAACTTTTTGGTGGATGAAAGGTTGTACAAATTTAATTTACAAAATATGTACATGTATACACTCTTACTTCTACCATTTTATTCCCTCCTTTACCATGTTGAATTTGATTCAACATTCTGCTCAGTTACGTATACAGCCAAGAAAAATGCAGCATATACATGTATCATGTTAAAGGTGAAAGTGAATTACGCAAATAAAACTTTGGGTACACTTGAGGCCACAGATCTATAGGGACACAACCCTTGTGCCCACTACCACAAAATCTGCTTGAAAGACAGAGTCACAAACTGTGTGGAAAAGAATGACATTTCTGTCAATGAATAATAACAGGAGTTATATATAATGTATGATCAGTAAAATATGTTGTGGTATCCAATATTGCTTAGTTTGAGTTGAACAATTAATATCTTTGTTGATGGCAATGATCACTTGATCAACTGTGTACAATTAAGTTACAAATGTAGTTACATGAGCATTGTTCTTTCTGTCTGATTAGGAAGCCTTTGTTTTCTTTGTTACATGTATATTAGTTATGTATCAGTGTTGGTGTCAGTGTGGTATGCTTATACACAAATATGTAGGTAAGTCCAAGATAATTGGCTGATGTTTTGAGTCAATGTGGTTTTTACAATTTCTTACTTGTGACTGTATGAACTGTGTGTTTTTCCCTATAACAGTCAGATTAACAGATAAAATTTAATTGTCACGGTACAGCAAGTTGCAAGTTTCTTCGGAATTGCCCATCATCAATTCATTATTCAGATTTACCTTTCGAATACATAGATTTCCTTTACAGCCTTGTTGCCCAGGTCCCACCAATGAGATCCCTAGACCCCTCACTGATTTTCTCAAGTTTTTCATCAAATATACATTTTGTACATGTATGCTGACAAGTAAATGTATGTTACTGCATGAAAGTTTCTATTTTAACAGATTTTGTGTCCTATTTAAATGCCACCGTTTTTTTTTTCAGTTAAGAAAAGGGAAAAAGTATGCAGGGATAAAAAAATAAATAATTTCAATAAAACTCATGTAAGACAAATAATTTATACGCTCCTGGAGGGAGTGTTTATGGTTGTTTTATCAATGTGGTTCTGTATACTAATGGCAAGAAAAACCATCAATATCCAGTTTGTACCTTCATTTTCAGGAGCTGAAAAACAGCATAATGGCAGCTTCAATTGCGTATACTTCCATAAATGCATTTGAGAGTGAAACCAGTCTTGGAAAATATTTGCTAGTTCCGATAATTAAATACAAATTGAATCAAAGCTTTTCCAAATAGGATTTGCCATAATTGCTAGTCTGTAGTATGGCGCCAAGATGGTTATGACAATTACGTAATCAATATTATCCATATTTTTCGGGTCATCAAAATTGCGAAACGAAAACGAACCGAAAATAATGGATAAAACAAAGAATCCAAACAGAGTGACGCGACACTAAAGACAGTAAAGTGAATAATAGAAATCTTTTAAGATGTTTCACAAATTATAAGAAACATAATGTTTACTAATACTGGACATAATAATAATAGACATATCAGAACAAGACAATTAGTACATGTATAATGCTTCAGCCTTTAAGTTTTAGGACATGTAATAATTACAAAATTTACCATATTAAAAGGTTATAAGTATAATATATCAAATCAAAGCTGACAAAAAAATATTAAAGTTGATTTTAATTAATTTTCTTCTGGAGAGTTTAAAAGGTTTCACCTTCATCATATTAAATAAGTCTTTTAACATCCTGTTATGAAATCGGAATTGCACAAGCATTTTCAGTATTTTTCTTTTCTATTTTCATAACTTCATACCTGCAGTTCTTTTACAGTTGAACTGAGACATGGATAACGTTCGCTTATCCATCGATAAAACTTCGGTACGCCCATTCTGGACGGTTTGTTTCCTTACAATGTGCGACAGTATTTCAATTTTTAACAGAATATCTAAACGGAAGTTCTTAAATGCAACTAAATTTGAAACGGTTTCGGTCATTTCTCTCCGGAAATGTGATGCAAGAGTATTCAAGGGAACCAAGGTTATAGCGGTAATCAAAAGAATGTAATCCAGGGACAAAGACCAGACATGGAAAACAGACATACACAACAAAGAACATAAAGCAACTAAAATCATACATACAAAGTAACAAAAGCAAATGAGCAACTCGGACTCCATCAAAAACTGGGAGCATGGACCAGGTGCACCGGTAGAGTAAGCGTCCTCTGCTTTTCTAGAAACACCCGCCGAGTTGCTCATAAAAAGTCAAGTCCGGGGTAGACAAACGAGGAAAGGAAAACTATGACCCGTTGAATAAATCAGTTTTCATGGTGCAGATGGATATACCATAACGATCCACGAGTTCATGAGGACGACCATAAAACTTCTGTAGTGATGACTTCAATCTTGTAGCAACATAACCCTGTTCCAGAAGTCTATTTGTTAAGAGTTCTAGCGCGATGCAGCTTTTGGCAAACGTTAAAAATAACTAGAGGCTCTACAGAGCCAGAATCGCTCACCTGTTAAAAAAAGTCTTTCTAAAGCTGGAGTCTTGATCTCACTATTGTCACTAGAATCATTTAATCAATACAGAGTATCTCAGTTATCCACCCTCTTTTCATGTTATAAAATAAACGTCCTCTATAAATGTCAGTTTTTTCTCTTTAAGGACAATAACTCTAACAGTGAGCAACAGATCTCTATGGAAATTTCAGCATGCGTCGGTCTCACCGTGCTGATCAATCCCTCAAGAAAATTCGGCTTAACCCTTTGGTCTTCAAGTTAGTGCAGCATGCAAGTCGTCAGTTTTTATTAGTGGTGGCATATGCATGTTTTAAATAAAAAAATAAGGATGTAGTTACAAACATTCATGCAATGTTTGGTTAAAATCCATCCTACAAGTTGTCTAAGGGGACATTTTAAAAAAATCAATTCAGGACCCATAATTCATTCATTTGTCAACGGATCTTTCTGAAAATTTCAGCATTCACGTACACGTATAGGTAATCACATCATGCTGAACAATTTTAATCGCTGCCAGATTTTAGCTGAACCCAACTGTTTTTGAGTTATTTGCCTAGTTTTTCAATTTGACCCATATGGTCTATTTTTAGAAATGGTGACCATGTTTTTCACAAGATCAAAAATCCACTAGCATAGATTGCTAAACATATTCAACTTAATATTCATGCAAAAATTTGATTAAATCCATCCAGTAGTTTCAGACGAGAAGATTTTCAAAGCTGGAAATGTAAAATTCGGGGACAAAATCCATTTCAGGACCCAAAATTCATTCATTCGTCAACAGATCTTCCTGAAAATTTCGACATAGCTTCATCCCATCATGCTGAACAATTTACCCCCTACCAGATTTTAGCTAAATCAAAACTTTTTTTTGAGTAATTTGCATAATTCTGAAATTTGACCCCTATGGTCTTTTTTAATAACGGTGGCCATATGTTTTACAAGAACAAAAATCCATTCGCATAGATTGCTAAACATATTCAGCATAATATTCATGCAAAGTTTTGTTTAAATCCATCCAGTAGTTTCAGACGAGAAAATTGTCAAAGTTGGAAAGGTAAAATTCGGGAAAAAATCCTTTTCAGGACCCACAACACATTCAGTCGTCTACAGATCTTTTTTGAAAATTTCGGCATAGGTCCATCCTATCAATTCTACCCCTTCAAGATTTTAGCCAAACCCAACTGTTTTTGAGTTATTTGCATAATTCTTCAATTTGACCCTATGGTCTAGTTTTAGTAACGGCGGCTGTATTTTTTTTTGCCAGATCAAAAGTCCCAACACAAGGATTGTTAAAAATACCCTAAAGAACATTCATGCAAAGTTTGGTTACAATCTAGTAGTTTAAGAGGAGATGTTTGAAAAAGTTCACGGACGACAATGATGACGGACGAAGGACACATAGTGATGGCAATAGCTCACTTGGCCATTCAGCCAGGTGAGCTAAAATGTGTCAAGGTAGATCATACCTAATTTGTCAAGCATATAGATTTTCCTAGCTTTTTTTCCAAAAGATACCCCTGAATGAACATACTTTAGAATGTCAAACCAAGGGTAATCGAACTTGACTTCGAGATACATGCAGTAATTGAGGTTATATACATGTACATGTATATGATTTATGTGTATAGGGATTTTTCACTTTTTTGCAATTTTGTTTACAGAATCCTTTGGATATGCAAAATTAAACGAATTTAAAATGTGCAGCATCATGTACACATGTATAACAAACTTAAAGCATTCACTGCAATACAGTGGATTTTTGACAAATTAACAAATTTCACCGCACAACATATTTCAAATACAAATTATCTTGTCAAATTTTAACAAATTCGGTTGCGATTAACAGGTCGGACAAGCATTTTATAGTTGAGTTGAAAGATGTCAGGAAATGATTACGTGGTTCACCAGGGAAAATCCCAAGATAACGTATAATAGCAATTTTAATTATTACAAAACAGTTTTACTTTAGAATGCAACTTGAAAGATTTTTTTTTTAATTTCACTTAAAACAGCCTTAAAAAACCGTCATACGTTGCTCGAAGTAATAGGAAACCTGCGTCTGCGAGACCCGGGGTTACTATATCCAATGAGAAATCTTCTTACAAAATCGTGATGAGAGAATTCATTTGCATATCCAAATTATTATGTAAACTAATTTGCATACAATATTGACTTTTGTGACAAAATTCAGACAGCCAGACAAACTGTAGCATTATTGGAGTAGGTCGGGGGCAACCTCAGATACACTAAAATAATTTGATTAAAGCGGAGACTATATATATACATACATTGTATCACGTTTTATTGAGTTGACAAGTTGTCTTGCATTTCATTACCCCTTGCTTGCATCTGCATTGTACGCCCATTCATGTTTTTGACTAGAAAATTTCTATATTGTTAAAATGTTGCGGACAACTTGCATAAGTTCAAATTAAAATTAAATATAACCTCAGTGAAATTAAGTATACACGTAGTTCATGCTTGTCCATGCTACCAGTTTTTAGTTGAGCCCGAGTTACTCATTTACTTTAGTTACTCTATATGTATTTTGGTTATTTCATGCATGTCCTTTTTATGCGTGTTTGTTTTCAAGTCTGGTCTTTGTCCCTGGATTACATTCTTTTGATTTCCGCTAGAATCTTGGTTCCCTTGGTTACTTTTTCATTTTTAGTAATGTATTAGTTCGACCAACACAGATGTTTTTTGACATATTTTGTTCTCTATTAGTTGTTTGTTTTTCGGGTACCTATCAGGTAAACTATTGGACACTTTCAACCTTATATACATGTAGCTGTATTAATATCTCAATGAAATAAAATACTTAAAAATGAAATAAAAAGTTGAACAATCCGTTATCATGGTGCAGATTGTTACACCACAAAGATCCATGAGTTCATGATGACAACCGTAAAACTTTTGTAGTGATGACTTCAATCTTGTAGCAACATAACCCTGTTCCAGAAACCAAGTTGTAAGAAGTCTAATACGGTACAATAAATCTGCGTAGTTACGACAAGCTCTATCATAACGTATGAGTTGTGACATGAAAACTCAATTCTCGAGTGCTGAAGGGATGTTGTAATCGCGTCTGTTGTACTTCCGGTTAAGAACAATTGCCGACAACGAAATTTTCTGAACTGAAAAAGAGCCAGGAAAAACAGATTAGGTTCCTGTAAAAAGTATATACATGTCTGTTTCAAAACAAAGAAAAAGTGTACCTTTTATAACGCCAAGGGTGACAATCCGTATGATATGGTGAGCAGAGCCGTTGTTGCATATGCTGAGAAAAATGGTGTCAAAGTATTATACTTACACAAAACTTCTGAAGCAGTGTGATTGTCGTGGAAGATCCATACATGCATTTGAAAAAAAAATTGAGAATG
Source organism: Perna viridis (assembly GCA_037379345.1). Classification (NCBI taxonomy): domain Eukaryota; kingdom Metazoa; phylum Mollusca; class Bivalvia; order Mytilida; family Mytilidae; genus Perna; species Perna viridis. The sequence continues at coordinate 1,174,866 of CM074522.1, forward strand.
ATGATTGTTGGAGTCAATTGTTGGGATACATACCATATACCAGTAAAAATTCAAATATGGGGCTAAGATCTTTCATAATTATTTTTTTTTCCCATTTTCTATCATGATTAACTTTTTATTTTGGAATATGAAGGGTGCCTTGTATGGCAAAGTTACTTAAAGTCTTTATTGCGATGTTCAGATGTTTATTTTTTTTACTGAACATTGGTTAATAATTAAAGGTAACAACAAAATTACCGAACACTAATCCGATCCATATTCAAGTCAAGTCCAAAATAAATCTGGCAAAATATATATTACACCACTGGAGCAGCTAGTATCCCAATGGTCCTGACTTGGTACAGGCACTTCAAACAAAATGGTGGGATAAATCTAGGTTTTACAGCGCGCGAAGCATCCCTCTTCCATTGCGGTGTAACTATACCAGTGGTGTTTAAGAAGCATTTGCATGCTATTGCCGTATAACCACCATATGCAGGAAGGGATATTGTTGCACAGGTAAGGAAAATTTATGATATCAAAATTAAAGTCGTCTCTTTTATCATAAATCTTAGTGCTGCGATGACCAGTGTTGTCAAATTCAAGATGTAGCTCCAAAAAATGCAGAACAGGCTGTTTCTGTAGTCTCCTTTATCTCGAGATCTGGTGGATATATTGACGGTAACCATTTACCAAAGGAAGGGTTGATAGACAATACATAAAACGGATTTAGCATCTTTTAAATTTTTATTCTTCACGAGGTTCTGAAGAAATTCAGTCTCGTATGAATATTAAAAACAAATCGGCTACAAGAGGAGCGCAGCTAGTGCCCATTAGGACTTGTTGAGAAATAGCTCATCCAAATGTAACAAATATGTTATCAATGAGGAAATGAAGCATAACTCAAACCTGCTTTTCTGTGTAGCACACTTTGCCCTCCTGCGACGTTATTAAAATATGTTGATTTGTAACCAAGAACACATAACTTTTTTGAAAAAGCAAAAGATTTACGAATAAGTCCTTTCAAATGAGATTTCAACTTATCATGTGGTATCGTAGTGTAAAGAGTTGAGAAGTCAAAAGTTTGGAGGGAACTAATTTCCGAAAAGCTTCTGGATTTTAGGTTTTGAAATAAATCTTTAAAATTGTTAAGCATCCACATATGATTATACCACTACGAGAGTAAGTGGTATGCAATAAGCTTGCTGTCCATCCTTCACTGCGGACTAATGAGAACAATGTATCTTTTTTGCAAGAAATCGAACCAAGGTTATAGCGGTAATCAAAAGAATGTACTCCAGGGACAAAGACCAGACATGGAAAACAGACATACATACATAAAGTAACTAAATAATACATACAAAGTAACAAAAGCAAATGAGCAACTCGGACTCCATTAAAAACTGGGAGCATGGACCAGGTGCACCCACTAGATTTTGATACAGACAGATTATGTGGAGCTGTATTAAGTTTGGGGACATTTTAATGTTGATATAAACAATACTTTTTACAATACGAAGATTAGTTCTTTGAGATATTTTTTTTAACAAGGAATATAAAGGTTGCTCCGTCAAAAATAAAAATCGACCACAGAGAACACTGATAAATTGTAAAGATAAACCGGAATTTTTAGCAAATTGTGTACCCCTTGAAAAGGTTCATGATGATTGTCCTTTTGAATATTCTGATAATTTTCTAGTGTCTTTTTCATTAGAAATTAACTTGCTGTTTGATGTATCATGCCGACCTAGTGTTCATAAATTGGTCAAAAGTAGATAATGTATTAAATTGAAATCGATAAACTATTAACTTCCATGGTCCAGACATATTGTGCTGTAACATAAACGACATAGGGCAGTATGCCTGTATCATAACGAATGTTTTGCACATGACTCATGTATTCCGTATGGACAATATCGTTCCTTTTAAAAACCTTATTGGAAGCGAAACGATTTATGCAATTACTATTCCAAACAACGAATGGCCCAACGTGAATGGGTCAACTCTGGGACACCAAAGGGAATATCAAATAGGTTGTACACGGAATATAAAGAAACGAAAAGAGAGTTTAGAAAGCGGAAGCGACAAGCAGAAAGGATATGGAATGACGACAGCTATGAAGAATTCAAGCAAGCAGCTAAATGCAGTATAGGTGAGTTCTACAAAACAGCCCGAAATGCAAAAAATCGAACGTGTGACCTATGGGGACAATACTTTGAACGATTATATTCGGGTACTACGGACGACGAAAGCAGTACAAGTTTTTAGAATCATGTGACACAATCTGTTCATAACTTATTTGCAAATAATCATTATAATGGTAACAATTTAGAAAATCTGATAAAAACTGTTGAATTGCAAAGCTTTGTTATTACTTTAAAGCAAGATAAAATAACAACCGCACATTTCATATACTGAGGTAGAACTGTATCAAATATCTGTTTTCTTTATTCAACCTGATTATGAAATATGAATATCTACCGAATTCATTGAGACACGGCGCCATAATTCCGTTATACAAAAGGAATAATAAGGACAAGGCAAACCAGAGCAGCTAACAGTTATTCAACCTACGCATATGACAGGTTCTTACGGGTGACTGCAAAAACTCATCGATATTCTTGTCAAATATGACTTAGCACTTGTTCCTGAAGGCTTTTTTCTGATTAATATTATCCGAAAAAGCTACTCTGGAAGAAAATTATAACCATGCTTCACAAACGTATGAAGGAGTAATCAAGGGAACCAAAATTCTAGCGGTAATCAAACAAATGCAATCCAGGGACTAAGATTAGACATGAAAAAAGACAAACACAACAAGAACAAAAAAAAAAAAAAAAAAAAAAAATAAGTAACTAAAATAATACATACAAAGTAACAAAAGTAAATGAGCAACTCGGACTCAGCTACAAACTGGGAGCACGGACCAGGTGCACCGTTAGGGTAAGCGTCTTCTGCTTTTCTAGAAACACTCGTCGAGTATAAAAAGTCAAGTCCGGGGTAGGCGAATGAGGAAAGGAAAACTATGACACGTTGAACAAATCCGTTTTCATGGTGCAGATAGATCGAGAAAATCAAGGGCAATCCGCACTTATAAAACGACCAGCCTCGGTGCGATATGCAAACATACATACATATCTTACTGAACAAAGCTATTAGGACTGGCGACTTTGTTTTCAAGGAATAAAAACAAACTTTTGGTACTTGTCAAACTAGGTTATTTACCGATCAAGGAAGTGAACAGTTCTTTGTGCAGTATTTATTCACCAGATGTACTTAAACACTCAGTCCTAAGTTGTGAACATTTTCTAAATACTCACACTGAAATGGTTTATGGAATAGTTGACATTATCGATCAGAGACTCGATCAATTATTTCGAGCAAGATGATGACAAACCTATGACTTCGCTCATGGATGGAAAAACATATAATATAAAAGCGTTATCTGCCAACTTATGGGCTGTATAGATGTGTCACACAGCTGACTATATGTATAAGCTTCATGGTGACTTGAAACCCCCTTCTTCAGTCTTATGTACGACCTCACTTAAATGTATTGAAAATATTATGATGATACGACTTCACTTTAAATTTAATTTATTTGTAAACATTTTCATGTGTAAGTATGTTTTGTCTGTTTGCCTACTTGAATCGATTTGAGTTGTATTTGCTGAAGTTACAATATTATGCTCTTCATGTTAATGGAGGAATAAAATATATATTCAAATATCTTCTGTATTGTTTTGACTTCTGTTTACTAATTTTGAAAGGTGGTAATCTTATGTTGCCCATTCATACTGTAAAAACCAGCAATAATTAACTGTAATGGAAGCGGGAAATTTAGAAGTATATAAAACATTATTTAACCCACCATTTCTATAGTAAAAGGGATCATTGTGGTGATTTCAAACTTCCGGTCTTTACCTTGATATTTCCATCTGGCTGTTAATATTTCTTTTTGACTGTTTCATAGAGTTAATAATCAGTTCGGTAATTTTATTATTACACTTCAACTTAAACACGAATAGAAATACATATATAGGACCAGTTCTGTCATACATTGTTTGTGCGAAGAAAAACACATGAAATCATATGTATTAAATTATCATAGAAAAATATGACAGTACTTTCCTATATGAAGTCAACAGCGAAACAACTGCCATATGTTTACTTTTATTTACAATATTTCCATTTATATACATGCAAAATATAAGTGTGTTAATCTTAATTATGCTTTTTCAAATGTTTCCAAAGCATGTAAAACGAATGTTGCAATTTTTCATAGGTTCGCGGTTATGACTGCCTGATTGTTAATTCAAAATAAACAGAAGAGAAAAAAGTTATTTTGATATTTTTTTAAATAAATATTTACATTTCAATTGCTTGTATTACAAAAAATTGAAAAGAATTCTTTTGACCAATTCAGAATATATACTATAAGGAGAAGATATAGTCAACATTGGGTATTCTTGTTAAAGAATGTCTCTATACATTGTTCCAACTTTGACTTTTTTCAAGAACAACAATATACTCAAGAATAATATTATTATGAAAAAACCTGCAATTCATTTGACATGGTTTATTTTATCCAGTGGTAAACCACATATATTGTTATTTTCAATTCGTACATCGTGTAAGATCAAGGACATGAGTGTCTCCGATCTTGACACTGACCATTAGGTTGTGGTCTGTCAGTCTGTTGTTGTCCGTCGTTACTTTTGTTGTTCATTGTTGGGACACAGTAATCTCTAGAAAAATAAGTTGTGCTCCGGTTACGTTATGGGTAGTTTTTACTCAAAAGTGTTTTACATAAACCTCTCTGTAGTGACCCATACACGATACGTTTATTACGACCTGTGAAGTATTGAGGATTTTGGTCATCTTCTAATGACGTTGAATTCTTTTCCGAGTTCATCGTAGGCACTACCTCTAAATAGGATGACGTCAACCCCTGAAGAGTTGATAAATGTACATTCTCAACCTTTGTTGATACTTGATCAGATTGGTTGATCGAGCTATCATTGTCGAACTCTACCTCGTTAATACTTTCGTACAAATTTTCATCATGTTCACGACTAAAACTTGGAGTTTCTAAATAAGAACTAGTTTGTAGCTGTACTACATCGGTGCCTAGTTGTTGGTTTGGTTGTATCGCATTTGCTTGTGTCCTATACTTAATAAACCAAACTTTGCAACCGATAGTAATTACTAATACCAGTACAAATCCAGCACCAAAATATATATATATGTAAGGTCCTTATCATCATCACGTTTTTTGTTTGGTGAATCATCTTGTTTGATACTTGTCTGCCGTGACGTCCCCGTCGTGGCATGTTCAATAAACGTTGAATTGTAGTCTTTTAGAATATGTGAGAAAAAAATTATGTAATTGCATTGACAATAACATATTTTTATATCAATTTTATTTTGATAGTTAGGTACTGTAGTAATTAGCATTTTAAAACGGGAAGTTTATTTTGATCAATAACTGTCGCAAAAATGAAAGGACATTCGATCGAAAATCTAGGCATACGAAATATGTCAGGCCATTTTTGTGACTCTATTTGCTACACTGCTCCATCGTATCAAAGAGTAATCAAGGGAACCAAGGTTATATCGGTAATCAAAATGTAATACAGGGACAAAGACAAGACATGGAAAACAGACATACACAACAAAGAACATAAAGTAACTAAAATCATACATACAAAGTAACAAAAGTAAATGAGTAACTCGGACTGCACTAAAAACTGGGAGCATGGACCAGGTGCACCGGTAGAGTAAGCGTTCTTTGCTTTTCTAGAAACACTCGCCGAGTTGCTCATAAAAAGTGAAGTCCGGGGTAGACAAAAGAGCCATTGAATAAATCAGTTTTCATGGTGCTGATGGATACATCATAACGATCCACGAGTTCATGATGACGACCATAAAACTTCTGTAGTGATGACTTCAATCTTGTAGCAACATAACCCTGTTCCAGAAGCCTATTTGTTAGAGTTCTAGCGCGATACAAAAAGTCTGCGTAGTTTCGGCAAGCTCTAGCATAACTTATGAGTTGTGATATGAACACTCCATACGCAGGCGCCGAAGGGATGTTGCCACAGATGAAAGGAAAGTTGACAATTCTGAATGAAGGTCATCACGTTTGTCGTAAAGTTTGGTCAATAGTTTTCCTCTACCATCGATTTCTAAGTGTAGGTCAAGATATGAGGCTGACTTCACAGTGTCTGTAGTATCCTTTATCTCAAGTTCTTTTAGGTAGATGCGATGTATCAAATCCCCGAAATTAGGATTGTTTAAAGATAATACGTCATCTATATAGTGGAAACTGAGATTTAAGGATCTAGCCAAACGATATTCTTTCTTTCGGATCAAATCAGCTATAAAGTCAGCCTCATAAGAGTGAAGAAATAGGTCAGCAAGTAAAGGAGCACAATTTCTTCCCATTGGAATGCCGACCGTTTGTAGAAAAACACGTCCACCACACTGAACAAATATTTTGTCGATTAAAAATTCCAGCATTTTGTAAACATCTTTCTCTGTATATTTGAAAGATGATTTGAAATTATTTCTTACAAAGTATGAGGAATCTCTACCAAGCACTATATATTTGTATCTAGGTATACCATCTTTTTTGGAAAAAAAAACAACGATGTATAATGTTTTTAACTCGGGATTTTAACTGAGTATGGGGAATAGAAGTATACAGTGTTGAAAAATCATAGGTTTTAATGCTATTGTATTCAGATAATAACCTTGAACTGATTGTCTCCAAAAGATCTTTCGAATTTTGCAGGATCCACGTTGAATTAATACCACTACGGGAGTAACAAGTGTTGTGGTAGGACTGCAGGCCTTCTTTGACAGTTGTGAGTATAGAATTTAAAAGTTTTGAAAGAGGTTTGGTGGTACATTTTGCAGATCCAGCTATGAAACGTTGTTTGTATGGATTCTTGTGAAGTTTAGGAATCCAGTACATAGACGGTAAATCACAATCATCGTTCTTGGTAGAGAGACCAAAAGAGGATAGCACAGATTTATGGTTTTCCACAATCTCTTCTTTGGAGAGAGTGGTAGTAGTATAGGTCTTATCACTGCTATTATTTTCTACGTCTAACTCTGATAATAAACATTGGATATAAAAACATTTTGCAGACAAAAACAATGCTGTTTTGGGCTTTGTCTGCTGGTACGACAACATATTTGTCATGTAAAGTAGACAATGTTTTTGCTACATCGATACAGCGATCAATAGAAAATCGATACAGCGAAGATAATGTAAGCATAGAAAGGTCTGAACAACTCCCAACGATGTTAAAACTGTCCCGTCAAATTTGCAATTTTCAGACCTTTCTATATATATATTTCTCTCTGTGTGTGTGTATGTCTTTTTTGTGTTCCGAAGTAGTGAGAACTTATTTCAAATAATTTCCTATAGGTTGAATTATTAGTTATACCTGTAAGCATATTCGTCGAATTACTTTCCAAATCTGCATAGGTTGAAGTTTTTGTGGAAGTTTTAACTAAAACAACTAGAATCATATTGAAAGTCAAACACAACAAATAATTAAAGTTTCGCGAAAATTGGGGCAAGTCACCTCCTGTACACATATGTGCCGCAAAACCTAAATATTTAGATATGGCTTATTATTCTACATCTGAAAACTAAGTTACATTGAATTCAGAGAATTTGAAGTTACGGCGGGAAAATCAGTCAACATAGCATCAGCGACTTTCACATGGTCTGGAAATCCCAAAAATTATATTCAGCGCGTAATTTTCACCCGACGAACCAAATTTCATCGAAATCGGACCATTTTTTAAATTTTGGCTTGAAAATTGGTCGCCATGGTTACGGCAACGTTCGAAATTTCATGAAATGTCAAAAAATAAAATTCAGCATGTCATTTTCACCGTAAATACTAAATTTCATGCAAATTGGAGCATTTTGAAATTTTGGCGAAAAAAATCGGTTGCCATGGAAACGGGCAATATATCGTTTCTCTATTTTTTGCATAATCATCTTGTTTGGAATATAAAACTGTTATATTGTAAAAATTTCAAGTTCCTAGGCTTCTTTATTTCTGAGTCATTGCAATATCTTATATTTGGAATTTTTCTCTTATTTAGCAGTCATTTTAAAATCAAACACCTGTTTTGAAACTCATTTTTTTCCTAAAGAACTGTATATGTTACAATACAAATTGGAATCCAGAAATATTACCTCTGTACAAATTTGAATTATAATTTGTTTTTTTTTAATAGAACAGATCGAGTTAACTTGATTAACAAGAGAAACGTATGAAGAAATCCCCACTAACAATTTAAATTTAGATATGTAACAATATACCCCTTCATTTTCATTACAGGTAAACCTAGGAACAAGACGCCTATTAAAACTTTTTACATAAATTATCCAAACTAACCTCTGCTTCTTCTGGAAACATCTACACGAAAAGAGTACATTTCTTATCAGTTGTATTGATATACTTACCGTGCATAAAAAAAGAAAATGTAAATTCTTCCAGTGTAAATAACCATTTTTGTTTTTAGGGATACAAATCATCCACTACAAAATATTTCTTGTTATTTATTTTCGTTAAAGGGAAAATACATATTACTTGTACTGTATTTTTTTTTTAAATTTTGCGATATCACAATTTAAACTGATTACATCACCCCTTATATATAATCGATGTCTTTAACATCTAACTGATACATGAACCATTAATAGACAATTGATAAATATATAGAGTTAACAAGATTTTATATTGTCGATACTAAATGCATGATTTTTTTTTCTGTCAACGCTCTCCACAATTACAAAATTAAAAAAAATGTTCAACATGTCATAGTTTTCCTTTCCTCTTTCGTCTACCCCGGACTTGACTTTTTATAAGCAACTCAGCGGGTGTTTCTAGAAAAGAATAATTTATATTCGCCCTGCTCGGAAGAAATTCAAATGCTCGAACAACATTTGAAAGCAACAATAACATCATACTTTTTCCAACCATTGACCTAAGAGATATTGGTTCTGCCGGAAATAGTCATTGAGATGAAATATCAATACATAAATAGAACTGCAAATAATAGGAAATGCAAGTCGTTATGCTTTCCGGGGCAATTAAATTGATATAATTTCACCAGGTTTGTTATTAGTCGTGTACTTCGTTTGACGTATGTTGTGTAGCCTGTTTTTTTTTCGTCGAGTGTCCTTATGCGGTTTAGATTTGACCATGGCTTTTCTTTTCCCTCGCTTGAACATATCATGATTTCTTTATCATCTGAAACATCTCATGGGTATTCTAAGAACAAACAAAATGTTGTAGAAAAGTCAAAGAAAATTAGATCATTGTTTAGTATACAGTGGAACATGAACCGCAAACGACACTACCATGGTTTCTCATAGCAAAATGTTACAACATGTTTCCATGGTATAACGTGTCTGCCAGCTAGGCTATATAAAATATAGCTTTCTAGAGTGGTGTAGGGCGCTGGGCTTTGTGCAGGCGTTGTTGCCATAGATGTCACAATGGTACGAGTTCGAGTCCCGCGGAGGGAACGACCAAATATTTGCATCGCAAATTTGACAGTTCTAACATCGTTGGGGTTCTTTCAGACCCTTCTATAAGTTTACATTATCTTACATGTATCAATAGAAACGTTTGCTAGAAAACGTGTCCCCAACACTCCCACACTTGACTAATTCGTTGTTGATATAAAACTCCAGCATTTTGAAAACATCTTCGGTCTATTTGGAAGATGATTTGGGGTCGTTGTTTTTACAACGTATGAGAAATCTCTACCAAGTAATACATTTCTTCATCTAAATGTACTGTCATTTTTAGTATCATCCGTATATAATGTTCTGGAGTCGGGATTTTTACTGAGTGTTGGGAATAGAAATATAAAAAAAGTTGAAAAATCATGGTTTTTAATGTTATAATTCAAGTAACAAACCAAAAATAACTCGTCTTATCGAGGTGTAAGAAGTAACCAACACAACCAACATATTAAGATGTTTTAGTTTATTTAAGATTTATAAGTAGCAATTTAGTATTGGATGTTTTTTTTTGGAGTTGCTATCTGTTCTAGACACCTGATGTCATTCAGAGACGGACTAAACATGGAAAACAGACATACACAACAAAGAACATAAAATAACCAATTTAATACATACAAAGTAATTATAGTAAATGAGCAAGTCGGACTCCACTAGCCCGTGCAGGTTCGGTTGTCAAAAGAATATACCCGCAGCAGATCTTAGCGTATCGTTAGAGGCAACTAAATAGTGCTCAGAACCCTGGCCCGGGGCTAGGGCGTTCTGCCCACGGTGCAACTGGATTATGTGCCTCAGGTGGTGGAATGGGGTATTCCTGGCACGTTACATGGTGGGGTCGTCAGGCCATAATACGGAAAACCATCCCGCGAACCATAGTGGTGCATCAAGTTGAGAAAGATCCCATGTTTCTCGCATATTAAAAATAAACATTATATGGTATTCTCTGGAAGTAGGAACCATAGGGCTAAATTGCCAGATCCTACCAATCTCTCCCTACTTCCAGTTGCAATCAAAATTTGTCGAAATCAAAATCAAAATCAATCAACTGACTCCACGATGAACATCGAATAGAATAGAACAATCGTCATATACTAGAAGGCCACATAAGAAAGTTTCTGTACGATTTAGTACAGTTCAAACCTGTAAAAAACAGCGATGTGAATTACTCTCAAATGAAATACGAATTAAGGGTAAAAAGAAAATAGAAAGTTATCAAGAACTGAACATTCTTGATTCGAAAGTTGAAAGTTGTATGTCGTAATGAAACCAAGAGGTCTTCTACTTTAGATATTAAATCAATAAATAGTTAATGTAAAATTTTGTAAATGTTTAAAAATAAAAAAATTCTCTTGCACATGTTGCAAGTTGACATGAAAAATCTCCAGTTTTAATGCTGCAAGTAGTCAAGGACACGAGTTTCGTCAATGTCGACATTAATTCGAAGATGCTACTTTATGTTTATGATCTTTGCCCTCATTTTTATTTGCAATGTAATACGCTGAAGATGGACCACTTTGTTTAGATTCAGTGTTAGATAGTTTCTATGCTGTGATGTTTTGTCTTTTTCAAAAGACCTGGTTGAGGACATCAGAGTATTCTCGTCTTCTGATGATGTCGATTTGCATCTATCCGAACTTTCCATTGATACAACTTCCAGATATGGTGACGACATTTCCTGCCCTGTTAATACCTGACTATTGTTCATTTGCTGAAAGGCATGGACAGGTTGGTCAGTAATGCCTTCACTGTCCAACAATTACGTCGTCAATAATTTCGTAGTAAGAGTGAACAGACCTAATTGTGGAAGCTCCTGGGTTTGGTGTAATCTCAACTGGCTCTGATGGTTCAAACTCTATTCCACTTGCCATCGGTATAATCCGGTGATTGTGTTTATAAATCAAGACTTTGAATCCAATAGTCAGTAATGTAAGTATGAAAAAAGCAGCAACACTAATGAGATAAAATGTCTTGGTTTCAAAAATATCTGCTCTTTTATGCCGACTTGTTGATGTGTTGGCTGTTGAAATTAATCTTGATGTTGAAGCTTTTGTTGGACCTGCAAAACCATCTGTATAGCATTTGCCAAAGTGAAAAGAGAACAATAGCATGAATAAAAAATTGGTTCCGGTTAAAGTTTAAAAAAAAATAAAATAAAACTGTTACAATGAAAATAACTAATGTTAGCAAATTGTACAAGAATTCCTCTACAAAAGAGATATTTGGAAAATCCTTTTAATATATATCGAATAAATTTAAATACAGAAGAAATAATGATAATACTAAAGATGAAATAAATACACTTTACATCAAGCGAAGCAAAAAGTACCTGATGACCACTCTGGAGTTGTTGCGATCTTTGCCGTTGGCTTTGTCAAATTTACAGTAGAAACTGAAATTCAACGTGTAATTTAAACTCAATTACAGCCTTAGAAAAAAATGTAAAAGACATGATCAGTTGCGTGTAGCGATTTATTGGGAAAGAGGTAAAGTGTAAGGATTGGACATGTAAGGTAAATATGATTATTATCATGAACTCTTGGATAGTGATTGTGTATCCATCTGCACCATGAGGACCAATTTGTTTGCCGTGTAGTAGTTTTCCTTTCCTCTTTCGTCTACCCCGGACACGACATTTAATGAGCAATTCGGAGGGTGTTTTTAGAAAAGCAGAATGCGGTTACCCTACCACTGCACCTGGTCCATGCTCTTAGTTTTAGTAAAGCCAGGATTGCTTATCAATTTTGTTTTATACGTGTTTTTTTTGGTTTGTAATTTGTTCTTGTCTATTTTCCTTGTCTTTTCTTAATTCCCGGAGTATATTCGTTTGGTTTCCTCTCGAATCATGACTCCCGTGATTACTTATTATTCAATTTGAAATATAAATTACGGCAACAGGTTAATGCGTGTCAATTTGTGATATTCCAAAGTCAGGTGTATTATTTCTTATGCATTACATACATTTGGCTTCGATCAATTTTTTTTATACCTGATGATGATGTTTGGGATGTGATTTCCACTTTGTCAAATGGTTCGTCGACCGCTTCTGATAGAGTAAACAAGAATAGCATATTTAATGTTATCGTCAAGCGTTTTTTCCCATTTGGCGCTCTTTAAATCGTAAATAACATAAATACAAAGTTTTCATATTGGATGAAATTGAACCTAAAATTATGATGTTTTCTTCCAAGTAGAAAAAAATGTTAAACATATAAATACTTTTTTTCTAAAAGAATATTCAAAAAGGGTAAATATGCTTTGGCAGATTGGAAAACAGTTAAGCTTATAAGCATAGCTATGATCAGGCGATACAGAACAAATTATAGCTTGGTGTTCCTCCCTTTGATAGACAGAAATATATTATGGTTAACAATATTGCCATCGGCTTGCGCTTCACACAAGTAGATGCCCTCATCTGCTTTCGTGACTTTTGTAATTTGTAGATTGTATTGGTGATGGTCCTTAAAAATATTAGGTCTGTCTATCCACGGTTTCTTTTCTACTGTCCTTTTTCCATCCGCAAGCACATCTGTATTTTTTCTCCATCTATGGTCCGTTTACCCTTTCTTCGTATTACAAATTAGAAGAACATCTTTATTTACTTTCCCGTCTTGAATTCTTATGCATTGAATGACACTTACGAAGACTGAACAGATTCAACATACAAACTTTAATTGGTAAGTTCGTGTATCACAATTAAAAGAAAATAACAAACATTAACCAGGTAACGATTTATTTCAAAGCTTTCAATATTGGAAATGATGCAGTCGTTCAAAGTATTCTTCAAATTATGCTTATTAGGTTCATGTCGGTTGCACATATAACATAGTTTATTTCTGGTTTCCTGGGGATTTTTAAATGTGTACATACATGTTCCGTTGTATTATTTATGAAGTCTTTTCATTCATTATATCCGACTATGTTTGGGCATGAGATCCCCTCTTGACACCGTAACTCCTATTTGTACCTTCAGCTTAACTTTTACTTCAAATTTGGAACAGTTGTTTAAAAGAAACACTTATCAATGTTATATGCGTCATCGTATACAGGAATGAAATCATGTTAATTTTATGTGTTGACTATTATATATTCATTTGTTAGGAAGGGGCTATTGTTCGACAAAAGTACATATACCTTAATTGAACGTAACTATTAACACGACAGTGGGATTTCATCAATGTACAATTTTGAAAAAAAAAACTTACTTTCGATTTCTTTGATATTCTTATTAATGACGATATCAAATACATACTTCGAGAAGTAAATTTTATGAACATAATAAAAAGCAATACAAAATTGTCTTCGAAGAATGTTTTAAGTTTTATTAGATGGAAATTGAAATGTTGCAATGAATTATAACACTACTAAGTTATATAAGTCTGAAAGTTTCAAAAAGTATTGACTGTGTCTCGACTTGTCTTGACCCAGTCTCGACTTGTCTTATCTTGTCTTGACCAAGTTTTCACCAGTCTCAACCCGTCTCAAAGAGTCTTGAACAGTCTTAAAGAAGTCTTGACCAGTCTCAAATGAATCTCAAACTGTCTCGATAGCATATATTTAACAATTTAGGACTGAAAACACTCCTAATTTAAGAATACAAAGATAAAACCACTGTATCTCTTTTATGCATGAATTGCCTTTTGCATAATTTTTATTGAGACTGTTATTCAGGTTATAGGAAAGAACATTCATGATGATACTATGATATGGAAAACATCAAAGTTTGGATGGAAAAATTTGAAAAGAAAGCCAAATAAAAATAGTTTAATTGAAAAATTTGATGTTTAACCACTGCCTGTGAAATAAAAAAAATATATTAAATACAAATTACTCTGCCTAATTTAAATCAATGCATGCATACAAACATTTACAGTAGATAACAGAGTCTACATACAAACAGCAATATTATACTGAGAAATTGAATCAGTAGACTACTGAAAAATGTAAAATTTCGGCCGAAATTGTGCAGATTATAGCTTGAAACTCGTTCGTGGTTACCTCTGAAGTTTGTCTTTTTTAAATACTCCTGTTCATCCCCGAAGTTATTTTTAAAAAAGAATCTGAATCGCCTTTCTGTGCATCTTAAAACCGCTCAGTAGTCCTGGGTACACAAAGGACTAGATAAAAATTCTAGGTACCTGTATGTGACGTTCATCATTATACTGGAGAAAGTTGTATACTAGTAGTTACGCTATTCAGCCAATATACAATATACCGTGCAATCGACCCGGCTGGTGGCATTTATTACGATCCTCGAAATCACAATACCTATATGTACATGAACTACTTGAATCACATAAGCAATAAGCATGGTACCGTATAAAATGATAATGTTGTTTAATCATTATACAGATCTATGTTGATATATAATGTTCGTGTGATATATTAATTACAAAAAAATAATAGATTTCTTCTTTTCTCTTCTTTTACTTGTTTTTTTTTCCTGTTGTGTGTGCAGTTTTTTATGAAATAAAAATTATAGTTTATAAAAGGATGTTTATAGAGAAGAAAATTGGTTAAATCGTGCCTGTCAATAATAGTATTATCTTTTAAATTAATTTGCAATTTAATTTTCTATATCTTAAGTACATCTATGTATCATCGGAAGAGAAACCAAAATATGTTTTAAGCATTTTAAAAATAATTGAAGATATGAGAGATGCGAGATGCATCCCCTATATAGCATAAGGAAGTTAGTATGCACTGAGGGAAGTACAGACATCCTACATCTTTACATATCCTCACTTTGCAAATTTAGGTATAACTAAATCCAAATGTCTGACCATTTAATGATATAGTTTAACGTCTTTTTGGCAGTAAGAACGAGAACGACTTAACCAATCGAACAGACCCTGCTTTAAACTAGTCGTACAGCCAAATAAAAGAAGTTCACACTCTCGCATGCACCGTAAACAATGTGTCTGGCTGACTTTTGTTTTGTTAATATGTAACTTGTAACGAGATATGTATCGAAAATCTGTAGCGGATGTTCAGCGTTAATGTTGTAAATGCATATTTTCGCATGATAACGCAAAAAATATAATAATAAACAGTTTAGTTGACGCTAATAAGCCTCTGTGGATACATGTACATAATATACAAAGAGTAATCAAGAAAACCAAGGTTATAGCGGTAATCAAAAGAATGTAATCCAGGGACAAAAGGTTTATAAACTATTTCACTTTTTATCTAGTAAAAAGCAGACAAGTGGCATGCAGAAAATTTGTATCAGCTTCATGTTTAACAATATACATGTTATAAAAAACATGCAATTAATGACTCCTTTTAGTTTGGCTATGCATTATAAAATGGAATGTTTGAATTTGTTAACAACAAAACACAATCATCATAATCATCTGAGATGTAAGCAGATTGTTTCTATGGTTTATAAGCTATTTATTTTAGACGGTAGTTTCGGTGTAATACTTAGATCAATTTTATTTTAAAGAACATGTGTCTATTGGTGTCAGACATGAGCCATGAACGCAGGGGTATAGAGGTGAAAGATGTCTTTTCTTACATTTGTATAGTTATTGACCTGTATCAAATTAAAAGGGACTTCGTGTATGTACATGTACAATGTACCTGTATGATGAATTGTCAATGTGTACATTTGTATTACTGTTTTTTCTATATAGTAATCTATATAATATACATGTTTTATAGCTAAATTTAGGGCGATCCTTTCTTGGGTTAGTCCCAATATTATATAAACCTTACTTAGGGGCTTTATTATTCCCTAATTAATTAAGTTTTCAGAATTTAACATAAACACATGTATTTAGACACATGGTAGTTAGCTAACAGTTGATAAGTGACACGCGTGTATACTGTGCCTTTAGTGACATTACACAGATACTGAGTGAAATTATGTAATATTTAATATACTAGCGGTATACTTGTACATGTATGTACAGTTCATTTTTGGTATCGAAGTAATGTTATAAAATCTAGTACTGACCAAGTGAACCGAAGACGAGAAATATGAATAAAATGTAAACCTTATACACATCATAAAATTCCAAGCTGAATGGAGATTTAAGGCTCTTCCCTTACTCCACTTTTACATGTATAAAATTTACGTAAAAATTTCTATTTAAAGTTTAGACAGCTCATGGAGGCTCATTTCCTTTACATCACATGTATCGTATATGTATAATTCACATACACAATTAATTTGCTCGCTGGGGATTTGAAATATGCAGCAGATAGATCAAGCACTGAGTAATACCATTTATAACCGAAGTACTCTCTGTTTTCGATAAGTTACATGGAAAAAAAATATCTGTTTTCTTACTACAAATTATTTCACTGCATTGAAAAGATATCCACACTTTACATATACACTCCTGCAGTTGGAGTATAAAAATGACAAACAATTTCTGTACAAGACATGATTTGAGAACTCAAGGGTACCAAGATTCTAATTAAAATCAAAGGAGCTCAATCCAGGGACTAAGACCAGACAAACTATAAAACGTTGAACAAATCGGTTCTCATGGTGAAGATGGATATACCGGAACGATTCATGTGTTCATGATGACAACCATACAATTTCTGTAGATGACTTCATTATTGTGGCAATATAACCCTGTTCCAGAAGCCTAATTGTAAGAAGTCTAGCGCGGTACATAAGGTCTGCGTTATTACGGCAAGCTTTGGTATAACGTATGAGTTATGATATGAAAACTCCATATGCAGCCGCTGAAGGTATGTTGCAACATACAAAAAGGAAGTTGACAATATTAATGCAGAATGGACAGTCAATAGTATGATATTTAGTTTGTGTGACAAGTTCCTTCAATTTAATCCTTGATCCTACAAAACAACACCCATGAGGAGCTGTCTAACCCTTTTGTGTCCTACGAAGAGCAATGGCACGGTCAGTTAATGCTATATTTCATATAGCTTGGATGCGTAGTGGTCAAGGGCGCTTGATTTAGTGCCGAATATGTTGCCATGAATGTCCCAGCGTTACGTCTCCGAGTCCCGCCGAGAAAACAACCAAACATTTGCTTTACAAACATCTTTAAGAATGTTTCAGACAATTGTATGCTTACGTTATCTTCCTTGTATCAATTATGGTCCAATGGAACATATATTAAATAGATTAGTCACAATTTGAGACGTTCTACATATATATATTTATATATACTAATATTCTTAATCATTGTTTTAATTTTGTATTTAGACAGGTATGATACAGGTAGCAAAAAGCAAAAAAAGACAAAATTGATGAGAGCGAAATATTCACAGAAGTCGAAGATAAAGGACATTATCATGATACTGATAGACGAAATTCTAGTCGACTTGCCTCTTTTGAACCAGTTAATAAAGATAATCAAGAACATTCAGCATCATGTCCTGCAGACTTCGTCTATAAGAAAAAAGAAAGACGCATACAATCTGCTCCAGATGTAACAACTTCAAGTAAAGGGGAAGACATTTTCAAATCGGTGTCAGGTGTTGTACCGAGAACGAAAGGTCTGTAATTTTCCCTAAACTTGCACAAAAATCCAAAGGTACTCATTACATACTACCCGTTTTACAGTAATACATATCAGTACGTCACACTTAATTATAGTCGTACCTGTAAACATGTTTATGATATGTAAACATTAACACGTGTTAACCTTTGTGCTTTAACCGAAACATTTATAAATTTATTTACTGTAATACAATAACAACAAAAAATATTATCGTTAATGGAAACTTTTTGATGGACAACTTTACATTTTTACAGGCATTGTTGAACGACAAAATGACAAGAAAAGGGCAGGTTCAACTGCATCAACTCGTTCTTTTCAAAAACTGGACAATAACAGCGCAAAATCACTCACTACAGAAGATGTTTGTTATTTTGAAGACAATGTTGTACATGTTAAAGATGAAACCTATGGTAAAGACGCCAACGCAGAAAGACACGATCATTTTTACACATAACGTTAACGTTGCAGCTTCCAAAACAAGCATCATTACTTGAATAATATATCTTATGTCATAGACAGTAGGAAATGGATACACTCCCTGGTTCAATCAACATTCCTTATATTCCTCTGTATACTCTGTTCCGTGTGCCAATTTCCGTGAACCATGTATGTTCCGTGTCCAATGTGTGTGCTGTGTTCCGTTTGGTTTTCACTCATTACAGACTTTGAGAAGACAAATACCAATATATAAAACGGCAAACTTATATTGCAAGGCCCCTATTAAAGTGCACATATATTTATTCTTAAATAAACGTAAACAGCAAAATATCGAAAGCTGTACATATATGACTCAATTTGAGAAGTCAATGTGCGAGAACGTCTTATGCCTATAGAGTTTCATTTGGCATCAATGAAAACATAGAATTCGATTTTGTATCGGGTTATAAATTTCGACATAATGTACCATGTTATTTACCGAACAGTATGATTTCTCTCAGGCTTTAATCTATTTAAACAAATGTTTTAGTAAAACATTGTAGTTCGTGGGCTGATATAAGCCCTGTGACCCCTACTCATCAACCAAAATATGATTTTCAGCTACCCATAAAACTCCCAACGAAGCATTTTGTCATTTTGTCAACAACAAAAAAAGGAAGCATTTCTATACGTTTTGTCTACTTTTAATACCTCGTTGAGGCAAACATCCATTTGTTACGTTTTTTTTTTATTCTTCGAATGACGTAGACTGATTTGTTGTGCCATGCATCATTAATTTGATCCTCTATCCTACATAATAACACCTAGATGAATTGTCCCGTACTACCATATATCGTGTATTTAGTTACAGCCCTATATCAATCCTACGAGCCTAGCTGGCCGAGTGGTCTAGGGTCTTTGTGCAGACGGTGTTGTCATAGATGTGACAGCGGTACGAGTTCGAGTCCCGCGGAGGGAACGACCAAGAATTAGCTTCGCAAATTTGACAGTTCCAGCATCGTTGGGAATTTTTCAGACCCTTCCATGCTTACATTATCTTCCCTGTATGGTATCAGAAATGTTGCAATAACACCAAGGGTTTTAGGGAAAATTGAAAAAAAAAAAATATATATATAAAATGGCTTATTTGATATTTTCTGTTAAGTATTATCACAGTTAATACTTCTTGTTTATGACTTTTGGCGATTCTTGAAGTCAAAATTCATCAAAAATACATAAAATGGGATTTTTGATTTTATCGTAAAAAGTCAGAAACATTTGACTTGACAAGGTATTGCACAAATAAAACGTCTCAAACTTGGTATCATTTGATAGATAATTTAATTTCCTACATAAATAAACCACGAAAATATATTTTTTAAGAAAGCATTTTCAAAAAAAAAAAGTATTACCCATACCTCTAGAAAACTTGTCTCAGTATCAAATAGAATTCTCTTTCAGAGCATACCTCGGATTTAAAACTCATATTTTAGGTATTCATAATTTATATAATGATGTACCTAACATATCTGACAAATTGAGGCAATTAGATTTTTCCTTTTGGGGTGACAATTACTATAAAATCGAAAAAGAAAGGAATTTTCAGAATATCAGAATGTCCTCTTTATCACCCGTTATTGTCTTATTATCAGAATACTTTAACTTTTGTGTTATATGGTACATTAATATATTGTCTTAGCTTCCAAATGAATACAAGGAATATACATTTTTACTTTTTAAAGGCAAACTAGATGAAATATTGCCACCCCTACCCATAAAAAAACCTCAAAATGAACTAAAAATGTTAATGTAGTGTATGAACGGTATGCAATAGAGACATTAGGAACTATTGTATTAATTATTGATGTACCAAACATTTCTGCTCATTTCCGGCGCGTATTTTTCAGGTTTAAATGTTACAATCACGAGTTTTTCATACAACTTTTATTTATCACACTGAAAAATGAGTACAATTCCAAACGTACCTTTCGTTCAGTTGCGTATCGCTGGGATTATGAAAGGGTACGAAACTTTCAAATGTTAAGTTAATTGTCGCCCATGATGTCCTCAGCTTTATTTACATTTCTTATAGTTTTTGATAATTCTTATATTTCATTATATAAGCAGAATAAAAAAATATACTTAATGAATTTTGAACTTTTTTGAGCGATTTGCTATTTCTTTGCAAAAGAGTAATCACGGGAAACAAGGTTATAGCGGTAATCAAAAGAATGTAATCCGGGGACAAAGACCAGACATGGAAAGCAGGCATACACAACAAAGAACATAAAGTAACTAAAATTATACATACAAAGTAACAAAAGCAAATGAAAAACTTGGACTCGACTAAAAATTGGGAGCATGGACCAGGTACACCGTTAGGGTAAGCGTCATCTGCTTTTCTAGAAACACCCGCCGAGTTGCTCATAAAAAGTCTGGTCCGAGGTAGACAAACGAGGAAAGGAAAACCATGACCCGTTGAATAAATCAGTTTTCATGGTGCAGATGGATACACTATAACGATCCCCGAGTTCATGATGACGACCATAAAACTTCTGTAGTGAAGACTTCAATCTTGTAGAAACAGGTGGTGAAAGGATGTTGCTGCAGATGAAAGGAAAGTTGACAATTCTGAGTGAAAAGTCATCACGTTTGTCGTAAAGTTTGGTCAATAGTTTTCCCTTACCATCGATTTCTGAAGTGTAGGTCAAGATATGAGAATGACTTCACAGTGTCTGTATTATTCTTTATCTCAAAATATTTGCAAAAGCTTAACATCATTTAAACATCATAAAGGCAATTTACAAGTACTGATATTACATGATTCATTTAAGACTGAGTTTTCATAGCCATTAACTTAAACATTTCTAAACTGATGATCTAGTCAATATCTTCTGGCTGTCATTTGTCTATAAATTCATTGATTCACCCATATTTATATATAGAGATATTGAAGGGTAATGATGTCCTGCTCTACTAGTGGCACCAATCATATTACAAATGAGTACAATCCGGTTATAGACTAGCAATAATTTCATGACACACACAAAAGGGTGCCGTCAAAACCAATTCCCATTTGGGGAATTCAATTCAATTTAGATACATGCAATATTATACATAATAATAACCCAAACTCGCGGAAAAAATGAAGAAATCATTGAATCTTTTGAACTAGTAGATCATTGGCGCATTTGTAATCCTACTGAAAAAAAATATACATGAAGACAAAAACGAAGTAAATTACATTACTTTTTAGTGACTGAGAACTTATTTACATTAATGCAAATACAAAAATATTACCTGGTTACAAAATTGATATTCAGCCATTGTTAACTCATTTTCCACTGAAATTTGGAAACGTGGGAAAGGTTACTGGAAATTCTTCTATCAACTCAAGACTCTTTATCTGAATTGATCTTTGTCTATATCTTATAGTATTAACAGAGCTAGAGAAGAAAAGGAGATCATAAATTAGTTGGAAAATGATATACAATAATAGGAAAATTGTATGAACTCATCTACAAGTGACTCTATACAATCATTGTTAGATAAGTTAGAAATAGAAAATATTAGAAAACACAATAGAGGGACTATATCCTAGATCAAAGGCAAGCTAGTATGAAAATAGAAAAAAATGTTCTCAGTATTTGTGTAATTTGGAAAAAAACTTCATTAAAAAAGTAATAGGTGATATGATAGATAACTATGGTGTCCACATAGCTGATCAATTTGAGATTCTTTCACAGCAGCAAACTTGTTATCAAAACTTGTATTCAGAAAGATAAACAGGTTGTTCAGATAGATTATTTTTACCACATGATGTGGTTAAGTCAACGAACCAACATAACCTTTGTGAGGGTAATTTGTCATATGAGAAATGCCCTTTTGCCTTGAGGAATATGATCAATGGTAAGAGCTCCGAATCCGATGGATTCACGACTTACTTTCATAATTTTTTTATAAAGATATTGGTCCATTGGTATTTCGTAATTTGTACTTTGCATATGCATATTCACAGACAGGGTTAAATGTAACACATTTATAGGAGACATATCACAGGGAGGGTTACATATGGTTACATATGACATATACCTGAAGCCGACATGGGCAAATAGGTATCTCCTCAATCATGATGACATCTGGCAGCAAATATTATTTTATATGCACATCCTAATGAGATTTCTTTAAAAAGAGAAGCGAATTTAAATTTAGAAATCCCAGATATTAAAAGGTACTTTATTGTTTTAAAACAATGCTGTTAAAAATACACACTTGAAGAATTTCCAGTACAAATTATTGCATGAAATTATTCCTACCAACACATACTTGCTCAAGATAAGGCAAAAATTTACAAGAGTAATCAAGGGAACCAAGGTTATAGCGGTAATCAAAAGAATGTAATGTAAGCTTATGCTATTTTTTTAATAGAGGAATACACATTTGAACATTTTGTATTATTGTACTTTTACGAGACAATTCTGGTTACAACTTTCAGAAATAGTTAACATTTTTGGACGCAATTTTACATTAAGCCACTATCAAGTTTTACTGGGATGTTTATCAGAGAGCCCATTTATTAATTTTCTGCTCATAGTTGCCGACATTTATATATAAAGATACAGGTTCAAGGATATTACATAAAATATCTTTGGCTGGGATTCAATGTTCAAACCATACCAATCTTAAGAGTTTTATATTGCAAATAAGAATAATAAAGTATTTCCTCTTAAGAAAATGATTGGTTCTCTTACACATTATGTTCCACTGACACATTTTATTGTTTTGATGCTAATGCACTTGTTCAGCATATTTATTCGTATTTTTCAAAATAAGGTACATGCACGCATACGTTGCATTAAAAAGTGTATGAACGCGCACGGTAAATGAATGTAAATAAAATTATATATATTATTGTCAGGTGGTGGTGTAAGGCTGAAATGTAAAATCCTGATAATATATATATATTTATGCAAATTTTAGTCGTTCCCACCGCGGAACTCGAACTCGTACTGCTGTGACATCTATGGAAACACCGCCTGAACTAAATCCAGCGCCCTATACAGGCAGAAATTTTTCACATGAAATTCATGTTAATCGAGCTTCACAAGAAATTCACGTGAACTTCACATGAAATTGACATGATTTTCACGTGAAATTCACTTAACATGAATTGCATGTGTACAACTCATGTGAATATCACGTGAAGGCTCGATTCACACGAATTTCACGTGAGCTCTGACACGAAATTTATTTGCTCAGTTCAGGTGAAAACCATGTGAAATTTGTGTGAAAGTCATGTGAAATATTCTTGCCTGTGTAGACCACTGATATATATATTGCCATAAAGAGAGAAGATTTGAATAAGAGAGATAACCTTTTTTTTACCACAAAGTCGGAATAGCTCTGTTAATACTTCGCTTCGCATTGACATAGAGCTTATACACGTGTCTATGTTTGTTTTATGAGTAATTTGCATAATAATCTTTATTTCATCTACGTCAATTAGTTAACAATGTATTGTTTATGGCAACCTGAACACGTCTCCTTATAGACAAATATAAGTTTCAATGTCGCAAAAGATACTGTATTAGAATTCGCCACAAGCAATTACGTAACTCCAGGTTATATATATACTTTCTGTCACAACCTCAACATTATCATTATGCATGCTGGTTTTATCAAACACTTATAATAAACGAACGAAAGATTTAAGACTATACAGTATATAAATCAAATTTATTTGCGCCACAAATTAGTATATCAAAAATTAAAACAAATATATAACATTTAGTCAAAAGGTGAATATCCTGCCATATTTGGTCCATTATTCACAGTAGTAAATACATTGTAGACAGCATAAAGCATAATACCACCAGACAATGCCAACCCAGTGCTGAGGACCACTACACTTGCAACGTAACCAATGCTGCTTATCTCTACAAATAAGGTTTGAAAATGGTAACAAAATAAGTTAATAATGTTTTCGATTAACCCTTTTTCTTTTTCATAGACACCGCGGGCACTCAAACAGAACTACTTTCAAATTAATTTCGTTAATAAAGGCCTTTAAAACATAGTTAGCGCTATGTTGATCTTAATATCTCAAACGAGATACCTAATTTTAACTCTAGAAGAAATATACTGATTTGAAAGGTAAATGTAAATAGGAATAGATATTAACCAATTCATCAACTTATATGGTTTCGTCATTTCCCATGAAATGAGCGTACCACAAGATACATTTAAAAAATAAATATTATAACAATAAAGTCCTAAATGATATAATAAGCACATACACTAAAAATGCAAACTGCTGATTAAGGGTACAATATATTGTTAGTAATATACTTGAACTTACCATCTTCGCAAAAATCCCCAGTATGTGTGTCTGGACAAAGACATGAGTAGTCGAGCAAACCATCTAGACATGTCCCTCCATTTTCACAGAGAATATCTTTCACGGCATTTGAAGTATGGCAGTAATCAATGTCTGAAAAAGTACTAAAGCACTAACCAGAATTTTTGCGTCATTAAAAAACCGTACACAGGCAATTTTATCAACAGTCCAGGAAAAACTTGTATAACTTAAATTCAATTGGACGGAAAAAAGATTTAAAACATAATTAATTGGAAATAAGAATGACCAAAATATGCCAAAAAGACTGAACGATTACGCGGATTTTTTTCCGCGCATGAGTTCAATCTTCTAGAGTGCTCGTCACGGTTAACTATATTTTTTTTATTTTCGATAACAAATTGATTATTTTATTTATTATATAGATTTTTCTCTATAACTAATTGTAATTCCAACATAAGTTTTGTGATTGGCTGATTGATATTCGTTTGGGACATTCTGACTTGAGTAAGTCTGACAGAGACATGTCGATTGATCACTGCCATGTTCTTTATAAATGGGATTTCACGTATAAAGACAAGATATATGATATTTCACACTATTCTAAAAGAACATATATATTGTAATACATATCATATCATGGTAATCAATTACGAGGACGTAGTAGTTTCTTTTCTGAAAAGTTGGAAGATTTAGTTAAATATTATCTTTTCCGGAGTATCGCTTGTTATCACATATACCTATATGGCATAAGCGTCCAGTGTAACCTGCAGTACAAGTACACACAAAATCTATCCATCCGACAGGTTCACATATTCCATTGTTCATGCACTGAACATCTTGACAAGGATCTGTAACAAAAAACAATTAGAATAATAACAAAGTTATAAATGTTATAATTTATGTTGTCCGCGCGATTATTTATTAATGAATTATCTAAGCTCTCTTAACTGTCAAGTCCCGTGTGGATATGAGTGTCAGACGAATAGGCCCGCAGCATCGCTTAGCTTGTCGTTAAACAGGCGACTAAATAATGATCAGAACCTTTGCAAGAGGCTAGTGCACTCTGCCTACAGAGTAAGCGGGTTGTGCGCCCTAAATGGTGGAATAGTTTACCACGTGCATGCTACATGCTGGAGTCGTCAGGCCATATATTACGGAAAACCTGAACTTGGTCGACCCTATTACTCTTGTGTCCCTTCCAACTTTTTATTTCATCATCATAACAAGATTCATTTTATCACAATTTTTATTTTCATCGCTCAAATATAGCTGAAAGACTGCTGCTTTGGGGTTAAACACCAACAATATATCAATTTGAGCTTTCAAATTTGCATTTTCACAGTCGTAAAAACATTTTTGTATAATACTGCTCATAAGAGGAGAGTTATGTATTTTTTTATTAAGAAAAACTATATAATATTGTAATGGCAAGTAATTCTAACTGCCTGTATGTGTGTGTGTGTGTGTGTGTGTGTGTGTGGATAATTGATTATAGCCTTCCTACTTCAACGACATATACCTATTCCAAAGTAGCAACTGTCATTTCCAAATCCACCGTCAGAATTTAAAACAACTTCAGAGCAATTCTTCAAAAAAATATAAATCAAAGATGTAGACGATAAACAAAGGACACCTCAAGCAAATAGAAGACTGCTTGGAACAAATAGTTATGATCACTTTTAAGCTAGCTTTGTACGTCTTTTAATCAGAGTATTCTGAATTCATGCTCTTGTGAAATCCAATGTAATACAAAAGTTAAGTTAGAACGTACTTTTCGAGTAAGGTACAATTTAATTTGATAAGCATACTTGTATGTTTTAAATATCTTCAAACAAATAGAAACGGTAGATATATTGCCAACCTACTGTTCACATTCTTTTTTTACAAGTTAATACTCTCAACACACGATCTTTTATTTTCAAATGAAATACAAATTCTTGGTAATTTGTTTAACTGACAGGGGAATAGCTAAATGAGAAGATGCAACTAAATTCCATAATAAATGTCAATTTGAAGAGCAGTAACTTTCAATAATTTATGCACTTCACGAAAGACGAAAAAGTGATAAGATTAAATATGAAATAATACACCTCGTATGTAACAACAACTGGATAAAAAGATTTTGCTTGATTTTTTGTTTTTTGTTTTTGTTTGTTTTTGTTTTTTGTTTTTGTTTTTTTTTTCAATTAAATAGTTGCGATTTACCATATGCCATATGTTAGAATACCCATCTTTCGGCAGAAAAAGAGTTTTATATAACTGTATCTGCTTCTTTATCGGGCACTTAAACGCAACGTGAACATGTGAAACAATTATATTTATGTGACATTAAATAAACAAAAACAGTAATTCATTAAAGATTATATCAGGTACATTTTAAGATAATACTTACTGGAGTCTGTTTATGGAATCTAAATCCTGCTGTATATCCATATGAAATAAAGTGTTGTATTCCTGTAGAAATTGCCATAAAAGTCACTGTTGGGAAAATGTGCCTAAGGGTATGTGCCCCACTGCTTATCTTTACATCTGCAAATTTTATATCATTTCGGCCATGGACAGAACTCCAGTTCGCATTATGTATCGCATTATTATCCAACCGAAGCCCAGGTATAAAATCATCAGATATGACAATAACAACAAAATTTTCAAATTCTTTTGACACGAGGTCTACCGTCAAAAATGTGTAATCGGAGGAATATTGATTAATGGGGGGAATTATTATCATTGAAGGATCCCCAGTTTGTGTTTCATTGCAATTTCCGTGGACAAATAGCACTACAGCTATTGGATAATTGGCCAAAATTATTCTTGATTCAATGTTCGGTATAACGACGGAGTAGAAATCACCTGGTTTAATTAATGTAATATTAGAATAACCTTGCACATTGACAAAGGTATTGGCTACACTACTGACTATTTTGAATGTGTCTGGTTGTGAACATCCCGGCATGCCAACAGTCACAAATTCTGTTCCCCATTTATCTATAGATGGTATTTGTTGGACTAAATGATCACAGGAACTACCTCCAATTTTTGCGCAAATGCTCCCACTTACAACAGCTATTGGCTTAGATCCAACGACATAAGTACCTGTGAGGTCACCTTCTATAGCTGATAAGAGAACTGTCTGGAATTTGTCTAGAATTACGGCGAATGTTTCACCTCCTTTATATAATGTTTCATTAAATATGACTCCTACTGAAGTGGTACTCAGATGCAAGGTTACTTCAGTCCCATTGTCTGCTCCTACTACCATGAATGTTGATCTTTCGTCATAGGAAATAACGTTGTGTTCCTTACCCAAAACATCTGTCGGTAAGACAAGGTAGCTATCCGTTGAAAACTCCTCTTTATTATTGGCATACACTACAATGTCCTTATCAGAAACCACGTAAATACCTTTGCCCTCAACATTTCCTGCGATACCCTGTAAATCCGTTCTTACAACATGTGTATGCACCTGTCCTGGTTTGACCGTAAACGCTGTCTTTTCAGGAGAAAAAAGCGGTGTTGATATCTGCACATTGGCCTCTTGAAAATCGGTTGTAATAAAAATGTCTAGCTTTGGATCACTTGTATAAGCATTAGGTATGTATCCAAATATGAATTCAGTTCCTTTATTCTCGGTGCCTATTAAATAAACAAATGTAAAAAAAAACAAACAAGTTGTAGTATTATCATGACAATTTTTGACATTTCATATGATGTAAAAAAATGTTAATCACCCCATCTTTTAAGCTCACTTTACCCGAAAGGCCGTGTGAGCTATTGCCACAACTAGGCGTTTGTCAATGTCGCAATCCATCGTTCTCGTCAATATTATTTTGCAACACTCGTTACCACTTCAGTAACTAGACCAGTAAGAATCCAACTTGGTATGAATATTCCTTAGGATATGTTACTGCAATGGCCCATGACAAAACGATCTTGATGACAAGGGATACAAAAGTATCTAGAATCAAAGTAGTAGGAAGATAATATACTAGGATCACTGCCTTTGGAAGGCCTAACAATGAACCAGGTTGGCGTCCGGGTTCCTTGGAGCCACTAGTTTAAGTAACAAGATCAATTATTACCTAAATACAGCCAAAGTTCTTTTCTGGAAAAAAATGTAGATAAATTTGGCATTGAAGTTGAATATCTTACCTAATTCACAATGAGTACCACTTTTGGTTTGCGGGCAGCTACAATGGTACGTAAATAAGCCATCAATGCAAGTGCCTCCATTCAAGCAAAGTGTTCCGTTACAGAAATCAATATCTAAAAATATATAGCTGCCTTTGACATATATATATATATATATATATATATATATATATATATATATATATACATATATACATATATATATATATATATATATATATATATATATGTATATATGTATATATATATTTAAAGATAACTTTACGCTTAGTGGCACAGTGGCATATAATTTAATTAAAACAGCGACGGTTTCCGAAATATCAGGCATGAGAAATCTGATTATTTTTCTTCAAAAACGTACAAATTACAATTTAAAAATTGGATATAAAGTATTTGGTTAACTACCCATTCAAACAGGAATCGACCCATGTCGAATTGGGAATACGGAATAGAGTATTTGAAACACGATAATTAAATGAAAGAACTAAATTCAATGAAACATGCGATTTCTTACTTAGACTGTGTTTTAAAATCGTATCAACGATAATCATCATCATCATATGAAATTCACGTGGCGCATTATCCGTGATAATAAAGCAATTATGAATTAGGTAAAGAAGATGTGTGCGGGGTAATTAGGTTTTTGGGCTTCGGTAACTGAAAATGGAAAGAATCTAAAGATTACTCACTCCCCAGGACAATTGTTTGGCCTTATTAACCTTATATATAACTCTAACAAAAATGGAGAGTGTTTTGATTTCCTAATGGACTGTTAGTCAACGGTAGCTGAAACGTCCGAAAATCGAAAGTAAGAGAAGCATGTTGTCAAGTACTACTAATTGAAGATTGGGAATGAAACATGTCATATTGCAGAATATCGCAACAGTCAAAAAGCTTGTATATTTTATCTTTTATGTTGTCTACTATGCATACTTTAGCTCTACTGAAACAATTAAATCTGCTTAAAACGCAACACTTACGCATGTATGAGATGGCTACCGATTTTGCAATACGTAATGGAATTTTGTTTATAAATATATTGGTCTAAAATGTCTGAAAGGGCAACCAAGGGAACAAAGGCCACAGGGACAATCAAAAGAACGCAATCCAGGGATAAACACCAGACATGGAAAACAGACATACATAACACAGAAGATAAAGTAACATTTGCGTGACGATAGAAAACGTATGTGGCTTTACAAAATTGTGCTGCGTTTACTTAGACAAAAAACCTGCGGTGAATAGCTTCCACAATAAATAACCCAGTACAATGATCCTATATAAAACAAGGCACGATCATTCGTTTTCCCAAAAAAGTACGAAGCACTGTTGTACAGTTCAGTTTTACACTCGTTAAAATTTAGAGGTAATGAATTTAAACTTGTAAGAACAAAACCATTTGTTAAAAAGGTAATTTTGAAAGACAATAAAATTGGAAACTATAAAGAGATTACAGAACCTAAAAAATACCCGTAATCCAAGAAAAAGTACAAAAAGTATCCCAAAATAGGTAAAATACTTTCTAATATGGCACTATTTGAGACAATTGAGGTTACTGTACGTGTGCCATTAATTCATGAATGCACCAGTTATAATAATAATATAATTCGTAATATACCAGTTTGACAGTGATCTCCCGTGTGAGAGGCAGGACAAGAACAATTGTAACTAGTAGAACCTGCAACGCAGCTACCTCCGTTATAACACGTTGCTCCTTCACAAAGATTTATTTCTATAAATAAAAAAATGATATCTAGGTATTCTGTATATTTAAGGGTCAATACCATACTCTCTCTTTTTGTAAGAACAAAACCTTTTCAAATGCTGGAATTTTTAATGGACAACATATGTATCTAGTGTGGTGGACGTGTTTTTCAACAAACGGTCGTCATTCCAATGGGAACAAATTGTGCTCCTTTACTTGCTGACCTATTCCTGCACTCTCATGAGGCTGACTTTATTGCTGATCTGATCCGAAAGAAAGAATATCGTTTGGCCAGATCCTTTAATCTCAGTTTCCGCTATATAGATGACGTATTATCTTTAAACAATCCTAATTTATGGGATTTGATACATTGCATCTACCCCAAAGAACTCGAGATAAAGGATACTACAGATACTGTGAAGTCAGCCTCTTACTGAGTGACCTACACTTAAAACTCGATGTTAAGGGAAAACTATTGACCAAACTTTACGAGAAACGTGATGAATTTCATTCAGAATTGTCATCTTTCCATTCATCTGTGGCAACATCCCTTCAGCACCTGCGTATGGAGTGTTCATATCACAACTCATACGTTATACCAGCGCTTGCCGAAACTACGCAGACTTTTTGTATCGCGCTAGAACTCTAACAAGTAGACTTCTAGAACAGGGTTATGTTGCTGCAAGATTGAAGTCATCACTACAGAAGTTTTATGGTCGTCATCATGAACTCGTAGATCGTTATGGTGTATCCATCTGCACCATGAAAACTGATTTATTCAACGGTTCATAGTTTTCCTTTCCTCGTTTGTCTACCTCGGACCAGACTTTTTATGAGCAACTCGGCGGGTGTTTCTAGAAAAGCAAAGGACGCTTACCCTACCTGTACACCCGGTCCATGCTCCCAGTTTTTATTGGAGTCCAAGTTGCTCATTCGCTTTTGTTAGTTTGTATGTATGATTTTTTTTTTACTTTATGTTCTTTGTTGTGTATGTCTGTTTTCCATGTCTGGTCTTTGTCCCTGGATTACATTCTTTTGATTACCGCTATAATCTTTGTTCCCTTGATTACTCTTTTTCAAAGTTCTATCTTATTAAATGGACATTCTTGGTCCTGTATCTGACAAAGTTTCTTGCACTATGGTTTTAAATTGCAGACTGGATGATAACATATTCTGTTCATTTGTACTGATCTCCTATGACATTATCATGATTATGTGCATAAGCTGCTGAAATAAAGATGAACAATAACCTCTGAAGATTAAATAGTGAAGCTCCAAATTCAAAATATAAATGCATTTTTGAATCAAGGAGTTGACTATAAATAAGTATTAACAAAAAACGTTAGAT
The DNA here is from genome assembly GCA_037379345.1 of Perna viridis. Taxonomy (NCBI): domain Eukaryota; kingdom Metazoa; phylum Mollusca; class Bivalvia; order Mytilida; family Mytilidae; genus Perna; species Perna viridis. The sequence continues at coordinate 1,206,870 of CM074522.1, forward strand.
AGATAATGATCAAATAGTTAAGATCAATGTCCATTAGTTCAAAGGTGAACAAGATCAAAGTCCTCCTCCTAAGAGTTAATCGAATTAATCGCAATATGTAATGTGTTCAAACAAACACAGCACAATTCTTTTATTAAGCTATCATTAAATCAGACTGTCATTATACTAATTTAAAAATATACCAGCTGTTATACCTGATTTTAATATAAATCCTGGTATATTATTACAAATTTTGCATATCAATGTAAAGTTATCATGACATAAGCATGCGCACACTAAATCAAAGATGTTAAAAGATTTAATCGAAAGCATAGTTTTATTTGTTTTTTGGTTGTTTATAATACCGTGAAATGTACAACACCAAACATGCATACAATATTCTGAAATTCAACGGGTCATAGTTTACCTTTCCTCGTTTGTATACCCAGGGCTTGACTTTTTATGAGCAACTCGGCGGGTGTTTCTAGAAAAGCAGAGGACGCTTACCCTACCGGTGCACCTGGTCCATGTTCCCAGTTTTTAGTGGAGTCCGAGTTGCTCATTTACTTTTGTTACTTTGTATGTATGATTTTAGTTACTTTATGTTCTTTGTTGTGTGTGTCTGGTCTTTGTCCCTGGATTATATTCTTTTGATTACCGCTATAACCTTAGTTCCCTTGTTTACTCTTTTGCAATATTGTATACAATATATGAGTGTTCTTTTGTAACGTAAAGTACTTTATTCAAAGTGATCAGATCAAGTATATATATAATTTCAAAAGTATTTCTCTCTCTCTCTTGTTAAATGGGTGTGAGAGTTTGTAAGTGTGTGTGTTTGTGTGTTTGTGCTTTCGAATAACAAACGTATCATAACATACCTTCCATGCATTGATCACCTGTGTATGAAGCTGGACACAGGCATGTATAGTTCTGCAAACCATTGAGACATGTTCCTCCATTTTGACATAAAACTTCTGTTCTGGTCACTGTATTGTTACAGAAATCCAAACCTTAACATTATAAATATATGGTTATAACATTTGTTTTAAGACTTAAGATAATTGACATGTAGATATATTGTTATTAGGCAGTGATGTGAGGAAGGTGAAACTTGAAATGAAATTTAAATACCATTTATAATCATTGTTATTCATAATATAATATAATGTCTTTATTTAGGTCCAAAAAGTAAAATTGGCTTTGATGTACGGTTTTCATTTGACCAAATACATTTTCCTAATTGTCATGTAATAAAATGTTTAAAAGTCCGAAATGTCTTTGGGTCGAATTATCTGGTATTAATAAGCTGATTACGTAATTTTCGTAATCAACACATGCGTATGCCATGTTTTGACCATCCTTATCTTTGTAGAAGGTAAAATGCGATTTTTATCCAATCATCGAAACTAGCAAATGATTTACGAGATTGTTGTATTGCACAACAATCCTATTCACAAAGTAAAAATAAGCTGCCATGGTAATGTTTACGCTCCCGACTTTACATGCACTCAACCTTACAAGAATGTTTTTTCTCTCCTGTTAATTATAGAACCGGCGATCGTACTAATGCGTTTTCCATAATCATGAGTAGTACATCTATTTTGCCTTTGGCGCCTAGGTCAATCACAACAAGTTAAAACATGGCTATTAACCTATGCATCGGATATGAGACTTTAGCCTTGTCATCAAAGTCAACTTAGGGAAATTTTGGCTTCAATTAAACTTTAGTTACTGTAAGCTCCTTAACAGATGGCCACATTTAAAAACGGAAGTTATGACTATCACTATGATTTCACAATTAAGTATCTGTATTCGCAATGCGTAATCCTTATATTGATTATTCAGTTGAATCGTTCGCCAGTTCGTCTTACGTTCCAATTCGCAATTTATTTGAAACAACTGAATATTTAATGATTGCTTAATGCTCATTTGCTTTTGATCCTTTGTATATATTATTTTAATTACTTAATGTTCTTTGTTGTGTATGTCTGTTTACTATGTTTGGTCTTTGTCCCTGGATTACTCTCTTTTGATTTTCGCTAGAACCTTAGTTCCCTAGATTACTCTTATACTTCATGATATGATGCCGCTGTGTACCACTTTTCTTCATCTTACACACTTTGAGGTTTCTTTATGCAAAACGCAGACTTTAGCATTCGTCATTCAAGGATGAACCATTTTCTCTTTTCGCAGCTCCTCTTATATGAGGCAGATTTTTCACATTTTTATCATATGATGTTAATGTGCAACTCCTATTGTTTTAGATATACATATATAAGGGACAGTGAGCGGGGTGGGGTTATGTCAGAGTGAGCCATGCCAACAGTTTTCTTTTGTTTAAGAAGAGGTTGTTTTGATCGTAACATTTTGATTTATATTGCATTTGCTTTAACTCTTATATACATATGTTATTTCAATTTTTCAGTTGATGTAAGTTTTATAATGGCTTTATTTATAACCTTGATGTTACGTCAAGTTCAATTAAAGACACTAACAATTAGTTGGTATACATACAATACCCCACGCACACTCTTTCGAAAACTCCCTGTACCCAAATAAAAAGTGGTTCATCTTAAACGATGTTCACACATTGGAAAAGAAAAACATCTCTTCTGTCCGACCCCTCCCCAATTTGATCCCCTTGAACCGACTTCTGTAACATCATTGGTGTAAGGATTGCTTAAACTGCTGGTTAGATTATGGGATTTAAACGACTTTGGGTCGGTTTACGCTGATTATCCCCCAAGGCGGTTTATGTTGCAGCGTAAACCGTCCCCATAATCTACCCAACAATTGAATAAATTCTTATATTTTAATTTAAAAGATCCAGAAAACAAAAATGAAATCACAATATTTTGTTTTTATAATATGAAATCAACATTTATTTTATAAAGGATTGAAACCGTCAACTGGCAATCGATTGCGCAATTTGTAATTAATATGCATGCTTTTAGTATATTGGGTACCCCACTGAAGTACTCGTAGTTCCCTATATATAGCTAGTTAGGTGCGTGGCAAAAACGCAAAGTTCGGTTAGACGAAATGGACTATATTGCTCGAGAACGCTGAACTATTCAAATATAATAAAAACATTTAAAATAAACACTGACTCACCGGGTACTTCTACAGTAATACAAGCCTGGTCTGATGATTGGCTGTAACGACACATTTGCTACTTTATATCATTATGCCAAGGTAAAAAATATTACATTCTTCCGATATGATACAATGTGAAGTAAAAACTTTGAGGAAATGCAATTCTTGAATAAGGTAAGCGTCCCATTTATTTGAGTATAAAGCATATGGTAATCATCCCATCTGATTAAGTTTAGAGCAATGGGGAATAGGGAACATTGGAATTGGTCATGGTGCAAGACATTGGTATAGGTATTAAATATGCTCATATTCATGAATCCTTATGTAATATCCAGCTGCCTAATACTAACCGTGACATAGTATTCTTTTCCTCTGTTATCTACGACGGGTGTGACAATTAAAGGAGAACTCGTAGGACATTTCTAAACAATCAAAGGACGATTTCTTACCAATGCACCTTGTCCATGCTCCCATTTTTTACATCGACATATAAAACACCAGTACCCAACACGTATTTTTTGCATCTATTATATGCTTAAAATTAACATTTTGGTCCTTGTTGAGGTATTCTTCTCATGGATAGGGGTGGCAATTTTTCACCTAATTTGTCTTGGAAAAGTTCAAATATTTATTACTCAGGTTAATTAGAAAGCTAAGAAACTATATAATTGAGTTTGAATATACAAAAGCTTGTTTGAAGTACAGTATTTGGAAAAAAATACAATTATTGGTGAAATTAAAGAAAATGTTAACTTCAGAAAAATTCCTCTTTTTATGAAAAACTCATTATTGTTACATTGAAACTGAAAAAATGGCGCCTGAAATGAAAAAAATATGTTAGGTACATCGCTTATTAAAACAAAAGAACCCAACATGTCTATTGTACATCCTATATTTGCCAAAAAATAACATTTTAGTTCATGTTGAGGTATTTTTTTTTCATGGGTAGGGGTGGCATTTTCCCAGCTAACATGGCATGAAAATGTTCAAATATTTATTTCTTAGGCTCATTTTAAGGCTTAGACATTTTATTAATGTGCAGTATCACATAATAACTTGTTTAAACTAGGTGATTCTGATAAAAGACAATAACGAGTGATGTAGAAGAAAATTCTGAAATTCTGAAATTATCCATTTTTCCGATTTTAAAAGGAAAACAAAGCGCCTGAATTGATCAGATATGTTTTGTACATCTTTATCTAAATTATGAATGCTTATAATATATATATATAACTTGTAATTTTACTAAAAATTCGAAAATCCCATTTTTGTTTTTGCATTTTTGGATGAATTCTGACTACGAAAATCAGCAATATCCATCAAAAAAACCCTGGATTTATAAATTGGGATAATATTAAACAGAAAATACCGAATAAACCATTTTTAACTGATGCATAAATACTGTAAGGGTTTTGACATTGAAAAATTTGATTTTTCGGTGGGGTAAGGGTTCATTATTTTCATTTTACCCTAAAACTCTAAGTGTAATCACACCTGTTTTGTCATCATTAGAAAGATGAGACATTTGGCTACACGATAATATCTAAAAATGTTTAGTTTTTTTTCATAAATGCTATTCCAGGAAGACTTAGACTGTCAAACAATTGAGTCACAAAAATCTTAGCTTTTTGACGCAGTGGGTAACAAATATAGGCTGTTACTGAAAAAAAATCCGAGAATATTCTTTGGCAATAAATTAATTCGGTAATGGGAGGTATAATGATATCTAAAAATCACCATGAAGTTGATGAGGGGGGAGTGCACGGTGGACCCTCCCAGCACATGGACTATTATAGAAATTGCAAAGTTGTAAATTTAGTGATAAAAATATAAGACAGTGATTTAATACTGATGGCACTGGCCAAATTCTATAAATTTAAAGGTGACATTAAAGATGAGAAACATAAAAAAAAGCAAATCATGACATGGGTTGCAAATGGTAAATCTTACCTCGCTCAATTTGTTGCTACAAGGTTGGCTCAAAAAATGATTTTAAAGTTCCCTTTCAACGAAACAACATTTTGCCTCAATTCAAAGATTTGTCACTCTTTCGTCAATGAATTTAAATGTATTTATTTCTCTGCTATCGTTGAAGATAATCGAAAACCATCTTTCAACTTTTAGAAAAGATGAATTTGTGATATGAAGTCGGTGATTTTTTTTTAACATAATTTGTCATGTGCCATCCACTGCCTGGTCTTAGCATGTACTCCTTCTTAATGCTAATAATAGGACACTAAAGTTATTTACCCCAAGCTATTTACAGCAGCATAACAAAATATATGACTACCGCTCTGGTCAGGCGAAGGAGTCCAAGTAACATTAATGTACCATTCAGTTCCAGAAGTTCCGAATGGCGCTACCGGCGTCGTCAATGTTCCGATTGGAGACACTGTGAGAAATTCTGTGATACTTTTCCATGAAAAAAAAATCAAAAGGATAAAAATAGTAATTTATGATTCTGATTGTTTTTGTCACAATGCTAAGTCGACGTCTGTTTTTCACGTTTGCTACTATTATCATTTTTATCGAAGATAATTGTGTGTAAAAGTAAGGACGTTCAAGACCAAGTCATGCTTATGGTTGAAATACAATATTTTACTGAGAGGTTGTCGGGAAAAATACGTTATCATAACTTTGATATTTTAATGTGCTTAGATTTGATTTGAAACTCCAATAGTTCTGTACATAATAAAAAACATACCTAACACTTGTAGATCCTGTATTGGCAATGAGCGTTTTGAAAAACGTTGCATCCGGTTCTAATTTTGTAACAGTGTCATTTATATTTGTATCGTTTCCTAGTTGCGGTTTATTTCCACACGAATCAGTTGTAGTAGATACATCTAGTAAAAATTGCAAAGGAACACTGCTATATGGTTCACTCTGTGTTGTAGATGAGAAATCTTCAATTTGAAGTGCAACAGCGTATAAACCAGTCGTAGTAGTTGGTGTCCAACGCAAGACACACGCATCCTTAAATAGATTAGGAAACCATATACTATGGACAACGATATGCATGAGTGTAATAATTTCTTTTGCATTCACTTTCTACATATATCGTAGTTGTGTATTTGATTGAAATTGTTTATTTTCAATGCGATCATTTGAAACAAGCAGAGAAAAAACACATAAAATACCTTTACTATCACCAAAATAAAACCTCTACTGAAAAATACATACATGTAACAATTCAAATTTGTCAAACTTATTTCTCGTATAATGATATTAACGCAATTTTTTGTGCAGATAAAACTTTCTAGACAAACATTCGTTTTTTTTTTACAAAATAAACATAATTTCACATGATAACGTGTATTAGCATACCTCTTCCAAAACAGCACCAGGAACACCATTGCACACCGTAAAACACTCATCCGATTCGCCCCAGCGACAACGTATTATATCACCATCATCATCTGCTACTGTAAATGTCAGAAGGTAAAATTTTAACCACGAATAAAAAAATATTACAAGCAGAAAATTAAAGGTCTAATTACGATACATAGTAACCTAAAGCACACAAAAAAACTACTACAACATTTAGCTTTCAGACTAAATAACTAAATAATACTTTTTTTTAAATATTTTAACCATAAAATAGATTATCATAAATATGTTTTGAAGTAAAAGAAGATGTTTAAATATCGACGAATTTTGCCTGTTGAGCAGCAACATCAATGCATATAAATGTTTGGCAATACAGAGTTGAAAAATCACCTAACTGAATGGACAATATACAACAAACGAATTGTGAGGCCTATTTGTAACAAATTCATTCCAACTACCGAATATCTAATCCTTCATTTCAATGTTTGAAAACTTTTATTGAGTTCTGGCTGGCAGTTTATAAAGTATTTGCGAAAGATGTTTTACCTGGAATACGTAAGTCATAGTTGCAGCCAAGTTTTAATCGAACAATAGGTTGCATCGCTGATACTGGCGAAGTGTTGATGCGGCCTATATCGTTTCTAAGGTTTATATTTGCGACGGCTTTTAGTACCCACGAGCTGGACCCGACTATAAGAGAACTTATCCAGCAGCAAGATGTGTACCTATGCAGAAAAACAAAAAAAAAAAAAACAAAAAAAAAAAACACGAAAATTAGCTACTAAATGTATCTGATTACGATTCAGCTTATCAAGACAACATATTTATGTAAGAAGTTTGAAAAACAATTGAAGCATTCAAGCTTGGAATTGACTACTATTGATCACCGACATACTTGAACACATTACCACTCAAAGTCACAACACACCACTTTATCTGCTATATGCCAGCGGGGAAGCAGTGACACTCATTCTTAAAGTCTGCTATGACTTGGCTTAAATCAAAGCATAAGGGAAGAGAATGCTACTGATGACCTAAAAGGCGGGTTATGTTAAAAAGAGGTCGATCCACTTTGATAGATATTGAAACATACCTAAAAACAAACACGTTATCTGCAGTCGTTGGAAAACTGTACTCTACAACACGTTGACCAGTTGACCAATTTTCGTCTATACTGTAGTCGGTGCAAATATAAGACATTGGGCTAACAATATTGCCAGTACATCCATTATAACAAGATAATGTTCCTTCTCCATTCATTAAATCACCTTGCTGATCGCACATATGATCCGACGAATAGTCCCGTCGAAATGCCACGCGATAAGTAATTGTTATCTACAGAATAAGTTAATCTATTTTGTTGTGCATCAGTTTTAATGGGAACAAAAAATAATCAACAATAAAAATACTACAGCTACGGCCAGTACTCTTTGCCTTTTTTGTTTTGACAGGAAACACCTAGCAAATGTTATAACATTACTCCTCAAAATGTTTTAGACATTTTGAAAACAACACTTATAATATGTTTGGAAAACAAAATACTTGAAAAATAAAATGACAAAGCAATATATTTCATATCAATCAGAAGTTATTTATAATAGTGCAATTCAAGCAAATTAAATCTTGCCTTATTTCCATCAGGTTTCCATGTGATCATTCCTCCACGAAAATGACTGGATTCTGAAAAACGTAAACTGCATGCTAACACAAATGTGACCAGAATAGGCATCATATTTAGTAAAGAAGAAAGTGTAATTCTTTAATTCGTTAGAATGAACACCAAATTTGATACTTTTATATCGTTTTGTTTTAAATTGTCTAGTCATAATGAAGAAATACTTCAAAGATTTAATACAACGACCACATTGTAAAGTGTTATCTATATTGTGGGTTATTGAAGACTTATTGAAGGCATTAAAATCATTTGTTACATGCGAATGATATCTATTATCAAAACAAAACCACATGAAACATAAGTCAGTTGGTAATCGAATAACAAAACTATTGTCTCCACACAAACAATAGATATACTGCATGAAATGAAATCCATATGTGTTATGGTAAAACATTAATTTCTTACTTTAGTTGACTGATAATTTAAAATTTTATCCGGTTGTAAACAACCCATTTTGAATAACATTTTAAATAAAAAGAAAATAAATGCACTGAAAAAGGCTTAAATTGAGCGTTATGTTTATGAAGGAGTAATCAAGGGAACCAAGGTTATAGCAGTAATCAAAAGAATGCAATCCAGGGACAAAGACCAGACATAGAAAACAGATATACACAACAGAGAACACATAGTTATTAAAATCATACACACAAAGCAAAAAAGCAAATGAGAAACTCGGACTCCACTAAAAACTATCTAACATTTTAACAATGATTATACCATTTGTTGTACGGACCTATCTGTTGACTAATGAAATTGTCATATTAAAACTTGTTGTTAGCATACAGACTTGTCTTTCCCCTAAAACAAAAACGTAATTCTGAATTACCCTATGCAACATTCTGGAACCAAATTATTCCTATAATGATCAGCAAAACTTTGATGCCTGTTAATTTAGTTATCAAGAGTGGTGACAAATATATGTAAATTGATAATAATCAGTAGTATTTGATTTTTTGTTTGTTTGTTTGTTTTGTTTTGTGTTTAAAATAGATAATAAAATGTGCAGAGTTTATACTTTCATTGTAGGATCATATCAAAAGAAACATCAATTAAGAAATACATTATATCATTGTCGTAGTTTCAAAGTGACTAACATTTTAACAATGATTATGCCATTGATGTACCGACTTACCGGTTTACTATATATTATGACCATTGCCCAGAGTTAATAACTTTGGTATTTTTATTGTATATCCTTAAAAGAAATATAATTATTGATGATAATTAATCAATTAAAATGACCACGTGATGCAAAGCAGGATGTTCTTGTTCTCGTCGAATGAGCAGAAGAACCGGATAAGATAGTTTTACGATCTATTTTAGTCCTTGAATAGTCTATTATATACATATATGATGAGAGTGTTGCCTATGTCTCAAATTCATATACATGGTAAAACTGATGCATTCAATCAAAATGTAAACGTTTGCATTGATTTAATGGTTATATTGATAAAAATCATTTGAAACTAAACTCCACACAAACAATGTATTTTTTCTCGAAATACTGTATTAGGTCTTAACAAAATATACAATGCCTTTAGAATTAGAAGTCCATTTGTGGTTAACTCTAGATCTTAAAAGCAGCAGTTTTTTTTTTTTTTTTTTTTGGTAAAATCAGTTTTGTAAAAACATAACGCCAGCTGTCATTTCCACCTAGATTGTTTCAACTGTGATAAAACCTTATGTCATTTAAAGTACGTGAGACAATAACCTTTGTTGTCAGGGACTCTCAAATTACTCGAGGAATTTTAAAAAATCTGTAAGAAGGGTAAAACCACCATACATAGTATATAATATAAGAAAAGTGAGTAGCAAAAAAAAAAAAAGTAAAATTCTTCACCTGGTTACCAACATTATCTTCCTTTAAAATAATAATAATGCAGTAAAGTTTCAAAACTGGTTGTGTATGAATACAATATTGCCAAAGCCATTGCTGTCATTCTGCTAACTGTTTGTCTATACACAAATATAATTTGATTTGATGTGTAACACGCTTTCTGATTGGTATAATTTGTCGAACCCGGCGTTTAACAAAGATTGCGTGATATTGCAAAAAAAATGAGAGTATTTATCGAAATTTGTATGATGAGAGAAAAGTCTTCGGTATGCATTTAAGGTTCATAACAGACCGGTTGTAGGTGAAAGAGACAAGATTCGTTCTGTTAACATGTGCTTTTCGCGACTGATTGTTAACAGATATAAAGATGCATATCTACATTTCACATGTTGTTCAAAGAAAATTAGTACAGATGACATCCACATTTACAACGTCAAGAAGAGGTTTTCAAACATATACTTCTTCTTCATACACAGAAGAAAAACAACACTGACCTGAGCATTATTTACATTAGATAAAGGCAAACAATATTTTGGTTACATATTGGGCATTTCCATTTCATTTGGATCATTTTGAAAGCATAGGTGGTTGAAATATAGGAAACCTAAATTGTCGGATTACTGCTTCCCCAACACACGGTGCTTATCTTCGAAACTACAACGAATGTAGAGTCATGTGTAGACATATCTTCCAATTAGATTTTACCAGTTAGGTCTTATGGAAATATTAAAATACTATAAAAGTTATGTTTTTATTCTCTAAAAGAGAAAAAGATTTTTGTTTTTGGTTTTAAGATTCAGTCCACAATATTGGACTCCTGCTTTTACAATGAACTGTCATATTTACGTACTGTAAAGTATATCCATTCAAATATAGTTCTTCCGAGAGATCTCTAGATATACACTCAGTATCAAACGCAATTTTCTCGGGGAAGCCTTTTTCCAAATATTTGAAATTTCGAGAAACAAAATTAGATATTGAATCCATTGGCAATTAGAACATTCGCATCAGAGAACACGTTTTTGCAATTCGAAAAAGTATCTCGAAAATAAAAAATAGGGAATTGATAAGTTTGATTATTGATTATTACCCGAGAGATTTCTTTTTTCGAATGTTGAAAAAGAATATCAAAATAGAAGGTAATACCTAACATAAAATAAATACTTCAGAACGAACAGAAGAACCGATCGTATTTAATCCACTATAATGTTAAATCGGTATAATAGGTCAATTAAGGCCAGAGGTAAAAAAAAGGAAGAAAGAAGAAAAAAAAAAAAAAAAAAAAAAAAAAAAAACAAGCAAAAATAAACAAACAAAAAACAAGAAGAAAAAAAAAACCAAAAAAACAAAACAAAACAAAAAATAAATAAATAAATAAATAAAACATAAAGAAGGAAACGTCAAAAGAAGTATATGAACAATGCAAAAAACGGTTCAGTTTTGTCAATAAACTCACAACAGAAAACCTTGAAAATAATCAGATATTACTACTCGCCAAAAGTCTAAAGTTGTTCGGAGTATTAAACCAAAACATACTAGAATATCTCTTATACAAGACTTTGTAGAACTAGGAAGAAAAATGCGATGTTAATATTTATTTGCCGGTGAATCTAATGAATTCAATCCCTTCCAAACAAAAACAGGATTCAAGATGAACGCAGAACGCAGCAAACTGTGCAAATGAAACCTTCATTTCAACAAGAATCGTATTAAATAAAATACCAATGAAACCATTCCGACACAACTTATTAAAACTTGAAAGAAATGCACTGTACACAATAAGACTGAATGATCGAATAATAATTAAAGCAGACACAAAGTCCTCAACGGTTGTTTTAGACAAGGAGGTATATTTTAGAATGGCTAGAAAACAATTAAATGATGAAATACATTATCAACAAATTCAAGAATCAGAATCTCACACAAAAGAAATATTACAAAGTGTTAATGTAATCATTTATCATCTACGACATAACAGTTTCATTGACAATGTTACATTCAAATATCTGGTGAGCAATAAATCATAACGATTAGGTAGATTTTAATTTCTTTATTTTCTACCAAAAGTACAAAACTTAAGCTCCAAAGACAGGGAAAGAATTAAAGAGAGTAGAAACAAAATTCAAAATATAAAAAATCCCAGGGAGGTCAATTGTTTCGTTTTACAATAAACCATTGGAAAAAAGTAGCAGAATACAAAGTTTATTTTATCAAAGTGTGGTCAATCAGTTCTGGACAAATAAAAAAGACTCGTCTGCATTCAAAAATAAGCTTGAAAGTGTCAAAACACCCTGAGATATATTATTGGGTTCGTTTGGTATTACGAGTATGTACACAAATTTATACCACTCTGAAATAATAGATGTTATTAATAAAGCGTGGCCTAAAATACCAGAATGTAAAGTCGAAATTTCAATCCCTCCAAAAGAGAATTACTGAAACTTTTAAAATAAGCACTTGAAAATAATGAATTTGAATTCAATGGGCGAATATATAAACAAAACGTAGGAGTGCCCATGGGTTCACCAATGTCTCCATGTTAAACTGACCTAAGAATATTTGAAATAATCTCCGAAATACTAGAACAATTGCCATACTCATCGAATTCTGTATTATCAATATATAGAGACGATGCATTTTTACTATTTAAAGCCAACAAGCAACATCTTTATGAGTTATATAATATCGCAAATAACGTACACCCTCTCCTTTTGCACATGAGTTTTCTGATTCTGAGGGAGAGCGATTTAAGGCTTACAAAACACTGGATGTCAAATTGTATCGTAAACCCACAAACAACTTCAATACTTAGAAAAAATCATCAACCAACCCAACTTCCGTCTTCAAAGGATTCATGATTGGGGAAGTAACATGATTCAAAACAAGGATGACCTCAACGGACAGATATAACTATTCAAGAACAAACTTTCCAAAAGGGGTTACAATTTGGTGAATCCATGGATACTAAATACGCCTTCGAAATTTCGATAAAAAAATTAGAGTATAAAACTAAAAATAAGAGATGTTCATCAGTAGTTTTCGCTGCTAAATTCAGTCCAGTGTTCAAACAATTAAGACGATGTTTGACAAAAACACTAGCATTTCATTGAAAACGACGAAAAAACACGTGCATTATTTCCTAGACCGCCGATAATAGCTTACAAAAATAAAAAAACGAAAACAAAAAAGATTATCTAACTTGAGCAAAATTATAAACAGTCATAGAAAATGGAAAATTTATAACTATACTCAGGTAAAAACAGATTCACCGGTTGTAGAGCTCTCTGTCAAAATAAAATATATTTTACTCTATCGATATGAAAGGCTAGAGAACTTGATGACGATGTACGGCCTTGGTCATCGTGGCCTAAATGATATCCAAAACACAAGGTGAACAGAAAAAAAAGTTCCTACTGACTAAATCTAAAAAGAGAGGTAACTGCTACCTCTTATGAGTACACTGAACAGTACAGAGGGAATAACATTATTACAGAAATCATGTTTAGAGAAAATTAATAAATACAAACAGACAATCAACTCCTCAAACTTATTGGAAATAGGGAGCAAATAGCTTACTAGAAACTCTGTTTAACACATTAAGTGAACATAAATATTATGAAAAAATATAATCAATAATCAAAATACTAGACTATTAAAATATATATTACAAACTTAAATCTCTTTTAGGTATTTGCGAATTGATACAATGAATATATATGGTCTCCAATAAGAGATAAGTCTACAAGATCAATAATGCCAATATGTGTTGATATGAAGTTACAAAAAATAGGCAAACACACAAAAAAGGAGGTGAAACTACATCTAATCAATCATTTGAAAACTATTATGAAATCAATAGGCATACAATAACTGACAAATAATTTACATGGAACTTGTTGATTTGCATGTGCGTGTTGTGGATCTGGTCCATAACTACAATTGTATTTGTCAATTTCATTGACATGAGGCGATGATGAAGATATATTTCGCAGGAAAAAAAGCAACGTGTAAGCGTGTTCTTAATATTTGCAAATTTACGACGCAAGGTTTGTCATATCAAAATTGTTTCATCATTAGTCTGAATTTTGACAATTGCATTTTTGTGACAATTTGTATATTTGAATTCCCATGTATTAATTGCATCATATTAGAACATATTAGATTAAATTTATGATAAAAGTGATGTTGAACTGAACTATCTTCACCTGTGCAGCAATATACCTTCATCCAATTTATATTGTGTATATAGTTCGACGCTTATGCAAGTGCTTACTACTCTGAATCTCCGTGAAAGCCATAAATATCTGTGTAAAATACTCCTGAATCAGGGATATAAAGCAATGTGTATCAAAAGGTCTCTTTCCAATTTGTCTTTCAGATATCAGTCCTTGGTTGAAAAAATACCCAATTTCCTTTAATAACCACTGATTTAACGTTTATGACACTATAGCTTGCAAAAATCTTTAATCATCACCGGTATATTTAGGCCCCAGTGTTAGGGAGATGTTTGGCACACTGTAAAACCAAGATTTAACCCACTATTTCGTTAAAAATGCTTGTACCATGTCAGTAATGTTTTCGTACCTGCTACTCCGGAAATGTAATATCTGTTTGTCCGATTTATTTTGACTTGACTTAATAATGTTCGTTTATTTTGTTGTTAGCCTTATTTGGAAACATTTTCGTGGGTGGGGGTGGGGGAGCTTGGCGAAAAAAAAACAAGGAAAGTTCCTGATACGATGTATGACCAGATTTTTGGGGACTGCCCAAAAATTCGGAATGAAAGTCAAAACCCACATCATGTAATAACCATAATACGTTTTTCAGTTGGTTTCGTCAGTTAAACTAACAATTTGATAATTTTTTATCTTACACTTGATGAATCTTTGTCTCTGTGGGAATGGTCGGCAGTTGTCTGTCTTCTTTTCTTTACTTTTTGCCACTGACAAATGTCATGACGCCAACCATTGTGGTCGATATTCTGTTTATTTCTTTACATTTTATCTGTATTTTGTCTTTTGGTTTTCGCAAGAATCGTGGTTCCCTTATTACTCTACCAATCAAGTCAATGAGATGCCTAAATAGATACGTTTTTACTTCTGCTTAGAAAGTAATAAGTCCGGTAATTCTGTTAATACCATTCATACATAAATACGTCAGTTTTACGCTTACTAAACGTTGTTCTCATGTAACTAAACATAACTTTAATGTACATTTTCGGTTGATATCTTCGACTTAAAATTTGTATCAATGTCTTCCCTTTGAACCAGAATACTATATGTAGTATTCTTATTACCTGATTAACCATCAGTTTATTATTTAGTTGATGACAAGTTTTATTTTTTAAGTAAGCATGCAGCACAATAGCAAATACATTATCAGGTTATTACTTATAAGTAAAACCATTACGGTAAGATCGAATTGCGAGTATGGAATCAAAAAATATCTTATAAACTCAAAATATTTTCGAAGTAAAGTGGATTCGAAATTAAAACGTAACTCGAAAACTATAGAACTTTACACGTGTTCGTGTGACAATACAACTGTAGAAGTAACCAATAGTAATTGAAGCGATTGGTTGTTTAATTACATGATAATTCGGTTTATTGTTTTGCTTCATATTTGGTCTTAGAGAAGTGACACACTTAAGTACGTAATAATTCATAGTATACATGTTGTACAGTGGCACCAAAAATGTGTCTACGTAGTCTTGATATAAGGCGAAAATTAAAGAAAAGCTATATTTTACTGTTAGCCAAAAAATGCCTGAAAGTGTGACATCTATTGGCTTGCAAACAAGGTCTTTTTCACGTTGTCTTTTTTTTAATATTGGACAAACTTAAAATCTAATGAACGGATAATATATATTTGTACAACAGACAAAAGAGATTAGAAGAAAAATTCAAGGATATATTTTGTTTAAAATGCATATTTAACATGGTTCTAAAAATACCCCCTATAAAGAACATACACTTCAAAGTTAGTGCAAGTTATTCATAATAAAAAAAAATATGAATGTATTCGAACACTGATTCGTCGAGAGCACCTTTACTTTACTCACAAATAAATTATCATATGAATTTCATAACATAATGTAAATAATATCTTATCTAGTAATTGACACATAGTAACGCTTAAGCAGAAAGTTAAAATTCGTGTTATACATGTAATAGCATACAGCTTGCAGTGATCTAATGGCACAATCAACATACTCTTCCGAACCATGATCATTTTATAACATAGATAATTATCAGTTTACCGTAACAGCCATTTTCGAATGAAATCAACATCTACATTAGATTTTTGTACGGATAAAGACAATGAAGACCAAATATATATTCACGATATAAACTTAGAACCTCAATTTGAAAAAAAAAAATAAGCAAACAGATGCACGCACACAAGCACAAATCAGAATATCCCTCAAACTTGTTCTTATTGTACAGTACTGTTTAAAGACTGAATTAGTTGTACATTACCACAAGTAGAATGTATAGCTTTAACTTAAAATAATATATTCAACGTAACGTTAGATGCCAATATTACAAATAGATGGAATAAAGTCAAAGACGACTCGAATGCACGGAGAATATCAAAGTAATTACAGGAGTTTCTCCGGTTTCATTTTTGCTTAAATTCGTATCTGCATTGTTGGCTAATAGGATTTTAACAATATCCAGATGACCTTTATCACAAGCTATGAATAGTGGTGAGGACGAAGTGTCTTCTGTACATTTATTAACATCAGCTTTGTTGAGAACGATAATACGAACAATTTCTATATGTCCTTCTTCAAACGCTTTATATAAAGATGTTGCGCCAATGTCTTCTCTATCTTTATTAACATTAGCTTGACTTTCAATTAAAACATAACCACTTCTCCATGGCCATTTTTACATGCTATATACAAAGGCAATGTTTCTATATGTAATCTATCTTTATCAGGATCTGCATTTTTGTCCAGCAAAGTCTTCACTATAGCTGAGTGACCATACTGACAAGATATATACAACAGATTTACATTTTTCAATTATTTCAGATTTGTTTGAAAGTAAAGTCCTTACAATTTCCAAATGTTCATTTCTGCATGTTATAGACAGAATGGATGTTCCATTATCTGCTCTACAGTTATCGATGTTGGCTTTATTTTCAACAAGCAAATTTACTATATCTCGATGACCTTTTGGCACGCTATATACAAAGGAGTAACCCCTTTATCCGTTCTCTCTTTATTTATATCACCAAAGTTAGTTAATAATATCTTTATTATTTCTAAATGTCCATGCTGCGATGCTATATATAGAGGTGAGGCCCCAGTGTCTATTCTGCATTTATAGGTGTTTGCCTGGTTCTCGAGTAAAATTTTAACTATTTTAAAATGGCCATTTTCGCAAGCTTTATACAAAGGTGTTTTTTCCATTATTGTTTCCACCTAAATCAATGACAGCCTGCTTATCAAATAAGAGTTGTACTATTTCCTTGTGACCTGCTTGGCAAGCTTTATACAAGGGTTATTTTCCGGTGTCTGTTCTGGATTTGTTAATGTTAGCCTTGTTGTTAAGCAAAATTCTTACTATTTCAGTATAACCATGTGTACAGGCGAAGTTCCGTCTTCTTTGCAGCCATTTGCACTAACACTGTATTGCAAATATCATTTTAGCCATGATGTTTCACCTAATAAACAAGATTGAAGCCACGCGCTATCCCCATTTTCAGAATCAATAGTATTAGCTAATTTGGACTAGTTTAGAAATGTCTTGAAAAAAATCGTCACGGATTTTTTGTGTCTTCATATTAACATTATTGAACACATCTTACACGCGTCCATTCGACCAGTCATTGACTAGCCTTTTAACAGGTAGTTCGCGGTTTTTTTGACGGGACATTGATCAAAAATATGTTTTCTGTTGTGACATTTTCCATCTTTCCCTTATCAATGTGCTGCTTGCGTTTTATATTAAGCATGGCAAAATCTTAGTACCGAAATAATATGAAAGAAAGTCAAATATCTTATCATGGTATGTTTTATAGACACCTTCTTCTTTCTTCATGAAAAATTCCAAGCAAAACTTCTAACTCATTCCTTATTCTCATTCTTGATGTTCCTTTCTTTAATCAGCATGCCTCACATGTATTTTCAATAACAGTTCGTACTTCATTGTCTGTATCCTTTGTGAACCATTCCTCCTTCAGCTGATTGCTGAACATTACGCACAAAGCTAAAGCACAATACTTTCCGAAATGCTTCTCAATAAACATGTTTTCCAGTTTTTTCGAATACACTAAAAATGGATTATGAAAAAAAATCCTGTAAACTTGATGAAGATTTTTCTTTAATTAACTTACAAAATAATGGAAAGAAATCATACAAATGGGCATATTTAAAAGCGCCATGTGGAGTAGCTCCAACATTTAAAGATTCAATTGATTTTAGCTCTGTATCAGAAAGTTTAAAGCCATCAGAATTTAGATCACATTCTTAAGCAAACAACTGAAAGAATCGTCCTTATAAACCTGCAGTCTACATGCTACAGTTATTTTGACCCCACCAAAACTGTAATAGCTATTGATATTCTCTATAAATTCTTTCCATTTGTATATTTCGGTAATGTTAGCTGAGTATTTACCACAAAAATCATCAAGAATGAAAACAGTTTTCTAATTTGGATTGTAATAATGTTCAATATCAGTTGATGTCTTTACTGGAAGAACGTCAAACTTATCGTCTACCATCTATAGGGTCACATGCCTAATTATTGCCAATAATTGTCAAACAATTGTTTTCCTTGCACAGTTGTAGTATTCTGTGCACTGCTGTTGTTACGATAAACATTTTATCGTCGTCCCGCCATTTTTTTAGCTCTCGTTCAGTAATTCCTGTAATAAAGTATGAAAGATTACAGTGTTAAATCTCATTTTCGCAATATCTATAGGCAAATACATAAATATTTTATCTAATGAGACAAATACAAATACATGTCAGAAACCATTGTCAATTTGTTAAAACATATTCATTCATTAAACGATTATAACATTCAACAAAAGTCATTTAAATGACTTCGTCAACTTAATGTGACAATATATGTAACGCGCGCGACATATATGTTCTGTTTATCTAACAAATAATAACATATCAACAAAACAAGCGTTTCGCAATACAATATAGGTTATGTAAAAAATACAGTAATAGCGATAAAAAGTAGGGAAAAATACTAAACAAAAAACGAAGAACATTACAAAAATAAATAAAGAAGACCAACAAAAAAAAAAGGAAAGACACAGAATATATAAAAGTAGAATAAACGAAATGTTATGTAAACAGGGTTCAGTCTTACGTTTGTTCTGACAAAAAGGTCTTTACGAATAAAATATGAGCTAAGAATCAAAAAACGTTTGTATAATAATTCATCGTTTAGTAGAAATATTCTAAACACTTCAAATGCTTCCCCTAAGGTGGTTTATTATCATTATACAAAAAATATTTACACGGTTTTGTTAGTTTTAATGTCTAGCCTTTATGACATTTCAGACAACAATTCAATCAGTCATTGTTTCGCCCATAACTTGCTTTTAATATCTGTAATGCTTCTTAAATTACAAATGGGACAAAGTTAGTGCAGTGACACTTAAATGAAATTTGTCATGATATTAAATCGTCTGATTTATATGGTTGGTATCATTTGTTGTTTGAGTTGATAAAGGTTAAGTTATAATTGTTTGTTTGTGTACAGTATGAACGAGATTTTACACATTTTGTTTTTTCTTGCTAAAAAGCGTAGTTTGTTTGAAGGCACACGTTAATGAATGAAAGAAATTAAGTTTATACTTCTTTTGTTCCAAGATACAGTGTCTCTGACCTATTACTGGTAAATATTCATGCATATTGGACAATTCTTCGGTTCTTCGTGACTCTTGTTCGAAATCACCAAGGCGCTGTTTCAAGGAGTAATCAAGGGAACCAAGGTTATAGCGGGAATCAAAAGAATGCAATCCAGGGACAAAGACCAGACATGGAAAACAGGCATACACAACAAAGAACATAAAGTAAATAAAATCATACATACAAAGTAACAAAAGTAAATGAGCAACTCGGACTCCACTAAAAACTGGGAGCATGGAATAAATCAATTTTCATGGTGCTGATGGATACACCATAACGATCCACGAGTTCATGATGACGACCATAAAATCCTGTAGCAACATGACCCTGTTCCAGAAGCCTATTTGTTAGAGTTCAAGCGCGATACAAAAAGTCTGCGTAGTTTCGGCAAGCTCTGGCATAACGTATGAGTGGTGATATCAACACTCCATACGCAGGTGCTGAAGGGATGTTGCCACAGATGAAAGCAAAGTTGACAATTCTGAATGAAAAGTCATCACGTTTGTCATAAAGTTTGGTTAATAGTTTTCCTTTACCATCGATTTCTAAGTGTAGGTCAAGATATGAGGCTGACTTCACAGTGTCTGTAGTATCTTTTATCTTAAGTTCTTTTGGGTAGATGCGATGTATCAAATCCCCGAAATTAGGATTGTTTAAAGATAACACCTCATCTATATAGCGGAAACTGAGATTGAAGGATCTAGCCAAACAATATTCTTTCTTTCTGATCAGATCAGCCTCATACGAGTGAAGGGATAGGTCAGCTAGTAAAGGAGCACAATTTGTTCGCATTGGAATACCGACCATTTGTTGAATAACACGTCCACAACACTGGACAAATATGTTGTCCATTAAAAATTCCAGCATTTTGTAAACATCTTCCTCTGTATATTTGGAAGATGATTTGGAATTATTTCTTACAAAGTATGAGGAATTTCTACCAAGAACTATATATTTGTATCTAGGTGTACCATCTTTTTTGGAAAAACAACGATGAATAATGTTTTTAAGTCGGGATTTTAACTGAGTATTGGGAAAAGAAGTATACAGTATTGAAAAATCATAGGTTTTAATGCTATCATATTCAGATAATAGTCTTGAACCGATTGTCTCCAAAAGATCTTTTGAATTTTTCAGGATCCACATTGAATTAATACCATGTTTTTGCTACATCGGGGTCTTTGAAAACTGATGTAGCCTTTGCACTCATTGACCTACTTAAAACTTTCATTCGTTTCAAAATTAAAGACCTCACGGCCTTCAACCACTCTGACAGATGTCTTCTTGTTCTCGTTTTATCCATTTTCTTGCATAGTCCTCGACGGCATCCATAAGAACTTTAAAGTTATAATTCCAATTTATGGAGCGTGGTTCACGGTACTTGGGACCTTTAGAAAGGATTTTACACAGAGATTCGTTTTCGACAATGGTTGAATCTCCCGTAACGACGTGACCAGAAGGACAACATTTGAATGGTGAGGTTTTGCAAGAACAGTCAGGTGGTTTAGCCTTGAAGTCCTCAATCTTGAGGTTCTGCAATAGCCTTTTATAATTAAAAATTTTGGTTGCGATGGGTGAAGTATAATATACTTATTATATATAATATCTTCAAGTATTATATTTTGATTAGATCTATCCCATACCATGGTTTTAAGTTTGAAACATTCATCATATAATTAAACTCCACCGATTCTTCTTATTGCCTTAGGCAAGTAAACATTTATACAATGACAATACAAAGAATACACTATTTAGGTAGAAAAAAACGCATCAAAATTATGCTTTATCTAAATATAAACACAGCCAAACTTGTAGCGTGTTCTGAATTGAAATTCAATGCTATGTGTATAAGGGTGCCATATTTTATCGGAACATATCAAATGTAATATTATATATGTAAGTAAAGAATATAGTAACTATAAATCGATCTACATGTAATTGAACATTTCGGTTTCAGCTCATTTCAAACTGGGTTTAATGGGGATATATTCATGTTATATCGAAAACTTACGACGATAAGATCTTATGCGGAAATGGTACGGTGTATTTAAACCATATGATTGTTAATAGTATAGTATGATGAAGCAATTATATTGACAATAAAGATGGGGGAGCAAAAATAGAGGGCGCAATACCATGATATTCAAAGGACAAATTAAAAAAAAAACTGTTAGGAACCGAATAGATAAACGACATGAACCTTTCTCAAAGCCAGGTAAACTAAGATACAGTAAAAATGTTCCACTGGAATTTCAAATTTAACCATACTGCTTTCTGAAAATATTACGATGAAAAAGGAAGCATATTTTAAACAGATGGTAGTTCATTCCTATATTGAAATCTAATACTGTATGTTATGCTCATGACTTTAAAACTTTAGATGTTCTATCTACATACAATGTATCATTGTCCAAGCTACCTTTATAAGCCGTTGAGATTCAAAACTGTTGATGTTTACATAGAAAAGAAAACCAAATTCCGATGAGGTGCCAATGAAACTGGGGATATGAAAGAAGGTCAAACAAAGGAGATAAGCGTATTTAAAACATACAAATAAGAAAAACAAAATGTAAAATTACACACACAAATATGTGTAAACTGTATATAATGAACAGTTATAGGGGTCATGTCACTAGTATAGCATTGGCTTATTTATTTAAAAGGATTAACTCTACAAGTAAGGGTCACATGTCTTCAAACCGTTGGTTTTCTATTTTAGCTTCATATGTATATGCAATTTCATTTCGGTAAAATTTGATTCTACACAAATCAGCTCCAATAGAGATATCTTGGATTTCAGGCAGTCCATCGAGTACTATTATCGATGTTAGGTGTTTAAAAAGAGTCAGGGTAATATCAAATGTGTTTGAATCTGCTTTTCCTGTTAAAATTCAAACAAAACAAAAATCAGTAAGACTAACTTTTTACATAATACCGCTTCTAATTAAATGTGGCGTATCTATTTATAATTAAACATCGCAAGCTAGGGATATCGCTACTGTAACTGTTTGTAAGTACAATATAGATATTTGTCCTTAATTGTGCCCTACACTGTTTTAAATACCATCAGTTTCAACACGATTAGATAGCAAACAAATCGATCAAATACAGTTATTTATTGTATATGCTTCGCTGTTAAAATATCTTTATTTATTTGTAATGTGGTTAAAAATTAAAAGGTGAAATGCAATTCCCATAACAAATGCTATTGCTTTTAATAAACAATGTGTGCAAGGAAAAAAGTAAATGGACCACAGGACTAAAAAAACACTCGGAGTTTGGACTAGGTGCACCGATAGGGTAAGCATCCTCTGTTTTTTTTGGAAATACCCACCGAGTTGCACATTAAATGTCACGTATTGGGTAGTTGAGAAAGGAACAGAAAATTGTGATACTGTGAACAATGCTACAGATGCAAACGCCATAGCGACCCACGAACTAATGATGACGACCATTAAAATCAGTTATGATAGCTTTAATCTTGTAGCGACATTTGTATAAGAAGTCTAGCAGTGTACAAAAAAGTCTGCTTTTTTAAAGACAAGACGTCGTCTTTATAGCAAAAAACTGAGATTAAATGATAGCATGGGGTTAAGTGCGCTATCAAACCGGATAAACTCACCTTTCATTTTGAAATAACTGTACCAAATCAGGACTAGGGCGATGGTTTTCCAACTTTCCATATTTTTACCCTGATATTGCCATCTGTAATCTGTAATACGGACTTTCCTTTACACTATTTTGTTTTATTATTGCATACACTTGATCAGTTTTGTAATTTTGTTATTACCCTTCATTCTGATTATAACCTTGTATTCATGGTTTTCCGAATACCTTTCGAATTTTTCAGAATCAACATTTGACATTTGAAACGACTACGATACAAACTTGAACTAGGAAACAGTAATTTTCACTGACTCTGGTTGATGACGCGTTTTGTTTTCAACTCCATTAAAATACTACGATCCCGCTTCAGTGTTCTATCTAGACAAGATGGTGTGAAATCTCCATCAAATACAGTTCTGACGGCACGAGGGGATATTTTGGTAAGTAACATGGACATCCTGATAAAATTTTCCTCCTCTTCTGTAGCCATGGTGTCTTGTTTTTATCAGAAGTTGTTTGGGTTAAAAAAAACAAAAACAAAACAAAAACAAAAGCAAAAAAAAACAAAAACAAAAACAAAAACAAAAACAAAAACAAAACATAGTAATAACAAAGCTAAGGGAAAGGCAGAATGAATTAATCATTTTTTAAAAAGAAATTATTTTTGACATTGTGCTTTAAAATATCGACTTTTTGACCGTCGGCATTATGAACATTTAAGAGTTACCTAAATGTGTAGTGTCTTAACATTTTCGATGTCGTGTTTCGATTTTGTGCGTTATTGTTTAACAAGCATCCGGTTTCCTTCGCTTAGATCTCATATTTTTATTGCGTGTTTTTTTTTGTGTTTCTGTTATTTGAGTGTTTGTTTTTTTTATTTATATATCTTACAAAAAAAAAAAGATTATTTGTCAAGTAATAGCGAATCAATGTTTAGTATTTCGTATAGTTTGTTAATATTGAATTGACTGCTAAATGAAATTTAAAAAAAATGAATTATATGTTTGTCAGATATTAAAAAAGCTTTGATATTTTTTTTTAATGCTGTTACGTTTATTTTTTTAAAATTAATTGCAATTTAACTATATAAAGTGTAATTATATTAGGATATATGTATGTAATGTATCTTTCTTTGTACTATAAACTACACTGTGAAATATATCTAATACATACATGTTTATGTACGACACATATCGATTTGGAGAAACTTTACAATTTCATGGTCTGTGAACCATTATCTTTTTTGTTTAAACAACTAATTGGCAAACCAGGATTAAACCAAAATGGTTAAGGTTCTACATTATTAAAATCATCACTTCAGAAGTTTTATGGTTGTCATCATGAACTCGTGATTCGTTATGGTGTATCCATTTGCACCATGAGCACCACTTTGTTCATCAAGTCTTTGTTTTTCTTTCTTTCTCTTTGCCCGACGTGCAACACATGTGTTTGTTTCTAGAAAAGCAGAGGACGCTAACATTATCGGCGCACCTTGTCCACTAATTCTTAGGTGAGTCTGGTATGCGTATTTCCTTTTTGTTCTTTGTACGTGTTATTGTGTTTATGTCTTGTTCCTTGTTATTTGTGTTTATTTTCCCAGTCTAACATTTATCCATGGACTATATTCTTTTGATTTAAAAAAGAATATATTTCTAGAAAAGCAGAGGATGTTTACCCTACCGGTGCTCCCAGTTTGTTAGTGGAGTCCGAGTTGCTTAATTGCGTTAGTACTTTGTATGCATGATTGTAGTTTTATGTTTATTGATGTACTTTATGTTTTTTATTGTTATGTATGTTTGTTTTCCATGTTTGGTCTTTGTCCCTGGATTACATTCTGTTGATTACCGCCAAAATCACTTAGAGACATCAAAGGGCAACTAAGAGAACCGAGATTCGTAAAATTACTCTTGGACAGAGTAATCAAGGGAACCAAGGTTATAGCAGTAATCAAAAGAATGTAATCTAAGGACAAAGACCAAACATGGACAATAGACATTGACAACAAAAAACATAGAGTAACTAAAATCATACACATAAAGTAACAAAAGCAAATGAGCAACTCGGACTGAAAACTGGGAGCATGGACCAGGTTCACAGGTAGAGTAAGCGTCCTCCTCTAGAAACACCCGCCGAGTTGCTCATAAAAAAGTCTAGTCGGGGTAGACGAAAACTATGACAAGTTGAACAAATCAGTTTTCATGGTGCAGATGGATACACAGTGACTATCCACGAGTCATGATGACGGCCATAAAACTTTTGTAGTGATGACTACAGTGTTGTAGCAACATAACCCTGCTACAGAAGCCTATTGGTTAGAATTGTAGCGCGATACAAAAAGTCTGCGTAGTCTCGGCAAGCTCTGGCGTAACGTATGAGTTGTGATATGAACACTCCATACGCAGGTTCTGAAGGGATGTTGCCATAGATGAAAGGAAAGTTGACAATTTTGAATGAAAACTTATCACGTTTATCGTAAAGTTTGGTCAATAGTTTTCCTTTAACATCGATTTCGAAGTGTAGTTCAAGATATGAGACTGACTTTACATTGTCTGTAGTATCTTTTATTACAAGGTCTTTGGGGTAGATGCGATGTATCAAATCCCCAAAATTAGGATTGTTGAAATAATTGATAATTGATAATACGTCATCTATATAGCAGAAACTGAGATTTAAGGATCTAGCCAAACGATATTCTTTCTCTGGGATCAGATCCGCTATAAAGTCAACCTCATAAAAGTGAAGGAATGGGTTAGCATGTAGAGGAGCTCAATTTTTTCTCATTGGAATGACGACCGTTAGTTGCAAAAAGCATCCACTACACTGGACAAATATGTTGTAGATTCAAAATTCCAGCAGTTTCTTCATCTGTTTATTTGGAAGATGAAATGGAATTATTTCTTACAAAGTATGAGGAATCTCTACCAAGAACTATATATTTGTATCTAGGTGTCCCATCTTTTTTTGGAAAAAAAAACAACGATGCATAATGTTTTTAAGTCGGGATTTTAACTGGCTATGTTGAATAGAAGTATACAGTGTTGACAAATCATAGGTTGAAGTCTCTAAATGGCACATTTTTGGCGTGTTAGTATTTTCTCAGTTGACGCTACCTGATCTTAATACATTGTATCATAGAAAAACATCTTTGTTTCTTTTTCACCAAAAAAGAGACTACTTGAAATAATAAACCATAACAAAAATCTCGAAAATAGGCTTTTTCATTTCGATAACTTCAACACTGGCACTTAAATCAATACATATTGAATTAATTGTGTAAGACAAGGCACCGCTCTGCTGAAATTGTAAGAAAAAAAACTCAAATCAAATCAATAAGGCGAAAAATGTCATTGTACTTACTTCTTTTTAATTCGGAATATGATATTTATTCGAGTATTATACACATTGAAATGCGTTCACCGTACATGTGCATACACATCGGACTATAAAAGATCACGATATATAACTTAAATGGATATAGTAAATATATCAAGGAAACGACAACACTACCGGGATAAAAAATGTCGGCTCAAGGCCACTCAAGGCAACTTCAATTAGTGAGCAGGACACTCAAACCACAGGAGTGACTGCAACCGGCCTCAATAGATAATATACAGGTGCAGGTTCTAGAAACACGCCCCGTGTTGCTCATAAAAAGTCAAGTCCGGGGTTAAAAAAAACGAGGAAAGGAAAACCCGTTTATGGTGCAGAAGGATACAAATATACACCATAACGATCCACGAGTTCATGATGACGACCATAAAATTTCTGTAGTGATGACTTCAATCTTGTAGCAATATAACCCTGTTCCAGAAGCCTAATTGTTAGAGTTCAAGCGCGATACAAAAAGTCTACGCAGTTTTGGCAAGCTCTGGCATAACGCATGCTATGAACACAGATGAAAGGAAAGTTGACAAATCTGAATGAAAAGTCATTACATTTGTCGTAAAGTGTGGTCAACAGTTTTCTCTTACATCGATGTCTAAATGTAGGTCAAGAAATGAGGCCGAATTCACAGTGTCTGTAGTATCCTTTAAGTTCTTTTGGGTAGATGCAATGTATCAAATTCCCGAAATTAGGATTGTTTAGAGATAATACGTCATCTATATAGCGGAAACTGAGATTAAAGGATCTAGCCAAACGATATTCTTTCTTTCGGATCAGATCAGCTATAAAGTCAGCCTCATAAGAGTGACGGAATGGGTCAGCAAGTAAAGGAGCACAATTTGTTCCCAATGGAATGACGACCGTTTGTTGAAAAACGCGTCCACCACACTGGACAAATATGTTGTGGATTAAAAATTCCAGCTGTTTGTTAAACAAGATTCCAAAATTTCTTCTGTATATTTGGAATATTGTTTGGAATTATTTCTTACAAAGTATGAGGAATCTCTACCAAGAAATATATATTTGTATGTAGGTGTACTGTCTTTAAAAAAAAACAAAAAAAAAAAACAACGATCTATAATGTCTTTAAGTCGGCATTTTAACTGAGTATGGGGAATAGAAGTATACGGTGTTGAACAATCGTAGGTTTTAATATTGTCTCCAAAAGATCTTCAGAATTTTTCAGGATCCATATTGAATTACTACCACTACGGGAGTAACATGCGTTTGGTAGGACTGCAGACCTTCTTTGACAGTTGTGAGTTTTACATTTTGCAGATTTAGCTATGAAGCTTTGTTTGTATAGATTCTTGTGGAGGATAGGAATCTAGTACATAGACTGTAAATCAGAATCATCGTCCTTGGTATAAAGACCGAAAGAATATAGCACAGATTTATGGATTTTCACAATCTTTTCTTTGGGGAGTGTGGTAGCAGTATAGGTCTTATCACTGCTGTTATTTTCTACTTCTACCTTACGGCCTTTAACCACTCTGACAGAGAATCAATGTCTTCTTTTTCTCGTTTTATCCATTTCTTGTATAGTCCTCCATAAGAACTTTAAAGTTATTATTTCAATTTATGGAGCGTGGTTCAAGGTACTTAGGACCTTTAGAAAAGATATTACGCAGAGATTCGTTTTCGATGATGGTTAAATCTCCCGTAACGACGTGAACAGAACCATATTTGAATGGAGAGTTTTTGCAACAACAGTCAGGTGGTTTAGCCTTGAAGTCCTCAATCTCAAAGTTCTGCAATAGCCTTTTATTATTGATTTTTTTGGATGCAATGGGTGAACTATAGGAATATGAAATAATTGGTATGGATTTGTCTTTGAAATATGGGGAAATGTTGTTGGTAACGTTTTTGTGATGGAGGATGTTAGCCAAATTAATTGTATATACATCTTTATTGACAAACGGTAGTGGAAGAAATGATCGTTTTTCTTCATCTTGACTTTTCACACAAACTGGTTCAAAGAGTTTGTAGAAAAAGTATCCAAAATGATGGCAACAAGTCATGTATAATGATGAGGTGGGGTCAGAAATACTTGTTTTGTAAATGGAGTGTAGTAGAGTGAGAGGTATAGAATAAAGTTCGATCCTAATTTGATGAAGTCCAAGAGGTTTTTGTATGAAAGGAAGCAGACCATTTATGGAGACATCCTGTAACTTAGGTGACGTAAAGTGGCGATGGCCATGACTTCTTTCCCGTCTTGGATTTTTATCAAATACATTCATCCCATTTATGCTATTGTTCTATTTGCTTGAAAGGCTTACTATACTTTTAATGTTGTCATTGCACCCGTAAGGTATTGCAGTGCCTAGTCTGCGTATCCCATATTCCTCTCTTTCCCTAGGACAGTTTTTACTTAGAACGGGATTGTTCGTAATGTAACATGGCAATTTTTTTTTCTAAAATACGAACTTTCATAGAGTTGACTGAATGATCTTGTTGATTGAAATGTGGATATATTGTTGGGAATTTTGCGTAAATTGTCGAACGATGACCGCACATTTTTTTGTTTAATCGTTCTTGTGTTTCTCCGCATACTAAACCACATAAGTTGCATTTTTAATTTGATATATTAAGTTTGTTGATTTGTAAATTAAGTCATTGTAATTTCTTGCATGGAATGTTTGTTAGGGAACTGTCGAAGTAAGAGTCGGTTATAAGAATGTTTCATGTTTTGCAACTTTTATGCAATTGATATGAAAAATATAAATGTTTTACGAGCCTATGATATCAAACATATTTGATGAAGAAATGTCCATCTTTTATATAGCTTTTTCTTGTGAAAATCCGAAACACTGTTAAACTACGGGCAATTCAAACTAATTGTGATATGTAAACACCATATAACATTGAAAATAAGACGTCACCATCATTAAACGGGAGTTAACAACAGAGAATAAACAACGTTACATTGTTTGAATATGTTTGCATTGAGTTGTAAATTTTCCAACATTCATAGGAATTCCATAAATACTAAGATAAAAAAACGGACACTTTTATAAATATTTGCTTTGTTTAATTAAAGTTCTGCAGATATTTTTAGTATAGATATTGAAGTCGTCGTTGTTTAGAGCAAAAAAATAAAATTCGTCCAAATATCTGAATGTGTTACATGTATAAAATTGTTCTACCATATGTTGTTTGGAAGGTCTTCGTCCATTTTAGCAATAAACTGTGAATGGTTTACTTATTAGTACAGAAATAAATCAATCCGCAACAAATAGTGCACAATGATTTTAGAACTATCAATTTTGCGAAGGAAAGTTTTGGTCGTTCCTTCCGCGGGACTCGAACTCGTATTGCTATGACATATATGACCTGTACAAGTCCAGCGCCATGGACCACTCGGCCGGGACTCCTTTTTGTTGGATAATTCTAGGGTTGTAACTTAGTACATGATGTATGATAGTACGAGACAACTCATCTAGGTGTTGTTATGTAAGATAGAGGATGAAATTAACGAAACATGTCACAACAAATCATATGAACAATCGTCCGAGTTATCTTAATTTTCAAATAGAAAGTTAAGATTATTATTTACATTTTCGATTAGAAATTATGAACCACAAATAGATATACCAAAGAACTGGGGTTCCAATTTTATTTGATTATGTACATGCATACGAGAATGGATGAGCATTATGAATTAAAAAAAAATGCATAGAGTACACATCTACTTGACGCAGTCACTACATATTTATAAGAATAGAGCAATACTTTGTATCATTTTAGAGGGATCCTTACTGAATCATACGGGGGGGGATTAATAAGTCAAACATACATTAAAACTTTCTAAAACCGCTCATAGACCTGTAAATCACTTATGATTTGAAACATTGGACCTTCGTCGATATCAGGTCAATAACAGTTCCAATTTAAAAGTATGTACTGAAGTTAATTAAGTATTTCGTAGATAAATAAGTAAGGTAGTATCAAACCCAACCGTTCATTTATGTCATCAATAGATTTGTTTTAATCTTACCAAAATATTATTACATAAGCTATGATAGTCAGTCAGAAAGTAATTAAATAATACCGATACACACAAACACACACATATATATATATATATATATATAGTTCGCGGGACTCGAACTCGTATCGCTGTGACATCTATGGCAACACCGACTGCACAAATTCCAGCGCCCTAAACCACTCGGCCAGCTAGGCTTACTACCTTAGCAGGTGAGTATCTGTGACGTTAACAATTTTATTGACAATTAACGAAGGTCTTGAACATTGTGTTATAGACACATGTTGTGTATTGATCTTGAACACTGAACTATAAAACAAAAAATATTTACAAACACTGTAATAAAAACTACAAAATAGAAAAAAAATAATGTTTTTTGTTCATTCCGTGTGGGTGTAAAACGATGAAGATTTTCGTTTTGTTGAAATCATCGAGGCAGTGGTTTGGTAATCTGAAGTGTTGACTTACTGGGAGTAAAGGCTGCTTTTGTTAGGTCGCTCCTTTGTCCGTTCAAGCGCTTGGGAAAAGGCTGTTTAGATTCACCAACATATTGGACAGTGGAGCAAATATATTACATTAGCACTCTTGCAGTGCACGTTACAAAATATTTTGTGGCGTTTCCCTGTGACTGTGCTGGTGAATGATGACGAGTGATGCATTTGGTTGCAACATTTGCACCTTTTGTTACCACAGGAGCGACTTTCGCTTGGAGTCAAGTTTGGCTTAGATATTTTAGTGACGATACAGCACAAACAAAACATTATATAAGTCTTAAGGATTGTACGCTCCTACAGTCAAGTCTTTCCAAGTCAACCAAATCTGCACACAGACATAGTTGGAAATTATCAATTGAATTTTGTAATTTAAAAACAAATGATTTTGTCATTACCTTTACCTTCTGTGGAAATTTGAAATTTCATTTGTCATTTATTTGCCAAGTCCTTTAGTCCTTCTACTATTACATCACACATATCAGTTCTAAGTTATATCCATAATATTTTGGAAATGGAGGACAAATCCAACTCATTTATTGTCGGAAAAATGCTTAAAGGTTGTGATAATGCCCAGGGTTCCAGGTGTGACTCTCGCTCACCAACCATTTTACCCCAAATTTTGTCTAAGATGAAGTATGTATCAGTGACTATGCCATAAGATAACTCCTCAAAGCAGTTTTTTTTTCTGTTATCATTTTATGCTTTCTTGTGTTTGGGAGAGATTTTTTTAAGGTCAAAGGAGGACTCAACTAGAATAATATAAATCGGTGATTTTTAGCCACATTGACGCTTCATTTTAAGAACATAAAATCACACCAAACTGTCTCAATATCTCCTGCAGCTAATTTGTCTGACCCAGCTTTCTGCCCTGTCAGAGCTTTGTTTTTATACTTACACCATTTGGTCACTCTGATGGTCCTCACGTTCAGTTTTCTAACTATAAACCTGTAACCCAACATTTTGTTACTACACAAATGGCCGAGATTTTACAATTTATTGGTATAGACAACAGTTTCTAAAAAGGCCACAGTTGTTGCATCGATGCAGCTGCCTATTTTGCCAACCTAGGTTACTCAGAAGTTTACGTTAAGAAGCTTGGCCGATGGAACTCAAATACAGTAGAAAGATATATCAGAATTGATCCCTAATCAAATATGAATAATGTTTAGAAATCTACAAAATATAGGTGCTAACTGACCAAATCATAAAGACAAACTGAATATTCAATATCTGTTGTTACGTGGACATGAAACAGTTTAAAATGTCGGCAAATTCTTCAAAAATAAAAAGGTCTAGATGTTAGGTTCTTTTTGTGCGAAAAAAACCTGTATACATGTCGGTGTTTTGTAAAAGATACAAAATGTTTGGTCCCCTAAACTTCAAACAAATATACTGAAGGAACACATAAAGAATTAAGAAATTCAAATCCACTCCGGAAAGCCATTTAGACAACCAGAGCAGACTTCAGATAAAAACATTATACAACAAAATGTCATAAAATAACGATTAAATCTCGAAAAATAAAGGTGTAGGAGCATTAGGTTATAAATATTGTCCTCTGTTGTAATAACTTGAAATTGTTCATATCATAGTAAAATATATAAATATTGAGGAAAATAATGTTTTCTGGAATTATTTTATTGCAATGGCGTCATAATGGTGACATAAATTATACGCCATTTAACCAAACAATTGCTTAAGAAAACTATGTCCACGCCAAGGAAACAACTTTATATTTTGACATATGATAATCTATGTAATAATAAATGTATTCACTAAATATGAAGACGTTTCTTTGGTGTGAACACCATTTTCTTGACAAACATATTACCAAGCACTTACCAAAAAGTACAAAGTTGATAGAATTATGAATTTTGGTCAACTTCAAACAATTTGTCTGCCCTTTTAATGCAAGAATTATCCGGTCTTTACGTTTTCACATTTGTGATGGATTCATGTCTCCAAATTCAAAATAAAATCTTTCAACACTTCATGATTAATTATCAATTGTAAATTAGGCCAATGAGACCAATTATCGACCCTTCTCATATCGCACGCAGGGTTTGTCTGCACAAAGACGAATATAAATACTTGAAACTATTGGTGTAAATATCAGTGACTTGTAAGTAGACCAGGATATTGTTAGGGAAGAAACTCAACTAAAAATACTAATATTTTATTAACAATAGAAGTCCTTGTTATCCAATGACTTGTCCTCCACTTGACCTTTAAAAGATTACAAACAATAGATGTTACTTGACACGTCCAACTAAAACAAGTGTATATACAATAATGTGAACATAATTAGTTTTTATTCCTTTCTTCGGTTTTATTGTCAATGCAAGACAAATCATGACAACAATGGCACCTTACTTTGTCTATATATATCTTTTATGTATGCCATTCAATTCAACAAGAGTCATTTTATGACCTTTTTCAATGCTGCTTATCAGACATGGCTTCAAATATTAACATCCTTGCTGAAATGGAAGGAGCGAATTGTGTACAAAAAATGGGCAACTCTAACTTCTCACATATCATTTCAAATGTAAGAGGACCTGAACATCCAATAACTACCGTCTTTATGCAAAATGCCTTTGGTTGTATAATGGTGAACTATCCGTAATGAAGCTTATTTTTTTTTAATGTTATTTTTTATCTTAGCAACCACTTACTCTGTAACATTCTCTAATTCACATACAAAGAATAACCTGTCAGTACAACTACCATCTGCCCACTTCCCATGTGCATCATTCCAAAGCAAAACACAATTAGACCCGGTATGACCATCTGGTTGACCTGGTTGAAAGTCGCTCACCCTTATTGGAAGCAGTGTTGAAGAATATATCCATCTGTTTTCTTCAACAATATCGGAAATTCCTATCCAATAATGTCCATCTGTATGGAAAATATGTACAAGAATTTCAAAAGATTCGTAAACAATTATGATAGTTTTTTTTTTTTGGTATTAAAGTATTGTCATTTGAAAAGAGTTATAAAAACATACATATAAAAATGAATGATACATGTCATCAGAATGTATGTTTTTTTTCTGTTTTTTTTTTAATTCAATAGAGCAATCATTTATATTTACTGTTATAAAAAAGGAAAATATACATCGACATTAAGCGGTTACTATTTAGGATATTTACGCTGGTTTTGCATATGGCTGGTCAGAAAGGATGATTCCTCATTTGTCATAGGTTCAGCCAATTTTCCATGAAAACCTGTACAAATTCCCTAAAAGAGTAATCAAGAAAACCAAGGTTATGGAGGAAATCAAAAGACTGTAATGCATGGACAAAGACTAGACAAAAAAGAACATAAAGTAACTAAAATCATACACACAAAGTAACAAAAGCAAATGAGCAACTCGGACTCCACTAAAAACTGGGAGCATTGACCAGGTGCACCTGTAGGGTAAGCATCCTCCTCTTTTCTAGAAACACCCGCGGGTGTTCCTAGAAAAGCAGAGGACGCTTACTGAAACATGTATTTTAGGATTGGACCCACAGGTACATGTTGACGAAATACATGAAATTATATCTGAGTATGTGGATAGTTATTTAACTTATTTTGTCATCATCTCATTCGTACAAACTTATATTTGAGTACCATTTGTCAAATGAAATTCAACATTTATCAAAAACTAATTATACAATTAAGAATTAGTACCTGAGCTTCACCCCATGATGCCACTGTGTGACTGAACATGTAACACTTGTTATTAAGTCGAAGCCAGCCTAGTTCACAACCTTCCTTGGGGAAAAGAAATTCCTTCTTGTAAAAATTAAGAAATAACATTCACAAAAATCAAAACAAATATTGAACGCCTAATTTATTCAAACTTATATATCATTGTGAAACATTGCTGTCACAATTAAAGACGTGTAATGTTTAGGCTTTACATTTGCAATTAATACTTAATCTGAAGTTTTTCGTTATTCAATGTATACACAACAAATAACATTTTAAACATTTTTATTACTCTTCTTACTAATACTATTACAAAATTGCCTGTATTTAAATACTTCTTTGTCTAAGAATGAGGCAAAATATGCATCAGGTGTGCCACATATTTAACAAAAACAAAAACAAAATAAAAAAAAACAAAAACAAAAACAAAAACAAAACAAAACAAAAAAGAGAACAAAAAAAAAACAAAAAACAAAACAAAACAAAAATCACCTGATACCTCCAGAAATAACCATTCAAATGTGTGTAAGAGTATACAAAGAAAACACGACATCAACGGAAATTAGTCCGGGGACAAAGACCTGACATGGAAAACAGACACACACAAACAATGTGTATAAATAACCAAAATAATACATGCAAAGTAACAACAGCAAAAAAACAATTTTTAAATGATATTTATACAGTAGTTTTATGGAGAAAACTTCCCATTCTATGGTACAATGTACATAGGGTGATGGGGGATGGGCATATTGTATTGAGGGATTTGGGATTTTGAGAAAATTGGGGATACATTGTATTAGTTTTAAAAGTACTAACTGACTTGAAAAGAAATTAAATTAAAAGTAAAATTACAGTTTAAATGTTGACCAATTTATAAATATAAACTTTACTTTGATAATGTAAATATTTGATAAGAAATGTGTCATGGGGATTCAATTGGGGATGGAGATTTTTCTTTGGGGAATAGGGAATTCTTAACGGGGAATGGGGATGGGAACAATGGGGAATGGGGGATGGCATATCGTTACAGGAGAAGTTCATACCAACCAAGAGCTGTAGGTAAAATTTAGTTAAACTACACTATTGAAAAGTGGCAGGAAAACTTTACCACACTTTTTCCTTATAACAGCAGTAAAATAAAATATATACGCCATAGATACGTCAGGGTAAATTTAAATATCTTTCCAATTGTTTTCTAGACGTATTTAATATGTATGAGGCAAAGAAGACTAAATTGAGAATTATGATGTGCCACTAATTGCCTGATACACAGAGTGGTACTTAATTACAGTTTTAAAATGAATGGTCAATGTCTACTTATTTATTCTATAACTATTTCAAATCCTAAACTATAAGCATTATTTTCTACAAGTCGACTTCTTCCATAAATTTAGCTGCTGTTAAAGTAATGTCTTAGAGGTTCAAAATAAAGTATATTATACGTACATGTACACACATGGAGAAGTGAAAAGGACAAGACACATAATAAATACAGCACCATGTTGATTGTGTGTGGAACTCTTCTTCTTATCATTCAATATGTGTTCAAGTAAACTAAAACTTTTACGGGGTCAAGATATAACCATACGATTAATATCGTGTGTATTTATCATTCCTCTTAAATATTGCCATGTCCTATCATCTAATCTAAGAGTTTACAAGAAAATCACAATTTCAACGGTTTTCAATAAATTAAGTTATATGATAATGACTGTACGGATAAAATATTCCTTTCCTCTTTTGTGAACCCCGGTCTTGTCTTTTATGAGGAACTCAGAAGGTGTTTCTGAAAAAGCAGAGCACGCTTACCCTACGCATCTGGTCCATTCTCCAAGTTTTTAAAGTCCACATTACTCAGTTACTATTGTTACGTATTATTTTGTTTATTTCTTCTTCTTTGATGTGTGCGTCTGTTTTCCATGTCTAGTCTTTGTCCCTGAATTGCATTCTTGAGATAACCGTTAGAATATTTATCCCATGGATATCCATAACAACGAGCAAAACTTGACAAATTAACAGGTACAAAGAAACAAATGTATATGAGCAAAAATGACAAGAATGGCGTTTGAGAATACAAACCCAATTATTGACTTATTTCACCCTTTAAAACACCCCATTTGTATGGAGATAGTTTTTTGTCTTTTGAGTTTCTTGTGTTGTTTAATTCGTATTTATAAATTTATCCATAAGTATTGTTATGTTGTCTTTTCGAAGGATACCCATTATTAAAACCAAGAATCTTAAAAACAACAACAAAAAGAAAGAGTACTGTTCTGTTTGTTTTTTAAGCCGATATGTTATACTGATTAAACCAATCACAAAATCAAAATATCTGAGGCAAAACATATACTACCTATAAAGTATCCTGAACATGTTTATATATGTATATTTGTTTCCCTAAAGATAGATGGAACATCTAAATACTACCAAGTATTACTTGGCTGAAAAGCACTATACTGTGTGAGAAAACATGACCGTAAGAGCGTAAGATAATTTTAAAGTCCAAAGTACCGTGAACCACACTCCATAAATCGGAATAATAACTTTACAATCGTATAGATGCTGTGGATTACTATGCAAGAAAGTGAATAAAAACAAAAACAAGAAGATCATTATTCAGTGTCACTGTGGGATCTTTAGTTTTGAAACGTATGTGATTTTAAAGTAGGTCTAAAGGTATCAATGCTACATTAGTCGACATTAGTCAACACGGAATAAAACCGTTTCTTTTTCCTTTTTAAATCAACATATGGTGCTATGATATTATTGTATTATATTAAAAAAAATATTTTATAGATATTATTATATTATTATATAAATTACTTTTTCCGATAAAAATATATATTTCAGTGCCTTATTTTCATGCGCACGCCTTGTTGTAAAAGCAATGTAAATACATTTGATAAACGTAAAATTCTTTATTTAATTCGAACGTAATGAACAAAACAAAAAGAGGACACGCTTTGTTAATTGCATTTCGTACATTGTTCTATTTTTTACTAAATTTTATATTTATATTGTATAAAAGTAATCAAGGACCAAAACTATAGCGGTTATCAAAAGAATGTAATTCAGGGACAAAGACCAGACATGGAAAACAGACACACACAACAAAGAACATAAAGTATTTAAAATCATACACACAAAGCAACAAAAGCAAATGAGCAACTCGGACTCCACTAAAAACTGGGAACATGGCCCAGGTGCACCGGTAAGACATACATGAATTTTTTTCTTACTAATTTGAAACGAATCATCAAATTAAAAAAAGTAGGAAAGGTTGTTACATGGATGTAAGACGAAAAGAAAACAAACATTATATGAAGATTCCTTACGTTATCTCCATTTTGTCATGTATGTATTCCTCAAACTTTAAAATACATATCCAATTGTACACATGCATAGATAATAATAATGTTTTAATAAAACCAGTTTAAATGCAGCAATACATGTTTGATTTTCGTAAACTTGAGTTGATTTTCATTCATGCATTTTCAGGTTTTAAATGGTCTCACTAATTTGTACTTTGTGGTGCTAGGAGTTTGTTGTTAGAAAATTGAGCGAAATTAGTAACCACATTTCAGTATCATTTCTGCGCTGTTAGCATAATATTTTGCGTTAGCCTGATAAACACAAATTTTATGTCAATCAATAGGAATTGGGTTAGGATTCGAGCCTAAAATTGAAGACCGAGGTTTCATGATAGCGTCATAGACTTGAGTGTTGGAGGCCATTGCTTTGATCGATCCCAAACCGAGTTTGACAACATACTGTAGGAGAAGTCATTGCCACACTGTATAAAACAGATGTTAATGCTTCGTTCGTCCTGGCTGTTGACATGTTGAATATTGGCGAAATGAAAATTTCGTAAGATTGTCTGTCCAGTACAAATCTGATCCAAAAATGTTTTATTCAACTGTGAAATGACATGGAGTAATCGATAAAACTTTTTTACAGACGCATTTGAATAGTAGAAATATATGTTTAAACTTTGAATACAGATCAACTATAGAACAGTGATTAGGATTATCTTGATAGATAACCAAATCACAGGATTCAAATATAAGTACGAATAAAAAATCAGTTACAGATCATGCGTGTATTTCTCGAAAACAATACATTGTTTTTAAAAATTATGAATTTCTTCACCGGTGTCTGTTTGTAAGAAGGAATGAGTTGATGGTTGTATCAAATCATTTTAATAGTTTGTGCAGTCTGAAAAAGCACATGATAGCATGAAACCCAATTTCGGTAGACATATGGACCGGTTTACCAAAGATATTAGACATATCATATTGCATTCATTATTACAGCTTTATGACCATCATGAGATGAAGCTCAAGTTGCACAATAAAACTATATTAAGACAGTCATTATAAAGATAGGTCTTACGATTGTCATAAAGTGTTACTACACCATTATGTAAATCATATGCTTGAAAGAAGGGATGAGTTGTACATGTAAAATAAGTGAGAAGTAATGTATCCATGTTTTTTTTTAGTAAGACATATTTGTTAGACCGCTCCTTGATCAGAATCCACATCTTTTATTCTATAAAATAAAACCCTAGTAAAATCTTGTTTGTTTTTTCACCTTGGTGGACAGACAAAACTGTTTTAGTAGTAAATGAGAAAAACCGCCATTTTTTTCAAATTAAAATAACTGATTTTTTGTTCATATTGAGCGTTTATAACTGACATCCATATATAACATAAAACTAAGACATAAATACAATCATGCAAGTACATATACAATACATGCAATATATAAGCAGCAAATAAACTAGCTTAAATTAAGAAAAAGCATTACAATTGGCATGAGTTGGCGTTCCAAGAGTTTATTCAAGATATGAACTGTTTGAAAGATATTTCCATTTAAAATGGTCAGTCAACTCATTTCATAGTGTAGCTGCAGAGTGGCAATAACAATTCAAGACACACCTTGTGGTTCTTACTCAGGGTATGTCCACTATATAATGATATCTAAAGGTATACCTTTTATTTTCAACATTTATCAGATTTTGTAAACATGAATAATAACTGACATTAAAAAAAATGATATATTGTTAATGTTCCTAGAATGCTAAACGAGTTCCAAGGCGTTTTAAGAGTAATCAAGAGAACCAAGGTTATAGCGGTAATCAAAGGAATGTAATTCAGGGACAAAGACCAGACATGGAAAACAGACATACATAACAAAGAACATAAAATAACTCAAATCATACATACAAAGTAACAAAAGATG
Source organism: Perna viridis (assembly GCA_037379345.1). NCBI lineage: Eukaryota > Metazoa > Mollusca > Bivalvia > Mytilida > Mytilidae > Perna > Perna viridis. The sequence continues at coordinate 1,247,082 of CM074522.1, forward strand.
GAGTTGTCTTATCTTAATGCTTTATTTCAAATGTTTGAAATGTGTGTGTTAAAGTTAAGTTCGAAGTCTATAGTTAAGTTTCGAAGTTTCCCCTTTTTTCCATGTTTTATTTTGATGCACACCAGATCAAAAGTGATATTTTTATCCATTTTTTTTTGCTAAATAACAGTGCCTGAATTTTTTCTGGGTTTGCTTTCATTTGGTTTGTTGAGAACATAGCAAAGTCGGATACATGGTTTTCTGCTTGATAGGCAATTCTGCAGAAGTTAAAGAGAAGATTCAGAAACATCATAGTGTTTAGTTTAGCAGGAGGACATGTGAGACACAATCGAAGGCTTTAGGTCTATTACTATTGTTCCTATGTATTTTTTTGGATCCATTGCAATTTCCAATCTTAAATGATTCCAAATAAAGTATGACAGTCATATCTCGGTCTGAAAGCATATAAGTATAGGTGAAAGTGTGTGTCAAAGTATTCATCTAGTATGCTAATATATCTGCAATTGGAAGAGTCCAACATATTGTTTTTCTTGTGAAAAGGACGCACTTGAGCCTGTTTCAATTTTTCATGAAATTCTGAAGATGCAATGGCTTTGTCTATCGACTGAGTGATAGGTTTATTAATGCTGTTTGGGCTATTTTTAGGGCTTTTACACTAAAATGCCATATATTTCGGTTGCCTTTTTGAGATATGTTAATTCAGTCAGATGATAGCGAAGTCGTTATGAATTCAAGTTCTGTGCAATCATTTTTTTTTTTTTTTTTGGTTTTCTTTGATTTTGTTTTGATGCAGTGGTGTTGGTCAGAAGGGTGTTGTTGCTAATGTCTTTAGCCACATTTATGTAACAAGTTGTTAAATTGTTCTGCTACAAATGTTGGTCATTGATTATATTTTTATTTTCACAGAAAAATTTTTTTTTCATTTTGTTCAAACTGAATGAATAACAAAATGCCATACTATTAGAAGGCTTGGATCGATTTGTGGTTTTGTGGTGTGTCAATGCTGGCATAAGCTGTTTTGACCTCTGAGGTCGTATTAAGCTGTGCCATGGAAAAACTATAACACTTATTATACAGATGTGTTTAATATTAAATAGCTGGCATCTGAGTTTAAGAAATTACTCGTTTCCACTTTTCGCGTAGTCAGAGAAAATCGTGAATAAATAATTCCTATGAAATGGAATCAATGTCTCTTATTTAGGAAACACTTAGTTCTTTAAAAAAAATATCGGTCCATGAGAGGAAGTATAAATACCAGCAAATTCTATAAAACAAAACAAGCGTTTATAAGAACCATGAAAACTTGAATTGCAAATTGGAAAAAAAATTTGGTGATATTTCCTTTTCTCTGGTTCAAAGTAACAGATTAATAAAACCTATTCATGGCCTTAATATATAAAATAGTAGAAATTTAGAACATATCCACTGTTTGTCCTCGTAATTCAGTTACAGTTATTGATCCAACACTGGTTTGTTATTTCGACAAGCGCAGTTACTTATTTATGATATTTAACCATAATCAACTTTTATGAATTTGCTTATTTTGATCAACACAAATTGTTCGCGTGTTATGTGTAGAAATAAAAAAAACCTACAAATCCCTTCTAACGCAAGTTACAAGTAGCTTATTTGAAAAAAAGTTAACATATAAGTCTAATATTGATTAAAGACTCGTTGCGTCAAGACAGTCCGTATATAGATCGCATATTTCTTCATACATATTTGCCATTATTCGTGAGTGAAACTGTAATGTTTACTTTACTTTCGCGCGTTAAGTCAAAATTCCTTCATACTTGATAGGAAAAATATACCCCCATAAATCTTTCACAACTTCAAACCTATATACTTAAGCTGTCAAAGAGGATCAACAGTCTTATCACAACACTTGTCATTCCCAATATGGTGAGTATTCAATATGCATCCCAAAAAATGAAATGGTCTTCCGGAAACCCTCAAATCAAGATAATTATCAAACCCTAAGCATCAACCCTACATACTTCTATTCTCCATACCAACAAAAAAAAAAAACAATACATCGTTATTAATACAGAAAAGACGATACAAATAATTGTACACGGCGTGGATTCCTCATATATCATCTTCAAAATATATCGACATTTTTAGTTTTTATATCACGACTCATACTTTATACCATACCAGAGTCTTTCAAAACTACTCAGATTTGTTTGTACCGTGCTTGATTTCTTAGGATTACGTCTAAGTGTTTGTTTCCTGTCTCATTGGTAATCATACCTCATTTTTATAATATGTGGCTACAATATCAAAGTTATCGATACACATGTTTTGTTTTCCTTTTCCGTCGATCTATTAGTGTGGGTGAAGATATGAGGCTTACTTGATAAAAAATTTAGGGTAGACACGATTGTTTGTTTGTTTATTGGGGTTTAACGTCCGAGCAGAAATGTTTCAGCTATATTCAGACGAAGGGTAGATACGATGCATGTAATTCTGTAACTACGGTTGTTAAAGGACCATACTACATATGTAAAGCGAGAACTGAGTACAAAGGTCCGTATAAACGATGTTTCATCTGTTTGATCAGATCAGTTGTAGTCAGCTTCATAGGAGTGTCTTTAGCTATTGTCATTGCTTTTAAAATGTAGATGAACATTTATCATACACAACCCCAACATTTCGTTTTATTCTTAAATAATACAAAATCTGACATCATTTTTTTAAACTTATATTTCAACTTATTTTACTATTCTCTTATGAATACTTGACCTGTACTTTCATTACTATATTTCTGTTCTTTGTGTATTTTTCTTGACTTTTTTATTTTACTTGTTGCATGAATTTAAATAAGGAAAGTTATTTATATTAAATAAAACTGATGTATATGATTTACCATTTTAATAATTTGAGACGAATTACTCTATACAAATAAAAGGTGTACATATTGTATGATCTCTTGTGTGGTTCATTCTTTGATTTATCGAAATCCTTTGAAGTAGAGGATGTTTACCTTACCGTCGCAACTGGTCCATGCTCCCAGTTTTTAGTGGAGTCCGAGTTGCTCATTTGCTTTTGTTACTTTGTATGTATGATTTTAATTACTTTATGTTCTTTGTTGTGTATGTCTGTTTTCCATGTCTGGTTTTTGTTTCTTTTGATTACCGCTATAACCTTGGTTCCCTTGATTACTCTTAGCACATGCTTGTTACCGAATTTCACATACAAGGGAAAATGTAGAACACTTGGGTAAAGTTTAAAGCACTTTTGGTATACATATAATAATAAACAAATATCTGCAAAAGATTTGATCCAAACATTTCAGATTTTAATGTTAATTAATTAAAAACACATTGCCGTAGTTTACAGATCATCTTATTTATTATTGTAACTAACGGTAAAAATAGCAAGTTCAATTCGTTCCGCAGACTGTGCTTATTTTTGCCATTCATCGGGGCTTGGCGCGAAACCAAAAGCCGGCCTGTCTAGATTTTTTATTTGTTGTGCCTGTCGTTTCTGTACTCGATGTAGGAGATTCTGCAGATGGCTTTTAAGAGTTGATAATTGATCAAGTGAAAGTTGGTTGTTTTCATCCTCTCCTAAAAATACGAATGAAATAAATATGATTTGTTTAAAATTGTATAGACATTCATCTTACTAATTAATAAACTGCCTTTTTATATCAGAAAATAGTTGATGTATTTCTGCGGACGATATAACCAACGAGAGTTTGGAAATGAATTCTTGGTTCACAAATCATGAATGAAAATTTTAACAATTGCATAAACTGTTCATGGGTGACATGTATTAGCTCCCCCCCACCCCCACCCAGGAAAGTTGTTTTCGATTAATGCGAATCCCTAAAATCATTTTTACTTCAGTTATTTAGCATGATGTTTTGTGTAGAATGTCTTAAATTGTCATATTGTTCGAGAGCGATGCTATTCATAAGGGTGGGGAAATTGGACGCCAGTTGGAGTTGACTGCAAATTAGCTGCACAAAAACACATTGATATTACTTACAAAACTAATATAATTACTCGGGAAATAAATATTTATAATCAGTTTTAGTAAGTACTCAAAGAGAAAAAAAACATTCAAGGTTAAAGATCCTTCCTCTGTAACGATAGATTTAAATTGCAATAGTGAGAATTTTCTTTTTCCGTTCTTGACTTTGTATTTCATGAAACGAGGAATTTTTAATTTCGTTATTTTTCATTTGTTTGTGAAACTTATTCCAGTGAAAGAAAGTGTAGAGAGTTAATGGATACACTGGATAAAAAAAGGAAGCAGGGTGACAAACGTTTTCATTAGCCTGAAATACAACTGAAATCATAGAGTTTTGAAAGATTTCAATGTGAATATAAAAAAAATGAATCAAGAACAAATAAGAAAACATGACGATTCTTGAAATTAAATGACATTAAAATTTGTCTTAAACTATATAACATGAATTTTGCATGTTTTTTTTTTCATTTTGCGGTGGAAAGAAATGGTGTCTACACTTAAAAAAAGAACTTTATATTTAGTGAAAATTAAATGTTATATCATTCATGAAAATACTAAGTCGCAGCAGGTGTATAATTGTGGCACAAATAAGACATCGTTAAAATTATATAAAACAACGAAATATTATTTTTCAATATATTCAAATATTTTCTATGAACATATTTGATGTGTCTTAACAAAGCTAATACTGGAACCTTTTGGCAGTATTGCTAGCCAAATGTCCGTTCACCTTACCGTTTGGAATAGCTATGCCTCACCCTTTTAGTTGTAACAAATACATGAAAAAAAGATATGCGTTCTTTTCCTAAATTTTCGTGCATAGTTTTGCATTCGTGAATTTATTTTAAAATTTATTAATAAGATCTGTTGGTCATTAATTGAAAAATGCGTATAACAAGTTCTTTCCAGCACGAGATAATAATTCTATTTTTGTTCGAAAAAAATTACCACATTATCAATTTTACCTACATAAATCTCTGTTGGGAAACATGTAGCCAACTTAAGTTTTACGTTAAATTTGGTATGACATAAAAAGTATGATAATTACCTACGTTAAGCGCATTGGTACAGCATATTCAACGCTATGTACTAAGCATTACGATCACTATGTCAGAAATGTTTATGCTGCTTTTGCTGTGTACAATTGTCTTATTTCAAGTTGAACTTCCGTATCGTGTTTCAATCTTTGTTTATCTATCGATTTTTCCTTATTTGAACAATCAAAAGTGGTAGCTATACTTGTTAAATTAATACTTTACCCAGAAATAAATGAGGTGCAAAATATTTATAGTAGTATTCACTAATCCACAATCATAGTTATCTCTAAATGCAAATATTCCTACCATCTCAGCACTACAACATCGAACTAATTATTTACATATACATACCGAGTACAGCGCTGTTACCAAGACCATAATATAAGAGTGAAATAACGATGATCAAACTAGAATTCATCTTTTTAGAATAATGTGTAGTTGTTTTCTGACTGTCCTGTTTTGGGCCGTGATTTATATATACTATTTCAGTATCTTATTTTTACAACCTGTGCCGTTTTGTAGAAAAACATATGTGAATTTTGGGTTCAGACAAGAGTCAGTTTTTGAATGTATAATTAAATGTTAACAATCTTGTCATATTGTACAAATACAGGTGTAACTTTGAAATAAATGAACTTGTTGTCGGAAGATGTTCGTCTGGTCTTTACTCTCAAAAGTTCATAAAAATTTCAAAAACGATGAACAATGTGTGTACTCGTTTTATGTTACACGGGTTCAGTTTAATGTCACGGTTAATGCATAATGATTTACGAACAGTGCACATGCATTTTGTTTACAAACCATACTGTAGTCAATAAACCTGAATCCACACACACACACACACACACAAAAGAAATATACGAGATGATTAAAATACATGTGATACTTCTTCGTTGGCTTCAAAATCTAAATAAAAGCGTCCATAGGACCAATACTGCATGTCGACACCTTATTGAAATTTTGATTTTCATACAAATACTGTACTAAACTGACATTTGAAGGAATAACATTCAAGCATTAAAATGCTTCAACAACTGGACATAATGTTGATAATATTATGTTTTAATTCATTCATAAGTCCCATTGAATATACTACAATTCACACGTAATGGGAGGTTCCACCCCTTTCTTTAGAGTCTACTTCTGTAATAGTAAAAGAAGTAGAATAGCGGTAGGTTTTGTTAGAAATGGTAATGGTAGATGTTAATAATTCAAAGACATTTTTAATAGAAAATGTGGTTCAAAATGAAATAATCGTGATTTAAAAGTCTGTGAATGTCTTTTTTCCAATATAAACTGGAACGGTCAGGTGATCAATTCTTATGTTCAAATGTTAATCCCTTTAAATTTCAGTTTGGAGATATTTTTCTTGAAGGATTCAAGGCTTGAGGCTGTTGCGATTTTTTCTCAATGGCAATCCGTTTCAGTCAAAAGTAGTGCAGTAGGAAACGGAAAACTCTCTAACTTCGGAAAGTAGATTTAAGGGGTCATTTATAATTGACCTGATGATAAATATTTCTAAATTCAAATTTTTACTTCAAGTAGATATGTGTAATTATATATACGTAAAAATGCTCAACACCAAATTGCAAAAGCTATATAAAATATATTTTTCAACTGACTTTCGCTACATTTTAACGGAAATAAGTTTGTACATTTCGTTACAGTATTTTTATCGAGAAAGCTTCCAATTTTATGGAATATAAGGATGGGCAATTTTGGGATGGAGAATGGGGACTGTGTATAGAGGAATGGGGATATTTAATTGGCAGGATGGGAAAATCTGATTTAAGATATATATCAATATGAAAAAATGAATTCAATTTAATTAAAAATAACAGCTAAAACGTTGCATAATTCACAAAAATTAAAAATTAAATTTAAAACATATTTTATAAGAAATATGCAATGAAGATTATATGTTGGGGGGTTGGACATTTTTCTATGGGGAATAGGAAATTATCAATTGGGAATGGCATGTGGTATAACTGGGGGGGGGGGGATTTATACCATTCAAGAGCTGAACAGTAGTTTGGTTTGTTTATACATTGATACTAATTATACATTGACAATACAAAGAGTAATGTTGCTTAATCTAACAATAATTTGTTTTTACATTATTATGTTATGCTTTTACTAAGAACGTATTATTTTGGATAATGTTAAATCTTTAATTTCATTTAATTCTTTTCCATAGCTTCATTTCCTGTTTTAACAGACGATGAAAACAAGCTCATTTGGGCGTTCAGGTAAAACGGGGATACACAAAATCACACATTTCACGGGAAAATGCCTTATGGATCAATTGTTTTGTAGTTTCCTTTGTACAATCCAGCATGATGTGATCAGATCTTAAACGGCTTTCTCTCAGTAATTTTAGTTTGTTTATAAATCCGTTATTTCGAAAAAATGTAATAATAAGTAATACTCGATTTGTTATATTTACCTAGAAATATAATACCAATCGAACTCTTTCATACATACGTAACATTCATGTTCTTTTATAAATAATTCCAAATCCTTACTGATCTCTGACCTTAAAGTTAATACATGTTATTGGTCTCGTCATGTATTCGTTAGTTTAAACATTGTATTGGATTTTGTTATAATCCATGTATTAACACTTGGTGTATTCTTAAGTATAAATTTATAGACCCAAGTAATTATGCAATGGTATCTATCCAGTTTAAACATGTTATCATGCAGCCGGACTTGTAAATAAACACAAAAAAGCAATCGTAGAATTTTTTTTAGGGGGGGGGGGCGGGGGTGTCTCGTCTCAACTTGTTGTGTAAAGACATGTTACTATATGTCTCTGTCATGACCTAACAAATGTATACACAGAATTTAATAGATAAACGAAGGTTTCACTATAACGTACTTAATTTCACCAAAAGAGGTTTTGTGATGAACCGTGATTCTTATACTCGATTTAAAAGAAGTGGGTATAATTATATATACGATGGGGGCATAAATTTTGTAGTTTAAAAATGGGCTGAAGCTGGCATGTCAGTTAACTGCTAGTAGACCTTAGTTTGTATATTTGTGTAATTTGCATTGTAACAAAGGACTCAGACATTTGTTTAACTGATTTTAGGTGTTATTGAATGTGTAATATTTTTCTTTCCACATTCCTCCAGATTTTAAAGGAAGAGAGTTGTGATCACGCGAAAGTACTCTAACCTCGACGCATTTTCTGAGCCTGACCCAAATTATTTCTTTATGTTAGTTGAGTATATATGCTTTAGTTATACTCGTGTTCATATAATGTTTTGCGGCAAGCTACAGCCTGTCCTGTGGTATGAGAATTTGCTCGTCATTCATTGAAGATCAAATGGTGGCCTTGGGTTGATATTTTCATTAAGGTGAGGTTGTCTGTTTGACAAACATACCATACCTATTCTCGTTATATTTATTAAAATCAACCTTTATTTTACAGTTGGTACATGTAAATGTAATATAAAGGTTGATTTTAATAAATGAATCTACAACGCCTGACTTCACCAGACAACCGCGTTTGCTAGGAGGTTCCTATGTTATCTAATGTCAAACTAAAAAGTGCGAGAAATATTTGACTGTTGATGCACACGTTCTAATATACCCTGCTAAACCTGTATGATACAGACTGTGTAGGAAATAACACATAACACAAAGACTTCAAGATCAGTTCATACAAAACAGTAGTATACTAGGAGTTCCAGCCTTATCATTTTTCGGGAGGTGCAGGGAAGTGCACCCCAATGCGCATGCGTATGACATCATATCTGGTGGTCGTAATCAAACTTACTTATTTTGCAAAATGTGCCGATGTGTGTCGGTTGACATAAGCAATTAAAAGTGTTAGTGCCAATTACACATGTTCCTTGATTATAATATGTAACACTTTGACAAAAGTTCACACCTGAAACAAATACAGTATTTTACATGTATTCATATTGTAAAAATGATATTTAATTATTAATTAATATTATACGTTAAAGATAATGAACTGCAGGATTTGAAAAGGTAATAGTGTAATTACCATTATTCTTTATTTTAACCACAATTTGTAGGATATCGAAGTACAAGTTATCTGATCGGATAAAATGTTTTGTCCATTTCTCATAGCCAACTTTTTTAATATGACTTTGACGTCACCAATCTTTTCTGAATTTTGATACTTAAATTTAATTACAAAGAATGACTGCCATATTTTTTTCGGTCTATTTGCATTTACCTCAATCTCCGTGTTGCACATTTTAAAATCACCTACTACGCAAGTTATTTAGTGTGCATTGCATGATTACAATTTTTTAGACTGAACATTATAGCAGTCATTCCTTAAGTGTTGCAGTAAAGGAGCCCCGTGGTTGGCAAAATATCAGTACTCTAATATGTGTACAAATACTGATTAGAAAATTTTCTTGTAGCATATACAAAATAATTCGTAAAGGGCAAAAACAAATTATAATAATTCATACATACCTGTTTGGCAATGATCCTTAGTTGTCGAAGCAGGACATGAATAAGTATAGTTTGATATTTCTGCAACACAGGTACCCCCGTTATAGCATGGTGTTCCATAACATAAATCAAACGATAAAAGCAAATAATTACGATTTTTTATCTAAACACTCGTACAAAATAAGTACAAGGTTTCCAATTTTTAAACGTATTAATTTAGTGCTGTGGGGTTTTATTAAACTGGTTTCACTGATGCATAAAGCAATAAAAGAATTGTTCTTTTTCAGTCAGGAATTATAGTTCCAGTTTTGTTGTTTTACATTTCTTAATATGACAACTGCGCATTCCTACTTCACAAATAAAATATTTTGAATACCTGTTTCACAATGGAAGCCAGTGTATGCCCTAGGGCAATAGCAAAAATATCAGTTTATGTCATTTCTGCAAACAGTCCCTTTCTGAGAAGGGTTAGGTAAGCATTCATCAAAACCTACAACCATAATAAGACTATAAAAAAAAATTAATCAAATTTAAAATGTGCAAGTTTAATCCTTCATGTTGAATAGCAATTTCGTCAAAACTTAGATTTTTTGCATTTTAACTTTTGTCGTTTTTCATAATTTGTATGTCTCATTTTCAAAACCTTAATGTTTCGACACATTTTGATGAGATTTAGCATGAAAAATGGTTACCCTAAACTGTTTACAGCTGTATAACAGAATATGTGACTCCCTCCTTGGTTTGGATCTGGTGACCATGTTACATTGACATACTATTCCATTCCAGAATCACCATATGGTAAAACAGGTATCTTGATCATACTAATTGGTGATATTGTTGTTATATCAGTTATACTTAAAAAAGCGAATATGATAATTGTAACTCACAAATTTTTGGTATTGTATCTGCGTCTTAACTAGCACGTTTGAATAATTTGGTAACTATAGATCTTAATTAGGCTTGAGATTATACAAGTGTTATATTTGATATGCATTATATATTAAGTAATATCATCAAGTTTCCCTAGAGTCAAAAAACCAAGTTATTAGTAAGCTACATCAATGTATGAAAAAGTACTCTGACAATTGACCTGAAATGTACATACCTAATGCTTGTTGATCCTGTATTTACAATGATAATTTCAAAAAAGGAACTATTTTGCCGTAATAGTATTTCAGCTCAATTTTGGTAAGTCTGGTTTTTGACAATTGGTCTTTCTTCGTATGCTTCTGGGGAGTTACTAACATCCAATACAAATTCCAAGGGCACACTACTGAATGTTATCGCGGCACATGAAGACCCAAAGTTCTCAATTATGATAGATACTGCATACCAGCCTATAAACCCAGAAGGTGTCCAGTGATGAAGTACACATGCACTCTTCAAAAAGAGAGATATACACCATCGAGAAAATACATCAACTTATTCGATAAAGGTGTTAACTGCATAATTAGGATACAGTTTATTACTAAGAGAAATCAATGGAACCAAGGTTATAGCGGTAATCAAAAGAATGTAATCCAGGGACAAAGACGCGACATGGAAAACAGATATACACATCAAAGAACATAAAGTAACTAAAATCATACATACAAAGTAACAAAAGCAAATGAGCACCTCGGATTCCACTAAAAACTGGGAGCATGGACCAGGTGCACCGGTAGGGTAAGCGTCCTCTGTTTTTCTAGAAACACCCGCCGAGTAGATCATAAAAAGTCACGTCCTGGGTAGACAAACGAGGAAAGGAAAACCATGACCCGTTGAATAAATCAGTTTTTCTGGTGCAGATGGATACACCATAACGATCCACGAGTTCATGATGACGACCATAAAACTTCTGTAGTGATGACTTCAATCTTGTAGCAATATAACCCGGTTCCAGAAGCCTATTTGTTAGAGTTCTAGAGCGATACAAAAAGTCTGCATAGTTTCGGCAAGCTCTGGCATAACGTATGAGTTGTGATATGAACACTCCTTACGCAGTTGCGGAACGGGATGTTGCCACAGATGAAAGAAAAGTTGACAATTCTGAATGAAAAGTCATCACGTTTGTCGTAAAGGTTGGTCAATAGTTTTCCTTTACCATCGATTTCTAAGTGTAGGTCAAGATATGAGACTGACTTCAAAGTGTCTGTAGTATCCTTTATCTCAAGTTTTTTTGGGTAGATGCGATGTATCAAATTCCCAAAATTAGGATTGTTTAAAGATAATACGTCATCTATATAGCGGAAATTTAGATTGAAGGATCTAGCCAAACGATATTATTTCTTTCTGATCAGATCAGCTATAAAGTCAGCCTCTTAAGAGTGAAGGAATAGGTCAGCAAGTAAAGGAGCACAATTCGGTCCCATGGGAATGCCGACCTTTGTTGAAAAAACACGTCCATCACACTGGACAAATATGTTGTCGATTAAATATTCCACCGTTTTGTAAGCATTTTCCTCTGAATATTTGGAAGATGATTTGGAATTATTTCTTACAAAGTATGAGGAATCTCTACCAAGAACTATATTTTTGTATCTAGTTTTCTGGTTTCCAGAAGGTCTTTCGAATTTTTCAGGATCCACATTGAATTAATACCATTACGAGAGTAACAAGTGTAGTGGTAGGACTGCAGACCCTCTTTGACAGTTATGAGTAAAGAAGTTAAAAGTTTTGAAAGAGGTTTGGTGGTACATTTCGCAGATCCAGCTATGAAACGTTGTTGGTATGGATTTTGTGGAGTTTAGGAATCCAGTACATAGATGGTAAATTACAATCATCGTCCTTGGTAGAGAGACCAAAAAAGTATAGCACAGATTTATGGTTTTCCACAATCTCTTCTTTGGAGAGTGTAATAGCAGTATAGGTCTTATCACTGCTATTATTTTCTACGTCTACCTCTGATAATAAACATTGGACAATGAAAACACTGAACAACAACAACGAAAACATATAAGCAATTACATATAAATCGTAAAAAAAAATTGTGGTATTGAAACTGTAGTGGATTAATAAGAAACTATATAGGAAATGAAGAAAGAAACCAAGACAACGAAAGACTCTTTGAACGTATGTATATCAAATTTAATTATGTATTTATGAATAAACCTGTCCAATTGATGATGACCTCTGGTACTCCATGTCACACACTATAACATTCTGAGTACAATTTTTTATTGTTTGCCCATCGACATTTAACAATATCACCGTCATCATCCGCAAATATAATTATTAAAAAATCTAACATGACAAACTACTCCATTAATATGTCTCACATACGGTCATTGTGAATTTATGAATAGCTTCTCATCAACGATTTTACCTCTGGCAAGGTACCACATATGACTTGGAATTAATTATTTATCACGAAATCCATAAGAATGAGTATCTTATAATAATACATTAAATGGTTTAGACTTTCCATTTATACCATATACAATCCCCTGTTCATCAATCCCCATTGCATATATCTTATCGAATATTTACATTAACAAATTGAATTGGTAGTTGTATTTTTTTTTTCCAAATTTTTGCTATTATTGTTAACTAAATTTAATACATATTTGAATATCACAAAAATGTTTAAAAATATTTTCCTAATCCTAATTCCTCATTCCCTATCCCCTTTATACCATAGACTGGGAAACTTTCCCGATACAAATACTGTATTGTTAAACTATAGAGCACTCTCGTAGTGTTAGGCAAATCAAGGAAAATAGACAAAATTTAAATTTGTACTGCTCTCACGAATGCATATACACGTATGATAACTTAAAGGAGTAAACAAGGGAACAAGGATTCCGAAATCAAAAGAATATAATCCATGGACACGGAAAACAGACACACACAACAAAGTAATTCAATAACCATAAACTACAAACAAATTAACAAAATTAAATAAGCAACTCTGACTACAATAAAAAATTGTCGTAAATTTTGGTTGACAGGTTTATTTTACCATCGACATGTAAGTGTAGGTAAAGATATTAGCCTGACTTCACAGTGTAGTGTAGTAACCTTTATCTCAAGTTCTTTGGGAAGAAGCGATGTATAAAATCGATTGTACGTCTTCTGTATATAGCGGAAACTGCGAGTAAAGAATCTAGCAAACCGATGTTCCTTCTTTTGGGTCAGATTAGCTATAAGGTCAGCCTTATAAAAGTGGAGGAATAAGTCAGCGATGCACAAATTGTTTCCATAGAAACTGTAGAAAAACGCATCCACCACACTGGACAAATATGTTGTTTATTAAAATTTCAGAGGGTATATTATTAAACAAAAAGAAATACGAATTACATATCTAAGATTTTTTATGGTGTTGTTCGCTGTCAAAATATAACATAAAGGTATACAGTCACTTGTTTTATGTAAAATAAAAGTAAATGAAAGATTCATTAAACAAAATTTATTTTATGGTTAACAGAAATAATATCATCAAGACAATTACAACAAAAACAAAATTATTCCACCCTTCTAATACATTAGGGTATACACAAGCCATGTACCTGGTATTTTCAAACCATCTATACAGCCCGTTTAACAAGGACATGTTTTTACTTATTACACAGGTCAAGGAGTTGAATGTGCATCACTATAAAAATGAATAAACACAATTCAGTCAATTCAATTGTGTAATATAAAAATAAACCTAACAGTGTATAATTTACTTTGATCGTGTGTTTTACAATATTCTAGATGCCTTGCAATACAACGTTCAGACGATACATGAAACATAGCGCCCCATCTACTTGCAAAAGTTTCTCAAATGGGATACGAATTCACCAATATGAATAAATAAAATAGAAACAAATATCTATTCCACTCCACTACCTATATCTGTCTGTAGAATTGATGGTACTCGAATGCGTAATGTTTGTTTTACATTGATACAGTGAAATGTATTTTTTTTAACGATATGGTTTTACATGTGGACCTGTTGTAATTTGATCAAAACAGGGACTTAAACAGTCTTATCACGGCCTGACACCGTCTTAACAATATGTTCGGCGCAAGTCTGAAATTGTCTGAACGTGACTGACCCGGTACTATATACAAATGACTGAACCGATTTAAATTGCCTGATTAAGACTTGTTTTACGGCCCATGTTAATCTTAATAGCTACTGAACGACTAAATTAGACTTAACATTTTTTTGTCAGGACAGGTCCGACTTGTTCAGACGGAAATAGCCATTTACGATTTAAACCTAAACACTTGTTTCGCAAAAACAAAATTATTTCACCCTTCTAATACATAAGGGTATACACAAGACATTACCTAGTATTTTCAAAGCATATGTACAGTCCCGTTTAACACGGACAATAGGGGACATCCCTGAAATAGGGGAAGTGTTGATGCGTCCAAAATCCGGTCTAACAGTAAGTTTGGCTTTGGCAAACAGTATCCAACTGCTATCAGCTCAAACATTCAAATTGCTTATCCAACAGCAAGATGTATAGCTGTCATTATATATAAATATGTGTATTATGTTTGCATTATTTATAAAACACGCCTTTAAAAAATGGAACGAATCAACTATGTCATTGTCTTTTTCTTTTTAATAAAGCCATATCTTGTAATTACATGTTTTGTTAAACAGATAATTGGAGATGAGCAAGTAAATATGTGCACATATGCACATATCTTACTACTTTGGGATATTTGGGGTTTGATACATTCGTGTCCTGTGATTACAACACAAATTGCCATAAAGGTGTGTAGTTTAATTATGCAATTATATCATTTAATTTGGTTGATATGTAACAAAATATTTTCCAGTTGCTGTCCATTTGATGAGTATCGTCCTTCCTCAATCCATAAAAAGTGACTATATGTTTAATTCCTATTAAATTCTTAAATTTATTGCCAGTCTATATTTGTAAACACTGAATGTATACTGAAATATGTAATGCTTTAAAAGTGAAGTATAGTTATTTTTCTCTTACACATGAAGTTTTCAGATATAAATTCATTCGGAAAGTATAATGTTCATGACACTTCAAGTCTAATGGCTAAGATATGGATCTATTGATTCTTCAACGAAAAAAAGTTGAACCTCAATTATGATGAGATTTAAATAATCTTTTGGACAAATAGCCGGTCGATAAAAACCCATGTAACCAACTATATTGGCTAATTTGGTTAAAATTTAATCAAGATATTGTTTACAAACTTTACACAATAAATTACACTAGGTTATTCAATTGTGAACATTTTTGCGTGAGGCATAGCTTTGATAAGGTGGCAAAATAGGTAATATATTTTTGGCATAATTATAAATTTGATTTATCCTAAAATATGATAATATCTGTATGTTCATAGCTTTATAAATAAAACAAAATTACTGTTCAAGATATAATTTGGACATTACAACGACAAACAGAAATAAACAAACAAAACAACAAAAAATCAAACAAATAAAAAAATACAAAAAAATTAATAGATTTAAACGTACCAATTACCTAGATTAAATTGTGTCTGTTTGTTTTGCTCCTAAATAGTTTTCAAGAAATAGACAAGCACCGTTGTGGATAAGAAATTACTCTAAGTGAACCTTAAACGCCATAATGGCATTGGGGTGCTATTGTTAGTTGTTGAAAAAATACGCATTAATAAAAGTGAAATATTTGTTTTAAAAAATTGCCACTGATTTATTTGATAATTTCATCTAATGAAAAACATACCTGATTTTCAACAGGTTTCCATGATATCATCCCTCCGCGAAAATGAGATGATAAAGTACACTTGAATATTGTAAATACTAAAACATTAAGCAAAACATTTCATTTCAGCAAATCCTACTTTCAGAAATCTTTTTTTTTCTATTGTGAAGGCTCTCATTTGGACATAAACTTAATTTGTTAAGTAAAATATAATCATTTAAATTATGCAATTTACATGAACTGCATTAAGGCTAAAAACCACTAATTCCACTTTCCATAGGCTTCTATGCTAATTTCACAATATTCAATGGCTTCTCTGGACTTTACCTTAACTTTAACTTGCAGAGGACTATATATCAGCATGATTCTACATATGTCAGCTCACAATCCTCAGAATGGCATGTGGGGTTAGCAGACTTGCAGTGCAGTACTGGTCACCGGAAGTGAAGGGTCTATAAATAGCATGGGAAATCCCAGTGTTTTCACAAGATAGGGGTATATTTAAAAAATCATTATGGAGATTAGGCTTCACATCACAAGAAGCAAAATGCACCTATAAAATGTACAGAAATGTTTTTCCTTTCAGAAACTGTTTCAATTTTTTAAATAAGATGAGAACTTTTTTTCACAGCACTATGAGGAACAGGGGTAATTTCTGCGTAGGACTATTTTTGCGTACGTTCCAAATGCTCATTGGTTGAATTGGTGGTCTGTAACCTATACTTAAACAAAATTTCAAAGAATCAACATGTTATAATATCATAAAACACTGTCAACTCGACTTGAAAGTTGATCGATACATTTAAGTCATTTGACATGTCACATGAGAAGTAAATGGTTAGCATTACCATTGTTTAATTTTAATTTTAATGTCTTTTAAATCCAGAGCAATTCTAACAACTGTTACTTATTGTAAATAATCAGACTTAACAAAAGTATGGCGAATTTGAACAATACTTTAGAAATAATGTTTCTAATGTGTGTGCTTCAATGTAGTTTTGCCTGACAAATCTGACAACAGAAAGGAGATCCTGTTGTCTTGTAGGACTATGGTGTCCCCAGATAGGAATCGTAGCACGCTCATATCTGGTATGGATAATGTTCGTGCTCTAGATTTACCTACGAGGAAGTATCACTCGGTTAACGAAAGCTATATTTTTATATAGCCCAGTTGGCAAGTGGTCCAGAGCGTTGGAACTAGTGTTGCGATAGATGTCAGAGAAGATAAGGAGCTCGAATCCCGTTGAGTGAGCGACCAAATGTGCATCGCAAATTTGCAATATCGCATCGATTCTAGAGTTGGGGTGTAGTTTAGACTTGATTATAAATATATGTTTGTATAATATTGATTTTTTGTGACATGCATAATTAATTTGATCCTATATCCTACACAACACCTAGATGAACTGTCCCGTACTACCATATATCGTGTACTAAGTTACAGCCCTTGGTTAATCCTACGAGGATGAATGACCCGGCTTGCGAAAGCTATATTTGATATAGCCTAGCTGGCCGAGTGGTTTAGGGTGGTGTTGCCATACACGTCACAGCGGTACGAGTTAGAGTGCCGCGGAGGGAACGACGAAAAGTTTGAATCGCAAATTTGACAGTTCTAACATCGTTGGGAATTTTTCAGACCTTTCTATACGTTTACATTTTCTTCCCTGTATCAATTTGGTCCGATGGAGCAGTGTAGCGAATAGAGTCGTCACATTCTGAGACGTTATATATATATATATATATATACCAGCTTGTCCAGCAAGGTCTTCACTATTGCCGAGTAACCATACTGACAAGCTATATACAACGAACGTGATCCAATAATTTCAGATTTGTTTGAAAGTAAAACCCTTACAATTTCTAAATGACCATTTCTGCATGCTATAGATATAATGGATGTTCAATTGTCTGCTCTACAGTTATCTATGTTTGCTTTATTTTTAATCAGCAAATTTACTATATTTCAATGATCTTTTTGGCACGCTATATGCAAAGGAGTAACCCATTTATCTGTTCTTCCTTTATTTATATCGCCATGGTTAGTTATTAATATCTTTACTATTGCAAAATGTCCATGCTGGGAAGCTATATACAGAGATTAATTGGTGTTTGTCTTGTTCCCGAGTGAAATCATAACTATTTCAAACTGGCCATTTTCGTAAGCAATATAAAAAGATGTTTTTCCATTATTGTTTTTACGTAAATCAATGACAGCCTGCTTATCAAGTAAGAGTTGTACTATTTCTTTTTGACCTTCCTGGCAAGCTTTATACAAGGTTGATTCTCCGGTGTCTGTTCTGGATTTGTCAATATTAGCCTTGTTGTTAAGCAAAATACTTACTATTTCAGTATGACCATGTGGATAGGCATTATAAATAGGCGAAGTTCCGTTTTCTTAGCAGCTACAGCCCTTGAACCGATCCACGGAACGATTTGACGGATCGACGACCGTTGACTGATTGATCGCTGACGGATCGATGACCGATGACAGTTGACCGGTCTGATCGCAGTTTTATTATGTTAAATGACGTAAGATATGTTTTGAATAAAAGAAATGAAAACTTAAAGTATAAATTGATGTTTAAATATATAACATTATGCAAATATGTGTAAAATTGACAACGAAAACCCAAAATCCTGTAAAATAAATTGACCGCTCTGTTGTCACGTGATGCGATCACCAGTTAAAGGGATCGGTTTGACGGATCGATGACTGACCGGAAACTGATTTATAAACTAATTAAAAATACGCGCTATCCCCATTTTCAGAATCAATAGTTGGACTGTTGCAACACGTTAAGTTTAAGAATGGCTTGTCACGGATTTTTTGTGTCTTGATATTTACATTATTGAACACATCTCCCACGTGTCATTGACCTATCTTTTAACAAATAATTTGTAGCTATTTTACGAAACATTGATGATATATATCTTTTACGTTGTGACATTTACCAAAGATAGTCTTTCCCTTATTATTTTACTGCTTGCGTTCTCTATTAAGCATGGCAAAATCTTAGTACCAAAATAATATGAACGAAAGTCAAATATTTTATTATTGTATGTTTTATAAACATAACTCATCCCTTATTCTCATTCTTGATGTTCCTTTGTTTAATCTGCATGCCTCATATATTTTTCAATAACAGTTCGTACTTCACTGTCTATATCCTTTGTGATCCATTCCACCTTCAGCTTATTGTTAAACATAACGCACAAAGCTAAAGGACAATACTTTCCGAAATATTGCTCAACGAGCATGTTTTCCAGTTCTATCGAGTACAATAAAAATGGGTTTTGAAAAAAATCCTGTAAATTTGATGATTTTTTTCTATATAACTTACAAAGTAATGGAAAGGAATCATACAAATTAGCATATTTAGAAGTTTCTTGTGCATTAACTCCAACGTATAAAGAAGCAATTGATTTTAGCTCTGTATCAGAAAGTTTAAAACCATTAGAATTTAAATCACATACACAAGACTTAAACAAAGAGAAACAACTGAAAGAATCGTCCTTATAAACCTACAATCTACATGCTACAACTATTTGGACCTCACTTAAACTGAAATAGCTATCAATATTCTCTAAAAAAAAATTTCATTTGTATATATCGGTAATATTAGATGAGTAATTACCACAAAATTCATCAACAATGAAAACATTTTTTTTTTATTTGGATTGTAATAATAACACACATCGCATTACAGCAGAATGAAAAACATTAAAAAACAAAAAATAGAAATCCCACCCCAGAGAAAAAAAAAATAACAAAAAAATAACAAAAAAACAAAAAAACAAAAAAAAACAAAAAACAATCAAATAAAAAAAGGAAAAGAAACAGAATATATAAAAGTAGAATAAAAGAAATGTGGTGTAAACAGGGCTAAGTCTTACGTTTGTTCTGACAAAAGGTCTTTACGAATAACATATAAGCTAAGAGTAATCAAGGGAACCACGGTTATAGTGGTAATCAAAATAATGTAATCCAGGGACAAAGACCAGATAGGAAAAACAGACATACACAACAAAGAACATAAAGTAACTAAAATCATACATACAAAGTTACAAAGTAACAAAAGTAAATGAGCAACTCGGACTCCACTAAAAACTGGGAGCATGGACAAGGTGCATCGGTAGGGTAAGCGTCCTCTGAATTTCTAGAAACACCCGCCGAATCAAGATATACGTTTGTAAAACAATTCTTCTGATTGCCTTCGGGAAATAAACATTTATATAATGACAATGCTAAGAATACACATCAAAATTATGCTTTATCTAAATATAAACACAGCTAAACTTGTAGAGTGCATACCATTGAAAATCGTATTTGTATAAGGGTGCCATATTTTATCGGAACATGTTAAATGTAATATTATACATGTAAGTAAAATATATAGCATCTACATTTACATGTAATTGAAACTTAAATCAAAACCTTAGGTTTCAGCTCATTTCAAACTGGGTTTAATGGGGATAAATTCATGTTATACCGAAACCTTAAGATGATAAGATCTTATGCGGTATATGGTACGGTATATTTAAACCGTATGATCGTTAATAGTATAGTATAAGATGAAGAAATTATACTGACGATTAAAGTGGGGGAGCACAAACAGAGAGCGCAATACCATGATATGCAAAGAACAAATTAAAAAAAAAGAAAAAACAACAAGGAACCGAATAGATGAACGGCAAGAACCTTGTTCAAAACCAGGTTAACTAAGATACAGTAAAAATGTACCACTATAATTTCTAATTCACGATGCTGCTTTCTGAAAATTAATTTCGATGCAAAAGGAAGAATAGTTTAGACAGATGACAGTTCATTCCTGTATTGAACTCCGAATACGCGCATTTAAACATACAAATAAGAAAAACAAAAGGTAAAATAACACACGGAAATATGTGTAACCCGTAAATAATGGTTATAGAGGTCATATCACTAGTATAGCTTTGGCTTATTTATTGAAAAGGATTACCTCTACTAGTAAGGTCCATATCTTCAAACTGTGGGTTTTCTATTTTAACTTCATATGTATGTGCAACTTGATTTCGGTAAAATTTGATTCTACACAAATCAGCTCCAACAGAGGTATTTTGGACATGTTGCATATCAGGCAGTCCATTGAGTACTATTATCGATGATAGATCATGTTTAAAGAGCGTTATCATAAGGGTAACATCAAATGTGTTTGAATCTGGTTTTCCTGTAAAAATTCAAACCGACCAGTAAGACTATCTATTTACATGATACCGCTTCTAATTATATGTGGCGTATCTATTTTTAATTAAGCATCGGCAAGCCAGGGGTATCGCTACTGTAACTGTTCGTCAGTACAATATGGATAAATGTCCTGAATTGTGCCATGCACTGTTTAAAATACCATTAGTTTCAACACAATTAAATATCAAACAAATCGATCAAATATACTTATTGTATATGTTTCGATGTTTAAATATCTTAATTTATTTGTAATGTGGTTGAAAATTTAAAGGTGAAAAGCAATTCCCACAACAAATGCTATTGGTTTCAATAAAGAAGTATGCATTTATTAGGAAAGAGTAATCAAGGTAACCCAGATTCGAGCAAAAATCAAACGAATTTATGCTAAGGATGATTATCAAACAGAAAAAAAAACAGACATTCACGTCAAAGAGCATCAAATACAAAATTAAAAGAAAAAAAAAAGAAAAAAAAAAAAAAAAAAAAAACACTCGGAGTATGGACTAGGTGCACAGATAGGGTAGTTATCCTCTGCTTTTCTGGAAATACCCACCGAGTTGCTCATTAAATGGCACGTCTTAGGTAGTTGAGATTGGAAAAAAACTGTGACACGGTGAACAAATATGTTCTAATGGTACAAATGCATACGCCATAGCGACCCACGAAGTAATGATGACGACCATTAAAATCAGTAGTGATGGCTTCAACCTTGTAGCGACATTTGTGGAAGAATTCTAGCAGTGTACAAAGAAGTCTGCCTTGTTAAGGACAAGACGTCGTCTATATACCAAAAAAAAAAAAACAAAAAAAAAAACAAACAAACAAACAAACAAACAAAAAAAAAAACAAAAAAACTGAGATTTAATAATAGCATGGGGTTAAGTGCGCTATCAAACTGGATTAACTCATCTTTCATTTTATAATAACTGTACCAAATCAGGACTAGGGCGATGGTTTTCCAACTTTTCAGTTTTTACCCTGATATTGCCATATCTAATCTGTAATTCGGACTTTCATTGAGACTATTCTTTTTTACTATTGCATAGACTTGATCAGTTTTGTAATTTTGTTATTACCCTTTATTCTGATAATTACCTTATATTCAGGGTTTTCCGAAAACCTTTTTGAATTTTTCAGAATCAACATTTGAAATTTGAAACGACTATGATACAAACCTGAAATAGAAAACAGTAATTTCCACTGACTCTGGTTAATGATGCGTTTTGTTTTCAACTCTATTAAAATAATCCGATCCTGCTTCAGTGTTCTATCTAGACACGATGGTGTGAACTCTCCATCAAATACAGTTCTGAAGGCATGAGGGGATATTTTTGTAAGTAATATGGACACCCTGATAAAATTTTCCTCCTCTTCTGTAGCCATGCTGACTTGTATTTTATCAGAGTAATACAAAAGCCCAGGGAAAGGCAGAATGAATTAATCATTCTTTAACGAGAAATTATTTTTGACAATGTGCTTTACAAAATATTGACTTTTTGACCGTCGACATTCAGACCATTTAAGAGTTACCTAAATGTATAGTGCCTTAACATTTTCGACATCGTGTTTCGATTTTGTTCGTTATTGTTTAACAATTCAAAAACATTCTTCTTCTTCTTCTTCTTCTTCTTCTTGTACACCTCCCCACTTAGACGTTGATTCCTCGATGAATTAGCAAAGAGGAAAAAAGACAACAAGATATATCGCTTTTTCTTTAAGCTAGTTCAAAATCCAAAAACAAATGAAAAGTACACCCTGTACACACAAAACAAAATATCAATAAAAAATACGTCCAGGATTTTTTGAAAATATATCGAAATGTCGAGGTAAAATAGGGCTTTTTGTAAGGAGCTTAAGATAACGGACACAACATACACTTTAATTCAGTCTAATATCTTCACCAACACTTAGAGAGCAATGGAAAATTCGTGACCAAACTATGCAACATGCGCTATTTCTTCTTATTCCATATTGTCTACATTCGTTTCATCTGTGGCAACTTCTCTGTGCATTGATGTTTCATATCACATCTCATACATTACGCTAGGGCATACCAAAACTAATTTCAACACGAAATCGTTCAAAAACTTCATGCTTATAATTAATTATAAAACGAAACTAAAATTTTGTTGAATATTGGAACAGTTTTGTGCAAAAACGATTAAATTAAAAAAAAAATTAAATAAAATAAATAATGAGCTAAGAGAAAGAGTAATCAAGGGAACCAAGACTATAGCGGTAATTAAAGGAATGTAATCCAGGGACAAAGACCAGACATGGAAAACAGACATACTCAACAAAGAACATAAAGTAACTAAAATCATACAAAGTTACAAAGTAACAAAAGTAAATGAGCAACTCGGACTCCACTAAACACTGGGAGCATGGACCAGGTGCACCGGTAGGGTAAGAATGAATGTCACTAAGAAATTTTTATTTTCCTTTCCTCTTTTTCTGCTCCAGACTTGACTTTTTATAAAAAAAAGTGTTTCTAGAACAGCAAAGGATGCTTACGCTACCGGTGCACCTGGTCCACGCTCCCAGTTTTTAATGGAGTCCGAGTTGCTCATTTGCTTTTGTTATTTTGTATGCATGATTTAAGTTACTTCATGTTCTTTGTTGTGTATGTCTGTTTCCCATGTCTGGTCTCTGTCCCTGGATTACATTCTATTAATTACCGCTATAACCTTGGTTCCCTTGATTACTCTTATATTAATACTTTTTTGAATATTCAATTACATTTTGTTTAAAATTGTTGAAAATTTAAATTTAGAATTTTTTTCTCGTTTCCTAAATTTAATATTGTGAATTTTGTATATTTTTCTTTGTCTTCCCTTTATACTCTACCGATGCATCTGGTCCATGATCCCAGTTTATAGTGGAGTCCCAGTTGCTCATTTGCTTTTGATTCTCTGTATGTATGATTTTATTTACTTTATGCTCTTTGTTGTGTATGTCAGTTTCACATGTTTGGTCTTTGTCTCTGGATTACATTCTTTTGATTACCTTGGTTCCCGTATGCAGTTTGTTCCACGAATAGCAAATTTATCACTTGTAGCACAAAATCTAATTGAGATGTGGGGCTCAACTCATGATATTTGAAAAGCTGGCAACAAACCCATCACAACACTTTTCACTGACTTTGTTACATGGCTTTATGCTGCTGAAATACACTGCTTCTATGGAACCACATCAATACATGGGCATTCTGCACCAAAACCATGTCATAGTGATACAAAAGACCACACTGGGAACAATAAAATGCACCATTGATATTCAGTACCAGGCAAGAGTAATGATCCCACCAAATGAGATACAAAGACAGAGAAACTTGACTCGAACAATTAAAGACAGTTCCAATAAGGACTCGACCGCCAAAGCAGTAGACAACGATGACACAGCATTCGATTTCCTTCGCTTGGATCCAATATTTTATTTGCGTGTATTTTTTCTCTTTCTGTTGAGTGTTTGAGTGTTTGTTTTTTTATATAGTTTACAAAAAAAAAGATTAATTTCTCAAGTAATAGTGAAATATGTTTAGCGCTACATACAGTTTGTTCATGTTGAATTGACTGCTAAATGAAATTTAAAAAAAATATATTTTATATAATTGTCAGATATTAAAAAAGCTTTTATATTATTTTCAATGTTGTTTGTAATTTAACTATATGAAGTGTAAGTATATTAGGGTATATGCATATTATGTATCTTTTTTTATATCATTACCATAAACTACACTGTGAAACATATCTAATACATATATACATAAATGTCTATGTATGACGCATATAGATTTGCGGAAAATTTACAATTTTCATGAACCCATTATCATGTCTGTTTAAATAACTAATTGGCAATTGGTGTAAATGAAAGTCGACAAACCAGGAATAAAGCAAAATGGTTAAGGTTCTACATTATTAAAATCATCACTGCTGAATTTTTATGGTTCTCATCATGAACTCGTAGTTCGTTATGGTGTATCCATCTGCACCATGAGCAACGCTTTCTTCATCGTTTTTTTGTTTTCCTTTCCTCCTCTTTCTTGTCTACCCGACATGTGTTTGCTTCTAGAAAAGCAGAGGACGCTAACATTATCGGCGCACCTTGTCCACTAATTCTTACTTGAGTCCGGTATGCTTATTTCCTATTTATTCTTTGTACGTGTTGGTGTGTTTATATCTTGTTTTTTGTTGGTTGTGTCTATTTTCCCAGTATAACACTTATCCAGGGAATATATTCTTTCGATTGTTCAAAAAAAAGAGGATGCTTACCTTACCGGTGCACCTGGTCCATGCTCCTAGTGTTTTTAATGGAGTCCGAGTTGCTAATTTGCTTTAGTACTTTGTATGTATGATTGTAGTTTTATGTTTCTTGATGTACTTTATGTTTTTTTGTTGTGTATGTTTGTTTTCCATGTCTGGTCTTTTTCCCTGGATTACATTCTGTTAATCACCGCTAAAACCTTGGTTCCCTTGATTACTCTTCCAAAATATGTACCATTTAAAGACATCAAAGGGCAACATAGAGAACCAAGATTCGTACATTCACTCTTTAAAGTCTCTAAGTGGTACATTTTTTGGCCTGCCGATGAAGACATCTTTGTTTCTTTTTCACCAAAATGAGACTACTTGAAATAATTAACCAGAACAAAGATCTCAGAAATTGCCTTTTTCATTTCGATACCTTCAATATTGGCACTCTAAATATATACATATTGAATTATTTGTGTAAGACAAGGCACCGCTTTGTTGAAATTGTAAGAATAAAAATTAAAATAACATCAATAAGGTGAAAAATGTCATTGTACTTACTTCCTTTTGATTCGGAATATAATATTCATTAGAGTATTATATACATTGAAATGCGTTCACCGTACATGTGCATACACATCGGACTATAAAAGATCACGTTTGTTTGTTTGTTTGTTGGGGTTAAACGTCCGAGCAGCAATATTTCAGCTATATTCAGACGATGAAAATGAAATTGATGATAAAATGAACATGAAATGATGATGAAATGAAAAAGGGATGGGACACAAGGACAATAGGGTCGACAAATTTTGATTGCCACTGGAAATAGGGAGAGGTGGGTAGGGTCGGGCAATTTAGCCTCCTGTGGCGGAGCCCTATGATTCTTACTCCGTGAGAATACCACAGTAGGGTTCTTTAACGTGCAAGAAACGTGGCATCTTTCCCAACACGGTGCACCACTACGGTTTGCGGTCAGGTTTTCCGTATTATAGCCTGACAACCCGAGCATGTAACAAGCCAGGGGTACCCCATTCCATCACCTGGGGCACACATCCCAGTTGCTTTGTGGGCTAGGGTTCTGAGCACTATTTAGTCGCCTTTTACGACAAGATTAGCGCTGCTGCAGGCCTATTTTTGTAACACCCGGACCTGCACGGGGGTAAAAGATCACGATATATAACTAAAATGAATATGGTAATTATATCAAGGAAACAACAACACTACCTGGATAAAAAATGTCAGCTCAAGGCCACTTCGATAAGTGAGGAAGACATTCAAATCACGGGACTGACTGCAACTGGCCTCAACAGACAATACAGCGAAATAGTTGGCCCCATATTCTCCAGCAACATATGAGGAAACTGAAAGTGAACAAAACAGCATAAACAGAGACTTGCAAAAGGTGCAAAAAAGGTGATGTGGTTAAAAAACTTTGACTTGATGACTCCTTGGAATTCTGACCACTGTGGACAAAAATGACATACTTAAACACACCTAAAAATCGGGAAAAAATGTAAAGGTCTGCGCCTTGTTAAACCAGATTATATGTTACACGAATGCACACAGAAAGGACTACTCGCAGTAAAATTGACATTCCAGCTTTAAACAGTTTAAGCATACAAAACGTTATGCCATCACCGCATGTAATATTAATCCAAATTCTTCCCATGCAAAGTTGAAAATTATGTAACATCATAAATCATACAATAAGGGCAC
This sequence comes from Perna viridis, assembly GCA_037379345.1. Taxonomy (NCBI): domain Eukaryota; kingdom Metazoa; phylum Mollusca; class Bivalvia; order Mytilida; family Mytilidae; genus Perna; species Perna viridis. The sequence continues at coordinate 1,274,377 of CM074522.1, forward strand.
AACCCATTTCATGCCGAAAACATAAATAAAGTGTATTAGTTTGTATGTAAAGATCCTATGAACGAATCAATGTTGATACCAAAAAATGATATCTTTAACAATTGGACAAAATATCATTACTAGGTATTTTACGCATAGGACTATTCATTGGCCTAGATAACTTATTGGATGAGTATTGAGTTTTCCGTGCTTTACCATAACATAAAGGAGCGTGATTACCCACACGTATAAATCCTTTACAATTACGTCAACAGTACAGACATTCACAACAAAGAACATTAAGTAACCAAAGTGTAATCAAGGGAACCAAGGTTTTAGCGGTACCCAAAAGAATGTAATTCAGGGACAAAAACCAGACATGGTAAACAGATATACACAAACATAAAGTAACTAAAATCAGACATACAAAATAACAAAAGCAAATGAGCAACTCGGACTCCACTAAAAACTTGGATCATAGACCAGGTGCACCGGTAGGGTAAGCGTCCTCTGTTGTTCTAGAAACACCCGTCGAGTTGCTCATAAAAAGTCCGGGATAGACAAACGAGGAAAGGAAAAATATGACCCGTTGAATAAATCAGCTTTCATGGTGCAGATGGATACACCATAATGATCCATGATGACGACCATAAAACTTCTGTAGTGATGACTCCAATCTTGTGGCAACATAACCCTTTTCCAGAAGCCTATTCGTTAGAATTCAAGCGCGATAGAAAAAGTCTGCGTAGTTTTGGCAAGCTCTGGCAAAACGTACGTGTTGTGATATGAACACAGATAAAAGGAAAGTCATCAGGTTTGTCGTAAAGTTTGGTCAATATTTTCCTTTATCATTGATTTCTAAGTGTAGGTCAAGAAATGAGGCTGACTTCACAGTGTCTGTAGTATCCTTTATCTCAAGTTCTTTTGGGTACGCGATGTATCAAATCCCCGAAATTAGGATTGTTTAAAGATAATACGTCATCTATAAAGCGGAAACGGATATTAAAGGATCTAGCCAAACGATATTCTTTCTTTCGGATCAGATCAGCTATAACGTCAGCCTCATAAGAGTGAAGAAATAGGTCTTCAAGTAATGGAGCACAATTTATTCCCATTGGAATGCCGACCGTTTGTTGAAAAACACGTCCACTACACTGGACAAATATGTTTAAAAATTCCAGCATTTCGTAATTATCTTCTTCTGTATATTTGGAAGATAATTTGGAATTATGTCTTACAAAATATGAGTAATCGCTACCAAGAACTATATATTTGTATCTAGGTGTACCATCTTTTGAAAATAAAACAACGATTTATAATGTCTTTAAATCGGGATTTTAATTGAGTATGGGGAATAGAAGTATACAGTGTTGAAAAATCATAGGTTTTAATGCTGTTATATTCAGATAATATGCTTGAACTGATTGTCTCCAAAAGATCTTCCGATTTTTTCAGGCTTCACATTGAATTAATACCACTCCAGGAGTAACAAGTGTTGTGGATGGACTGCAGGCCCTCTTTGACAGTTGTGAGTATAGAAGTTAACAGTTTTGAAAGAGGTTCGGTGGTATATTTTGCCGATTCAGCTATGAAACGTTGTTTGTACGGATTCTTGTGGAGTTTAGAAATCCAGTACATAGACAGTAAATCACATTTTTTGTCCTTGGTAGAGAGAACAAAAGAGGATAGCACAGATTTATGGTTTCCTACAATCTCTTCTTTGGAAAGTGTGTTACCAGTATAGGTCTTATCACTGCTGTTATTTTCTACGTCTACCTCTGATATTAAACGGTGTGTAAAACGTTTTGCAGACAAAAAAATGTTGTTATTGGTTTTGTCTGCTGGTACAACATATTTTTCAATATTAGTAGACAATGTTTTTGCTACATCGGGGTCTTTGAAAACTTTGAAAACCTCACGGCCTTTAACCACTCTGACAGAGGATCAAGGTTTTCTTGTTCTCGTTTTGTCCATTTTATAGTATTTGTATAGTCCTCCACGGCATTCATAAGATCTTTAAAGTTATAATTCAAATTTATGATTTATGGAGCGTGGTTCACGATACTTGGGACCTTTAGAAAGGATATTACGCAGCGATTCGTTTTTGATGATGGCTAAATCTCCGGTAACGACGTGACCAGAAGGACCCTATTTGAATGGAGAGTTTTTGCAAGAACTGTATCGAGGTTCTGCAATAGCCTTTTATAATTAAAAAGTTTGGATGCAATGGGTGAAGTATAGGAATATGAAATAATTGGTATGGATTTGTCTTTGAAATATGGGAGAACTTTGTTTATGTGATGGCGGATGTTAGCCAAATTAATTGTATCTATACCTTTATTGACAAAAGGTAGTGGAAGAAATGATCGTTTTTCTTCATCGTGACTTTCCAAACTGGTTTAAAGAGTTTGTGGAAACCAATATCCAAAATGATGGCAACAAGTCTGTATAATGATGAGGTGGGGTGAGAAACAGGAGTGTCTATACATGTACTTGTTTTGTAACCTGAGTGTAGTAGAGTGAGAGGTATAGAATAAAGTTTGGTTCTAATGTTAAGATGTTTTTGTATGAAAGGAAGGGGACCATCTATGGAGGCATCATGTAACTTAGGTGACGTAAAGTGGCGATGGCCTTGACTCCTATCCCGTCTTGGAGTTTTGTCAAATAAATTCATCACACATGCTATTGTTATATTGGCTTGAAAAGTTTTCTATACTTTTGATGTTGTCATTGCATCAGTAAGGTATTGCAGTGCATAGTCTGCGTATCCAGTAAGTACTCGTCTCTTTCCCTACGATAGTTTTTACTTAGAACGGGACTGTTCGTAATGTAGGGTAGTAATTTTTTTTCTAAAATACGAACTTTTTATAGAGAGGATTGAATGATGACCGTACATTCTTTCTTTAATCGTTCTTGTGTTTCTCCGACATATACTAAACCACATTAAGTTTGTTGATTTGCAACTGAAGTCATCGTGACTTCTTGTATGGAAGGTTTTGTTTATAAGGGAACTGAAGTAAGAGTCGGTTATAAGAATGTTGCGTGTTTTGCAATTTTTAATACCAAATTAAAATTAAAACCAAGAAAAAATATGAAGGTTTTTACGAGCCTTTGATATCAAAAATGTTTAATGAAGAAATGCCTCTGTTATATAAAGATTTTTCTTGTTAAAATCCGAAACACTGTTATAAATACGGGCATATCAATTTAATTGTGATATGTAAACACCATATGATAGTGACAATGAGACGTCATCATCAATAAAAAGGAGTTAACAACAGAGAATAAACAACATTACTTTGTTCGAATATGTGTGTATTGAGTTTTAAGTTTTCCTTCATTGATATGAATTCTATAAATACTAAGATAAAAAACACTTTTATAAATATTTATTTTGTTCAAATAAAGTTCTGCAGTATATCTATTGCATAGATATTGAAGTCGCTGGATTTATGCATGGACACTCTACAGTATATCAATTGAAATTTATCATAATATTAGTCTAGCTTTTGAAAAGAAACAAATTATGTGCACTGTTTTTTGTGATATATCGAAAGCGTTTGATGGCTTTTTGCACAATGGCTTAACTCAAAAGATAAAGGTATGTGGTATATCTGGAAATTTATTAAAATGGATTGAAAATTATATGGCAAACAGAAACCAAAAGGTATTAATAGGAAATTGTCTATCAAATAAAGGAACTAGTAAAGGAGGTGTTCCTAAAGGGTCAGTGCTAGTACCCCTTTTTTTATTGTATATAAATGAAATTGCTTACAATACCACAAGTCTATCCAGATTATTTGCTGATGATACATCACTGTCATATGCCTTCGGAAATATAAATCAAATTGAAGAAAACATTAACTCAGATTTAGAAAACATAAATAACTGGTAAAAAAAACTGTCTAGTAAAAAAACAGAATATTTGTTATTTTCTACAAATCGGCAACCGGATAGACCAAGTATTAGATTCAATGATCAGTTGATTGAATGTGTAAAAAATCATAAACACTTAGGTGTTACATTTCATTCAAATTGTAAATGGACTTGTCATATTCAAAATATAGATATTTTTGAATCAGTTCAATTATTCATCAAACAATCAAAGCGTTTTGACATAGGATGACACAGCAAGCAATTTTAACTTCATTCTGTTAATATTTCCCATATTGTTTTATACTCATTTTTTAGTCCAGATAACTATTGCCACACATATTGAAATGACAAGTTCATCACATATGATAACATACATACTGTTCTTGATTCAGTTTTGTCATAATTAGTTGTTTACATTGTATATTATGTTTTATCGCTGACGTATGTTCACAAAATATTCGTAAATGATTATGTGGGAAGGACCTTTTTAAGTTGGTATAACTTATGTCCGATCCAATTGTTTGTAAATTTTAGCAATAAAATATGGTTAAACTAAGTCGTTGTTGTTTCGAGCAAAAATAAAATTCGTCCAAATATCTGAATGTGTTATATGTATAAAATTCGTTTACCATATGTTGTTTGGAAGGTCTTCGTCTTTGTAGCAATAAACAGTGATTTGTATACATAACAATACAGAAATAAATCAATCCGCAACAAGTAGTGCACAATGATTTTAGAACTATCGAATTTGCCAAGCAAATGTTTGGTCGTTCCATCTGCGGGACTCAAACTCGTATTGATGTGACATATATGGCAACACCGCCCGTACAAGTCTAGTGCCCTAGACCACTCGGCCAGCTAGGCTATATAAAACATTGATTTCGATGGCCGGGACTTTCCTTCTCGTTGGATAAATCTAGGGTTGTAACTTAGTACATGATGTATGGTAGTACGGGACAGCTCATCAAGGTGCTGTTATGTAGGACAGCATGTCAGGTTACAGATACATGTGACAAAAAATCATATGAATAATCGTCCGAGTTATCTAAATTTTCAAATTTTCAAATTAAGATTATGGTTTTGCAAGTTTTAATAAATACAAAACTATCAATTGTTTACATTTTGATTTTAAATTCTCTTTCAAGTCACTCATACAAATTCACAGTAAACATATTTTCAGTTACAAAAAAACTATGTACTGTCATACATGTAACACATAAATATGACATTAATAATATAAAAGTCACCTCACTACCAACTGAGAGGCCGAAATTTTATATTAAACTGTGCGTGGATTAAGGAAAAAACAAGGGACTGGAGTATAGTCTTATCAAGAATTACAAAAAGCCATATTTTTTAGAAATGACAAAAAAAAGCAGTACTCTGAGTCCGAGGTTGCCTAAATGTTAAGATTTTTAGTGGACAATATTTTTGTTGAATTTAAATGACTGGCATTCCAACACATCCCTTAAATATATATATAAACAGGTGATACAGATGTGACAAACAGTTTGCAAAGCATGAATATGAAGAATACATCCTACATGTAGTACCTCTCTACATAATAACATGAAAAGCGGTGCATTCAGTCCAGGATATTAAATCTTTTTTAATAATTTTATGCTTATTTAATTGCGTGTTTTGTATTCTATCTGGTCTCGCGTATGTAGCAATTCTAAAGATATGTAAAAACAATTCCCGCAAAATAGTAGGGGTAGTTCACGAAGATCGGACAGAAAAGTAGTGTTGAATTATAAATAGACATTTTCTTTACTTTCACTTTCGTTTTTTACTTATAAAACAAACCTTTTCATAGGAACATTTTTGTGTTATTATGTTAAATTTCCTTCACATAAAAGTTTGTCATCTTATAAATTACTCTATTTTATAAGTCACTGTTCATATCTTTTCACAAAACATTATTTTGTAAAGAGACACAAAGAAAACGCACTGTATTTTATTTTCTTTTTATTTTGAGATACGCCCGCTTAAGAATATGCAATGCAAGATTGTTATCTTTAACTTCGTTTTATTTTTTTATTCTTTTTGATGTTCATATGGATACTTCACTAAAAATTATTTGTATCCAATTATTAAAATTCATCTTCCATGTATAAATAAAATATAACAATTACATTACTAGATACCTGTTATATTTTGTCGAATTAGCATATAATTATTGGCATATTATGAATGAAAAGGCCAATAAATACAATGTCATAATTTATATGCATATATTTCTATCAAATATGAGATAAACAATAATTGGCTCTAGGCGCGATAACTCATAAAGTGTTGGTGACAAGATACTTGCAAACGAGCAGTATGTTTAATTGTCATTCTATGATAGATCCAGGCAGAAGTCAATACATCAAGGTATACATAATTCCACCAAATTTGTACCAAAAAGTACCTAAATGAAGCAAATCCTGTTTAACATTTCATTTTTCATTTTTCTAAATAATAAGAGTCTCAATTGAGGACCATCTCTAGGTCCCCCTTTTTGGCTCCTGATTCATCCAATTTCCTAAAAAAAACCCAATTTCAACACCCTACTGAAGTGCTCCTGATGAAAAACAAAGCAATCAAAGGTTATAACTCTATAAATGTGTCGAATATCCTTATGCCTGAACAAAAATATAACAAATTTTAAGTTAAACTTAAGGGAAATAACTCTTGACGTAAGATGAATTTTCGAAATTAAATAACTACCAAATAGTGCCAATCTTCAAACAAAAATAAAAAAAATAGAATGGACGCCTTGGTTTCTTTCTCAATAGTTTCTAATTAAAGATTCATAGACTTGTTTTTTACAATATATCAAGGTTTTATTCGGGTTCTGAGGATTAAATACTTTTTCGTAAAATTTAAAATTGCATATTTAAAAAAAAATGATAAAATTCACTGAACAAAGAGTTGTCTTCCTTGAAAAACATATCTTATATAAAATTCAGAGGTTTTTTTTATATTAGTGCTCAGTTTTTCGTCATTAATTTTTATTCAATACCAAAATTCAAATAAGTTAGCTTACTTTAAATTTCTAAATTAAATGGAAAAAGGGGTGGGGTTGTTACATGTACTCCCATATACATGGATACATTTCAATTTCTATTAAATGCATAACAAGAACATTTGGATTGAAAATAGCATCTTGTGAAAATAACACCACGAGATTTTATTTCTGTCTTGTTGATAACTCCCCTAAACTTCAGTGAAATTATGTCTTCTCTCTTTCAAAGGGGAGACAATTTGAATAACAACAAGGTATTATTTGAAATTATTTTGAAATAAGTGAAAAAAAATTGGTAAAACTTACTCCTACTAAGGAGGTTAGTCATCCCGTCATGATTGAGTGGGGTTAGTAAGTTTCTTTGACTTTTGTTATCCTACTTACCCTACCCCTTAGACATGCAGGCATGACTAATCCCTTTAGTGAGGGTTACATGCAGTTTTACAAATTTTCTTTTTGATCATTTTCTTAATTCCAAAATAATTCCGAATTCAAACAATAACTTGTTTAAATTGTATTGTATACATTAGTTTTCACATATATCTTAATTTAAAACTACTTTTCAAGAAATAAGCAAATCTTTCTACCTAAAACACAACAAATAGTAAAATAGAATAACTTACATGGATTTTCATTTTTGTATATACGCTTGGTTTTTTTTTCTTCAATAATCTCGTATATGTTCATGTTCATGTTGTACATGCGTTATATATGGTCTGCATCAATAAAAAAAGTTTTCAGGGTTGAAATAATGTTTTCTCCCATTTGTAGTAGAGAAACACTCAGTATGAAAATTATTTAGCTTTTTGAGTTAAAATCATACTCCTATTACATGTATTTCAGACTATACTACAGACTAGTAATACTTTGGGACAATCGCACTTATTGGTGAAAATGAGAAATGAAACATTCAAATATGACGAAGAATTTGTGGAAACCTCATTAATTCTATTTATAAGTTATCTGAGGAGTAGCGATTGTACCGACACACAGAATGATCAATATACATGTATACTCATGCTTTTCAAAGGGGTAGGGATAATAAAACAGACCTACACTGTCTGTAAGATGTATTATTTACATTCTAAATTTCCATTTTTTAAACTATTGACCAAACGTTACGACAAACGTGATGACTTTTCATTCAGAATTGTTAACTTTCCATTCATCTGTGACAACATCCTTTCAGTACCTGCGTATGGAGAGATCATATCACAAATTATACGTTATGCCAGAGCTTGCCGAAACTACGCAGACCTTTTGTATCGCGCTAGAACTCTAACAAATATGCTTCTGAAACAGGGTTATGTTGCTACAAGATTGAAGTCATCACTACAGAAGATTTATGGTCGTCATCATGAACTCGTGGATCGTTATGGTGTATCCATCTGTACCATGAAAACTGATTTATTCAACGGGTCATAGTTTTCCTTTCCTCGTTTGTCTACCCCGGACTTGACTTTTTATGAGCAACTCTGCGGTTGTTTCTAGAAAAGCAGAGGACGCTTACTCTACCGGTGCACCTAGTCCACGCTCCCAGTTTTTAGTGGAGTCCGAGTTGCTCATTTGCCGTTGTTACTTTGTATGTATGATTTAAGTTATTTTATGTTCTTTGTTGTGTATGTCTGTTTCCATGTCTGGTCTTTGTCTATGGATTACATTCTTTTAATTACCGCTATAACTTTGGTTCCTATGATTACACTTTCAAGCTGGTTTTGACAGTTTGAATAAACACACAACTATTAACTGTTTACATTTGATTTTAGATTCTCTTTCAAGTCACTCATACAAATTCACAGTAAACATATTTTTAGCTACATCGTACTGTGCTAGTTTAGAAATCTCACTCAATTCTTCCTCTGTTTTAGACTTAACTGGGCAAAATGTATGTCTTCCACACTAATCACAGCCATTGATAATTTGTAACAAATGATATCACAGAATTTGCTCACTACCAGAGGTTTCTCTTTCCTAAAACAATGTTCATATATATCACATACTGTTTAACATCTTTGTTTGATAAGGGCCCTTCCAGTTATGTTTTGTTGTTTTCTGTGAATTGTAATTATTCTCATTAGATTGATTGTCCAATAAATTGGACTGGTTATAGGTTATTGAGTCTGCACATGGTACCTGCCAACAACTACATATGTACATTGCAGCACTTGTAGTGCTAGTTTCTCCATGGTGAAAAAAAGTTTTCGGCCATCACTGTGTTTTTCAAGAGGAAACTACTTTCTAAATTATTTTTCACAGCTAGGTTCTGAGCAACTGAACTTCCATTTTCAGTAATACATTTCTCTTGAGATGTGCATTTCACACATGTAGCTGCATTTCACATAGTTCTTTTAAAAGCTGAAATGTAGAGACCAAATAATAATCTATGCAAATTATTTCTCTTGTAAGCATTCATACTGAGGAAAACAAAAAAAAAAAAAAAAAAATATATATCGCTCTTTTAATGAATATTGCTATTTACTTTATAATATAGAAAAATACTGTTTAAATACACCTGGTATTGATAAGCGGTCTATAGGACACAAATGCCCAGGGTTTTCAAAACAATACGGGCCATTTGTTCTGTGTTTTGTACATTTAACTCCATCACATTGATATACATGTTTACTAGTAATACGCCAAATTGTACATTAAGTGAACATTCAGTAAATTACAGCTTCTACTACATTGTATGATGTCTTAAATATGGATGTTAATTCTTATATAAATGTCTTCTTAATTTATTGACATCATAAATAATTCAAGGGATTTTAATTTGGTTAACTGCTAGCTATATGTACTGTTAACACTGAGATTCAATTATTATATGCATGCATGAGAAGGGTGTAGCATAATGCCCAGTTTGCTGTATACTTGCATTTGTCTTTTTAGGGCAAGTTCAAGGCATATGATTGTTGTGGGAATTCTTGCACCACTCAATGTAGACCCATATTGACATTTTTATAGTACAGAGTATAATGCAGTGTAGCATATCATAAGAGCTAATTATAATCATATTGTATAATTAAAACCGAAAAAGATATGAATTTATGGTTTATGTCCTGAAAATAAAATAAGTCAAGAGGGTATCGACTTATCTTGAACTATTGTTTTAAATCAATGGCGGATTTAGGCTGGGGTGTGGCGGGAGTGCATCCCCTAGAAATTGCAAAGCATGGGTTGTCAGGGGATTTAGGCGGATTTAGGATAAAACCTTAATTTCTCGCTAATTTTACCACAAAAGATATCTACAATGCGCCCAACATAGAAGAATATTTCAACAATTTAACCTCAAACAATTTTATCTGTGCACCTCCCGCCCTGGATCCGTCACTGTAAACCATTATAACACATGCAAGGATTTCATTAAATAATTCTCACTTGAACCAATCTAGGTTTTATATTCGCTGGAATATGATATTACCCATTTAATATCACCTCAATTTAGTACAGAATAGCTTTCTGAAATACTAAACAACTGACGAAATTATATGAAAGTGTAATTGAGAACAAAGGTGACGTTGAAATATTTTTCATGACTCACGTTTGTATATGTAAATAAACAGCTCCTCATGCTTACACATGTGTAGCAGTTATTGGCTTTGATCCCTGGCTGAGACATAATATGATATAAAATCGGTAGTCATGCACTACCTCTGCCACGCCTGTGCCATATGAGAGGTTGAATTATAAATGGTTTGCATGAGAACAGAATAATGCGTCTGACTGCCTACCTGCAGGTTGTTACTACTGTCAGGTCAAGCACCAGGCAAGGTAAACTTAATTGGTCAAACATTCTCTTCCTGAAATGCATGAAAAAAATGGAGAATAATAAATCACAATCATCAAAGTCTAGATAGAAATGGACATTATTAAAGTGACAGGTGAATATGAAAAACTAACTATCAATTTCAATATACTATGAAAACACAGGCCCCCATTTCAGACAGAGCCTTGCTCTCTAAGTACATATACTTCTCTTGTGTGGTAATGGGTCTGTGCTTTAATATTTATTATGCTTTGTAGTCAACCATGGCATGACCATAAAGAATATAATTTGCTACATTTTATCTAAGACTTTGTAAATCATACATTTTCAAACTGTAATTTATAGAGGATGAAGTCCCCATAATGGTACACAAAAGCAAAAGAATCAGATACCGAATACAATGTCCTGTGGACATCATGTCATTGACTTTCGTACCTGGCTCCATTGAGTGTGGTGCTCTGAATGCAAAATAATAGCTACTGCTATTTTTATGTGCATTTAGTAATTTGAACGGTCTCAACTGGTAAATATAAAAAAAAATAATGATAAATGAGCAACCTCAATAGCTACATGTTTGCAGCTAGGGACTGATACAATTAACTAACAAAGATTTATCAAATTTTGTAATTTGTGAAGATAAATGAATTAAAGATGATGTAAAACTGTAAAATGCAGTCATTTTTTTTTAATTTCAATTTACTCTACTTCATGCTCTTACAGGTTACATCTGCCTCATAGTATACAAATATTTCTAATTTTACTTACCAGAATCAACTCGTACAATATGCCAGTGGTTGCACAAGTTCTTCCCTTGTCCGATTTCTCCTTCTGACAGTGCAGTAAATGCAGAATAATCTTACAGAGTAATAGTACATTGTCCTCGAAAGCAGATTGTTTATGCCAACAACATCTTTGTTGAAAACAAATTGACTCTTTCGTAAAAAGTACATGTAGGAATAGGATTTCTGGTATTATTACATGTGCATGGACTGGGAATGATTTACACTTTCTTAAGTGCGTTAGATTGTCTGTCCTGTATGTACAAATCATTTCCGCTCTCTAAAACGTTAAAGAGGTGGACAAAATTCATAAGAAGAACAAAACTTCTTAGTGTATTGGGGGCTGCATTTTGGCAACTATTTTACCTCACAATTGAAAAGTTATTACATGAAAGAGTAAATGGTTTATTTCATATCTTTTATGGAGTTTAATAGTAATATTTCAGCATAACATAAATAAATTACTAGGTATAGCTTTTTTTTTAGAATAATTTGCTGACATTCATGACCAGAGATGATTGTTACTAACAAGTGCTATGAATTTCGATTGGAAAAAAATTGCTACACATTTATTGCAACGACATTTTAAGGATATTTCGACAGCCATTTATTTCTAAACCGGCGAAAACCCAAATATACCAATTGGCACATGTAGAGAGGAAAGGCTAGTTTACCCAAACCAGTAGATTTCACAAAAACAATGCGTCTATTTTATGCTTTCATACTGGGTTAAATTGATACTAATTGAACCATAGCTGATATGACGTCATTTCGCGTCGTTGCCATAGCAAAATGTCAAATACTGTTTCAAAAAATGTAACTCATACCTTTTAAAATTATAACAAACAAACAGAAAACAATAGGACATGCATTTGTATCCTTTAAAACACATATACTTTTAAAATTTATCACAATTTTGGGGTTTGCGAATACTGCAGAAATTATATTTTTCAATATTGCCTGGTTTTCTCGTCAAATGACAGTTAAATGTTCAGATTATTCCGCTTCTTCCATAAAACCAAAACACATTAACATAAGTTTATTTAATAGCAACATATGTGTAAGAATGTAATCAAGGGAGCACAAAATCGAGTGCTAATCAAAAGGATATATTCCCAGAAAAAACACAGTCCCACACAACAGAGCACATCAAATAACAAAACATAACACGGACATGTACAAAGAAACAAAAGAAATTGAGCAACCAGACTCCACTAAAACTGGGAGGATGGACCAGGTGTAACCGATAGGGTAAGTGTTCACACCTTTCGTAAAACCAACCACCGAGTTGCCCATATAGTATCAAGTAATTTTGTGTACGTTTTTTTTATAACCTTGGTTCCTTTGATTACGCTTTAACATGATTGGCCAAATTTCACCCGTTACGCAATTGAACATTGACATTGTTAAATTATAAGGACATTATATCAGTTTTCGAATAAAAATAGTTTAGTTACATGAATAACTAATAATTGTCTTCCTTGTACAGGCACAAACATGTTTTAAATTTGATTGAGAATGTTTCTTCATAATATACGCGCGACACGTGCATAAATAATAATACGTGTCTATTTGTAAAAACAAATTGTGTACATGTAGTTGTAATTGGTTATTGTTAACATTATACTCTGGTATCCTTCAATACTCAAATACATAACATAAATATAGTCAAACATTTTAACAATTTGTGTTATGCACTCTTTTTAGTCTTATGAATAATTTGCCTTCGATTTAATTCAAAGAATGTAGGAAGTAGAAGGCAGACAAACTAATTCAAAATTTAGCACAAAGTATATACCGATTAGTTTTAAATTCGAAACATTGGCTATTTGGGTAAAATCAAGATCTGTGTTAATTGACTTACAACAGGACCTAACAATTATATGCGATGACCGTCAATGAAGGTAAATTGTAAACTGAAGTTATATGACAAAAACTCTTCTGACTCAGTACCTGTTTGTTTAAGTGCAGTCCAATATTAACGGTTTACTGACATCCTAATTACCAGGTGTACCTCAGATAAAGTGGAGTTCGAGTTGCTCATTTATTTTGTTACTTTGAATGCATTATTTTCGTTACTTTATATTCTGTGTTTTGTTTGTCTGTTTTCCATATTTGTTCTCTGTCCCAGAATTAAATTCTGTTGATTTTCGCTTGTATCATTTTCCCTCGATTACGACTCCTATAATTTTTGATTTCCTAGTCATATCAAACAAAAATTGAATAAACAAGTCTAAATGTTAGTATCTTTATAGGGTGTAACGTCGGCAAAAAAAATTAAAAAAAAACAGTGCCTCAGTTATAAATCAAAACTTCAATATCAAGTCATGATAATATATTTGACCTTTACATAATGAATTGTAAGGAACGCCTGTGTTTGAATCGGAAACTGTGTAATATTACATAAATGCAATACTAACCGATCGTTTTATCTTTGAATGTAAACTCACCGTTCTCACTCAAGCACAAAAACGTATAAAGACATATGTATGATATTTTTTAAAAGAGGTATAGTGTAGCGATATCTGGGTCGCTTATGATATAGACCAGGCGTTGGTTTCACAAAAAGTCGTAAGTGTGAAATTGATCGTAAATCATGACGTCACAATGCTATTTTAGTTTATGACGTCATTACTTACAATCAACTTTACACTTACGACTTTTTGTGACATAGATACCAAGGAACCAGATAAGGGACCAGATTAAATAACTGGCAATGAATATTCATAGATATCGAGGTTCTGCTATTATAAATGACTTTTATAGTCTTGTAACGAGCCACTAAGCTTGGAACTGGAAAAATTGGTAATGTTCAATGGTAACCGATCATTTCATGTAGACTTCCCGTTCTCATACTACCAAGAAGCACACGTAGAACATACACGTGTGATATTTAAGAGATACATTTTTATCTCGTATGAAATTAGAACTATGACACTATGGCGGTAAACATGGCATAGATCCGCAACATTATGAGACGTATATATTTAACAAAACAAAACAAAATATTCTTTCTTTTGACTTCCGTGTAATTTGTCTGTCAGTTTGTTATAACTAATGACTGTTACATGGGAGTACATTTGTTTTCATTTTAATGAAAAGTCTTTTTTGTTTGAATCATAGAAATATAATTGCGATTAATCCAACAGTCACTCCAACAAAAATCCACTTCGATACATAGGGCCTTTAATAAAATGATCTGGTATACAGTATACAATGAATTTCCATCATTATCTAATTAAGCTTTTGACAGTTTTAGACATATGGTTATTGGAAATAAGAATCAATTAAGACTTATCAGTACTAAACAAGAGAGATTTTCATGATATGAAACAAAAATAAGTGATTTGAGTGACAAATTCATTAAATCTTAAGCATAACATAGACGCGACCTTGAAGTAATAAAGTTCTTAATACGTCACTTCCGATATGAACACGTCCGATCCGAATAGTTCGAATGGCACTGTTAACTTGATATTGAGAGATTAATGTCCTATTGGGAGAGATATTATTTATTTCACGTGTTTAATTCGGTTAAGATTATTGTTTTTGACTGAATTTTGTGTACGTTTTTTTACATGCTTTGCAAAATAGCACCCGTTAAGCAATTGAACATTGAACATGTTTAATTACGACAATCGAAATTAGTAATGTAAATTAGATTTATTAATAAAAAAATGCCTTTTGAAAAGAAGTAAAAACATGGATATAAGAATACATGTATGAGCGAAACATATTGGTATATAAAATAATTGCAGGTCTTATATGAACACTCATTTTGTATTAGGACCAACAAGAGCTTGTCTGTTAGTGAAAACTGCTCTCTGTTGGGCAGAACACTTTTTTTTTCTCTTTTTGTGACTGGACAATTGGATAAGTTGTTTCTTCATTTTCTACGTTAAGATATTTGTGTTTATTGTACACTTCAATATTACAAGATTGATATTATTTAAGAGGAACAACCTTATTAGAAGCATTTAAAAAAGTTCCCAATTCAGTTACACAAAACAAAAACAAAACAAAAAAACAAAAAAAACAAAAAAAATTAAACCAACTTTAAAGCTTGTAAACACAAATAAAATTATAAAAAATTGATTTATTTTCCATTTGTACTACCTGAATTCTGTATATATAAGGCTCTGAAAAATTCCCAAAGATCAAACTGTCAAATTATTATAGCCTAGCTGGTCGAGTGGTCTAGAGGGCTGGACTTTGTGCAGACGGTATTGCCATAGATGTCACAGCGGTACGAGTTCGAGTCCCGCGGAGGGAACGACCAAAACAATTGACAGTTCTAACATCGTTGGGAATTTTCCAGACCCATTTATAAGTTTACGTTATCTTCCCATATCAATTTGATCCGATGGAGCAGTGTAGCGAATAGAGTCATCACATTCTGAGACGTTTGTATATATATTGTGCATCGCGTTCACCGAGGATGGAAACTATATATGAAGCTTCAATTATGCCTCATCTTTGGAGTGCCAACAGATTTAAATAAAACTCTGTCAATATGTGAATGTATTTCAATAAATCAAGATTGACCAATCTATACTGAAATCAATCATTGCTTTTTTAAAGCACGTCTTTGTCATAGGTTACTCGTGATTGACGTCTTAACTGGCCTTTTACGGAACACGTAATGATGAATTTATCAGCATGTGACTCTTATTTGAAATTGATGGATCGGACCGTCGATCAAGTGCTTGTGTCAAACTTTCCCCGTCTACAGGCAAAATGAAATCATTCTTTGTTTTGTTAAGCGTTGTATGCTATTAACTTTCCTTAACTTCAAGATATATATATATATAATGTGTTTTCTAGTCCTTGCTTTTCGCAAATGCAGTATCGCTTTGGCATCAGCATGGAAACATCCATAAAACAGTATGCTTATACCACTAAAAGAAAAAAAAACATAACTGAACAAAAAGAAATGCGAAAGTGATTATTGAATTTTCAACACTAATATGGACTTAAATACAAGCTAATGTCGGTTCCATTATTGTGCAGTAAGCATTATTGTACAAAGATGGCCTTGTATATCTAATCGTTTTATAGATTTAATGGATATTTCCCAATAAGAAAGCCCAACCCTTGTTTGTTTAGGATTAAATGTCGCTACGTGTTAAAGCATTAAAAAGTTCTAAAAACTGCATTTAAAAGAAAAAGCCTGCAGCAGCGCTCAGCTTGTCTAGACTAAAGGCGACTAAATAGTGCTTAGAAACCTAGCCGGGGGCTAGGCGCTCTGAGAACTGAGCAACTGGGGTGTGTGCCGCAGTGGTTGAATAAGGTACTCCTGGCGTGTTATATGCTGGGGTTGTCTGGCTATATTACGGAAAACCTGACCGCAAACCATAGTGGTGCATCGTGTTTGGCAAGATGTCACATTCCTCGCACGATAAAAAACCATGTTGTGGTATTCGGTAGGAGTAGGAACCATTGCCCTTCGCCGCAGGAGGTTAAATTGTCCGACCCTACCAATCCCTCCCTTTTTCTAGTGGCAATTAAAATTTGGCGACCCTATTATTTTTGTGTCCCATCCTTTTTTTTTTTCATTTCATGTTCATTGTCTGAATATAGCTGACATATTGCTGCTCGGACGTTAAACCCCAACAATCAATCAATCATACAAAATTCCATTTTCCGTGAATTGCTAATTTCAATTAGTAATACGCAAAGTGTCTTGCAAGACACAAAAAGCGATCTCTACTCCGGGACACGTGCATGCTCCATGGGTTGTATATTGGTTTGTGTGGGTCATTTTTTTTATGTTTTTGTTTCTTTTTATTTTTTTTTTAAATTTGTGTCTCATGTCTTTCATAACCTCGTTTTTTTAGTTGTGCCTGCCCCTTCGAATTCCCTCTTGCTGGTGATACTATCATCTGTGTATACCTTTAAAGTACAAATGTGTTTCTAAGTTGTTTTTTTTTTTTGTTTTTTTTGTTTTTTGTTGTTTTTTTTTTAACTTTTTGTTGTTGACCTTTAATATTCCTGGAATTTTCAGAAAACAAAACCGATCGAGGTATTTTAAACCGACGCTTTACCAAATGACTTTGTGAATAATGGTACCGGATTATAAATTATCAATAGATTTGAAACAATTATATAAGTGGACAGTGTAATTCCTTCCCCTGATTCAAGTTTTATTCAAATCTTAGTATATGCTTACTTGTTTACATGAAAACTACAGCATTGAATTACAAAAAAAAAAAAAAAGAAAAGAAAAAAAAAGAAAAAAAAAAAAACAATCACATGATTGTCGAGCTTAGATGTATGTGAACGATTGAAAAGTTGACTGGATAAAAGGCCATGACAAACATTACGAAATGTACAAAGAACAACTAAGATTGGTTTCGGCTGATAAATTTAAAAAGATATTTGTGTATTGCATTTATCTTCTAAAGTTCCAAATGATTGTGTTCTATTCCATCGTTCTTCGTTGACATTAAGTGTTAAATCAATTTTATTTCTTATAGATAAACTGTAAATTTCGATTCCATTTTGACTGTATGTTTAATTCCATCGACTAAATGAATTTTACGCCAAGAGAATTGAGTTAAACCAAAATGAATTTTCCGTATTACGTTAAATATTATGAGGGGATTGAATTGGAGTTATAATTTACCAAAATGTTAGTACTAGGGTTGATATATGAGATTCTTTATCATTTGAGATATATTTTGTTATATTCATTTTATTCTATATTGACCGCTTTCTGCAAAAGGCTTGCGACAGTAAATGGCTCTTTTACTTAATTAGTTTTGGCACTTTGTCACTTAAAGGAAATTTATAGATTTCTCTCAGGTTTGCTTATAATTAATTGGCAGTGTCACTCAACGTGACAATATTTACACAAATATCTAAATTAATTTGGAAATTACTTTTTTTATACATTTTGGAATGTAATATTTTGGGTAAATATTTCATTAAGCTTTATCCCATCTCTGCTAATTGTCGATATCCCAAAACGTCGTTTCTGTTGTTCTTGGCATCTGATCTGCTTATGGAATTTTCATTTTAGAGTTCATACATCTTTGTTCGTAGGAATCGCTGTCTCTATGCCGATTTTTTGTTAAGAAACTTACACAGAAATTTTAAAATACCGCGTCAGGAGTGGGATGATTCAAATACGTCCGATTCCAAGTACATGGCCTAAAATTAAACACATGAATCGAAGACGATCCGAATAGAATATAATACACATAAAACTGCAGATAAGAGAAACAAGACGTCACGCAAAAAACTTAAACACTAGCAATATGAGCTCCCACAAATCAAACCCCCAAAAAGCCGTGAAAGACATCAGGTGCTTTGGAAGAGTAAAGCATGTCTGCAACGCGTGCTGCACCTGTCATGTGTACTTAAACAAGTATATATTTTCGAAAGACTGAAGTCATAGTTCTTCTGGCTTCGCAATGTTGATCATGATTGCTTTTTGTAGAGCTTCCTCCAATTTACCCAATATACCATTCATCGGTCAGCATACAGAAACTATTAATGCCAGACTTCTTAAGTGCATAGTCGGTTTGTATTAAGATATGCGGGGTTTATGATGCATAATTGTTTTGTTTTGCCTTTCTTGTTGCATGGCCTTAGATTATTTTATGTAATTCGAGTGTTTTGCTCATAATTTAACCTTAATAATAATTCACTTTCTATTCGTGTTTCAGTTATAATGCCTTTTTTTCATTTGTATGTTTTTGTGTTTAAGTTAGCACCTATAACGGCAAACGGGAAAGTATGTTTACTTATATAAGAAATTACCCAAACATTTTTCATTGATGAGACCTAAACAACATAAACGATGTGTGTGTGTTGGAAAATTTCGTTCAACATTAAACCATCTTGTGTTCAAGTGCCGGTGAAATTTTGATGCTCTGTTATAATTATTACATCAAAGGAATTCACAAAAATAGATTCAATAAAAAAATATCATCTTTCACAGTTCTGATGCGATGTCACAGCAGTACGAGTTTGAGTCCTGTGGAGGAAAGACCAAAAAGTTGCTCCGCCAATTTGACAGTTCTGACATCGTTGGGAATTTTTCAGTCCTTTCTATACAATTACACATCTTCGTTAATGACGTTAACTTATAGAATGTACTGAAAAATTCTCAACGATGTTTGAACTGTCAAATTGACGAAGCAAATTTTTTGGTCGTTTCCTCCGCGGGACTCCAACTCGTACAGCTGTGACATCTATGGCAACACCGCCTGCACTAAGTCCAGCGCCCTAGACTACTCGTCCAGCCATGCTATATAAAAATATAGCTTTCGCTGGCCGGGTCATTCCTCGTAGGATTAATCTAGGGCTGTAACTTAATGCATGATGTATGGTAGTACGCGACAGTTCATCTAGGTGTTATTATGTAGGATAGAGTATCAAATTGATAATGCATGTTAAACAAATAAATATTATACAACGTCTCAGAGTGACGACTCTATTAGCTACACTGCTCCATCGGATCAAATTGATACAGGGAAGATAACGTTAACTTTAGAAGGGTCTGAACATGCTTAACGATGTTATAACTGTCAAATTTGTGAAGCAACACCGCCTGCACTTAGTCCAGCGCCCTAGACCACTCGGCCAGCTAGGCTATATATATAAACACAAATATATATATATATATATACATATATATATATATATATATATATATATATAAACACAAATATATATATATATATATACATACAACTCTCCTAGCGTGTTAAGTTCGATAGTGGCCTGACATTCGATTATAAATGTACATGGTATACTCCTCCTGTACCTTTTTAAACATGCCCTATCCTGTATATCTTAGCAAGTCAGTATACAGACATCAAAAGCATTAAATCATTCCTATAATCCAAATTTCTACATTCAATGACAAACAATGACAATTATGACAATAAATCTTTACGCACACCTCACAATTCGGATTTGCCAGTTTAATGATCCTTTTTTCGCCTGTCTACTTTAACGCGAGATAAGTAAATGAAATGACAGATTTATTACCGAGATAGGACTTTCCCATTTACACTGGTCACTCTGTTAAATTAGAAAATCTTCCAAGCAGATAAAACCGCTGTATTTCTAAAGCAAAGTTTCGGTCATTTTGTTCAAAGAAGCCAAACCGATAAATATATTTAACTATTAATCAAATGAATGCGTAATAGTTTGTTAGTTATGGCGAAAATGTATCTTTAGGGCAACACACCAAACATTAAACAAGCAAGAAAATGACACACGTATATGGCAATCTGGCACGTACAGTGTCAAAGTTAAACGACGGATCTTAGAAACAAATAGGAACTATATTTGGGAAATATAGGAAGCAAATTTGAACAAATAAAAAATAAAACATTTCTAGAAGAGGGATATGTCTGCAAGTAGATAAAAATAATGCATTTTTATTTATACTATAACAAAACCCGCTGCTAAATAAAAAAAAAAACCGCATTGTCGGTAAGTTTTTTATCCTTTGTAACATCATTGATAGCATATTACAGCAACATCGTTTACATCCTTTATCAAATCAATATCTCATTTAGTCTTAAATATGCATTATACATTGGAAACTTGCGATTTACATAAATATACCTGAATGTTATTTTAAAACCCAGCATTTTTTTATAAATGCATAACAGAAAATATGATCAGATATTCATTATCTATTTTCAGTGGTAGTTTTGAAAACACACACACACACACAAATACACACTCTATTTGACAAAACACACTGCAAAAAGATAATGCAAGAACGCTTTATAGCTGCTTGAGTGTTTCTATTATCATTTGATATGCACATCTAAGAAACCAGGATTCAAAGGGTAATCAGAAATATATACTCCAAATAAATATTCATGTTTTGGATTACACATAGTTACATGTTATATAATATCCACTCCAATCACATATTTCTTATAATTATTGGGTATGCACCACAGTTATAATGTTGAGTAATTTCTGGAATAGTGTTACGTGCTATGCTACCATGAACTGATAAAATGGAATTAACTCAAAGACATATGTTTTTTAATTTAGTTTGAGGGATGTTTAGTAGAAGAGTATTTCCCTTGGACAGACACCAATTATATCGCATGAACTGTCAGAATAAATGAAAAGACAATAGAATTAATTTGTTCCATTCTGTTCTAAGCAATGTCTCTGCTATAAATAAGAAAAACGGCGACCTTGATGAAGTATTACGGCAGCGAATCAAATGGCCAAATGATTTATTTAATGATCGGTTATGTGGAAATATTCTTGATTATTTCCACGGGTTTCGCGTTTGTTTTATCACATTTTCTTTCCGTAAGAAATATACTTTTTACGAAATTGTATTATCCAGGAAAATAATTCTAGACCAATATCTTCTCCAACTAACTCTTAAAGCCGACGTTTTCCATTCAAAGTAAATGAATCGTGATTTACCAAATAGGAATTTGATCAGCAATGACCATTTCATTTCACATCAGAGTTATTTGAACTCTTTTTGTTAGAGTTCAATAAAGAATGTTTCGTCGACAAAATTAAAAATGGCGTCGAAGTCAATTCATTCACTTCAAACACTTTCAGACTGTGATTTTTAAAAACAGTAATGTTCTGAAGACCTTTTAAGTAGTTCACAAATAACTTCCATGACAACAATTAATACCAGTATCACGACGTTTTCGTTGCCATTCGTAAAAATGGTAGTCAATTTTTATTTCGCTTTAGAAAAATAGCATTTTGAAATCTAAAAGGTTTTTCATTTTTTAGTGGCAATATTTTTTGTTCTTCTCCAAAGTTCAGAGATATTTTTTTGTCACAATAGACAAGATACATAACAAGTTTGTGTACAATACATTTTTAGATTTGTTTGTTTGTTTGTTGGGGTTGAACGTCCGAGCAGCAATATTTCAGCTATATTCAGACAATGAACATGAAATGGATGATAAAATGAACATGAAATGAAAAAAAAAGGATGGGTCACAAGGATAATAGGGTCGACAAATTTTGATTGCCACTGGAAAAATGGGGATGGGTAATGTCGGGCAGAAACTAAAATATTGTATTTCCCCGCTTATGCTTGTAACATGTTGTATGTATAAATTTTATAGCTCACATTAAAATATTTATCCCGTCGTGGGCCTCATTACAAATTGCCGCTGCTGTTACGCTTCGATTACAAAAAGATTAGGCAGAGTAAATCTATGCACATATTACTATACTTTTTTTGTTACTATAAGACTGAAGTCATCACCACAGAAGTTTTATGGTCGATATCATGAACTTTTGGATCGTTTTTTTTTAACTGATTTTGTTCAATGTGTCATAATTTTACTTTTCTCGTTTGTCTTCGCTGCACTTTAATTTTAATTAGCAACTCGGTTGATGTTTCTAGAAAAAAACAGAGGACGCTTATCCTACCGGTGTACCTGGCCCATGCTCCTATTTTTAGTGGAGTTGCTCATATACTTTTGTTAATGTGTATGTATAATTGTGGTTATTTTATACTCTTTGTAGTGTGTGCCGGTTTTCCATGGCTGGTCTCTGTCCGGGTAGACGAAAGAGGTAGGAAATGATGCAGATGAATACATCGTAACGTACCACAAGTTCATAATGCCCACCATAAATCGTCTGTAGTAATGAGTAGAATTAACGAAACAAGTACTTCTGTGTCAATTACTTTGCATTTTGTTTTTTTTTTTCATTTCGGAAGAAATTTAAATAAAAGAAAATACAAACAAAGTGTAAAGAATAAAACGATAAGTAAGGATGGAGTCACGGTGACTTCGCTCAATGTACGAGCAAAATTATTCAATTTTATTACCCGTTTTTTTTTATAATATTCATTATAAAAGAATAGTTATTCCGGCCTTAGATAATGTTTATAATGTTACATGACGGCTAATGATTTATATCGCATTTGCATTTAGCTCATGAAATATAGATGATAAGCCGTAAATGTAACATTATATACCCTGTCTAAGACCAGAATACCAAATAATGTATCTTAATTGATGGCAAAAATAATTAAAAAATAATGACGGAGCTGTCTCAACGCTTTCCTCTCTGGTTGAAGCAATATAGTCATTGAATATTTTTGTAAATACTTGATATATCTGTATTTGCAAGGTAGGATACTTATATTGTATTATTTAAAAAAAAAGTGATTTAATTAAATTTCATGAACATTATTATATTTCATAAGAAATGGAATTTAAAATTACATTATTGAAATGATAGATGTACTGACTTCATTTAATTTCCCCAAGTTTTCGCATTAATACTAATGAAATCAAATCACACCATCAAATTAGATTAAATTTGAATAATTGGTATTATACAAAAGATTTGTTTATGGTTATAAAAGCTCTTCCATCACCATCTACTAAATGTTATTGGTGATAAACTAGATTGATTTTGTGGCGACAATTTCGTTTACGGAGTTCTCGTTGTGAGTCAGTTCAATGCTACAGAAAGTGGATATGATATTATCAGATCATAAGAAATCAGTATTCAAAGAGAAATAAGAGTAACCCTGGTACACGGAATGCTATTTTCTGTCCGTGAAATATTAGAGTAATATTAGGGAAAATTTCAATGCCAAAAACTTATAAATTGTTGGGAATAAACAGATTAATGAGGAAATTCATGGCGCTAATTAATGATTTGCTAACATTCACATTTAAACAGATACCTTTCCATGCGACAATTATATTTGGTGTAACAAGGCATAATATATTGTAATGTTCCTCATTATGCACTTAAAAAGTAGTCTTGGGGTTGAAATAATGGATAAAACTATGTTACCATATTCATTGCATTCAGCAAAAAGAGTGAAAGAGTAATCAAGGGAACCAAGGTTCTAGGTTAATCAAAAGAATTTTATCCAGGGACAAATACTAGACTTTGAAAACAGACAACAAATACACAAAAAACGTAAACTAACATTAAGTAACTAAAATAATACATACAAAAGCAAATGAGCGACTCGGACGCCACTAAAAAAATGAGAGCATGGACCAGGTGCACAGGTAGGGTAAGCATGCTCTGATATTTTCTAGAAACACCCGCCGAGTTGTTTATAAAATGTCAAGTGTGAGGTAGATGAAAGAGAAAAGGAAAGACTATGACACGTTGAACAAATCAGTTTTCATGGCGCAGATAGATACACTGTAACAATTTTAGAGTACATGGCGATAACCATAGAACTTTTGTAGAAAACATAACTCTGTTCCATAAGCTTACATGTTAGAAGTCTAGCGTGATACAAGAAGTCTTCATAGTTTCGGAAAGGTCTGGCATAACATATGGATTGTGAAGTGAACACTCCATACGCGGGTGCTTAAGAGATATTACCGCAAATGAAAGGACTTGACAATCTGAATGAGAAGTCATCACGTTTGCTGTAAAGTTTATCTCAAGTTCCTCGGGGTAGATGCGTTGTGTCTAATCCTCGAAATTAGGATTGTTTAAGGACAAAACGTCATCTATATAGCTAATACTGAGACTAAAGGATCTAGCTAAACGATATATTTTTTTTATTTCGGATCAGATCAGCTATAAAGTCAGCCTCATAAGAAATAGGTCAGCAAGTAGAGGAGCATAATTTGTTCCCATTGGAATGCCGACCTTTCGTTAAAAGACGCGTCCACCACACTGGACAAATACGTTAACAATTCCAGCATTTTGTAAACATCTTCTGTGCATTGGAAGATCATTTGGAATTATATCGTACACAGTATGAGGAATCTCTATAATTAACAAGAACTATATATTTGTATCTAAATGTACCATCTTTTATTTGGAAAAAACAACGATGTATAATGTTGTTTTTTTTTTCAGTGAGTATGGAGAATAGAAGTATATAGAGTTGAAAAATCATAGGTTTTAATGCATGTTTTGATAATAGTCTTGAACTGATGGTCTCTAGAAGATCTTTTGAATTTTCCAGGATCCTCATTGAATTAATACCACAAGTGTTGTGGTGGGACTGTATTACCCTCTTTGACAGCTGTGTGTATAGAAGTTAAAGGTTTTGAAAGAGGTTTGGTGGTACATTTTGCAGGTACTGCTATGTAAAGTTGTTTGTATGGATTCTTGTGTAGTTTAGGAATTCAGCACAAAGACAGTAAATCACAAGCATCGTTTTTGGTAGAGAAAAAAAAGAGGAAAACACAGATTTATGGTTTTCCACAATCTCTTTGGAGAGTGTGTAGCAGTGTAGGTCTTATCACTGCTATTATTTTCTACGTCTACCTCTGATAATAAAAATTGGATATAAAACGTTTTGCAGACAAAACCAATATTGTTTGTCTTGGGCTTTGTCTGCTGGTACGACAACACATTTGTTATGTATAGTAGACCATGTTTTTGCTACATCGGGGTCTTTTAACTCTGATGCAGCATTAGCACTCATTGATCTACTCACAATCTTCTTTCGTTTAAAAATAAAGACCTTACGGCTTTTAACCACTCTGACAGAGAATCAATGTATTATTGTTCTCGTTTGATCCATATTCTTGCGTAGTCCGTCAAGGCATACATACGAATTCTAAAGTTAGAGTTCCAATTTATGAAGCGTGGTTAACGATACTTGGGACCTTTAGAAAGAATATTTCGAAAAGGTTCATTTTCAATAATCGTTAAATCACCCGTAACGACGTGACCGGAAGGACCATATTTGAATGGAGAGTTTTTTGCAAGAACAGTGAGGTGGTAATGAAGCAATGTTTGCTTAAGGACATTAAACTAAGAGAAAAAGTAATATGCGCATACTTTGTGCTGGACGATATGACTAAGCATGTGTAATGTAAGATTTCTAATCATCTGTAGTGTCTATTAATGTGAGTGTGAACTTTCTTTTTAACTTTGTCAATTTGTACCAAGGTATATGTATCCTAGGAATTCTTCTTCCAGTTGAATGACAATTCGGTTTTGTACTTTTTGTGTCTATATTTTTTATTCTATTTTGTGGGTTGTTTCTGTCCATATCAATTAGTTAAGGGCAAATGTAGGAAAAGAAGCATGGAACAGAAAACCCATCGAACGATCCATATTTTTCCATCAAAATGTGGTCTATTTTTAGGGCAAATACAGTTGTTACTGTACACATTCCTTTAAACAATGCATTCATGTCCCGCTTAAAACACACGTGTCGAGAGAAATATCTCTTCATCATTTTCATTTCGAAAGCATAACATCCGAATGTAAAGGTGAGACTTGTTATATGGGCCGTAAATCTTTCTAAACAAGAAATATACATAACCTTAGATGACATGCATTATTTCTTCTTCGACTGTCATGAACACTGTCATAAGTCTCCGTTTTAGGTTGTCCCTTCATTCGTTTTGTCCAACGGTGTCTTTGCTGCGTAATTTGAGGATCATCCTTGGGGGGGTTTTCCATACAATGATGTTGTTCGTACATAAACATTGATGTTCACAGAAAATCATATCAAAAACAAACCAACCAGGTGTGTCAATTTCTATGATACTGACACTCTGAACATGAAAAATGATGTTTAACAATACTAAGGCAAATAACTGAACGCTAATACAGTAATGACAATAAGTGCTGCGAAATAACAACAAAATGTTTCTAGACCTTATTGGCCACCCGCTAATAAATACCACATAATTATTGCTTTATCCCATTAGTTTGATTGATGCATCAGCGAATGTATGGGTAATGATCCGTATGAAAACGAATATCATTGGGTATCATTTTAAAATCCGTTATTAGGTGAAATAAGCCCATTAGTGTAGCTTTTAATCCAAATTATTAATCTTTCGGATTTTTTTTTTTTTTTAATTATCAAAGTATTTATTTGTTTAAACAAATATATAAAAGGGATTTGGACAATGTTGAATGTGGATGATATACATGTAGAGCTGTAGTTTTATTTTACATATGTTTGATTTAAAAAATCACGACAGACTGTATATAATGACGACCTCATTATTTTGTTTTAAATTTATATAACATTTCCACGTATAACTAAACTGTATGACCGATATGATAAATATGTTTGAAGTTCTAAAGAAATCTGTGTTACCAGGTTATTGGTCATTGTGTAATAGTATAACACAATACATCCATTCTATAAATATTCGTAAATGTAAATGTAGAAATAAAACAAAACAAAAATGTAACAAGCAACATTGAAGAACAAACAAACAAGAAAACAAAACAAACTCGGAATAAAAACTAAGAGCATGGACCAGGTGCACCGGTAGGGTAAGCGTCCTCTGCTTTCCTAGAAACACCCGCCGAGTTGCTCATAAAAGGTCAAAATAGTGGTAGACAAAAAAGAAAAGGAAAACTATGACTCAATTCAGTTTTCATGTTCAGATGGATACACCGATTTACCAGTTCATGATGACGACCATAGAGATGACTTCAATCTTGTAGCAACATAACCTTGTTCCAGAAGCCTAATTATAAGAAGTCAAGTGCAATGCAAAAAGTCTGCGTTGTTACGGCAAGCTCTGGCATAACGTATGAGTTGTGATATGATACCTCCATACGCAGGTGCTGAAAGGATGTTGCCACTGATGAAACGAATATTTGTTAACCAATTTCATATTACATATAATGGATTTGTTTTCACATAATATGTTATGTGGATAGTCTCAATCACATAAGTTTATTCTCTAATAACTATCAGTCAGTGATTCTGATAGTCATCATTATATACCTCGTGACAATTATGTCACACATGTTAAAAGATTTGTTCCTTTTGTATGAAAATAATGCAATAATAATTTGGTGGTACAGAAAACAAAAAGAGATTCCCGGAATTAAAAATAGGGAAAGAACGTCATATCAGAACTAAAGGAAATATGTGTTGTTATCACTGTTGAAATTGTCAAAAAACGCTACATAGTAGAATGAATTGGAAAATGTTGTCATTCTTGATCACTACTTAATTCGTTTTCATAAAATAAAAAAAAAACAAACAAACAAACGAAAAAAAAAACAAAATCAAAAAACAAAAACAAAAAAACAAAAAACAAAAAACAATAAAAAAACAAAAAAACAAAAAAAAAAACAAAAAAATCAAAAATAACCTTGAACGATGAAAAGGTCATTTTTTAAATATTTGTTTCACTAAATTCTATTCAGTAGCATGGAGTATAAGAACATATTTATTTACTGGTGATTAAAACCTATAATTACCCAGTCTCAAGTTTTCTTAATTCAATAACAAAACCTACTTTACATGCCTAAAGTAACCTAGGTTGATTTTCATTATTGCATATATTCAAGTCTGTTATGCATGATTATAAGTTTTCTCGTTCAAAATTACAGATTACAGATTGTCGCATTAACATTGCAGAAGAACGTGCTTAGAAACGAGCATGAAAGGGTTAATAAGATAAATAAATGTTTCAGGAATGTACTGTAAACGTATTAATTTTTGCGGTGTACCATTTATCGCCATGTTCATGGTGCACAGATAACCGCGAAAGATATTACCCGCGAAATTGGTTTTCAACACGAAATAACGCTGATCTGTTTTTAAACCCACGAAAATTGATACCCGCGAATATGTTACTTTGACAGAATCCGAGAAAATTATGAAACGCAAAAATTAATACGTTATCAGTATCCCACGGATGCGATTGACTGAACTCAAATATATTTAGATTATCCTATTATCAGCTAAAAGTTCAGGGATAACTTTATTTGTGTAGACCTATCAATGAAAACACAACTATGTCTGTCTACAGTAACTTAAGTCTCCACTATAATTAACGAATTCGTTTATTGTTTATCGGAGGTTAAGTCTTCCTTCCTTGACAATAACATGAATAGTTTGTTTCATTACTACTTATTCTCTAGACTTATTCATTAAACTTATTTCTTTTTATCTAGTTTCTCTTTTTAATTTGTAATATCGATTATTTGATACTGTAATTTTCAACTCCAACATATCTTTAGTCAGTAGCAAAAGCTTTGATATGCATCGAAACTCACAAGCTCCTAATTCATGACTTGATTAAATAAAAGAACAACACTTTTTACATCAAATGCTAGGTCTCAAGTCATCTATCAAGTCAGTTATCAAGCCTGTATTTTAAACAAAGATATTCATGAACTGCGATTAAAACTAATGTCATTGTAAGGTGTTTGGTTTCTAATTTGTGGTCAATGTCAGACATAACACAACTAATTGTTACGGAAAGCAAATCTACAGAACCAAAACATGATTCAATTAAAGAAATGTCGTGAAAATAAAAGAGATCAACCAATAAATATGACACGCCATTCATTTATTATAGGTTTTACTGAAGAGGTTACTCTAGTTTAAGTATTATGTTCAAAAATAAAAATCAACCTAATATTCCAAGAACACCCTGTAACAAAGAGTAACACCTTCTTTATATATAAAAAAGCGATAGAGAGTAATGTCAATTACATAAAGTACAATTATTGATATCATTCCTAATCTCTTTAAATAGTTGACTGGATTTTTATTTTTGTATATCCCCTGGTAATAATTGAACTCAAATATAAAAGCTACATGACTAAATAAAGGACTTGATTTACTTTTTTTCGAAATTCAACGACGTATCAATGCATGCGATTTAACAGCAGAAATACTATATAGGTAAGAACTTTAGCTCAATCGAAATTGTCATTAACCTCTTGGTAATTCCAAAGCTTTGTCATCGAATTGTTCATCTTAATGTGTTCACTTAGGTTATATTTGAAGGATTTGTTTATTAATTACTAGAAGAATATCGACCATCTGATTATAATTGCCGGAACTGATTACATTCTATATCAGGGAACTGGATTTTTCCAATTTCATATAATCTTTGATCATTCCAGCCTTAACACCAATAGATACCATTTATAGCATGGAACTAAATATATCATCGATTTGACACTTTGCAACTGGCTTAACCTGACTATACCGCGTGTTTATTTTCACTATGCTGAGCAGAGAGGAATTTTGACTGGTGTTTTGTGACAAAAAATATTTCATGTTAGTTGCCTAAGCAATAATCGTATTCCTGCAAAATTTAAGTAACATTTTAAGTATCATAATGTGATGTACAAACATAAATATGTGTGCATAGTTTTGATAAAATCCGATAACTTTAAATGAAATATGTTGTAAACATATACGAAACAATTCAGCAGAGTTTTTTATGTTTAGAAATGAAAAACTATGAACAATATTTCCTGTTTGCGTTTTATTCAATCGTATATGCATCTTTTACCAAATCACCTGGTGTATTACATCAAGGGAAGTACGGCAACTACACGTGGCCCCGACATGAACTGCAAGCAGAAATACCTGGGGACATCATTCTTGGAGCATTACACATGGTACACGAGCGTAGCGAGGACAAAATATGCGGACGTATAATGTCACAAGGCGGAATTCAAGCCCTCGAATGTATGATGTTTACATTAGATAAAATAAACGAAGGCCATTTTCTGCCTGGCTTTACAATCGGAGTTTTAGCAAAAGACGATTGTGATCGAGATATTTACGGTCTTGAACAGGCTGTTGATTTTATTAGAGGTAAGGGAACATTATATTTTGTCGTGTCTTGAACTTTAAAGAATTTAAAGCTGCGGTGTGGTACACTATTCCTTTATAACAGCATGCATAATATCCTACCGCAGTCTATAAAACAAGAAATAAAATGTTTTTTTTTTCCTTACCCTATTATTAGGTATGTTGTGCTTGAGAAATTATTTAGCGTAATGTTTTACGATCATTTTTCTTTAAAGTGAGGATATCTGTTTGTTTACATCGTATACAAAGAAAAGACAATTTATTACAAGAAGACACATGACAGATAACAAATGAATATAAATCTATGAAGGAAACTAAATATTGAACAGTCGACAAAATAATCTTTTCAAATTTCTGGGCCGCAATGCCACATCTCATTGTTTGTGCATGGTGTTCCGATTATTAGCAGATTTAACCTATTACTTGCCAGTTGTATATATTAATTTGTAACACAGTGTAACACTAATTATTTTTAAACTAAGAAAATTGATATCAGCGAGAATATTCCTTTGACTTTCGAGTCCCAGTCCCCTCAAGTACTTTTTTACACGCTAATTATGTAAATATAAATATGAAAAAAAAATGCATGACAAAAGTTACAGTTGGTTACATTATTTTCTTTATTTTCAGTATTTTACGCATGAAAAGACACACAAACATTAGAATATACAACGCGTATCCATTTGTTAAGATTTTGTTTTCGAATAAAAAGATTCAAAGAAAAAACCGTGAAAGTACCAAAACAATATGAATGTTCTATGAGTGAAAGGTTTATAATATTGTCAGAATTTATTAGATTTGTTTGCCTCAGATCGGTTGAATTACCCAGAGATGCATAAACTTAACTTTCTTAACAAAAATATTTGCTTCTAAGAACATGTTTTGTTGCTTCATACTTGTGTTTTCCGTTTTCTTCATTTTGTCTTGAAAGTATTTGCTTTACAAAGCTCTTTGTTATTGCAAGGGTTTTTTAATATTTGTATTTGATTTTTATATCATTTTATTGTATTCTTTTTTCTTGTGTTTTCTTGTTTCTGTCGTTTATTTTTCAAAACACTGTGTGTTTTAGCTATATTGTTTCAATACTACAAAACAACTCCATTGGTTTCGTCATGATGTCGATTTTGCGTAAGTTTCTCCAAACAGCACTTAATCATTTGCAATAGAATATTAACGCAATATACTTACTGTGTCTTACATTCTGCTTTAATAATGATAGATTTTTATCAAAAGTGTCTTTTTTGTGATCTCCCTATTCGTTTTTCTCAATTTAAGTTCATGAATATTAATACAAAACAATATTAGGGTATGATTTGATTCATAGAAAAATTCCCTTCAAAAAATAATTTGTGTAAACCATTTATATTGATATTGTTATTAAAATGGGCATTTGTGCAAAATATTTTTATAGAAACAATTCTTAACTAATGAAAACATTTCGTCATTTGTTTTCAATTTAAATGATAAATCTAATTTAAACGCAAATTATTATAAATTTAGAAACAAAGTTTCGGCTTGATATGTATATTGATTGATTGATTGTTATTAAAGGTACTGCGGTATCCTGCTTTTGAATCTACTATGCGTCCTTGAGATAATCGAGGTTATAAATACATGGATACAATTTTAACCAACCCGTTAGGACTTTTTTATTTTTCGTTTGAAATAGATATTTGAATTACAAAGGTTCAAACTACATCTAAGCTAATATATAGGAATTTAAAGAAGTTGCAGAGCTAGACAGGTTTTTGGATTATTCAGGGTTCGGTTTAGACGGGTTTTTGGATTATTCAGGGATCGATTTACATAGGTTTGACTGTACAATTTATATATTATAAACAAAAATACATGTTGAACGAACAGATATTGGATGTACTACTAAATTGAAAAATCGACAAGACACAACAGAACTGATGATAGTAAAAGGATTTTCTCACAAGCAGTGCTTTGATTCCAATAATTAATTGGTTTACATCACATTGACGGTAGAATAAAGCTTTCTGTAACAAATTATTTATCATCTTCACCGAGTTTGACATCTCATATTCAACCGCCGTTCCTCTTAATGTGTGGTGATCATTTGCTTAGATTTACAATGCCTATAATTTATTTTTTTGTTTTGAGTGTATTTTTTTATTGTTATTTTATTATTATTATTATTATTTTTATTTATTTATGTTTTATATTTTATATTTTATATTTATTTATTTTATTTGTTTATTTTATTTATTTATTTTTTTGTCTGTTTTTTATTATGCAACAAATTTATAAATGAAGTATCTTCGATAATGTCCATCAATGCGTAAATGTCATAATGAATTATTTCAACCGTACGCCGACCTGATATTCAAATGAATTTAATTTTCATCCTTCAGTTGTGTATGTTTTCTGATTATATGTCGCCAGATTTAATGGTAGTAATCAGTAAGCGAGAAAATACTTAGCATCATTACTCTTACATTTCTAACAGATATATTATTTGTTAAGAAATGTGTTTTATATCTAAAAAAAGAATCCGAAATAGAGCCAGTTATTATGTGATGCAACCATATAGTGTATCGCGCTACATTATTTTCATTCAAATAAACTATTGCATCATATTCATTCCACTTCACTAAGTACTACTTAAGGTCTGTGGATCGGTAATTCAATCTTCCTAAGACCATCACAAACGCACATCTGCTGTAGATAGGAAAGTTTGATACTGACAGCATGGTAATAAATGAAGACATATTATTCCGTTTATTCATTCGCCGTAAAACTTTGTTGATTGGGGTCAATCCCGATGAAGACTAAGAAGTAAATAACGCATTTATTGCTGGTATTGATAAGTACAGAAGTGTAGTCTAAAGGAGTTAATAAACTCTTGATTTCCATTATCGATATCGCTCAACTTTATTTTGGTTTTTATTCCTGTACCTTGGCCCTTGAAAAAAAAACACAATAGCTTGCGTTTGCACTGTTGTTAAAGGGCCTTGCATTGATTTACGGTAAGAACACCTTCATTAATATTTGATGATTTGTATCACGAAATGCGATTCTTGAATTAGGTATGTACCAACGTTGTGTCTATAATCAGCAGTATTGTTTTACAAGTTCATATTATATCCCCCTTTTAACGTCTCCCATCGCAGCGTTTTGACAGGTATCCATTGATTAGTTCATGTAGGATTTTGTTTTATTTTATGCTATGGTGCTCATTGTATATATCGTTTGCTTGTAACATGATACCCAAATATATTTGGAATAAGTGAATTTTGTATTTTGAATTAAAAACAAGCTTGATCTCATTTTATTAGATCATTTACAATCTTGTACCAGTCAAGGAACTCAAACTGTTCTTTGTACTTACAATGTAATCTTAAATTCAAAACGAAAGCTTTCTGAGTATTACACGTATTTATATTTTATCTATTTCGCTGTGTAGTTTGACTGTTTGTTTTAATTTTTCTTTTTTCGGTGGATGATTAGGAATGAGGATGTAAATATATTACAGTCGCACAGAGAACATTAATTAAAAAAAAAAAAAATAAAATAATGATTGCACTAGCTTTGATTTTTCAACACTGCATACTTCTATTCCCCTTACTCAGTTAAAATCCCGACTTAAAATCTTTAAACATCGTTGTTTTTTCCAAAAAAGATGGCACGCCTAGATACAAATATATAGTTCTTGGTAGAGATTCCTCATACTTTGTAAGAAATAATTCCAAATCATCTTCCAAATATACAGAGGAAGATGTTTACAAAATGCTGAAATTTTCAATCGACAAAATATTTGTCCAGTGTGGTGGACGTGTTTTTTAACAAACCATCGGCATTCCAATGGGAACAAATTGTGCTCCTTTACTTGCTGATCTATTTCTTCACTCTTATGAGGCTGATTCTATAGCTGATTTGATCAGAAAGAATAAATATCGTTTGGCTAGATCCTTCAATCTCAGTTTCCGCTATATAGATGACGTATTATCTTTAAACAATCCTAATTTCGGTGATTTGATACATCGCATCTACCCAAAAGAACTTGAGATGAAGGATACTACAGACACTGTGAAGTCAGCCTCATATCTTGACCTACACTTAGAAATCGATGGTAAAGGAAAACTATTGACCAAATTTTAAAACAAACGTGATGACTTTTCATTCAGAATTGTCAACTTTCCTTTCGTCTATGGCAAAATTCCTTCGGCTCCAGTGTATGGAGTGTTCATATCACAACTCATACGTTATGCCATAGCTTGCCGAAACTATGCAGATTTTTGTATCGCGCTAGACTTCTAACATGTAGGCTTATGGAACAGAGTTATGTTTTCTACAAGATTGAAGTCATCACTACAAAAGTTCTATGGTTATCGCCATGTACTCTAAAATCGTTACAGTGTATCTATCTGCGCCATGAAAACTGATTTGTTCAACGTGTCACAGTCTTTCCTTTTCTTTTTCATCTACCTCACATTTGACATTTTATGAACAACTCCGCGGGTGTTTCTAGAAAATATCAGAGCATGCTTACCCTACCTGTGCACCAGGTCCTGGACTTTTTGTATCGTGCTAGAAGTCTAACAAATAGGCTTCTGGAACAGGGTTATGTTGTTTTAAAATTGTCATCACTACAAAAGTTTTATGGTCATCATCATGAACTCGTGGATCGTTATGATGTATCCATCAGCACCATGAAAACTGATTTATTCAACGGGTCATAGTTTACCTTTCCTCGTTTGTCTACCCCGGACTTGACTTTTTATGAGCAACTCGGTGGGTGTTTTTAGAAAAGCAGAGGACGCTTACCCTACCGGTGCACCTGGTCCATGCTCCCAGTTCTTAATGGAGTCCGAGTTGCTCATTTACTTTTGTTACTTTGTATGTATGGTTTAATTTACTTTGTGTTCTTTGTTGTGTGTGTCTGTTTTCCGTGTCTGGAAATTCTTTTGATTGCTGCTGTGGCCTTGGTTTCCTTGATTACTCTTTGACGTTTAAATGAAATGAGATAATGTTTTCTTTGTCCCTGGATATAACCAAGCAATGCTCAAAAAGTTAAATCCACATTGGATAGATATTAATAGTTCGTTTTATTGTTGTATTTTCCCACCACTCTGCCAGGTTAGGGAAAGGGCTGGACGCTTACAAATATGTTTAACTCCCCCACATAACTTGTACTCCTGTCTCAAGCTTGCAACAAGTGGCTGTCGTTGATATTTTATGTTCTTTGTTTTTCGTTTTGCGTTTTTACTAAATAGATCATGTTAATTTTCGCCTTTTATTAATAGTTTCAGTTCATTTGTTGTAGGGGCTTTTTTTATAACTTTCTTCACAGTACGGGTTTTTCCCATCATTGAAAACTGTAGAGTAACCAGTAGAAGTTTTATCGTTTGGCGGATGACCTGTCTCATTATTCATCATACCACAGCTCTTATTTTTATATACCACGTACTCATTGTTTCAAAAAAGACTTGGAGTACAATGAACAGGTAGCATTATTTATGGTGTTTAACGTCTATTATGATTCCAATATCATACATGTCATTCAAACTAAAAACTACGAAAATGGAATATTTGCTATATAAAAGCAAACAATTGCCATTTTGTTAAGGCATTCCAGAATTGTATGATGAAGAGTAGAATTTCGAGTTAATGGTTATAAATGGTAATTTGGATTTCAATTTACCGTACTGGCAGCTTTCAGACTCATTTCCTATTTTTATGCATTTATAACAATTATCAGCACATTGAGCTGATTTAGCGAACAGATTGATTTTATGTCCCCTGGAGTTTGTCTAGACGTCCATTTTATAAAAGCCCATAAAATGGAGTTACATGTACGAACAAATTGACATGTGTTTATACGGATACACGTTCTTTCTTTAGACTGAAAGATAAGTGATTTGCATTTATCTTGCATTTGATTTGTATATATTAAAGGTTTGTTTATTATGTTGAATGTAAAACATTTTTTTTCTTACACACTCTATAATTATTGTCAGCCTTGGTACTAATTACCCCTTGCTTTACAGTCTTCACAGTCCAGTTACAACACTTTAGACGTATTGCCGTAATTGTTTTTTAAACCAGAAAAATTTTGTTTATTTTCTACCATTACTTTTTGCAAAAAGACCGGGTTTAGATAAAAAGTGTAACCATCAATCATTTTGTATTTGTCAATGTCACTTTCTTATACTTCACATATTGCATCGAAAGTATTTGGTAACAAAGGAAAACTCTAGCATTTTAAGGTGCTAATGAAAGAAAGGTTTGCTCTTCTAAGATGATAACGAAAAAGAAGTTTAACCATCCTGCATGGCTGTTCTTGTTACCAGTTTCTAAAATCTCATCAATGCTACACTAAGTCAATTGAACTGGTGCTACTTTCTTCATCATTAAAAGTATGTGCCTACAATCTTGTATTTTTAAAATTACTTACCATATATGTGCTACTAAAAAATAGTAGAACCTACGCGAAAGATGGTACCCGTGAAATTGATTTTCAACACGAAATAACGCTAGTCTTTTTTGAAAACACGAAAATTGATTCCCGAAAATATGTTCTTTGACAGGAGCAGCGGAAATTAGCAACCGCGAAAATTAATATGTTTACAGTACCTGATATCAAAAGATAGGTAACACCGGAAACGCTCAAACAATTTTAATTCATAACATTCTTCATTTTGTAAGCTCAGTTTTCTGGTATACGGTTTGAATTTTCCTAACGTTAGCCTCGAATGTGTATGGTCCGAAATGCGTTTAGTTACAATTGTCCGGCATTTATGAGATGAAACTGATTACGCTATTTCCTTAAGCATGTGGATGCTTTCATACTATTGACTGGTTATGCCACGTTTTGCCTGTTATCTACTTTAAATTGTACGAAGTATTTCAAAACAGGATAAATTCATGTGTTAACAATCAAATTATACTACAACTTTTTGATGTTTAACGATTAATCATGTGAAATAGGTGTAAAAGAAAAAAACAAGTTCATTTTAATTTAATTTTCTCGTCTTTTATCAGATTTACGGAAATAATTATTGGAATAATGACACACGTGTTGTTCCGTAATAGTCTAATGCATTGATGTTTAAAGGATTTGAATTGTTGGTAAAGTCAAGTGCATTTCTGATCAATGTAAAACGGATGCTAAAGGGAAATTGAATTTTAGCTTCATTACGACTAGAGCATGCATAAAGACGATAAAAGGATTAACTATAACTCCAGAAAGATTTTGTTTGTAGGAGTGATGAATACTTTATTTCTCGTGGTGACAAGTTTAAATCCTTCATATATTAAAAAAAAACACAACAATTTTCCGTCTTTTTTGACAATATTTATAATATCAACGTGCTGAGAAGAGCATTGAAAAAGAGAAAATGGTAATCGTATCACATATATACACGTTAACCACCTAGCGTTACGTATGCAACCACCAGTACGCACGATGATGTATATATGTTTATATTTTGATAAAAGAAATATGAAAGTAATTTTTTTTCCAGAAGAAACAAGGAAGTGTCATACAAACATTCTTTTAAAATAATTGCAAAACTTACGTCAATCGATAAAAAATCTATTTTATTAACTTAGAGGTCAACAAAACTTTTGTAAACACATGCTATTTCGCGTTTCAAAAAAGCATTTTAATTATTTAGT
This sequence comes from Perna viridis, assembly GCA_037379345.1. Taxonomy (NCBI): domain Eukaryota; kingdom Metazoa; phylum Mollusca; class Bivalvia; order Mytilida; family Mytilidae; genus Perna; species Perna viridis. Next base: position 1,312,941 of record CM074522.1, read on the forward strand.
TGTTTAATTTTTTTTTTATAAAAAAGGGGTATAGAAAAAGAAGTACCTAGCGATGTTGTCTACGCATCTAACCACTAGTTCGGAAAACGGGAAATGGCGTTGATAGTTATTGTCCGTTAGTTTTGATTTTAAAAAAGTTATCTTCATCCATTTACTTAATCAAAATAAATAAATAAAAATAAATAAATAAATAAAACAAAAATAACACAATAACCGATAAACTCTGGAAAACGGTTAAAAGTAGAATGAGTATAACAGATCGATTCAGAAAAGAGGGTCAGTGTAAAAATCGAGTCAAACGGGAGTCATTATGACAAATCTAGACACATATAGTCAGAATAACAAATTGAGGCAAACACACCCGGTTTAGAAGCAATTGTCCTGGGTTAGAAAGCAAAATTTATGTTTCCCTATGCATGCAGTCTGTATTTGTGTCGTTAACAAAATCTTTTTAATTTGAATAACTAAATCTAAGAGGGATATCGCTATCCCAACATCGTATACAACCATTATAATCCAAACATTTAAGCATGGTCATGTCGTTTGCATGGTATAGGGCAAATGCAATACACGGCCAGCTTTGGCATTTTTCATAACAAACAAACAATACTAATGTATTTGAATCTTTCTAATTAATAGTAAAAATACCTTTACTTCATTATAGATCTTCAATCTTCCTCATACAGATAATGAATTTTCAATACAAATTTCTAATAAATAGAAAATGTTCAACCCAATAACAGGATTAAAAAGGAAACGCAATTTAACCTTAATTGATAAATTCGTCTATAGCTATTTATATCTGTTTATATAAATAATTGCTGATACGATGTACATGTACTCTTTATTTGGTATTTTGATAGGATCTGTCGCAAACGTTGGAGGAACGGAAGTCTTCAAATGTGCAGATAACTCTCCACCAGTAGTTCAATTACCTGTTATACCAGGTGTCATTGGAGCGCCATCTAGTGTTACTTCTATTCAAGTGGCTACACTCCTAAAACTGTTTGAGATTCCTCAGGTAGTTTTTTTTTTTTTTTTAATTTTGTGTGTGTTTTGTGCTATTTGTTAATGTTTACATTTTGTGTCCGTTTTTTGTTGTGCTATAGCTTTTGTTTTTGTTTTTGTTGTTGTTGTCCTAACTATAGGAATCGCCACACTGACTCATAAATATCCTAAATGGAGATAATTAATACAATCAAAATGTGTAAGAACGACCTTTTATTGGAATATTTGATTGCATATGTGTTTACCAAATTTATTATAAAATTCAACCAGATTTTTTTCAAACTTATCGCTTAATATAAATTATGTTACAATAAAACCAATTAACGTTCTTGTTGAAGTTTGTTTTCATTAAGAGAGAAATTGTCAAAAACTGTGTTTAGAATTCCAATACTTTATGAATATTATGTTCATTAAAGTTGATTCAACAATACAATAGGCGGAGTCATTATGGGTTACGTTGCTTATTGTTAATAGTTGTACAAATGTATGAATAGAAGCAAGGTAATGGCAAAATGGAAGCGGGTGATGGTTTATACTGAATCAAGGTAAAACCAAGAAACAGTGTGGTAATGATTAACACTGAATCAAGGTCAGAGCACCAAGACGATGTGGTAATGATTGACACAGAATCAAGGTCACAGCACCAAGGCGGTGTGGTTATGATTAACACTGATACAAGGTCACAGCACCAAGGCGGTGTAGTAATGATTAACACTGAATCAAGGTCACAGCACCAAGGCGTTGTGGTAATGATTTACATTGAATCAAGGTCAGAGCAACAAGACGTTGTGGTACTGATTCAAACTGAATCAAGGGCAGAGCACCAAGGCGTTGTGGTAATGATTCACACTGAATCAAGGTCAGAGTACCAAGGCTGTGTGGTAATGATTCACAATGAATCAAGGTCAGAGCAACAAAACGTTGTGGTACTGATTCACACTGAATCAAAGTCAGAGCACCAAGGCGGTGTGGTAATGATCCTAGCAATATTGCATCAAATTGTGTCCACAAGTCGTGTCATGTAGTTTGCAACTGTTTATTTTTATTGGATCTACGTTTAAACACTACTTTAAAAAATGACACTCATCAATTTATATGCCGATATGATTTACTATTAAGACTGACATAGATGTATTTTTTTCAACTACAAATAACCTCAAGAGATACAACCATGAGTCAACATTAGTTGTGTTGATTTGTCATAACATTATCATGATTTGTTCTACAATATCGCCATAAGTCAGCAAAAGCTTTTAGAAAAGAATAAAGCGATGTTTTGATGTTTAGTATTGATAAATACAATTAAAGAAATATTTGGTTCCTTCCATGCAGATTATAACAATATAAAATGCAGCCCAGTTACGTTATTTCAATGTGTGGAAATTCTTTTTAGAAAAATATATAATACTCTAATGATGACACTTGAACATACCAACTCACACAGCGAAAATAACTGGAATAAGTTAAATTTTCAATTGGCCTGCCTGGTTTAACATTTACCTGCTGGAATACAATTATAAATAATGAAATTTAAACAAACGAAATTGACGTTGGAAATAACCGGAAGGATGTAAACACGTCGGAATGGAGAAATGTATAATTTTATTAATTTACCAATCGCAAAACTTGAATTAATTGCAAAGTACCTTTATCCTATATACTATGTGTCCTTATACTAAGTAATTACTCTGGTAAAACATGTTTTTACTCCGTATGAGTAAATTTCAATCGTTTTGATTTCTAGGAACACGTTTTTACAATCCTATATATCCGGGTGTTACCGGGCAATTTTGCCGGATGTACATATAGTTAACAATTCCTCGTGACGTGAACGTCAGGCACATTCTAGCACCAACACAACGTCATCTTTAAAGAAATAAGAGAGATGAGATTAAAATTTCTTGTTGGGAGGAAAATAATATGGAAAGGAAAAAAAAGCTTTGAACATTTTTAAAAAAGTATTTTCAAATTCCGTTATATATATATCTGGACTTAGTGCAGGCGGTGTCGCCATAGATGTCACAGCGGTACGAGTTCGAGTCCCGCGGATGGGAACGACCAAAAATTTGCTTCGCAAATTTGAGAGTTCTAACATCGTTTGGAATGTTTTAGACCCTTATATATATAAATTTTATGACCTGTAGGGTTTTACAATGGTTAGAACTCTCCACTTATGAAATGATACGATTTTCTCATATTCTTTGTGAAAACAATATATATTATAGGGTTAACATCGAGAGAAAAAATATTCAGACAAATTATATCAGTAGATATTGAAGCATTTTATACCTTCAGTATCTTGTACAACCAACAGGTAGATGTGGGAAACTTAGATAATATTTGTACTTCAGGTATGCATCATCTTTATACACGTATCTACGGACATGAACGTAAGTATTTGAAGTGTTAAGGTATCATCCAGAAGCCAGAAGCTAGCGCAATGTTAATATAAAATTGCGTGATAATGACATTACGACACAATGTGCGGATTTTTTTTTTGCATTTTTAAGAGAGACTGCCGTGAAGATTACCCTCTTTTCATAATTGCCCGCACGCTTTTGCGCGTAATTGATATTAATTGTTATAGTATGTAAAATATATGTAAAGTTGTTGTTATAATATAGTTATTTTAGTGCTACAAACTAGTATATAATAAATTCCAATAAGGATTCAGAAATAAGTTTCAAAAGACATCTAGATTTAATAAACGTTGATGTGTTCCATACGATAATGTTCGCATAAACTATAAGACATTCAGGGTCTCTTGTTTACAGTAACAGCATTCCCGACTTCTGATACATGACATACACCCTGATACAAGTACAATCTGATAAACAATTCTAGGTTTTTTTTAATTTTTAATTTTGTCTTTGATTTTTGTTATTAAATATCTATCTTTTTCCTTCTTATATCATATTGTTATGTAACAATAAAGTATTTTGAAATTATCAACAACAACAAACAAACAAACAAACAAACAAACAAAAAACAAAAAAAAACTATTCATTCAATTTCTTTTGAGACACATATTCATATATATCAATTATTAAACCTACGATATCACCGACATTATTTTGCGTTGATAATTAACTAGTGTTAACCGCCTTCCTTCGAGTTCTTCCCTTTAGCAGAGTAATAATAGTTTAGATATCCATTAACTACATTGTAAGGATTCGCGTCCTCAAAAAAAAAGTGCTTGTATTTATATCGCACGCATTTTCAGAGGAAGGCTTTGTTTAAGTAAACGATGAAAAATGTACAATATGTATATAATGTCAATTTTTACGCATAATAGGCAGAAACCTACAGCTACGAGAACAATAGAAATCGCCCTGTCGTATAGTTGAGGCTGAAAAGTTAATACTGTTGTATTTTTGCCGTTGCTAATGACTTTAAAAGTTACTTTAAGACAAAAAATTTATTATTTTCAATTTAGATTATGTTTAGATTATGTTTAGATTGTTTAGATTATGAATATCATTATTAAACACTGTACTATTAACAAAAACTGTCTCAAATAATAATCAGACAAAGTCACGATCTTCTTTACAAATAATGTTGAGTAGGGGTACGTTTAATTAGGAAAATTAGACAAGTCCGTCAAAGTTGTATCTACTAGCATGCCAAATTGTGGATTTTTTTAAATCAAAATAGAAAAAAAAGTTTGATTGAGTCGGGACTTTTAACACTATGCCGTTTTTTTTTTCAATAGAAAAGGCAAATACACTACACACGTGCACACAGTGTATAGGATGCAACATCAAGAAAACATCCCGATGCCGACATAACTTTGGTTGATCAGAGGACTACACCACATTCCTCCAAAACCCCAATACAAACCTTCTTTTACCCTAGCTGCATATTATAAAATTTGTATCAAGGTCAACTCAATCTTGTGTAGACCTGGATCTTTCCGTATAGCTGACAGCATGTATCTCACACCTTTTTATCAACAAACGTATTGAATCTATCTATGTATTTGTATAAATACTATAATAACCACAATTTAAATTCAATGAGTTTTCATCCTTTTTGTTGAAGTTTACTTAATAAAGACGGGTCAACTTTGTGTAACAAAAATCAGGGATAAAAATTAACAGTCGCCCAGTAGCCCATGGCTACTACATTTTGAGCTGGGCTACCAAATTTTGGATAAAATTTAAATAAAATGCAGAAAGTATAAAACATTGCCTGGGTTACCAGCTTGTACTTCCTACTTATTACCCCTGAAAATCCCATATATTGGATCTGCAAGTAAAATACAACCTAATAGTAACCAATTCTAATTCGACAAGGAATGTAAAGCTTTCCAGGTTGCAGTTTTGATGCGACCGTATGAATTTGGGCAAGTATCAACACAGCATTCAAACTTGATACTACAGAACTCTACATTTTTCGTTTTGTTGGTAATAACTTAACCAAGGATTAAAGCGGAATTCATTGTAGTAACAGCACGATAATATTGAATTTTATTTTATTTTTCGTTTTATCCAGTTGTTGTCGTCTTCAAATATTTGATAAATGTGTTCTTATATGCTGTTCGACTGGGTATAACACATGTTGATCCAATCCACAAGAACTGTCCAATCACACTTATCTGTACTTTCCCTGTAAAATAATATTGGAGACACTTAAAGAAAAAATGATAGTTCAAAATAAAACTTTGGATTGGGGCTTGGATTTGATGTCAAAATATAATATTTTTATTCAATAAATATGATTAAAAAATCACAGAATTTGGAACTCCATTTTTATTTTTTAAAAAAAACGCTCTCACCTCACTTATAAAAAATGGTGCCTAACAAAACTTGTGACGAATTCAAATCTAGCTGGGTGTCACATCCGCGCGATAGAACATATAGTGTCTTGACATAAAATTTGCATTGAATCTTTCCATAATTCGTAACTTGTCATATTATGAGAACCCTTCATTTGTAATAATTATATCCTTCTCTTATTTTAATACACGATAACTGTGCGACGATTGAAATTAAGAATGAAGCTATAGGACAGTACATGTACGTTCCACATTACCACCTTTGACCCTTTTTGTTTACATTCACATGAATACTTAATAATGTATGTGTGCTGTGTCTTCAAGTAAAATTGTATGTTTAAATATACAACTTCAGGACGCTTACCCTACCGGTTCACCTGGTCCATGCTCACAGTTTTTAGTGGAGTCCGAGTTGCTCATTTACTTTTGTTACTTTGTATGTATGATTTTAGTTACTTTATGTTCTTCGTTGTGTATGTCTGTTTTCCATGTCTGGTCTTTGTCCCTGGATTACATTCTTTTGATTACCGCTATAACCTTGGTTCTCTTGATTACTCTTTCTATATAAAACATCGGAAGGATTTTTTTTACTTTTTATGGAACTAGAAACACTTACCATAAAATTAATGTAAATGATTCAATTTTAAACCAAAATATATCATCAGTGCACCACAATTTACAACCAGATTACGATTTTTTTCAAAACTTATCCATCCCGAGAAATCCTTGTTTTACATATCTGTCAAGCAAACGACACGATCCACATTAGCTGTCTGCTATTCACTATACATGTAGAAAGCACGTTTTACAAGTCATGTGTTATCAACATGTGAATGTCGCTCATATTCGGCATTTTCAGTATCAGAACCAAGAACGGCCTATCGCATCCAATTTCTCTCACGACAGACGAAAATCACAATGAAATGGGAGATAATTCAACTCGGGTAGGTTTCTGCCTGATAAACCTCTTTATTCTTATATCTTCAAGAATCATTTACACAACTGATATCAATTTCAAAATATAACTACTGACGTTTTATTTGCCTTTTTTTTTTCGTTTCGTTTTGTCTTTGTTCTCTGCTAATTGTATCTGTTCTTCCTAGAAAATCTATTTTCGTATTTCAGCTATATGCAAAACACTTATTATTGTCAACGCGAAAGTCTCGGATAATTTTCATAAGGCTTCACTTCTCCTTCCTAAAATTGTAAAGTATGTTTTAATTTCATTTTGATACCCTGATTTGATGTTTTACCGCTTATCTGCTTATCAAAACAGTGTTGCTCAGAAAGACTGTATAGTAAAACCATCCGTTCTATCGCCAATTATCATTTGAATCTGGTCACTGAATCTTTCTATGAAGGTGCTTTCTTCGATATCTTAGATTGTCTTGCTACTAAACGCTTGCATTACAAAGGTTGTATCTATATTTCTAAGTTCAAAGTTCAATATCCTTTCTACCAATTCCTTATTGATCATTCGGTACTGAGACACTTTATCTTCTCGTACTTTCAATGAGTCTTGTTTTGTAAAAACATTGTATCTATTTAGATTTTGTAAAGAGTAATAAGGGACAGAGATTCTAGCAGAAATTTAAAGAATGTAATCCAGAGAAAACAATGGGAAAAGTAAAAGAACAACTCGGACTCCACAAAAACTAGGAGCATGGCCAAGGTGCATCGGTAGGCTAAGCGTCCTCTGATTTCCTAGAAACACTCACCGAGGTGCTCAAGAAAAGTCAAGTCCTAGGTAGACGAAAGAGGAAATGAAAACAATGACACGTTGAACGAATCAGTTCATTCCAATCAGAACAAATAAGATAAAGAATATCAGACATTTGTGATATGGAAAAGAAAAATATCAACTTGTATTAAATGCATAGTTTAGATAAAGAGAATACATTTGTAAATGGATCATAAACATTTCTATTATCTTTGGTGCAATAACCGTCCTTGCAACAAGCTCCGTCTGACTCTTGTACATGAAAACGCCTCGAATTCGATAAAATCATCAATAATAAGTTAGCTTAGAGAAAGAAAAATACATTGGAAGTAATCTTAAATTAGTTCATACGTTGTCAATTTTACTTATGAAACACATGTGCGATTTCAAAATTATTGCCGTAATCATATATTAGTTTAAAAAATCGTAAAAAGCACAGCTGTACATTCATAATTTAAAAAAAATTCCTGTTTAGTTCCGTCATGAAATGTAAAGTAAAAGTTGTTGTTTTTGTTTGATGTTTTTTTAATCTTTTTTATCAGGTATTTCCTTGTCTTTCACTTTTACATTCGACTGCTTTAAAATTTCATAAAGTCAATGTATATGGTTCTTTCTCATATTGTATAGATATAATAAAAATCATTTTAACATCATTGATATATTTATAAATTTCATATTAAATATACTTTTTTTATGGATATAGTAAATAGTGAAATGCACAAGGACGATTGCCTTTTGCTACGCCATATTATAACAAAGTAAAAACAATAATAAACATTTAAGTACATTATGTAGCACTCCAGCTAAGAATTATACAAAATGTGATTCCTGGGTAAAAAACCTACACATTTTGATTTTTGATATTTTGTTTACATTTCCACATTAAGCAGAAATTAACATTCCGTTTTATATATAACCCGTGTTGTTAGGAGATCAAAAATATATAAAAGGCACTGTATATTTCAAAATTAAGGGAGATAACTCAGTAAATGACGCTCAAATACAATAGAATCTATTGGATTTTCCATGTTAAGTATCTCTTAAGAGCAGGTAGATTTGAATGCATAATTACACATTTCATAGTAAAGACCCATAGAACAACTTACTTACAAAAATATAAATATGTAGCCTTTTTTGTGGTGTATCACATTTTTCAGATTTTGTATGATTCTTAAAGAATCAGCCATTTTAACATTCATAAATTGGAATTATAACTTTAAAGTCCTTATGGATGCCGTCGAGAACTATGCAAGAAAATGGATAAAACGAGAACAAGAAGACATTGATTCTCTGTCAGAGTTGTAAAAGGCCATGAGATAATTTTGGAACGAATGAAAGTTTTCAGTAGGTCATGGTGTGCCAAAGCTACATCGATTTTCAAAGACCTCGAAGTAGCAATAACATTGTCTACTATACATGAAAAACATGTTGTCGTACCAGCAGACAAAGCCCAAAACAACAATGTTTTTGTCTGCAAAACGTTTTACGTCAAATGTTTATTATCAGAGGTAGACGTAGAAAATAATAGCAGTGATCAGACATTTACTGGTACCACACTCCCCAAGGAGATTGTGGAAAACCATAAATCTGTGCTATCCTCTTTTGGTCTCTCTACTAAGGACGATGATTGTGATTTATCGTCTATGTACTGGATTCAATGTAGATTCTGAAAAATTAAAAGATTTTTTGAAGAAAATTAGTTCAAGACTATTATCTGAATATCATATTAATAAAACCTATGATTTTTCAACACTGTATACTTCTATTCCCTATACTCAGTTAAAATCCCGACTTAAAAACATTATACATCGTTGTTTTTTTCCAGAAAAGATGGTACACCTAGATACATATATATAGTTCTTGGTAGAGATTTCTCATACTTTGTAAGAAATAATTCCAAATCATCTTCCAAATACACAGAGGAAAATGTATTCTGGCTGACGTATTCCTTCACTTTTGTGATGATGACTTTATACCTGATTTGATCTGAAAGAAAGAATATCGTTTGGCTCGATCCTTTAATCTCAGTTTTCGCTGTATAGATGACGTATTATCTTTAAACAATCCTAATTTCGGGGATTTGATACACCGCAGCTACCGCAAAGAACTTGAAATAAAGGATAATACAGACACTGTAGGGTCAACCTCATATCTTGATCTACACTTAGAAATCGATGGTAAAGGAAAATTATTGACCAAACTTTACGACAAACGTGATGACTTTTCATTCAGAATTGTCAACTTTCCTTTCATCTGTGGCAACATCCCTTCAGCACCTCCGTATGGGGTGTTTATAAAACAACTCATACGTTATGCCAGAGCTTACCAGGTTTATGTTGCTACAAGATTGACGTCATCACTACAGAAGTTTTGTGGTTGTCATCATGAAATCGTAGATCGTTATGGTGTATCCATCTGCACCATGAAAACTGATTTATTCAACGGGTCATAGTTTTCCTTTCCTCGTTTGTCTATCCCGACTTGACTTTTTATTAGCAACTCGGCGGGTGTTTCTAGCAAAAGAGAGGACGCTTACATTACCGGTGCACCTGGTCCATTTTCCCAGTCTTTAGAGGAGTCAGAGTTGTTTTTGCTTTTGTTTACTTTGTATGTATGATTTTAGTTACTTTATGTTCTTTGTTGTGTATGTCTGTTTTCCACGTCTGGTCTTTGTCCCTGGATTGCATTCTTTTGATTATCGCTATAACATAGGTTCCCTTGATTACTCTTACAAAGACAGCTACTTAATGTATCTGTAGGGTAAGTGCCTTTGAGTCACCTTCGATTACGTATTAATTAATTAATTTATAATAATATCCAGTATAAAAACAGTGTTACCAATGGAATAAATTACACAACATAAATTTCTGTCAATTTCATGATTCGTTCGTTCACCTAAAAGTGACACGATTTCAACTTCAAAAGTTGCTGAATACATGCATAACACATAAGAGAAAATTCTCTAAATTTGTTTTTAAAGTTTTGTTGTTTTAAACAAACACCTTCTATAAAAATTTGGTTGAATGTGACTGTTGTATATAAGTTCCTTGTCAATGACACAAGTACATAAAAACTAGCTTGTTAACTTGTAGCATTAATACGACTGATACATTCTTCATATCTCAATTGTATTGACTTTCGTAGTCTGCTTACGCTAATAAATTGATATGAGTATGGAATGTTTGGTGTAAAGTAATTAATTCGTATCAGTCTACGTGTACTCAATCTTAGACGGTTTGTATAGACGTTTAAAATCTTTGAATTTAAAAATAAAATACCATAATAAAGTGGAAACTTTAGCGTGCTGAAAAATACAGGGCAAGGGGTACACATTGTAAAATTTTGAGGTCAAATCCGGTATTTTTTGCTATCTGATCTGTTATCACCGTTCACACATATTACCTGCTCATTTTTAAACGGTAAAGCCTGGTGAATTATATAAATCTTTTTTAACTGCATATAAGTTTTATCGATCTTTTTTTTGTAGAAGTATTAAGACCTAATGAATCATCTTATGTCGTAAAATACCATTGTTGTCAAAAATGGTGAAATAATATGTCTAAATCGCAATTTAAAGAGCAGAACCGCTAACGGCAAAACTTAGTTTGGATTTTAATTGAATTGAAGGAACGTTTTTCCGGCGTAGATGAAATGAGTGATTTTTAATACTTGGAAATGAACAAAGCGCTATAGAGGATGGGAAATTGCATGAAATGATTTCAAATTACAGTCACTATCTAGCTTAGACAATGTTCGTCATTACCCAGTACGAAAGTTCAGTTTTCCCTATTCATGCTAGTATACGAATATATATCGTTGTTGATGAAATATATTCAAGTGTCGTTTTGATATCTACACGTTATAGTTATTCTTGCCGTATCATATTTTATAAGACTATTTGTTGAAAATTTTATAAGTAAAACAGGGTGTTAAAAGTTCTTACTAGCCACAGAATACAACTGGAAACTAATCATGAAGTGTTGGAAGATAAAATAGACTTGAATCAATCCATTATTTATTTATTTCATTTATATTTTATCTATTCAATGTTGAAATCATATCGGGAACTTGGTGAATATATGTAGTCTGAACCACTTTCTGTTCCTCCGAATTTTTTTGTTGTGTTGTGTTTTTCCATCTGTGTTTTCGCTCATTTATTAAGTTTCGATGATATCATTGTTGGATTAATTTGTAAAGATGTTTGTGTTTATATGTTCCTAGTGTTCGTATTATAAGTTTTAAATATGTCTTTACAAATATCGTAACATTTCATTTCTTTGCATAATTATTTTTTTTCCTGTTTGTTTTTATCTTTGAAATTTCGCGTTTTGGGTACCGATTTTACTTATTGTTTCCATTTATATATACATATTTTAACCTTTAACCTGTTTTATACACTCATTTGAAGTTCACTAACCTAGAGAAAAAAAAACAGAATAGAAAATCAGCTTTCATTGCTCAGTGAAGTATTTTGTTTAACCATTGTCAATGTCATGTAAATGTATACATTTGTTTTATTCCTTTCCTGTTTTTTGTCGACGTATCATTACCGTTATCGTTTAATTTACATATTAGTTTGGTTATGTAACTTTGAGAGGATGGAAATAATGAACTTTAAATCAGCGTCCGTCACGACTCTATCAAATATGCAAGGCTACATTAGAAATATTACGACTTACTGCTCTCTTTACGAACATTTTTCGTAGTCTTATATCAAATCTTGTATATGGGAAACGTCTCATAAATCCGTCGTAGATTCAAGTTTCGTATTTCATTTATGACCTTTGTTTTACTTTTTATACCGGGTACCCTAACATGCAAATATGAGGTATACATTGATAGGGTAGTCCCGTACTTCATTCAGAGTGGTGGACTAATCTCTTATCAGTTACCCCACCCGTAACACTGCATGGGATTTTATGAAACATTCACATGTTCTTCAATACATATTTGCATAGATTTTAAACCAAACGAACTTGGGGTATCACATAAGCTAAACATGGACTTTGTGATTTATAAAATGGTAGACGGAGGTACAAATCCTTATCATTCACTTCTCCTACCTCCAGCACTAAACGTAATTTATCAAAACGTTTATATTCTTCCTCATTGTTGACATAGTGATTGTGCTTTTGCAGATTTTATTTATTTATTTTTTTTTATTTTGTTTCATGTTTAGAGTTCCGATATTAAATATATTTTCGGTTGCATTTATTGGTAATTTTAATGTCGTACTTCCTGAAAGATTAATCATAAGCTTGTACTAATAGCACTAACATAATAATATATAGTTATAACATATTGGTTATAACTAAACCTTGGTCTCCGTTTCATAAAGGAAAATCTCAAATGGAAAAAAAATGTCAGTAGAATTTGTTTTACTTAACATTGCTTTGAAATAAGGAGTGAGTGGAATCGCCATAAAACCAAGGACAATGTTAGGTTTTGTTTTTTAGTGAATCCTCTAGACCGGCTTCCTAATTTAACTTCTATTTAATTGTTCTTACCTGCTTAAGAGAAGTTGCACCAGTATTTGATTACAATTTCATGTTTACCAATTGTTTGTAATATTTCTTATTTATTACGTATGGATTGCATGTCCTTCTTTACTTAATCGGATTAGCATGTTCGATTTCTTTATAACAAATTATCTCTGTTCGCTGGGATAGTGAGATCAATTAGCAGTACAGGATGTATACATATGCGTCTTTAGTCTAAGGAAGATACTGGTGACTGACTTCTACAAACTTGGCATAAAAGAGTAGACATATTTTAAGGTTTCCTACTTTGACTTTTTAGACAATAAGGAAGAGATAACGAAGGCAGACTTTGTCGTTTCTTAAACAATTTTGCTTATTAAAAACGCTCATTAAAACCGATTTATTTCGTTCGATAAATTGTATAGCTATGCAGATCGTTTTTGTTTCATTTCGTCATGTCCAAGTCACGTACTTGAATTGTGATGCATCTGAATTGTCCAATTGTTGACGCTTTAGTATTTTCTTGCCAGTATTAAGGTGAAAAAGAAACGAATTTAAGTGCATGTTGTTTCTAACACAACAGTCTTCATTTCCAAAACTGAAGCCATATCATGAATATCGAACAGGAAAATTATTCCTTGACGGATGGAATGGTATAAGATGTCATTGCCAATGGTAGATCCAATTGCAAATACAAAATTGAATTCTTAATTGCAAATTAAGATCTCGATATTTGACGTTTCTTTAGGCACCAAAACTCGAATTTAATGTTACCAAGTCTTTGCTACATTTTATTGAAGAATTAATTTGAAATTTAAGACTTTAGATGGTAAAATGATGTTTTCTAATAGGAAAAGCGAAACGTTATTAAATTGAGCCAAATTGTTTACGTCGGCATGAAAATAATTTTATCTAGTTAGACGGCATTATTGTCGTTTCTGAAAAAAGATTACATGACATTGGTAGGAAAAAATCTTAATGTACACGGTATTATAATTATTTTAGTAATGTTCTGGTTGTGGTTAAAAATAAGTGGCCGTTTCGAACTACTAAATTGTACAGCGGTACAATATTTTTAGATGTCTAATTTTATTTATCCTTGATCAGCAAGTCATACATTATTTTCAGAAGATTTTTAAAGAAAATCATGGGTACCAGGAAGGGCTAGAAAAGTAATCAAAATAATAGTATCCATGAATAAGGATTAGACATGGACAATGGATAAAATAAATAAATAAATAACATGAAATAATCATGGTTATGGTTATGAAGTAAAACACACATAAAAATGTAAATAAGCAACCTGGACTCCACTTACACTGAATGCATGCACTAAGTACACCGATAGGATGAAATGAGCAATCTTGACTCCACTTACACGGGGGCATGAACCAAGTTCGATTACATGCATATTGAACGGTTTATTGGTTGGTGATAAAAATAAACCAATCACAAATATAGGGTAAAAACATTTAACAAACCCGTAATAAAATGTTAATCTCAAAAAGATATTTTTCTGTAAATAACCTGAACTAAAATAGTATATTTATAAAAAATCACCATATCTTTCCACGTACGAGGCAAATTAAACTAAACAGAGCAAATACTTATACATTTATGTTGACATTTTGCCCTTTATATTCATTTCTTCAAAGGCCATTTGAGCATCCCGGTGCCATACATCTAACGCAAAACTATTTGCATTACAAATACAGACTGATAAATGGTTCATCATTCATCCATGAAGTTAGCAGTGGTTGTTTGCCTTTTTCTTACGATATCTGCATGGACAACCTTGATTAATTATTTTAGGTTCTGAATACAAAAATGTTGCTACAAATGATACACAATGAGTTATTAAGAAGGATTACAGTGTTCATAAAATGTGTATTTTCCATCTAATCTCTTTCCAAAAATGAAACTACACGTTCATCATAAAGTTTGGATGTCGAAGGCACAATAACCTTACTAATATATAAAGGTAACACTAAACACATTGTTGCTCGTTTCAGCTCTGTTTGCTGGAATAGGATTCAAAAATGCAAATAAAAATATTATTATTATTATTATTATTAATATTATTATTAAGATCCATTGGTAGAACCATAATAGTAATAATGAACATCTAATTTACTCAGAATATATTGCCTTATAGAAACTGCGTACTGTTCTTCAACCTGAAAGAATAATTAGCAGTTTAAGGGGGTATTGCAGTCGGAGTGTACTGTACAGTCTCTGAACTGATCCGTGCAACTATTTGACCGATCGATCGATTAACGATGATTGAATGATCACGTACAAATCGGAAACCGATGACCAGTTAACAATCTCATCGCAGTTTTGTAAAATGTAAATGACTGACGATCGGTTCATGTACATGTCTTAATTTTGATTGGAATGCATCAAATGACGTGCCATATTACATGTGTTTTAGCTTAAAGTAACATTCTATATTTTATTAAAAATAGTACATTTAATAGACAAGTAAATTGAATCATTAATGGCGAATTTATATAATTTATTAGATGTGTGTAAAATAGAAAACCAAAACAAACCGAGCGGTAAAATATATAAACCAATCACCGGTCACGTGATGTAAAGATGTTTTTTTGTTTTTGTTTTTTGTTTTTCATTTTTGCATTGATATTTAAGCTGTTGGTGTGAATAATGTTCTTACTGAAACGTTTAAATTTACGCAGTACTCCTTTCTACCGTTCTGCTATCTATTGTAACGATTTATGGTTTATTAAGATAATGACCTCATTCTAACAAATGTGACTTCAAAACCATCTATGTATATTCTTATATCAGAACAGAAGTTTAACTTTTCATCAAATCAATCATTTCAAAAAAGGGTAAGATACTTTTTTTTTTGGTTATAATGTTAATTTAAAATTAAATGAATCTATAACAATTTTGCTTTATATTAACTAAATAAACCAAATTCTTGATATGCAATTTTATTTTCCTTATTAATTTTCCAAAATGGCCTTAAAATGTGTTTCAACACAAATTGACAGAAAATGAAATATTAACAATAAAAATTATATCAGCAGGCAGGACACAATTTCGGAAATCAATGTTAAGGATATCAGATCTGCTATAAACCGACGAAGGGTTTGATTGATTCCTGAGCGGTACCACTAAGAAACATTTAAATTAAAAAAAAAGTAACATTATTTTCCATAAATATACCATCAATTTATAACTTCAAAGAAAAAAAATGGGATCAATAAACAAATGGACTAATAAAACAAAACCTTGTCAAATTATTTTTTTCAGTATATATTATTAGCCATGGCATGAGTGTACAAAGGACATAAAATTGCCAAAAGGCACAACCGTCTTAGTGACATCAAAAAAGTTAATCAAAAGGCTTCTGTTATAAGAAGGCACTAGGGAGTCGTAAGATACCATCCAATTATATTGCCAAATATGTAATTACTATGAACTGATAGATTATGAGTCGCGGGTGGCAGGGGAATGCTCACATTTGATATGATTTGTGTAGATATAAACTAAAAATGTTCTCTTTTTGTTAAAAATTAATAGAAATTTACTCCTATCAGTTTTAAAGGAAATAGGCCAGAACGTATTTAAGTACATACTGAACAATAACTGGGATATAATTAAATTTCTCTTATCTATATTTAACACAAGCAGCCTTTTTGGCATTAAAAACTTTGTGGGTCAATTATCTTTGCCCTCGATTTTATTTTATTACAATAGAGATTTCATGCTTCCATAGAAAGGCATTTCTTATATATGATTGGTACTTTTATATTTCAAATTATATACGATTATTAGAAAAATAAAATGTTGGATATAAAGAGTATTCAAGGGAACCAAGACCCCAGCGAAAATCAAAAGAATGTAATGCAGGTACAAATGCCAGACATGAAATACAGACAAATACAACAAAGAACGTTTAATTGATAAAACAACACATGCAAAGCAACAAAGTAAATGAGCAACTTGGACTCCACTTAGAACTGGGTGCATGGACCAGGTGCACCTGTAGGTTAAGCGTCCTCTGCTTTCATAGAAACACCCGCCGAGTTGCGCATAAAAAGTCAAGTCCGGGGTAGACCAAAAAAAAAGAAAAACTATAACATATTGAACAAATTAGTTTTGATGATGCAGATAGGTACACCTTAACGATTCACGAGTTCATGAAGACGACCATAAAACTTCTGCAGTGATGAATTTAATCTTTTAGCAATATAACCCTGTTCCAGAAGCCTTATTGTGAGAGGTCTAGGGTGATACAAAAAAGTAGTTACGGCAAGCTCTGGCATAATGTATGAGCTGTGATATGAAAATTTCATATGCAGGTGCTGAAGGAATGTTGCCACAGATGAAAGGAAAGATGACAATACTGAACGAACATTCATCACGTTTGTCGTATAGTTTGATGAGTAGTTTTCCTTTACCGTCGATCTCTAAGTGTATAACAAGAAAGGTTGACTTAACAGTGTCTTTTGTATCCTTCATCTAAAGTATTTTTGGGGGGTAGATGACATGTATCAAAATCCCCGAAACTAGGATTGTTAACGATAATACATCTATACAGCGAAAACTGAGATTAAAGGATATAGCTTAGCGATGTTCCTTCTTTCAGATCAGTTCAGCTGTACAGTCAGCCTCATAAGACTGAAGAAAGTAATTCAACAAGTACAGGAGCACAATTTGTTCCCATCGCAATGGCGACAGTATGTCGATCAAAAATTCCAGCAGTTTGAAAACATCGTCTTTGGTATTTTTGGAAGATTAATTTTTAACAAAGTATATGGGATCTCTACCAAGAACTACATATGTACATATAGGTATACCTTTTTTTAAGGTTTAACCGAGTTGCTCATTTTGTTACTGTGTATGTATGATTTTAGTTACTTTATGTTCTGTGTTGTGTGTGTCTGTTTTCCATGTCTGGTCTTTGTCCCTGGATTACATTCTTTTGATTATCGTTATAACCTTGGTTTCCTTGATTACTCTTTAAGTATAGGTATATTTAAACATTTTGATTTGTTTCATGATTCGACTAGCTCTCTTCTACATGCAAAAATGCATCATTTTATTGTGCATACTGCACTCAAAAATAAAAACAAGTCTGCAAATCTAATTTATTTCAGATAAGTTTCTTTTCAACCAGCCCCGTACTGAGCAGCCGTAAAAGGTATCCTTATTTTCTAAGAACTATACCATCAGATGTGAATCAGGCGCAGGCAATGGTCGAAATAGTCAGGATGTTGAACTGGACCTACGTCTCTGTAGTGTATGAAGAATCAAGTTATGGAATACAGGTACATGTATACGTATGTTATGAGTTAATATAAATAAGAAATATAAATTATCTATGACATTTAATGTTTAAAGGGGTTATATATACTTAGATTTGTGTTTACATAAAACGTAAACAAACATTACATTCAATTTTATCAATCCCAGTGCAGGTCCGTGTGTTAAAAGAATAGGTCTGCAGCAGCGTTAAGCTTGTAGTAAAAGGCGACTAAATAGTGCTCAGAACCCTAGTCGGGGGCTAGGGTGATCTCCCCACAGAGCAACTGTGATGTGTGCCCCAGGTGGTGGAATTGGGTACCCCTGGCGTGTTACATGCTGGGGTTGTCAGGCTATAATACGGAAAACCTGACTGCAAACCATAGTGGTGCACCGTGTAGGGAAAGATGCCACGTTCCTCGCACGTTAAGAAACCCTATTGTGGTATTCCCCCGGAGTAGGAACCATAGGGTTCCGCCGCAGGAGGCTAAATTGCCCGACCCTACCCACCTCTCCTTATTTCCAATGGCAATCAAAATTTATCGACCCCATTGTCCTTGTGTCCCATCCCTTTTTCATTTCATCATCATTTCATGTTCATTTTATCACCCATTTCATGTTCAACGTCTGAATATAGCTGAAATATTGCTGCTCGTACGTTAAACCCCAACAAACAAACAAACAAACAATTTCATCAATATCTTTAGTTGCATCAAAATGATAACGTCTTTTTCTAACTATATGTTTAATTCTTATCGTACATGTACTTCTGTGCTATTTTATGGTCAAACACTTGTCCAAATATGATAAACCACAGCTGTTCGTAATAATAACTTCGACATTTATTCTTCAGTCATAAGATATAAATTCTTAATACCTGTTCTTGTAAGCGATTTGTCGCTTCCGGATCTCATTCTAGTGTTTGTCTGGACCATTCCAATTAATCTTCATTTAGATGTTCCGCATCGAACAAAAATTGATATTTTATTATCGGTTTATATCCGCAAGATATTTACTTGGAAATTAAATTTCTCCTTTTGCTCATTTGTCCCATTTCTGACCATCGATGGACATTTGTGACGACTAAATTTGATTTATTCACAGTAATTGGATCTACGGCTTACTATGTTAGTCAAGGTGTTTACTTTATTTGATAATGAATCGGATGAATAATGTCACAATAGTTTGTTCGAAACATTGTTGAGTCCTAAACGCTGGATCTTGTTTTTAAACTTCATATCATATGACCTCGTAAAAGATTAAATTTATCATGGCACTTCCATTTCAACCGTTTTACATTCGTCATCATGACTTTATTGACGGGTATGGACTGTGCGTTTTGTAAATGACCGATTATATTTCAAAACTGGTAGAGATTGTATTATTCTTTCATTGGACTTGACATACAACCAGCAGCAACTGAATTTGTTGGGCCTCCCCGGAGCACCCAATTGCATGGTAGAAATGCACTCGGTGTGTGTGTGTGGTGTACGATTTGTTCTTATACTGTTATTCTTTTGTGAGTACGTGATTGTTTCGGTTATTGTTTCGCGACCACTTCTTGAATCGTAATTTTGGACTCCATGACTTTTTAAACAAGATATGTACTTTAGTTTAGAACTCAAGTCGCTGTTCCTTCACTGATAGTCCGTTATCGTCCCTCGTAAAATGATGAAGAAGATATTTTAATTTATGAAACTGAAATCCCCTACAATAATGCTGAATTATCTTTATATTTTACCTTTACAAACAAGATATTTAATTCTGTCAAGATCTAATCATTAATCATGACATTGTATCATCCTTCACATTGTTATTACAGAAGAATGCAGATGTAATCCATCACACCAGTTAGTTACTTCATCTCTGTATCTAAATCTGATTTTACACTTCCCTTGTTTTGTGTGACTATAATGACTATCTCTTGGAAAAAATGTATAATTAAAGTATTTTTATTTTAATTATGTATGAAGGCGGTGTTTTTTTTTTTTTTTTTCTTATGATGAGTACAAGTCGGTTTTCGGTGGACAACTTCAAATGTTGCCCTGGCTATGATGGTTAGTTCATCGATGAAAATGTACATATTGAAATATAGAAGTAGATTTATTTTTCAGAAAATTTCAATCAATTAAACTATACATGATATGGGTCTAAGATTATTTTCGTTTTTTTTTGTTTTGTTTTGTTTTTTTTTTTTGTTTCTGTCTTGTAATGCAACAAATGCAGGCAGTATCTCTAAAGCAGAATCTTGACTTTTTATGAGCAGCACGGTGTGTGTTTCTACAAAAGGAGAGGATGCTTACCCTACCGGTGCAACGGATCCATGCTCTCGGTTTTTGGTGGAGTCCGAGTTGCTCATTTACTTTTCTTACTTTGTATGTATTCTTTTAGTTACATTAAGTTATTTGTTTTGTTTGTCTGTTTTCCATGTCTGGTATTTGTCCCCGGATTACATTCTTTTGACTTCCGCTGTGGTCTTAGTTACCTCGATTACTCAAATATAAGGTGCTTCAAAGCTTTTTATAGACCACAGCCGTAATAAAACCAACGATGTTTCTGAATTAAACATGTATTGATAAGAGATAAATTCATTCAGAAAATCTTGACATCCACATTTTCAGTTCTTCTAACATTTTTTTAACCTTGATTTCTGGTATCTTGAAAGGGATTTACAAACAGTATCATGAATAACATTGAAAAAAAATTGTATTGTAAGATCCGATACCGATCGTAACATTACAACTTGAACGATAAGTATACAATCAAACGACTGTGTTTTGTTTTGTTTATGATTGCTATAAAATGAAATCCGTCCAGATTGTATGGCCATATTCCACAGAAATTGCATAACCTTGTCGTGTAATGTTGCATGACCAAGAAAAATTAATAACAACCATTTAGAGAAGTAAAATGTGAAAAACACGTCAAATCACTGGCCTTCTGTTTGCATGCTTCTTATTACATTAATTATGTATGCCACTTAAATGTTTTTGCCAATAAAGCTATAAATATCTATCATTAATTCTGTGCTTAATAAACAGTGCAAAAATTGTCACATCCAAAGCTAAAATTTTCCTACCATTCCAAAACAGTAGAGAAAAAATACTCAAAATTTGTACGTTATCAAAAATGTTTAATTTTATTTTCTTAATTGCAGGGTTTCAATGAACTTGACAAACTGTTGAAGAAGGCCAACATTTGTATTGCTATGACAGAAAAACTTCCAAAGGATTCTGGTGTGGCAAGCCAGGATACCTACGATGATATCGTCGATAAACTCAAATCCAAACCAAATGCTAGAGGTACAGATAATGCTGTATCTTCTAACGAGAACAAGAAAAATTATCTGTCAATTATCATACCCCGATCTGAACAGACTATCTTAGTATAAAATAAAATCATTGTTTTTTTTTTCTTCCTGATTCGCAACATATAAAGACAAAGCAAGCAAAGCAAAAAATTAAAAAGTGATCAACGAAAAAATCCAGAACAAAATTATTTTAACATATATACTTTTTACTCCAAACATATTAGTATTTATATTGACATATGGTGTTGACAACATAATTAGAAGGGGTAGCATAGACTAAAATTTACATGGGTTGTATGTTTTATTATCCATAAATGTGTTTGATATTTTGTATTTTAAAAAACGTAGGATTTCACTTTCACATTCCATATTACAATAGTTGGAAATATATTTATTTTATTTTATTATTATTATTATATTTTTTTCTTGTCCTCGTTTTAAAAAAATCATACTTTATAGTATATAATCAAATTTTCTTAGCTGATTCAGAACCCCACCTTTAATTTAGATTGTTGATATCGTTATACATGTCAAGTATGGTATAACGCGCTGAAAGAAATTTACAAGTAAACAAACAAAAACAAAGACAAAAACACAAAAAAAAAAAAACACAAAAAAAAACAAAAACAAAAAAACAGTTACTAAAATTGTGTTTATGTTATGAGTGCAATTTTAACTTTCTAAAATGTGTTAACTTTGATAGAGCCTTCCCCATTAATACCAAGATCGTACATAGAAATTATGCTAGTTAATGAACTATGGTATTCAGCATTTAACATAAAATACATTATTGCAAATTAGTTATTTGTGTGGCTTCAATACTAGTTGTAATATTTAAAGGATATAAATCAATTCTTGTCTGGCATAAATTTTGATGTTCAAACGGAAAGAAATATCGTTCCATTATGCAGGTGTGATAATCTTTGGTTCCGATCAAGAGGTTGGTGAATTCATGGAGGCTGTTAAGAGACGTAATGCAACCGGATTTTATACCTGGATCGGAAGTGACGGTTGGGGTGGGCGTGGTTTAGCTTACCAGGGCAAGGAAGAGCAGGTGTGTATACTGTTTACCAAGAATCTGATAGGCCGTGTCTATTATGTTGTATTTTTCTAAATCTTGCTCATTGTTTTGTCAGTTCACCCCTATTTCACTTGTCGTTTTGTTAGCTTTCAGTCAATTCAAACCTCATGGTTTGGCTGGTTAAGTAAAGTGGCTCGAATGTAATAACGGAGCATAACCTAAGAGGATGTATTCCTTCATAACTATTATCATTTGCATGATGTTTGCTCCAATCGTCTTATCACTAAATGTTATTGCATGTGTTTTGTTTGTCACAATTTGAACAAAAAATGTGTTTCAATTACGGTCATTTTTGTACAATCAAGTAAACGTCGGTGTTTTGAATATTGATACTTTCTAGAGTAATAAATTAAAATAAAAAAAAACAGAAACCTTTTTGCAGTTAACCAGATAAAGGATGATCCCAACTTTTGTCGACATTTAATTTAAAATAGATTAATAATTACAATTTAAAAATGCTAGCAATAAAGTTTGTATGCAATGTATATACCATTGTGTATAACTTCATTTTATCTATATAGATAACAAAAAGATTAATGGCAATAGCTCATGTTTGACGGCCATAAGTGAGAAATAAAATAAGTTTAAAAGGATAGACATTACAAACTTTGGTACAATTAAAAGATTACATTTATATTACTAATCTTACATTTCCTATTTTTAATTATTTGAAGCAAAACCCGCTCTGTTCCAACTATTCATCTAATCTTAAAAGCAATTCTTTATTTTTCAATCAATGAAATTTAAACAAGCATTTTCGAAATATCGTATAAAGTTTTAATTTCATATTCCGTAATTTCAAATTCTGGTGTTTTTGTTTTTTTTTTTTTTTTGTTTTTTTTTCATTATGATTTCATTTTGAGTTGAATATAAAAGCTGTCTAACATGATTACACATTTGTTTTAATACAATTATATTTAAAATTGTCGTATCAGAGGAATGTAGTCCTTAGTAAAATGATGTTTGTAGTTTGCGTTCAAAAGTCAGTATGTAAATAATAAGAATATAATCGTACATATGTTGGGATATTCTTGAAACTATAAAATGTATATATCTACATCCCTAATACCTGTAACAACTTATTCATTCTACGATCTAAAGTGAGTATTTTGGTGGAAGAGTAATCAAGGGACCCAATGTTATAGCGATAATAAACAATCTCTAATTCAGGGACAAAGACCATACATGGAACACATACATACACAACAAAGAACAGAAAGTAAATAAAGCCATACACACAAAGCAACAAAAGCAAATGAGAAACTCGTACTCCACTAAAAACTGGGAGCATGGACTAGGTGCACCGGTAGGGTAAGAGTCCTCTGCTTTTCTAGAAACAACCGCCGAGTTGCTCATTAGAAGTCCGGGGTAAACAAAAGAGGAAAGGAAAACTATGACCCATGGTGCAGATGGATACACCACAACGATCCACGAGTTCATGATGTTTGTAGTTTGCGTTCAAAACTCAGTATGTGCATATTAAGAACACATTCGTATAAATGTTGAGACATTCTTGCAACTACAAACTGTATATGTCTACATCCATACTACATGTAACAAGATATTTATTCTACGATCTAAAGTGAGTGTTGTGATGAATGTATACTAAACCTTATCGTAATTATGTCTTGATGGTACATTTGATGCACACTTAGGTTTAATTGTTGTATATCTTATCTGACTTCAAAACTTCTATTAATAATTTATTTGTGGAGTCCGAGTTGCTCATTTGCTTTTGTTACTTTGTATGTATGATTTCAGTTACTTTATGTTCGTTGTTGGTCTTTGTCCCTGGATTACATTCTTTTGATTACCGCTTCTTTGAAAACACTTAAACAGCACAACTTTACATTTTATTTTGAATACAAGAATAACGTATTTTATTTTAACTCACATCTTAAATTAGGTTAAGCACTAACGTTTTGTTACATTTAGCTTTCTCTGCTGTTTACCAATTCAATATGTTTTTTATCATTAACAAATAAACTCATATTTATCATCTTAATATGTTTTTCGCAGGGTGTTGTTTTGGTCGATGCAAAAATAATAAAAACAAACATAGTTCATTTAAATTTAAGAAATGAATTCATGGGTTGCCTACCATGTTGCTTGATTAATATTTATATTGACAAAACTTAATCTTTTATTTTAAAATAGACAGAAAGCAAAGAAATGCATGTTGTGTTTCCTGCTAACAATCATAATCCCGCTTTTGATCTTGAGTGCTCATCTCTTTTGCCCTACAAAATTTCTTTAGTGACTGTTAGAGTCAATAATGTTTATTGTTATGCAACGTTCGAAAAAATAAACATTTTGTAGAACAAAGATAAAAGTTATTTGAAATATGGCATTTAGATTGCATTGGAAAATTGTAGCCAGTCTTTATTGACTAATATTTCATTAAACTGCGTTAATTATATACTGTCATCACTACAGAAGTTCTATGGTCGTCATCATGAACTCGTGGATCGTTACGGTATATCCATCTGCACCATGAAAACTGATTTATTCAACGGGTCATAGTTTTCCTTTCCTCGTTTGTCTACCCTAGACTTGACTTTTTATGAGCAACTCGGCGGTTGTTTTTGAAAAGCAGAGGACACTTACCCTACCGGTGCACCTGGTGCATGCTCCCAGTTTCTAGTTGAGTCCGAGTTGCTCATTGGCTTTTGTTACTTTGTATGTATGATTTTAGTTACTGTATGTTCTATGTTATGTATGTCTGTTTTCCATGTCTGGTCTTTGTCCCTGGATTGCATTCGTTTGATTACCGCTATAACATTGTTTCCCTTGATTACTCTTTCATTGTAATTATAGTATTAAACTTAGTAAAATACAAAAATCGTCAAACTTTCTTTAAAAGTAACGACATTTTGGAATGTTACAGATGTCATTTAAAGTTTTTGTTTTATAAAATACTCTCTTGTGCTCATTTTGATTTATTTCCTTATTTATATTTCACGACATCGGCTTGGTTCAAAATATACTACTGGTTTTGCTTGTGTTAATTGTAATTTTGATACAAATACATGTACTTGAACAAAACGACGCTCTTTTTAACAATAACCTTTTATTCAAAACCTAATTACCATTTTTCTTCATATTGACAATACAGTATCCCCATAGGCTTTCTACTTCAACGATTCGCAGGACATTGACTCCGAGAGTGCTGTTGTAGAAATCAATTTCCTGAAAATGTTATGAATTATTAACGCTACGATCTATCAGCTCGAAAATGTGTAATTAAAATACCAATGTTAGAGTCATAGATTAGGGTAAAACAAGGAGTATAACTTCTCTCTATATAAGTTTTTGTAGTATTACCATTCCCTCCTTCTAGAGATGAGTTTCGTGCGTTACGTGTGTTAAAATACGTATACACTCAATTCATACGACACAGTTTCCCCGATGATAATTATAAAACCAAGCACATTACCAACAAATTACTATATGCTTATTTTTTTTTAATTAAAGAAAGTATGTACATTAACAAAAGCAAATTCAACTTCTGTTAAATGAATAATATACAAAGTGGACATGCGTACACCAAACATCACAAAGTAACGCTTAGCCTAAAAAAATCAACAACCCACTTTATATAGGAAGATTACCTTTCATATAGTATGTTTGAGTTATATAAATCTTCGAAAGATATTTCTAAACTTTCACAAACAATGTACACACTCAAAGAAATATTTTAAGAATTTCACCTCATTAAACAAACATTTGTAGTAGGCTTAACATTGAAAAATGATTTATTTTGAAACAAAAATATTTTTTAAGAATTAATTTTCGAAAATTTATAAAACTCAAACGAATTATAATACCAGTTGACACAATAATAACAATAAGCCTTTGGTGCTAACTGTGGAGTTTATGAAAAAGTAAAAACAAATCACGAAAAAATGACCACAATGCGCCGACAAATGCTATTAAAGAATAATGAGTATTGTATTAGATCACATTAACTTCATACTTTTTTTTAGATTTTAAAGCATTCGATTGAGTAACATTAAACGAACTACATGTATGTACAATTCTATTATAACGACATATTCATCACATTTTTCGGTAGCCATTGTATATCGGTTATGACGTAAGCGGATAGGCGAGTGTCTCTTGAAATGCATAGATTTGCAAAATGGGCTCTATTGTTTTAGACAATTACAACTGTCTAAATACGCCAGAAAAGTAATGCTTTCTGTTTAAAACATACTTGTTTTGATATTTTCACTTTTTAACGATTGTTTTTTTTATTTCATTTTTTATTATTATTTTTTTTATATTTTTGTTTTGGGGGGAGGGGTTATGACTACATTGACAATATACATTTAATCTTCAACTTTAAATAATTGACACAAAACATGGAATAAGTCTTTCTGTTATCGCTTATAGGCCGTTGCTCTTTTACGACTTGTCTAGTTAAGAATAGGAACTGTCATCCATAGCTTAATGAAAGGATATAAAATTTCTGCTAGAGCGTTGTAGATTCTTAGTGAAACTGATTAAGCTCCAATTTAGGATAAATTCTCCGCTTCTTTTAACTTCCTCTTTCACTGAGTCGTGAAGTTCCATTTTAGTACAATACTTTGTAAATATCACGTACATTCTGATTATCAATATAAATATAATACGGATCAACCTCAAATTTCAAGACTTTCTTTCGTTCTTTCATTTTAGAGATGTTTCCAATTTATAAACATTTAGTAAGACATAAGCTGGTTTTTTTTCCTTGACAATTTTAATTTATAAAGCTGTACAAAAGTGAGAGACATTCCTCATAATTTAATTTTGTATGGATGTTAGTCCAGAAAGGATTAGTAATCATAGCCTTGTTTCGAATTGGAACGATTTGAATCGCGAAGTACGGACCAATCGACCTTAATGACGTCATAGTCATGTTATACAAAACAACCTCGTGTGCTCAAAGAGAACCAACCAACCAGGGATTTGTTGCAAATCAAATTAAATCATTGGAAATTGTACTGTATCAATTTATTATTTATCTTCTAAACAACTAAACTAAAGTTTACTGACATTTCATCGACATGTCAGAAATGTACTGAAGGTTCAAATAAAGCACCAATGGTGTGGCCAAGGAAAAAACGCTTGTTGTAAAATAAATCGGCGATAAAGAATGCCTGGGTCAAAGAGTTTAGTCTAAAGCTTTTGTTTTGTGAATCAAGATACAAGTTAAATCAAAAGATACTATAAAGTTATTCGTCTTTCTGATCTGTGGAAAAGATGTTCTTCAATGCCAAACCATAAACTCAATGGCATGAAGCTAAATTGTTTTCATTAAAAAATAAGCTATTTCTGTAATCGTTTTCTATTTGTTTTGTTTGTTTTTTTTATCCCGTCTGTTTTCATTTGTTTATTATTATTATTATTGTTATCATTATCATCATCATCATTTATTGCAGAACAAAACTGCTCTACAAAAACATTTCAACTGTGTGGCGGCAAAAAAACATGAACAAACCATGTGTTTTGTAATGAAAATTCTATGTATCCTACATTTACTCTTATCTTGCATCTAAACAATTTATCTTAACTTTAAGTTTCATCTAGAGTCTTCACCATCCGCTTCAAAAGCATAGCATCCATAGGTATGTTTGATAGCTAACCACGACCAGTGGGTAAAATATTCTGAGAACAAGAAAACAAGTTAAGCAAAGAAAACTAGTTTACACATGAATGAACATCGAGTACTAAACTTCACACTATGTGTAGTTATTCTTATCGAAAGTTTCTGAAATTGTTTTGACGTTAAAGGCGAAATTACTAAAGACATTATAATCCAAATAAACGAGAAGATAAATCCGGAGAGAACAAATATCCGTATTATGATATAATGTCAATGCCAGACTACATTCAATGTTATATAAAAAAAGAACAATTCACCAAAAACAGTATTTTGTCAAAATATCTTTTTAGGAAAGCTCACGTCACCATTCATACTTTTAATCTTTGAATATTGTGATCAAAGCTTTTATGTAATTCCGTTTAATTCCCAGGGGGCACTGTTCTACGAGACGACATTAATATATACATAATTGGATCTCATCGACTTTCCAGCTTTGATGTTATGCCCTAAATTCCTTTTTCATCAAAAGACGCTTGAAAACCCATGATATGACTGGTGAACACGGCAAAGTAGCTGGCCTCCCAGCATATGCATTGTAATGATTAAAAAGTGTTCAATATAATTTAAAAGCAAAATGATAATAGGAATCATATATAACAAAAATATTAAACATGATTATGATAATGTTGATAAAGATCAACGCCAAAACAATACATATGAAACAATGTCATAATGTTGTAATTTTCTGTTGTTGTTTTGTTTTGTTTTTTATTTGTTTGTTTATTGTTGTTTGCTTTTGTTTGTTTGTTTGTTTTTGTTTTGTTTTGTTTTGTTTTGTTTTTGTTTTTTGTTCCTGTCTTTTTCTAAGTTGTTTTTTTAATTCGCTTACATCATCATCCTAGTAATTGTACATAATGCAAAAAAAAATGTATATGTACATTCACTGTTCTAATTTCAGAGTTTGATTTAAATCCATCGTTGTATGAAGTAAGTGGATTCAAATTAAACTCATTAACTACCGAAAGTAAGCATTTGGCCTTTACAACCCTATATCTACAATTTGTCAAATGTCTACCGATGTCACAACGTGAAAAATGAAATTTGAACGAACGATTGATGTTTTCTACATTCTCAAATATGTGAATTGTTCCACTTCCAATTCAATTACATAGCATATAATTTCGAGTTCATTACGAGGTTAGCATTTATAATTGAGAGAACTAAATGGGGTCAACAAATAAATGAAATTGAAACATCCAGCAACGTACATGTTGTATTTGCTTTTATTTTAAAACATTCAAAAATCAAGTTTTAATTTCTATCTGTATTTGATTAGTTTGTGATCAGTCTAATAAATATGAGGGATATGAGACATTCTTCGTTGTTATAGTATGTAGTCTTGATGATTGTTACGTTTTGTTTTGTCTATGTGTGTGTGTGTGTGTGTTGTTTGTTTTTTGTTTGTTTTTTATTTGTCAGTGTTTCTTTTGATTTTGTTTTTGTTTCTTGTTTTTGTTTGTTTTTTGTTTTTTTTTTGTTGTTGTTGTTTTTTTCTTTTTTTATTTAATTGTTACTCGACCCCTTCAATGTAACCAATAGTTGTACTGCTAGGATAAGCAGCTGTGTAAGTTTTACCCATGGAGTTTGCTATCTCTAGAGTTTTCACTGATTTACCAAGTCCTACGCTTGAACCATATAACAAGTACTTTAGTTTTCTTCGCCAGCTATTTTTTTTTTTCTGTTCTTTATTATTTCATAGGTGACCTAAATGTCGGTACACATGTATAAACTTATTTTTATGTATTGTTTTTTTAATTCAAGGTGGAAGGTGCGATAACAGTACAACCTCTAGCTTATGAAGTACAAGGCTTCAAAGACTACTTCTTAAAGCTGACACCAGAAAATAACCACCGGAACCCATGGTTCATTGAATTCTGGGAACAACATTTTCAGTGTAAATATCCGGGAAGTACCTGGACTCCTTACAATGAGGATTTTACACAGAGATGCACGGGACGGGAAACGTTTGATGAAGCCACGTTCGATATGGAAGCTCAGCTACAGTTTGTTAGTGATGCTGTAATGGCGTTTGCATATGCACTAAAGGTACATTTAAGTAATGAGTACAATAAGTCTTTATATCAATCTAAAAAAACTCATGGAATAGATACATAACGTCTTAATCATCCAGAAGAGTTGGAAAGCATGTTTTTGGAAATTTATAACAAGCCAAACTAATTTCTGACAAGTTGTAATGTAAAAGCATTCATTTTCGGGGATTTTGAAAATGGAAATAATCGTGGGTATTGCTTTTCTTTGTTAATATAAATAATGAGTGTTTTCTAATGTAGAAAATCAATTTCGTGGTATTTTACAATATGTGAAATAATTTGTCCTCCGCGAAAATAGCACAAATCTTTACACAACGAAAATTGATTTGCTTATAGTGATCTATATTCTCCTTATACATTCATAACACAACAAAAATACATGAAGTATCAAAAAAATGTCGGCAAAAAAAAATATGGAAGCGTCAGCAGTGGAATGACTCAAATACGTCAAAATCCTAACAAACATGGCCCAAAGGTCAACACATGAAACAGACAATCTACATACACAATGTAGCGAACCGAATAATAAAGATTACACATAAAACTAAGGTAAGGGAAACAAGGTGTCATACAAAAACCAATGTATTAAAATATGAACTTCCACAAAAAACCTGCAGTCACATCAGGTGCTCCATAAGGGTAAGCATGTTCTGCTCCGCCATCGGCACCCGTAAATATTGCAAGTTAGTGTAATCCGGGAACAATCTTAGCAACAATGTAACGAATAAATCACAATCAGTATAGCCCTTCTATATGTGAAAAAAATCGTGTTCCGAAAGATGTAATTAATTGTCGAAGGAACAACACGTTTATATCAATATGTATATATGATGGTCATGTAATAATTGTTCTAGAATATGCACAAGTCACTGTGCCCAGGAGAAAGGACCTTATGTTCTGCAATGGTACCTGTTGATGGCGAAATACTAAAAGAATATCTTTTATCTGTTAACTTTAATGGTAAGTCAAATTGTTTCTTGTTTAAAGTTTTCCAAGGAAATCGTTAATCATGTCTACAAGACACTTCTTTAAAACAGCGAAAATTAATTCAAAAGACAGACATGTAAAAAAACGTCCGTAGTAAAATGATGTTCCTAACAAAAATTGTCGACTCCAGTAGTAAATGTCAAAAATACATTAACCGTTATATAAAATGTCAAAATGAACCAAAACCTTTGTGACAATTCCATGATACAATGCAGATTTCCATGATACTATTATCATGAGAGAGAGAGAAAAAATCACGCATTTATATTTGGTAATTTATACGATCAAAATAATCTTATAATGACTAGTGGGGAGTTCAGTATAAGAACGATAACTCTTGTTTTCCTCCCAATTGAAACCGAACCCGGCATATGTTCAAAATGGAAATACAGTACCTCATGTTCGCAAAGCCAAAACATGTTTTGAAACATAGAAGATATCTACTAAATTATATAAGATATTTACAAATTGGAATAGATATAAATACGGCATGTCATATTTACATATTACAATTGGTTCGATTTGCTCGTATTTGTATTTCTGGATTTTAACGGAATACATCTTTATATAACCGAGAAATTACTTCATCAATGATTTCGATATCAAAGGCTCGTAAAAGCACTCACATGTTTTATTTAGTCCAAACAAGGAATTCATTCTCAAATACAGATGCACTTGAAGACAATTGATACGTGCGGATATCTTCCACCCTATATTTTTATGGTGATATTCTTCACAAAACACGGAAAGCTCAACAAAACCGTTGAAGAGGCGATTTTGTTGTATAATGTTGTTTTGGGGTAATACAGTGTGGTGTGAGAGCTTCCTTATCTTTCATTAAAGACTCATGGGTGACCTTAAGTTTGAACTGACATTGTTCATTCTGGGGGGATGTTTTTTCTTCGACATACTAGTATTTACCATATAAATCCTAATTAAAAATTATAAACCGAAAAAAACTCTGATGTAAACTCAATAATATTTGTACAAAAACCATCGGGCTTCACGTGACATCTACGTTAATTTCACATGAAATTGATATAATTTGCATGTCAAATTCACTTTACACGTACATCACGTGAAATTTCAACACGAAATTTACGTGAAGGTAATTTCACATAAAATTTGTCATAAATTTGATGTGCTCCATTCGGGGGAAATTCATGCGGATATCATGTAAAATAATAAAACTATAGTATTGACGCATGCATTTAAAATTGGGCATGAACGTTGTTGCAGATATGTTATACAATGGAGCGGAAAAATGCTTTGATTGCGTCTATCAACTGTACAATTTAAAAAAAAAACAATCAAAAACACAAAAAAAACACTGTTAAATAAACTATTAAAAATAAATACAAATACACAAAATATAAGGAAATCCCATTATGTGTCATACATTAATTAATTTTATATTAAATGTATTTTAAAAACGGATGTACGTGTATGACAAGAATATTCTAAATACATGTAACTACATTTTTGTAAAAACTGTATCACGGAGATTCCAGTGTGTACATGTTACTTTCCAAACGGAGACAAACTCACCAGAAAGGTTACATACATACAATGTATATGCTTACAGGCTGTATGATATGATAAGTAAATATCTGTATACCCTGTACGATAAGTAAATTATATGTATACCCCTACTCTTAGCATCATATAATATATAAATTATAATTATAAGTTACTTATGCTTACAGGTTCTACGACAAATACATATATAAAGTCGGTCTGCTTATTTCGGCTCTATCTTTTCAGGGCTGTCTGGAGAGGATTTCCGATTCTTGTCGAACGGAGACGGTCCGGCTCGGTACCGCATACTCAACTTCCATCAAACAGAAAAAGGCAGCTATACCTGGAGTACTGTTGGTTTCTTCAAGGACGGCAATCTCACTGAAGTACATGTTTTGCAAATAAAAAACATCGCCTATTTTGTTTATCAAATTATACCATACTTACATATATAAGCAACTAAATAGTCGTTTTAGAAAGGCAGAGAGTGTTTACCTTACAGGTGTACATAAATGAACACATTAAAATGTCCATAAGCGGATCCAAGGGGTGGGGACGTGAGGACCCCCCCCCCTCCCCCCCCCCGAAAATCAATTTGACAAATTTCAAAAAATGGCGTACATGTATTTCTATGCGTAAATGCATGCATCAAAATGTGTTTTTCAAGGGTTGTTTGTGGACCACCATGTGACAACTGTACGTGTATACTTGTATGAGCATATTGCAATATTCGGCATCAAATGGAATACATATTTTACTTTAAATAGAAAATAGAAAACATAAAAAATAAAAACAAAAAAAGAGTGTATATAACATATCAATCAGATTACAAGTATTTAGCTAAATTAATTACTTTTTATTCTTTAGATGGGAAATCTGACTTTCCGTTTAGACGAACCTTTACATCCACAATCAGTATGTAGTCATCCGTGTGGTCCAGGTGAGGCAATCAAACTCGTGGAAGGAGATTCCTGCTGTTGGACGTGTATGAAATGTCATCTATATCAATATATGCCATCTGAATCAGAATGTGTCACGTGTCCTTGGGGCATGATGCCTGTTGAGGATAAATCTTACTGTAAGACGATTCCGCAACGATACCTGGACTATGGTGATACAATAAGCATGACAGCTATGTGCGTTGCTACGCTAGGTTTGGCGGCAACTGTGTCTGCCATGATTGTTTTTCTTAGATATAGCGATACTCCTATTGTTAAAGCTTCTGGAAGGGAGCTTAGCTTTGTACTTCTAGCGGGGATATTTATGTGCTTTGCGATGACGTTTGTTTTAGTATCAAAACCTTCAGAAATAACTTGTGGTGCTCAAAAATTCGGAATGGGATTGTGTTTTGCGATAGTGTATGCAGCAATACTAACAAAAACAAATAGAATATATCGTATATTCACAGCTGGAAAGAGAACTACAAAACGTCCTAAGTTCATAAGTCCAAAATCTCAGTTAGTTATTTGTGGATCTTTAGTAGCTGTACAAAACGCAGTGGGTATTGTGTGGGTTCTCTTACGACCACCAAAAACAAAACCTTACTTCTCAAACAGAGATGATCATCAGCTAGTCTGTAACGACGCTGTAGAAGCATGGTATATGGTCGGATTTACCTATCCCATATTTTTAATAATTATTTGTACATTTTATGCCTTTTTGACACGGAACATTCCAGAAGCTTTTAATGAATCAAAACACATAGGTCTGACTATGTATACAACTTGCATTATATGGTTAGCATTTGTACCAATATACTTCAGCACTGCGGATGAAATTTATATACGAATAGCAACCATGTCTTTTGCAATAAGCCTAAGTGCCACCGTAGCATTAGCGTGCATGTTTGCACCAAAATTGTACATAATTGTATTTCATCCTGAAAGGAATGTCCGACAATCCCTCATGGCAGCCAAACCCGTAATGTCGGGTCCTGTAGTTCAAAATAATTATAGAGCAACCAAATGTAATATACGCGTGGACACAGATGAAAGGTCTAATCAGGGTAAGTGAAACACACATATGGACACAGGCGAACGGTCTTTTGTTACATACAATGTATGTAGGGTAAGTGTGGATCGACACAGATGAACAACCCCCATAGATGAAAATTTCATTAATGCATGTACATATACTAGTGGCCTCTGATTCACGAACTTGTATGTTATCTCTGTTTTTTGTTGTTGTTGTTGTTGTTGTTTTTTTTTTTTTAATTTTAACTTTTTAATTCACGCCGTGAAATATACATCACTGTATCAGTTATCTTGAAAATATAGACATGTATATGTAGTAATGTTATTGTGGTCCTTGAACTCGCAAGTTACGATTCGCCAATGGGTAAACATTAATTATACGGATCATTTAATTTACTGAATACGCCACTGTTCGCTTCAATTCTAATGCACATATTGCTTATTTTACTTCGACGTGAAGTTTCTAAAACGGATCACTTGCAATATGACGGGTGGCGCTGGTGGAGCAGGATATACTAACCCTTCCAGAGGCACCTGAATGTTTAGAGTTCGTATTAATAGTGTGCTTCAGGTTTTTGTCTTGCATCTTGTTTCCCTTATATTATTTTTTATCTTTTTTTTTATTCGGTTCGCTACATTGTGTGTGTACTAGATTGTCTGTGTTTGACAACTGTTGTTAGGGTTGCGTTTTGATGCTTTTGTCGTATTTGAATCATGCAACTGCTAACGCTTCACTATTTGTTTGCCGATTTCTATATGCACGGTTAACTACATGTACGCCACCATACAACATTCATTGATTTTTTATCTAAAAAGAATCTTCTCTATAAATTGACAGTCTATTTCCCCGCTACTGCGGGCGCGTTGAATGATTATCCTTTCTCTTCGCCGTCAGCCCGTCCATCCTACACACTCGGGTTTTTATTTATTTATTTATTTTTTTTTTTTATTTTTTTTTCTTTAATTTTTTGTTTTGTTTTGTTTTCTGTTATAATACAGCAAGTTGTAAAAGGCCCCAAAATATGTAATGTGAAACTATTCACAAAAGACGCAAATCGACCTAATCTATGCAAAAATGTAAAACGCATAACAATTCTCTCTCCCACATGTACATTTGCAGCAGAGTTAATTACCGTTGAATGTGAACCGAATACACTTCTACATGTACATGTACATCACAACTCAAGTTTGTGTAATATTAGATACTAGGCCAGTGAAGGTGTTTTCCAACTATGGAAGACCTTCATCTCTAAAGGTATTGTTTTAACTTTTTTATTACAGCGCTGAATATTGGTGAATAATGTGCATCAGTGAAAAATTATGAAGATGTATTTTAGATCAAGAATTGCATACAAGTGCATGTATTAAAACATTTAAAGGATTATACATGTCCATCTGAATGTACGGAGGTGTATTAGGGCCATTCTTTTTTTTATTTTATTTTATTATTTTTTTTAAAGTCGACTTTAATCTTGGAATTTCCTACTTTAATCTTAACATTATCAACATTAATCTTGGAATTGTCAACATCAATCTTAGAATTATCAACATTAAATTTGTAATTTCTAATGAGCATCGGACGAATGAGTGTCGGACTTATGAGTGTCGGACCAATAAGTGTCGGACTTATGAGTGTCGGACCAATGAGTATCGGGTTTATGACATTATCTCGGTTTTCCGTCACTAAATAAGAGAATATTATGACGTTCAGGTGCGGATCCAGGTTTTACGGGAATGTACAATTGACGGGGGAGGGAGATTAGCCTTGACTAAAAATAGGAAGAATAGGCAAAAAACAATAAATCGTCCTTTAATATATTGATAACTTAAAACATATCAAAATCTGCATGACATTGGTTATATCTGTTTTAAGAAGGAAATGAAGTATGCTGGCGAAACGTTTTTTCGCTCTAATTTTCGTCGTGAAGATATTGATGCGATATGTAGTTTCATAAAGACGAATTTGAATTTTGTTCCGGTTTGATGATGTTATAGATAACATCGATTGTCCGACACACGTGAATCCGACGCTCGTTGGTCCGGCACTCATAAGTCCGACGAGGATAAGTCCTACACTCATAAATTCGACACTCATTGGAAATTCCAAGATTAATGTTGATAATTCCATGATTAAAGTTGATAATTCCAAATTTAATGTTAATAATTCCAGATCAAAGTTTGAAATTCCTAGATTAAATTTGACAATTCCAAGATTGAAGTCAACAATTTGAAGAAAAATATATCAAAAAGATGGCCCGAATACGCTTCCGTATAAATGTTTTGCTCACATGTGCAAAAATTGACAAAAGAAACCACGGATTTGCAAAGAAATTATTGTACATGCACGCACATGTGTATGAATTGGTGCTATAAATTATTTCTTCAGAAATTATTATTGATCATTTTCTCTTTTCAGGTTCAGAAATGGAACTGACACATCGCCTTCGGACTTCAGGCTCGTGTAATAGTTTGTGTAGTCGCTCAACGAATTTGACACAAGCTAATGGTATCAGTATTAGTACTCAGACATTAAACCTGCCTTTCAAGCTCAAACTAGAAAATGACCAGCAAAACCTACAGAATATGGATGTCGAACTCTAGTCAATACCGATATTTTTTTTTCTGATTTTTTTATATGGAGATAATAAAGCCGAATTAAGTCATTTGTTACAATGATTATGTCTTAAAATGCGAGTATGTATTCTTGCAGTCTACACTGTAGGAGTATTGCACAAAATATGATCGCTGAACTTCCAAATACGTTTAGAAAATATGAAAAAAATATTGATGCTATATTGAATCGATAATTTCTTCCACCGTGCTCGTTCTTGCCTTATCACTTGAAAATTAAATGTACATATTGTCTAAATTGATACATTTTATATTTTGAAGGTGTTCAGTAGTCTGTGTAATCGCTCAAAGTACATGCATAAATATTATAGAAGTAAAAATATACTTTGTGTATTGACTTTTTTATTTTGTCCTGCTGAAAGTAAATTATTGACCATAGAAATTCAATCTTCGTCAATGAGATTCCAAGCCAGCATGCCAATGGCCTTTTACAATCGTTCTTATAGCCATGACAAAAAAGTGACAAACACACGACCAGCATTTCATGCAACACATAGGCTGCGTCTATTCAAAGATATGAAGAAACTAGTCTTATTAGAAACGAAATATATCACGGAAACTCCATTTTATTATTATTGTACCACGCTATCGGTTGGGGTAAAAAACGATGCGACATAAATGGGCCGCCCGTGGTAAAACAAGATAAAAGGGAGTTGAAATAGTTGTCAGCCTTTATGTTACATGTATTGATACGAATCATAAATGACGTCAGCTACATGTAACTAATGAAATATGCCTTTGAAGTTTCACTGACTCTCAACGTTGAAAACTCCTTGTGTTTTAATGACAAAAAGTATAACCGTTCTTATAGCTTTCAAATTCGATATCCCTCCATTGTCTAGTATAAAACTGAAAACCAATTTCGAAGTATATGGGGAAAGTATATACAAAATTCTCCAGAAGAAATTATGTTGCTGTCTTTGTAGGAATCTTGCAAAATCTTAATAATGTGATACACCCCCAAAAAAGGCTACATAGTTTTATTTTTGAAATTAAGTTGTTTCAAGGGTCTATATTATGAAGTGTGTTATAATTCATTCCAATCTGTCCGATCTAAGTGAATAATCCACATTGAAAATCCTAAAGTTTCTATTGTATTTTATTGTCATTTACAGAATTATCTCCCTTAATTTTGAATTCTACAGTATATTCTATATAATTGTTATCTCTTAGGAACAAGGGTTAAATGAAAAGCTACATATTAATTCCTGTTTACTATAACATTTTATACAAAATATCAAAAATAAAAATATGTAGGCTTTCCAACCATGAATGCATGATCCTTAGTTGGAGTGCTCCTTTAATACATATGTAAGAAAACTCTCCGCCTATTTATCATAAATCATAAAACGTTTTCAAATTATATCTTAATTAAACAGCCACGTTAATTATACCAAAACATGTTGTCTTGAGACGAAAACATTGAATCGTTAAGTTATTACATTGTTGTACATGTCATATTCAATTTAGCAGCATTCGTGCCTTAAGAAACAAAATTACTTAATTAAGCCCCTGCACGTATATATTGCATTGGGAAAGTACAATAATTACAATGATATTACATTGTAACAATGTCTCTTTTTAATTTGATATGATAAATACATATAGCACATGTATTTGCAAAAACTTGTTTGCAATGTGGTCTTGTTTTATAAACATTATTCACAAATCAAATTATAAAAATCATCGAAATAAAAGATGTCCACTTACATGTACCCAAAACATAACAGACATATTTTAATTGGAATATGAATATTAGTTATTTGTTTAAACATTTCTAAAGATGCAATTTTTCTAACATCAATTGACAGAATATTTGACATATTTTTCAGAACATTTTTTTTAAAAACATATATAGACTAAAACTACAAAACAAAAAAAGATAAAACGCAAAGAAAATACAAAGCACTGGTATAATCCCATTGATAAAAGAGCAAAATTATTACATGTTTTTGTATCATATTGAAAGAGTAATCAAGGGAACCAAGGTTATAGCGGTAATCAAAAGAATGTAATCCAAACATGGAAAACAGACATACACAACAAAGAATATAAAGTAACTAAAATCATACATACAAAATAACAAAAATAAATGAACAATTCGGACTCCACTAAAAACTGAGAGCATGGACAAGGTGCACCGGTAAGGTAAACGTCCTCTGCTTTTCTAGAAACACCCGCCGAGTTATTTATAAAAAGTGAAGTCAGGGGTAGAGGAAGGAGGAAAGGAAAACTATGACACGTAAGCGCGTCCTTACCTCCAGCGGCACCCGTGCATGTAACATTGCCAGTGAATGTAATCATGTAACAAAGGGCCTTGCTACAATAATGCATCTTTCCGACACGCTATCATAACATATTTTATTGGCTCTGAAACAAAATGGATTGGACAAAAGTAAATCGTACTCATTTAGTCCTTTCCTAAATACAATATATACATATAGAAAAAGAGAACATGCGTTAACAATATACGAACTGTTATAAAACATTACTGTAAAGAGTGAAACTAAAAGTCATTTGGAGAGAAAAACAGTTTGGGGAAAAGGTGCAGAATATCTTAGTTGGGTTATCCGTATATTTAGCTTTCTACAATGTATGTCCGTATGAAAAGTATTTTGTTACAATGGATCGATCCTAATTCCTAGTTAAAACCGACTTTAATTTTGATACTGAATCATATTTTCTTATTGTAATGTCAAGATCGTTCCATTCCTTCATAGTAGATGGAAGGAAGGATTCCCTTGTAACAGACAATCTACAATACCGCAAATATCCTCTCCGTTTCGTAATGTATGGTTGGAAATAGACTGTACCTTAGGTGGAACAAGATTTCACAAATATTAAGGGGCATGCTTTTGATCGACTTATAGAGTTTTGTAATTTTCTGCGTTTTCGACGTTCTTCTAGTGTTCAAATTATTTCTTGGTATGTTTTCAATTTTTGTTAACACCGGTCACCAAGTTATAATTCCTGTCGCCTCCGTTTGGATTTGCTGACATATTCTAATAATGGTCGAATATAAGATAGATATAGTTTGTTTTCTAAAATTTCAGATTCAGTTAAATTTTAATTTTCGTAATACAAAACAGGTGCTTTTTTGTAAAATACCGAATATAAACTTTCTAATGACTCGGAAGAGTTGTGTCCTTACCCAAGGTCTACCTTCTTAAAACAACTTATAGTTTGTTTGTTTGTTTTTTTTTTTTTCGTGAACACAAATCATGTTTTATAATTTCTACACATAATTGTATGTTCTCCCTATGGCCTTTTGACAATCGACACGTCCCTGCATTTTTCCAGAGTCGGTACATGTAGTTACTGCGAAGCAAGACATACCAATAGCGTAAATAACTTATTCCATTTTCAAAAAGGAATATATTTTCTTTTCCCTTTTACTAATTGTTATCAGCGAACTGTATTAAAATGCAGATAAATAGTGTTTTGTAATACATTATGTGATTTCGGTAACAGAGTAGCGACGTAATCTATTCTTTTTGTCAATCACAGGACTAATTTGGTCTAAAAACCAAATAAAATATTAACATAATTGATCATTTTAATTTTATTTTTACTGTTAAATGTACATCTCTATTGTATATGACTTAAAATATGATTATAATGAAATCGAGTGATATAAATTGGTCTTTAGACCAGAAACGAAGTAATCAGACTGTTAATGTGTGTATTCCTCTGATACAGTTGTTGGCCTTTAGACCAGATTTCTTCAAGCAGTAAAATCATTGAGCGAGACACTTGGTTTTAATGTAGGTAAAGGAACCTGAATTATAGACTTGTTCTAAAGACCAAAAAAAAAACCCATGTACAACAAATACTATTATTTCTATAATTTGGTCTAAAGACCAGAACCTTTATACATGTACTATATGAAAATTGATACAAATATATCATACATTGTATGCTGCTAATGAATTTGGTCTATAGACCAGAAATCTTATGGTATTACTCCAATATATGTCTAGCCCTGATGACATCTTGCATTCAGCAAAATGGGCAAAACTTTTTAAGATATATAATCCAGTATTTGAAAGTTCTACTTTTTTAGGAATAGAAAATTCTCAATTAGCATGATACTAA
Source organism: Perna viridis (assembly GCA_037379345.1). Lineage (NCBI taxonomy): Eukaryota > Metazoa > Mollusca > Bivalvia > Mytilida > Mytilidae > Perna > Perna viridis. The sequence continues at coordinate 1,354,496 of CM074522.1, forward strand.
TGGCATGCAATCATAATTTTCCATGTATATAGCAAAATGTCTGTAGGCTTGTCCTTACTACTAGTTGAGTAAATTTTGTAAGATAAAAGTACATAACAAGGACTCAAGCAAAAGATAAAATAGATAAAATGTCATGTGTTTGGTACAGTATTTTAAGGTTCCTTCTAATTTTCTTTGATATTGTTTTGTCTGAAAAAAAGAAAAAGACTTTTACCTTATAGATTTAGTCGACGATGAAAATTACTTAAATCAAATTTTGAAATTTTCTTTTTTACTTTAATGACATTCAGCTGTATCTGAACAAAAATAGAACATTGGTGCGAAGAGTTTTATATCAGCCATATTACATGTAATCCGTTCTGACCGTGGGCCAAAACTCCAGTTACATGTGTTGCAAGAAGGTCCAGAGCTTTGACAACGTCCAACAGAAAAATGGTATGTCCTTGAAGTCTGTGAACTCTCCAGACATGCTTGGTCCCTAACATATTAATTGCCACTGTCAAATTTCGTAAAGAAAAAGGCTTGATGGAGAAAAAAAAGTTACCATTAACGTTGAGAGAGCAAACAAAAACAGAACCTATGAGTTCTTTTTTTACAATTTCAAATTGATGTGGTTAAACTTGTCTGCATGAAATTATTATTTTTACCTAGACTTCGTGTCAGGATATGAATCGAATCTCATGAAATTAGTTTTACCACACTACTAGATGGTGGAGCTTTAAAATGCATCCTGCTAGATTTTAAAATTAATTTGTTTTTATTTATAATCCCTTGAGATCTAGAATGGTTCGTGTTTTATCTAGTTTTTTTTTACATATATCTGCATATAATAAATGGAAATTACATTTGCCATTCGTCCAATAAAATGAGGAATGTTAGTTTTACTTACAATAAAATAAAGGAAACAATTTAAAATGGTAATTAAAAATCTGTTAACTTAAGAGACAAGGGATAAATAAAACTATAATTAAAAAGAAAATTTGTATTTTTTTTTATATATATAAGAAATACCCATTACAAAAATGTGATGATGTCAATCAGCGTGCCCGAAGCTAAAACGGAGAAAAGTAGATGCAGTAGTACACAGTAGGCGACGGTGGCACCCTCGGTAACCGAGAACGTTTTTTTCTTGTATTTAGATAGAAATGAACTGTCTATTACATGAAATAGCATACACCCAGTAATAAAACTAAGAAACCAGTTTAGAAGAGATAAGAAATTGGCTCTGCTTTAACAGCTTTTTGAAAGTATCATTTAAAAGTCTAAAGGAAATAGCCATGTATTCTCTTATGACTAATACATGCACAATGCAGTAAACCATCTATAAAAAGACTGGGTGTGGAGAGGGTTGGTACCCCTATTTTTGAAAAATTGGTCATTTATGTGTAAAATTGACAAAAATGACAAATAATGTCATGGCACTCCCTTTCTGAGGAAACTCGGCAGGTAACCTCCTTTTCAAAGTGTCTGGATCCGGCCCTGTATAACCATATAACGGTGTGTATTTACTGGTGTATGATATAGCACCAAAAAAAACCAACTTATTTTTCATTTACATGTACATGTACTGCATGTACAAAACTACATGTATCTCCATGTTTATGTGTACCCTTTCTATGAGATACAGGGAACGCCTTTTATGACTATGTTACATGTATTTTATGAATCATCTGGATTCAGATTTGGATTTCATTTCCGAAGTAATCATTCATAGATCATTACGAATAGGTAGATTTATTTGCAAGCAGTTGATTTCTATCACAATGATACTCGAATTTTATAGCCACGTATCAATAAAATGTCAATTCTAGTATCGCACATTACATGTATCACATACTAAGATTAAGTACCACTACAAGTATAATAGTAATGAACTGGACAGAACACATTCTATGTTTTAGGGTGCTTAATAATAAATCTTATTTTCGAAACGCGTGCACACACATTCGTTCTAAGAACAATGCCCTTGTTCATACATTTCAATTAACAACAGAATTATTTGAATAATCAGAGACAGTTTAATGTGTTTATTTTGTAGATGATACATTGCTTAAGAAGCAGTCTTTATAAAATCAGACAGAAGGTGATTCATGCATGTCTAAAACCAACTGAATTAGTTTTATTTCTTGTTCAGAAACATTTACTGATCACATAACCAGCCATAGTTTTTCATTTGGATGTTGCGCTTTTGAGATAAAAACAAATAGATTGTACATAAAATTGGCACTTTACAGGAATTATTTGGTTGATTTTAGTGGGAGATGAATGTATGATATTCTAAAAAGTGCAGATGTGAATGCAGAAATAATAATCATTATGTGAATGTATAGCATATTAAGTAGACTGAAAAAGCATTGTTTGTTAGGTGTTTTTTTTCACACCATGAATAACTTTACCATGGGTATTGTCTGAATTTTATGTGGACCGATACTTAAATATACACAGGCATGTCTAATAATCAGAAGTTCAGCTTTATAGTTAACTACTTCTCCGTCTTAGAATCGGGTAATAAATATATGTACAAGGTGTGGCATATGAACAAGGAAATATATTTTATATCATTAACCAAGTATTTACACATGGTAACCCCCATCAAAGTGTTTGTAAAGGTATTGATTGCTCATACTATTAACCAGAGTTAACAACCATTAATGAGTATTTTATAAATATAAATGTATCATTTTTACTAATTGATAGTAATTCTCAGTAAGAATTAATTACTTTTGCAGGTTATGGAGTGAAATATGATTTTGATGGAATCACAAGAGAGCTTGGTCCGAAATATTTGAGACAGACAGTTGTAGAATAAAACCAGATCGAAACATCATCAATAATTCATTATTGACTAAAAATAAATAATCTTGTTCGATCTTCCTAACACTGATATCCGATTTATAATCAGTTCGAACTGTATACACATGCTGTTGTTAAAATTGATAATTTTGATATTTTAGAAAATTAATGTTTAATACTAAATAAAATAAACATTAATAACAACGTTTTAGTTCAACGTGATTCTGAGTGTTTTTTTTAATATTTCAATTCTCAACCTGTACGACAGGGGTTTGATTAGTACAAGTTTATTACAAAATTCGTAAAATTTATATTATTGAATATCACTATGATGAAAAGTTTGGTCCATAGACCAAAGCCTTCGTGTAAATAAAACTTTTTTGATAACATTTATGTTTACATTTCTGGTCTTACGATCAATTTCTGTGCCTCTTGCTTTTACCAAGAATCTGTCGAATTTCGTCTAAAGACCATAAAATGTTTTTTTTTTTTATTTGTTACGAAGAAACGTCATCTATAAAAAAATGTATTATTGGCCTACAGACCAGTTTATATCGTCGGGTTAATTGTAATATCCAGTGTTTTGAAACGAAATAATTTACTTTCTAGTTGGTCTTTAGACCAAATTAGTCCTTAGATTAAGAAAAATATTGCATCTCATCTCCAGCCTGCAACCGAAATCATACTAAGAGAGACAAAACTTCATTTAATTACAGTTTTATGCAGTTTTATGTGGTTCATTGCTAACAACTACTAAAAGGGAAAAGAAAAAAAATTCCCTTTTGAAAATGGAATCAGTTAAATATTCATTTCGTGTTACGTATACAAGCACAGAACACATGGCACTGTCAATTAAAACATTTTAAAATGCCTTAAAATTGGCTACATGTAATAGCTTGAAAGATGTATGATTGTTGAATGAATTCTCATGTGGCCAATTTATAAAGGAAAACGTGATAAGTCAACATATTTACATGTCATTAATAAATGCATTTAAATACTTGAATATATATATAAAATAATGTAAACTTATAGAAGAGTCTGAAAAATTCCCAACGATGTTAGAACTGTCAAGTTTGCTGTGCAAATATTTTGGTCGTTCCCTCCGCGGGACTCTAACTCGTACCGCTATGACATCTATGGCAACACCGCCTGCACAAAGTCCAGCGACATTCTAAAAGGCGAACTTGTACCCCTCAATCAATGGCAAAGAAGGTCAATTGAAGCTTATTATAAAACACCAAATGAAAGTCGGACTTTTGCCACACTGATTATGACATTATTGTCATTCTCTGTTATTTGTAAGCAAGCATGTTTGGCTTCCCTGATATTTATATCGAATGGTTGCTTGATATGCACCGATCTCGGTTTTTAATAAATCCAATTAATATTATCTTCTACGAACCGTTTCTCACTAATCCCACTTTTGAGTCGTTTGGTCCAATAACACCTGGTTTACAAAGGAACACAATTCGGTAGTTCAGCTAAAAAAACAAAAGGAAACTATTGAAAGGAACTCATGCTTACAATTAAATTCTTACCACTTTGTGTTAAGGTTGAACAGGATTTTAATAATGTAATCCCATTCTATGCCAGTGACTAAAATACACGTGCATGACATTTTAACCATCGGGCGGTGATTCAATTTCCTCAAAATGTAATTTTACAATTTCGAACTTTTTTTTTTCAGATTTCATGGGAAAAACTGATTAAGCCTATTTTTGGTTTGAATTATTTATCCACTCTCTATGAGATAATTTGGATTTTACTCTTTCGAATCCAGATTCAATTTAACCATTTCATCACTGAAGGAGAATCTAAATGTATTACGTGTAGTAAACATCTTCCTAATATTATTTTCCTAAATACGTTTTTAGTTCCATAAAATTGTAATTATTATCATTATTTTATTTATTTATTTTTTGGGGGTTCTTTTTAATATTATCTTGTAAAGTCTGAATTGTAACAAAATGAACCAAACGTTGCATTGAAATGTAGTTTACACCTTTGTTTTATAAGTCGATGGCAGTTCGGGTCAATGGGAACAATTTGGGACCTGCAGTGTTAGCTGTGGGAAAGGTGTGATTCCTATCGTACGGAGATGCGACAGCCCGACACTGATGGATGATGGAAATTACTGTGTCGGGAACAGTTACGATTTAGGAATGCGTTCTATGGCACTTTGCCTGGGTACAATTTTCTCACATCATATTTTTGCTCTACACAATTTTACGACCACCAAGCAATGTATAATTTTAATGAACAAAATTTAACATATTAAGAAATGAGAAACATCCTGAAATACAAATGTAAAGTTACATTTTATGTTTTTTACATGGTGGATACATGTTAGGCTACGTTAACGGTTTATGTCACGGACTGAAAATGTGCAAGAAAAAGGTGATACCGTTGCCACTCTAAATTTCTTCCAAAAAGTCAACAAAAAAGCTACTGGTGAAAGCCGATTTGACATTTGATACGTAAATAAATCATATGATACATTGTACGAACAGAATTGAAAGAGTTGACCTTTACAGAAGCAAAGTGCAAATGTTAGTCACATGACCCAAGTACAAAAAAGTATCCGCATGCAGTCGGGGTATTACACGGACACAATCGTAGCACAGTTAGCGATACTCTTAAAACTACAGAAAAATGTGATTCATTTTACACATTAATTACATCTACATGTATATATAAATGTAATGCAGAATTATTTTGCTATATGAGAATTAGTGTTGCGCAATTCTGCATTTACCAGAAAGACATTATATAAGTCCATTTTTTAATCGCATTGTCTCCATTACAAGAAAAGAACCTGACTTTGAACAAGCCGACAATGCAATCATATCAAAATGGGATGAAATCTTCCTTACTTGGAGTTGATGGTGATGTTTGCCAAAAAGACTATCCAAGGTGTGCTCCCAATAAGCGGGGTGGCTGACCTTGGTGGAGTATACTCATCAGAAACGTTGTTATATACGGCCGGACTGACTGTTGTAGTATAAGTATGACTGAATACATTGTTGTAGATACTTGCTTTAACATCGTCAACGAACCAATCAAAAATATGCTTGATAAAGTTTTCTCCTACATGTATTTTATTTTTTCATTGTGCAAAATGATATAAAATCATGCACACCAGGGGCGGACCCAGCAATTTTCAAAGGGGATTGGAGGGGAGTCAACTTTTGCTTGTATTATCCATGTTGCAAGAACGTTAACAAAATTGGAAAGTTTCGACCCGAAATCCCCCTCCTGGATTTTCCACAGTACAGTTTCAGTCAGACCAAAGACTTCTTATTTTTTTCTTCGGAATGATTTCTCTACAATCAAATCTAAAGTAAGTAAAATCCTAACGATTAATCCTCTTTCTATTTTTAGGTATACAAATTACATTTGTATCAAAAATGTAACCATTGTACACTTTCATTGTTTACCTTAGTATCTTTTTAAATTATTTTCCCCCAGCTGAACGTTTACATAATTTCCACATCCAGGTATTCCAGTCACAAAAAAAATATGACACCTTCATTAACAAACTTCGACCAAGGCGTTAAGAAACAATGCTATTATCAATCTGAGAAAGTTTCTGAAGCGGGGCTAAATGCATTTTGTCCATGGGGTACTACTGGACAATTCGTAAGAGTTCGTCTTAGGGGAACCAACTACCTAACGTTGTGTAAGGTAAAAGTGTATGGCCGAGACATCCACCATGATGACCTCATAGGTAAGTCGTGTGTTTAGCTCAAATGCAGAAGAAAAACGATATTTTATTAATGATTTGAGGATTAAAAAAATCAAGATAGGAAGAACAAATCTAGCGACTAAAATATGTTTAAGTGAAAGTGACAATGTAATATTTACATTAGTCTCCTGAACATTCATATACTAACATGGTCCTTAAGTTTGATAGTCTTTGTTATATGCGTTTCGGTTACAAACGTAATTCAGCGGGAATTTACCTTGTAGTTTGTTTTAACAAAGCTTGGAAGTTGATAATCGTACATGTATACAACAGTATGAATGAAATGATTAAAACAATGACCAACAATAATGACGGTAAAAAAAGAAAAGCAATAAAGACGGATGTCAGATGGAAGACGAAAGCAAAGAGAACACGGGAATTTAAAATTTTGCAGGACATATAAAGGAAAAAAAACAGAAAAATTTGAAGAAGACAATTCAAAAGATGATTTGAAAACATGCATGCATATCAGCATGAAAATCATATTTTATCATATCTACATAATTATAAGTACTAGGAATTATACATGTTTATTAGAGAAAGGTAACTTTAAATATGAAGAACCTTACATGGGTCCTAGTGTTCGTACATATTTGAATGAAAAGGAATGCACAAATATGTGTAGACAGGAGAACTGTCAATCAACACGCACTACGTCATGCATGCCTCGGCAGAAAATATGTGTTATTACCACGATATGGAATATTTCATCTTAATACGATTTATATGTAACAACTTTATCCTTACATTATAACGGAAAATTCGGACTCAACAATGAGATATGTTTTAGATCTTCAGCAGAGAATGTAAAAACAGATACATGAATATTTAAAACGCCACAAAAATATGTACATTTTCCTGCTATTCTGTCGACCCAACGAACGTGAACGCCACATACATGTACCACCCTTAGGTCAGTTATAATCAAATCAACCTTAAATGACAATTGAAATTGTATAAGACCAAAAGGAACAATATGTCTGTGTCTGGCTTCATACATTGAAAATGAGATGGCAAAGCTTTTTCTCCAATACTTTTGACCTTGAGTTAAATGGGAAGAAATCTAATTTTAACGTGGCTTCTGTAAAAATGTCCATAAAAATGCTAGGGTAGAACAGGTCACCTTAAACAAATATTTTTTACTTGGTCTGAATGTTAAAGATTTACGGAATAGTGTTTACAGTATTAGACTTTCTATGTTATTTTGCATGGTTGTGTCACTCTTTGCTATTAAAGTACATCATCAGACATATCAGGCATTGATTCAATATCAGCGCTGATGTATTAAGAGGGCGCCCATGCAAAAGCTAGCTAGTTGGTGACACATAAAAAATGTTTAAACCATTTCATATCACAAACGCACCTTTTCTCGAAGTTGAATGTTGTTTTTTGGTTATCTTCAATGATTAAAGATAAATTAATTACATACAAGCATTGAAATTCGTTGACAAAAGGAGATAACTCTTTTACTTGAGCTTTGTTAAGGAACTTTTAAATGATTTTTTAGGGCCAGCCATACATACATTTGGTATATATTACATTGCAACAATAAATTTAGTGGGGTAACAAATACCTTGTACCGCCTATATTATAAGATCTGCTTGATTTGTACTTGGACAGACCTTTAATTTGATATTAATCATCAAAATTACAATCTACTTGGGACATATGTAAATGGAAAAACAGAGCTCCAATGGATAAACCTTTTCTTTCATTGTATAATTAAGCAAAGGTTAATTCGCAATTTAAAAATATAAGATAAGACACCGACGAACACAGCAATATCCATTGGCTTATCAAGTGAAGAAACATAAAGAATGAAAGACAAAGAGAATATGAATGAAAACGAAAGAACATACAGTTGGTGTCTCTCGTCAATGTCAGTCGTCAATTCTCAGTCCATATCGGTTTTGGTAGGGTCGAGTTAGTTTGTGTGCTTTGGTTAAAGAAAAAGCTTTATAAAATATTTAATTTAAAAATTAGAAAATCCAATAAGAATTCAACAGAAATAGGAAATAGGATACTTGGACCGGAGATAGTAGATTCGAACCGTATTTTTTCTGGATGTCAATTACACCCTTCATTTCGTACATTATAAAGATAGGACATCGCTACTTTCAGCAAATAATTCGACTGTCTTTGTGAAAATAAAATACAAAAATTCCCCAAAATCTTTCGTACGACACTGTTAGCCAATCATTTGCCCGATATGAGTGACGCCGACCTTCAGCTGACTGTTCCTATACTTGGTTTAATTTTCGTTTTCGTGCTAACATACTGTTAGATCCGGTTTGCACTTATATGGGGCATTTGTAATACATGACGCGCAGAGGGGTTTCTTAACGCCCTTGGCTGTCATTTGGGGTCCCTCACGGATTGAAGCGTTTACACAGTCCCCGGACATTGTCATACCCATGAATGTGAGTCATGGTGTATTCGCGGAAATTAGTTGTCATGTGACCACGTTCATTCATTAAATCATATATTGTAGGCCTACATCATTTGCTGAATCTTTGACCCAGCAAAATACGTTTTCGGATAAAATCAACACTTCCATTTGCATGTAAGACAGAAAGGTAGGTCAACTCATTGATGCAATTGATGAGAAATCTCCAAGGCCGAAAAAATAATGTTATGTTTTCCATCACCATTCTAGAACGTTTTCGAGTCGGTAGGTAGGGATTTATTTATATTTAATTCTTTTTTTAAAATGGAATAAGTCTTAGTGACACCAAACTTACAATACAATGAACCAAATATGCAAAAACTAATAGACTTAGTCTACGGCCTAATCCCTTTTGGGATTCGGCGCTCGAGATATTTTTTTTTTGTTTTGGCGGTGGTGGTCAAAACAACAAATATTTTTAATTCCAGTGCCGAATCCCAAAAGGGATTATCCACGACCAAGAGTACACTGTGTGTTTACAATCGAATCTAAATATAAAAAATCAATATTTTTCTTGGTTTTGCTATCTAGGGTAGAATAAAAAAAACATCTAGGACTTTATTTTCTACTTCTTTTTCTGAAAGACAATTGGCAGATTTTATAATTATTATTTTGTTAAAATAACAAATAAAAACTTTTGGGTGGGGGTCTGAAGGAGGGTCGGTAGGGTGACCAAAACATAACATATGTTTAGGCCTATTAAATAGGATGGTCTGTTAATTACTCCAACAGTGCTAGAGATTGTCTGGATGGAGTTTTATTAAGTATCAAGACCTTCAATTTTATAACTGAATAATTTAATTTAATTTAATTTAATTACAGGTCTATGACGGAGTGTAAAAAAAAAATATACATGTAACAATGATAACTTTTGAATGATGACTGACTGGGCCGTGATCGACGAAAATTGGAACATGAACAACGACTTAGTGATTGTGGTATGATCACGACAATGTAAATTTTGAAATCAGGATTTTTTTCCTAATCGGATTTGTTAATTTACATTAGTCGCACACTTTCCATTATTAATTGGGGACTCCCTGTTCTAAATTACGTCACACAAAATAAAAAATAAAATTGTGCCAGGAACTGTCAAGGGGTATAAAAGTTTAGAACAGCTTTTCGTATTTTCTTTGTCACGACCCAGAACAGTTTTTGTCAGGATCTGTCAGGGAATAGGGCAAAATGTGACCTGATCCTGGACAGCCTCTGTCAGACCGTTCGAAGATCTGTCAGGATTTCTGTTCTGACTACTCTCATTGAACAGTTTTCCTGACAGATTCTGACAGAATTTAAGAGAGGTTAGAAGTGATCGCAACTGTACATTAATATCATGCATGGAAACATTAACTTTATTGTTTTCTTTCTTTTTAGTTTGTACATAGTAACAAAAACATATTAAAATTAATGAAAAGGATGAAAGAAAATAAACAGCCAGAGGATAGATTTTGTATTGTATAATTTTTTTTTGTCAATCATTTACGTGCATTTTTGTCGTATTCAGATTTGGTTGTTTGCATTTGGAATAAAATGTATAAACTTAAAATTGATATTTTATGAAGAACAGGGTTATTTAAGTTGAATTAAAATGTAACAATGAATTAAAATATATTATCAAACTGGAAGCTTGCTTGCGTGATTGCAAAAATATCATGTCGAACTCACACGTACTTCAAGGGCGATAACTATTATCACTTATAAATGGACAGCAGAGGTTAAAGGTAACGACTATTTCATTTCATCGCTTGTTTTATTTTTCCTTGCTGCTGATGTGTATGTATTCAATGGTAAACGATAGTAAAAAGGATAAAAAATCTACGTAAATCGTAATTTTCAAGCTTTCCGTTGCAGGGGTTGAATACTTTTTAATAGCTAGTGATATTCTTTCATGAATCTTAATCTTCAAAGGTTCACCAATATACCTTGCGGCAAATTAGTGTTTTAGTGTTTTGTATGACGTCTTGTTTCCCTCTTCTTTAGTGTTTATGTGTAAACTTTTTTTTTTGGCTTTGTTTCGTGTGTTTACATTCAGACCATGCTTTTGAATTTTGACGTATTTGAATTATCCCACTGCTGATATTTTTTTTCTGCCGATCTTAAACCAAACAGAGAAGGGATGATATCGATGGTGCTGCTTGTAAGGGTTGAAATAAAATTTAAATGTTTGGTTAACCTCATGGTGCTCGGTTATATAGACAATACCTTGTCCTTATCATTGAATGCCTGCTTAAAAATGGAGAATTTGTTTGTTTTTTTTTTTCAATATCAGTTCCAGTTTTTATTCATTATATCTCCATTTAGTCAATCCATTATTTAAAAACTTTTATGCCAAACTAATTGATTTACAAATATGCTATGGTATCTGAAGTACGTTACCTGAGGGTCCATAAATGCTAACGACCACTATTTTAGGACTGATGTAAAATATGTTTTAATACTCAATGCATTTGTGGTATTTTGCCATACATTATTCTATGAACAATAGTATAAGGGTTCTAGAAAATTAAAGGACTTACCTAAACTGTGTGCCCTTTTATTCCAAGGCTGGATTAAACTTATTGTACTTAATTCTATATGATTAATAATTGCTGTTTTCTTTATTACTGCTGTCTCTCTATTGTATTTGCCATATCTTTCAACGTTCACTTTATATTACCAAAAATCTGTTTAAGAATTGTTGCATCTTACTTGTATTACTATTGTGTACGAAATATTGACACATGTTAATAAACCTTTAGATATAGCAAGAATGAGTATGATAAATATGTCATAGAGACATCAACCCACCGGAATAAAATAGTATTAGGTCAAAGTCACACATAGGCTATTATTGAAAAATGAAAAAAAGTACACAGTTATACAAAAGAGAAACAAAAAAAAAAAAAATAGTTAAAAAATGTGTGAGTCCTTCGTTAAAATATAAAGAAACGTATAATATGTTCCACAAAAGCGCAAATAAAAGACTTCAAGCAAGTAACTGACACTCCAGCTCCAGACCAGTTAAAAACTCCCAAAACGTTATGCTCTAATCGTATATAATATCGATCTCAATTCTTCCCATGGAAGGTTGAGAACCACTGTAAAACATAGTTCAAGCAGTAAGGACACAACCCGTGCTATGCCGAAAACTACATTGCTATACATAGTGGGTTAGTTTCTATGTGAAGACCCTATGATGCGAATCAATGTTAATACCAAAATAAAAAAAAAAATGCTATCTTTAACGTTTATCTTTGAAAACATTATAATAACTATATCCCTTACAAATTAGCCTATTCAACATTAAAAACAACTTATTGGGTGAGTATTGACCTTTCTAATGTTTTGTTAAGAATATTACCATATGGTTGGAAATACCCATACGCTTTACTCATTTACAAGTTCATCTGTATTTGATAATGAGTTCATTGTTTCGTTTGGAATAAATGAATGCTTTATGAGTTTGTGCTATTGAAAACCTTGATGCAGTCATTTCTCGGTTATAGATACATGTGTATATAATATAATAGGACCTCTTTTTATTTCAACTTGTGGTCGTAACAATAAAGAAAGGGGTCTGCATCAAGTAGTCCACAGTTGGTCCCCATTTGAAATCCAATACCTTGACGATAAGCTATATCGCCATAGGGAACGTTGTCAAACAGGAATTCGAGTGCTGAAAGCATATCTAAAGAAGTTCAATTACCAAAGTTTTTATGTTTTTCGTCACTTAAAAAAGATCTTAATCAATTAGCACAAATGTATTCACATCCTGATTTATCGAAAACTATTTGATAAGGTATGCCAAATTTTAATTTTATGAGAGTATTTGGAAGTGTAGTGTATTGGGTTGTAATTTCAAAAATTTGAACAGATTAAAAATAGCCAACATCTAATAACAACTAATGCCACTGTTGTAATAAACCCAAGATTTTGCATGATATCGTTCGCACTAAGAAGTAAAATAGAAAGTCTGGTTGTGGGGCAATGACTTTGATAAGAAATTCATGTACATTTACTGTATCAAATTAAAACAAAATACTGGAATTCTGTGCCAGTTTTGGCTCGTGGTCATGTGTTGTAAAGGAAACAATATCTTCAAAGAAACACGATAATCCAATCTAAATTCTTTAAAAAAAATCTATTTCAATAACATACATCAAGGTGAACTATATGGATATAAACGAATTTATAATTAGAATTGTAGGTTCTTCTATCATATATTCGAATAAAATGTCGCCAAGCTGTATGGGTCGTCGATTATTTGTAGTAATTTTCGGAATTGTAATGTTTACTTTAGAAAGGAGAGCATTTGTTATTTTTTTTACTAACTGTTTCAATACTGACTTTGTGTCGTATGTAAATGAACCAATGTTTGTCAGCCAGTGTAATACAATATTACGTGGAACCGCATTATGTTCCAATGATATTAACTGTGTTTTGTTTTCTGGGAACGAGATTCAGTGTACATTCTTTACAAAGAAGAATAATTCTATACAATGTGAACGAGAAATATCGGGAAATGCAATGATGGTACAATTTAAGCCTTGTAAGTATAAAAAATATTTGCACAATGTACTTTCTCTCTGGGGCATGGATATCGTATTCCTCACTCCCAAAATCATCTATTTGCTTTAACTTTGATCAAGTGTACCCAGTAAAACATATGTACAAATACAAATAATTATTATACTCCACAATCAAACATTTTCCATACCAAATTTCAGTCTCGGTATGTACGGTGTCCTAACATTACATAACAATTTAATTAGGGGACATAGATTTTGTACAAATATTTAATTGATTTTCCATTATCCCAATTCACAAATTAATCTCCTTTACAAAATTCCCCTTCCAAATTCCAATTCCCCTGACCAATCAGCATCGCTTACAAACACCTGAATTAACAGTTTACCAAGTATAAGTACTGTAATCAATATATTTTATAACCAGGAAATATGTCAATCCATTAATGGTACTATGGCAGAATTTCACAATTCTCAGGAAATGGACAATGCTTATTCGTTCATCACAGGTATGAATTACTCTTTCTCCTCATAGAGTCCATTTATGTATCATGTAGCTCGCAATGTGTATACCTCGCTGTTGTCAAAACTGGTTATTCTAAAAGCAATGTCCCATTTTCTTTGATAGAGGTACCTCCAATCGTTTTAATTTTAACTATCCAGGTTTCAAAATACCGGAGAATATTCTGGAATGATTTTTATCTCGCTAGACTTCTTACAATTAGGCTTCTGGAACAATGTTATGTTGCTACAAGATTGAAGTCATCACTACACTTCATGGTCGTCGTCGTGGATCGTTTCGGTTTGTCCATTTGCACCATGAGAACTGATTTGTTAAATGTGTGATACTTTTCTTTTCCTCTTACGTCTACCCGGCAAGAGTTTCTAGAAAAGCAGGGCATGTTTACCTGACTGGTACACCTGGTCCATGCTCCCATTTTTTTGTGAGTTGCTCATAATTTTTTTGTCACTTTGTATGTGTTCTTTTAGTTATTTTTTTTCTTTGTTGTTTGTATCTGTTTCCCATGTATGGTATTTGTCCCCTGAATCACATTCTTTTGATTGCCCGAGAATCTTGGTTTGATTACCCTTGCACTTACCAATTAAGATTGTCTGAAACTCATGTGTAGTAAAACAAATTTAACATGTCATTCCTTGGTTAACGATTTGAATAACGGATTCCTTATCTATTTGTTATCCTAAATTAAGGCCATTTCACCACATCATGCCTGATATTTACCAGAAATAACACATTTGGGATATTTTGCATATGAGAGGTGTTGACAAATTTGTATCCGTATTGAATGAAATAATCTAGGGGTATGTCCACCTTTTTAAAAAAAAAAAAATGAAAAATCGTTAAAATAATGAAAATGTGCATTTTTGCATCATGAAATAAATGCATACAGAATATGTTAGTTGTGGTGTATTTTGTGGTCGTATGGAGATGAAGTAATCAAGACATCCGTATGTCAGTTCGTCCGTATTTTTTGTTGTTTTTTCTACTTTTGTTTTGATACTTCGTATGTATTCTTTGTGACTGATGTATCATAGTTGTAAATATTTATTAGATTTTTTGTATTAGAGAGGACATAGATTACTTCATATATATATATGTGTATGAAAAATTGTTAAATATATATAGAGGGTGAGTTTCTGTCAACAGACCCATACTACAAACCAACAGACACTCACCAATATATGATGCCCAAGAGCTATCATTCACCAAACTTAACTTAGCGAATACTATCTAGTCCACTTGGTCTCAGGCGTTTGTTGAAGTAAAGAATATTTCAAGCAACATTTGACTTAACCAAAAAATAAACATGCTTAGAAGAAGGGGATAAAAATAAAACACTACCAAACAAAAGGTTTCCATCAAATGCATAATATTCCAGTGAATAGCTTGTCACAGTAAAACTAAAGAATAGAGAATGTGTCATTGCTACATACATTTGATCCGGTCGTAAACATTCTCCAGGAAAACATTGTAGATTACTAATTTACTGTCTCGAGGATTAAAACAAAATGCAAATCAAAGTCGTGAGGTAATCCACACAGAGTGAACTGGATTTCGGATAAAAGAACTGCGTGGCTTGTGCCTGGTTTAACCACCGATTTCAGTGCCTGGATCAACCTTGACTAATGCCTATTACTTGAATGAGTACGAAAATATAACTGAATCTCTTCCAGAACAAAGTAGACCATACCAGATCGATTCCAGATAAATGCACAACAACTTCTGCACACCAGCTAGACCTCTATTCGTTTTATCCGCTAATAACCCGATATGTACTTAATCAATTCAATCAGCGCGACTCAACGGTCATGGTCTTTTTGTTCTGTTCAACCAAATAGAAAACGTTTTGAGAGAGTAAGCAAGGAAACCGGTAATCAAAAGCATGTAATCCAGGGACAACGACCAGATATGGAAAACAGACAAACACAACAAAGAACATAAAGTAACTAAAATCATACATACAAAGTAATAAAAGCAACTGAGCAACTCACAAGTACCATGAACCACGCTCCATCAATTGGAATTATAACTTTAAAGTTCTTATGGATGCCGTCAAGAACTATGCAAGAAAATGGATAAAACGAGAACAAGAAGACATTGATTCTCTGTCCGAGTGGTTAAATGCCGTGAGGTCTTTAATTTTGAAACGAATGAAAGTTTCAAGTAAGTCAATCAATGCCAAAGCTACATCAGCTTTCAAACACCCCGATGTAGCAAAAACATTGTCTACTATACATGACAAGTATGTTGTCGTACCAGCAGACCAAACCCAAAACAACATTGTTTTTGTCTGCAAAACGTTTTACATCAAATATGTATTATCATAGGTAGACGTTGAAAATAATAGCAGTGATAAGATCTATACTGCTACCACAATTTCCAAAGAAGAGATTGTGTAAAAAAATTGTGCTATCCTCTTTTGGTCTCTCTATCAATGACGATGATTGTGACCTACCGTCTATGTACTTGATATAAGCTCCACAAGAATCCATACAAACAACGTTTCATAGTTGGATCTGCAAACTGTACCACCAAACTTTTAACTTCTATACTTGCAACTGTCAAAGGGTGTATACAGGCCTACCACAACACTTGTTACTCCCGTAGTGGTATTAATTCAATGTGGATCCTGAAAACTTCGGAAGATCTTTTGGAGATAATCAGTACAAGACTATTATCTGAATATAATAGCATTAAAACCTATGATATTTCAACACTGTATACTTCTATTCCCCATACTCAGTTAAAATCCCGAGTTAAAAACATTATGCATCGTTGTTTTTTTTTCCAAACAAGATGGTACACCTAGATACAAATATATAGTTCTTGGTAGAGATTCCTCATACTTTGTAAGAAATAATTCCAAATCGTCTTCCAAATATAGTGGAGTCCGAGTTGCTCATTTACTTTTGTTACTTTGCATGTATGATTTTAGTTACTTTATGTTCTTTGTTGTGTATGTCTGTTTTCCATGTCTGGTCTTTGTCCCTGGATTGCATTCTTTTGATTACCGCTATAACATTGGTTCCCTTGATTACTCTTTGACGGGAAAAAGGAGAAGAGTAGGTAAAGGCTTTGAGGTCTTTAATTTTGTAGGTACTTTTTAAGTAAATCAATGAGTCTCAATGTTACATCAGTGTTCAAAGACCCCAGTGTATCAAAAACAAACATATTCATTGCCTGTCTTGTGATGGAGCAGATGGATGAAACTTACAATGTTGATGGAGGTATACCTGTATGTAGTTTAAGCTTGACATTAAGCAGCTTGGTGTGATGGTATTGATGTAGCTGCAGTGCTATTTAGAAGTCATGCTGTACCTACTGCTTGTGGTAGAGCATCAACTGGAACTTGCTGGATGAACCCGTAGCTACCAGGATGGGGGTCTCTGCTTCTCTCCGTTTGTTGCATCTGTAAAAAGTGAATGGATATATTAATACATATATACAGATTATAATGAAATTCAATTACTGTTTTCAAAGCCGGGAAGTTCGATTTTTGACTGCGACGAAACAAGGGATCTGAAAGTGTGTATAATTGGCTTTAGAACCACATTCCGAAAAGACGGTGTTATATGCTGTCCACATACGTATACTAGAAACTGCTTTCTCTTCTCAGTAAACTGCTGGAAAAAGAATGAATGTAAAACTTAAAATGTGTAAGACTATGCATGACATTAATGCATTACGGACGTTCGCTGGTGTATTTAGAACAACACGAATTTCAAAGGGTTGTCAATTATTTTCAGTCCTTCCATATGCTAGAACATCTGTCGTTTTCAGCTTAGAATATTAAGTTCACCTGATGCAAATATTGGGTCGTCTCCCTTTTGTGAAATTTGTCTGTAACAGCAACAGATTTAATTGATTTTTCTCCTCTTGGATGAAATTTTTCCACTTAAAATTTCTGAAGATTAATTAACCATGGCATCCTGACTATTTTTTTTATGTAATTGTGATTATCGAGTTTACACAAATATAGATCGAGCGGGAAAGATTGGAGGTCGGGTGTACTCGAATACATGTCGATGTTGCTCGAAATGAAGTCTTGGAGGTTATAACAGAGGCTACCTGCACTCAAATTGAGGTCAACTACATACCTTTAGCGGTCACCTTTTGACTAAAATGAACGTGTCGTTTGTATTGAGCGTAGTCAGGGATGTCGGAATAATCAAATGAAGGTCTTGTACAGTCGAGAATAAAATAAAACAAGATCTCTTGACAAACTGTTCGATCTTCCACACCAGTTAAGCCGAGCTCTACTGGCCCAAATTTAGATCGTGAAGCTGCAAGACGTCCACAGAGAATTCTATAACACCGAAAGATTTCTGAGATTACACTACACTACCAAATCGAACATAGTAGATAACTCACGACCACCAAGAACTCAATTTGCAAACCGCTGTAGATAAGTCACGATATCATAACCAATGCTAGACTCCGTCGTCAAGTATAATCGAGTTTGATCGAGGTAAATCAGTCGGCCGTGTAAATAGGATAATACATCAACTCAGATTTAACGTTAAAAAGAATTAAAAAAATGTATTGTTCAATGCTTTGAATTATGTTTTTAGTTACATTTTAACCCTCCCCTCCCCCCCCCCAAAAAAAAAATGGACCGTCTTAAAGTTATGTTTTTAATCAAAGTTTTTCACCATAGATAAAAAAAAATCAATATGTCACATATATTAATTTGTTTATGTCATAATTTGTGTATATACATGAACCAATTACTATCCTTAACATTCAGTTTACGTTACTGAAGAATATCATGAGTTGACTGAAAAATAGTATGTTTATTTATATTTCCTGATTGCATAACATCTCAATCGGTATCGCTGTAAAATCCCCCAGACATATATAATATATAATTTGCTTGATTACGCTGTGTCATGATACCTACTGTTTATCAAGTTTTCTGTTTGGTAGCGTTTTTTATACTTTGTATATGTAAGGGTTTGCCATATTCTAGAACTGGCCCCATACCTCTAATGAACTTTGACATGAAACAGAAAAAAATAGTAGTGGACAAACATTAATTCCGATACTTGGATGTCTTGCAAAATTAGCAGTAACATGAATTTCTGAGGGTGAAATGTATAAGACTTAAACATTTTTGGCTTGACAAAAAGATGGACGAAATAAAATAATTACTCAAAAAAATTGTTGTAGATGCCAACAAAATGCCAGTTTCAATGATTTGTTTTGGCATTACCTTAGCGGAAAAATGAATCTTCCTCTCCCGATATTTAAAGTGAAGTCCCCTAGGTGTATACCGATCAATTTAAGTGGTCCACAATGTAGTTAAAACATAACGGAACCGTTTGGTATCAATAATTGAAATGCTGTAACCAACTAACAAATCTATGAAGCAGTTGTCCCTCTGCGGAACTTGAACCTATACTGCGTTAATATCTTTGCCAAAACCGCTTGTACTCGATTAAACGACCATGACCGTTTTACCAATAAGGGTATGTAAAAGTTAAACTTTCGCTGTCTGGGTTGAATAAATATAGGGGTTTAACTAAGAAACATATATTTTATTTTAGAAAGTGCCTTCGTTGGCATAGATTTCGTGAACGGTAAATACTTGTGGAAAACAAACAGACAGGACGTGGATCCAAACCTTTGGGCTCCTGGCCAACCTCTGAACGAACCATGTGTCCAAATATGGAATAGGGATTATGGATTAGATGACACAAATATGGGTAGTTATAAACAGGTGTTAAGTGAAAAGGTGAGTGTTTAATAAATTACTGTGTGTGGCAACATCCCTTTAGCGTCTGCGTATGGAGTGTTCATATCACAATTCATACGTTAACCAGAGCTTGCTGAAAGAACGCAGACTTTTTGTATCGCCCTGTAATTCTAACAAATAGGCTTCTGGAACAGGATAATTTTGCTACAAGATTGACATAACCTCTACAGAAGTTTTATGGTCGTCATCACGAACTCGTGGATCGTTACGGTGTATCCATCTGTGCCATGAAAACTGATTTGTTCAACGTGTCATAGTTCCTCTTTCCTCTTTCGTCTACCCGGACTTGACTTTTTATGAGTTACTCGGCGGGTGTTCTTATAAAAGCATAGGACGCTTCACCTACCAGTGCATCTGGTCTATGCTCCCAGTTTTTAGTGGAGTCAGAGTTGCTCATTTGCTTATATCACTTAGTGTGTATTATTTTAGTTACTTTATGTTCTTCGTTGTGTATGTCTGTTTCCCATGTCTGGTCTTTGTCCCTTGACTACATTCTTTTTATTACTGCTAGAACCTTTGATTACTCTTACAATACTCGAAAAATGCATATAAACAAACAGTTTACAAACTATTCACCATTATTTCCTTTTTTCATCCGAGTTGCTTATTTGCTTTTGTCACTTATTGTGTATCTTTTTAGTTACTTTATGTTTTTTTGTTTTATATGTATGTTTTCCATGTCTGGTCTTTGTCCCTGGGTTACATTCTTTTGATTACCGCTACAACCTAGGTTTCCTTGATTACTTTCTAAAAGAGAGATGGCAAAGAATGATAACTATCACAGCGATTCACCTTGTCTTTGTTCAGAGTGTTTTGTGATTTTAGTGGATCTTACTATTCATGCAGCTTGTCCATGTTACCAGGAATCTCAATTGATCCTTTATTTGCACCATGCCCATATTCTCAGCGTTAGATTGAGTCTTGGCTGATTAAACGGGTGTGTTGTTTCCTTATTGCTATATAAACTACCGTTCCATAGATATCGTTTATCCTACCAATGTACTCTGTCCGTGTTCCTAGCGTTAAATGGAGTAACAATCGGTCCTACCGATGCACCTTGTGCATATTTGTCGCGTACCATAGATTTCCAGTACGGTGTCCTTGTCCCTAGAGTTATATTTAGTTCATGTTGGTAATACTGATGCATCTTGTCTTACTTCGTAGCGTACCATAGAGCCCTAGATGATTCTATCAGTGCACCTTATCTATGTTTCCAACGTTTTATGGAGTCCAAGTTGATCCTACCGATGTACTTCGTCCAAGTTCCTATAGTTTTAAGGAGTCCTACCGATTGCGTTTATCCTACCAATGTACTCTGTCCGTGTTCCTAGCGGTAAATGGAGTAACAATCGGTCCTACCGATGCACCTTGTGCATATTTTTAGCGTACCGTGGATCCCCAGTTGATTCAACCGATGCATCGTGCCCATGTTACTATATAAGCCAGCGTTCCATAGATTTCCAGTACGGTGTTCTTGTCCCTAGAGTTATATTTAGTTCATGTTGGTAATACTGATGCATCTTGTCTTAATTCGTAGCGTACCATAGAGCCCTAGTTGATTCTACCAGTGCACCTTATCTATGTTTCCAACGTTTTATGGAGTCCAAGTTGATCCTACCGATGTACTTCGTCCAAGTTACTATAGTTTTAAGGAGTCCTACCGATTGGGTTTATCCATATTTCTGGCGTTACATAAAGTCTTAGTTAGAATTAATTAAACCCATGCATCGTGTCATGCTGCATTTTATGCTATCGCTCCATGGAGTCACATTTTATCCTACCGACATATGTTCTTGTTCCAAGCGTTGGAAGTCCCTGGTGTTTCTACTTTTAGCGTTACATATAATCCCAATTGATCCTACCTATTTCCCTTGTCAATGATTCAGAGTTTCTTTGAGTCCGACTAATGTAATTTCAATTAGGTTTCTGCTTATTCTCTGTAGATGTTTTTATGTTATCTGTAGGATCTGACAAGGGTTACTATGTTTTGTCGTTTTTATTATTATTTTACTATACTATGAATCTTAGTACGAGATGCCTAACTGGAAGAGGTCTGCAATGTATTTGACCAAAAGAGAGGTAAGCTTTTATGGATCTTAATATTTTATTTTTGCATAGTTATATCATATTCCTATAAGAACATGAAGAATACAGTTACGTTTGTAGAGGTAGTTAACTGCTGAAGATCGGGATCAACTCCAATACATTTCGGGGCCTCTATTTGAGTGTTGTTATTTTGTGTTTGTTTGTTTGTTTTGGTTTAGTTTTGTTATTTTTTTTTTTTTTTTCATGTATTTTGTTTTGTTTTGTTTTTTTTTCATGTTTCGAATATTTTGGTTGAATAACTTTTTGATTTTATATTAATTGGTGTTATAACAGTGAACTTTGTTTGGTCGCTTTTACAAATAAGTATGACAATAATCGTACAGTGAGCTATAGCGTCTTGATATTGACAATTACTTTGTGATTTTGTGCACAATGTCACGGTGAATTCTTTACTATCGACTTTTAGTGAAATCAAGTTTTGGATTTCATATTTTATTGGAAATTGTACGCCGTCACAAAGACTTTAATTTAGTTGTTTTGTCTTTAATAGCGTTTTATAGAATTGTTCTTTAACACAATGCAAAATTCTATTAATAACCTTTGAACATTGGTAAATACATGATTCCCGTTTAGAATAAATAAACACGTTATTTATAAACCTCGAACATCTTTATTAATGATCAATATTCTATGCTTTATGATTTGTTGAGATGAAAGAAAATCTTAGTTAAGGAATATTTCATGAAAGTCTTCGGTGTAAATGAAGTATTATAGTATGCATTTTGATGAGAAAATACGTTATTAAGAATCTAGAAATAGATATAGTTGTTTTTTCCCGCTCATAGCATGCTAATAACATCAATATTTGGTTAATTTTACATTTACTGTATCATTTATAATCATTGAAATGTTACCATTTCAAACAGTTCTTGTTCTTCAAAATGTGTTTGTTATATTTATAATAAAAGTGGGTTTTTTCTTAATCATTAATGGATATAACATGAAACAAGTTTTAAACACAGTGAACTAAGACAGTCTGACGTGTTCAAAAATATACTGTTAGGACAGTATATGGTCCTATATAAGTAGCCACGGTGATAACTAACTGTTACGAATATTATTCATGTTTTTTTTTATGATGAACAATCTATTTTTATTTATTATTTATTTATTTATTATTTTTTGTAGAGAATTCCGGAATTAACAACTGGAAACAAATGAGTAAACGAAGGAATAAGTGATAGGTGGATTTTATATTATTTGTTTTCTTCAAACTTTGAAAATATAACGATTCTAACGTTATAATGATGATATGTATCAATAAACTGTTGTCATAACTTATCATACAGAAATTTGCTTTCTTTTTTTTTTTAAACAAAATGACCTAAAGCCTATTAGAGTAATCAAGGGAACCAAGGTAATAGCGGTAATCAAAAGAATGTAACCCAGGGACAAAGACCAGACATGGAAAACAGACACACACAACGAAGAACATAAAGTAACTAAAATCATACATACAAAGTAACTAAAGTAAATGAGCAACTCAAACTCCACTAAAAACTGGGAGCATGGACCAGGTGCACCGGTAGGGTAAGCGTCTTCTGTTTTTCTAGAAACATCCACCGAGTTGCTCATAAAAAGTCAAGTCCGGGGTAGACAAACTATGAAAGAGTAAATTAAGGGAACCAAGGTTATAGCGGTAATCAAAGGAATGTAATCCAGGAACTAAGAAAACTATGACCCGTTGAAGAAGGTTTTAATGAAAGGAAATTCAAAGTTTAATCAAATTAACTCAATGTTCCAACGCTTGTGTATTTTTCACTAAACACTTGCACCCTGAAACAAACGTTCAATAGTAAAATGATACATATTTGTCACATATTTGTGAATTAGTAGCGTTTCCTTATCTGTTCTTCTTTTCTATATAGCCAGTGTCCTTTTTTCGGATTTAAATTCATCGATTTAAAAAGAATCGGTTTCAGTTTTGTACTGACAAGGCAATAAAATAATTAATTAAAAAGTTTATACGGCTACACTTTGAGAAAGTTCTTGAAAAAAAAGCAAGTGGATCGTTTTATGTTGATTGCTTTTAATTTATGATTTATACGTATGATAATTACATTTGCATTGTTAGAGATCAACACAAAACAAATCAGGCAATTAGAACTAAATGCTAGATCCTTCAATCTCAGTTTCCGCTATATAGATGACGTATTATCTTTAAACAATCCTAATTTCGGGGATTTGATACATCACATCTACCCAAAAGAACTTAAGAAGAGATAAAGAATACTACAGACACTGTAAATTCAGCCTCATATCTTGACTTACACTTAGAAATCGATGGTAAAGGAAAACTATTGACAAAACTTCACGACAAACGTGATGACTTTTCATTCAGAATTGTCAACTTTCTTTTAACCTGTGGCAACATCCCTTCGGCTCCTGCGTATGGAGTGTTCATATCACAACTCATACGTTATGCCAGAGCTTGCCGAAACTACGCAGACTTTTTGTATCGCGCTAGAAATTTAACAAATAGGCTTCTGGAACAGGGTTGTGTTGCTACAAGATTGAAGTCATCACTACAGAAGTTTTATGGTCATCATCGTGAACTCGTTATATGGATCGTTGTAGTGTATCCATCAGCACCATGAAAACTGATTTCTTCAACGGGTCATAGTTTGCCTTTTCTCGTTTGTCTACCTCGAACTTGGCTTTTTATGAGCAACTCAGGCGGGTGTTTCTAGAAAAGCAGAGGACGCTTACCTTACCGGTGCACCTGGTCCATTATCCCAGTTTTTAGCGGAGTCCGAGTTGCTCATAAACATGTGTTACTTTGTATGTATGATTTTAGTTACTTATGTTCTTTCTTGTGTGTGTCTGTTTTCCATGTCTGGTCTTTTTCCCTGGATTACATTCTTTTGATTACCGCTATAACCTCGGTTCCCTTGATTACTCTTTTAACAATTCATGAATTTATTTTGAATTATTACCAAAAAAAGTTTCATATGTTATGCATTATGCTATATTTAAATGTAGTATGGTTTCATAATTTGAGCCTTCTGGATTGCATTACACTATTATTTACTTCTTTTTCACAATGTAGATCCGAAATGTGAATATCTATCCATCTTTAAAGAAATAAGACGATGAAGCGAATATGTGTTGCTTCTGTGTAACCTACTGATAAAAAATATCAGTACATCTATTTGAACGTTTTACTATTAACTGAAAAATGAATCTATAAATTTCACAAAATTCAATTTATCAACAATAGTTATGATCTTATCAAATCTCAAATATTTCATTTCTATTTATTCAAATGGTATTTATCTAAAGAAAACAAATTTGCAAAAGTAATTAGCCTATCTATCTAGTTCACAAAGTGCTGAACGATTTCGTGGTATTTTACTTTGTACTTGAATGTTACTTATAATATCACACGATTCAAAGTGCGATTGTGAATTAGCTGGAAGTACTTGAAGCAAAAGAAAATAAAACTAAACATGAAGTTACACTCGTTGCAAGTAATTCCCCACAATCAGATTTGCTTAAAAGCCATAGCCAATCTATATAAAGCCCACACTAAGTGTGGAATAACAAAAATCACATGGGAGTCAAAAAATTCTCTATCATCTATATCATGAACAAATGGTAAATTCCCAGGTACCAGAAAGTTGATATCGAACAGTACTCCAAATCGTTTACAACGTATGGCCCATCTATATAAAGTCACGCACAAAGAAGATATCAATTCAATCTTTAATCATTGTGACGGACTTTGAACAGGGGAAGGACACAGTAATTGTTTTATTTTGTAGCGGAAATGATGGCGTTCTTCCAAATATGGTAGCAATCACTCACTTTGTACATGTGTGACACATTTTGTTAAGTGCAGGGTTTATGTCAATACAATTCAATGCAATAACAACACATGGCTTCAGTTTTAGATAATATAAAGATTCATCGGGGGAGCTGTGTTCTTATATTCAATTCCACATTAGATAATTCATTATTAAATATTAGAACTATACATCGATCTTGTATTTATATATTCAACTATATGACATAAAAAAATATGCACCGAAAACAACGTAGGTTAAGTGTCAAACTGAAATGTTTTTATGCTTATATGGGGGGAAAAGTTGTAGATCACCAGTACAAACATTTTCTTCCAACATTTCCAATTTATATATGATTATAAATTACAAATGTTTTTTTTCGTACACAAACAATGATGTGATAGTTGAATTGTAATATTTGTGATAACAACATGTAATATGGTCTTCCTAAAACATCTACTACCAATTTGTTCTCACAAGGTATTATGTGCCACCTATAATGACACATGTACTGTGATGAGGAAGAAATAAGGTCATGCAGGCCTGATTGGCATCTGATTGACAACGGTTAGTACAGTTCTTTTCTCTCTTCACGCCTCTTATTTCACGAGCGTCAGGTCCAAAGTAAGGCTTGCTATACATAAATTTATTGTCCACTGAAAACAAAATGTATACATCATCTAGATAAGAATTATTTGTGGGGTCGGTATCATCATATTTAGGACATCACTCAAATAAAGTCTTAGTAAATCGTTGATACTTCTTTTTATGAGCATGCTCAATATAATTTGAATCAATAACTGAATGAAAAACATATTTAACAATACTTCTAATCCTGGTTCCTTTGGGTTCCGTTTGATACAATAATATATCGATTTACATGTATTTATGAAAACAGTAACATATAGATTTATTATTTCATACACGTTCGAGAAAAAAAGTAAAGCAATTAATAGTTTTGTTTCGTTTCGCACTTTTGGAAGGGATAAAAAAAATGACATAAATGGAAAGTGGTGCTTGTTGTAGTGGAGTTTAAATTGTAGATTAAGAAAAATCATAAAAAGTGGACTTGTAAATGTATTTTAAAATGTAACATATATGTTCAATGTTGGAGTGTTTTTTTCCGTGACAATTTGACTAAGATATGGAAATAAAATCGATTTTTAACCTTGCGTAATTGTATAATGAGACAAGCAAGGAAAATAGCTTAAAATCTAGCCGACGATGCCCATATCAAGGAAGACGAATGGTGAAAACGATGGCATAAAATATTAATTAAATTTTTTTGCGGGAAAATTTGAATTTTATAATTTTATATCAAGATTTTCAGAACTTGTTTCTATAGTAACCGTATTTGTTGTGTATGCCATTATATGATCATACACATATGGATATAATGTATGATAATCTACGACATGAGCCCCTGAAAAAACTGCCAGGAATTGATAGATTGTTTTCCCACTAAATGTTTATATTTTCCACTAAAAAGAGAAATAAAAATTTGGAGAATAAAAACACTTTTTTGAAAATTGATTTTTTTCTGTTAGTAGGTTGTGTAATGAAGGGCATAAAATAGAATTTAGAAATGAATGACAACATTGCTTATACAAGAGCTAAGAATGTTAATCTAAAATAGAATTAAAGCAAGAAATTTGAACATAAACAAAACAATACAAATAGAAAAAAAGAAAAGACAAAACCTTACAACAAGGTCTACTATATGACAAGTCAGGTTTCATTATAAAATATACATTAAGAACAATAACAAAAATAAGTATCAAATAATCTAATTTCAGAAGTTAGAAGGTTTATGAGTGGATGGAAAATCTTGTCGATCATCTAATAGACCGAATTGTATAATGACAGTGACGTCATCAAATTTTTAAAATGATTTACTCGTTGAAATTTGATACTTCTGTCAAATTATGAAGAATGACTGTTATGTTTTGTCTGTCTATTTGACCTAATGCCTTAAATATTTGGAGTTGGAATAAAAGTGACAGATAACTAACCTGTTAGCTTGAGTGGATTAACTATACTATACACCTCTATCTCACACATTGAAAGAAAGTTCTCATCTCTAAGCCGAACCCTCACAAATTGTCCGGTTGTACCCTGAGAACATGTTGCATTAAGAACATGGTTTTGCACCTCACCAGGTTGGTAATAGCACCTTGTCATAATGCCTAGTTGGAAATTGTCGAACGTTGTCCTCTCATTTGGTAAAGGTTTAAACACGTCAATGTCAAAATTCTTAAAACGATCAGCTAAAATACGATAAAAATCAAAATAAAACGAGTATAACAATGCAAAGCTACAAGACGTTTACACAATAAATGATTTGAATCAAAAGGTTTGTTAATCAAAAACAACGAACGAAAGTGGTACAAGAAATTGCTTGCTACGTAAGTTTCAAGAGTGTACGCTTGGTGAGTATGTGAATGCCATGGTTTATACATTTAGAAGACCCTTAAATATTATTGATCAGTTTCTTTTTCCCATATCGGCTTTTTGTTTTGTTCAAATAATAAATAATAGCAACAGTTTTAAATCAATCTTAACATAGAAAAGGTTAAGGTGTGTAAAATAGGATTGCATTTTCCCCATTCGATAGGTAAATATGTTTAGTAAGATATAAACACAAAACATTCTGCAAACATGACCAAACAATCGTAAAAATGATAAATAAAGATTGCAAGTAAGCGACGGAAAGAATGTAAATACTAAAATTAAGTAAGTGCGGTAACAATTTATTGTTGTTAGATACTAATTTCTTCTCAGCACTAAATAGAAAAACAAATCTACGAAAATAAGTCCTCACGAAAATTTATCTCCAAATATATAAATATTGCCACGCTTTGCTTGTATTCTACAAAACGATCACCCAACCTCCGGTGGGCCTCGCCAACGTAAATTATTTTACTGCGTTTGCAAACCACAGCGTAAAAGTTATCAAGGCAACCAAGGTTATAGCGGTAATCAAAGAGTAAACAAGGGAACCAAAGTTATAACGGTAATCAAAGAGTAATCAAGGGATTATGATCTACTAAACTCAAGTGTAAGAGTAATCAAAGGAACCAAGGTAATAGCGGTAATCAAAAAAATGTAATCCAGGGACAAAGACCAGACATGGAAAAAAGACATACACAACAAAGAACATAAAGTAACTAAAATCATACTACAAAGTAACGAAAGCAAATGAGCAACTCGGACTCCACTAAAAACTGGGAGCATAAACCAGGTGCACCGGTAGGGTAAGCGACCCCTGTTTTTCTAGAAACACTCGCCGAGTTGCTCATAAAAAGTCAAGTCCGGGGTAGACAAACGAAGAAAGGAAAACTATGACCCGTTGAATAAATCAGTTTTCATGGTGCAGATGGATACACCATAACGATCCACGATTTCATGATGACAACAATAAAACTTCTGTAGTGATGACTTCAATCTTGAGCAACATAACCCTGTTCCAGAAGCCTATTTGTTAGAGTTCTAGCGCGATACAAAAAGTCTGCGTAGTTTCGGCAAGCTCTGGCATAACGTATGAGTTGTGATATGAACACTCCATACGCAGGTGCAGAAGGGTTGCCACAGATGAAAGGAAATTTGACAATTCTGAATGAAAAGTCATCACGTTTGTCGTGAAGTTCGGTCAATAGTTTCCTTTACCATCGATTTCTAAGTGTAAGTCAAGATATGAGGCTGAATTTACAGTGTCTGTAGTATGCTTTTTCTTAAGTTCTTTTGGGTTAATGCGATGTATCAAATCCCCGAAATTAGGATTGTTTAAAGATAATACGTCATCTATATAGCGGAAACTGAGATTGAAGTATCTAGCCAAACATTATTATAAAGTCAGCCTCATATAAGTAAAGGAATAAGTCAGCAAGTAGAGGAGCACAATTTGTTCCCATTGGAATGCCGGCCGTTTGATAAAAAACGCGTCCACCACTTGACCAATATGTTGTCGAATAAAAATTCCAGCATTTTGTAAACATTTTCTGTATATTTGAAAGATGATTTGTAATTATTTTTTACAAAGTATGAGGAATCTCTACCAAGAACTACATATTTGTATCTGGCCGTACCATAATTTTTTTGGAAAAACAACGATGTTTTTAAGGCGGGATTTTAACTGAGTATGTGGAATAGAAGTATACAGTGTTGAGAAATCATAGGTTATAATGCTATTATATTCTGATAATAGTCTTGAACTGATTGTATCCAAAATATCTTTCGAATTTTTCAGGATCCATATTGAATTAATACCACTACGGGAGTAACAAGTGTTGTGGTAGGACTGCAAACCCTCTTTGACAGCTGTGAGAATAGAAGTTAAAAGTTTAAAAAGAGGTTTGGTGGTACATTTTGCAGATCCAGTTATGTTACTTTGTTTTTATGGATCCTTGTGGAGTTTAGGAATCCAGTACATAGACGGTAAATCAAAAAAACAAAAAACAAAAAAAAAAAAAACACAGATTTTTGATTTTCAACAATCTATTCTTTGGAGAACGTAGTAGCAGTATAGGTCTTGTCGCTGCTATTATTTTCTACGTCTACTTCTGATAATAAACATTGGATGTAAAACGTTTTGCAGACAAGTATAATGCTGTTTTGGGCTTCGTCTGCTGGTACAACAACATATTTGTCATGTATAGTAGACAATGTTTTTGCTACATCATCGGGGTCTTTGAAAACCTATGTAGCAATGGCACTCATTGCCCTACTTAAAACTTTCAATTGATTTAAAATGAAAGACCTCACGGTTTTTAACCACTCTGACAGAGAATTAATGTCTTCTTGTTCTCGTTTTATCCATTTTCTTGCGTAGTCCTCCACGGCATCTATAAGAACTTTAAAGTTATAATTCCAATATATGGAGCACAGTTCGCGGTACTTGGGACCTTTAGGATATTACGCATAGATTTGTTTTCAATGATGGACAAATCTCCCGTAACGACCTGATCGGAAGGAACATATTTGAATGGAGAGTTTAACGACGTTTCGTGTGGTACAAGTGAAACAGATTTCCGCTAGAATCTTGATTGTTTGATTACCCTTAAATGGTTGGCCATGTTTTCACTTAATGTATACAACGTATAACATGTTGTAAAAAGCTTCTTTTCATTTATCTCGAAATTAATTTTGGTGACCTTTGTGTTTCACATTTAAATTCATAAGTATGTTCATTTAAGTCATCTTGTGAAAAAAAAATAGAAAAAAATATATTTACAAAACAATTAAGGTATGATCAGTCATAACGTGTTACATTCAGTAACCAATTACCAACAGTATTTGAGCCAATTACATAGTAAGTCCGAAAGTGCTCAAAACCAAACAAATCGCAAATTTATATAAAGAGGCGAACTAAACAACATCAAATAATGGAATAATAACTTTATTAGCTGCATTAACTGTCATTTTTGTTTCTGTTGAAATATGCCTTAACTTTGAATTATTTCTACTACATTGTACTTTTCCTGTATAATTTTAATTGATATCCACAAATAAAATGCATTAAATACATGAAATAGGTGTCGATACATTTATTGTCTTGCAATGCAGATTTAATTGTACTCACTTGAACCGTATGACAAAAATATATAGAATAAAACTACCATAAAATTCATACTCACAACAACAGTCTGACCGGCCGTATATTACAACCCTGTTTATGTCGTACATGTCTCCTAGGTCAACAGCCCACCATGCAGGATATGTGCTGTCCGTGTGTGTGCATAATGAGTTACCATCTTTTTGACTCACTATTCCATCAACTCCAAGAAAAGAAGTCATGATCGATGTAGGTTTTAAAGTCCACTTTGACGATTGGCTTGTCTCTTTTTTCAAGGCTATGTTCTTTTCTAATACAAAATATATTCATTAAGAACTTTTGTACAAAATTCAGTTTTGTTTGAATTATTTCGGGTTTAGTTAATGTTTTATTGTCAAGCATATATGACCCAATTATGCCAAATGGATACGTGTAAAATATACGTATTATTTTGTTATTTATAAGGTAAGGATGCTTTAAAACAATAAATTTATACGTTTCTATGAACACACATGTATCACATCACTATGCTTCTTCGTAGTAATTGAATGCTCTATTAAAGTACATGGATATAAAAATAAATCCTATAGAATATCTTATTTGGACATAATTGGTATTTCGTGAAAATGATTTAAAATACTTCCCTCTTCAAAAGAACTGCCTTATAAAAATCCTAATCATTTTGAAAATATCTTTGCTTTTTATTGCTGATTGTAAAAATTGATTTCAGTTTTAAACATTAAAACATTGTCAGCAAATTCAATTGTATCCAATTTATCAACAAAAATTACCCCATGCCTAATTTAGAAGTACGGATCAAAACTCTTTGAGTGTTTGTTTCTAGCATTAAGTTCTACATTCTGTTAGTTGTTTTACCTTATTCAATCAGAAGGTTAATCAAGGAAATCAAGGTTCTAGCGCAAACTAAAAGAATGTAATCCAGGGACAAATACCAGAAATTGAAATCAGACGAACACAACAAAGAACATAGCATAATCAAAATAATACATACCAATTAACAAAAGTAAATGAGAAACTCGAATGACCGTCAACACGTCCCATCCTTCAATCTCTCTCTCCTCATGCAATATACCCAATTTTTCTTTAAAAAATGTAGATTATCTCAACAAAGAATTCATTAAACAATTTTGACGGTTCAAAACTTTTTTATGAAAGAATCTCTATGCAATACAATATTCTTCTTTTTAAACTTTATACATTTATCAACACTTCACTCTTTATCATTCACCTCCCACACCCTTACTCCCATTCTAAAAATATCTGATGACTATATACAACGGGAACAGGTATGGTGAATATGTCATAGAGACAACAAAACAAATGTCAGTCCAATGTATCCCGACACATAAAATTCCATATCATTATAGAAGAACACAATATAAGTTTGTATCAATAAGAGCGTCTATGTAGGTCAACAGAAATTACAAAATTACCTGGACAAGCTTTCATTGAACATGATCCTAAACTATAACCTTCACCTTCACAATATTTGCCGCCGTTTTTCGGCGTTGGACTATCACATCTACGAACGATGGGAATTACTCCTGTTCCACATGTTGTACTGCATAATCCAAATTGTTCCCAAGATCCCCATTCACCGTTCACTGTCAAATAAAGAATAATTAGAGTATGCATTTGTTGAATATGTCTTCACCTCTTTCAGATGTATGTCTAAAAGGACAACAAGGGGTTAAAAGGTGAACCGTAACAAGTGCAATGCATTACACCGACAAGATAAAGACAATCACAACACAGAATATAACATAACCAGAATAGAAGACACATAGATATACAAATTAATAACCAACCCAAATCTAAAAAAAATTAAGAGTATGGTCCAGGTGACGTTACAACCAAAAATAGCGTTGTGATGTCACAATTTACGAGCCCCATGCAGGTCCGGGTGTTAAAAGAATAGGCCTGCAGCAGCGCTAAGCTTGTCGTATAAGGCGACTAAATAGTGCTCAGAAACTTAGCCCGGGGCTAGGCGCTCTGCCCACAGAGCAACTGGGATGTGTGCCCCAGGTGGTGGAATGGGGTACCCCTGGCGTGTTACATGCTGGGGTTGTCAGGCTATAATACAGAAAACCTGACCGCAAACCATAGTGGTGCATCGTGTTTGGAAGGATGCCACGTTCCTCGCACGTTAAAGAAAGGAGGCTAAATTGCCCGACCTTACCCACCCCCTTTTTCCAGTGGCAATCAAAATTTGTCGGCCCTATTATCCTTGTGACCCATCGTTTTATTTTTTCATTTCATGTTCATTGTCTGAATATAGCTGAAATATTGCTGCTCGGACGTTAAACCCCAACAAACAAACAAACACAATTTACGATCAGTTTCACACTTACGACTTTGTATAAAATCGGTGCCTAGGCACCGGAAGAGTAAGAGTCTTGTGGCTCGCCTGAATCACAGGCGTAGTTTGTTCATGAAGAATTATTAAGGGAATCAAGATTCTAGCGGAAATTAAAAAAAAGAAATGTAATCCTGGGATTTAGACAAGACATGGAAAACAAACACGCACAACAAAGAACATAAAATAACCAAAATAATACATACAAAGTAACAAATGTAAATGAGGTATTTGGACTCCAATAAAACTGGGAGCATGGAGCAGGTGCACCTGTAGGATAGGCGTTCCACTGCTTTTCTAGAAAAAAAAACATCTAGCTTTATAAGTGTTCCATATGTCGTAGTGTATTATACGTTTGGCCAGTTTGCAAATGAGTGATATTAGAATAACAGTTGTTGTCGTAAGACAAGAAACATGTATCGTGAAATATATATATAATATGCGAATGTAAGGTTGAAAAAAGAAATTTAAAATTTGCACACAGAAACGAACAACAATACACATGGGAGTGAACTTATTTGTCGACAATTATCTTTTTCATAACGCTTCATCTGCATTTTATTTTAATATACTCATCATCAATTGCCTGTTTTATTTATCTAGTCGTTGTACCTGGATCATGGATAAATTTGTCTGTTTACTAATCATTGACCCCTTCTTTTTTTTTATAAAAGAAGAATATAATTGCATTGCCATGAAACATCATAAATTCCTGTGATACTTCATCAGATAGACTAAATCTTATATACCAAAAAATTGTTTAATTTCTTTCAATACTTTAAAGTGTATGGCTTTTCGTTTCAAAAGATAAAAATCCTTATCGGTATCGAATGACATGTCATACATCCTTTCCGGTATAAACAAACTCATGTAAATCATAATTATTAAGTAAACAAATGGGAAGGAAATAAACAGATGAAGTAAACCCTATTTAAAATTTTTCGATGAAAATTTCATTAATTTGATATTAGTCAAATTATCAATAAATAAGGGGACAATTAATATTGTGCTATGCCGTTTCGTATTCCTCTAGAATGGTTCTGACAGAGCGAGGTCGAGCATTTATATTACATTTACATTACATCTAAATACATTCTTATTTACATTGACACTTCTGTTGAGAAGCACAGAGGCGTGAGATAGTTGTGTTAGATGTTATAACACATTCTCCATCTACGGTTTGACGTGTCTGTCGTAAGCCGGTCTGAATACCATTACCACAATGACTAGAACATGGTTCCCAGTGAATATCGTTGGAACAAGATGATTGTTCTAAAATAAAAGTAAAGATATGTTATTCATTCCACATATTTCCGTAAAGGGGACAAACATTCAATGTTAGCTTACTCAGTTCAAGGTGAAGCTAGAAAAGACAATTATTCATTTGCAGAACAAAAAAGCATACATTGTGTATATGTGTATACGAATAAATCAATCGAATAAATGTATTTTTTTTTTTAAAAACCATAAGGATAAAGTAAAAAACTTATGTGTTTAAAACAGGCGCAAAATGGAATAGTTGTGCGCATCATGCCAAAAAAGGTACTCATTTAAATAAATTCATATGGTAGTTTTACACAATCTTGTAAATTGTCAAGAATTTCAAATATTTTAAGTATTATATGAGTGTTGAGACCAAAGAAAGTCTTGCTTTACAGGTTTTCTTTTGATTGTTTAGATAATATCAATCATCTTATCAAATGCATTTATACAACAACAAAAAAAAAAAAAAAACAAAACAAAACAAAACAAAACAAAAAATGAAACAAAAACACAAAATTAGATTAAGACACAAACACAAATCAAAAACCATACCGAATCAGTTCGTTGTGCTCTTAACAAAGTGAACATTATCTTCTGCATGTATATGCGGCTTTTAAACACTAAATGTATTTCTGATTTTCAAGCATGAGAAAGAAATCACGACAAAAGCAATAAATGGATCTGTATGAAATGAGATTTCAAAACATATATTGAATTTGACCCATAAAACCCTTGACATGAAAATGTATAATACATGTAAGATTTGTCGAAAAAATTAATAAAGA
The DNA here is from genome assembly GCA_037379345.1 of Perna viridis. Taxonomy (NCBI): domain Eukaryota; kingdom Metazoa; phylum Mollusca; class Bivalvia; order Mytilida; family Mytilidae; genus Perna; species Perna viridis. The sequence continues at coordinate 1,390,130 of CM074522.1, forward strand.
TCCGTAAGCATTTGAATGATATATTTTCATTCTTTAAAATTCAATGGGAGAGTACCTTGTAAGCCGAGGGTCATTTTAGTTCGTATTCATAATACTCAATAACTGCAACAGAGTGCACTAAAACTTAAGTAATATCTGACACAACAAACACAATAATGCACAAATGTGAAAAATAACCATACGCCCCACGATGCTTGACCCAAATCGACATTTTGAAGATAATTTACAAAATATTATTTAATTCTACGAGGTTATAAACATTAAAATCACTCAGTTAAAGAGTACTAAAATATTTTAACAAGAAAACAATGCAAAACAAAACCAAACAAAACCAAACAACAAAAACTAAACACACAAAAAAAACACAAAAAACAAGAATGAAAAAAAGAAAGAAATTGAAACGAATATCGATCAACTGACAGTGTTTTAATCTTAAATATCACATTATATTCCATATTATAATTTTCAAACTGCTATAATGAGGTAACTCAATGCATTGAATCCTTTCTTCACACGATATTTTTGCAGTTCCTCCACCTTCTCCATTTAAAGGTTTTTGTTTTTAAAGAAAAGTATCTAATGGCTATCATTAAAGATAGGGTAAGATGAGTAAAATATATAGTTGCAAAACAATTGTCTGTGTTCATCTAAGACCCCTTTTATGTCGAACACATCAATTTAATAATTCATCATTAGTTTTGGAATGAATTTGTCTATGTAATTTCACTTTTTTTAATTTATGAAAATTTCTAGTACTGTTCACCATCAGCTCCTCAAATTGCTAAAACTCTTGCGATTATATCTTTCATCGTTTCTGTTCTTAAGAATTGCAAAGTTTGCAAAATGTTCTCTACCTCTTCTTTATATAAAACACTATCATTTTAATATGTTTTAAATAAGAAGTTTCTAAACGATTCTTATATATGTCGGAGAAACGCAAGAACGATTGAATAAAAGAATGTGCGGTCATCGTTCGAGAATTAACACCACAAAATTCCCGACAGTTTATCAACAATTTAATCAAGAAGATCATTCAATCCTCTCTACGAAAGTTCGTATTTTAGAAAAAAATTACCATCCTACGAACAGTCCCGTTCTAAGTAAAAACTATCGTAGGGAAAGAGAGGAGTACTGGATACGCAGATTAGGTACTGGAATACCTTACGGATGGAATGACAACATCAAAAGTGTAGGAAACCTTTCAAGCCAATATAACAATAGCATGAATGTGATAAATTTATTTGACAAAAATCCAAGACGGGAAAGGAGTCATGGCCATCGCCACTATACGTCATCTAAGTTACATGATGTCTCCAAAGATGGTCTTCTTCCTTTCACACAAAAACCTCTTGGACTTCATCACATTAGAAACAACCTTTATTCTATACCTCTCACTCTACTAAACTTCGTTTACAAAACAAGTCTTGAAACTCCTGTTTCTGACCCCACCTCATCATTATACAGAATTGTTGCCATCATTTTGGCTATTGGTTTCCACAGACTCTTTAAACCAGTTTGTGTGAAAAGTCAGGATGAATAAAACGATCATTTCTTCTACTACCATTTGCCAACAAAGGTATAGATGCAATTAATTAGGCTAACAAAATTCCCCCACATTTCAAAGACAAATCCATACCAATTATTTCATATTCCTATACTTCACCCATTGCATTATAAAAGACTATTGCAGGAACTCGAGATTGAAGACTTCAAAGCTAAACCACCTGACTGTTCTTGCAAAACCTCTCCATTCAAATATGGTCCTTCTGGTCACAACGTTACGGGAGATTTAATCATTATCGAAAACGAATCTCTACATAATATCCTTTCTAAAGGTCCCAAGTACCGTGAACCACGCTCCATAAATTGGAATTACAACTTTAAAGTTCTAATGGATGCCGTCGAGGACTATGCAAGAAAATGGAATAATTCGAAATTATCTTCCAAATATACAGAGGAAGATGTTTACAAAATGCTGGAATTTTTAATCGACAACATATTTGTCCAGTGTGGTGGACGTGGTGTTTTTCAACAAACGGTCGGCATTCCAATGGGAACAAATTGTGGTCCTTTACTTGCTGACCTATTTCTTCACTATTATGAGGCTGACTTTATAGATGGTTTGATCAGAAAGAAAGAATATCGTTTGGCTAGATCCTTCAATCTCAGTTTCCGCTATATAGATGACGTATTATCTATAAACAATCCTAATTTCGGGGATTTGATACATCGCATCTACCCAAAAGAACTTGAGATAAAGGATACTACAGACACTGTGAAGTCAGCCTCATATCTTGACCTACACTTGGAAATCGATGGTAAAGCAAAACTATTGACCAAACAACAAACGTGATGACTTTTCATTCGGAATTGTCAACTTTCCTTTCATCTGTGGCAACATTCCTTCGGCTCCTGCGTATGGAGTGTTCATATCACAACTCATACGTTATGCCATAACTTGCCGAAACTATGCAGACTTTTTGTATCGCACTAGAACTCTAACAAATAGGCTTCTTGAACAGGATTATGTTGCTACAAGACTGAAATCATCACTACAGAAGTTTTATGGTCATCATCATGAACTCGTGGATCGTTATGATATATGGATCTGCACCATGAGAACTGATTTATTCAACGGGTCATAGTTTTCCTTTCCTCGTTTGTCTACCCCGGACTTGACTTTTTATGAGCAACTCCGCGGGTGTTTCTAGAAAAGCAGAGGACGCTTACCCTACCGGTGCACCTGGTCCAAGCTCCCAGTTTTTAGTGGAGTCCTAGTTGCTCATTTACTTTTGTTACTTTGTATGTATGATTTTAGTTACTTTATGTTATGTTTTGTTGTGTATGTCTGTTTTCCATGTCTGGTCTTTGTCCCTGGATTACATTCTCTTGATTATCGCTATAACCTTGGTTCCCTTGATTACTCTTTCTAAACTCCTTTCTTCCAAATTGCTATTCTTCAAATAAGAAGAGTATGATATATTTAAAATCGGTTTTACATTTTCAACATTTCCATTAAAAAATTAAAAACTTTTAGCTAACAGTTAAAGTCTCTTGATCAATATTTTCAGAGGATTAAGGGGTACAAGAAACTCTCGAAAAACTTTATTGACAAAGACTTGATTTTTTAGTACATAGCATTTGTCGTATAGAATACCATTATTAAATTTCAATGTACCATTACCCCTTCCCGAATCGTAGAATTGTAATTTTAGTAGAAGTAGGGAATTATTAGATTGGTATCCTATATGTATGTCAAAATCGGTCACGAAAGACTCGAAATCGGATGATATTTAAAAAAACACAAAAACAAAAACAAAACAAAAAAGAAATTTAACCTGCCTAGTTGTTTAGTAGGTCCTCGCCATGTGCATCTATGTGTATCAGAGTAACGTCAACCGTCATATAACCTTATTATATGGTTAAGTAATTCATAACTTAAAAAAAATCTTGTTGTTGTTTTCTTATTGTTTCGTTCTTGATAATAATGTGTCATTGCTAAAGTTCATGACAACATTCCAATCGCCGGTTGCCAGCATAGATGATTTATCTACTAATATGTTCTACTGTATTTAAAAAAAATAGGTTCCATCATTTTGGAGTGCATTTCTTCTCAATGGCAAAGTAGCAAAAATAAGTATACATTGAAGTAACTACATTTGCGTCTAGATTTGCATTCTAAATGGTGTAGGTATCCTATGTTTAGATTAACCGAGAGTGCACCAAATAAATTTTTTTACCTTTCCAACAACTTGAAAAAGACATGAGATACGGGTGTGCAATTAATCCAATGCTTAATCCTATGACAGATGTACATGCACATCCAATGATTACACCAACAACACATGGCTTCCATCTTAGATGTTGGAGCCATTTTTCTAGGGCACTGTATTCGTTGGTTTGATTCTCCATCTTGTAAATAACTCAAGCTTCATTTAACGATGAATCGAATTAATATATAAGGTCTACAAAGTACTGGTATACATAAGCAACGTGCACATTGAACGACAGAAAGTACGGTAAAATATATCGATTTTTAGCTCACCTGGCCAAAGGCCACGTGAGCTATTGGCAACACTTCGCGTCCGTCGTCTTCGTCGGCGTATGTGTCAAAAATCTTCTCCTCTGACACTACGCGACCAATTTGAACCAAACTTGATATGAATGTTACTTGGGCTATCCTGCATAGGACTTATGTGAGGATTTTTAATTTGTTATAAAACATATTAGTGTTCAACATGATGATATCTATCTGTGGTAATATTTTCATTTTAATCGGTTAAGCCATGTTGAAGATATTGCTCTTTTTCAACATTTTTTTTGGCTATTTTTTATGTTATTTCTTTCAAACATCTTCTCCTCTGACACTACTTAACCAATTGGAACTACACTTTGTATGAATGCTCATTAGGATATGCTATATAGAACTGGTATGGGGAATTTTGATCTGTCGAAAAACATGGCTGCCGTTAGTAAAAATAGAACATAAGGTTCAGACAGTAGTTTTTCGCATATATCTCCAAAACCGTTAGGTTTATCCAAATTCTCTCGATAGCTGAAATAATCCAAATTATTACGACTATAAAAGACTTCAGGGATAAAAGTTAAAGTTCCTTGTAAGAGTTATTGCCTTGAAAAGGGAAAAATGACAGGTTTTTTCTTCTTTTACAGTTTTGAAAACTATGATAGAAATTCTTCTTAAATTTATTGCCCTTGAAAGACAAAATTCAACCAGGTGAGCAATTCAGGCACCTGGGAGTTGTTTAACATTAAATGGGAAAATAAAATCCTTGCAACAACAGAAAATATGATAATTCAAAAAACGTAGTCCCCTTAAAAATTTCAGATCGACATTTTCCTGCATATAGGATCTAATACCACTCCAGTCTACTTTCTATTATGATGACATTTCTGATCCTCAAATCAGATATTTTCTTTCATGATTTTGAAAGAGTGATCAAGGAAACCAAAACTCTAGCAGAAATTTAAACAATTGGACAAAAAACAGTGATGGACAAACAACACAAACAACAAAGAACATACATTAACTAAAATAACAAGTACAAAGAATAATCAAGGGAACCAAGGTTATAGCGGTAATCAAAAGAATAAAATCCAGGGACAAAGACTAGACATGGAAAACAGACATTACCAACAAAGAAAGTAGAGTAACTAAAATCATACATACATAGCTCTGGCATAACATATGAGTTGTGATACATAAAGATTCCATTAGTAAGTGCTGAAGTGATGTTGCCATAGGTGAAAGGAAAACTGACAATACGGAATGAAAAGTTACCGTGTTGGTCGTATAGTTTGGTCAATAGTTTTCCTTTACCATCGATCCCAAAGTGAAAACATTATTAACAGAATCCTTTGGTATTGACCTTTCAAACAAGATTTAAAAAAGATGAATACTGGTTGACCGATCAGAAAGGAAATCAGGACAAAAATTAGAATGAATTGTTCTTTAAGCCTTCATGCAGTGACTGAATAATAAAAAAAGATTGGTCATTTGTGTTCAATTGGATTGCATGAAACATATTTCAGACATGGGCATATTTCAGACATGGGCATATTTCAGACATGGACAAGCAATTGAAAAAGTTCTTTTTGATATGTTGATTATTTATTTGGGATTCTTTCACTACATGAAACAGATTAAATGATAAAAATTACCTAGGCACACTCCAAAAGCAGAAATAGCATTATTGCTACGTGCATTATTCTTACATAAAGTAATAATTGTGTTTCTCTACAATCAATGAAGAAACTGATATATAAGTGGTTAATTCTACTTACATCTAACACTTTGTTTAATTAGAATGAATTAGTAAAATATCAAGTGGTCGTTTGTAACCTCTCAAATAGATGTAGCTGCACTGATGTCAGAACGAGGGGAATCCCTTGACATAATGATAATTGTGTTTCTCTACAATCAAGGAACAAACTGATATATAGGTGGTTAATTCTACTTACATCTAACACTTTGTTCAATTAGAATGAATTAGTAAAATATCAAATGGTCGTTTGTAACCTATCAAATAGAAGTAGCTGTACTGATGTCAGAACGAGGGGAATCCCCTGACAATACTGGAAGCACCAGAATAAAACAATGTATATTATAAAAAGAAACAATTACTGATTAAGTAAAACACTTTACATATCACAAATGTCCTAATTGTTTACCAAATCATCTTCCTATAAAACAAAATACACAAATAATGGCGATTGTAAGCGCTCCTAGGCCCATTTCGCATATATTGAGACAAAATAACACATGATTTTGAAGACCCGCAATATTCTGTTTTCCTGCAATCAAATTGTGTATATAGACAAACATTTATTGCACAAATATGACTTTTTTGACACAGCAAATCAAAAAACATAAACAAGCAAACAAATATACATTAATTAAAATTAGTGACGAAACGGCTTGAAATTTGTAACGAGCAAGCAAATTTTGAAAATGTTTTTTAAACAAATCACTGTGTATGTATGATTTTAGTTGCTTTATGTTCTTTGCTGTGTATGTCTGTTTTCCATGTCTGGTCTTTGTCCCTGGATTGCATTCTTGGTTCTCTTGATTACTCTCTAAATGACATTTGCACTATTTAGGGGATAGTAATTCTCTCTCTCTCTCTCTCTCTCTCTCTCTCTCTCTCTCTCTCTCTCTCTCTCTCTCTCTCTCTCTCTCTCTCTCTCTCTATATATATATATATATATATATATATATCTAATGAATAGATTCTGTAACGAAATGAGCCTCATTAGTAAGAAAAGTGATATTAGTGATGCCTAACATAATCTTTCTTTAATGGATTTATAAATATGGATAAGTAAATGATAAAATGGGGTTGAACATTATGATATGTCGATATTTCTTATTCCAACCTTATTTTTCATTAACTATCTGCCAATCTTGTATTTCATTAACCATCTGCCAATCAAGTAGCTTTTCATAGCAGGTACACAAGCAGGCTTAGTTTTAGTACTGATTGCTGTGAGGTTTAAAATCAATAAAAGTAACGAGTAGTGATTTCTGAAGGAAAATGTATGGGTTGTAAGGAATGCCTTCTAATTGCGTGATAAATACAAATACCTGGAGTCTTACATAATTCCTATAATTTCCAATGCTTAAATTCCCAATTGCGTTGTGATATCAAGTTCAAGGTCCATTTCTGACGGTATCAAGAAATATTTGACATACCTTATATTGTGAATTAAGGATATTTCTTTACCACGTTGTCATCATGATACTTAATAAAAACGTGTGAATAGTGTTTGACATAAGTCACGGAATTGCTTTATTGCTGCTATATATTCTATCACCGGATTAAACTCACTTCCATAGCATTACATGCTTTTCTTTCCGTTAAACCTAATGTAATCCCGTTTTTTAGTACACAATGCTTGTGTTTTATTTTTTGGGGTATTTTTTGTTTTTATTCTGTTCGCTGCATTGTGTATGTAGCCTGTTTCATAAATTCTCGCTAAGCCCATCTTGTTTTGGACTTTGATATATTTGAATTATCTCACAACTGACGTTTCGGTATATGTTTGTCTTCTTCAAGTAGGGAAGGTTCAAAGTACTAAGTAGCCACTTACAAAAAGTATGTAGTGAAAAGATGACGACAATATAAATAGATTATACATTTTTGTAAAGCTCGAAGTCTACATTTTGCAGGCAACAGATATGGGGAGACATAATCAGTTATCAACGTTCAATCAAGACAACTAATTTGGCTGCTGGTGTCTTATTCGATGTGGAAACATGTTAGCTAATTAATCTACTAACAACTGCATGTCAAAGGGAATACTGACATTATGTTTCTCCTGAATTGCATATGTTTAAAACAAAGAAAATTCAATTTATATGTGAAATTATGATTGTTACACATAACGTATAAGGTAGAGTATTAAACCATGGCGCTTCGAAATTCTGATATCAATCAAAACCAATTTCGTCTGCCAAATCCAATATTCACACATTTTTAAAAATGATCCAGAAGGGTTAAGCCAAAAAAATGTTTTTTATTTTCTAAATTTTGTGTCCATTTGTTGTAAATATTTAACAAAATTTTCAACAAAAAAGGAAGGTCCGGAACCCCTTCTTTGAAACCACCACTGATTTATCTATTATCAAAATACATGTAAATCAGGCGCATGTGTGATTATTGTAAAGATTAATTTTTTTTAATCAATTATTAAATACTTAGGCTAAATAATGTTTAACATGTAAACACTTGTCAACGACATCCCTTTTATGAAATACTAATCGCAACATTCAAAATTTTAAGCATCATTTATATTGTAACATTTCAATATGTTTTAGCAGTGGCACCTTTTGTAATATAGTTAACTCCAATGATGAGAGTTTGCATATTTTCCCGATGTACAAATTATCACTCTAGAATTAAAAGAGTCAAAGTACTAGATTATTGCATTCGTTAAGGACACGCCTGACTCCTTTTTTCTAGGCTTTTTAGAAAAAATTACGTTTTTTTTTCATATATGAATAATAAGTACTGTTCCACTGATTGTACTCTTACGGATGTCATATTGTTCTGCCTACTTTTATATATTGGAAGATTTGTATCAAATAGAACGATGATTATCAGCATAACACATATCAATTTCGAAGATCTACCATCCTTTGCAGTGATATTCCAGTCTACACAATAGTACTGAGCGATAATTTCCCTGTGTTCTTAAGTGTCATTTTTTTACTAGATAAACAAATATACCGTCAGTTTTGCATATAAAGTGTAAAAAATTATTAAAACCAAACGTTGGAACACCTCGTGCATAACATTTAGCTGCAAAATGCAAATACAGTCCGAAAACTATTATCCGAACGCATTCATCACCTCTCATTCATTTTATATATCTATGCGCACGTTTCTAAAAAGAGCGCAAATATTTCTTGAACTGAAGAATAACAACGATTAAAATGAAAATATACTCCTGGATAAATCAGCCACCTCCGGATTTACATAGTTCATTTTGGTAAGGATTGTATTCCACGGTCCTATCAAACTTGTTGTTGATATTAAAAATTCAAATGTTCAACGAGAATGTGTTAATAACAATAATCAAAACAAATTAACCACAGACTTGAAACGCATTGAAAGCCCGATTTCAATATGACAGGAAGTTAAGGTGTAACACCCAGTAAGAATATTATATTTTCGATTCATAAACAAAAATCTCAATATCTATCTATTTGCAGCTAACATCTCAAAGTTTTGTGGAATAATACAGACAAATACATACTCATATGTGAAACAAAGCACAAAGATTACATCTCCCTCACATAAAATTTTCTTTTTCAACATATTTATGAAATAGTTAGATATAACTTGAACTGGAATTATATCAGTTGACTCATTTCCAGCTACACGAGTAAATTGTGGATTTTACGAGAGAAAAGGTTATATGTAAGCGTCCTCAGAAACATCCGCCGAGTTGCTCATAAAAAGTCAAGTCCGGGTTAGACAAACGTTCTTTTGATTACCGCTATAACCTTGGTTCCCTTGATTACTCTTTTAACTTCTTACAGTTAGGCTTCTGGGACAAGGCTACGTAGCTACAAGATTGAATTTATCCATACAGAAGTTTTATGCTCGTCATCGTGAACTTCTGGATTGTTACGGTGAATCCATCTGCACCATGAAAACTCATTTGTTCATCGTATCATATATATGTATATATTTTCTGAAACTGAAACCAGGATTTTATCTAAAGGTTTGAATGTCTGCCCCACCCCTAACAATATAGATGAAGTTCAACTTGAAGATTGGATAAACTTGCTAGATCCCTCAGGCTCAAAGAACATTTTGCTAACAAACATAAAGACCAGGATGTGACAGTTATGAAAGAGTAATCAAAGGAACCAAGGTAATAGCGGTAATCAAAAGAATGTAATCCAGGGACAAAGACCAGACATGGAAAACAGACATACACGACAAAGAACATAAAGTAACTAAAATCATACATACAAAGTAACAAAAGCAAATGAGCAACTCGGACTCCACTAAAAACTGGGAGCATGGACAAGGTGCACGGGTAGGGTAAGCATCCTCTGCTTTTCTAGAAACACCTGCCGAGTTGCTCATCAATGTCAAGTCCAGGGTAGATAGACAAACAAGGAAAGGAAAACTATGACCCGTTGAATAAATCAGTTTTCATGGTGCAGATGGATACATCATAACGATCCACGAGTTCATGATGACGACCATAAAACTTCTGTAGTGATGACTTCAATCTTGTAGCAACATAATCCTGTTCCAGAAGCCTATTTGTGAGAGTTGCAGCGTGATACAAAAAGTCTGCGTAGTTTCGGCAAGCTCTGGCATAACGTATGAGTTGCGATATGAACACTCCATACGCAGGTGCTGAAGGGATGTTGCCACAGATGAAAAGAAATTTGACAATGAAAAGGCATCACGTTTGTCGTAAAATTTGGTCGATAGTTTCCTTTACCATCGATTTCTAAGTGTATGTCAAGATACGAGGTTGGCTTTACAGTGTCTGTAGTATCCTTTATCTCAAGTTCTTTTGGGTAGATGCGATGTATCAAATCCCCGAAATTAGGATTGTTTAAAGATAATACGTCATCTATATAGCGGAAACTGAGATTGAAGGATCTAGCCAAACGATATTCTTTCTTTCTGATCAGATCAGCTATGAGGTCAGCCTCATAAGAGTGAAGGAATAGGTCAGCAAGTAAAGGAGCACAATTTTTCCCATTGGAATGCCGACCGTTTGTTGAAAAATACGTCCACCACACTGGACAAATATGTTGTCGATTAAAAATTCCAGCATTTTGTTAACATCTTCCTCTGTATATTTGAAAGATGATTTGAAATTATTTCCTACAAAGTATGAGGAATCTCCACCAAGAACTATATATTTGTACATAGGTGTACCATCTTTCTTGGAAAAACAACGATGTATAATGTTTTTAAGTCGGGACTGTAACCGAGTATGGGTAATAGAAGTATACAGTGTTGAAAAATCATAGGTTTTAATGCTATTATATTCAGATAATAGTCTTGAACTAATTGTCTCCAAAAGATCTTTCGAATCTTTCAGGATCAACATTGAATTAATACCACTTCGGGAGTAGCAAGTGTTGTGGTAGGACTGCAGACCCTCTTTGCCAGTTGTGAGTATAGAAGTTAAAAGTTTTGAAAGAGGTTTGGTGGTACATTTTGCAGATCCAGCTATGTTACTTTGTTTGTATGGATTCTTGTGAAGTTCAATACATAGACGGTAAATCAAAAAAAAAACAAAAAACAAAAAACAAAAGAACACAGATTTTTGATTTTCCACAATCTATTTTTTGGAGAACGTGGTAGCAGTAGAGGTCTTATCGCTGCTATTATTTTCTACGTCTACTTCTGATAATAAACATTGGATGTAAAACGTTTTGCAGACAAGTATAATGTTGTTTTGGGCTTCGTCTGCTGGTACAACAACATATTTGTCATGTATAGTAGACAATGTTTTTGGTACAACGGGGTCTTTGAAAACCGATGTAGCATTGGCACTCATTGCCCTACTTAAAACTTTCAATTGATTTAAAATGAAAGACCTCACGGTTTTTAACCACTCTGACAGAGAATCAATGTCTTCTTGTTCTCGTTTTATCCATTTTCTTGCGTAGTCCTCCACGGCATCCATAAGAACTTTAAAGTTTTAATTCCAATATATGGAGGGCAGTTCATGGTACTTGGGACTTTTAGAAAGGATATTACGCAGAGATCTGTTTTCGATGATGGACAAATCTCCTGTAACAACGTGATTGGAAAGAAAATATTTGAATGGTGAGTTTAACGACGTTTCGTAAGGTACAAGTGAAGCAGATTTCCGCTAGAATCTTGATTCTTTGATTACTCTTAAATGGTTGGCCATGTTTTCACTTAATGTATACAACGTATAACATGTATGTTTGTTTGTTTCTTTGTTGGGGTTTAACGTCCAAGCAGCAATATTTTAGCTATATTCAGACGATGAACATAAAATGGATGACAAAATGAACATGAAATGATGATGAAATGAAAAAGGGATGGGACACAAGGATAATGGGGTCGACAAATTTTGATTGCCACTGGAAATAGGGAGAGGTGGGTTTGGTCGGGAAATTTAACCTCCTGTAGCGGAGCCCTTTGGTTCCTACTCCTATCGAATACCACAGCAGGGTTCTTTAACGTGCGAGGAACGTGGCATCTTTCACAACACGGTGCACCACTATGGTTTGCAGTCAGGTTTTCCGTATTATAGCCTGACAACCCCAGCATGTAACACGCCAGGGGTACCCCATTCCACCACCTGGGGCACACATCCCAGTTGCTCAGTGGGCAGAGCGCCGTAGCCTCCGGCTAGGGTTCTGACCACTATTTAGTCGCCCTTTACGACAAGCTTAGCGCTGTTGCAGGCTTATTCTTTTAACACCCGGACCTGCACGGGGGTATAACATGTTGTAAAAAGCTTCTATTCATTTATCTCGAAATTAATTCTGGTGACCTATGTGTTTCACATTTAAATTCATAAGTATGTTCATTTAAGTCGTCTTGTGAAAAAAGAACTAGAAAAAATATATTTACAAAACCATTAAGGTATGATCTGTCCTAACGTGTTACATTCAGTAACCTTTTACCAACAGTATTTGAGCCAATTACATAAGTAAGTCCGAAAGTGCTCAAAACCAAACAAATCGCAAATTAAAATAACGTTTATATAAAGAGGCGAACTAAACAACATCAATTGCATGGAATAATAACTTTATTAGCTGCATTAGCTGTCATTTTTGTTTCTGTTGAAATATGCCTTAACTTTGAATTATTTCTACTACATTGTACTTTTCCTGTATAATTTTAATTGATATCCACAAATAAAATGCATTAAATACATGAAATAGGTGTCGATACATTTATTGTCTTGCAATGCAGCTTTAATTGTACTCACTTGAACCGTATGACAAAAATATATAGAATAAAACTACCATAAAATTCATACTCACAACAACAGTCTGACCGGCCGTATATTACAACCCTGTTTATGTCGTACATGTCTCCTAGGTCAACAGCCCACCATGTAGGATATGTGCCGTCCGCGTGTGTGCATAATGAGGTACCATCTTTTTGACTCACTATTCCATCAACTCCAAGAAAAGAAGTCATGATCGATGTAGGTTTTAAAGTCCACATTGACGATTGGCTTGTCTCTTTTTTCAAGGCTATCTTCTTTTCTAATACAAAATATATTCATTAAGAACTTTTGTACAAAATTCAGTTTTCTTGGAATTATTTCGGGTTTAATTAATGAAGATTTTGCAGATTCAGCTATGAAACGTTGTTTGTATGGATTCTTGTGAAATTTAGGAATCCAGTACATAGACGATAAATCACAATCATCGTCCTTGGTAGAGAGACCAAAATAGGATAGGACAGATTTATGGTTTTCCACAATCTGTTCTTTGGAGAGTATGGTAGCAGTATAGGTCTTATCACTGCTATTATTTTCTACGTCTACCTCTGATAATAAACATTAGATGTAAAACGTTTTGCAGACAAAAACAATGTATTTTTGGGCTGTGTCTGCTGGTACGACAACATATTTGTCATGTATAGTAGACAATGTCTTTGCTACATCGGGGTCTTTGAAAACTGATGTACCTTGGCATTCATTGACCTACTTAAAACTTTCATACGTTTCAAAATTAAAGACCTCACTGCCTTAAACCACTATGACAGAGAATCAAAGTCTTCTTGTTCTCGTTTTATCGTTGGATTTTTGTCAAATAAATTCATCACTTTATGCTATTGTTATATTGGCTTGAAAGGTTTCCTATACTTTTAATGTTGTCATTGCATCCGTAAGGTATTGCGTATCCAGTACTCCTCTCTTTCCCAACAATAGTGTTTACTTAGGACGGGTGCTGATAAACTGTCGGGAATTTGTTGGTGTTAATTTCCGAACGATGACCGCACATTCTTTGCTTTAATTGTTCTTTCGTTTCTCCGACAGATACTAAGCCACGTGAGTTGCATTATAATCCATATATTAAGTTTGTTCATTTGCATTTTAAGTCATCGTGATTTCTTGTATGGAAGGTTTTGTTTGTAAGAGAACTGGAGAAGTAAGGGTCGGTTATAAGAATGTTGGATGTTTTGCAATTTTTAATACCACATTTTGATATGGTACAATGTGTTTGTCATCGTTGTAGTCAAATATATCATTTAAATTGATGGAACATGGTTTAATAATTTTGAAATAGTCAGAATTGTTGTACTGGAATAGATGGTCTGCAGATTGAACGTGTGGTTGGGTATTTTTAGTTGAATTGGTCGGGGCACTTTCCATACCAAATGTGAGTGAGATAAGATTCCTATCTGGGGACACCACATACTTACAAGACGACAGAGTGTCCGATCTGCTGTCAAGTTTGGACCTTTTTATACTGGAAGACGTCCTAGCCAAACTCCGACCATGAAGAAAGTGATATATACACTCGAAAAATCAATGGGCTCCTAAATCGAATAAATGTGGCATGCTAGAAAATGTCATTGACAAAATAAAATCAGATGTCAAACACATATCCAACAACTACATCCCATCTTTCTTCAACATTACGCCCGACGGGAAAAAAATACAGTCGTTGAAACATCGTGACGATATAGTTATAAAACCAGCAGACAAGGCACTGCCATAGTAGTTATGGATAAAAATGACTACATCTCAGAAGCAATGCGTCAACTTTCGGATGAAATATTTTATAAAAAGCTACCCACTGACCCTACTAAATCTTTTAGTGAATAAAAATCACTTCAGAACTAAACAAAAATTCTCAAGGACGGCAGCATTACTGAAGAATACTAAAAACCAGAGGATCCAATACCCGGACGTTTTTACCTTCTACCTAAAATTCACAAAAAAGATATTCCTGGACGGCCTATAGTTTCTGCTACTAGTCACCCAACCGACAAAAATTTCTGAATTTGGGGATAACCATCTCTGACCCTTTGTTCAAGAGCTCCCGTCATATGTACGGACTATCTGAGGAAAATGGAATCAATGAATCCTTCACCTCCCGAAACACATTCTGGTTTTCCTTGATGTCACTTCACTCTATACTATTATCCCACGCGATGGCGGTATAGAAGCCTGCCGGGATGCTTGGGAATCACGAGATATTTTGTACTGACTACCTAGTTAATTTACTCACTTTAGTTTTGAATTGTAACAACTTCACTTTCAACGACGAACACTACATCATAATCAATGCTATGGCTATGGGAATGAAAATGGCTCCTTCGTATGCTAACATCTTCATGAGTAGATTAGAAAATCAAATAATCTCAACATCTTTATCAAAATCCCTCTCTTGGTTTCGATTCATCGATGATGTTGACATGAAATGGACTGAGTCGAATGGAGCAGTGTAGCGAATACAGTAGTCACATTCTGAGACGTTTGTATAATATTGATTTGTTGTGACATGTATCATTAATTTGATCCTCTATCCTACATAATAACATCTAAAATGAACTGTCCCGTACTACCATACATCGTGTACTAAATTACAGCCCTAGATTAATACTACGAGGAGGAATGACCCGGCCAGCGAAAGCTATATTTTTATATAGCCTAGCTGGCCGAGTGGTCTAGGGCGCTGGACTTTGTGCAGGTGGTGTTGCCATAGATGTCACAGCGGTACGAGTTTGAGTCCCGCGGAGGGAACGACCACAAATTTGCATCGCAAATTCGATAGTTCTAACATCATTGGGAATTTTTCAGACCTTTCCATACGTTTACTCTATCTTCCCTGTATCAATTTGGTCCGATGGAGCAGTGTTGCGAATAGAGTCATCACATTCTGAGACGTTTATATATATATATATATAGTTTTCCCATCCTCTTTCGTCTACCCCGGAGTTTACTTTTTATAAGCAACTCGGCGAGTGTTTCTAGAAAAGCAGAGGACGCGTACCCTCTTGGTGCACCTTGTCCACGCTCCCAGTTATTTGCGGAGTCCGGTTGTTTATTTAATTTTGTTATTATGTATGTAGTATTTAAGTTATGTTATGTTCTTTGTAGTGATCTTTGTTGCTCTCCATATCTGGTCTTTGTCCCTGGAGTACATTCTTTTGATTTCGGCTAGAGATATAGATTATGTGAACGGTAAATATCTATAGAAAGCAAGCGGAAAAGAAGTGTTATTTGAAAAGGTGAGAAGTATTTAAGAACTTACAATTCTCTTAAAAAAAAAGAAGAATATAAACACAACGTTTATAGATTGTTTGTCTTTTCCCAAAGACTTTGAATTTCGATAGATTGAATGCAATATATTTTGTTTCGTTTTCTTTTGACAAATTGCAAAATGCTGTCAATAACTGTTCAACATTGTCGCATATATGATTCACGTACAAAATATATTGAAATGATATTTATAAGTCTAAAACATCTAGCAATGATCAATATTCCAGGTTTTAAAATTTGTTAAAATATTAGAGATTGAAAGTTAATAATATAAAGTATATATTTTTAATCTTCTGAGTATAAATGAAGTATTACAGTAAGATGAACAAAAATTAAGAAAAAAACGTTATCTAGAACTAAAATAGATATATGTGTTTATTTTGTGTTTGTTTTGTTTGTTTGTTTGTTTGTTTTTTTTTGTTTGTTTTTGTTTTTGTTTTTTGTTTTTTGTTTGTGTTTTTGTTTTTGTTTTTTTTTCTAGCACATTTCATGTTAATAGCATCGACATTTGGTCCAATTTATATTCAAATGTAACAGTATGAAAAAAAGCAGAATAAAATATCTGACGTAACTAATATGTATACTAACTGCCAAATTGACGAAATTTTATCTGCAGTCGAAAAAGCGTAGTCACAGTCGGATGAAACAAAAATAATTAAAATGCCCAATAACGAAAGATGTACAACTTCTACTGAAAGTATTTTGGAAGACAATACGTTCGCATTCGATTGTGAAACTACAAACAAATGTCAGGTCAAGAAATATGCAATATTCTCGTTTTTTGTTTTTTGTTTTTCAATTTTCGAAAATAGTTTCGACGAATTCAACAATGAAGGCAAGGATGTCTATATATATATATATATCGTCTAAATAATAGTCAACAATCACTCTTAAGGGGTGATGGATCGTTAAAAACGATGCGAAACATAACAATAAATTAAATAAACGTCTAAATATGTTTAACATCACCAGAAGATGGTAAAATTTAAATTGAATATTTCGGATAACAGATATCCTTCCTCAGCATAAAACTCATAAAACTATATGAGCATAAAATCACAAAACTTAACGAGCATAAAACTCACAAAGTTCAAGATCAAATAGATTCAGAAGCTGCATCGCGTACTCTGTGGGTGATTGTACCTTTATCAAAGGCTCACATAAGCAACTGATGAGGAGCCTGAATGAAAATAACAAAGAGGGTCTTTTTATCAAAGTTACAATTAACTGTGGAAAACAATTAAAAAAAATAAAAAGTCCAAATATAGTAGTACGGCGTATTGATGTATGGAGGTAGTGCTGTACCAGCCTTGGACCAAGACCTAAAAATGAATTATTTTTTCTGGAGAAGTTGTTTGCAATAAATCAACAGATATAGACCGGGGATTTGAACGTGCTAACAAAATCAGCCGTAAAGATCTCCTCGAGTACAAACCTAAAAAAAAAGAACAAAAGGGTCCCTTTTGTGCTTACATACCATCCAGCCATCTCTTAGGTTCCTAGGTCTACGGAATGCCAGGACCGGGGCCCCCGGAAAGAGCTTGGGATGTTTTAAAATGTCTTTCCAATTTGAATGCAGTAACTGCCAGAGTTTCCCAAAGGCTGGATGGTATGTAAGCACAAAAGGGACCCTTTTGTTCTTTTTCTTAGGTTTGTACTCGAGGAGATCTTTACGGCTGATTTTGTTAGCACGTTCAAATCCCCAGTCTATATCTGTTGATTTATAGCCACGCAATAACAAATGACCACGGAGTTCATCTAGACGTATGTTGGTGGTATCGTCAGAAGAACAGATACGCCGAATTCGAAGTGCCTGACTGTATGGTATGCTTTTAGTACAATGTTTTGGATGACAACTATTGGGAGATAAGTATTGGTGACTATCCGTTGGTTTGCTGTGAAGATCCACGGACATTTCCCCGTCTTTTACAAACGTAGTAGTATCCAAAAATGTGATTTTAGTGTCAGAAATTTCATGGATGAATTTGATTGATGGATGAACATTGTTGGCATGTGTGATAAAATTATCTAAATTTTGTTTCCACTCAGTCCATTTCATGTCAACATCATCGATGAATCGAAACCAAGAGAGGGGTTTCGATAAAGATGTTGAAATTATTTGATTTTCTAATTTACTCATGAAGATGTTAGCATACGAAGGAGCCATTTTCGTTCCCATAGCTGTACCATTGATTTGGAGGAAGTGTTCGTCGTTGAAAGTGAAGTTGTTACACTTCAAAACTAAAGTGAGTAAATTAACTAGGCAGTCGGTAGGGGGGTTCAAAAGCTCCCGTCATATTTCAAAGACACCACGGACTATCTGAGGAAAATGGAATCAATGAATCCTTTACCTCCCGAAACTCTTCTGGTCTCACTTGATGTCACTTCACTCTATACTAATATCCCACACGATGACGGTATAGAAGCCTGCAGAGAAGCTTGGGAATCACGAGATATTTTATATAGCAGTAGGAACCATAGGGCTCCGCCACAGGAGGCTAAATTGCCCGACCCTACCCACCTCTCCCTATTTCTAGTGGCAATCAAAATTTGTCGCCCCATTGTCCTTGTGTCCCATCCCTTTTTCATTTCATCATTATTTCATGTTCATTTTATCATCAATTTCATGTTCATCGTCTGAATATAGCTGAAATATTGCTGCTCGGACGTTAAACTCCAACAAACAAACAAACATCTTTTCAGGGACCCACTCACTTTTCTTTATAAACCGATAGTTGTTTTCATCGTCTGAATCACACTCATTTTGACCCTCACTCTCTTTTGAGCCAAAGTACTCTTTGATCCTCAAACTTCTGGCGAAGTTGTCAAGTTCCTCGATCAGGATGGTTTTATTTACAGGACCTGGAACTGGGCAGAAATTGAGACCCTTAGCTAATAATGATGTTTCATCTTCAGTTAGGTTGTGTGATGAAAGATTAATGACAGTGTTGGATGGTTGACTGTCAGGTTTGTTTCTTCGTTTAAAATGTCTGTTGCGTCTTTTGCCTTGTTTTTCACATGGTGAGAATGTTATTGATGATATGCCATCACGTTGGAATTTACGTTTCTGTTTGTCATGAAGGGCCTGGTTTTGAGTTTTTGTGATGTCATCAGGACGTTTAGTAATAAAGTCATGATCAGAGACTGTGAGTTCTTTCTTCGATGAGTCTATCAATCGAATAAATTCTGTAGTTAGTTTCTTTAGATGTTCTTAGCAGTGTTTCTTCAGTAGGATCAATAGGCGTTTTGAACAATTGAAAAGTGTCTGATCCCATCTACGAGATAGGGTGCCGGAAGCCCTGCCTGGTGTTTGAGGCAAGAGCTTGATGTGAAGATCCTTAGGAATGATATCTTGTTGGATATATTGAGTAAAATTTGAGAAATGGTGACTAGTTCTCAATTGCTTTTGTTTAATTAGCAATTATTGTCAAATTACTGTCAAATTTGCGATGCAAATTTTTGGTCATTCCCTCCGCGGGACTCGAACTCGTACCGCTGTGAAATCTATGGCAACACCGCCTGCACTGCATCGCAAATTTGACAGTTCTAACATCGTTGGGAATTTTTCAGGCCTTTCTATACGTTTATGTATCTTCCCTGCATCAAATTGATCCGATGGAGCAGTGTAGCGAATAGAGTCGTCACATTCTGAGACGTTAGTATAATATTGATTTGTTGTGACATGCATCATTAATTTGATCCTCTATCCTACATGATAACATCTAAAATGAACTGTCCCGTAGTACCATACATAGTGTACTAAGTTACAGCCCTAGATTAATCCTACGAGGAGGAATGACCCGGCCAGCGAAAGCTATATTTTTTTTATATAGCCTAGTCGGCCGGGTGGTCTAGGACGTTGGACTCAGTCCTGCGGAGGGAACGACCAAAAATTTGCATATATATATGTAATTATTGACACTTGTGAAGACCCATTAAGTCAAAAAAGTGCGATCGATTTTGCGAAAAGTAATGGCGGCCACACCAGTGTTACCTGTTGACTCTATAAATAATAGAAATGTAACGGCAATCATAGCACACAGTCCAACACCCAGAAAACGGTCGTTATCTGTGTCCGAGGACGAAGAGACAAACGGTCGCAGAATGTTAGAAAAGTAAAATGGTGGAAAGTGACACTGTTAAATACCCCCTTTAAATACCAACAACACGCAAATAATAGACTTGATTGCCGAACTTTCTCGTACTTTTAAAAGTAGCCTTGATGACATGTCGCATAGGCTTGAACGTCGAATTAGCAATATTGAGGGGAATTTAGAAGTTAACAGCCAAGTTTAATTCAGTAATTACAGACCGGCTTCAGCAGGAGATCGAACAGGTACCTGGCGAGATTGATGTCTTGAAAAATAAATATGAACAATTTGACAAATCTTTTAGCAAAGTCGCTCAACAAAAAATGATCACACATGAACAACCTACAGAACAAACAACAGACATTGTGGTAAAAAAAACTTTCATGTTAGGCCAAGAAAAAAACGCACACGACACCGGTTTGAAGATAAACATTGACTCAATGATCAAGGACGGTTTGAAACTAAACATAAACATTGTGATCGTAGAACGTAAGCCAAATCATGATGAAAATAAACCAGATATTGTTATTTTTACACTAGACAACATTGAGATCAAACACAAGGTTATGAAAGCAAAAACGATTCTCAGGGACAATATGAAGTATAGAAATGTTTACATTGAGAACTTTTTATCACATGAGAAACTAATGTTGGATGCAAACAATCGCAAAATTCTGAAAGTAGTTGGTAAAGAATCAGAGTTTACAACCGTAGGTGGACAGATACGTTAACGACAACAGCGAATCCAACACAATGCAGGTGATAATGAACAATATGCATCAGTAAGTAACACAAGTGCATCTGATACTCGCAGTATACCCACACAAGGAAATGTTAACGGCAGAAACTATGGTGGCGGATTTGGTAATCGTTATCGTGGAGGCCGTGGTCAAACACGAGGTAGACGTTTATATAGATGCGGGTTATGGAACATTAATGGAACATGTAAATAGTGACAAGAATAAACTCATTAGTGACTGTATTAGAAACTTGGATCTTCATATAATTGGTATTACTGAATCTCATCTTATAAACAATAAGATTATAGATATAGAGAACTATAAATGGTTCGGTAATAATCGTAACCAAATCAACACTCGGGCAAAAACTGGTTCAGGGGGCGTGGGCCTCCTTGTCAAGAACGATGTAGCAAATGTGATGAACATCAACATTGAAGACACAACGACAGATGGTATAATATGGGTCAAATTTACCGAAAATACACCAAGCGACAATCAATTTTACGTGTGTGTAACCTATCTTCCGCCTGAATTCTCAGCAAGATCTCGATTGTTCATGAATTTTTCGATTCATTGATGTCACAAATATATTCAATTCCAAATGGAAATCCATTCTATATATGTGATGATTTCAACAGTCGAATTGGAGAAATGGAAGATTTTATTCCTGTTGTCGATGAATTACCAGAACGAGAAGTTATCGATTCCAAATCAAATAGTTATGGAGAAATATTCTGTGATTTTTTGTCAAATGTAAATTGTTGTGTGTTGCATGGAAGAAATAGTTTGAAAAAATGATTTTACATATGCATCGACACGCGGTTTGTCAGTTGTAGTTGTCGATTATTGTGTATTACCATATGAAAATTTAAATACTTATAAAAATTTTGAGGTAATTAGAGCTAGTGAATTGGCCAACAAAAGTATTATTGCAGAGTCAATCGAGCCAAGATTCATCCCTGATCATTCTGTCTTAAAATGGGAAATGGAAATGGCTTTAGGTGAAAAGAAAATATATAGAAAATGTGCACAAAAATAACAATGTTCAAGAGCGACTGATTTATAATGTGAAAAATATACCAAATAATTGGTTACAAGATAAAAATGTTATTAGTCAAATAAATACATGTATTGTAAATATTGAAAATAGTAATGGTAATCAAATTGATATAGATAATGTTTATAACAAATTTATAAATATCATGCAAACTGAGATGAACTGCAAGCTAGAACAGAAAACAAAACTTTAAGACAGTTGTAACAATAAACGACGACGATTTAAGAAGCCATGGTGATCAGATGAATTAACTTTAAAATGGAACGAGACGTGCTTTGCAGAAAGCCAGTATTTGAGTTATCCTGTCGGTGGTAATAAAACTGTGTTACGAACTCTATTTTCGAATAGAAGAAAGGACTTCGATAACCTTGTACAACAGAGGAAACGTATCTACTGGCGTCAATGCCAAGATGATCTATTAAATATGAACAATAAGGACTATAAACAATTTTGGAGAAAAAAATGGTAATATTAGTATTGGCAATGAAAGACAGTCCTCCATTCCCAATGAAGTTGTATTGCCGGATGGTACTATTACAAACAATATGGACTCTGTATTAAATATATGGAAAAATTGTTTTTTGTAATTTACTTAATCAAAATTCCAACAATGAATTTGCTACAAATGTAAATCTGAATATTGAAAATAATATAGTATGTGATTTTCTAGACAAAACAATTATTTTTGAAGAAGTTTTTAATGTTGTCATGAGTGCCAAAAATGGTAAAAGTTCTGGTACACATTTAATTCAAGCTGAATTATGTAAAAATTATAAGTTATTAACATCTTAACAAAATTGTTTGATTTGTGTTTTAAAACTGGTAAAATTCCACTAATTTGGAATAAAGGTATTATTACTTCTATTCCTATAGGTACTAGCTCAGATCCAAGAGATCCATCGTCATATAGAGGTATTACTTTAGCACCATGTGCATACAAACTTTATTGTAGTGTATTGAATAATAGATTGGTATGATGGTTAGAAGAAAGGGAGATGATCAGTGATGAACAAAATGGTTTTGTTAAAGGAAGGAGTACAATTGATCATGTGTCCACTTTAACATCAATTATTGAAACTAGAAAGAAATGTAAATTGTCAACTTTTGTTTCATTTATAGATTTCAAAGAGGCATATGATTCCATAGAAAGATAATTATTGTTCAATAAATTACATTTGTAAATGATTTGGGTTTAAGTAGAAATTTATGTTTGCCTTGAACGCCATTTAAACAAATGTAGAGTGTTGTGTTCGTTTGAATGGCAACACTACTGATTGGTTTAATGTAAAGACTGGTTTGAAGCAGGGTTGTGTTTTGTCAACTGCAATGTTTTATATTTATTAATAATTTAATTACTGATGTAAAAGAATTAGATATTGGTATAGATATTGACGGTCAAAAGGTTGCTATTTTGTTATATACAGAAGACTTAATTCTTATGTCAGAAAATGGAGAAGATATGAAAAAAACTGCTAGATGTTTTAAGTGTATGGTGTAATAATAATTGTTTCAATATTAATTTTTATAAATCCAAAATGATTCAATTTAGAAATCAATCAATACCAAGATCTGAATATACTTTCCAGATCAATGGTGAAAATATAGAATATGTATCAAGTTATCAATATTTGGACTGGTTTTAAATGAAGTTTTAGATTATAATGCAATGGCCAAAGCGGTGGCTAAATCTGCCAGTCGAGCACTAGGTTTACTTATTTTAAAATGTAAAACTTATGGCGGTTTCCAACACAATATTTTCACTAAACTATTTGACACTTAAGTTTGGTCAGTAATTAATTATGGCTCAGCAATTTGGGGCACGAAAGAGTTCTTCTGTATTTCAGCAGTTCAGAACCGAGCCATGAAATTTTATATGGGGTTGGAAAAAAAAACCCTAATGATGCAGTAGCTGGTGATATGGGTTGGTAACCCTCATACGTGCGACAATGGGTTAACTTTTTAGACACTGGTCTAGAAGTAGTAAAGTGGATGTAGATAGAATTAATTATAAAGTTTTTAAGTGGTCTATTAGAAAAGGCAGTTATAGAATTAAAAACTGGAGTTACCAAGTTATGGAAATTTTATAAGGAACAATTTCGTAATATAGAAGTAAATATATTTGGTAAGAGTACCACCAAAGACATGAGCCTTAACAGTCTTGAGATAAAGGTTAATAATGTGTCTTTATGCCTTGGATATTGTTCTTATTCCGTGGATCGTATATCTTTTGTCTGTAGGGGCCTTTCAGAGCTTACTTAAAGGTGTGTTTACACTTGTTGAAGACTTTTTTGTGATTTCTGTAAGTATTTATTATTGTTATAAAGTAAGTACGATGGTGCATGTGTTGTAATAAAATAGCAAAAGTAATTTTCCTTTCAAAAAATATCAAAAGAAGGCTGAAAGAAAAGGATATCGTGATATCTAACTGAATACGATATCCTTGCATATATTTAATAATTCCACAAATAGAATTTCCGGAGATAAAAAAGTGCGATTGGGAATAAAGTGGAAGTATTTGAAACAGAGAAAAGCAAATAACATGAAGTTGCACGAATTGTCGTGCTTGGTAATACTTCCCTCTTACAGTTGATAGAAGATAGCGGATTCGGATACACAGCATGGCCAAGCTATATAAATCCGCACAAAAACTTAGAAATCAATCCACCCAATGGTAGCAAAACATTTTGTGACGAAACGTATCACTCATCCATGTAGTTAAAAAAAAAGTAAATTCCCATGGAATAGATAGTTGATATCTGACAGAGCTTCCAAAATAACTCACAGCGTATTTAAAGCAACGCATCAAATGTGATCGGAAATACTTGCAACGAAATTGTGTCTTTGTTATTTTCTTTCCATTGTAACGTCACCATCTTTATACATCACTTAGTAATAGGCAAGGTCATGCTTACCCTTCCGGAGTACCTGATGTTTTTCCTGGGTTTATCTATTTTTATATAAGGGGTCCTATTGCTAGAGCTTTATTTTTGTATGTTATGTTGTATTTCCTTATCTTCATTTTTTATATGAAACCTATTTCATTCGATACGGGGAATTATGTATGAAACGTCTGTGTGCCCTGTTGTCATGTTCTGACCATGTATTGGGATTTTGAAGCATTTGAATTGTCCCATTAATAACGGTGTGTTTTGCCGGTATTCGTCTAGCGAAAAGTTCATGACATGAAATAACACGTTTGAAATTTTTGAATTTATTAACAAAATCTTTGAAAATATCAGATATATTATAATATTGAGTGTTAATACGTATCCTTTTAATGAACGGGTGGATAATAAATTGCATCGATGTAATGCTGAAATTGCAAAATTTATACTTTACAAAAGTTACATTCCTGAAATCGCGAATTTAAATGTTAAAAACATCAATGATAACGTTTCTGATTTAAAACAAAAAAGATAACATAAACTTTGAAACTGAGTATCATCACTTTAAATTCGTCAGTACATTTAGTAACAACAGCAACAATTTAATGCCATTCCATAAAAAAATCATGATTCTTTATATATAGTTTGGTGTTTTCTGTGATTGTTTCTAGCTTTTCCTTGCAGAAATTTAAAGTTGTCTTATTTTATTTATTTATTTTTTTTTTGAGATATTTTTATTTAACTCTTGAAATCATTGATATGTTTAAATCATATTCAATTTCACCAAAGCCTATCAAGCTTTCATAAGAATCAGACAAAGTATGAATATGTCCCCGGACACAGTAAAAATGAAAACAAAAGGAAATTAACGTTTGAACGTTTTAAGAAATCTGAATAAAATATTCAAACAGTAATACAAGAGTCAAATTTATAAACAACACTGCAAATCATGACAGTAATTACTCTTAATTATAAATAGTAGAGTTTTCTGTATCTGTCTGATTTGAATAGGAATTCCAATAGGAATGGTCCAATATTTTTATATGCGTCATATCACCAAAGTACAGAAATAGTTTTGATACTATTGATACTATTTTATTGTCGTGTGATATGATTTTTCATAATTGAATAACCAAATGTAGTTGTTGCACATTCCCGTAATGCAAATTTAAACCATATCTGTCCGATCTCTTGAATTGTCTATGTTGTTATTTTTTTCTGTAATATCTATATAATGTATAATGTTTGTATAACGTTCAATTAGGGAACAGAACACATATATTGTTCTAATAATGCCATCTCGTGTTCACACGTGAAATAGAGGTTTATTTTACAAAAACTGCGTTCACGTTAAGTAGTCATATTTTGCAAAGTGAAAGTCCTTGTAAGAAACAGGCAAAATCAGAAAAATCAGAACCTGCATTTCAAAAACAAACCAATCTTACAATATATTTTCAATCAATGGTGATTTTTTTCTATTGAAAGCATCCCTATTTGGTCTCACCACTAAATTTGTTCAAAAAGAATTTAAATATAATTATAGAAAATGAGACCTTTGACAAAGTAATATTCCAGTGATTGTATCGATTGTTAGTGCATTGCAATGAAATAATAACTCAATTTACCAAAACGATATGGCAAATTTTGTCGTTGTGGTTAGTCATATACAACATGTAGTAACATCATATTTTCACAATGGTGGTTTTTTTTCCCGCCATATTTCACCTGCTCGGTGATTCTTGCAGACACTTCAACCAATGAAACTTACAATATCTTCTAAATCCTTTTATTATATATAATTTAAAAGAAAATATAAATATTAATAAAAACAAAACAAAAAAAAAAACAGTAGATATCATCTTTCGCTCGAAACTGAAATGAATGAATTGAGGTACATATATACTTTCAAGAGAAATATCCAATTAGCTTAACTAAATCTTACAGATGAATCAAGGTTTCAAATTAGTTCCTGTGGCGATACACACGTTGTGATCAGATAAAAAGGATGTACTACAATCCTGAACTGCACCTGACTGACAAAGGTTTGAACATGTTTCACTAGACACGCCCTTCAATTCACGAATATCTGGTCCGATGTAAGGTTCACTATACACAAAATTATTGTCAACTGAAAAAAAAAATGGCAAAGGTTAAAGGTTTTGTTGAAAATTAAACAGAACACTGTTTTGGTCTTGAGCTTGTTATAAACCTCTTAATTCTGCGCACTGATGTAAAGTCATATGCAAGTGCATGTATGTATAATGTCCTCATATTGTTAAGTTTTATATTATTACTGTTAATCTCATGAATTTCCCTTAAGTCTGTGGTGTTTTGACAATCATTTGATTGCATCTGGTTCAATGTCATAATAGTTAAAACCACTGTAGGGAGGAACACATGACAATAAACTCATTTAAAATTTCTTTAATCATATTTAACCAATATGCGATTATCAAAAAATCTTCTTTTTTACATTCGGACAAAACATAATTTCCCGAAAAACCAGACGTAGAAGATTAAAATGAGTTTTTTTTCCACAGCGCAAAGACAAACAAATAAACGAATATCCAGACCTTTCGATTCCTATAAATCCATTCAACAAATTGTTCAAGGCATGTGTTTCGCAAGTACTAGAAATAATGGTTAATCATTGGCGATAATTAATTATGTACAATTATGTGTCTTAACTTGGGGCTAAGCTTTTATGTATTTTTGTCGTTTTTGCTACGTACAGACACTGATGATATTTACAGTTATTACTATAAGGCAGGACCATCATTGTTTGAAACTAAGGTCTGTCCAATGAAGATCAATTCACGGAAAAATCACAAAATTTCAAAATATACATAAACGGAAATGGGAGGAAGCCTTTAACGTGTAAGTTCGCGAATTTTATAAATAAGGTTTTATCAATTCATATATACATCACTAGTATTCATACAGGTTTATTTTACTGTAAAACAAACCATACTGGAGAAATTTTCCTTCTCAAGGTTTCAGTCATTTTTATGGTTGTGATATCACAATCACAAACCGGAAGTTCTTATATCTAAAGATCAATAAATACGTTTAACAAAGTGGGACCAATGTGGTCGGAAATATGAAAAGTCGTAAGAAATGTAGCTAGAGCACAATTTCGCACAGTAAGACATGGGCCTGTAACTGCAGGTAATTGAAAAAAAAATGTAATAATAAAACTGCTGTTTATGACAAAAATTTTGCACGTTTACAAAAAACATTTTCTGCAAATAGCATGACTTAAACACGGGCTTAGTATTACCATGCGTCCAGTTTTTCAACCGACAGAATCATCGTGAAATTAATTGACATCTGCACCGTGACGCATTTGATTATATTGTTTTTGTAGATTCTCAGCCCCAAACAGTCTACCGTTAGTCGATTAAAGTCCTGGCCCGAAGTGTAACGCAACGTGGAGATACCTTAATTATCAATCAAACAATTAGCCACAAATCGTTCTATAAATGACTCCTCATCAACTTTGACTCTGAATGATATTTTTCTTCAGATCTCTACTAAGTAACGTGTTGACACAGTATGTTTCTTGTATCGCACGATATTATTGAATATTGGAGTTCGTTTGACATGTTTTAAACTTGTGAAAGTCAAATAAAGACTTTGCGCATGGTTATTTTCAAATATGTTTTACGGGGTCATATGTAATAAAGAATAATTGAATGTTAAAACTATTCAAATGATATAAAAAGAAAGCGCGAATACATAAAAAAGAAAACAAACTTGTTTTTCTTTTTCTTTCAGAAGTTATTATTTCTGACATTAAATTCACGTATTTGCATCATTTCGAAAAGTTGTTTAACAAATGTTCAAGTTTATTTGTGTTTTAGGTTGGCCATCAGTTTAATTATTTAATGTTATATTTTGGTAGTAAATCGAAATATATAAGATGTGAATGGCGCGCTGGACCACCTGTGTAATTGCACGGTGACAATATACAGGAAGTGGCAGACACGTCAGTGTAATATAAATCATATAACTGGGTACATGGGTTTATTGTAACACCATAGGTTTTCGAAATTCTTTATTACATGCATCAGTAAGAAAAAAAATCACATGACAAGTTTTCAGACAACAGAAAATCGTGCAAATATCTAAGGTTAATTAAGACTTACGGATAAGAAAAAAGTTCAAATAGACTAAGACAATTTGTTACGAAAAAAATGCTTAAATGTGCAAATAGTTTTATTTAGAAATTCATAGATGTGAATATAATGAGACATTGATTTTTTTGTTAGAGGTTTAAATTCTATCTTTGTTTTCTTCATCATATCCTCACCATAGAATCTTAGATTTTATCATGCATTGTTATTTTCAGTCGGCGTAAAAGATATCAGAAGAGCCCAATAAATGGCAGTTGCAATTAAAGGTCTTGGTAGGATACTTCAATATTAAAAGTGTGGTAATCAGACATATCGCCTTTTAACGTAAAAGTCACGTGACTCCACAAGATCGAAAAAATGCATCTTTAATAAGCATTTTTTGTTAACAGTAACCATTTCTCGCAGAAATGAATGAGTTTTCCTTAAAAAACTTAAGTCAGTTCTACACATACTCATATTTTGAAAACAATCGCGCACGTACACTTTAATAAACCAAAATAGCCACTAGTACATTAAGGATAGGTTAGATACAAAGGTATATCTCAACAATTTTGATGTGGCATGTCAGGTAAAGTTTTAAATGGTAAAAAGTACAAATTAAATCTTTAAAGAGATTAACGATGGCATTATCGAGCGCATGCATTGGTTTAAGATAACATATTTACTTTTCAGATGCTGTGATTTATCCGTGGCATACACCTCCACCTCGCAAAGTGTGAGAAAATCAAAGCCTCTTAAACGAACTCGTAGAAATTGTCCATATGTACCATGTGCACATGATGTATTGAGCCCTTGGTTTGACACTTTATCAGCTTGGTAGTGACATCTTGCTAAAGTGCCTTGCTGAAAATTGTAGAGTGTTGTCTCCTTTTTTGGTATTGGCATAAAAGCATCAATATCGAAATTACTCAAACGTTCAGCTGCAAAATGGATCGATCAACAGTTAAGTATTGAGTTAAGCAAAGTAAGATGAAATACTTTTGGACTAATGTTTCAACCATTAAATACTTCGATCATTTTATGATATCATGGATCATACTCGATTTTACTAATTCTATAATGAGTTATAATGTGTCTTTCAGAACGAATTTAAAAATAGAAACATCTTCAAAATGGACGGCACCTTCGATTATTAAATTAAAACAGCCGGACTGAGGTTCCATCTTTTGTTGTTCTTTTTGAGATAATCGGGTAACAAACTTAACGAACTGACGTAATGTGAATGGTAACAAAAATACATTCCAGTTATCTTTCTTTTCATCGAAATGTCCAGAAGTAGACAAGCTCTAGATCTGGATACAGGTCTCAGTATCGTATTAATTTTCCCATAGACTTCTATAGTGAAGTGCATATTTTTAGGATTTTTTAAAAAATATGTTAATTGATTCAATAAAACTTTCACTTATGTAGCATTTCTAAGGACATGTGAAAAAATAATTTCCCGCAAAGAAAATAGGGTGAGTCCACGAAGATCGGACAGAAAAGTAGTCTCGAACTATAAATAGCCATTTTCCCTACTTTCACTTTCGTTTTGCACTCACCAAACCAACCTTTTCAGTGGAACATTTTTATGATATTATGTTAGATTTTCTTTTAAAAAAGTTCTTCATCTTACAGCGTGATGTTTGCTCTATTTTATAAGTCATTGTTCATATCTTTTGACAAAATATTAGTTTGTAGAGAGGCAAAAAGAAAATGCACTATATTTTTATAGCATCCATGTTTTGACGTACACCCACTCAGGGATATGCAATACGATACTGGTACCTATTAGTAATAAACATTTCAATATAATCCTAAAAGTTGTTGTTTTTCTGCTAGAGCATTCATTTTCATACTGAAAATTCAGAATATCATTGCCCTGCTACAAACATGAGTTTTCTATTACAATTCTTATATAGGTACCCTCTTCCAGGCATAAGACTAATATCTCAATGTTAGCCAGAAAATATTACTTTTGATAAAAAGCTGCTGCATTAATCAAACTAAGCAACTTTGTGGTTTATTCTGACATGGTAGATACATGAGCTGTACTATGAGTTCCAAATCATTATTTAATCCCCACTTGTGAGTTCCATATATGGAAATATTGATATCCGAACCTCCTTTTTTGTCTTTAACTCAAGGGAGCCTCTTGTTTAAAGTAAAGTATAATGACCGGTACAACCAACTGTTTTAAACTATAGATATGGTCATTTCAATTATAATGAATCCAGAAAAAATTATACCAATATCATAGTTTTAAAAAAATATAGCTTTTCATATGCAGAAAATACAGATTTTAAGCCATTTTTGTACCCCAGGCAGATACAAATGGACCTAAATATGACAGGAAAAGGACATTTTCTTTAAAACAGATAGCTATGATGCAAGAAATATAGTTTACTGGTATGAATATTATAATAACAATTGTCTGCTTTAGATACTTTTTGAAAAGATTTAGTTTTTATATGAAAAAATACAATTATTTTTCTTGCCGCATTAGAATCTGTCCATTTGAACCACTAAAAAAAGTCCACTAAAAAATTGGCTGATGACTTTTGTGACATTTCTGTGTTTAAATCAACCACACAGTTATATGGCAACTCATTTTAGCTATTTATTTGAAAGAAAAACAAAAAATTAAAAAAATATTCATTTTTTCATATATAAGAGGCAATGTATGGAAAATGACTATTTTCAAGTCCTAACCACATACTTAAAATGTGTTGTAACTTGAAAACTATCCTTTATGCAGGAGTATTACTTGCTTTAGGTTACCTGAATATAGATATGCTCATCATAAATAGTCAAGATAATAATTTTATTGAACTGATATCCTACAAATTCATGAAAACAAAATGCATTTCCAAATTTGGTAAAGATTAACCATAAATGCAAAAAACCAGAGCTACCATAAAAAATCAGGTTCAAAAGTTGGCTAATTCACCTTAAAAGTGTTACCTGCATTGGGGTACTACTTTTTCAGCTGGTAAAGACCACTTGCTGAATATCCAACTTTACTTGAAAAACTGGCTTACTAGGTCTCAGTATCGTATTAATTTTCCCATAGACTTCTATAGTGAAGTGCATATTTTTAGGATTTTTTAAAAAATATGTTAATTGATTCAATAAAACTTTCACTTATGTAGCATTTCTAAGGACATGTGAAAAAATAATTTCCCGCAAAGAAAATAGGGTGAGTCCACGAAGATCGGACAGAAAAGTAGTCTCGAACTATAAATAGCCATTTTCCCTACTTTCACTTTCGTTTTGCACTCACCAAACCAACCTTTTCAGTGGAACATTTTTATGATATTATGTTAGATTTTCTTTTAAAAAAGTTCTTCATCTTACAGTGTGATGTTTGCTCTATTTTATAAGTCATTGTTCATATCTTTTGACAAAATATTAGTTTGTAGAGAGGCAAAAAGAAAATGCACTATATTTTTATAGCATCCATGTTTTGACGTACACCCACTCAGGGATATGCAATACGATACTGGTACCTACAAACTTTCTTGACGCTACAAGTCCCAAATTTACATTCGATTTATTCCCCGTTCGTTACTTTCTTCAAATACGTTACGAAGTAGACTGCACATTGCATTAATTCCGAGCACAATGCAAAACATATGACTGATATGTCATTTACAAATTTAAGAAATTCAGACGATACGGATGATAGACAAATACAAGTATATGTAATTATTACGATAAAGCATCATGAAAAAATAACGACGCTTATTAACAAACTATTTATAATTAAGTCGGAAAATAAAATGATAGGTGTAGAAATAGCATGATGTGTGTGTGTGTGTCCAAACCGAAATCTGAGATTGTGGATACACACCTGGTACAGCAAATTATTTAGGTTAGGATTGAAAATTTGTATAACCATTTCTTGAATATTTCCAATATTTGGGACAGAGATAGTTAGGTCCATTTTACAGGTATTTCTAATATATCAAATTCTATATGTTATTTACGTCAATAAACAAACCAAATAAACAACTTTACTGTTAACTAAATGTGGTAGCCTACTCTTTTATTATTTGTAATGTGAATTGTGTATTGGTTAAATTGTATAAGTATAATATGTTTGTATTTAGTTTGTCTTCATGAAATAAAGATAGTGTTATATGTATTGAATTTGACAAGTATTCATTTTTATTTGACGAGTTACGACAGTTGACAGAATACATTTTATTCAGTTCTGTTGATATTGGTTTCACTGTTACATTCTGTAGTATTTTTCATGGTCGATTTGTCGCACATTTCTTCTATTTCTATTGGCTCTCGGGTCTTTGGCGGTAAATTCTTATTATTCATTCTCTAACACGCTATCTTATCCTGGCCTTCAAACTGTGAACACTGAGATATTTCACGCTGAAACTAATTCATTTGGTGGATAACTATTTTAAAATTCAGGTTAATTGCTTTTGTTTTCTTTGTTAACTTTCCGCTAATAATCTGCATAGTAATCGTTTTATCCAGTGTGAGTAGGTGTGCGTTTTTGTGCCGCATGATGAATGAAATATGTGTGTTGAATGAATGTGGTTAAAAATGTTAAAACTACCCTAGTATAAGATATATTCGTCTGAAACTTAGCTTTCAGCTAAAACATACTATTTTTGCATAACTGGGGTATATGCAGCTTTAAATAGGCTATAAATAAGTTGGCTATAAATAAGATGATAAAATGAACATGAAATGATGATGAAATGAAAAAAGGAATGGGACACAAGGACGATGGGGTCGACAAATTTTGATTGCCACTGGAAATAGGGAGAGGTGGGTATGGTCGGGCAATTTAGCCTCCTGTGGCGGAGCCCTATGGTTCCTACTCCGGGAGAATACCACAGTAGGGTTCTTAACGTGCGAGGAACGTGGCATCTTTCACAACACGGTGCACCTCTATGGTTTGCGGTCAGGTTTTCCGTATTATAGCCTGACAACCCCAGCATGTAACACGCCAGGGGTACCCCATTCCACCACCTGGGGCACACATCCCAGTTGCTCTGTGGGCAGAGCCCCCTAGCACCCGGCTATGGTTCTGAGCACTATTT
Source organism: Perna viridis (assembly GCA_037379345.1). Lineage (NCBI taxonomy): Eukaryota > Metazoa > Mollusca > Bivalvia > Mytilida > Mytilidae > Perna > Perna viridis. Next base: position 1,424,353 of record CM074522.1, read on the forward strand.
AATCGCCTTTTACGACAAGCTTAGCGCTGCTGCAGGACTATTCTTTTAACACCGGACCTGCACGGGGATAACATTTGTGTAATTTTGGTCAATGAGATTTTTAACTGTATGAGTACAAGTCAATTGTTACGGTAATTTAAAGGTCGCTTAGTTACAACCAATTATCTTGTTATACAGGCATAATTAGCCAAATGTGAGGTATCCTAAGACGAATTTAGCCTTTTGCACCTTGATGCTAGGTAAGCTAGGTTGCTATGGTTTTAGCTACTTTTTTTTTTATTTTATTTTATTTACTTTTTTTTGTTTTGCTATAATATTGACCCTTGTCTAATATTGTATGTAGTATATCTTTTGGTTTAGTATGTTACTGATATTGCGGAGTGTTGCATTTCTATCGTGATTGTAAGTGAAGTAGCTTCCAATCAGTATTTGTTGTTTTAATAATATTTCCTACATGTAGACAATGTACAAGTTACGAATTGTCTAAAACATATAGAACATGTATCATACACACTTTCTTTTTATTTGAGCTTATTAGGATCACGTCATTATACGAAACACAATTTGTATACATAGTTATTAATGAAATGTAAATATTTGACATATGGTTACCAGATATCTTATGATTGTACTTATTTTTATAGGACTTTTTCCCCGGAAAAATATTGTGAATGATCCTGCTATAAATTGCAGTCTTACGAATAAAAGCTCTGAACCATATGTGTTTGATTGATCAGCCCTCAGATGAAGCGCTGCTACATAAATATGCTGATCAATTAGGCATGTACACAAGTGATTGTACATTTGTATAAACAACGATCCCATTAAAAATAGTTGACCTCTAACTTCTTATCAATACCTGTTATATATACCAATATATACAAGTTGTCTATTTATTTTTAGACGCATAATACACTAATGTTTAGCTAAAAATGAAAAACCTGCAAGGTATAAATGTTCACCGATCACAGAAATGAAATATAAGAGGAATGCTGAAGCTATTTTTAGATATTTCATGCAAGTCCTAGCAGATCAAAATATATACAAAACAGGGGGCAGTGCATCCGATCAAGAAACTTATATAGAGAAAGGGGTTCCAAGCTTATATTTGCCACACCCTTTTTTGTCCGAACGTTGTACAGAAAGGTAGCATATAGCCCCCGAAACATCTCCATGTATCCCTCACTGTAAAGTGTGTTTTTAGTACGGTTACCGCCTCGTGATATCTAAAACCCGGAAATGGATAACAAATAAAATGAATCTTTGTTTGGATGATAGAATAGGAATTTCGATAATGCGTATCTAAGGAATGGTGTTAACTTGTGGTGACATGGCTTTTTGTAATAATCAATCTCATGGGCTTTTTCTGCCATGTGCAATGATGATAGAGCTTCGGGTACTCCAAGTCGTAAAAATTCAAACGATCGATATAAATTGATTCAGCACTTGAATACTTCTTAGTATTTAGTTTTTTCTTAGTTTTGCGTGATCTCTGAGATACAGACCAATTTTGCACTGTCTCCTGTCGATGAAAATGAATGTAGTAAGTTTAGGCTACGACTAGAAATTACGTAAATATAATATGTTTTATCTAATTTTTAACCTATATAACTGTAAAAACCATAGAGGATATACCCATTACTTCCGTCTATATACTGGATTCCTTAACTCCAACGTTTCATAGCTGGATCTGCAAAATGTATCACCAAACCTCTTTCAAAATATTTAACATCTATACAACTGTCAAAGAGGGTCTGCAGTCCTACCACAACACTTGTTACTCCCGAAGTGGTATTAATTTCTATGTGGATTCTGAAAAATTCGAAAGATCTTTTGGAGACAATCAGTTCAAGACTATTATCTGAATATAAAAGCATTAAAACCTATGATTTTTCAACACTGTATAATTCTATTCCCCATACTCAGTTAAAATCCCGACTTAAAAACATTATACATTGTTGTTTTTCCAAAAAAAGATGGTACCTCTAGATACAAATATATTGTTCTTGGTATAGATTCCTCATACTTTGTGAGAAATAATTCCAAACCATCTTCCAAATATACAGTGGAAGATGTTTACAAAATGCTGGAATTTGTAATCGCAGACTTTTTGTATTGCGCTAGAACTCTAACAAATAGGCTTCTGGAACAGAAATAATTGTATGAAAGTTGTAGTACAGAACGACATGAATTAAATGGCAAATTTGTTAAAGAAACTTATGAGTAACTTAAAAGATAATTAAAAAAAACTGCAAACAGGTTGAGGTGAATTCGAGGTGTTTTCCATGTCTTTTTTTTTGTCCCCGGATAACATGCTTCTTGATTTCCCCTAGAGATTCCTCCTAAACAGATATATTAAATATGTTAGTGCGATGCTCTTTTGTAGGCTATGCCTAACACATATATGTTTGTTATTAGGCATTCTTACTAGTACTGTTACAGAAAACAGGCTACAACTTGAAATTATTAATTGTCCTTTTTTACATGAATATATCGTTAATAATCATACACTGTGTGGTCAGGACAACTATATATGCAATGAAATACATTAAAACATCATACTTACTACAACAGTCCGTCCGACCGTATAACACGACTCTTTGTATTTCAAATACGTCTCCAAGGTCAACAGCCCACCATGCACGCAATGTTTTCCGAGTGTGTGTGCATAAATCATGATCATATTGTATAGTTTTTCCGTCAACTGCGTTGGAAGAATACATGACAGATAGGTCACCCTCCCTGATGTACAGTGACGATTGACGTGTCTTTTTGTGTAAAGCTATGTTCTTGTTCGTAGCTACAAAAGATAATGCGTAACGAAATTTGTCGTTTTTTTTTGTTTTTTTTATCTATTTCAACGTCACCATTTGTTAGATATAGCAGTCTCAATCATGAACAAAACACCACGTGACAATTCCATTTTCTCTTCGTTTAAGACCGATAATTATCTGAATATATACATGTACCAATGTTATCTGACGTAGTAATGAGTTTCAGAACCGTGATTACAAACGGAAACGAAACGAAAATAAAACAGTATGTAGCGTCCACACAGATAAATCTGTCTTCAAATAAGATTTTTAGAATATTTAGAATATTGAATGTAAAACAAAATGTTTGCACCAGTTGTGTTCTATAAGTTATCTGCAAAAAGTTTTTTTTAGCGAAATTGTGATCTAGATATGTTTTACTTTTCCTGATAAAGGTACATGTAGTGGTAATTGTAAAAAAAAAGCTGTTACAATTATAAACAATAACAAATCCGAATCTTTATGAATGAGAAATCAAGGGAACCAAGGTTATAGCGGTAATCAAAAGAATGTAATCCAGGGACAAAGACCAGACATGGAAAACATACACAACAAAGAACATAAAGTAACTAAAACATACATACAAAGTAACAAAAGCAAATGAGCAACTCGGACTCCACTAAAAACTGGGAGCACGGACTAGGTGCACCGGTAGGGTAAGCATAATATTAGTACAATACGAATCTTCAGCTTAACAATGTGGAATTTCCATACAACTACAACTGATACCATAAACAACCCCTGTCGAATTTCCATACACCCACAACTGATACCCTAAACAACCCCTGTCGAATTTCCATACACCCACAACTGATACCCTAAACAACCCCTGTCGCATTTCTATACATCTACAACTGATACCCTAAACTAACAACCCCTGTCGAATTTCAATACACCCACAACTGATACCCTAAACAACCCCTGTCGAATTTCCATACACCCACAACTGATACCCTAAACAACCCTTGTCGAATTTCCATACACCCACAACTGATACCATCAACAACCACTGTCGAATTTCCATACACCCACAGCTGATACCCCAAACAACCCCTGTCGAATTTCCATACACCTAAAACTGATACCCTAACAACCCCTGTCGAATTTTCATACACCCACAACCCTAAACTAACAACCCCTGTCGAATTTCCATACACCCACAACTGATACCATCAACAACCACTGTCGAATTTCCATACACCCACAACTGATATCCTAAACAACCCCTGTCGAATTTCCATACACCCAAAACTGATACCCTAACAACCCCTGTCGAATTTCCATACACCCACAACCCTAAACTAACAACCCCTGTCGAATTTCCATACACCCACAACTGATACCATCAACAACCACTGTCGAATTTCCATACACCCACAACTGATACCCTAACAACCCCTGTCGAATTTCCATACACCCACAACCCAAAACTAACAACCCCTGTCGAATTTCCATACACCCACAACTGATACCCTAACAACCCCTGTCGAATTTCCATACACCCATAACCCTAAACTAACAACCCCTGTTGAATTTCCATACACCCACAACTGATACCATAACAACGCCTGTCGAATTTCCATACACCCACAACTGATACCATAAACAACCCCTGTCGAATTTTCATACACCCACAACTGATACCCTAAACATCCCCTGTCGAATTTCCATACACCCACAACTGATACCCTAACAACCCTTGTCGAATTTCCATACACCCATAACCCTAAACTAACACCCCCTGTTGAATTTCCATACACCCACAACTGATACCCTAACAACCCCTGTCGAATTTCCATACACCCACAACCCAAAACTAACAACCCCTGTCTAATTTCCATACACCCACAACTGATACCCTAACAACCCCTGTCGAATTTCCATACACCCATAACCCTAAACTAACAACCCCTGTTGAATTTCCATACACCCACAACTGATACCCTAACAACGCCTGTCGAATTTCCATACACCCACAACTGATACCATAAACAACCCCTGTCGAATTTCCATACACCCACAACCCTAAACTAACAACCCTTGTCGAATTTCCATACACCCACAACTGATACCCTTCACTAACAATCCCTGTCGAATTTCCATACACCCACAACTGATACCCTAAACAACCCCTGTCTCGTTCAATTATATACTCTTTGTAAATATATATCTGTTGTTTGAGTGGTCAATTATGCTTACGTATCTGGTCTATATTTTCTTTGCTTGATGTCTTTCCCTAAAGTCGCATGACATTTGTCCATTAAATCGTTAGAAACGACGTAAACATCGTCAATGCTAGGTAGATAACAATATTACCTTGACACGCTTCATACAAACACGTTCCTAATCCATAACTTTTCCCAATACAATATTTGCCACCGTTTATTGGTGCCGGTCTGTCACATCTCCGGACAATAGGAATCACTCCTTTCCCGCATTTCGCATTACAAGATCCAAATTTTTCCCATGAACTCCATCCACCATCAACTGAAAAAAATTGTTGTTCTTCCAATATGATGTCAATCTTTGAGACATATTTAAACTTTAACACGCGCCTCCGAAATTACACATCAGATGAAATACCTTTAAATATTGCTTAAATAGAAACCTTCCGAAAGATAATAGTTTTCATCGATCACACAATAGCCACAGCTGTCTATAAAGTATTCAAAACGCTTTTCTGTTACAAAATGTATCAATGACGTCATAAATCTGAAACTTTATTTGCACTACAGCAAACTTGGAATTTCTTGAATAATTGTATAGAATAATGTGTTTTCAAAATATTACTTTAACCGTTCATTTGACACAATCAAGAAGTGGCCATTGGTACAGCTAGCTGCAAGGTAGATTATACATAATACGATTAAATATATACATTTTTGCAGTGTTCCTCCAAGCTGACTTAGAGTGAACATACTTTAAGACTTTGACGAGTAGTTGTAAGTCACGGAACTTGATTCGTTTTGTTTACAAAATAGGGAATGCTAGAGCTATTTTCTCAGTATACAAATTCGTAACTACTAGCTTAAAAGAGAACAAAAGTCTAACTACTATCTAAAAGTTTAAAATAAAAAAAAGAAGTCACCTGGGCCGTTCCTCTGAGAACTACAGGGATTTTGATCAGTTATGTTAGATGTTGTACGACATAAATCATCTACAGTTTGACGGTTCTGTTTTATCCCAATCTGTGTATTATTCCCACAGCGACTTGAACATGATTCCCAGTCTATGCAGTTAGAGCAGTGTGTTCGTCCTGTTGTGCATTTGTATAATTTTTGTAGTTAAAAAATAATAATAATAATGAAAAAAATTGTTTGTTTGCTGAAACTGCAAAATATTTTTTTCTCTTAAATATTAATACATTGTTTTTTATATATATTGAATCAAGATCCTGTATGTACAAATATGTATCTAGATATTGCAGTTTAAAATAATTTTTAAAATAATAACGTTGCTGAGTTTTCTCAAATCCTTAGTTACGGTGGATAAACATAAAAAGATATGTTATGTTTTAAGTTATATTGGTTTTTCATGGTTTTTCTTGGGATATATATTCTTTAAATAGCAGAAAAAAAACAGCGGAATCAGTTTGGTACAAGGAAACATCCGCCCTGGCTAATGAAAGTAAGAATATTCGTTTTGTGTTTAACAAATTTTGTCAGACAAATGTAAACATGGATATAACATATGGTGTAATAGTCGTCTTTGTTCATTGATTATTGTGATCACGTGATGCAAAGGATATTCCACGTACATGAAACCTTGTTTCTATTTTTAAATATATTGACGCTATGTTTATTTTTATATGTACATTGACGCTATACTTATAAATTTAGATCCGGATATAAACCGTTCTGTTCCGCTATTACTCTCAGCCAATCATGCCGGAAGTACCGCAGGCGAAGCAGAACACTCAAGTCTATATCCAAAATATATAATCTACATATGTAATATATACATTAAGGACTTTCATTCAGTCTATACGTTATATATGAACCTGTTTGATTATATTAACCTCGAACTTTGTCCTCGGGAAACATAAACTGAACAGGTCCATACAAAGGTATTGACTTCGTTAAAAGTCAATAATTGAAAAATAATTTTCTTGAATTTTAGTTTACTGTTTAAGTGTTTTCTATTAATATCCCTGAATAAAACATTTTGTTCAATTCAAAAAAATATTTCACACGTGTTTTTCAAGTATAAATAGTAAAACAAAGTTTTTTTCCGTTATTGGAAGTTGATACACAACTTTTATGTGATGCAGATCATATTGCTTTAGTATGCATGATACAATACTTGAATATAAAACATCTGATGATAAAAATGAAGCTTTAAATGTTGAGCTGCCATGTAATGATAAATTGTATTTCTTTTTAAATTCTTAAGATGAAAATACGTAGCATTTCAATATTTCTTACCGTATTGTAAATTTAAAGCAATAATATGAAAAATATTGAGAAAGATATTCTATGTGTAGCAAATGAGTTTCATAGGTGTCCATCAGATGAGGTGACGGACAAATTATCCGAAAAAAGGAATAAGCAGATAAAATTGCGAGAGAAGATAAGTGAAGGTGTTCTACTTAAATCGAAGGTTAACTGGTATGAGAATGGAGGAAAATGCTTCAAGTTCTTTGGTAGGTTTTGAAAGAGAAATTTATTATCATAAATTGTGTCTGAACTCATTGAATATACAAGGAAGAATATTTCTAATGCTACTGATATTTTGAATGAGCAAAGAATTCTAATGAGAGATTATACTCCTTTTTAAAATTAAAATGGTCTTGGTATGTCAGCTCTTCAACTGTGAGATAATAGGGAACATTTCAAAATATCCATAGAAACAAGATCGCGGATAGGCAATACGTTCATTGCAAAATTCTCGTAGAAAAAATAAACATGGAAATATTTCGATCTGGGAGGTAAGAACGAGAAATAATTGTATGAGAGTTGTAATACAGAACGACATGAATAAAATGGCAATTTTTTGAAGGAACTTATGAGTAACTGGAAAGATAATTAAAAAAACTGCAAACAGGCTGACGTGAATTCGAGTATAGTAACCCCAGGGCAGTTAAGATTAGTCTTAAAGAGGGACTGGTAGATATGTCGTCAGATGCGATGGCTAATGTTAGAGTACATAATACATTTTTAGATAAGATGTGTTGTGCAGAGAGTATTAAATATTTGTATGTTAACTTGGTCAAACATATTGTTGGTCCTATAAACAAAACAGAACATGGCAACAGTTTTCTGACAAGGAGAATCTTGAATGGAAGAGTAATTTTGTACTCTTGCAAAAATGTTGTAGATACATATATAAAAACAAAACAATATAAGCTTCTTCACAGAATTATACCTACAATCATTAAAATTTGTTATGTCAAATCAGGAACATATGGCTTTTGTACAACATGTGATGAGACCATTGAACACGTATTTTATGAATGTACATATACTAAGAAATTATAAAATGATTTGTATGATGTCTTAAAGATTTTCTATTCAGATTTAAGAGTTGACAAAATGCATGTATTAAATAGGTCTGTAAATGGATCTTTACCATTAAATCTTACATAGATTATAACAAAAATGTGTATATAGATGTAACTTTGATATGGTTGTACTTCATGTATATATATGACTTGAAAGAATAATATATATACTACATGAATTTAGATTTGTTTAATGGAAAAAAGAAAAATATTCATCTAAAAATCAAAAGATTTGGGCCCATAAATATCAGTTGTTGTAGTACTTAAAACTTTCTGATATATCTCTTTCCGTTTGTAAGATAATAGTGATATCTCTTTCCATTTGTTAGATAATAGTTATATATCTTTCCATTTGTTAGACAATAGTGATATCTCTTTCCATTTGTTAGATAATAGTGATATCTCTTTCCATTTGTTAGATAATAGTTATATATCTTTCCATTTGTTAGATAATAATGATATCTCTTTCCATGTGTTAGACAATAGTGATATCTCTTTCCATTTGTTAGATAATAGTGATATCTCTTTCCATTTGTTAGATAATAGTTATATATCTTTCCACTTGTTAGATAATAGTGATATCTCTTTCCATTTGTAAGATATTGATAGTGATATTGCGAAATGTTTTTCCTTGTGTGTCTGTTAAAAACAAATAGGAAAATGTAGAATGAAAGAGGACAGATTTGTTTCATTTCTTAAATGTATTATATTATTCCTGAAAAATGCATGGTATTCTTGTATACATTATGATTTGATTTTGGGTTATATACTACCTTCACAAAATAGTAAATATTTATACTTCTTTATTTATCCTACAAAAAAAAAACCTGTAGATCCTGGTCAGATGATGGTGTAAGGGGTATTGTATCGTGACTATTTTTGAACAAGTAAAAATGTTAAGACAATCAAAATTCATTATAACTCATTTGTCTGTGTGTAAATGAAGATTCATAAAAAAGAAACTGCTAGAAAACAACTTGCATGTCGACATGTACTCACCAGATGACAAAGACGTAAGGTACGGATGGGCAATTAATCCAATACTTAATCCTAGAACGGACGTACAGAAACATCCAATGATTACACCAACCACACATGGCTTCCATTTAAGATAATGGAGCCATTTTTCCACAGTATTGTATCTGTTGGTCAGATTCTCCATCACTTTATTAATTGAAATTGAACATGAACAAGAATGTGAGCTTCATATGTATGTATTGTCTTTTAAGTACCGATAGACATACGTGACTGGCTCAGTCGTCGTATTGAAGTAATAGGGCAAAAACGTTACTTCCTTAACACTTTACGAAAATTAACATTCGTTCAACAATGCATTTTATACGGAAAATGTGGTGGTCAAAATGGGCTTTAAAAATTATTTTGAACAAAATGACAAAATGACATTGTCTTCAAGTCCTTTATCAAAGTATCAAAGCAAAAGTTGAAATGAAAAGTTAAAAGAAGACTGGGTTGCATTTTTCTTAAATAGAATGATATTTGTAATTTAAAAACAGACAAGACGATATTAAAGTACACACTTTGACTTCTACATAAACAATCGCCTTGCACTTTACTTACCATTTAGAACAAGTAGAAAATTATGAATAATGACGCAATGTAGTCACTTGAGGTTGTTTTGCTAATTGAAATTGGAGTACCAATTGTAAAAGAAGGGGAAATCCCTTCACGTGAAGTACCCGCATAAGAGATATAATAGAATAATTGCAGATCAAATGTCTGTGGTTGTCGTCATCTGTTATCAAAATCTTCTCTCGAAAATGATAAACAGTCAATTATTACCACATTTGGTAAAAATATATTTCTTAAGTATAAACTATACAATTGTGTCAATTATGTAGATCTGGCGTAAAACATAGCTGGCTTTGTACAGACAGATGGGATCAAATTACCTTAAATTTAGATTATTTTTAAGAAGGAACTGGATTTTCTGTCTATAGATTGAAGCGCTCAACAAAAGCCTATACAAGGTTAAATATTTTTGAGACTTCGTACTTGGCCCATTGTCCTTGAAAATATAAACTGCCAATTAAATTCTATTTGTGTGTGTGTGTGTGGTTTTTTTATTTAATTTCTGAGCCAATATCATAAAACCACAATGGATAGTATATTTCAATTGATTAAAGGATGTTTTATCTGCAATACAAAAATACGAAATATGCGTAACTAAGGATAGACTTTTACTGTGATGAAAGTATTTTTTCTTGTGGGTACAATTTTTTGTAGTTACGGGAAAAATGATGTTAGTTGTAGATTCTTGAATTCTTGGGCTTGGCAAACCCATCTTACAAATATAATGGAAATTGCTTTCTTCTTGGAAACTAAATTTCGTGGTTAACCAAATCCACAAAAAAAACAACCCAAAAATTGATACCCAAATGCCCAATTAAACTTTTATAGTATGAGGTATCACTGACTCTGAGACAAATAACCTTTTGGGCTTTTTTGAAGAACCATAGAGGATCGAGAAACATTTCAGATGTAAAGGTGGTGTTCCATGCAATAACCAGGCAGTGGGTGGCACATGACTAATTTTGCTTTCATTTTTTTTCACTTATTTCATATCAAAAATGCATTCTTTCTGAAAATACGTTACATAGAAAGCAAGCATTGGACTTCTTGAAAAAAAAGCAGAAAACTTAATTTGGGCAAAATAATGTTGTATTGTTTATGAACATTAGAATAATTTCTGAGCCATCAATTGTCGGTTAAAACGAACTTTGTACTATTTGACATAGTTTTGTGGTATGCATATTATTTGGGGACAAACAATATTTCAGACTTCAAATGACAATAAAGCGAAATTCCCTTGTACAGATTCATTAGTTGTATGCAATAGATCAGATTGGGTTCAATATAACATTAAATATCCGCCTAAATTGAAATTTTATGAAAGCTTTGACCCGTTGAAGAGAACTTCAAACTAGACTTCATCTCATTTTTTACGAATCACATCACCTGCTTTGTTTTTAATATGGCTTTTCAGAACTGTTATATTTGGAGATATTTACATTAAACCAAGGGCTTTCCTCAACTATCACCTTGATAGGTATTGTTTTATGTTACATGACAAATGACATCAATCTACCATTGAAGAATGAATGTTTTGAAAAATATATAGAAAGTTATCTTTTACTTAGGGCTGAGCTGTTTGACTAACTTGCTAGCAAACAATATTAATATAAAACTGTCCTAATCACAACTCATTATGTCATTCCTGGGTACTAAAGAGTCATTTGCATGACTCTTTATAAGAATTATTTATGTGGTTCTTCAATAGAATTTAGAAAGCAAACAGTAAGACTTTGTGGTCTGAAATGATTTTATCTGTGTAATCGGAAAACCCACCAATATACGTTTGTTTGTAAGGACACTTGTCAAGTTTCTGTATCCAATAGATATATACCAGGTAGAGCAAATTTACTATCGCTTATCGAATGACGTTAGCAGACATGTTATTATCAATATTGGTAATCCAATGGGTAAAGTACCAAGCGAGGATGTTGGGTCGACACGTAAATGATCATGAACCATTTCCATATTCAGACGGTCAATAGAGTGTCTTTTCATCACAAACACTATGCTGTAAAGAGCTTTTTCTGCTGGAACGACAGCAAATACTAGATCGTTAAACGAGAGCAAGCTTTATTTTTCTAACCCATTGTCCTCGCATATTATGGAGTTTATAATTCCTCAACCGCATCTATCAAATATATGATACTGATTTGGAAAGAATTTCTTGCAAAAGCAGCATTATCAACGATTCTATGGACACCAGTGAAAATGTGTCAAGCAGGAACTTAATTAAATGGCAAAAAAAGAACAACACAGACACAGTCTGGTTATTTGGATTTTATGACGGCAAGTTATAGATCGGGCAAAACCTTTTTGATTTGACAAATTATCTACACTTTTGATATCGTCGTTTCAACCATATGTTATTGCTGTTACAAACTTTCGGATTTGTTCAGAAACTGTACTTGGTAGATTGTTCATACGTCGTTAAAACCATTCCAAATCATAGTTCAAATATACCGAAGAAAATATTTCCTAAATGCTGAATTTTTTTTTTTTTTTATCTCCAACAATTTTTTACAGCGTGGTAGACCCGATTAAAAAGGCAGTCGGTATTGCATTGGGACAAATTTTGCATATTCTTTCCCTCTTATTAGGCTGACTTTATAGCTCATCTGATCCAGCTAAGCTGGTGTTTTGGAAAGCAGACGATTCTTACCCTACCAATGCACCTGGTTCATTTCTTTTTATTGTGCAAAATAAAAACAAAAACAAAAAACAACAGCAGATATGTCCTTGCTCATGAAATATAATTGTTTGAACTGGGATATATATATTTCAAGTGAACAAAATTTTAAACATGCATTAAGGTTTAGAAGTAAATCCTGCAACGACACACAAATTGTAATGAGGTAAAAATGACGTAATGCAATCCTGATCTGCACCTGTCTGACAGAAGTTTGAACAGTTTTCTCCAAGCACTCCTTTCATTTCGCGAATATCCGGTCCAGCATAAGGCTCACCATAAATAAAATTTTTGTCAACTGAAAAAAAAAATGACCCGCGTTGAAGTTATTTGTAACAAAATGAAAAGAGCCCTGTCTTGGATTTGTTCTTGTAACAATTTGTCCATATTGCAGTATGCTCGCTTTGGTGATGCTAAATCATTTTATGAATGACTGTTATATGTTTTCGGTCTATGAAGAAATAACCACAATCACAATGTGAACATTAAATAACCTGCTAACATGTGCACCATGGGCATTGTGGTAATTTCAAATATACCGAAAACAGTCATTCCTTATAATTTAATGTAAGTATCAAAATTGAACGTGTTATTCATATGACGCCAAAACATTAGTCTGTTAAAGAATGGACATATTTCTTATCCAATCAGAAAGTAACCGTATTACTTCTAAAATTAGATTACATGTATAAAATATACTAATATTGTTTAATTTTGTATTGTCATTGCTATTGACAGAAGTAATGGTAAAGTATGTGTTTTGAAAAAAATAATTGGAGTTTTATCTAAAATCCAGAAACCAGTTAAGTACGAGTTCTGATGTCAACAGACGAACACAAAATGTGCGATAAGACCTCGATTCAATTAAAGCAACACAAAAAATTAAACTTGTTTTGTTCAAGGAGTGTGTTGTAAATCTTTCAGAAATAATGGTTACTAATTGGCGATAATTAATTATAAGTACACATTTGCATTTGATAGCTTGGGCGTAGCTTTGATGTATTCATGACAACGGACAGAAACTGGTGGTATTTACAGTTATTAGCATGAAAAAAGGTCATACACTGTTTTGAAATGAGAAACAGTCCAATAATGATTAAAATATAGTCTAAATATAGCATTAAGATAAACTAAAATGGAGACATCAATAAAAATGAAGGAAGAGGATGTTTATAAGAATAATATAATAAAATGAGAAACCAAATGACCAATTGCACGTGGAAGATGCATGGATATAAGTTAAGGGTATATGTCGATAGTGTGTTATGTCAGGTATTAAATATTTTAAATCAAATTCTCTGAATTACAAATTAAAATCTATAAAGGAAAGATTAACAATGGTATTGCTTAATGCAGTATTTTATGATAGTATACTTACTTTGTAAATTCTGTATATTATCCGTGGCATACACTTCCACCTCGCACAATGATAGATAATTAAAGCCCCGTAGACGAACTCTTAGAAATTTGCCAGTTGTGTCAGGTGCACATGATGCATTGAGCACGTGGTTTGGGACTTCGCCAGCTTGGTAGTGGCATCTTGTTATAATGCCTCGTTGGAAGTTGTCTAGCGTTGTCTCTATGCTTGGTATTGGCTTGAAAACATCGATATCGAAATTACTCAAACGGGCTGCTGCAAAGTGGATTAACAAACTGGTCAATGTAAGAAAACGCAATGAAAGGTGAATACATAAAGTTGTTGGACTGTTGTTTGGATCATAAAATACATCGAACCTTTGCTTCGACTAGTTGCTTTAAATACGTTCACCTGGTTTCAATTTCACGAAAAGTCGTAAGTGTGAAATTGAACGTCAATTATGACGTCATAATCCTATATAAGGTTGCAATTGTGACGTCATTACATACGATCAACTTTACACTTTACGACTTTTTGTAACATTGACACCTGGTGAGTCGTTCAATTTGTAACATATCTCGATGAACAGGAACAATTATTGTAAAATTAGAAACATCTTCATGTATGAAGGCGTCATTGATTAATAATTTAATTTGACTGTGCAATTCTAATAAAAACAACGTACTAGAACACGTTGGTTCAGTGAACACTGAGATAAGAAGGTTTTATTAATTCGGAATATTTATATTGTCTCGCAGTTTTTTTAAATAATTATACTCTAGCGAAGTTCTAAATTTGGAAATATTAATCAAATTGAGTGTTACTGTTCTTCAATAGATGTACGATAATTCGTAGTGTTTGGCATCAGATATTCAGCAAGATTAAAACTTTAAACACCGAAACAAATAACCCATTTAGCATTGAATACTCAACACAATTATATAATCAGGACACGTATGGGAAAAAAACCGTCATACTCACTACAACAGTCAGTGCGCCCGTATAAAACGACCCTTTTTATGTCAAAAACGTCTCCTAGGTCAACTGCCCACCATGCATGAAATGTGCTCTGTGTGTGCGCGCATATCAGATGATCATTTTGCAGAGTGATTCCGTCATTAGCATAGTAAGGTTGCAGACCCTTCTTGCTGAACAGTGACGACTGGCGTGTCTTTTTATGTAAAGCAATGTTCTTGTCTGTTATAAAAGATAATGAGTTACGAAATTCATTATTTCGCCTATTTTTCACTTTTTGTAATATTATAACGTTTTTATACATGTATACACATTTATTCCCCTATATCAGTCAAATTATTAAAAAAAAACATTCCACGCGATAAAGAGTGTAAAAATCAATTTCGTGAGAACTATTTTTTTCTTGTTTTAAGTTTACCATGGAAACAGCAATAGTTAGTACAACGAGATATTTAGGACAGGAAGATAATTAGTAAAACACGATAGTTAGTACAATTAATACTTATACAATACATCTTACTGACATCTTCTGTCTCGTTTAATAATTTCTTATCTAACATGACAAAAAAGTCATTTTGATCAGTGAGGCCTCCTTAGGAAAATGAAATATTTGGCTCTTCCAATTACTCTCCCCCTTATCATTTTTACAATAAAGAACAATTATTTCAACTGTTTCAATATTAATATTTTCAATATATGTTTATAGTTATGATAAAAAATAGCATCTTCAATTAAAGAAAAAAAAAATAAAATTGAATCGCAATTCACCAATCCTCAACCGTAGTACCGGTTATAAAGCCATATGTATTTGTTTACTTATGCAAGCGACATATTTAAGACCTGCTTTCACATGAGATTGTCGATAGAATAGCCTGACGTTTGACCAAAATATATGTATTTCTATGCGTTCTTATGTAGTACGTTAAGATCGGAATAGTATAGAGGTGTTAAGAAGTATTATTGACTGTGTGGTTTTCATATATGTGTAACTAGTACACGATTACAAACGATGGATACAAGGAAAAGTGACCCGTTCAAAACAATAATTGCGCAAGTGCGAGCAGGGTTTAAGCTACTTAGTGATCTCTCATGTTTATAAAACGATCGTTAGAAATTGTCCTAGGTAATTTATGTCTGTTGATTTTGCAAATGAATTAGTCTGCTTACATATCTTGTCTCCCTTTTCGTTCATGACTGTCATAACATTTCTCATTGTTCGCAGTGTATTGCTGTCAAAAGTAAAAAAAACTGTTGATCGGTTCAACAAAACAACCAAGGACTTTTTGCGTAATTAGTTACCATAGAAACTGAAGTATATTTAATTACAATATTACCTAGGCAAGCTTCCAATAAACACGTCCCTAACCCATAACTTTCACCTACACAATATATCCCGCCGTTTGTTGGTGACGGATTGTCACATCTCCGGACGATAGGAATCACTCCTTCACCACAATTCACACTACAGGATCCGTATTGTTCCCATGAACTCCATCCACCATTAACTGATAAATGGAAAATACCATATTATAGTAATATTTATTATTATTCTTGTGTAAAATGGATTACCCCCGATTTTCAAAAGTTAGTTGTTTCCAGTGGACATAAATGTTTGTCCTCAAATATCTCATTAACGTTACTGTATCACCTGACAAAAACATCATTAGCAGTTTTCGATATTTACTTGTTAATTGTTGATGCAGTAATATTTGTAATGCGTATTTTAATAATCTGAGTATCGTGGCAATCGCCAGATCATGTTATGAAAATTAAATGATTCAGACTATTTTCGAGATTACACTACTACAGTCATGCACCATATAAAAATACTACAAACGATAGTATTTCCCTTTCATCACGCATTTGCCTGCCAACTGAATAAACACTTAAATAGCTTTTTTCGCCCAACAACAAACTACTATTTCATGCATAATGCCATACAATAATGTGTATCAAATGTACCAATATGATTTAAATTGTCCATTTAAATGCTATATGTCTTAATAGCTTAAATCTTAAAATTCAATAACTGGATCAATGCATACAGGCCTAATACAGATAAACAGGCTCAATATAGATTAATATGCCCAATAAGGACAGCCTTGATATGGATATTCTACTTCCGGTAGTCAACAAAATAATATAATGAATTTTTTGGTTATTAAGAATATATGTAAACCCAATACTGATTGTTTTTATACATTACAGAACTGTGATCCTTTTCACAAAAAAAAAACCGTAAGGATAAAACTAGTCGCAAGTTATGACGTCACAATACTTTGATTTCCTATGACGTCATAACTCACGACTATTTTCGTACTTACGACTTTTTGTGAAAAGGACCACTGGTTTAACATAGGTTTTACAGAATGGGTTATTCTATATTGGCTCCGTATTATGTCCTCGGTCATGTCGTATTTGGCCCAATAAAGCTATCCTTGGTCTAATATGATTGTCCTTTGACATGATACAGGACAAATATGACAAAACCATTATATAACCCTTTATAACATGTATTTATCATTTTTTTTCTCCAAATATAAATTAAAATCATCCATGTAATGATATTTAGGACTGGCCATTATTACAACTGTATACTTTATAATGTTTGCATACACATTTTCGTATTTTTTTTTCAAAGCTGACTTAAAATGAGCATACATGGAGATTTTTATTTAAAAGATCAAATAATTTAATGTTGGGATATGTGATCTCTGTATTATGTCCTCTGTCATGTCATATTTTGCATAGGAGTTGAAAAAGATGTAATTCACATAAAAGTCAATTTGATTGTAAGAAATGATAACACACGTTTTAAAAGTCTTTTAGATTGATCAATATTGACTATATTGTTAAGCCCGGTGAATTTCAGTATCGGATATATTATTGTCAATGATCGGTTTCGTGTAAGATTCTCACTCACCGGTATTTTTACATGCAGATATTCGGTCATTTTTGCAATGCTTGGTGCTTGGACTGAAGAATTGTTTTACCTGTTATAAATAATACTTGCAATTACCATTTTATCGTTGTCCCGAACACACTTGACTGTATTACTGTTAATTTATCTCCGTGTTTGGAGTTGCACATCGAATTTGGCGCCATTCCTTGTGATGTGTAATTGTGTGTAGTTATTTATTGTTGTTTGTGTACTACGTCATGTCCTAGTTACGATGTAAATAAATAGCGTAGGCGTACACCGAGCTGTCATCTGTTCCTATGACAGTTGTAGAAGCCAATTGGCTTACTGCGTAAATTATGGCCCAAAGTCAAATTAGTTTTGGCCAGAAACTGGTAATTTCTAATTATTTGTGAACTTTTATGCTGCTATTATTTATTATCTGCAGACTGCTCCGACGTCTGCTGGGGCTTACTTTTCGAGGAAATTACTCCAAGTAAACTTTTGGCAACACCAACTGAAAGTGTTTGGTGCTGCACCAAGTGAATTACTTGGTGCACAAATTATTACTTTAATCCTTATAGAGTAAGATATATTGAGTTTATATTCATTAACTTGGTCACCTTATGAAAAGTGTTCGATGCTGCACCAAAAAAGCCCCAAGTGCAGTTTGCTCCAAGTATATGTGTGTCAAAGATTTCTGTGATTAGGATTCACTGTATTATTTTATTGATTCATTATATTGCTGTTACCTATGTATGCAGAGATTAAGATTCCTAATTATATAAATTATTGAACTTCCATCCAATCTTTATTATTATTTCCTACATCAGGGACCCACACAAATTATAGTCAACTCCCAAAATAGTTGGGGCGTTACAATATTCATGCGGAAAAACTACATTCAACAGCTAAACGTGTAAAATTAGAATATTCAAATATGAGGTGTCCGAGGGAATGTAGATAAATTGATATTTAACAAAACTAGTATATCTCCTTCAATCATATATCACTCGAAATATTAGAAGATATAATACTAAAATCATATATATAATGTATATTAATATAAATACTCACCTTTCGAGAAAGATATTTACACAGGGGTCCCAAATTTTCATTTAATCGAAAAAAACGTTGACTAACGTATTGTACATAGCAAAACGTTGAAAACTTTCAACTACTCTTAAAGGTAAATAATTTGGGTAAAATATTTCGCTTACTAAAGTACATAAATGATTTTCATGAACAAATGATTGTCAAGAACGTTAAAAATTGAATCCTTTATTCGGCCATGATTACCACATTAGTGCAAAGTATTGAGTATATCTTTATCTTGTTCCACGACGGAGATTCATCTTATGAAGATATCGTCCAGCAGTGAGGATGGATAGAAAGCTTGATGCAATGTAACATACTCCCGTTGTAGCATTGATTATATGTGGATACTAAAAAATTTACTTCAAAACCTAAAATCCCGCAGCTTTTTTGGAAATTAGTTCTCTCCAAATTTTTGACTTCTCAATTCTTTACACTACGTTACCACATGATAAATTGAAATCTCGTTTAAAAGGATATATTCGTAAATCTTTTGCTGTTTCAAAGAAAAATAATGTTTTTGGTTACAAAGCCATATATTTGTCTAAAACATCGCAGAAAGTGTGCTACACAAAAAAGCAGGTTTGTGATTTACTCATTGATAGCATAGTTGTCATATTTAGAGGAGCTACTTTTTTTCACCAACAAACTGACATTCCAATGGACACTAACTGTGTTCCTCTCCTAGCCGATTTGTTTTGTTTTGTTTTGTTTTGTTTGGTTTTGTTTGTTTGTTTGTTTGTTTTTTGTTTGTTTTTTTTTCATACGAGATTGGATTTCTTTAGCATCTCGTAAAGAATAAAAATTAAAAATGCTATATCCTTTAACATTACAAACAGATATATTGATGATGTATTGTCCATCAACAACCCTTCTTTTTGGCAAATGGTTATACAGTCAGTATACCCAGCAGTGCTCGAGATAAAGAAGGCCACAGAAACAATTTGTTCTGCATCTTTTTTATACTTACTTTTCAAATTTTACAACAGTGGTCATCTCATCACTAAGATTAATGATAAAAGAGTTTTAATTTTTTAAGACTTTAATTTTAATATACTAAATTCTCCTTACGTGTGCAGCAATATCCCTTCATCTGCTGCATATGGTGTTTATCTTTCACAATTGATTCGCTACGCTAATTTCTTTGAACGCCATAAATATCTGCGTAACAGACTCTTGAAGCAGCAGCAGTCTCTCACCCAAATATTTATAGATATCAGTCCTTGGTTGAAAAACACTCAGTTTCTTCTACAATAAAGAGTAATGATTGTTTTTTGTAATGCAAGAGGGAGGTTTGGCCCTTTAAAACATATATTTAACCCACCAAGACGATGGCAACCCATATCGTACCGTATCAAAATGTGGTATTAAAAACTGCAAAACATGCAAAAATCTTATAACCGACCCTTACTTCTCCAGTTCCCTTACACACAAAACCTTCCATACAAGAAGTCACGATGACTTAAGTTGCAAATCAACAAACTTAATACATGGATTAAAATGCAACTTACGTTGTTTAATATATGTCAGAGAAACGCAAGAACGATTAAATAAAAGAATGTGCGGTCATCGTTCGGGAATTAACACCACCAAATTCCCGACAGTTTATCAACACTTTAATCGAAAAGATCATGCAATCCTTTCCATGAAAAATCGTATTTTAGAAAAAAAATTACCATCCTACGAACAGTCCGGTTCTAAGAAAACAAACTATCGTAGGGAAAGAGAGGAGTACTGGATATGCAGACTAGACACAGCAATTCCATACGGATGCAATGACAACATCAAAAGTATAGGAAACCTTTCAAGCCAATATAACAATAGCATGAATGTGATAAATTTATTTGACAAAAATCCAAGACGGGAAAGGAGTCATGGCCATCGCCATTATACGTCACCCAAGTTACATGATGTCTCCATAGATGGTCTCCTTCCTTTCATACAAAAACCTCTTGGACTTCATTACATTAGAACCAAACTTTATTCTATACCACTTACTCTACTAAATTCCCTTTACAAAACAAGTCTTCACACTCCTATTTCTGACCCCACCTCATCATTATACAGACTTGTTGCCATCATTTTGGATATCGGTGTACACAGACTCTTTAAACCAGTTTGTGTGAAAAGTCAACAATGGTATAAATGCAATTAATTTGGCTAACATCCTCCATCACAAAAACGTTACCAACAAATTTCCCCCATATTTAAAAGACAAAGACCACATATTCCTATACTTCACCCACTGCATCCAAAATTTTCAGTTATACAAGGCTATTGCAGAACCTTAAGATTGAGGTTTCCTGTACTTTTGATGTTGTCATTGCATTCGTAAGGTATTGCAGTTGCTCATTTGCTTTTGTTACTTTGTATGTATGATTTTAGTTACTTTATGTTCTTTGTTGTATGTATCTGTTTCCCATGTCTGGCCTTTGTCTCTGGATTACATTCTTTTGATTACCGCTATAACCTTGGTTCCCTTGATTACTCTTAACGTTCCAATGTAAACCTTACGATAGTCAGTCTAATCTTTAGACGTTGGTCAAAATAGAAACAATAATTATTCAAACTGAATACAAAAAAGTATTAAAACAAAAATAAATAAAACAATGATAAAAAATTATTTCTTAGTGATAAACATTGCACAAAACGTCCTTACAATTGTAATGTTTTCATAAAGCACGATAAAAAGCGGTTAAAAATCAATTCATAGGCTATTGAAATTACCAGTAAAATGGAAAGTTTTAAACATCTGTCTGATCCGTGAGACATCTATTCAAATTACACAATTCATTGAACACAAGAAAAATCAAATCAAAATTTAAAATTTATTCAAAGTGCCCAATCAATTCGACATTATCACAAAAATACAATGAAATTACAATTAATTTACAAAAAAAAATAATTAAAAAAAAGACAATAAGCGTTAATGTAGAAATAAAAAAAAATATAAAGAAAGAAAGATACTCCTGTCATAATACGCCTCCCCCTTTTTCATACTTATCTGTTTATAGTATACTATATAATGACACTAATTAGGACACTAAATGAGGATACCTATGGCGGTCGTTTCCCCCTCCTAACCTTTAAAAGCCCCTCCCTACATCAAAAGGTACCCATGTTGCCTTTATTGGTCCCCCATCTAAGTCCACTTATGGTCACCCAAGGTCCACTTCCGGTCATATCCAAGGTCAATTTCTGGTCACCTTCCTCTACCGGTTGCTTCCGGTCCACAGTCACGGATGTGACGTCATACGCATGCGTATTGGGGTGCTCTACCCGGGTTCTACTCGAGAAAGGCTAATGCTAGAACTCATAGTATACTACTTACACTGAATATATTTTCGCCAGTGTTCTCAATTATTGGGATTTAGAAATTCCTTATTTAAAGCATAGGTTTAGATCAAAAATATTTCTCCTGCGTTTAACATAAATTTAAAAATGAATTAATAACTCATTTGTCATTATGTAAATACATGACATTACATGAAAAACAAACTGCGAGTGTATAACATTTAGATAGCAGTGATTTACCGAATATTTCGGGTGTAAACATTTTCGATAATTCACACTGTGAAATAAATCTTTGACTATCTCTTGCCAAAACGTCAGAAAATGTCACACCGCGATTTTCAATCCACAAAATCTTAAATTATTTTGAAAATAGTAACGAATAATGGAGGCAGTATATATAATAAATAGGATAGTCCATTGATCACTCGTGCCAAGACTACAAAAAGATTTATTTCGAGTTCGGAATAAGTTCCACCCACTCGCTTAATCTAGGCAGCACTTGCGATCATATTTTGGTTATTCAATTAAATTAGTTATCCTATCAATATCTACATATACTAACCCTTAGAACTAGTAGACAAAGACGTAAGGTACGGATGGACAATTAATCCAATACTTAATCCTAGAACGGATGTACAGACACATCCAATAATTACGCCAACCACACATGGCTTCCATTTAAGATTATGGAGCCAATTTTCCACAGTATTGTATCTGTTATTCAGATTATCCATTACTTTTTCAATACGATATGAATGATAACAATAAATTGAGCTACATAAACGATATGTTTTATTTGAAGTATTGACACACATAAGAGACTGGCTTATTTATGAAATGAAGTAAGAAACCAAAGTTTTTTACACACTGAAACAAAAATGAAACGGCGTGAAACAAAACACCATAGGCATTTGGTCAGAATATTCACTTAGGGCTTTAAAAACATACCTTGAACCGGGTAAACAACAAACGGTCGGCATTCCAATGAGAACAAATTCTGCTCCTTTACTTGCTGACCTATTTCTTCACTCTTATGAGGCTGACCTCATAGCTGATTTGATCAGAAAGAAAGAATATCGTTTGGCTAGATCTTTCAATCTCAGTTACCGCTATATAGATGACGTATTATCTTTAAACCATCCTTATTTCGGAGATTTGATACATCGCATCTACCCCGAAAACTTGAGATAAAGGATACTACAGACACTGTGAAGTCAGCCTCATATCTTGACCTACAATTAGAAATCGATGGTAAAGGAAAACTATTGACCAAACTTTACGACAAACGTGATGACTTTTCATTCAGAATTGTCAACTTTCCTTACATCTGTAGCAACATCCCTTCGGCTCCTGCGTATGGATTGTTGATATCACAACTCTTACGTTATGCCAGAGCTTGCCGAAACTACGCAGACTTTTTGTATCGCGCTAGAACTCTAACAAATAGGCTTCTGGAAAAGGGTTATGTTGCTACAAGATTGAAGTCATCACTACAGAAGTTTTATGGTCGTCATCATGAAATCGTGGATCGTTATGATATATCCATCAGCACCATGAAAACTGATTTATTCAGCGGGTCATAGTTTACCTTTCCTCGTTTGTCTACCCCGCACTTGACTTTTTATGAGCAACTCGGCGGGTGTTTCTAGAAAAGCAGAGGACGCTTACCCTACCGGTGCACCTGGTCCATGCTCCCAGTTTTTAGTGGAGTCCGAGTTGCTGATTTACTTTTGTTACTTTGTATGTATGATTTAGTTACTTTATGTTCTTTGTTGTGTATGTCTGTTTTCCATGCCTGGTCTTTGTCCCTGGATTACATTATTTTGATTACCGCTATAACCTTGGTTCCCTTGATTAGTCTTTAATTAACTTCTGCTTATCCAAAAGAACTAATTACTTCACAAATATATACTGACTTCCGATACATGCTTTCTGCATTATTCTTGAAAGGAATGGTATGATTGAGATTTTAAAACATGGAGAGTATTTAATTACAAGCGTTTACTTTGAAGTCGTATTCTGCTTTAATTGTCAATTAGAACAAGTAGAAACCTATTCATAATTTTATAGTTACTTGAGCAAGGGTTGTTTTGTTCATTCAAGTAAGAGTATTAATACTGACATCATAACGAAGGGGAGGAAACACCGAAAGAATTACAGACGTCTACAACAAATCCTACAATACAAGATAACAATAAATTACTCACAGAAGAAAAGACTTAGAATAGACAGAGCAGAGGTCCTTGTGAGTTATTGTTAGCACCTTTATTCCGTCATCGTCTGTGGTCGTCTTAACCTGTCGTTGCATATTTAAGATCTTCTGAAAAAGAAGTCAATTGATAATTTTCACATTTTATCACCTACAATCTTCTTTTAAAACAATTGTGCAAATTATATATTTCAGACGTAAAACATGGCCGCTGCTGCTATTTTTAAACTGCAGGAGTCAAGTTACCTATCCTTGGATATATCTCAAAAACGATATTGAACTGGTCATGATCAATAAATCAATCAAACCTTTCGACTACATTTTGGAGAGCTCACCAAAGGTCACTATTAGGTTAAGGCGACCCCGTATGGGAGCAATTGACTTCCTTCGAACATTGTCCATTTAGCACCTGCGTATGGAGTTTTCATATCAAAACTCAAACGTTATGCCAGGACTTTCCGAAACTACTCCATGTTTTGTACCATTCGAAGCTTCTTATGATTAGGCTATTGGAACAAGCTACACGCTGGAATCATCAATACTAAAGATTTTTGGTCGTAAACATAAAGTTGTGGATCATAATGGTATATCTGTTCACCATGTACTAGTATCAGTTTTCCACTTTCGTCTATCCCGGTCGTGACATTTTATGAGGAAGTCAACGGATGTTGTTAGAAAGCAGAGGTCGTTTACCATTCCGGTACACCTGGTCCATGTTTCCAGTTTGTAGTGGAGTCTGGGTTGTTCGTTAATTTTCTTTCTTTTTCCGTGCTATTTTTCGGTATTTTTGTTCTTTGTGTGTGTCTATCTGTCTGTTCTCTACTAGTCTTTATCCTTAGGATATGTTATTTTAATTACATCTCGAATTTTTGTTCCCTCAATCAATCCATATCTGGCGATCAAGATGGTTTTATCTTGTAATGTGTAAACCGTTCTGGATAGAACGCTTGAAGTTTTTGATACTTTTACATTTTTTTTTTAATATTTTCTGTTATGAAATTAGCTTACTGGTGAAGATTGAAAAATGGTAACTAATGAGTTGTCGTGTCAAACAAAAGGGTCGAGGACTCTGGTGTCAATTTTTAAAAATCGTAATCCAGGGATCAAGACTACACATGGAAAACAGACACAAACAACTTAGAACATGAAGTAACCAAAATTACACTCACAAAGAAACAGAAGTTAACAAGTTAATCGAGTTCTTTTGAGGTAGATGCAATGTATAATATCAACGAAAACAATGATAAATTGAAGAGCAGTTCGTCCCCGGAACATACCTACCATACAAATGTCATTTCTAACTAATTATCAGTCTTTCAGCTGGTACACTGTATCAAATTGTAAAATCTCCTGGGTTTTAGTATTGAGTGTGTCACTGGTATATCTTCTATTTCACTTCCAAACTAACAACTATAGAGTATATTGACTGTAAATATTGACTAAGAATGGTATAATAGATTAAGGATACACAGTCTTTCTATAATTTTTTTTTTGTTTCCGTAAATTCTTTAATAGCTATTAAGTAGCAGTCTTAATAAAAATCAGGCAGAAGATGATTAATACATGTTAAAATCCCACCAAATTCAGCTTTATTTCTAATTCAGAAACATTTACAAACAAGTAACTAGTCTTGTTTTTAACTTTTAACATTTATAAATTATGTATGAAATTGACACTTTGTAAAAGTCATTCTTCTTGAAACTGTTTGATATGGTTGATTCTAATGACAGATGAATGAATAGATTTCCCAAAAATGTAGATTTTTTTTTCAGAATGGTCTATTGTTACATAACAGAATTTGTAGAGCAAAACAATAAACTTCGTCTGTTATGTGGGTACTTAAATTTGCTTGAATTCTAAATTATAAATGGTTTCAAGTAACTAGTGGTCATAAGTGGAAATATAAATCCACGTATGAAGGCCACTTAATGGAAATGTATCTTGAATGTGTTATGGGGATAACCACAGTCTTAACAACATGTAAATCTGAAAATCAAAAGTACACAGAAAAGCAAACTTAATAGCTTAAAAGTGTTTTCAACGTACTTTAAACGATATGAATATTTTCTCTAACTTAAAACAAATAAACAATCGGATAGTGAAACAATCAAGCTAGAACAAGGCAAAAACAAAACAAAATCAAATCAAAAGCGGGCATAATTGCAGTACAGACTGTAACACTAGCAGGATAAACAGAGGCTATGTTTATATTTGCTTTGTTTCCATTTGGTTTGTTGTTGTTATATTTAGTACATAATCGTGTTTATTTTAATTTTCTCTAGTAGTTGACAATTCCAGCTAGGCGGATCATTTAAGCAAAATAGAAATATTAATACATATTTGTTTACGCTGCGATAAAGGTTGTTAGTTGTTGTTGGGGTTTAACGTCCGGGCAGCAATATTTCAGCTATATTCAGACGATGGACATGAAATTGATGATAAAATGAACATGAAATGAAAAAAAAGGATGGGTCACAAGGATAATAGGGTCGACAAATTTTGATTGCCACTGGAAAAAGGGGGGATGGGTAAGGTCGGGCAGTTTAGCCTCCTGTGGCGGAGCGCAAAGGTTCCTACTCCTATCGAATACCACAGCAGGGTTATTTAACGTGCGAGGAACGTGGCATCTTTCCCAACACGGTGCATCACTATGGTTTGCGGTCAGGTTTTCCGTATTATAGCCTCACAACCCCAGCATGTCACACGCCAGGGGTACCCCATTTCACCACCTGGGGCAGTTGCTCTGTGGGCAGAGTGCCTAGCCCCCGGCTAGGTTTCTGAGCACTATTTAGTCGCCTTATACGACAAGCTTAGCGCTGCTGCAGGCCTATTCTTTTAACACCCGGACCTGCACGGAGAAAGGACACAGTACGAATTTCTTGTGTCGTAAACTGTACATTATTTAACTATTTTGTTGCATGACTGATATTTTTACCTAGCAATCTTATTCATTATAGAGATTGATATATAACAGTCCCTGTAACGCTCTTAACTTTCCCACTTCAGTCATGAACAATTAAGCTATGTGTTATATAGAATGAATGATTGAATTTATACACAACGATAGGTTTTTAACGACGAGTCAATGAATAGAGTGAATAATTAAACAATATGAATTCAGCGCTTTTCAACAGTTCAATGAAATTTCTTTTAGAATATTTGCAGAAACGAACTTAATAAAATATTAATTGTCGAAACTGTTTCAAAACAGCATTTTACACCTTTGTCTATTGCAACTAAACCCGTCAGAATGTTTTTACGATTGAAAGAGTGATCAAGGGAACAGAGATTCAAGCGGAATGCAAAAGAATGGAGTCCAGGGACAAAGACCAGACATGGAAAACAGACACACACGACGAAGAACATATAATAACTAAAAAACGCTTGCAACTAATAATCAAGGGAACCAAAGTTATAGCGGTAATTCAGGGACAAAGACCAGAATTGGAAAATAGACATCCACAACAAAGAGCATAAAGTAACTAAAATTATGCATACACATTAAAGTAACAAAAGCAAATGAGCAAATCCGACTCCTCTTTAGACCAGGTGCACCGGTAGGGTGAGCGTCCTCTGCTTTTCTAGAAATACCCGCCGAGTTGCTCATAACAAGTCAAGTCCGGGGTAGACGAAATAGGAAAGGAAAACTATGACACCTTGAAAAAATCAGTTTTCATGTCGCAGATTGATACATTGTAACGATCAACGAGTTAATTATGATGACCATAAATATTCTGTAGTGAGGACTTCAATCTTGTAGCAACATAACCCTGTTCCAGAAACCTATTGGTTAGAATTCTAGTGTGATGCAAAAAGTCTGCGTAGTTTCGGCAAGCTCTTGCATGACGTATGAGTTGTGATATGAACACTTAAAACGCAGGTGCTGAAGCAATGTTGCCACAGATGAAAGGAAAGTTGACAATTCTGAATGTAAAGTCATCACGTTTGTTGTAATGTTTGGTCAATAGTTTTCCTTTACCGTCGATTTCTAAGTGTAGGTCAAGACATGAGGCTGACTTCACAGTGTCTGTAGTATCCTTTATCTCAAGTTTTCGGGGTAGATGCGATGTATCAAATCCCCAAAATTAGGATTGTTTCAAGATAATACGTCATCTATATAGCGGAAACTAAGATTAAAGGATCTAGCTAAACGATATTCTTTCTTTCGTTTAGATAATTTGGGTAATTGAAAGCTTTTCCATCTATTGAAATTATAATTCTTTTGAAATTTAAATCCTAAATTTTGTGAAAATTGTCAAGCATCTGAAAGGTTTTGCGATTACTGTTTTTACACAATCAAATGTTAACAATTACACGTGTAAAGTATGTGTGTATAACACGCAACCACTCTATACAATCTTATTTCCACAGATGCAAATCTTATATAGTAGAGATTGAGTAATTGGGCGATTGAGCGTTGACATTCGAGGGTTATTGAGTACTACGATTTGAGTGGTGAGCGGTGAGTTATTGAGCGATCATGAGCGCTGAGCGATAGAAATGAATCATGAGTAATTTTGCGATGAGCCATTAGATATTGTGTGCTGAGCGCTAACTTGGAAAAGTTGAGTGATACAGATACTCTACTCTCTTAAAACGGCCATTTAAATGCCATCTAAGAGTTAGACGAAAAAGGAAAGGAAAAAAATGACACGACGAACAAATCAATGTTCATGGTGCAGGCGGATACACCCTTACAATCCACGAGTTCATGATGACGACCATGAAATGTCTGTACTGATGACTATAATATTTGAAGCAACATAACCTTGTTCCAAAAACCTAACTGTAAAACGTCCAGGTTTTCTAGAAACAGAAATTTTCTTTCGTATTGAAAGTTGACAATACGAAATGAGAAATCAAGTTTGTCGTACATTCTAGTCATGAGTTTTCTTTTTTCATCGATCTCTTAGCGTAAGTCAAGATATTGGGCTGATTCTTAGTGTCTGTAGTGTCCATTATTTCAATTTATTTTGTGTTAGATGCAATGTATAAGAACCCCGAAACAAGGACTTTTTAAAAGCAGTACGTTATCCATATGGCAAAACCTGAGGTCAAAGAAACTTACTCAGCGATGTTCCTTCTTTTGGATCAGATCAGCCATAAGTCAGTCTCCTAAAATTAATAAAGGAATAGGTCAGTGAGTACCGAGTCCACCATACTGGACAAATACGTCTTTTACAGTATATTAAGAAGATGATTTAGATTTTTTATAAAATATGGAGACCCTGTATCAAGTACTACATATTTTTATCGAGGTGTCTTATATTGTTAGAAGTAACAGCGATGTATAATGTTTTTTAATTCGGTATTTCAACGGAGTTTAGGGAATGGTAGTTAGAAGGGTTGACAAAATCATAGGTTTTGTTGCTTTTAATGTTTTATCTAGCATTGAGGGTTCTCAGAAGATCCTTTACTTTTCAGGATCCACATTGAATTGATACCAAGACAGGAGTAACAAGCGTTGTGAGATTGAAGATCAAACTTGAGAGCTGAACGTATTAAGTTATTATTTTCGACAGAGGAGGGAATATTTATCTGGTTTTCTATTATCTCTTCTTCTTATTTTTCACGACGACATCGTCTTTGACTTTTCCCATAAGAAAACTATTCAATGTTTCATAATGTTCAATTTAAATCTAGGATGTTCATGATTTAAGTGACATTGTTTATCAGAAATTTGTTCATGACATATTGTATATCCAGGAGTATTTTGTGTATATGTTTTTTAACAACGCTTGTTTTGGTAAATGGTTACCGTTAATATGTCCACCGAAGCTCGAGATAAAAGAGGACAGCAGAAACAGCTTGTTCTACACCTCAGCACTAAGATTTATGAAAAAGTGACGACTTTAATTTTAGTATAAATGTTCCTTAACTGTGCAGCAATATCCCTTCATCTTCTGCATATGATGTTTATATTTCACAGTTGATTAGCTACGCTTGAGTAAGTATTAACTACTCTGATTTCATTAAATCCTATTATATCTGCCCTTGCCTGTCCGGATTTTTAACGAATAGGCTTGAATAAGCTTGTCGTAAAATGTGACTAAATAGTGCTCAGAAACCTAGCCGGGGGCTAGGCGCACTGCCCACAGAGCAACTGGGATGTGTGCCCCAGGTGGTGGAATGGGGTACCCCTGGTGTGTTACATGCTGGGGTTTGTGAGGCTCTATGACGGAAAACCTGATCGCAAACCATATTAGTCCAACGTGTTTGGAAAGATGTTCCTCTCACGTTAAAGGACCCTACTGTGGTATTCGATAGGAATATGAACCTTTGCGCTACGCCAAAGGAGGCTACATTGCCCATCCCTGCCTTTTTCTAGTGGCAATCAAAATTTTTTGACCCTATAGTCCTTGTGTGACTTCCCTTTTTTTTCATTTCGTCATCATTTCATGTTCATTTTATCATCCATTTCATGTTCATTGTCTGAATATAGCTGAAATTTTTCATGCTCGGACGTAAAACCCCCACAATCAATCAATCAACCCATTATATATGCGGAACAGACTCCTTGAACAGGTATATGAGAAATGCGTCTCAAAATGTCTTTTACCAAATTCGTTTTAGATATCAGTCCTTGGTTAAAAACTCAGTTTCTTCAAAAATAATGTGTAACGATTGTTTTTGGTTAGTTTGTTTTTCAATACAAATCGTTAATAAAAATGTGCAAACCCAATTTCAGGTGTTACGTAACTTTTTTTGTAATAAAGCACCTTACATATATATTCTTTTTTTTTCAAATATCTATTTTCATAGTTTCTTTTTAAACCATTTAGCTACTTACCGATGTGTAAATAGTTTAAGTTTCAAAGAAAAATGTCGACTGTTTTTCCTTTCTCCGATGATACAACCAGCTAAGATAGTGTGTGCTGGTTGTTACTTTCCTTTAAAAACTTGCATTCCGTAAATATGAAATGAACGGCTGTTTACAAGAGTAACCAAAGTTATAACGGAAATCAAAAGAATGTTATCTAGGGACAAAGACCAGACATGAAAAACAGACATACACAACAAAGAACATGAAGTAACAAAAATCATACACACAAAGTAACAAAAGCGATTAAGCAACTCGGACTCCACTAAAAACTGGGAGCATGGACCAGGTACACGGTAGGATAAGCGTCCTCTGCTTTTCTAAAAACACCCGCCGAGTTGCTCAAAAAAGTCAAGTCCGGGGTTGTCGAAAGAGAAAATGAAATATTTGACACGTTGAACAAATCAATTTTCATGACGCAGATGGATACATTGTAACGATCCACGAGTTCATGATGATGACCATAAAACTTCTGAATTGATGATTTCAATCTTGTAGCAACATAACCCTGTTCCAGAAACCTATTTGTTAAAATTCTAGTGTGATACAAAGAGTCTGCGTAGTTTCGGCAAGCTTTGGTATAACGTATGAGTTGTGATATGAACACTGCATACACAAGTGCTGAAGCGATCTTGCCAAAGATGAAAGGAAAGTTGACAATACTAAATGAAAAGTCATCACGTTTGTTGTAATGTTTGGTCAATAGTTTTCCTTTACCGTCTATTTCAAAGTGTAGGTCAAGATATGAGGCTTTATCGCAAGTTCTTTGGGGTAGATGCGATGTATCAAATCCATAAAATTAGGATTGTTTAAGATAATACGTTATCTGTAGAGCGGAAACTGAGATTAAATGATCTAGCTAAGCGATATTTTTTTCTTTCGGATCAGATCAGCCATGAAAGCAGCCTCATAAGAGTGAAGGAAAAGGTCAGCATGTAGAGATAGCACAATTTGTTTCCTTTGGAATGCCGACCGTTTGTTGAAAAACGCGTCCATCACACTGGATAAACTATATTGAAACAAAACATGTTTATATATTATAAATGTTTACGTTTCACAAATTGACTTCATATTCGGTTGATAACACTGTAAATAGAATACGGACAATAGCTCACGATTTCTGATTCTGAGTTTGATATTTATTTATTCACCTTTATTTATGTTAGGATAAAATTATTCCTAAAAAGTTGTGCCTTTTAAATACTAAATACATTCGAAATTCAAAGTGAAACGATAAAAACAGGATTACACGAGGTACAAAGCGACACTATTAAAAAAAAGAGACAGACAATTAAACAAACTCACCATATCAAAAAGAGCAATATTTACCATTCAAAATGAGAGGCATGTGAACAAACAAAAACATCATAAACTATTACGAGCAAAAGGACACGCGTCAAAAAGTGACCGGCCAAAAAACTAAATCATTATCATATATGATTGGCACAAGGACATGCGTCAAAATAAGAGGCAGGCCAACAAAATATAACAGATGAAAACAAACAAATGGCTACTGAAACGCTCATTTCATTTTACTTAGTCATATTTTGACCACATCAATACTTTAAATGTACATTTAAAACACAATTTGTCTAACTCAACACAAAAATATGTTGTCTTAAAATATCAAAGTAAATTTAGTGTTTAGAAGGACACAAAATGTTTAACCAACGTTTTTGTGCGTTTTGGTGAACACAACTGGTCTACCACAATGCAAAAAGTGTTGTAGACATTGTTCGTCTAAACCAACCCGAACAGCGTTGACATCAACATTTTTAATTAACTCAACCAAGAAAAGTGTTGACATAGCCAAAAAATGTCTATATCAACATTTGATTTGATTTAGAATGACAAAAAATAACTGATGCAACATTTTTTACCGTTGTGGTAGACAAAATATATCTCTTATAGACAGATAATGCGTTGATTGAGACAGTTTGTGTTTTTTGTGGGTTAAAAACGACTCTTGATGGTCATGTCAGTCATTATTTTGTCTAGTAGTGCAAAAATTATATAGAGAGAAGTTTTATAATATTATAAAGGCACAACTGTTTTTGATTTTCATGTCGACTGTATTTATCATGTCTTAAACTCTATTTTATACTGTTTTTAGTTCACTATATCAAGACTCATTCTTGGATTCAGTGATGTTAGCGATTATGCACGTGTTTTGCTGAGGTAAGTAAGATGCCACACAATCCGATTGACAGGCGTCCGTTCCACAAAAATTGATACATTCCTCTTCTTTCAATCCATCAATTGTACGAATGCCTGCTCCATCGTAAGGCTCCCCATACTTTATGTTCTCTGTACCTAAAACAAAATGTTTCCATTGAAAAGTAAAGAAACTATTTATTTCAGCATGTTTATGAAACGTTAATTAAGTAACACGAGCATATAAATAAGTAGTCAGTACGTACCGTTGGAAAACCCATAAAATTCAACCATATGAGACACAGTCGCGTGCGACCGCAAGGAGATAACACTCCGGACAATTTCGAAATTGTCATTCTATTGCGGATTTCATCATGGGATACTATTAACAGGTAAGAGCTTAATCCTTGAAGTTAGCTGTGCTTACTTGGTGCCTGCCTGTTTCCTCCAGGGTTGGTGTCATGGTAGTGTTTGTTTGTGTTGAACCCAAACCTCGAAGTAGTTTACATGTAACCAGGACCTTCGTGGGCAAGGTTCGATACTGACGTTTTAGATTTCTGTTGTAGAATGAATTCTCAAAACAGACTGAGCCTAACTAAAAGCAACGCGAAACTGGTGAAAGAAAACTGTAAACAGTGACACCGTTTCTTGTAGAAAGAAGTATCTTATCCGAAGAAACAACCTCCCCGGCGCACACTGGGTAGCCGTATACGTAGATGGCAACTTGAGAGGAGAATACTACGACCTACCATTTTAACGGCCCAACCTGAATTTAATGAACAAACATTGCAAAAGAAGGACGTACAACACAATGCAAGAAAAAGATTCCATCGTGTGTGGACAGCATTGTATATTTTGCCTCATACACAGTTGTGCAGGTCGAGCCATGACGTAAGTGTCAAGGACCCTGGACGACCTTGAAGAAGCTACAGATATAGTTGTCAATAAAGTATCGAAAATGTATGATGGCGTCCATATTCATCAGCCGGAGACGTAAATAAAAAAAATGTTTTTTCTACCCCGGCCTACAGGCGCACCTGGTCCATGCTCCCAGTTTTTTTAGTGCAGTCCGGGTTGGTCATTTAATTTTGCTACTTTGTAAGTATTATTTTAGTTACTTTATGTTCTTTGTTGTGTTTGTCTGTTTTCAGTGTCTTGTCTTTGTCCCTTGATAATATTCTTTTGATTTCCCTAGAATATTGGTTCCCTTGATTACTCTTTACACTACAACAATCCGTCTGGGTTACATTCAAAACATCACATGGAGTCTTTTGCGTTTTGTCGTGTCATATAACACGGAACTAGGTCCGAAATGACTTTTATCACGTCCAACAATTTATCATATTGTTCGAATGTCAAACTGATTCCAACTCACTGGGGTGTCTGAGATTGTCAGTGGGTGATATCCAGTGATCTGTGATATCCACATGCTAACTATCGTTTCGGATCCTGACGTAGACGTTTTCGCCCTTAAATGTTCCCTTATATAGCCAAATATATTTTTTTTATACGTTCCATTACACTGGAAGTTTCATCCACGTAATTTTCCATCACCTTCCACCGACCAAAGAAATTCATTGTGATCGGATCTCGGACCAGTTCAACGACTTTTCCGCCCACTTTGATGTATATGTCTCCACCTAAATTGCATTTCGAATAAGGTAGATAATATATTCCCATGTCTTTTTTCAGGGTGGGCCAAGACGCTCACCAGATCCTCTTTTTTAAGTTCCAGTAAGGTCTGACAAAACACCTTAAAAGCTATCGGTCCTCTTCTGGGCAGGAGCTCCAGTAAGGTTCTGGCCCTCGCCGATCTGGTTGGTTGATTCACGATGTATTTCCTCATTTCTTCGGATAAGATACTACTTTTTACGAGATACGGTATCACTGTTTAGGTGAGCGTTTACTTAACCAGTTTCACGTAGTTTTCATTCAGGCGGAGTCTGATTTTAAGAAAATAACACCCGAGTGCCTTGCTTGCACGTAAGCTAGCTTACTTCGAGGTTTGGGTTTAACACAAACAAACTCTATAATGAAACCAACCCCCGGAGGAAACAGGGAGGCGACAAGTAATTACAACTAACTTCACGGTTAGGACACTTACCTATTACTAGTATCTCTTCTGGAAATCCGCAAGAGAATGACGATTTCGAAAATGTCCGGAGTGTTTATCCACCTCTCGGTCTTACACGGTTGTATATAATAGCTTTCCAATTAACGAATTTGAATCTTATGAGGGAGTGTTTGTATGTAAATAACAAGTTTGAATCCATAAGACGACGCTAATGAGGATGCGGATCCACCTTGGAATAAACGCTTTAGCGTGGGGGTGGCAAGGATCAGGGGTGAGAATGGTCATCAGTCAGAAGGGTCTTCGGTAATAAGGGTCATAGTTCAAAAATGTCAGTGGTCTGAAAGGTCAGTGGTCAAGGGTCACGTCAAGGATCAGAATGGTCCGTGCTATGAACGATCAAATCTCAAGGGTCGTGTCCGGATGTGACGTCATGCGCATGCGTATCACCCACCCCTAAAACTCACAGTATACTACACACTTTTGTAATTTGGAGTGTTCAGCGATTACCATGATTTGATATCCTGAATCGATATACTTTTCGTTTCAGGAGCAAAGCTCGTTAAAGCCCTAGCACATTTTGGTAGGGTCCATGTAATGTCTTTGGCTGTATTTATTCACAATTTAATGGGTTTATTGTCTCCGACATCATCACTTGCTTCGTTTAGCTTTCCTTATGGTAGTGAAAGGTAAAGGAAAATAATGTGATACATTTGTGACCTCTTTAAATAGTCATGAGTATTCTACTATTTCTACTCATACTTTTCTTACAATTACGGTAGAACTTAGGAGAATCTGTTGACCATGCCGCTGGCGGAACAAGACATGCTTACCAATCCTGAGCACACGATGTCACTCCCGGTTTTTGTGGGTGTTTATATTGCCAGTGCTGTATTTTTCATCTGACAACTTGTTTTCTTTTTATTCAGTTTTTATGTGTAATCTATGTTATTGGGTTCGCCTCAATGTGTATGTAGATCATCTTTGTTTCCTGTTTTCACTTTAAGGCCTTGTTTGGGAATTTTGAGGTAGTTAATTGTCCCACTGCTGACGTATTTTGTTTTGCCGATATTTGTTACTTAACACACAGAATTCTTGTTAAGAAGTATAACTTACCAAACAGTGTTAGAGTTTGTGAACCAAATATTTCTACCTCACATAACGTCATTGGATTGTCACCTCGCAGACGAATTCTCACATATCGCCCATATGTGCCAGGCGTACAAGTGACATTTAGCATCTGATTCTGTGGCAATCCACCAGGTTGATAATGACATCTGCTATTGATTCCCTGTTGGAAGTTTGATAACTGCAATACTTGATTTGTTTTAGGCCTAAACACGTCGATGTCGAAATTGCTTAAACGGTCAGCTGCAAAAAAACATAGAGATAGGAAAATTACGAAGGCGCATTGAACAGTGATATGGTATTTTGTAGGAGGTAGAAATAATTTACTGATATGACTAATATTTCGAGATACTTTTTTGCTGTATACAAGCAAGCAACTACTCTTTTTATTTGAATATTTTGGAGGCATTAATGTTGTATTTCATGACACCAAAGTCGAGTTTAATACTGACGACGCGTCAAATTTGAAATACTGACGATGATAAAACTATATACAATTTTACAGCATGATCTTAATGCGATTAAATATTTCAATGAAAACATCATTGTAAGGTCTATGGAAGTCACAAGAATGTTTGTAATTGATGAAATAAATGAGATGCATTAGTTTGACATCTGGAGTACTTTAACTCTTAGAGACGTAGATGCGTCAATGTCGAAATTGCGTAAAAATTTACCACTATAATTCAGAGATAAAACAAAAAAAATATCCATTTGTAACATTTCTTTTCAGACATTTTTTCTGCTGTTGGAATATCTCTTTCCGCGTTATTTTTCTACTTAAATGCACGATGATTAGGGAGGTCATTGCGAAAACCCTATAAAATAATGATATTATTTCCAAAGTGCTCTTGTCCCAGATAAAAATTTTATGAAAAAAAAACAATTATTACATTTAATGTAGGAAATATGCTTAGGATAAATTGTCAAACCAAATGTTATGCTCTTTACGCTCTTTTATCAGATATATAACCAAGAAAACAAAACAATACACAGTTGCAAAGGGATATAACTCATACATACTAAAAAACACTACAAATGTTTGGTAAAAAAAGCTAATGTTAATAAAAGTCATTGAATGATATTATTTCAATCGTTAAATAATAATTTAAACAACCATATCAAATTCCATTATCGAAATCAATACTTTACATTCATCCTTACATGTATATAGTTGAAGTGAAATTGTACCTTATTGAGTAACTGAACTCTCTGTAATGGACTTTACTACTTACTGCAACAGTCCGTCCGTCCATATAACAACATGTTTGTGATATTGAAAACTCCTCCTAAGTCAACTGCCCACCAAGCGTTGTATTCTTTACGAGTGTGGGTACATTTTCTCCATTCTTCTTGACACAAAATACCATCAACAGCAAAGTGAGAAAACAAATTATATTCTTCAGCGACAGATGATTGAGTTGTCTCTTTCTTCAAAGCTATGTTTGACTCTGTAAATAATATAAGACTGACAGAAATAAAAAAATGTATCTGAAAAATAAGAAAACTCCAACTAATCTTAAACAAAAGAAAGATATTTATGTATAATAAACTTTATTTATTGTTTTTAATATATAAATTGATATGCAAAACGATATGCTAATTGAATAAAATTGGGATTTGTGATACTTATCTATTCCGTGACACATTTATACATTTACTTTGATTAGATTACTCACAAATTTCTATTTTATCATATTAATGTTCACAGACACAGTCTACAAGTAAAACCTGTATAAAGTCGTGGTCAGTAAGGTCAACATGGAACATATTCCTAAACAATAATGTTCTCCGACACAGTTTTTTCCGCTGTACATCGGTGCCGGACTGTCACATCTCCGTACAATAGGGATTACTCCTTGTCCACATGTTACACTGCAAGATCCTAATTGCTCCCAATTACTCCACCCACCATCCACTTTGAATTTAATTAAATAATGAGTATGAAAATTGAAGTTTCTTCTTCTTATGTTAATTGTTTTCGTGTATGTGTTTAATAGAGAGATAATTAATGTTTTGAAATGAAATGTACTCAAAAATATATACTATAGAGCATTGACGATAAAGCGAAACGAAAATTTCAACACAAGAATTTGTTTAAAGCTTTTTTAAGTTTGAGAGAGAACATCACTTCGTTTACTTTGATCTCAATGTGTAGAAGCATATTAAACGTAAGTTATGAAAAAGACGACAACAATAAAAACGAAAGTTATAGAAGAACAACAACAAAAGTTCATGTAACGAAAGTTACATGTACAAAAACGTTAACGAAACTTTGTATAACCCCATAAGAGGAAAAGTATACATGTACAACCACATAAGTTACAAAAATATACTTTTACAACAACAAAGATAAATTATACATGTACAGCAAAATAGTAAGATATATCTGTACAACACAATGAAGTAATATAACAAAAAATGTAACATAATTCATACCAAATGTGTGATTTTCAAGTGCATTGCAATCAGCTACAGAGTACAAGAAATATCCTGAAAAGACCAACCAAACAAATTTGTCCCACATTCTCTATATCCGCTATCAAATTGATTGTAGAACAGACATATAACAATGAAGGTTCCATTTATATACACTGATATAATGGATCCTTTACAAAGTTCAACTTTTCCTAATTCCTAGTTTTCAATTTATGTAATCATAAATTTTGATATTTAAAAATAATATACTATACATGATAATGCCGTCATTAAAAGACTGGTTGCATCTATAATTTTAAATTCATTATATACTTTACATAATAATGCCGTCATTAAAAACTGGTTGCATCTATAATTTTAAATTCTTTATATACTTTACATGATAATGCCGTCATTAAAAACTGGTTGCCTCTATAATTTTAAATTCATTATATATTTATCAATTGTATATGATATAATTCAGTCACTAACTGTATCAATTAACTCCTACCAGTAAAATTACACTAAACGGACAAAAGTTTAAGACCATTTTAAAAAAATAATGAGTCTTCATGTCTGCACTTCGTCCGCCTGTGAGTCCGTCTGTCCGTCTGTAAGTGTGTGTCTTTCTGTCCATCAACAAACCATTTGCTTCCTTATTTAACCCTGATATGATAATATTATATATGGGTTTTGTTCCAGTGCAATACTGCCCTTGATTTTGAAAGTTACAGTGAAAACTGGGTTTTTTGTTTTGGTTTGTTTTTGAAATTTGATTTTTTTTGTTTTGTTTTTGTTTTTGGTTTCTTGTTCTTTTTTGTCTATAATTCATAAAGTTTGCATTCTATTCATATCGACACATTTTTTGCAGTTGGGGACTATATTCACAGCTGTCAAAGAGGGTCTCTAGTTCTACCTTCTACTTGTTGACCTATTTCTTCACTGTTTTTAGGCTGACTTTATAGCTGATCTGACCGAAAGAAATGCCATCGTTCAGCTAGATCCTTTAATCTCAGTTTTCGCTATGTCGATTTCGTATTATGTTAAACACTCCTAGTTTCAGGGATTTTATACATTGCGTCTACCCCAAAGATCTTTGGAAAAAAGGATACAACAGACACTGAGAATTCAGCCTCGTTTAGATCGAACCACTGACCAAACTATACGAAAAACGCAATGACTTTGTCAATTTTCCTTTCATCTGGGGTAACATTCCTTCAGCCTCAGCTCTTGCGTTTGGCGTTTTCATATCACAACTCATACGTTATGCTAGATCTTACCGTAACTATGCAGATTTTTCGTATTGCTCTAGCACAGGGTTATGTCAAAATTGGTACAAAAGTGAATTGACTACGACAATTATATGGTCCTCATCATGAACTGGATTTTATCGTGGATCGTTACGGTGTATCAATTTGCACCTTGAAAACTGATTTGTTCAACGTGTCATTGTTGTCCTTTCCTCAATCGTCTACCGATTTTTCATGAGCAACTTGGCGAGTGTTTCTCCGAAGACACTTTCACTACCGGTGCACCTGGTGCATGTTCTCAGTTTTCAGTTCGGCTTGCTCATTCACTTTGTATATGTTATTTTGGTTATTTAATATTCTTTGTTGTGTGTCTGTTTTCCATGTCTAGTCCCTGGATTGCCTTCTTTTGATTTCCACTAGAATTATTACTTGATTGCTCTTTCATGTAAGTATACATTATTGAGTAAACTGTATTGTATTGCATATAATTGTACCTCAAATAGCTTTTGCTTTTGAAATTCCGGGTCATTTCATTTTACTAATTTTTTCAAAGGTGCTTACCAAAATCCGTTGTTTCGTGAGGGTCTTTGGAGTGCGCACCAAAACAAGGATGTGCTATCAATCCAATACTTAATGCAATAACAGACGTACAGACACACCCTGTAATTAGACCTAACAAACATGGTCCCCATCGTAAGTGGTACAACAATCTTTCCAAATTGTTCAATGTTTGTTGCTGTCGCTCCATATAAAGATCCGTAGATGGGATGATAAATCCAAATTTTAGTCAATTCAGATATTAGAAACACACACACAAAAAAGAGGTATTTATAAATTCCGAGAAAGTACAACTCAACTGTACCACAGATTTGAATTACGTGTTACAAGTAGAATTCAGTGACATATTCAGTAGATACAACAAGTACTTGTTAAAGATGGTTTCATTTTACATTGACATGGCCAATTTGAACATTATCCATAAACCTACTTCAACTACATGAATATCAAAATGTAAAAAAATATACTCGTGTGCGTTGACAGTTAAGACTTCCATTTAGTTGATAAATCGAACCTAACCTACACTTCACAAAATAGAATTGCATGTACATATACAAAGCCTTCGCATGTGTCGAGGCTCTGTATATATATTTCCCTATATTGTGTTTAGATATATATATATAAGGGTCTGAAAAATTCCCAACGATGTTAGAACTGTCAAATTTGCGAAGCAAATTTTTGTCGTTCCCTCCGCGGGACTCGAAATCATACCGCTTCGCAAATTTGACAGTTCTAACATCGTTGGGAATTTTTCAGACCCTTCTATAAGTTTACCTTATCTTCCCTGTATCAATTTGATCCGATGAAGCAATGTAGAGAATAGAGTCGTCACATTCTGAGACGTTATATATATATGACGTCAAACAATCTTGATTTGCATCGACCAACAGACACAGTTCTGTATAAAAGGTTCCTCTCGTCAAGCCCTTGGTTTTATTAACGTGTTGTCCTACATGTATATAAGGCGGACATAGAATTGTTGTGAACTAAAAAAGGGATGATATGTTTTTTCTTAAATGTATATCAAATCAAAACATATCAAAGCATGAATAGGGAAAAATGTTCCCTAACAAAGTTAGAACGATTTAAAAAACCAAGAGTATATCATATTTTATAGCAGATTAATTGCGGAAATATTATATAGAGTTCTAATTAGACAAATCATGGTTTATGCTATCATTTAGAAGACCATAAAACTACAGAAGTTTTATGGTCGTCATCATGAACCCGTGGATTGCTACGATGTATCCATCTGTGCCATGAAAAGTGATTTATTCAACGGGTCATAGTTTTCCTTTCCTCTTATGTCTACCCCGAACTTGACTTTTTATGAACAACTCGGCCAATGTTTCTAGAACAGCAGAGGACGCTTACTCTAACGGTGCACCTGATCCATGCTCCCAGTTTTTATTGGAGTCCGAATTGCTCATTTGCTTTTGTTACTCTCTATGTATGATTTTAGTTACTTTATGTTCTTTGTTGTGTGTGTCTGTTTTCCATGTCTGGTCTTTGTCCCTGGATTACATTCTTTTGATTACCGCTATAACCTAGTTCCCTTGATTACTCTTTAATATTGCAAATATCGCAAAATTCATTACGGTACGTTTTGTCTACAATTAATTTTGTACTTCTTTAATAGTTGTTTCAAATGCTGCTGATGGAAGGTTATCTTTTTGAATAACTGTACAGCATACCGAAATTTGCAATATATTATGGTTGTTATTCTTTTGTGGAATCTTCTTATTAAACCAAATTGAATTTAAGTATAATTTATTCTTTTTTCAGGACAGGTGTACGAGTAGACCATGATAATACACGTGGGAAAATGTGTGTTACTCTTAGCCGATGTACTTGGGTTCCTGTACTCGTATGAAGTTTTATAATAGCTACTATTCTATATGCAGTTCTTCAATTGTAGTTGCAGTTATATATATATGATCCCTTATTTCTAATTACTAGGGTTACATCATGTACTTACATCTAATCTATCCAGATTGACTTGACAGAAAAACTGTCACACCTTTGTTCTAATTCATATCTAGATTTTAACTTGTAATAATCAGATGCTGGACGTTTAAAATCGAAACTTATTTTGATGAAAAACGTGACTTTCCAAATGTAACTTACACGTTTCTTATCGGCAATATACATCAACATTTCCCCCTATGGAGTTTATCCGTTACGGTCGAATCTGAGGTTAGTCCATGGTCGTTCTTATCTTCTTTTAATTGGCGGGACAAATGTTTGATGCACCTTTGACAGAGAGCGTCGTGAAAGTACATTAGTGCAACTCTACCTTCACCGGAGTTTACTTAATATAAATGTGACGGGTAAGGCTGAAGGAGCAAAAATGCCTACCTTTCCCAAGCATCGGATGTCATTGTTAGTTTTTGTTCTGTATTTGTTTTTTATTTTGTTCTTTTTTGTGGTTTTTTTTTTTGTATTTTTTGTTTTGTTTTTTTTTGTTTTTGTTTTTTTTTTGTTTTTGTATTCGTTTTGCTTTGTTTTGTTTTTGTTCCTGGTAAATTCAATGGTTTTATAGTTATTTGCACAAAAACTACATTTTCACCCTATGTTCTATTTTTAGTAAAGGCGATCATGTTTTATTACGGATCAACAATCCAAAAAATCATTTTGTGCAGGATATCTTAACAACCATAATAACTTTCATTGAACTCTGTATAGTTACTGTAGTTTCCAAGGAGAAGACGTTTAAAGTAATAACAGCAAAAAACGTTCAAAAAAGGTAGTATTTCAAAATGGGTCGATGAAGTTTCAGCACAATTAGACCACAAATAGATCTCTTCATGCTTCACACATTAATTTAGTCAGAATTTGGCTAAAACCAACAGTATTGGAGATATAATTTAAAAAATCTGTCTGATACCTATGGTTTTTTTTTCGTAACGGCAGTCATGTTTTGTTGCGGATCAATAATGCTCAGTTTCATCTAAATAAATTCAGCAGTTTCAGAGGGGAATATATTTGAAACTAGTGAATGACGACGACGACGACAAACGTCGACGACAGACCTCAAGTGATGGCAATAGATATCACTTTGGTGAATTTAGTTATGATTTCATTTAAAGCCATCGATAATGAACAGTTAAAAGGCAGAAAATTCTGGCAAAAAGTTTCTATTGAAAAATTCCTAAGCAATTCCATTGATGAAATGATAAAATAATGATCTTTTTAAATAGAGAAAGCATCCTCATTACAATTATATTGTAAGGTCGGTGGGTTTTGCGCATTTGGGTCTCTGATTTTTCACATTTTGCCAGATCCTTACCAAAACTTGCACTTAAAAGCACAAAACCTACTGTCATACTATCTGTGGCCATTGTTCCAAACGGTATGTGTAATATTTACCGTCATTCAGCACCTTTGTCTTCAAGTCCACAAGTATTGTTTCCTGTTTTGTGTTTTTGTGTTTTTCTTCTACAACGCCATTTGACTTACTTACTACAAATACAAAAACACAAAAATAAACTAAAGCAAATAAAGCCAACCAAATACTGGAATAATTGTGACAGCTACATTTTGTATCTGTTTTATTGTGTACGTGTAATGATACTG
This sequence comes from Perna viridis, assembly GCA_037379345.1. Taxonomy (NCBI): domain Eukaryota; kingdom Metazoa; phylum Mollusca; class Bivalvia; order Mytilida; family Mytilidae; genus Perna; species Perna viridis. The sequence goes on from CM074522.1 coordinate 1,468,749, forward strand.
ATTGTTTTAATGGAACGAAGGAATGTAGGCGAACAAAATAGGACAAATTAAATACAGATATTTATTGACAAACAACACCTACTAATTGCCATCTGAACTAGGAAAGTGATGCAGAAAAAAAATCGCAACATACAGTAACAAAGAAAATATATAGGTGACAATACAACTTAAAAGCAGAAATCTTACAATGGAATTTTCCCCGGCAGCATTTGCAGAGTTTATTTTAATCACAAACGCATAGTACGAGGAACACCGAAGTCTGGTTGATTATAAAGACCGTAACAAAATAATAGAGGAGCAACTAAGTAATAAGCCTAAAATACCCGACAATAAATTTGGAAGGCAACGCATATAAACCTTTTAGGACTGCATTCCATGTTGAGATCAACAAAAAGGAGGTGTGTCAGTTCTTGAATAGGCATCTTGAAAACATGCTCAATAAAATGCCAAACGAAGTATGGTTTAAAGAGTTTAACACTAAAATGCCGCTATCCTGCGTACAAATTCTGAATAATCGAACAGATACACAACCAATACCCAAAATCACAATGACGAAAAGAGTTCAGGCGCATACAGCACACAAACTTCCGGTTAAACATAAAACACAGACTAGAGCCAAGACTACTGCTAACTTACTGGCATTTGAAGCAGGAATTGCAAGTAGTCAAACCAGCATGAGTATACCGATCAAATATGTGCACAATGTGACAAAGGCATAGAAAATAGTGAATTCTTACTTTGTAATACCTGTAATAGCGAAAATTATACTTCTCATGTCAAAGTATAACTTCAAGACCAAACTTGAAAAAATATCTAAGTGAGCGTTTAAAGAAAATAATGTTGTGTAGTTTATGAATCGAAACTAACCTAATCCTATGAAAGAGTAATCAAGGGAACCAAGGTTATAGCGGTAATAAAAAATGTAATCCAGGGACAAAGACCAGACATGGAAAACAGACATCCACAACAAAGAACATAAATTAACTAAAATCATACATACAAAGTAACAAAATCAAATGATCAACTCGGCCTCCACTAAAACTGGGAGCATGGACCAGGTGCACCGGTAGGATAAGCGTCCTCTGCTTTTCTAGAAACACCCGCCGAGTTCCTCATAAAAAGTAAAGTCTGGGTATACGAAAGAGGAAAGGAAAACTATGACACGTTGAACAAATCAGTTTTCATGGCGCTGATGGATACACCGTAACGATCCATGAGTTCATGACGACGGCCATAAAACTTTTGTAGTGATGACTTCAATCTTGTAGCAACATAACCCTGTTCCAGAAGCCTTTTTGTTAGATTTCTAACGCGATACAAAAAATCTGCGTAGTCTCGGCAAGCTCTGGCATAACGTATGAGTTGTGATATGAACGCTCCATACGCAGGTGCTGAAGGAATGTTGTCACAGATGAAAGGAAAGTTGACAATTTTGAATGAAAAGTTATCACGTTTCTCATAAAGTTTGGTCAATAGTTTTTCTTTACCATCGATTTCTAAGTGTAGGTCAAAGAGTTATCAATGGAACCAAGGTTATAGCTATAATCAAAAGAATGTAATCCAGACATGGAAAACAGACATACACAACAAAGAACATAAAGTAACTAAAATCATACATACAACGTAAGAAAAGTAAATGAGCAACTCGGCCTCCACTAAAAACTGGGAGCATGGACAAGGTGCACTGGTAGGGTAAGCGTCCTCTGCTTTTCTAGAAACACCCGCCGAGTTGCTCATAAAAAGTCAAGTCCGGGGTACACAAAGAGGAAAGGAAAACTATGACCCGTTGAATAAATCAGTTTTCATGGTGCTGATGGAAAGTTGACAATTCTGAATGAAAAGTCATCACGTTTGCCGTAAAGTTTGGTCAATAGTTTTCCTTTATCATCGATTTCTAAGTGTAGGTCAAGATATGAGACCGACTTCACAGTTTCTGTAGTATCCTTTATTTCAAATTCTTTTGGGTAGATGCAATGTATCAAATCCCCAAAATTAGGATTGTTTAAAGATAATACGTCATCTATATAGCGGAAACTGAGATTGAAGGATCTAGCCAAACGATATTCTTTCTTTCTGATCAGATCAGCTATAAAGTCAGCCTCATTAGAGTGAAGGAATAGGTCAGCAAGTAAAGGAGCACAATGTGTTCCAATTGGAATGCCGACTGTTTGTTGAAAAACACGTCCACCACACTGGACATATGTTGTCGATTAAAAATTCCAACATTTTGTCTTGAACTGATTGCCTCCAAAAGATCTTTCGAATTTTTCAAGATATGAGGTTGACTTTACATGGTCTGTAGTATCCTATTGTATTACACGTGGCATTACAAATCCTTCGCATGTATCAAGGCTTCGGATATTTCCCAACGACAACACAGATATTTCGTTTAGATATATATGACATAAAACAATCCTGATTTGCATCGGTTGACATACACAGTTCCGTACAATTTTCCCTCGTCAAGCCCCTAATTGTATTGACGTTCTTTCCCATATAAGGCTCGTGGAACATGAAATTGTTTTCAACTGAAAAAAAAAACAGGTGATATGTTTTCTTTAATGTATTGTATATCAGAGAAGAAAAATATGAATAGGAAATAATGTTCCCTCAGCGAAGTTAAAACGATTTATATAATAAAAATCAAGGGTCTATCTTACCCTAGATTTAAAGACATTTCCAGTATGATGATATCAATTTAAGACCGATTCTGGTTTATACAGTCATGTAGCCGCTGGGAGGTTACTTCTTGAAACACGTGCACAGCATACCAACATCTTGCAATATCTTTATGATTGGTATTTTTTTTTTTTTTTGTAGAATTAAACCAAATTGAATTTAAAGATAATTGATTCCTATTGCAGGAGAAAGGAGACCATTAAATTAGACTAGGGAAAAATGTGTGTTAGTCTGTTCCTATATTCGTACTAAGCCATAGTTTACTAATGTCTACTCACTTGCAATGTGACGGGTGCGAAAGGCGGAGCAGGAAATGCCTACCCTTCCCGAGCATCTGATGTCACTCTTTGTTTATTTGAAAATTCATATTATGGGTGCTTCAGTGTCTTGCTTTCCATAAATTCAGTTTATTTATATTCAGTTCCCTACACTGTGTATGTAGATCATCTCCATTATCTCTTTTCACTTTCAAGGCATTTTACTTGAATGTTCATGCATCTGCATTGTCCTATTTTTAACGCTCTTGTACATGGTTACAGATATGTAAGAAAGACAAATGACAAATCTAACGTATCTAATAGTTTTAAATCCAATTATTTATGTATGATATACTTACTGATAAGGTTTTGTACGATATCTGAACCATACACCTCAACCTCGCACAAAGATAGATGATTTGATCCTCGAAGACGTATTCTGATAAACTGCCCAGTTGTACCATGGGGACATGAAGCATTGAGCACGTGGTTTGGCACTTCTCCTCGATGGTGATGACATCTTTTCACATTTCCTTGATCGAAATTGTACAGTGTTGTTTTCTTATATAACAATGGCTTGAAAACATCTATGTCGAAATTGCTCAAACGGTCTGCTGAAAAAGTTGTTGCACAATGTATTGTTAGTGTATATTGTTTGTTGGGCAGGTGTTCTTAACAAAAATAACTGTTTTAAGTAAAATGACTAATGGTGTGCACGTTTAGCAACACTTCAAACTTGTTCCGTTATGATTTGAGTATATAGATGTATATATGCCTCCATGCTGTGTTTTTTAATATGAGGTAATATCTAGTCAAGTAGCATTTCATAACTTTTGTTTTAAATACGTAAAGGCTAAATGCTCTACAAATATACAGAGCAAAACAAGGGCACCAAGATGCTAGTGGAAATCAAACTAATGTAATCAAGACCAGACATGGAAAACAGACATACACAACAAATAACATAAAATAACCACAATAATGCATAAAAAGTAACATAAATCATTGAGCAATTCGGATTCTACTATATATTTGGAGCATGGGCCAAACGCACCGGTAGGGTAAGCGTCCTCTTCTTTTCTAGAAACATCCGCCGAATGATTCATAACAAAAATCAAGTCCAGGATAGACAAAGGAGGAAAGGAAAACTATGACACGTTGAACATGTTGGTTCTCATGGTGCAGATGGAGACATCTTAACGATCCACGAGTTTATGATGACGACCATAAAACTTCTGTTCTTATAGCAACATAACACTGTTTCAGTGTTATGCCTAATTGTGAGAAGTCTAGCGCGATACAAAAGGTCTGCGTAGTTACGGCAAGCACTGACATAACGTACGAGTTGTGATATAAATACTCCATACGCATGTGCTAAATGCATGCTGCCACAATTGAAAGGAAAGTCGATAATACGGAATGAAAGGTTATCGCGTTTGTCGTAAAATTTGCCCGATAGTTATTGTTGACCATCGATCTCGAAGTGTAGGTCAAGATATAAGGTTGACTTCACAGTGTCTGTATTATTCTTTATCTCAAGCTGTGTTGGGAAGATGCGACGTATTAAATCCCCGAAACTAGCATTGTTTAACGATAATACGTCATCTATATAGCGGAAACTATGATTGAAGGATATAACTAAAAGATTTCTTCTTTTGGATCAGATCAGCTATAAAGTCAGCCTCATAAGAATGACGGAATAGGTGTGATAGAATCAACATTGCATATCACATAGTATTTGTCACACAAATACACAATTCTCTTTGTCTTGAAATTATATGTATTAAGCAATATGTGTATAAGTTTATTTATTTCATTTTATTTTTTTTTTTGTTCTTGTTGTTTTTGCATTCATTTTTTACAGCAATCATTTAAAAAAAAGACAGTCACGTTCACAGCAATCAGTCAAAATACTAAAACTGTACATGTAAGTAAATGCAACCATCTAATGAAAATTAAAAATGAACCTTCAAAAAGTGGTCATACTCACTACAACAGTCCGTCCGCCCGTACAACACAACCTTCTGTATATCAAATACGTCTCCAAGGTCAGCTGCCCACCATGCTTGATAATTTAGTTGTGTGTGTGCGCATTTACGATAGTCTCCTTGACATTGTTTTCCGTCCACTGCATACATAGAATAATACTTAAACCCTTCCGTTGACGACTGGCGTGTCTGCTTTTTTAGAGCTAAGTTTTTTCCTAAATAGAACAGATTTTTCTACGACCAATATTCCTCCATTTCAATGTTTCATATCATCTAATGGAGTTTAGTTTATATTCACGCGAATACCATCACCTATTGTAGTGTACATTTCTAGGAGAACCGTTCAATAACATGCATTAAAAGATTGTTTAACCCCTTACCCGTTTCGTAATCTAATATAACATAATAGTAAGACATGTAAACACAACAAACTCTCTCAAGACACAATAACCCAATGATAAGGACATGGGTGCGTTTTTTGAAGATATTGATTTAAAAAAATAAAAAATAAAAATATAACCTGGACACGCTTCCATCATACATGTTCCTAAATCGTAACTTTCACCAACACAGTATTTGCCGTCGTGCATAGGCGTTGGACTGTCACATCGCCGGACGATAGGAATTACACCTTTACCACAAGTAACACTACATGAGCCATATTGTTTCCAATCACTCCAACCACCATCAACTATAAAATATCATAGAATAATAGCATAATTGATAATTTGTTTTACCTGATGTAATTTTTTTATCATGCAATATGTACTATGACTCATGCAATTATTAAATGTAAACGCAGTCAAGTTTTTTTTATTTTTTGTATTAATTTTGTTCTGATTTACCCAACCACGATCTCGAAAATTTCAACAAATCCTAATCATGGAACATAATACAATCAAGAACGATCCACTGAGATTGTACCGGAAAGGGTTTTGATAAAAGAACTCCGTTCTTTACATCCATACGGAACAAATGAAAAAAAAAACACACATAACGTTTTTCGTTGGTTGTATAGTTCATTTCCCTTACAATGTTTGTTTCTGTTTCTAGTTGATTTTTTTTACAAAGTCAAAGATCATCTCAAATTTGGATTTCAATGTTACACTTTCGACAATATTTTTTGACTACATGTAGGTAATACTTAGTCCCATATACTTATTTTCTAACAGTCGTGTCAGAATATGGCACGGCACTCACTGTTTCCGTTTTTTAGCGTCATATGTTTTCATTTACTTTGCAACTTTTGACCCCCCCCTTTTTATCGCTTACTTTTGGTCCAGACTAGCCCATTACCCAAATACCCATCTCTCCTTTCTTTATGAAAAGTAAAGGACTATAGTATCACTTTAATTTCGTCAAGAGAATTTATTTCGGGTGCAATTAAATTAGCTGTTGAAAGTGAAGCTCACAATTCAAGGTGGAAAGTACACTTTTCTTTTTGTCATTTTGTCTTATTTTGTTTTCTTTTGTTTTCCATGTCTGGTCTTTGTCCCTGGATTACATTCTTTTGATTACCGCTATAACCTTGATTCCCTTGATTACTCTTTTATATTCTGATTCAGGGTTGTGCGTCAGCTGAAGTCAATGCTGTGACAGAAGTCAAGTTGTGGTTATTTTCTGTTTTGTTCTGGCTCAGCATTGTGCGCCAGATATTCTAGGTGTCAGTGCTGTGACAAAGATTTGTTTGACACATTTGCACATAGACTTGTGGTGTTGTGTATTGCGTCAGCATTGCTGATGTATATGTGACATCAATTTGACTTCCACCCTGAATTGTGATATGCATATGAGTTTATCATTATATTAATATATTTATCGTAATATAAGACTACGATTTTGATTGTACACATGCTTGTTACATGATTTACATATGATTTATAATAAAGTAGCATTCACAGTAGAGTGTAATCTTACACAAACACCCAACATGGCGAGTGTAATGTTATGATTAAAATGTCCACATTAGTTCCACATGTATTAATAACATACTATCATATGATAAGATATGATATCATAAGACAAATATTGCTTTTGTTTTCATACATCATGTTTTCCAATTATTTATTTATTTATAAATCAACAGAATCTTACTTATTGGAAAAGTATATTTTTGAGAAACTTTAATATTTATTTCATAAATGAAAATTGTCATTTTGTCTATAATCATTAGAGCCACTGGTATTTTGTGATCATTTTTCAGGCTAGCGTTGGTTAGCAGTGTTGAATGTCAGTATAATGGTTTCTAACTATGTGTTCTGTCACTGCATTTCTTTTACAAAGGTGTTTTTGTGGTGACATTTCATTTTTCTGATTTATTATTTGGTCTAGTTCACACACAATATTCAAATATTCTATTTTTTTTTTTTTTTGGCGACATCTCATCACACATAGGTTTAAATTGATCAGTTATAGTATATTTTTCACTTCTTTCGTGTTCAACAAAAGCCTATATTGGCAAGTAGTGTTATAGTGATATATGTTTGTTAAATTGTACTTTATTGTGATAAATACTATTTCAGAATATACATGGCAAGTAAACCTAATAATGTTAATTCAGCTTATTCAAAAGGGGTTGAAATCCTTACCAGGAGGTGGTTATAAAAGGAAACAAAAATCAGTTAAAGAAGAGGGAAGAAGCAAACTACTGGGTCACAACTGAGGATCTGGCGTTGTAAGTGTAAAGTTGATACCATCTGGACCCATAAGATATAATCGAGTGTTGGAAAGTTAGTTATAGATGTAGATGAGGGAGTTGGTAGTAAAGTAAATCAACAAAAGGAGATGGCAAGATTAGTGACAACAATTAAAATATTACAGGAAAATGTTGGTATGCTCAAGCGAGATAAAAAGCTGATGCAAAAAGAAATTGACTAGAAAATATTAGAAACATCAACGAGGTCAGAGTAAAATTGCAAAATAAAGAGCAAGAGTATAATAAACAGCTTCAACATCCAGAGGAAAAATACAAAAAAAGCTATAGTAAAAAACTTCCAGAGGAATCCAGAATTAGAGAAGTAGAGTTTCATCAAACCATTATTCAGGAAGACTACCAACTTAAAAGAATTAAGAAAAAATACGAACTAAAACATCATATAAAACCAGTTTGGGTATTTGCTAAGCCAACAAGCCTAAGTATAACACCAAGAAAACGGAGCAGAAAGGAGATCCCAACAGCAGTAGTACATCATGAGCAACAGTCAGAGGTGAACAGAAAGGAATTGGACCGACTCCATCAAAGATAATTACATTTGACGAGAAATGTGATTGGTGCCCCTACTATGTACAGTTCTAACATGTAGCCAATACATATGGACCGACAATGAAAGGTTAGATTAACCCATATAATGCTTACAAGAGAGAGCTCTAAAATTCTTTACCTCCAAGTCAAAAACAGTACAAGGAGACTATGATTCAATATTCAATATGTAAGAAAATGGAGGAAAGATTCGGTAGGAAAGATTCGGAAGGAAGGATTTTGCAAATGTTATCAGGACGCAACATAAAGGCTTACGTCAACACCTAGAAGAATCACTAAAGGGAGAAGCCTTTCATCTAGTACTAACAGGCATCCTTTAAACACAAACGGGCTGACGTTGTAAGTCCTCCTTCAGTCCAAGATTTATACACAGGTAGGCCTCCCGGGGAAAAAAGTAAATATGTATAAAACATCTTCAGATAAAACATGTATCGATGCAAGAACATTATGTATACCAGTAGAGATCCATGCTTTACAATCACTTGCAATGATTGCCTCAGCCTCTCTGGTGACAGTCGTGAAAAAATCCTTGTTTGAGTAAATTACCCTGAAAGGCATAGGTGAATCAAATGAAATGATTACAAGCAAGGAAAAAAATAAAATTGGGAATTCAATTGTTCAGAAAATATCATCCTGGTATAGACTGTTTTCAACACACAAGATTGCCACAGGTGTCTCCCATCCTATTCATCAAAGAATGCGAAGAAAACCTATAGGTAGGTCTGAAGGCGAAAAAAATCTTAATCATCAGTTACCAAAGGATTTATTGAACCACCTTCTTCAGAATGGGCATCCCATCTGTCCTTGTTAGGAAGAAAGATGGCAAGCTGCAAGCTAAGATATTGTATTTACTACCTCAAGCTAAGCGACTTTACGGTCAAAGATGCCTATTCCATAGTCAAAATAGAGATCTGCATGTATAGATGCCTTAAATGATATGGCTTCCGGATACTATCAGGTTAAACTATATGAAAAGGATAAACATAAAGCAACTTTTGCCACCAAGCAAGGTTTTTCCAATTTACTCGTCTACCTTTGGTTTATGCAATAGTCCTGCTACATCTCTCAGAATTGTTCAACTTTTCCTTCACGGATTGACGTGGACAGAATGCCTTGTAGACCTTGATGACATTGTGGTTTTAGGTTCCTCTTTCGTTCATCATATTTCCAATCTTGCCAAATCTGCTAAATTTAAATACTTCAACTTAACGCTTATATCAAGTAACTTTTTTCTGATGTAGAGACCAAGTAAAATTCCTAATGGACACCAATGGGATATCAAACAATCTAGTGGATATAGAAGCAGTTAACGATGGCCAGTTCCCACCACAAAGAAAGAAGTTGAGTCATATCTTGGATATCAATTACCATTGGGTTAGCTGAACCACTTCATCGTTTAAATGGTCAGAATGCAGACCAGGAACAAGCATTTCCAGACCTAAAATAAGTTCTCATTAATGATGTTACTCTGAATTATACCTCTCCAGATGGAATCTTTATATTAGATACAGATGAATCTCAAAATTCCATAGGGGCAGAGCTGAGCCAAGTACAAGATGGTAGTGAGAAAACTATTTGTTTTGCAAGTAAAGTGTTAACTCTAGCACAAAGGAAATACTGTATGACCCGATAAATCTTACTGTCGAAAGTATGATTTAGAAGGAAATGCCGACATTATCTTTTAGAAAGAGTAATCAAGGGAATCAAAATTCTAGCGGAATTTAAAAGAATGTAATCCAGGGACAAAAACCAGACATGGAAAACAGACAAACACTACAAAGAACATAAAAAACTTGAATAATACATATAAAGTAACAAAAGTAAATGAGCAACTCAGACTCCTCATACATTTGAGCACGGACCAGGTGCACCGGTAGGGTACGCGTTCTCAGTTTTCATGGTTCAGAAGGGTATACCGTAAGAAAGACGATTTCTTGTAAGAAACAGCTTGATATGGCTCCCTAATTGCAAGAATACTGAGGGACAGTTGGCACGCTCGATTGAGGAAATATCTCAATATGATATGGTCATTGAACATCGACCAAGTAAAAAAATATTACATGCAGTAGGTCTTTTCAGAATCCCAGACGCCAAAAGCTGAGCACAATTGAATAATATATCAAGTAGTACATCTAACCATCCGTAGAAGTGTTTCAAGACCTGATGTCCACCTGATACCATATTCCGGTGATGAATTAGCTGATGCACAGTCTAAAGATAAAGATATTGTGACCATCAAAGGATGGATAAATTCTGCTTACAAACCAGTCATGATTGCATAACAACTTAGCAGCAAAACAATCAGAAATTTTGGAATCTAAAAAATCAACTAAAAGTATTCAACCAAGGCCTTTACTACAAATAGAAAGGTCCGGTTTCCCATCGATGACTGTTTGTGGTTCCTCAACAAATGCAGTAAAATATAATGCAAGAATTTCATGACACATAAAACTCATTTCGGTTATATTTAAACCCTACAAACATTCGTCAAACAGCAGTATGAGTCAACATGTCGTAGGATTTAAGGCTCTATTAAATCCTGTTCCGCTTGAAAAAAAAAAAGGTCTTCAAGAACACCGAGAGCTAATGCAGAATTTTACCAGGTCGAATGAAAAGGGTTCACATTGACATCCTTGGCTCACTCCCATTTCATTTTCTGGTAACAAGTATGTCCTGATGTAATTTGACCAATTTACTAAGTGGCTTGAGTGCTACATGTATCCAGATTAAGACAGCTTAGTAGTCGCTAAAACTATAGTTGATAACCTTTTTGGCTGTCCAGTAGAATTTCATACAGACCAAGGTATAAACATGAATGGAGTTGTCGTACGCTAGATGTATGAACTGTAAGACTGTAAGAAATTAATGAAACCAGAACCAACCCATACCATCCTTCGTCAAATGGGCCAATAGAGCGTTACGATCGTACACTTATATAGACTATATGATGTTTTCTAAAGAGAAATAACATCTAGCTGGGGAGATTTACTCCTCAAAAAATGCACAGATTGGTTTTTCCCCATCACGCTTATGCTGGGAATGGAAGGCTTTAAACCTGATATTATTTATTTGTCAATCCTGATGTTGATCTTCAAAGTCGGAAAGGTTTAACTGGTCTAAAGTCTCGGTCAGATAAGACAGACACTGATGTAGCTCCTCTTTCAGTCAGTCACTCTCAAGGTTAAAGATAGGGAAAAAACAGGTTACCTTGACGACATTGTGGAATAGTTTTTTGTTTTTTAATTTGTGATCATACATTTCTATGTAGTGGTATGCACGTGTAACGTAATGTTATTGTCTGTATATTTTAGATTTTGACTACGTCTTGTCTATTGTTATCATGTGGTACATGGGTATTACCTGCATGTAGTAGCGATAGCACCGTCTTATAAAGATATTTTTTTCTTTTTGCTTTAAATTTCGTCTACAGATGAAGCCCTGCTTTGTGTTAATTATACATGTGTCTTCTATATGTTTTTCATGGTAAATTTATGTCTTAACATGTATGTGTATCTTTTTAATGGAAGATGATTTTGTCCCGGATTATGATCCTTATGAGGATAATTTCCCCACATAGCACATAGTTCTCCTCAAAGGTGCCACAGAGCGCCACAACCAGGGCCGACATTGTCCTGTCTGTCTTGACGACTTCATGCCATCCAATCCCATCTGCCGTGGTATTTCTCACCTTTCACAGCATGGGGATGCCCACAACAATTTTGTCAAGTGTCAATTCAATACTCACACTGAAGAATTTCCGGACTCAGAATATCATTCTGTAAGGACGTTTTAGAGCTTGCTTCATAAAGTGTGGATGGAATTAATGAGTACTCTTTCAGAAAACCTAATGATGCAGTTACATTGCTCCACTTCTTAGATCTTCATAGCCGATGATTTCATTTAGTTTCCGGTTAACTACCGGTCTTACGGAACACTGACATATGATGAAAATTTTCAATAAACTGAACAACCTTAACGCGTCATCAGATCTGTCCTTATCTTTAGTTATTCCATATCAACAACACTATCGTCTATATTTGAGCCCCGTGCGGGTCCAGGTGTCAAACGAAAAGGCCCGCAGTAGCACTAAACTTGTAAAAGAAGACTAAATAGTGCTCAGAACCCTGGTCGGGGCTACGGCGCTTTGCCCAAAGAGCAACTGCATTGTGGCCCCATGCGGTAGAATGGGGTACCCTTGACATGTTACATGCTGGGTCGTCAGGCCATAATACGGAAATCTTGGCCCCAAACCATAGTAGTACATCGTGTTGGGAAACAATGCCATGTCCCTCGCACGTTAAAGAACTATTCTGTGGTATTCCATCGGAGTATGAACCATTTGGCTCCGCCACAAGAGTCTTAATTGCCCGACCCTACCCACCTCTCCTTATTTCCAGCAATCAAAATTTGCCGACTCCATTATCATTTTGTCCTGTCCCATTTTTCATTTCATCTTCATTCCATGTTCATTTTATCATCATTTCATATTCATTTTATGATCCTATTTCATGTTCATCGCCTGGATATGGCTGAAATATTTTCGCTCGGGCGTTAAAACCCAACAATCAATCAACTTTTCTACTTGGGAAAAATTTGCTACTACTATTTAACAAGTCTGAAGACAAAGAGAACTTTCAACGCTTTTTAGGGAATTTTAGGGAAATTGGCCGTTCCCCCGATACACCCGTCCTTTACTCCGCCCCTGAATGCATTACCTCACACGTGTTGTGTTAAGACTCAATAATCTGCATGGATATGTATATTCAGATATAATACTCGTAACTTTATTTACACTAAAAGTATTAGTATTCAAACGAGATTAGCGTGCCAAAATCAAGCGCAATTATTTAGTTACTTGTATGGAGACACTTTGCATTCAGAAAGGTCGAGGTTAGAAAACAAGAATTTAGAATTATTTTTGGGCATACATGTAAAGAAGGCAGTTGGGGATTAAGACTAACAAACGTATACATATGATATTTATAGGAAAATAGCAACTGTAAATGAAAAGAACCTCTAAAGAGAAAATAATGTAGCAAAAAGCGTCGTCAAATCAAATAACAAAATATAAAATAGTTTTTACTTTGAACACGTCATTGAACATTCATTTGATTTTAGGAAGATCTACCTAATTGCGCGTTTGCTTTGACGTATAATTTTGTCTTGTTTGTTCATACAGGAACACTATCAATACCATAATTTAATTCTAATTTTATTGTTGAATTGTATACTTTAGTCGCACATTTATTTTCGATACAATATCTCAAGTCTCGAGATATGATTGGAGCGGTCGTCTTACCATTGGACGTTTAGAAAGTGACATAAGAAGTAAATGGACTTTTAGTAGTACTGCAGTTTCTGTAGATATCCCGTGCTTCATAAAAATGTGCTTTATTCTATATTAAGGCATAACTAATTAACTAAAAAATCATTCAAAATATGACACTCATCCAGAACTTCAAAGTTTAAACACGCACTCAAGCTGTATATATTCGAACAATTCCGGTTGGTAATTCAACTAATTCTGCTAATTCTAGAATATAACTAAATAGCTGTGACTTAATATGTATTTTACATTTACTATCGCAGGGTTTGGAAAATCATTGATTAATTTGAATGATTTGCTAATTATATGTAAAATAAAGACAACAACAAGCTATTGGTAGCCTTTTATCCCGCTTTTCCGCGGTCCACCATCAAAACAAATCTCTTGGCCCGCACTGCTGTCGCATTTATCTGCTTATCAGAAGTATTGCGGATAGTTAGCGGCGAGTTCCGTCATATCAGAGGAAATCTCTATTAAGAAACTTACCGCGGCAACTGTGCTGAGAATTACAGGATCGTTGGACAGTTGTAGTGGATGTAATTGCACATGAACCATCTGCCGTTTGACGAATCTGTTTTATTCCAATCTGTGTACCATTCCCGGAGCGGCTAGAACAAGGTTCCCAATGTATTTCATTGGAACAGTATGCTTGACCAGAAGAACAAATAGAAAATGCGATAGCAATTTAATTCAAATAAAAACAAAACTCCACGCAATTTTAATAAAGAATTTTTGATAAAACTCAGAACATATAATATCAACAATAATCATCATGCAGCTATTATAAATGTTTGAGTTCATTTTGCTGTTGACTAATGCTGTTTTTATAATGTTGTTATGAATCAATAGATTAATTACTAAACGTTTAAGATATAGTAATTCTTTTACGCTAGAGCAAGTACTTACTACTCCGATTTCTTTGAACGCCATAAATACCTGCGTAACAAACTCCTGAATCAGGGGTATGAGGAAATACGTCTTAAAAGGTCAGTTACCAAATTCTTTTTTTTTTTCAGATATCAGTCCTTGGTTGAAAAATACTCAAAACGCCGCAATGGAAGGGGGTGTTTAAAGCGTTGTAAAACCTAGATTTAACCCACCATTTCGTTTGAAATGCTTGTTTCAAGCCTGAATCGGTGGTGTAATACCTATGTTGTCAGATTTAGTTTGGACTTGATTATGAATTGGATTAGTGTTCGATAATTGTGTTGTTGCCCATTTTGACTAACTCTTTTCACAAGCAATTTATTTTCGCTAAATTCGTAAACAGATAAAACCCACGAAAACCGCCAAATATTACTGAAAAAGAATCATTCTATTGTGATACATGTTTGTTGTTATGTTTCCTTTGGTTTTGGTTTTGTTTTTTTGTTTTGTTTTTTGTTTTTTTGTTTTTGGTTTTTTGGGTTTTTGTTGTTGTTTTTGTTTTTGTTTTTATTTTTCAATTTTATATTCATTGATTTGATTTTTGTGTGTGTATTTGTTTATTATCTATTTATTCATTTATTCAATTCAATTACGATTTCTTGTATTCACAAAATCCCACGTTCCATTTAATTGTTCACGCTGATCTTTACAAAAATGAATTATTTAGCCTCTTTTGTTATAACTGATATCAGGTTTTAATTAGACAGTTAACATTCGGGAAACTCCAAGGGTATAATGCTATTTAACTAAGAAAAAAGAACATCCTTTCGACATAGTTTGAATCTATCAAAAGTATTGCACTGTACATTCAATTGAGAAAGGTAACAAATGTCATACATATAAAGAATAAACTATACTATAACAAATATGCCTCGAGCGTACATAATCTATCTACTTACCCCCAGAATGACTTGAAAAAGACATAAGGTATGGATGGGCAATTAATCCAATGCTTAATCCGAGAACGGACGTACAGACACATCCAATAATTACACCAGTGACACATGGCTTCCATTTTAAGTTGTAGAGCCATTTTTCCACAGCAGTGTACCCTTGCGTCTGGTTCTCCATATAACAGAATATTACAAATGAACCATTCTACGATCTTCATGTATATTTCTTTTGTCAAGTACTTATACACTAATACACTTACGAGACCTACACATTAATCACCATAAGAAACATGCATGCCCATAAATGTACTTCTTCAAAATTTCTAACTGTTTTAGCAAGATGTAGAACCATGTATGTAGCGACCTGATAAACTGAACCAACAGTTCATACAGACTCCGATCATTTTACTAACTCGTATGTCAAAAGCAGGTTGCTTTTAATCCTTTATGAGAATGAATTAAAAAGACTGATAAAATTCATTGACTGACCCAATGTCCTGAGAAAGTGTTTTGAAAATTTAAATTTCAAATACTGAAGCAAGTAAATATTCAAGATTCATAGCAAAAAAAGGAATATTCCTAAACTGACGTAAGTTTTAGTATTTATGTAATAATATTTCTTTTTAACACAATTTCAACCAGACTGATTAATCAAAGAGTAATCAATGAAACCAAGGTTATAGCGGTAATTAACAGAATGTAATCCAGGGACAAAGACCAGACATGGAAAACAGACATACACAACAAAGAACATAAAGTAACTAAAATCATACATACAAAGTAACAAAAGTAAATGAGCAACTCAGACTCCACTAAAAACTGGGAGCATGGACCAGGTGCACCGATAGGGTAAGCGTCCTCTGCTTTTCTAGAAACACCCTCCGGGTTGCTCATAAAAAGTCAATTCCGGGGTAGACAAAGGTAAACCATGACCCGTTGAATAAATCAGTTTTCATGGTGCTGATGGATAGATCATAACGATCGACGAGTTCATGATGACGACCAAGTAAATAAAACAAAGAAAAAAAATAAACTGACACGATAAATAAAATAGAAATACTTTTTTTGTGTGCTAAATGACTATCTACACTATTTTTACAAAATTAAACAAGTCAAGAGTAAGGAAATACCAAAGCAATACATTTCTACTTAAACTTTAAACTTGTTTAAGTGGCTTTCTAAGTAGGGAATTAAAAACAGATTATTTTACTTACCGGATGTCTTACTTATACTTATGCCTAAAATGCAAGTATTATCAAAACAAAATGGTAATAAACACGATCTTTGCCACAAAATTAGGATACAGGAGACCTTAACCATAGCAACGATCGAGTTCAGTCATGCAAATATACCCCTAATTACTATTTGTATTTACAATGATTTTACTGAAGTGTTATAGATCTAAACCTTTGTTCAACTAGGCACAAATAGATAATTCTTGGTAGAGAATCCTAATACTTTATAAGAAATAATTCCAAATCATCTTCCAAATATACAGAAGTTTACGAAATGCTGGAAATTTTAATCGACAACATATTTGTCCAGTGTGGTGGATGCGTTTTGCAACAAACGATCGGCATTTCAATGGGAACAAATTGTGCTCCTCTACTTGCTGACCTATTCCTTCACTCTTATGAGGCTGATTTTATAGCTGATCTGATCCGAAAGAAAAATATCGTTTAGCTAGATCCTTTAATCTCAGTTCCCGCTATATAGATGATGTATTAACTTTAAACAATCCTAATTTTGGGGATTTGATACATCGCATCTACCCAAAGAACTTGAGATAAAGGATACTACAGACACTGTGAAGTCAGCCTCATATCTTGACCCACACTTAGAAATCGATGGTAAAGGAAAGCTATTGACCAAACTTTACGACAGACGTGATCACTTTTCATTCAGAATCGTCAACTTTCCTTTCATCTGTGGCAACATCCCTTTAGCACCTACGTATGGAGTCTTCAAATCACAATTCATTCATTATGCCACAGCTTGCCGAAACTACGCAGACCTTTTGTATCGCGCTAGAATTCTAAAACAAATAGGCTCCTTCGTCTACCCCAGACTTGACTTTTTATGAGCAACTCGGCGTGTGTTTCTAGAAAGGCAGAGGACGCTTGTTGTCGGTGCACCTGGTCCATACTTCCAGTTTTTAGTGGAGTCCGAGTTGCTCATTTACTTTTTATACTTTGTATGTATTATATTAGTTACTTTATGTTCTCCGTTGTGTTTGCATGTTTTCCATGTCCAGTCTTTGTCCCTGGATTACATTCTTTTGATTTCCGCCAGAATATTGATCCCCCTGATTACCCTATCACTCTACCAAACGGTATGGGTAACATCGTTCAGCACTTTTCCCAAGTATTTTTGAATTGTATTTTTTTTTATACCCAAACTGATACTGATTGCTTTTCTGCTTTTAATAGAACAAGGGAAATTGAAATATTGCATTATTACTTCAATTATCAGGGTGTGTCTTGATTCTCAATGAAATAAGTTGTTTGTTATGTACAACTTTCTTCAAATTATTAATGGTTCAATTTGACAAATACATTTGTACACGAGATTCTTTTGAATCATATTAAAAATCGGAGACGTATTTCTACTAGGAATTATCGGAATTACAGCCTTATAAATCTGTAACATTCATGATCGACGTTTTAAATGGAGTTCTCCCATTAGTTAACAAGTGCAAATATTCTTTTAATTTTCAGCATCATCTGATGAAATTAGAAAGTTGATAATGAAGTGCCCTTCTATTAAAATCCTGTGATATTGATCACGTTTCATCATAGTATGACGGCTTCATATCAATTGCGACAATCTAAGTCAACAAATTCCTTAACAACTCGTTGTTGTAAATAGTTTTAAATAGCCAATTACCAGACCACTATTAAAGAAACCCGGATTATATGAGGTAAACCTGAAGAACTCTCATTCGTCTCAAAATGAGAATTACAGGCTCCTAATCGCTACATATATACTGATACCAGTATCGTATTGCATATCCCTGAGCGAGTGAACCTAAAAACATGGATGCTATAAAAATATAGTGCATTTTCTTTTTGTCTCTCTACAAACTAATGTTTTGTCAAAAGATATGAACAATGACTTATAAAACAGAGCAAAGATCACACTGTAAGATGAAGAACTTTTTTATAAGAAAATCTAACATAATATCATAAAAATGTTCCACTGAAAAGGTTGGTTTGGTGAGTGCAAAACGAAAGTGAAAGTAGGGAAAATGGCTATTTATAGTTCAAGGCTACTTTTCTGTCCGATCTTCGTGGACTCACCCTATTTTCTTTGCGGGAAATTATTTTTTCACATGTCCTTAGAAATGCTACATAAGTGAAAGTTTTATTGAATCAATTTACATATTTTTTTTTTTTTTAATCCTAAAAATATGCACTTCACTATAGAAGTCTATGGGAAAATTAATACGATACTGAGACCTACTAACAACTAGTCTGATGCTTACACGTAGGCGAACAAAGAAGGACAACTCAAATACATATATTCATCAACAAATTATAACACTACTAATTGCTATTCTAACCAGGAAAAAACTGCAGCAAACATAAGCAAAGAAAGATATATAGGTGAAAATAGAACTCAAAGGCAGAAATATTATTATGGAATTTTACCCGGCAGCATTTGTAGGGTTAAGTTCAATCAAAATCTTATAGTACAAGGAACTCCGAAGTCTGGTTATTCATAAAGACCGTTAGGTAACAAAATAATAGAGGAGAAACTAAGTACAAAGTCTAAACTGCCTGACAATAAATTTGGAAGGCAACGCTTTCGTATAAACTGTTCAGGACTGCATTCAGCGTAGAGTTTAACGGAATGGACGTGTATCAGTTATTGAAAAGACATATTGATGACACATTCAGTTAATGATATAAATGTCAATCGAAGATTTTTTTTAAAGATAAAAAAATACGACTATCGTGTGTACACATTCTGAATAATTTAAGAGATACTCAACCAAAGTCCACTACCACATTGAAGAAAAAGAGTTCAAGTACAAGCAGAACACAAACCTGAGGTTAAACATTCAGATAAAACACAGACTAAAGCCGAATCTAATAGCAATTAACTTAGTAGGAATGGAAGCAGAAATCGCAAGTAGCCATAACTAACAGAAGTATAATGATCAAATATGTGCACAGTGTGACAATGGCATACAAAATGATGAGTCTAATACCTGTCAGCGAAAATTTTACACACCTGGAAATGCAGGCTCAAGAACTGGACGCCTCTCAATGTTTTCAATGCCAACCGTACAGATATAGATATGGAAAGATGTAAACAAACATCTCTGGGTGACTGTACCAGTATACAGGCAGACAATGATGTGTCAAAAACAGAGCTAAAACATCACTCAGATCAGGAAACAATACCTTTGATAGGAACCTCACTAGAACCACAAACAATGGCTAAAAAATGTTTATCAATACTGTTGAGTAATATCCTAAATATAAATCAGAAACATCAAACAAAATTTGAAAAAAAACAACAGGATAAAAGGAAGGATAATTAAAATTGTTTTGTGGTCCAAGAAGTAGAGAGCAATACAATAAATACTCTAGAGGCTAAGACCAAAGTATAAAGGGTGGCAAAGCCAACAAAGAAAGAAGAGCTAAAAACAGAGCTGAAAATGACTGAGTCATATAAAGCAAGATTGGAAAACACAATATTAAATAATGAAAGGCTAATCGAATTTCCAAAGTTCCGCCTACTTCAAGTCTTAAAAAATAACTTCCAGTCTAAAAAAGGGGCACTGCAAGGAGTTTTTAAATAAACAGTAGCATGATCGTTTGATCAAAGTCAATTGAATAAAGAAATAAGAAATAAACATTTTGTTTGTATCATGAATATCCTAAATTCTAGATATTACCCTCATAATTATGACTGATATGTTATTATATTATGTCTTATAATATAAAAAAGCTAACATATACCTGTTTTAATTCATTGATAAATATATAACTTTACAACACGCAGTGAATATAATTCATATAAGTACCTGGGTTATAACATAACATTGATTGCAAGCTGCAGTGACATGGAACACCGATAAATCAATATCAAATTTAAATAATTATTTCATAAGAGGTGACAAATAACTTAATAATTAACAGTATCAATATGTAATGATATAAAATAGGAAACAAATGTTTAAATCATCTTTTGGTTTATACAAGTGCATTACTACAAATAAAATTTCAAATACAGTCTTAATGTTTACACTGCTTGCGACGTTCACATTTCCCATTTTACCGTTCGTGCATTGTTTATTGTGCCTTTACACATCGTTTTGTGTTTGTTTAAACGCACGATAGAAATGTTCATTTAAATGCACGCTAGGAGCGTACGTTTAAACGCACACTTGGAGCGTCTGTTTAAATGCATGATAGAAGCACTTGTTCAAATGCTTGATACGAGTGTTCGTTTAAACGCACGATAGAAGCGTTTGTTTATTTTTGTACTTTGATTTTTTCCTTGATGTAACTTTCATTTTATATTTTTTGCTATTATTAATCTTTTTATTTTCATTAATTTCATTTTCTATTTTTTCTTTCGTCATTTTTTTTTAAACGCACACTGGGCGCATTCGTTTATCGTGCATTTAAACGCACGATAGAAGCGTTCGTTTATCGTGCGTTTAGTGAGTATTTAGCGTTCGTTTAGGGAAACTGGATAGAAATTCAAACAAATAAGTGTATATCAAAAAGCTTGTTTAAATGCGAAGCCTTCAATCTAAATGCCAAATGCTATCTAAAGCTTCACTAATATAAAATGCACTCTGAATGTAACAGAATGTTGTAAATATTATGTCCCTCTTGTGTCATGATGATGCAATGACATATATATTAAAAATAATGGATAACTTACTCTACAAGCTTAAGGAATGGAAAATTGGTGGATTTTATGTTACCCATTATTTCGTTATCTTTTTGATTAAATACTTATTTATTCCGTAGAAAAATAACATTAAAATTTGAAATAAACACTGTTTCATGAAAATTAAAGACATTTCATAGGTTCCCTAATATTGTATTAATTAGGATAAGGCCTGGAATTCATGATGACAACTCAAATCTTCATTACTTAGGATTAGGCCTGGGTTTCATGATAACAATCTCAAAACTTCAATTGCTTGCTTTCATTTGTAGGTTTTACACAAGACGCATCTTTAAAAACTGAAATCATTATCATTTTTTAAAATAATAAAAGGTGAAACAAAATAATACAATATTATAACATTTGAAATGTCTATAAAGTAAAATGTATATTTCTTCTGGACAACAATATTGTTTGGAGCACTCAAGTTTGATTGAGTATATCAGTTGCCATCCCTACTATACACTAACAACCATAATTAACAGCTAAATAAAATCTACAGGTATGATTAAAAACTTTAAAATGAAACTAGTCGTACCTGCAAAATCGATCATACATGACAATAAGGACCAAAATAATACATGTAATAAAAAACAACAATGTATAATTGAGCTTTAGATGAGGTACTGAAAAAATTGTATAACTCTGATTGCTATAACAGTAAACATTGCACAATAGAACTGATAAAACTGCATTTAAGTGAGTGTTAGTAAGTGTCAGGCAAAATGTGAAAAATCAGAAACATGCATGTCAAAAACCCATCGTCAGATAGTATAATTTCAATCAAGTATGCTTTTCAGTATTTGATCTCCGACTCACTGGATTTGTCAGAAATTTTTTAATAGCATGCAAGAAAAATAAGGTTTTTAACTGAGTTATTTGCCGTTGAAATGTTCATTTTCAGAGCATTTCAATGAAATCAGAACTCAGTTTACCTAAGTGGTATGAAATATCTTGTCTTTTATCCTTGAATCTGATGGTGCAAATAGATCATTTAAACTTTCAAAATGGTGGAATGTTTCGTGCTTCACCCACTGCCTGATTCTTAGAGAGACTAACACTTTAAAACATCAAATGAAATAATAAAACAACCATATAATCGAAGTGGAGTCCACATTTTTTCCCTTTTCAATAGTAATTTATGCCCTGAAAATTAATTGTTAAGATTTATAATGGAACCAATGTTTGGTCCTAAATTTTCTACCTTAATTTTCAGCCTGACAATTTCATTGAATATTTGATGTTAGCACCAATTAATTCAAAAGTCTTATGTATATATAAAGTTATTTGTTGTTAAATGAATGTAGAAACTTGCTTATGTCTAAAAAAAATACCAGATAATGTGTCAGACAACTAACTGCCATCATAAACGTTAAATACAAAAAGTTAAAAAAAGCATGTTAAATGGTAAATAAATATTTAATCATATCATAATGCATATGAACATGACATTAAGAGTTACAAGTATCTTTAAAAAAAAAGACAGATGACGCAGTAAAATTTTGCTCTTTTAACTTAGTTTTCTATATTTCATTCAAAACGAACATATGGCACGCAATTTTGATTTTTGATACAGTTTTTTCGAACGCCACTAACTAATCAGTACTTGGACGGTCATGAAACAGAATTCATATTTTTTTAAGTTCGAAGTACTTGGACCCTAATAAAAAAATGTCTGAGGTTTTTAAACATAAAATCTGTCTCAGACCTCAAAAAATATGATGAGGATTGAGGTATGAGGGATTAAGAACAAAAAACGTTGTGGATCAATTAAATCCAGAGATACTTAGTAACATTACATTATTGATACATCAAAAGGAATGTACAAACAAATTCAGAAAAAAACATAAAAAGACAACATTTAAAAAAGTCAAATAAATAAGATAGATCACTCATTCACAGAATGTATTCATGATACCGGTATATTTTAAAAGCATGTATACAGTAGTAAATATGTACATGGCTTTGTCAATAAACATCATCCCTAATTCACCAGAACCATGGGAAATTAAGAAAACATAGAGATTTTTGTAAAAAAATAAAACTCTCATAGTTTTTTAATACAAAGGCAATCAACATAAAAATTGGCATTGTGACGACTGATGCAGAATAGTTCAAATATCTTCTAAAGAACAATTGCAGTTGGTTTAAATTAAAAATAGCTATAGCCATGCATACAGTATATATGCTTATACAATATACTCCTGTAATAAATTCTGTTTAGAAATGATCTATCAGGATATTTTGCCTTCACACTCTAACCCCAATATCATTTTTTTAGGTACAATATTCATATTTGTATATAAAGAATAATTAATGGGAAGGCAGTGTTTAACAAACTAATACATGTAATAACAATAGTACACACAACAAATAAGGCTCTATCACATGAATTCTAAAACCAGTTTCATCTTTGTATATTGACTTTAGAAATAGAAGAATATGAAGTAACTATGTCTGCTATCTGTATTTATTAATGTTTTAGTACAATTCAATCTAAAAATAATGCAGGTGTTGACTCACCTACTATTTGATATCTAATCTAAAGAAGCCTTGATATACTTAATACACCCTTTACCAACCCTACAATGTTTGTTTCCCAATTAATGCTATACACTATTGAATAAGTTTTAACAGATTATAGTATAAAATTTTGCTGAAAATTTTTCTCATAATTTTCATCATAGAATGTAACTTATCTTTGCAAATTTTCTACTTAAGCCAGCTTCAACCTCATAATTAATGCAGACTACTGGGCAACATCTTCACTAATATTGACACTACATTTACTTAGAAAATAATGTAATAATTTTAAATACTATTTTTGAGTGAAAAAGACCATAACTCACGAAAAGTAAATGCAATATATATCATGAGATTAAATGCATGAGTATTATTTAACTGGTATTGTTGTTTAAAGGGTGTTTGCTAAATTTAAAATGTTTTGATTAATAATGAATCTAAAAATGTATGAGACTAAATTCTTTCAATATTTTGCAAATGGTTAACATATTATTATCTATTTTAACAACAACTGATAAATGGAAAAATGAATAAACAAAATGGTTAATTTTTTATCAAGTCATCCTCTACTCATATAAATTTGTATGAATTAAATTAAACCTACATAAGAAATGTATATGTGGAAATGCTTATAACATATGAACTTTAAGTATTATACAAAATGCCAATTTTTTTACTTGAACACAATAAATACAATAAAAATAAATTTGATACAAAGATACACCACATATTGCTTATACACCATTTTACAAAAAAAAAAAACCAAACAATTTTTGCAATTAGCAAAACAATATCATGAATATATAAGAGCTGCACAAAAAAGCTATTTCATTAAACAACTGCAAACTGGAAAAAAAAAAATTCAAATCTTAAAACTGTTTGATTTGATATTCCTATATATTAGTTTTAATGCACTTATAACCTGAGACAATAAAACACCTGTCTAAACAGAACAAAGTACCACTCCAGCTAAAAATCATGCAAAATGTGATATTGGTGCTTAGTTGGAAGACCTACACATTTTCATCTTTGAAATTTTGTAAAAAATGTTATACATTTAGTAAACAGAAATTAATATGCTGCTTTTCTTTAGTCTTATGCATTATAAACTACATAGTGTGTATAGTAGAATTCATAATTAGGAAAGATAACTCTGTAACTGACACTGAAATACAAAAGAAATTATAGGATTTTTAATGTAAATTATATATTAAGACCAGACAAATTGGAATGAAACAGTAATAAAGCGAACCAAGATTCTAGGGGAAATCAAAAGAATGCAATCCAGGTACAAATACCAGACATGGAAAAGAGACAAACACTACAAAGAACATTAAAATAACCAAAATAACATATACAAAGTAAATAAAAGTAAATAAGCAACTCAAGACTCCACTACAAACTGGGCGGATGGACCAGGAGTAATGGTAGGGTAAGTGTCCTCTGCTTTTCTGGAGACATCTGCCGAGTTGCTCATGAAAATGTCAAGTACGGCGCAGACAAACGAGGAAAGGAAAACTAGGACCCGTTGAATAAATCAGTTTTCATGGTGCAGATGGATACACCATAACCAAATGTCAAGTCCAGGGACAAAAGGGTAAAGGACAACAATAACAACTTGAACAAATCAGTTTTTTATGGTGCAGATAGATACAGCTGTAACAATCCAATTAATGTATCATTTAGACCTTAATCAACTTAATATCAAAAACCAAGAATGTGTAGCCTTTTCTGAGGTGTATCATATATCATAGAATTTGCATGATTCTTACAAAGACTGTTACTTTATTATCAGTTAATTTTTTGACAAAAAAAAGACAAATTCATAGTGTAGACTTGGTGATAATGAACCTAGTCCTATAATTTACTACCAAACTCCCTACCATTCTAGAATAATACAATATATACATAAGACATTGATTGCAACATTGAAGTTCATGAGTATATATTAGTTTTAACAGTTATATAAAGCATATATTATCAATGGAACATTCCTTGAAAATCTAATCTTATTAAAGTATGTATTAGATTTCAGGGTATCATTTCAAAGAATGATGACATCTCTACTTTTTGAAATTTTGGCATATTTAACTTTTAAAATTTTATTTGTAGCTTTCATAGTTTATTCAACAGTTTCATTGGAAAGAAGATAAGTGTTTACGTTAATAGTTAAAGTAATAATTTAAAAAAAAAATAACCTGGTAAAAAAATCTGACAATTTGGAAGCTGCATTATTTCCTCTTAATAATTCTCTTTGGCTTTGATGGTCGCCCTGTAGATTTCTTTGTAGTAGAAGTGCTTTTCTTCTGTAAGCTCTGCTCCCAAAGTGGCTTCAAACTCTTTACCATGGACCAATAGTTATTCTATCAGAAGATTAAATGTCTTGAATGCATCTTGAATATAAATTTCCTTTTAATAGTATTCCCTAATAAAAGTTTACTGGATTTATCGGTCTTTTGATGACAATTTGTTTTATTCATAAAAAAGGGACATACAAATGTGGTTAACTCTTTGACTTCTTGAGAAAATTTGTATTTCATTTTTTTATTTCATACTGTCATGCTTAAAAGTCACAGAGACAAATGGTGAAATCAAAAAATGAGAAAATCTGGAATCACTTAATATTGTTTGTTCTGGTAAATTAATGTTTACCATATTAAACTTGACATCTTCAAAAACTAAAAGAACAGTAAGTTTATTGTATACCATCAATACCTGTAATGTTATGAGTCTTGGACTGGGAGCATTACATGCTTCCTGATAAAGCCTGTCTTCTGTTTTATCAAAATCCTGAAAAAGGCACACAAAATAAATAATTACAGGTAACTTATGGAAATCAGTAGCCTGTGTATAAAAATCACTAGCCAAATAAGTCTATCACTACCAATATCTGGTCAAGGCTAGTTAAATGTGATTTTACAGTGTATCAGTAAACAAGATGTTGCATACTATGCCGTACTAAGAATACACTCAGTCAACCATATTAGCATGAGAAAGCATTTTACAAAATATCTAAGCATTTCCTTCAGTAAAAGCTGGGAAATCTGTTATGAAAATTTCAATTATGCAGCACCTTAAAAAACTTCAATGTCAATTGGTTAATAGGTCATAAGTAGATGAGCGACGAACCAGTAAAGGGGAGGCATATATTACAAGTCGTCATGAGAAAGCAATATACCACTACAGTATCTAAGCATTCCCTTCAGTAGAAACTGATTGTAGTATAGCCCCATTCTAATGAGTGGTGGTATAATATGTTGGGAAAACTGAAACTGTGTTAGATAATTCAATAGAAACTGTTTTCTTTGGTATGCCACAGTCAGTGTCTGGAATCTTTTGCAATTTTCTTGAAGTAAGGAAAAATGAATACATGCATGACAATTAATCTGATGAAAAGATTACTAAAGCCCCATGACATTCATAAGCAAATTTACCTAAAATGTGTCATTTCAAATTTGTGAAGCATTCATACATTTTTCTGTATGTACACACATATAAAAGGTGTTTAAAGGGATGTGGTTTTGTTTTCATAAGAGGGTCTCCTTTTTGCTATCAATTACCATCCATATTCAGGTTTTTGTTCATATTACATTTGTAGAAGTAACCTTATTATGGATATAGTAATGAAACCATGAAAGTACATGTACAGTAACAGATTGTACACAACATGTCTCAGGTTTACAATAGTACCAAGAAAGTTGCAGTAACACTTAGAAGTACGATAAAATACGGAAAATGTACCCCTACCCTGCCGAAAAATTGCTTAAATTGACATATTTTTCAATGTCAAAACCCCTAGAGTATTAATGCTTCAGTAAAAAATGACTTATTTGGTATTTTCTGTTTAGTTTTTACTGTTTATACTGTTGGGGTTCTTTTGATGAATTTTGGCAATTTTCATTGTCAGAATTTATAAAAAATTTCGAAAAATGGGATTTTCGATTTTTCAGTCAAAAGTCACGTCTCTAATTTGGTGTAATTCAATAGATAATTTAATTTTCTACATAAATAAACCAAAAAACTAATTTTCAAGATAGGATTTTCAAAAAGTGTTAAAAATATCACCTCTACCCCTAAAAAACTGGTCTCAGTATCAAACAAAATTCTCATTCACAGCATACTGACATTGTAGGACTCATATTTTAGTCATCATAATTCAGATAATGATGTACCTAACATATCTGATCAATTCAAGACATAGATGTTCCTTTTGGGGTGACATTACTATAAAATCAGAAAAATGGGAATTTTCAGAATTTAAGAATTTTCTACTTTATTACCCAATATATTTTCTTTTTTCAGAATACCAAAGTTTAAACAAGCTTTTGTGTGATACGGTTCATTATAATAATGTCTTAGCTTCAAAATAAGCTCACGTAATAAATATTTGAACTTTTCCAAGTCAAGTTAGGTGGAAAATTGCCAGCCATACCCATGATAAAAAAATGCCTCAATATGAACTAAAATGTTATTATAAATATATAAGTGGTGTACAATGGACAAGTTGGGTACTGCTGTTTTAATTATCAATGTATTCAACATATCCTCTCATTTCAGGGGCGTATTTTCCGGTTTTAATGTGATAATGAGTTTTTCATAAAAAGGGGAATTTTCAAGATTTCATATTTTCCTCAATTTCACCTTTAATTTTCTACTTTATCACCCGTTATTTCCCTTTTTTCAAATACCATACTTCAAACAAGCTTTTGTATATTAAAATACAATTATATAGTGTCTTAGCATTCTAACGAGCCCAAGTAATAAATATTTGTCCAAGTTGCTACCCCTACCCATGATAAAAAATGCCTCAACATGAACTAAAATGTTAATTTTTGGCATATAAACAGTGAACAATAGACATGTTGCGTTCTAGTATTTTAATTATCGATGTATTCAGCATACCTGCTCATTTCAGGGTTGTATTTTTCAGTTTCAATATGACAAAAATGATTTTTTCATAAAAAGGGGTATTTTCAGATTTTTAAATTTTCTTCCGTTCCAACGGTAATTGGCATTTTTTCTCAAGTACCCTACTTCAAACAAACTTTTGCATATACAAACACATCTATGTAGCATCTAAGCTTTCTAATGAGCCAACAATACTTTAACGTATTCCAAGCCATAAAGGCGAAAGAATGGTACCACATACCACATACCCACTAAAATGTCTGTGAAAAACCCAGATTTCGTATGTGGTAGATTTGCATTTTTTAAATGGTGTTGGATACATGTATGCCAATCATTCATTGTAGTTGCTTCTTTGAAACCTTATATTTGTAAAAATGATGATAGCAAACAAAATCAAATCATGTAAAAACTGATATTTTAAAAAAAATATATATAATTTACGTGCTAAAATGTGTGACAATCTGTTTTATTCTTA
The DNA here is from genome assembly GCA_037379345.1 of Perna viridis. Lineage (NCBI taxonomy): Eukaryota > Metazoa > Mollusca > Bivalvia > Mytilida > Mytilidae > Perna > Perna viridis. The sequence goes on from CM074522.1 coordinate 1,497,897, forward strand.
AATAACCTTTTTTTGTAATATTATGTCGTCTATGGGACAATAAAAGCATAATTCACTTGACAATGTGATTGATCTCCATAATAAATGCCAGACAGACATTGCATACAGTTCGTGTACGCTATAAACGATCATTTCCTTTCATATTGGGGCAGATTTTAGTGGGTAAGGGTACCAATCTTTTGCCAAATGGCCTGGAATATGTATAATTGTGCATTGCATTGGCTCATTTGAAAGGTAACATGCTATTTAAATGTGTTTGAATATACAAATGCTTGTTTGAATTAGGGTACTTGAAAAACATTGTCCATTACAGGCGAAATAGGAGAAAATATTAAAATCAGAAAATTCCCAATTTATAAAAACTCATTATTGTCAGCTTGAAAACTGAAAACAACTCGCCTGAAATGAAAAGACATGTTGAATACATCAATAATTATACAATAGAACACAACTTGTCTTTTTTACATCAATTATGTGCTAAAAATTAACATTTTGGTTTATATTTAGGTATTCTTTTGATGGGTAGGGGTAGTAATTTTCCAAATATTTGGACTAGAAAAAAAATCAAATATTTATCACTTGGGCTCGTTAGAATACTAAGATACTATATAATTGTATTTGAACACACAAAAGCTTATTTGAAGTCTTTATTTTAAAAAAAAGCAAAATATAGGTGAAATGGAAGGAAATATGAAATCCTGAAAATTCCCCTTTTTGGGCTACATGGTGATATTAATATACATATGTCAGTTTACTACATTCTGTAGAAAAAAGAAGTTTGTATAATCAGAATAGCTTAGAAATAGATTTTTGCCTCAACAAGGTATAAAAAGTAGCCAAAAAATGCAAAAATGGTTCAGTTTTTTTTTTTTTGGCAACAAAAAAATTCGTAAATGGGAGGTATAAGGGTACCTGAAAATCATATTTTGGTTGATGAGTTGGGGGTGCACGTGGGGTTATCTCAGCCCAAGTACTAGGACTAATACATGTTTATGTGAGAAACATGTACAATCAAAACAAGTCATGTATTGATAAAGACTGCAAAAGCATTGACCTCTAGAAGTTCATCATTTCTCTTTGTTGCCTTGTTTACATTGGTATCCACTGCTTGACGTCTGGCTAACTGACTTTCAACATAGGTCATTGAATAGTGCACTAATGCCTCTCTCTTTGCAACTCTGCAATGACAAAATTTTTACCAAAAATCCTTTAATTTAACAAAAATCATATGATATTCAACAAGGCCTATAATCTTATATTCTATAGAATGTTGTAAAACTTAAAAAAAGTCCTTACACTTGTTAAGGATTAAACTAAAAAAACTAACAGGAATTTTATTTGAAGTAAAGTACAAATGTAACCTAAAAAGCTCCATGAATTTAAAGGAAATAAAGGAGGACAAGAGGTCGATCTTGACAGTGCCAACTCTTGTGCATTTCATATTATTTACATATACATGAATAAGACTTACACAGATTGAATGATAGTTTTACTCTTTCCATAAGCACTATTTAAGCTATTTTACCTGCATTCCCATATATAAACTGAGCTATTTTTGCCACCTCTCACAAGAATCTTTGTGAGAATCATAATTGATGAAATTACAATGTACTATGCAAATAGTAAAGTAGGACATGTCTTTTGAGGAAAAATCAATAAAACTTTAATAAGATCTAATTCACAGACTCTAAGAATAAAACCTGGCTTCAGCAAAATTCATCATTTTTAAATCTGTTCAGTATTTTTATTCCAAATTGAAAAAAAATATATAAGACAACACATAGTTTGGTATTGTATCAAAATATACATGTATCATATATTTAGATTAAAATATACTTTTTTTGTCATGCATTATAAGTGCTTGCTTAAACCCTATATTCAATCTACCCTATATTGCATTTACTATATCACACACCTAGACCTACAAATGTATATCGCATACCTTGCATTGTATATTACACCACTAGGCCTATATTACATAGTTTATATCACAGCCCTTCACACACCATACTTGAAGTATGGTTAAAATATTTGATAAAATGAACATGACATGGTGGCCCTTGGGGTGACAAAGGAGTCTTAGGTTGATACCACATGTGATTCAGATTTTGACATGTAAAATTCAGTATGTATCCTATAAAAATGTTACAATTGTACCATTAATCTTGTATCACATATCGTGAGGTAGGTGTATCACTAGTTCAACAAAAATATCATTCCAACTATCAATGATATAGCTTAACAACAAGAAAGGAAATGTAGGCAAAACAGTAAGAGAACCCAAGTCTAATAGGAGTCAAGGCAAAATGACTTGGTAGGCAAACAAGTAATCCCTTTTGGGACTCAGTGTCCAGGGCTGTTTTCTGATTTGGCCACCCAATGATGAGCCCCAGATACTGAATCCCAAAAGGGATTAAGCAAACGAGGTTTATGGCAACATTATACAGTCCTACAGATTCATACTACAGTCCTATATGAATGTTATTACCTATGTCATCAAAAATAGTTGATTGATGCAACAAACCTTGGCAACCTTGTATTCTCACGTTCAGTGTGATGTCACATTTTAAAAAATGACTGGTTATAATTGAAGGAACTTAAATTTACTGGAAGCCATTCAAGTCTGTCTGCTGAGATGGATATATCTTTATAAATCATTCATAAATACCTTAAATTATGGAAATTGTTTTTAAAAATGCTCCAAATTACCTGTTCAATTTTTTTATAGACAAAGATGATACAGTCACATAGCTGTGCAATGGATTTTGAATTAGCTTTCAGGGTTCCATGTAAGGACCTTATGCACCTATGAAGCATCACCTGGCTACAACTCCAAGATCAAGATGTGCCCAGATGTTCAGGAAAGAGCATGATTTTGGCCAATATGGCCATTGGCATTTTCACTAGTCTGAATTTCCTCTGACCCTGCAACCCTCCTCTTTTTTATTTGGATATTGATATGTTAGGTTGAACCGACATATCAATATCTGCAACCCTCCTCTTTTTTATTTGGATATTGATATGTCGGGTTGAACCGACATATCAATATCCAAATAAAAAAGAGGAGGGTTGCAGGGTCAGAGGAAATTTGGACTACATTTTCACATGAAATAACCTACAGACAGCAAAAGAACCCTGACTTTTTTCAAGCCTGTAACACCAGGTTTATTTTCCTACGAGTAATGAAACATAAAAATGCTTTCGTTCTTGACTGATGTGAAAAAATATATAGCAGCAGTATTTTACAAAATAATTCATGTCCTTACATTTCTTCATGAAGTCGAGTAAGCTGTATTTCTCGATTTGTCCAACCTTGCAATCTATCTTTATACACATTATCGGTTGAACCATTTAAAGTCATCACTTTCATGCTTTACAACCAATTCAATGCCTTGAATTTGGGCAAATTATGAGAAAACGTTATAATGGTAAGTTCGTTTCCTCCATCCTACGTTGTCTAAGACGCTTTATACCTTCTTTACCTCGACACGGGAGAGCGCTGATATCTGTGTTTGCTAGATTTTGACATACCAAGTTTTTGTTTAAATTTTGATGTTTTGGTATGTTTGATGATCACTCTGTCACTGAGAAACAATAGAAGAATACTATTTAGTGCTAAAACAATTACAAACATCAAAACAAATCAATTATAAACTGTCAAAACATATATTTGAGTTATCGCTCTTGCTAGATGCTTGAGCTTCTTTATACAATTATGAAGATGCTAAATGTTTCGGTAATTAATCATTATACTAGAACTAACAACTATTTATGGTCTCAGGAGTAGTTGTACCTGTTCAATATATGCATATACTTAGAAGAATAAACATGGTTAAGAGGTAAAATGAAAGTAGTTTAGTGCTACTTTCATTTTGTAAGAGTAATGTGAGAGCATGAATTACCTCACAAAATTACACCTCTGCACTGAGGATCATACCCTAGACCTCTTGGTGACAAACCAGCAACAAACTGATGTGGTTAAGGAATTCATCATTAAACTAAGTCAATTAACTGGATGCTTAAATCTCACTACCAGTATATATTACAACACAGATTATCATAATAAGGCTGTCCTGCTACATAATTATCAAACATGTCAGGGCTTTATTTTTAGCTTACTGTATATACTTGTGTATAAGTCAGATTTTTGGGAGTAAATTTTGAGTTGCTAAGAGGGGTTCCGACTTACAAGTGAAATCTTGGCCATGGGTTAAAAATTCTAGTCGGAGCTGGTGGGAGAATCAAGGTGTTGACACGAAAATGACACCAGTCAGATCGGCACTGTACTGGTGTATTGTAAAAGTCGACATATATGTGATCATATGTCGTGTTAGTTATTGTTGTGTATGCTTATAAAGTGATGAAATAAATGAATATTTGCATTTTTATTTTTATTACACCTTACAACTAAGCTATCTTTAATAAAATTTGTATTTCCTGTATAGCTTCTCATGTTTGTTATTTTCTCTTGCATGTCACATGGTTTTTGAATATATCCGTATGCCAAAAAGATGGCATGAAACATGACTAAGCGATGTACCGTAGTTTACAAGTAATATTTGCAATGCTAAGAAATAATTCAAATTTAATATTAAATTGTAATAAAAAGATATTAACATTACCATTATTGGTAATTCATAACAGTATAATGATAGTAGGTATGGTGTATACGTCAAAGAGAACCGTCTTGATGGACTTGATTGAAAAAAAAAAACAAAGGTGATTACCAGGTAAAAAGATGTTATAATATTAATGAGCAATCAATCCTTTGATCACCTTAATGGGTAATTAATTTATTAACATATTCTTTGATCTCAATAGGTGTCCAAGTTTCCATTAAAAAATTGTTCTTCACAGTTCTTAGTTTTTACTTATTTTAATTTGGTCATTAGTTGTATAAACAAATTATCGTAAAGTGGCGGTCATGCTTGCTTGGATCACCAGTAAACATTGATGATGACAACTCAAATGGCTTGTTATATTTATTATCTAAATCATTTCAAATATGTACAGGGCAATTTGATTTAAAAAAAAATGCATATGTTAATGTTGATCGGACGTACAATATAAACAACAACAAACACAAGATCATTCTGCATATTTTCCACCAAAAATTTTGTCCTTCCTTTCCCTGATTATTGTATCTGTAAAAATTCTGTCCAAATTCAGTCCGACTTATAGGCGGGTCAAACCAAGATTCCCGAATTTTTGGGCAGAGAAGGGGGTTCCAACTTATATATCCGGATTGACTTAATACGTAAGTATATACGGTAAAGCTATGCTTATAGGAATTTTAAATTCTTGCTCAAAGATATAATAACAAGAGTAGGTATGGTGAATATGTCAAAGAGACAACAACCCCACTGCAATGAAAATGTTAGCTTTGTATGCTTTTACAGATTTTAACTATATAAAAGGCATGATCACATGGTATGATTTGATGATAAGAGATCAATTTTAAAAGTGGGGATTATACACAACTTGAAAGGATGCTTTCAATGGTGGGTCTCTGTACTTGTTAATGTTCTTTCAGTTATTGGTAACCTGGAATTTTATGACAATTTCAATACTGGATTCTGTAAGTTTAATCTCTTATTTGATTATCCTGCACATGAATGACAGTTACTTCAGTACAATTGCTTATTTGGAGGGTAGAATATAACAGAAAGAAAGACTCAAAAGCCTCTTTAAATATATCATGCACATTAAGGTCTTTATAGTGGTTTTTACTTTACTGCTTTTTTTAGTACAATGTTTGTGCAGGAAATGAATTGTAAGTTTTTTTTCCCTCAAATTGATTACTTAAGTGTGTTAAACATGCTATAAGATAGTAAATCACAGGTTTCTGAACCATAGATCGACCCTTGTTTTAATTGCTGAGTTCATATACATTTAGTCTTTGGGGATGCATGTTTCTTGAAGAAGATTGTCTTGTTTTACTACCCCAAGCCCTATATACATAAGTGTATCTCACATTCTTTTAATAAAAATTTTTGGCATTATTCAAGATGGCAAGTATGTTCAAAGCCTATTTATTTGTTTCTGTTTTCATCCAACTTTTGCCAAATCTCTGCAACTGAAAACAGAAGATCGAGATGGATTTTGCATGTTCAATGGAACTTTAAAATAATGACTTAACTTTGTTGCTGATCATCATATGCAGGCTCTGATTACTTTTTTATGAAACAGCAGTAAAAATTATGTAAACATGTTCATATGAAATCTTAAAGAGAGGAGGGATGTAATATCTCTGTTGTTTATATGCCCGGCAGGCCCTCTGTACATGTAACAGGGAGATAGGATTTGGTATTTGATATGTTAAGTTGTGTGTTATAATGCATATGTATATAATACAGGAGGCAATATCTACAGAGATGTACTTTTTACTTGATATTACCATGTTTTCTGCATTACTGTGTATATTTTAGAACTAGAAATGATGAAATGCATGTATCGTTTGTTCTTTTTCATTTTTTCATACATATATTTATGGAAAATGATGCATGCCTCTTAAGGAAGTTTTTTCAAAAGGATGTAAACCACCAACAAACAACATGAGAGGTCATCCTGGTTGATGGTCTCATTGGGGTATGGATAAAAAAAAGTCTTACTTTGCTTTGCAACTTCAACTCTTTTTACTTCAGTAAGGACCTAAATGGTATCAAAGTATATGATTTCCACTGCTCCAATAAGTCAAGTTTTTGAAATTCATGTCTACTCGAGAGAAAATATCAAAGAGGCAACAACCCCACCTGATGAAAAATGTCATCTCAAGGCCACCCATGGGTCTTCAATGAATTTAGAGTTACCTCTATTTCTGGAAAGGTTTTGGATTCAATTCACTTATCAAATCTGTTTTACATCATTATTCAAATCAAATTCTGTTTTTCAGGATATGGGTGTAAGAGGACTATTGTCTACCTGTTTACGAAAACAAGAGGAATGTGTTGAGCAGGTAGATCTGATTGAAGTGGCCAGACAAAGAGAGGGTATAGAAATACTGGTCGACTATTATTCCTTCCAACAGTTCATTGTACAGAAATTCTGGTATAGTCTTCAACAATACAGAAATAATGAATATCTAAGGATATCTGGAGGGGAGTATAGTACTTTAGAAGAATACATTACAAAACTTGTGAAGGACCTTCAATCATTGGATATTACCCTTGTTTTCTATGTTGATGGTGCTAAAGGAACTTGTTCTGAAGCCACACGACAAAAACTTGATACCTGGATCAAAAGACAATACAATGAAGTTGAGAGATTAAATGAAATAATGGATGTGTGTCGTGGTGTGACCTATATTCAAGATCTGCCAGAAAATGTTTCAATCAGGCCTGTGTTACTTGAAATTCAACTTGCTATAACATTAAAAAAACTGGGTTGTGGAGTGATCCATTCCATAGCTGGTGAGGCAGACTATTTCATAGCTAAGGCTCTTATTGAACGACCGCAAGCCTATGCTATATTGTCTAATGATTCTGATTTCTGTATATTTAGAGATTGTTGTTTTATACCATTAGAACTGTTTGATATGAACCATGATATAAAGCTTGGTTACCCATCAGAAATACCAGATAAACCACTGAGATTGATGTGTGGGGTTATAAGAACAGCTAAAGTTATGGAACTGTTAAAGGTATGACAAAACAGGGCTTATCCTAAAATACAAATACCTGTGTACATACATGTTAACTATACAAGATACTGTAAACCAGGAAACATTTCAGGGCATGTTTTATTTTCGCTGTTTTCACGGTAACACGAATTATCATTAATATTTGCATTAATGACATTATAAAACAATTTGTGGAACGATCATAATTCAAAATGTGCAAAAACAAATTAATTGTAGAATCCATGAAAAAAAAGACGGAGCGAAATTTTCCACTTTACAGTATGCAACCATTAAATTCATGAAGCTGAATCTCATCCCAAATCTATCCACAACTCCAAAATGCTTAGAAAGATTTGAATAAAAAAAATGAATAAAAAATAAGAAGGCATTATGAGAAACCTCAACTAGCCAACTTGACAAACACGAATAAAAATTTTATTTTATACTAATTATTGAGTGCTTGCCTTCACGGCATGTGCTTTAAATTCCTGATTGAAAATGTTATGACCCTGGACAACAGTTTAATATGTTTTGTATATTCCTTTTAACATATCTGCCAATGTCATGTTCAATAGTTGAAATATTGTTTTTAAACAATGCTGGCTAGTGAAATTTTATTTTGGCAAGTTGGAATGTAAAGTATAATTTCCAATCTAGAGAGAAGAATAAGAAGAAGGTTTTCACACACTGGAAGGTATCTAAGAAATAGGAACACGCAGTAAAACAAGAGAACATAACAATAATGTAAATTTATGATTTATACATGGTTTTGTTTTTTACCTAGTTCAAAAACCATAATTTACTGGTAGAGCTTTCTGTGGTGGCTGGAAATGATTTCACAGGTCCGTTCATGTCAAATGGGCTTATTCACCAACTAGACATTAGAGGAGGACCAGGGATACAGAATATCGCTGGCTGGCTTTGGCATTATAAAAGTGCTGACAATCACCCCTTATTGGCTCAAGAGATGGTATGGTTATAGATGCATGTAACTATTTAAAATGGTACTGTATGTACTTGTACCAGTTTTTTTTTTTTTCTGACAGCCAAGGGGTATTATTCCAAGTTTTCTAATAAGGCTGTTTGAGATTTCCTAATCCTGCAGTTTTTGTTCAATTCTTTTTCTCACATTCAGAATTGGTTTTATGATTACTAAGCCAATGCAGAATGCCCAGAACCACTGGCAAAATATGGTTTGTATTTACAAAAGGTTATAAAACATTTTACTGTGACATCACAAACATTGCTTGTTTTATCTCACCCATGAGTGAGAAAAGGAAATCTCACATGGCTAACTAATGGTAATCTCTGTCTCCTAAGTGAGAAAGCTAAATGATACATAAATGTAAGTTTTATAAAATACAAAGATTCTCCATAAGTAAGTCCAGAGACACAAGTCACAAATTAAATTTAAATCATTATTATACTTCCTTGATTGTCAAAGTATTTACAGGATTGATATATGTGCATCAGGATATGACGTTAATATTTTAACCTTGTCCTACTGGGCAAGTGGATGAAAACTATACTTCCCCAAATTGAAATCTAGGTTATCCTTTAGTAAATAAATGTTGAAAAATGAATTAAAATTGGTTGTCCTCCAAGCAAGTATATTTTATGTATATACCATGAAACGTGTCCAAATTCATGTTTAACTGTATTATGAAATAATTTGTGAATACAATTTATTATAGCAAAGAAACCCACAATTCTGTAATGCAGTGCAGCACAGCAGGAACTTTTACAATTTAACTTGTTCTGAGAATTTAATGAAACCTCCCCAGAAAGGTTATTTCTCACAACTTATTGCTGAGAGAATTACTAATGGGACCCTTCCATCAAACATTCTTGCCATGCATAATAATTTCTACTGGCATCGAATGTGTCTGGAGGACAATAGCCAAGGATTTCCCTGTATAGAGGCATCATTGGCAGAGCTGAGAGGACGAATTTACAGAATAATATTACCCAGACAAGAATGTTTGGTCAATGAGCATGGGAGGAGTCCATGGGAGCCTCTCAGATCTGCTGGGGTAGGTAGAAAAATCAGAATGAGGTTGGTTTTAAAAAGTCAGATTCTTACAACCTCTAATAAAAACTTATTTATCCTTGGGTACTTTCATTTTGATAAAGAACGCCATAATTCCCTCACTGTTGTTGCCATCATAGTTTAGAAAAACCAAAAAAAAATCTATATACTTGAAAAAAAATGGCAGTATGTATAATCGTGTTTGAGGCTGCCCCATTATTGTTTTTTTTAGGATGTTAGATAGTATATCTGAAAAAATACTTGATAAACCTATGCAAAATACAGCTATCACCGTGGTCACCCCTGACTTGTTTTTGAAGTCCCATTACTGTGATGGAAAATTTGAAAACAATGACAAAATGAAATCAGGACAAACTTATAAATGATCATTTAAATTCCTAAAATCATTCCATGATGTATGCATGGTTGAAAGGACAGTCATACTGACGGATAAACTCAACACCCTTTAAAGCCCATTTGTCAGACATGTTTGGTTTATCTGATTTTTCTCCCTCACTATTTTATTATTATACCCCCACTTCGAGTGGGGGTATTTAATGATAGGATGGTCCGTCCGGGTAACGATCTCTTATTTGTTACTCCTGTTACACCTCTGAATAGAATCTTTACGACATATTTGTCTCTGGGGAAGCTTCTCGACTAAGGCCGCAGAGGCTATCGTGCTACTGCAGCGATAGCCTTCCCAGCTTGAGTGGATGCTACCGGTCTGTCTCTGGGGAAGCTTCCCAACTAAGGCTGCAGAGGCTATCGTGCTACCACAGCAGTAGCCTTCCCTGCGCGAGTCCTGTACTTTACCGGGCTGTCACTGGAGAACTTCTCCAACTAAAGCATTGCACACCTTCTATTTCAGATTATGAACATATTTTAAGGTTAAAAGTTACATCTTATCAAATGGAGGAGTGGGGGTATCAAGTTCATGAGCATTGCTCATATTTTTTGAAGTTAAAAAAATTATTGTCAGGTTTACTAAGTCGTAGAAAATTCTCTTTTGTTTGAATTTCATATCATTTTTTAGAAAGAAATAATATGTGAACCTTCATGTTTCTAGAAAAGCAGAGGATGCTTACCCTACCGATGCACCTGGTCCATGCTCCCATTTTAAATGGAATCTGAGTTGCTAATTTGCTTGTTTTACTTTGTATGCATGATTTTAGTTACTTTATGTTCATTGTTGTGCATGTTTGTTTTCCATGCCTGGTCTTTGTCCATGGATTATATTATTTTGAGTTCAGCTAGAATCTTGGTTCCCTTGATTACTCTTATATATATAAATATATTAATATATAAATATGACAAACCTGAACAGGAAACAGTTAACAAGGATGTTTGTATGATTGGCCTAAGAAGATAGTTGCTCACTTTGATTGTTTATTATAGCTTTTAAAGTAGTGTACCATGTTTATTTATCACAGATTATGGCATCAGATGACCCAGATTTACCTGTAGTGCATAAAATACAGCAGGACAAAATTTTCTGGAACTTGAAACATTTCCATCGAGTCATGTCACATCTGGAAGAACGTGAGTAATTGTCCTTCACAAAACAATTTATTATTAAACCTAATGCATTGTAATTACAGAGTTTTCTTAGGTCTGTTGTCCTGTTGTAGGTCACCGTTTTATTGTTCCCTGAATACTGTCTTAATTTTGTGTTCAATTTTTTGAAAACTTGTATGAAATGTTTGTGATCATTTAAGCCTCGCTAGGTTATCATAGAAAGCCAGTCAAATACACATTTTGAGCATGTTAGAGTTGAGAATTGACCTAAAAGTCATAGATTTGTGCTTGTTATCATGAAATCTTTTATCTGATTGTTCATTTCATGGTGAAATTGGTCACTGATCTTGGGTCCTCATTGAAAATGATACCATCACTATATACATAATACATAGCAGTCCATAGAGTTTAGTGATTAAAGTTTTGTTACTCTGTTAGAAAAAATGAAAAATAAAAAGTTCTAAGGGCAAATTCAGTCTAATTAAATTCAATCTGATAATTGCATTATTGTTCTATTGATTATAAGGATGTGATAAATTATAACAAAAAACATGAATTTCTGTAATATATTAATTTCCAATACTTCAGCAAAAAACACAAATTTATATCAATTTAAAAGAATCTGCGAAATTATTGTTGAGGGATTAATTTTTTGGGTTGCTCATTTTTGAGGAGCAAGTAAGCACATCCACAGGTATCAATTTTTGCAGTTGTTCAAAATGGTAAGAATTTCATAATGTTGAAACTCAATTTGCACAGGTACACTATGTTTTCGCCCTTATCTGTCCATCACAAAAACAGCAAATGTTAGTGCACAGCAAAATTTAATATTTTTTTATAAATCAATGTTTTACTTTTTTTCTAAAAATATTGAGATTTTTTTCAAGACTGATTTAATATGATTACAGTGCTGTTATTGTTTTAGCTGGTAAGGATGTGATATGGTTTGACAGATATGGCAGAAAGAATGGATTTATAGTGTACCTTCTGAGGTACTTCCTTCTACAGAACTGGGGTCACAACCTGCACATTAATGACAAAGAGTTCTTGGCCTTGACAGCACTGGTGTTCGGTCGACCTACTGAGAAACAATATCAGTACATTTCATTACGGCCTACACCTAGATGTGTTTCAATTGGAACTTGGTTTCAGGTTAGTATACCTCACATGATAACATGACAGTTGCTTAATTGGGCTGTAAATTGGTACATATACATAGTATTTGGTATAGACTCCAAATCATCTCCCAAATATACCAAAGACAATATTATCAAAATGCTGGAATTTTTTATCACAACATATTTTTCAAGTGTGGTGAACTTGTTTTTCAACAGACAGTATGCATACCAATGAGAACAAATTGTGCTTAGCAACTTGCTGTCTATTCCTTCACTCTTCATGCTCTTATAAGGTTGACTATAAAACTGGTCTGATCCAAAAAAAGAAACATCTTTTAGTCAAGTACTTCAATGTCAGTTTCTGCTACATAAATAAATCCTAGTTTTGGGGATTTTATACATCACATCTGCCCTAAATAACTTGAGATGGAAGACACTATGAAGTCAGCCTCATATCCTTTTTTTTTTTTTTTCTTTAGTCAGGATTTGAACAATACCCCCTACCACCAGGAGGGTATGAAGGATCTAATATACAGTCAAACCTGTCTTATGTGACCCTTCAAGGGAGTAGGTAAAAAAAGTCACATAAGACAGGTGGTCACTTAATACAGGTTTGACATCTAGGATTTTATAAAAACACTTTAAAGACAAACGTTTTCATGATAACTTTAATATATACATGTACATGTATTGCACCTGTAAAATAAAACACAAAATGATACATTAATAAAAATTAAACATGCATTTAACAATATTAAAAGAAGTGTTTTAGGTAGAAAAAAAATACATCATTTTATCAATTTAAAATTATCTTTTAGTCAAATTGAAATAAAAATAAGAATGTACTGTACATTAAATAAAAATAAATTCTTTAAAACTGGTAACATGAAGTTGATATCAAACAACACAGAAAATTGCTTATAATGCACATCAATTCTTCTACTGACGGCATCTTTAAAAAACTCCAAACATAAGTCATTTATATCTTCGTTGCCGGTCTTATGTCTTTTCCGTTTTGATGAGCCCGCTATGTTTTTCTCCAAATCCTCGAGAACTTCAGCTTTACTCTTTCGCAAGTTTTGAATCTGTGTTTTTCCTACTCCAAAACTTTCAGCTACTTTATATGCTGGACTTCCATTGTCCAACAATTTAATTGCCTCTACTTTTTGTTCTAACGTTAAAACTTTTCTTTTCGTCGCCATTTTCGTATCTAATGTAAACTGTTTTCAACTGATTATTATTCATACGTCAGTATTTATTTCCGCGAGTTTCCGGTTATTTTCGTAAATTTGACGGAATTTTTTGTTTTAAAATTACTTTACTTCCGGTTTTCGAACACTTCCGCTAAAATCAAAAGGTCGCGTAAGTCAGGTTTTTTAACCATTTAGACATGAATAATACGGTCGCTAGTCGCGTTACGCAGGGAGTCGCTTAATACAGTTAAAAATAATAGAAAAATGAATTGGGGGGACCTAAATTAGGTCGCTTAAAACAGGTGGTCGCTGAATACAGGTGGTCACTAACACAGGTTTGACTGTATATATTGTTATATCTGACTGTTTTAAGCTTAATTGTCAACCCAATAACATTCAATTGATAATTCAATTTACAACTGGAAAAATATGAAGAAGTGCTAGAAAAAAAGAAAAACACTTACAACTGACATATATACCATGAATCCATATCATTAAATATAAATAAACAAATATCATACTTTTTCATACACATTCAGTTAATTTGAAAATGTATAAGCTTGCTTAAATATGCTACAACATATATAAGCTTGCTTAAAATATGATACAATATATTTAACAGACTGATGTTTGGAAAATTACATTACTGTATTATATTATATATAGCCTCATATCTTGACCTACACTTAAAGTTTGATGACAAAACTTTAAAACAAACGCGATATCATACCATATATTGTCAACTTTCCTTCAGCACCTGTATATTGAATTTCACAACTCAAGCATTTACCCAAGCTTGCAGTAACAGTGTAGACTTTTTGTACCATGCTGGACTAATTACAATTATGCTTCTGGAACTAGGTGATGTTGCTACAAAATTGAAGTCATAACTACAGAAGTTTTTTGGTCGTTATTACATAATTGTGGATCATTTAGGTTTATCCATCTGCACCATGAGAACCCATTTGTTTACAGTGTCATTGTTTTCCTTTTCTGTTTCATCTTCCCCAGACATAACAGTTTATAAGCAACTTGGTGGTTGTTCTAGAAAAGCAGAGGACACTTACCTTACTAGTGCACCTGGTCCATGTTCCCAGTTTTTGCTTGATTCCAAGTTGCTTGTTTGCTTAAGAATAGTGTCTTTGTAAGTGTTATTTTAGTTATTTCATGTTCTTTGTTGTGTTTGTCTGTTTTTTTGGTCTTTATCCTTGCATTACCAGAATATTCTTTTGATTTCCTCTTGAATCTAGATTCCATTGAATTCCCTTGATTTCTCTTTCTAAAACCTTGAGATATTGATTTTTTTGTATACATTTTGTGGCAGAAAAAACACATAAAGGATTGTTGTTGACATCTTCATTGTACTACAAGTGTGAAACATAAAATCTGAATATTAAATCAATGCTGTACTATGATAGATTTCCTACATTTGATTTCACTGCTGGTTGGATCATTCCTATTGTGCTGAGGCATCTAATTCATTCAATCTTATTTTAAATGTTTGTAAACCAGATTTCCATAAACATTTTGAAAGTAAAATAAACAGGTAAAGTGGCAATTAAAATTAATATCAGATTATAACAGTGTTGTTTTATAACAAAACTTAGGTAGTCTTTCTTCTTTCATAAGTCAATGTATTTTCATTCACACAGCTTTTTAAAACATGAATTTCATAGATGCCCCAAAGGACTTGATTTTTAATGTGTATGTAATTTGTAAATTCATGTTTTTACTCTATAAATCTAGAATGATAACCAGGGGGCTACAAGATGTGAGAAAATGATACTTACATATGTCTTTTATAGAAAACCTCATCATGATTTAATTGATGAAAAAGTTTTGTTACAAATTCATGAATGGGTCAAATTGTAGATATCCTTTCTGTTAGTATATTATAAACCAATGTAGGTGGGAACTATCATGTTAGTAGAGGTTGTTTTTCACCTGCTTCAGTCTTTACATGTGCATACACATGTAAATGTACATGTATATCACTTTAACGAATACTTTTGAAAAATACTATATATGTTACATTAATTTCTCAGTTATAAGCTTAAGAGTTTTTTTTTCTCTATAAGATAATGGCTACTGTGTATTTTTCTTTTGGTTTTCCAAATTCACATTATCTCAACAACTTAATTGGAAGTACTCAAATTTGATTGGCTATACAGGTAACTTCCTCTTTCTTTATGAGAATATGTTCAAGGTAAATTGTTCATGTCATAGTGAACTTATCTAAATACAACTCTGATATGATGAATTGTTGTAATATGGTCTGAAATCAGCTTGATTCTTGCCCTGTGTAAAAACAAAGGTTGAACACTGTCCACGTTTTTAGTCATATATCTGAAAAATGACTTTAACTAATTGAGAAAATCTTAATATTTTGCATTTTAATCTATAAGAATAACATAATATATTTTAATAAGAGTATTCTCCTTTGCTAATAAATTTCAGGGATCGACACTAACATTAGTCCGGTAGTCCTGTGCCACCCTAATTTTGGAGATAAAACTTTTAGGTAAAAGTCCTAAAAATTAATAGAAAGCCTGATATTGTCAATTATGTAGAAAATTAATGCTAATTTTGTTTTAACCAATCATACTTTTCTTTGTGTGAGTTATCAGTATTACCAGTATTATGTTTTTATTTTTTTAATCTAAATTGTGGATAACCAAAGATAATTTGCTTTGATAGGTATACCCTAAGTGTTTCAATATGGTGGAAAGTAAAATGACTTAAAAATGAAGTAAAATGACTTAATTATATTCCTGCAAACAAATTCTGGGTGATGTAGAAATCACCCTGTCTGTCTGCCCGTTTGCCCATTAATCCAACTATCCACATTTCTTGTAGGCACGACTATTTTTAAACCCCTCAAGAGATTTTAATGAAATATTAAAGGAAAGTTAGGCATTAATGAAGATCTGCTTAAAGGAATATAATAACCGTGGGAGGATTTCAAAGGAAAATACTCCATCTGAAGGGTTTTACTTCTAAAATTCTCCATACCTTGAAAAGGTTTTGATCAAATATTTTAGGAAGGCATCGATGTGTATAAAGGAATATGGAATCAGAAAGAAGTTAATCAAATTTAAGGGTTTTCACATGTGAAAACTTAAGAACTGCTGAAGTTTTTGATGGAAATTGTTAGTCATATTGTGCATCTCATAAAGATGACTGCCTGATGGAATACAATTATCCTTGTGGGGACTCAAAAAAGGAGATAATCCAATAATCTAACATTATGAGTTTCTGAAATGCAACTACTCCTTAACTGCTGTGGAGACTTTCGTGGAATTTATGTAGGAAGGTTGAAAATCATATGTAGATGAAGGTGAAGCAGTATAAATAGTGTTGAAGAACTCCAAAGGGAGATTGGTCAAATTAATGGTTTTATGTATTAAAATTTTGTAAGTGTCTAAAGCATTCAAGGGATTTCAAGTGGTGATAATTAAATTTAATGGTTTAATATGTAATATTTCCTACCTACATTTGAAGAAGAGCATACTCACAATTTTTTTTTTTTTTATAGATATAGCTCTATTCTCGAAACAAACATTAATTTCATTAGTTAATGTGTGAACAAACCTTGAGATATATTACTGCTACCATGAAGCAGTATTATCTTTTTTTTTTATTAAAGTTTAATCCAGAAAATTGAGGTGAAACCTAATACAAAATGTATGGATTTCTCATATAGTTAGAATGGTTAAGTTGTCATAATTTAATTTTAATATTCAACAGTGCTGAAAATTGCTTTAAAGGTAGTGATATAGGAAAAGATACATGTACCAGCCATTACAGCAGCTATTTTTATATGTTGTTTGTACATGTAACACATTGGTGCAATGTTCTATACATGTATATAGCCTTCCTGGGAGGTCTATTAAGATATGTCTTTATCTGAAGAATCATGAAATCTGTGTTCTGTGTACTTTTTTACTTTTGGACAAACTGCTGAATAACAACCATGACTACATAGCAGCCTTTTAGCTATAATTACTCTGCACTTCCAAAATAATTATAGAATTTAGGTCAGAATTTTTCTGATTGTGTTTTTCCTGTTGAGTTAAGATTAAGTCATTATCTCTGCGTCAGAATGTGATGGTATTTTCAGATTCATGTTATTATGTGTAAAATTGACAGTCAGAACACCCATGCAACTGCCTGTAATTCTCTGTAAAATTAACATCGGATCCTCTTAGTCTGGGTTTTGCGTAAAACATTTCTACTTTCTCAAGATGTTGTGCAATACTAGGACATAAAACTGAAGTAATTTGTTGACACTGTGTCATACATGACATTTCCTTTCATTAAAGGCCAGTTAGTGCTAGTTATTTTCTATGTGTAATCTTACTTCACTAGAATTTATGTTGTATTATTAAAAATTACTACCCAAAGCCAATAAAGAAAATGTGCCCCTCTCTTTATATGCCTGAAAGCCAAAATATATGATTTTGAATGGCCAAAACATTAAATGCAGTGAAAATCTGGCTCAGTTTTTAAAAAATTATTTAAAAAAAATGATAACATAAAACACATTCAAAAATGACTCCTTGAAAATGATTATGGGATATATTGAACATTATTTCTGTTCTTGGTTCCAAATTTTATTGGCCAGTCCTATATCTAGTCCTTTCATCATCAAATGAGGGGTATCTTTTTAAAGCTGAAATTGAAATACCAAATACAAATATGTCAGTCCTGAAAACTGTAGAATATACTGATTACATTTTGTAAATCATGTCAGTTATTGGTTTGTTTGGAATAGGTCAAGGTTGAAGGTATTTGACCTTTATTGGACATTGAGGACCCCACATGTTTAATGCCAGGACTTTGAAGTACTCAGTTTACTATAAATTACAGATTTTGACAAGACCTCAGTCCACAAGGTTTTAACCATACTGTAGAAGTACCTGAAATAAGGTATAATTAGACCATGGCTCTGATTTGAACATTTCCCTTGCAGCCAAATGTAATACATGGAAATATATGAGGAATTTATTTAGATATAAATCCATTATATCAAGATCAGAGATGGTCTTATGGTCTTGTGTTCTGATTGTAGCAAATATTCCTATTGGTTTATTCATAATTTATTTTATTCCTTTCAAAAAAATATTTATTGACAAAACACTTGCTCAGGTTAGCAGTGGCAGTTCCTGTGGATTGGAGCCCACCACACCCTTTTATTGATTTTTTTTTTGTTAAATTCATGTAAAATTACAGCAAAGAAAAAACAGTAATAACCTGGAATACATTTTTTCCTGGAATGGCTACAGAATCTTGATCCATCCTTGCAGTGATAGACAGTGTTATTGTATTTTTAAATATCCTGCTTGTAATTTTGCATAAATCTTACAATAGAGGGGCACCTGCAGATTATATCTAGTTGAGATAGGTTTAATCAGGGCTCTCTTACTAGACCAGGTTCTAAGAAATAGCAATTCTGACTTATGTATAGGGCCATGTTTCATCTGTGACTGGGCTTATGTTATAATTAATATTAGATAGATATTTTTTTTTTATTTGATACATTATTTTATATTCACCATTTGTTTTAAATCTGCTTTATAAGTTGTCTTAAACCTATTATAAAAAAAGATTCATCATGTTCTTTTCAGTCATCTTGTATGATCATTTTAAAGTATTTATTTCCATTGAGCAAATTTGAAATTATTAAAAAAAACACTTTTAATCATACAAAAGAATTTCTGACAATAATTTATGTAGAGTGAAATTACAACTGTATGGTTTTTTCAAGGGGGTATAATGTGCAGGTAAATATTCTATTAAAATATAATGGGAATTAATTTTTTTTTTTTTAAATTGCTAGAAAAACAGTTCTGTGACCCCAACTTTTGTTTTGTTAAATACTGGTATGAGAAAATGTCAAATTGTTTAAGTAATTCTTTATACCAATATTTTAATATCTTGCAAAAAAGTTAAAATTTTATACAGAATGTATATAAAATCTTTTTAAGACGCTTAACTGTCTCAAAATCAGATATGTTTTTATATTAAGATTTTGCAGTGTGTCATTTTTGAGAAAAAAATTTAAAATCTGTTTACTATTAGGTGTGATGAACCTGAAATAATTAAAATTACTTGAAATAATTGGACAAATGTAGAGTAACAATAATATATACATTTAGGTCAAGAGTAGTGTTCTAGGTATTGTGTGTACGGGAAACCTAAACATCTCATGGAGTGTAAGAATTAATAAGCAAACTGGACTAGGCTAGAATTTTAAGTATGGAGAAGGTATATTGGTAGGGTACATCTAATTGTTCACTATTTTTCTACCAACACCTGCTGATTTGCTCATATGGGTCAAATCAAGGTTAAAATGGAAAGAGGGAGTAATGACATTGTGAATCGAGGTGACTGTATGATAAATGTATGTGATGTCAAATATTTAGTTAGAATTAAATATTAACAGACAGGACACACTTCGATATTGTGTCTATAAAATTGCTTCAAGTATTCTTGGTTTAGCACTTGTAGTCATATCACACTTCCGCCCATGGATCATTTAATCCATTTATATCATTTGTTATTTTAGGATATTTATAGACATGCATACAGTTTCCTGGGCAGGTTACTATATATTGACCATGAATTCCCCACGCCTAAAGAGATCTTTTGTGGTTCAGCCTGGACTGCTTTCTACACATGTTGTAAAGATGAAAGTAAGTTTCTGTTTGAATTCTAGATGACCTACGTTACAATCTTAAATTATAAAAAAATGTTCATTTGGATTGGCCTGAAGGATATAAAGATAGTAGATTGATTTGAATGAATTTCGCCAGGATCTTCAAAGACCACTGTCGAGATGCTGGTAAAATGATCATTAAATACATTTTAATATTGCTATTTTGAGTCTGTTTCCAAATCATATAATGAGTCTTGATTTAAATGCTTTGTTGTGATTGCCTATGAGTGACTGAGCTATTTGCACTCCAAATAACATTTAATTGTGTTGATAATACCCTGCTATATTGTTATATCACTGATGTATTGACCAACAAGACTTACTGTAACACATATTTTTATCTGTGCTAAAAGTTCGAAGAAATACTTCCTAATTTGCATATATCACTTCTTATATATTTGAAATCTGACAGAACAATTTCAAGCCATTTGTGTTTATATGACATCAGTAATGCTCCATCCCTACAAGTCCTTTCCCTGTCCTCATTTGATTCATGTTTATAAGACATTGGTAATGCTCTGTCCCTACGAGTCCTTTCCCTGTCCACATTTTATTCATGTTTATAAGACATCGGTAATGCTCCATCCCTACGAGTCCTTTCCCTGTCCACATCTTTTTCGTGTTTATAAGACATTGGTAATGCTCCATCCCTACGAAACCTTTCTCTGTCCACATCTTTTTCATGTTTATAAGACATTGGTAATGCTCCGTCCCTACGAGTCCTTTCCCTGTCCACATCTTTTTGCCTAATATTGTCACTGTTAATTTTGTATTTGTAAATGGACAAAGACCAGATATAAATTTTGCGAATACATATTAACTGTTCCCTTCACCATGCTTCCTCTACAATAGTTTGATGTATTGATTTATTAAGTAATTTGTATTTTCTGCCTTAGATTGGAAACATATTTGGATTTCTTTGATAGCCAACTTTAACATAACATTCTGAACACCATTTGTATACAACTGCAGACATTTTAGGGAATCTTAGAATAACTGAAAATGGGTTAAAATTTCTGTACTTTTATATTTTTAGCTTACTACATGGGGGTCAGTCAGGTGCCAATGGATTTCCTACAGAAAACACAGTTTGAAATGAACAAAGTCATCAAAGAAAAAAGACATATGATCCGACATATTGTGGAAGGATTTTTCCCATTCAGTGACAAGTACTAAATAGACAAGAGTGTTTCCTAGTCTATAAATTATCAGAAGACCACTGCAGAGATTCAAATCATGGTTACTTACTGCTTTGAAACACAGGATCTAGAGTGCATGGGAATTTAATAATGCTAGAAAATTGATCCTTAAAACAACAAATGCCAAACATCTGGCAAGACACCTAGATTGCTAAAGTCAACTCAAAGAAATAACTTTGCTACTAATGTTAATATGAACACTTACTAAATGTATAAAAAAGTGCTATGGTGGACAATGTTAGCACAAGAGTGCTTGGTTTTGAATACCCCTGCAAGTACAGTGTAATGCAGAAAAAAACTAACTGGGACTTTTTGCCCAAGTGTGTTCTTATTAAGTGATACTGTGAGAAAAAGTCCTTGTTTAGTGGCCTTGGGTTTGGTTACTGGATATTTTACAGATATGGTTTTCTTCTATGGTAAAACAGAATTCTGTTTTTTTTCATCCACTAGAGCCTATTAATAATAATGTATAATGTAGATACATGTACCTGTGAACAAATTGATGCAGATCCAATGCACATTAGCATTTTTCTTTGATACATTCATTGCTTATATACCCTTTCTCAAAGGCTCAGTGGTTTATGGTGATCAGTTCTAGTTTCTTAGTAATAAAAAAAATTCTCATTTGAATCCGAATCGTCACACAATTCTTTTAAGGACGAAGAAACAGGAGAAATTTGATAATGTTGTAAATATCTCAAAAGTTATAGCCCAATTTTACTTTTTAATATTGAGATGTGTCATATACTGGTGTAATTTCGAGTCATTAACTTACTCAAATGAGATTATTTTTACATGCTATGCTTAACTGACTACAGTGGTACTACAGTATGTCCACACATTATTGGTAATCTTCATTGTTCTTTCATAAAGGAGAAATCAGCTAGAAATTGATTTTATATAAACTATATGATACATGTATGTATACATAGGAACCAATTGGATATTTGTTTTAATGCTAAGTCAGAGATATTAGCTAAATCATTTTAGAAAGCATTGTGTCTTGTTTTTTTGTGTGTGTATTTTTGTGTTGGTTTTTCTATGGACAAATAGTTCTCAGAATTGTCATCATAAATACCCGGTATGAAGGGTGTCAAGATCTTTATTCATTGATACTATGGTTGTATTCTTTGAACAGAATATGAATATTAATATTTATACCAGAAAAAGGGCTCAGCAGAAATGGTTTCTTATTTTGCAGACATGGCAGAAGCGCCTGATTATATGAAAATGAATATGTGCTTATAATATTTATTAACATTTTTTTTTACTTTTATGGCATGTTTCCTCTTCGTTTGTTTTTTTTTTTAATAAAGATCATATAAAATTAAGCACATTCACTTGCATTGAAATTCTAGCCCACTTAAACCCAAAAGGTGAGTTTTTCATGTTTAAAAGAACATCCTTTCTTTTTAAGTATCATACAATGTGGTAAAAAACATGGTGTACACTCATTCATGGATAAGGTTATGTATTTCTTTATATTAAGTTTTCAGACAGCAAAATTAAAAATATAAATTTTTATTTGGTTAAAACATGGACCATTGGAGAAGTGCAAACACATTCATAAGTTTTTGGCTTGTGATTACACCATTGATATGTGGAGGGAAAAGTAGCTACAACTCTATGTTAGAGCTAAATTTTGTGAAACATGTTACAAATGGGTATTATGGTATACCGTTGTCCGTCCCTCCATTGTCCACACTTCAGACAATAACTCAAAAACGCTTTCACCAACTTTCATGAAACTTTGGTGATTTGTTCATATTTATTGACATAAGTTCCCTTTCGATATTTATAAATTTCAGATTTTTCGTTTCCGTGTTATGAATTTTTATACTTAAAAAAGGGGGATTTTCAAGTTTTCAGACAATAACTCAAAAAACACTTTCCTCAAATTTTATGAAACTTGTGAATTGTTCATATCTATTGACGTAAGCTCGCTTTCGATTTTTATAAATTTCATATTTTCCGCTTCTGTGTGATGATTTTTTATGCTTTAAAAGGGAGATTATGAAGTTTTTGCACAGTTACTCAGAAACACTTTCACTAACTTATGAAACTTTGATGAATTGTTCATATCTATTGAAGTAAGCTCCCTTCCGATTTGTATAAATGTCAAATTTTACGTTTCCCTGTTATGAAGTTTTACTCTTAAAAAAAAAGCCGGAAACGCCCAAGACATTTTTTTTCTTGGTAACATTGTCAGAAAAGTGTGTTTTAAACAAGATAGAAATGTATGGATGAAAAATCAAGACAACAAACTTAGTTAAACTTGAGGTAACCTTGATAGTGCCAATCTTTTTATGCATTCTTTATTTACCTTTTGTTTTTTGGGGGAGGGTATTTGATAGGACTCATAGCATTTCTAGTCGATCATAAATTCATTAAAAGCATAAGGACAAGTTAAAAGGGCAACGGGCGTATCATGCGCTTAAAGCGCAGCTCTTTATTTTATCGAACGTCCTATTTTTATGTGCATGAAGCAAACATATAATTAAATGTTTCCAAAGATGTATATTTTATGTACTTGTTACAGTCGGGCGATGTTAATCATGAATGTGTCTTTGTGTGGTTAATTTTAGTTTGATTTTGAAGAATTGTCGTTATTCTGTTTTCCGTTGATTTTGAAGAATTGTCATTATTCTGTTTTCCGTTGATTTTATTTCTGCGGTTGTCAAAGCAACCGGAGCATGCATTTCAAGACGTTTTTGTGATCTCTAAAGTACATGTATCTTCTATTTTGCATTTAGGTCACACAATGGTGCACAATTGTAATTGTGTTCCACCATATCCGTGCAAGGCTTTTTTATTTTGATTCTGAACGTTCAGTGTATTTTGATAGATAAGGCAAGGTGATTATTTTTGGATTTTACGGCAATAATTCCGTAGGGTTAAGCAAGCGTGGAATACATATCCACAGTTTTGTATGCAGAAATCTTTAACAATCATCTTGCGAACTTTTCATTTCAATTACAGGTCTATGAAAATATTCGTTTAATTTCTTGCATCTCATAATACATTGTAAAAGTCATCTTTACTAGTAGGGCTGCATATTTGATAGAGGGAGCAAGCCCCTGTGGTGGTGTCTATGTTCAGTCTGTTCGTATGTAATCTCGCAAGAAAAAGGGACAGTTTTCAAAGACATTTTAACATTTGTTTAATATTCATTCTAATTGAGTTTCGGTACCTGAATTATTAAGAATTGTTCAGTGTATAGAATTGATAATTTAAAAACTCCCAAACATGTACTACAGTAGAACCTGTCGTAACCGAAGCACTTCTGGATGTGGAATTTGTTTGGATTATACAAGTGTTTGGTTTATTAAGGTTCAAAAAAATTTTAAACTCGAGGACGGATTCAGACACTTTGGGACCCTACCGGTGCACCTGGTCCATGCTCCCAGTTTTTAGTGGAGTTGCTCATTTGCTTTTGTTACTTTGTATGTATGATTTTAGTTACTTTATGTTCTTTTTTGTGTATGTCTGTTTTCCATGTCTGGTCTTTGTCCCTGGATTACATTCTTTTGATTACCGCTATAATCTTGGTTCCCTTGATTACTCTTTGCAAAGTAGGGGTGCCAGCCGGGGTTCCTCAGAAAAGGGAGAGGGTGCTAGGACACTATTTGCCATTTTTTGTCAATCTTATACATGAAGATGACAAATTTACCACTAAAAAAAGGAGGATGCCAACTCCTGCACCTCATTCTGGATCCGCCACTAAAACTGATACAGAACTATTTCAAAAAGTGGAGATAGGCTTTCGGTTTATTCAGTGTTCGGTTTAAATATGTTTCACAGTATATACTGTTTGACAGACACAAATAAAGCACACTGTACGTTTTTAAAATTAAAATAGTACTACCTTTATTAAGTGTTTTACTGAAATATAGATATATAAATAGATAAGTATAACCCAAAAGTTCGATAGAGGGTCAGTTGGGTAAGATTATGAATGGATTATGTAGAACATGTTGATGTTTAGACGATAAGTCCCGGATGTAAGTTTGTACATTACATCCTTAGATCAATCAATATGTCAACCGTAACATTCGTGAGAAAAAAGGTCCCTAATATTTCGCCATTTTTGGTATCTGCCATTAGTATTTGTTTTAAATAAAGTTGAATTTTCAGGTACATGATTAATATAGATGCTTTTCTCATTTTCGCACACTCTGTACTTCTAGAATACCAAACATCAAAATCGCGTAAACATGATTGCATCCATTTTTATTTGATCCTTCAAAAAATACTTTTCAAGTATTTCAACGCCTGTCCATCTACACGTTTCATCACTTATTTTAACCAATACCTTGCACGTGCAACTATGTGTACATGTATGTGAATATACAGGTATGGTTTTCATACGTGTAAAGTACATGTACATGTATATAAGGAAAAAACTGATCATGTAGGAAACATCGATACTTCCATTCCATTCATAGAGTAGTGCGTGAAGTTCAGTTTCCTACGTCTTCCGAATTAAACTTAAAATTTCCGCACAGACGACAACTAACCTACAACCACCACAAAAATTTAGCGTTCGCCCCTTCACAAGACTATCGTTTCCTTTGACGTGTTATACATAGAATCATTCTGAAGACCTCTCGTTACCATGACACCATGACAGTGCCCTCTGGCGTAATGTTGACATTCCTCTAGTTTGATCAGAAGTTGTTCCACGGAAGAATATTCCAGGAATTGAGGAAGATTTCTCACATAATAACATGATTTGAAGAAAATTTGGACTTTGCAGGATTTAGAAAGAAATTGTGAGATTGAAAATGAGAGAACGTATAATTTTTGTTACTTTGGGACTATTTCTGTGTATATTCTCCGTGAATGCCAATGGATTTTTGAAGTCTCCAGTGAGCCGTTCTTCTATGTGGAGATTTTATTTAGCGGCTCCCTTCGCTGACCAGTTAGTTCCGAATAGAGATGATACAAATCTGAACTGCGGCGGCAATTACGTGAGTTTGATATAGTTTCTACAGAAAAAACAATGATATAGGGACAATAATTTACAGTATATCATGGGCGGACTCAAAATATCGGGTCATGGCAAAGAACTTTTTATAGAGATTTGAAAATTAAGATTTCATACTAATATTTTTTCCCTCTCATGTTAAGGGGAGGCGAACGCCTTTTCTTGGAACCGCGCAGTCAGTTTGTGAATTAGCAATAGTAATTGTGGCGGGATTACATTTTTGCCATTCATATTTAGCCATTTTTCAGTCTTCTGATTTCTGATTTTGACTAATCAAAAGGAAACTTTCAATTTGTCTTCAAACTCAATGATTGTTTTGTCATTGGTACTTATCTCCTAACGTAAGCATGGGCGGGGATCCAGAAATTTTGAAAAGGGGGCTTCAGCTGCTAATTGATCATTTTCTCAAATTTTGGAGACTTGTGCAGGTCCGGGTGCCAAAGGAATAGGCCCGCAGCAGCACTAAGCTTGTCGTAACAGGCGATTAAATAGTACTCAGAACCTTGGCCGGGAGCTAGGGCGCTCTGCCTACAGAGCAACAGGGTTGTGTGCCCCAGGTGGTGGAATGGGGCACGCTGGGGTCGTCAGGCTATAATACGGGAAACCTGACCGCAAATCATGGTGGTGCACCGTGTTGGGAAAGATGCCACGTTCCTCGCACGTTAAAGAACCCTGATGTGATATTCTGTTGGAGTAGGAACCATAGGGCTCCGCCACAGGAGGCTAAATTAAATTGTCCGACTCTTCCAACCCTCCCTATTTCTAGTGGCAATTAAAATTTGTCGACCATATCATCCATGTGTCTCCATCCCATTTTTCATTTTATCATCATCATTTTATGTTCATGTTATCATTCATTTCATGTTCATCGCTGAAATGTTGCTGCTGGGGCGTTAAACCTCAACAATCAATCAATCAAATTTTGGACAAAATTAACCTTTTTTTTCCACAAAAAGTCTTAATTTGAAATAATGAATTCACATTCCAGTTTACTTTGATATTAAGTACTACGGATACATTCAATGCAGTGAAATAACGATAACGGGGTAAATGCAAAAAAAAACAAAACAAAACAAAAAAACAAACAAAAAAAACAAACAAAAAAACAGAATATCCGCAGCTTATACATGTACATGCGGAAAATCATTTGAAGGTAAATAACGTTCAAACAATTTTGCCATTCTTTGGGTATAACAAAATCTGAGATGTGATTTTCGTTAGAAAAACGTGAATGGCCTCAATGTTTTGTCAACTCCCTTTAATTTCTCTGTAGTCATATTTTCTTTTTTTCAATTTTTTTTTTAATTTAGAAAAAATAAAAAAAACACTTACTGCTCTTTTTGCTCTTTTGACACCCGCACAAGAATATCGGTACAATACTGGTACCTAGTTACGAGGGGAATCTGTGGACAGGGAAATGTAACTACAAAATTATCGAACTGATAAACTCTAGTAAGGCAACATATGGAAATTTGAAAAAAATACCGCAATGGTTAACGCCAGGACCAAAAGCAGCACTACAAGTAGGACAAATCGTTCAACTAAAATTACATATATAAGAGGAACAGGACGGACCACAATTTTTAAACCGCGATTAACTCAGGTCCTCATGTGCTCCGGCAGGGTAAACATTTTTTACTGTTTGCAAAACACACTGATACTAAGTTCGATATCTCTATCGTATTTTCTGATAAGGGAACTTTACAAGTTTTTAAGATAAAGAATTTTGTTTCTTAGAAATATCAAAGATGGCATGTTCTTCCAACATTGCCTTTCACAAATTACAGATACATGTAAGGGTTTGTTTGGGTTTGGTTGGCATTGTTGGTTATTAGAATTACCACCAAATATCTGATACACATCTTTAGTCCATGTCATTTTATATGTATACACCCTCTCGACGAAGCAGGAGTATATCCTTTCAGCCGTTTTGTTTTTTTCACGTCACAACAGGATGATGATGAAAGTGCTGCCCCTAAATTTTTCTCCAGATTTATTTGGCCTTAACTTGATTACGGATCTGATTAGTGATTAGAAATTAACTTTAATGTGTGGGAGTACTGTAGAGTTTTGTCTTCATGCCGTGCGATTGTTGTTTTAACAGTCAAGGTTACAATGAACTTACGGTGTTATATTATAACTTATACAGAACAATAAGTTTTTAAGTTATCCTAAAACCAGTTTCACTTTCATAAATAAATATCATATGACTACACAAAAAGCTTTACCATTTTATAGAGAGAAAAAAACACAACTTTTTACATTTAAAAGGAGTTACATAAGTCTTGAAATTAGTGATTTTCACCAAAGCCTATCAAGCTTCCATTAGAAACAGGATGAAATTAGTCCAAGTTACTTTGATGCTTTTATGAGATTGATGTAAAATACTGAATACAAACTTTCGAATGATTTGTTAAAATTGTGTCCCCTACCATAGGTTTACCCATAAATCAACTTTCATGTAAAATGAATAGAAAGATCACGGTGAAGGAGGACCATGGACACAAGTTCTACAGTTTTTACATCCCATAACGGTTTGATTGATATTTCGCACAAAAAACTGATTGGGATCTCAAGGTTACTGGAGTTCAGAACGTTCAAACATTCTTTAATTTTCTTTATTCATGGTATCTTTTAATGTTGCTCTTATTCACATATTTATTGAAATATTCTTGCAAATGAAGGAAGGTATACTATTGGAATATAGTTCTCTACACGTTAACTTATATTATAGAATTATGTTTGTGTTTAACTTGATTTGTGATTATTTTGTTTTGGATTGCATTTTCTCAACGGCGGATCGAAGTTTATTGGAAATTGTGCATATTCCGGAATTTCACGAATTCTTATTCATGTACCTTGCCATTATGTATTTCAAGATTTTAACAAATCTCTTGATGTAAGAACTGGAAGAGAAGTTGGTGAACTGCAACAGCTAATGAATAACCCATGTCTTTCTTCCACAGTTGAGAGGTAACAATGATATCCAAACTAAATGTGGAGCTTGTGGCGACGCCCCAGAAGGTCCGTGGGAGAACGAGGCTGGTGGTAAATATGCTAGCGGTTATCCATCAGCTGTTTACCATGAAGGGGATGTCGTCAACGTTACGGTGACTATCACAGCTAAGAAGAGAGGAGGGTTTTTTATGATGTACCTCTGCCCAGAAGACAGATCTGGCTCCGACCTAGAACAATGCTTCCAGAACAATCGCCTTACTTTCTTAGCAACTGGTACCACACAGCTGCACGTGTCTGATTTTGAAGGTGACGGGTCATTCGAAGTTAAGTTACCGAGTGGAATCCAGTGTACCAATTGTGTCATGAGATGGGCTTATGTAACAGGTGCGTACAAGTAAAAGATTTCAGGATATGGGTTAGATTGAAAGGGAACTTTGAGTAAGATTCAGATATAAAATTCGATCTGTATAGCATCTTTTTGAGGGATAAGTTTACTATAACCCATTAAAAGACACACAAATAAATTTAAAATCATTTTTTTCAAAACATGTTGCTATTTCAAAATATTATTTTTGCTCAAGTTGTAGTTGTCAATTTGCAATGATCAAATTCATTTCAAATAATAATAACTAAGAAACAGATAACAGTATTAAAAATAGGAATAAACAAATCTTCGTACCTAAATTAATTTTCGTTTCAAAAGAAAAACTTTCGTTTGCGTAAAAAAATCTAAAATAAAGTTAAGCCAGTTTGCTTTCATATAAATGAACATGATTTACACACGTACAGATGAGTAAGTCTGTACGTTGTCGTGCACTATGAGTAGTGGATGTTATTTTGGAACAGTTCTTATTGTCTTAAACAGTCGACTATACTTTGAAAGACTCAGTGTAAAAACTTTGAAGGGAAAATGTTTTCAAACTGTTTACATATTAACTAAAACTTATAATTACATGTATTTGCATACACATTCAGCATTACATGTATATCATTTCGTCATGGCGAAGAAATTGATTAACTTTCTGAGATTAGTGCTAGTATTTGAGGCCAAAACAATCTAGATACGCGTTTCCTGCAACAAAGCTTAATTGATCATAATTAACTACAGCCAGGTAGTGAAAACTTTTTTTTTTATTTTTGCGAAACTCAATTCGATACACACTTTTATATCATGAGCATAGACTGCATTTCACTGGTGATAAACTAAAATCAATCGTGTTATAGGATCTTAAACAAATAGGCCTTGAACATTTCAAATGGTAGCAGGAAACAGAAAAATTATATTTTTGCCTTGTAACCGAATAAAATTCTGTTCGTGACATTCTTCTCGTGTGACGGCTATTTACCCCAGAAGACAAATGTCATCGTTTAGAAAATAACCGATCAAAGGTAAGACAACTGCATTTATTTTTGCATTTATTAACATGTAGCTATTTTGGTAACTATACAAAATGGCGGTCTAATAGACCGGAACTCCAAGGCATCTTGTAGCCTTTGTGGTAAATGTATGATGGTCTTTTGAGGACCAAACGTCAAGACAACGTGAAGCCTTTGTAATATTATGGTCCTTTTAGACCCAGGAATCACACAACTTGCATCTTTCGTGATAAAATGGGCTTTAAAGACCCGAACATCAAGACAACATGTATCCTGTATGATTTAATTGTCTTTTGAGACCCACAAATCATACAACTTACAGCTTTTTTGATAGATGGTCTTTTTAAGACACAAACATCAAGACAACTTATTGGCTTTGTGGTCTTTTGAGACCGAAACTTCAAGACAACACATAAGCTTTTTGGTAAAGATTCGTAATATAAACGGGAAATAAGAAATATTATGTACGTGTAAGTTGTTGATGTTGTTAGAGGTTTGAAAGGAGAAAACACGTTGCATTGAACTGTTTTAACAGGACTGCACAGAAATGGGACACCATGCACTACAATATATACACACGAAAACAAAGTAACAGCAGTCGATGTTATATATATATAGAAAGGTCTGAAAAATTTTCAACGATGTTAGAACTGTCAAATTTTTGGTCGTTCCCTCCGCGGGACTCGAACTTGTACTGCTGTGACATCTATGGCAACACCGCCTGCACAAAGTCCAGCGCCCTAGACCACTCGGCCAGCTAGGCCATAGATGTTTAGGAACAAGGTGGGGAAATTATACTCCAAAACACTTGATGGGCGAGATAGCGTCATTCCACTCTGCATTAAAAGCTCGGCTCAACTTAGCACATGTAAAAACTAGCCAACCATGAGTACTTACCAAAAATATTAAAGTTCATTTTTTTTTAAATTTAATTTTCTGCATGTAACGTTTTTAAAACATATTTTGATCCACTCAATTGCTGTATTTTTCTTTTATTTTCTCTTTTGTTTGCTACCGAAATATTTCGCTTTTAATACTTATCCTTTGCATGAGTTTGCGTCTCTTTGCGCTTTAATTTTAAATTGGCTGAATATTTTGCTCCTAAAGAATCTATTAAGATTATTAAAACAAAACCTCGTTCGCACGGATAGTCAAGCGAGTCGCATTTTCATTGATGAACGCAAGCAGCTGGCAGCAAGCTATGCAAACCATATTTAAAGGTAAGCGTATTTTGATTGTCTGAAGACGTTTTGTTTGTCAAAACTTTTTCCATACTTTGTTTTTACTCCTTTTTTCAGCGAGAATCACAAATGAGTTAATGTAAGAAAGTTGTGCTCGAAGTTCTTCGAAAGAAAGAAATGACACGTTTTACACCTTTGATTCAAAACATTCAAACTTTTTAATCGACCCCATCAAACCAGACCTTGATCATTTCTTTCAGTTTCATATTATACTTGTCCAGTGTAAGTTCAACGTTTAAGTGACGACAAAGACCACAAAAATAATTTGTATTGAATTAATAACAAAATCTATGATCCTCTTAATGGACCCTGAATATTTCCAGGTACTTAGAGCAAACATGTACAGAGACTTTTCTGTGGTCCATTTGTAGCACTTAAAATGAAGAATTTACTGTTTATCCACCAAGCTATATGTAAATTTTATAGGAAAAGATAGATTGATTGTACACAAGTAGCTTTTCCTCCTTTGACAGATACATCGTACAATCCTATCTGATTGATCAAACAAACCGGGCTTGCTTTGTACATATACAAGTACGACACGCTAGGCCAGACTTTTAAAATGTTAGCTAACAGAAGCCACACCCCGTAAGTAGGCATGATACCCCTCTGAGGAACATTATTCTAACTACTAGTCAACCAGCCGTCACTCCGCATCCTAAATTGTATTTCTCATATGATTGGCGATTAAAAAATGACCACTAAAGTTTAAAGTCTTTGGTATTGTACATGTATGACCTGAATGGATCCCACGACCTTCAGCACTTGTTGCAAGCTTGCTATTACGAGACCTATCGAGGCTATGTGGCAAAAAGAATACAATCACCAGTAAATTATTAATTTTAAACGCTGAGAAATGCCATGATACGAATTTCTAGCATCAAATGGAGCTTTTTAAAAGTATTTATGCAGGCGTTGCATTTATATTTGTTATCAAACCTGGTTTCTTGGTACAATACACCTTTCATTGCATTGCGCGTGATCGCTCTTTATTGTATATACATGTAGGAGTACATAAATGGATACCCAACAAATATCACAATTCAATAAAAATAACATACATATATATGGTCAGTTGGAAAAGACAAAATTCCCAAATCGAGTTATCAGATGACTATAATAACGCAGGTATCATTGACACGTTTGACATCTTATTGTGTTGAATGTTTATTTCAGCCGATGAATACAGATGCGATCCTACAGGATTATGTGGTCTTGGGTACTGGGATCAGCCTGCCTTCGTTAACTGTGCAGATATGATGATACTACCTAAAGGTCAGCCAATTCCAGATGACTTTGAGTACCCGGATTACCAGGCAATATATCAATCTATAGACGGAAATAACAGTACCACAACACCAAGCTTAACCAAGGAGCCAATTTTGGGGTCATCAACAACAGCACCGTCTGCGGGATCAACGACTGGAATCCCAGTTGTCACAGTTTCAGTTGATCCAACAGCCACGACAGCGCCCCCACCTAGTAACATAACACGGCCACCAAAGCTTATTGCTCCCGCTTTACCAGTAAGTGGTTTTCTACCATCGCTCGGATTTTTCACTCCTTTTATTCCCGTCGCTGGAGTTGCTGGACTAGCCGGTTTAGGTCTTGGCTGGTTCGGGAAATCTAGAATGTTCGGTAGATCTCCAGTCTCAATACCACCTCCACCTGGTCCTATATTTTATCAGCCGGTAGAAATGTTTGGAGGCCCTGCCTATATTCCAGCTAATGTACCGAGCATTTCCCCTTCACAGTACCGTGGATATGGAAAGTCCAAAGGCTATGGATCAAGATATAATGGTTATGGAAAACAGGGCTATGGAAACACTAACTATGGTTACAGCAACTATAACAACCCATATGGCAACAGTTATGACGCCAGATACGATAAATAGTAACTAGGTTACAATGACAGCTTGGGCTGTTGATGAAATTACGGGTGTTAGGGTATATGTACTGTTATTTCAAAACTTTAAAAAACTGCAGTGTCCTGTTTAAATCTTGTAGCTTTTTTCAGATAGTAGTTGAAATACAATCAGCATCTGATATAATGGTCAGCCTTACAACAATGCAAAAAATTGCCTTTTGACAACGTGAACGGTTTATATATATTTATATATATCTATCATAGTCATCATATTCGAGATTTCCATTACACACATAGAAACTTTGACTTAAACCTCATAAACGGTTGATTCTTTTTATAGAGAAAGAAAGTGGAAACAAAAAGACTAGCATTTATTTATTTTGCCACAAACCTTTCTATTTGTTTTTGGAAGTTATTGCCATTTATGTTCTATCCTCTCCTCCGAATGCTAATTGAAATTACTACGCCAATGATGACTGGCATTCGTAGTGTAGTATTCATTCCAGTTTACAATATATTTCAACCATTTATCGTTACAGTTAAGTTCTTCCGACAGAGGAATCAATTTAATTTTTATTTTTAGCTAAGACAGATAAAAAATGAAAAATGATTGAAAAATCCCAAAAAGTAATTTTAGTATTTTTTATATAAGTATTACACTATCAAGTGGAGTTATCATATATGTATATTCCATTCCCCATATCAGATAGATCTTTATTTTTTAATCTAAGGTCAGCGTTTTTATACCCCGCCAAACGAGGTATTAAAGTATGTTAAAGTTGCGTCACCGTCTGTCCGTCCCCGACCGTTTTCAGATAATAACTCGAGAACGAATCAGTGAACTATTTGAAACTTTGTACAGGCTTACAGTAATGTAACATAGAGATTAAGTTAAAATTTAAGCAGAGTACAAAATGCAGTTTTTGAACGTTTTGCCGCCTCTATTTCTTTTCAAAACTACGTGGCAAGGTATCACGCAGTGTTCCATTAATGCATAATTTTGAAGTTTAAATCTATGGACCGATTAGTACAGATTAATAAAATAGTACAATTTCCTCCCTTGTTACAGGTCAATTGAAATTCGAAGTTGTTCAATGTACAGAGAAAACAAACAATCGCTTGATTTGTATTTCACTTAGATACATATTTTGTTTGTCATAGAGTGTTTAAATATTGTAGTTTTCTTTTATATTATCATTGGTATGCAAAATCTATGTTATATAAACATATATTGTAGACAAGGAAAACAAAATACCTGTGTTTCCGATAATATGCTGTAAAAATTAGGGATGGTTTGTAAGCAAAACTTTTTTTTTGTTTTTTTGTTTTTTTTTTCCAAAGCAGTTAACTAGTTTGTTTTTGAGACGTAGATGACAAAATGGTCACCAAGACAGTTTTAGGGTAAGCACACGAAAATAGAATAAAAATCAGCAGAAACACGGTTACTTTAGGCCTTATCATGCAATATAACTGTTTATGATGTTTGTGTTGCATTTATTTTTCTTCATTTACACACTTAATACAGCTTGGATTTCATTTTCGAAAGCGTACAATTTTCTCGAACTTCACACAAGTATATTTGCTTTCCGAATGCGTTTGATATTGGCAACCAAACTTTTATACCTTGACATGGACAACTTACTACAGAAATGCATCTTTGAATGCATTGTACTAGTATAGTATTTTCAGCGAATGCTTCGATACATAAGTAGCAGTTTTCATATAACTCCGACAGTAGGTGATTCATGCATGTCAAAAACCCACCAAAGTCAATTTATTTCTTGTCCAGAAACAAGTACAGACCGTATATTAAGTCTTAGTTTTTCATTTGGTTGTTGCGCTTTGATTTAAAAGTACAGTATATATAGATTGTATATGAAATTGGCACTTTGCAAGTGTTACCCTTTTTGATTTGGCTGATTCAAGTGGAAAATGAAAGTACAATATATTGTTTTTATCGAAAAAAAAAAATAATAATCAGATCGTTATGTAAACCGAGAAAAAAGTTTGTTCTGTGGGTTTTCTGCATCATGAATCACTTTACCATAAGTAATGCCTGGATTTTATAGAGTTGATATTTAAATCGTATATTAACTGATTCGAAAGTTTTAAGACAATTTCATTGTTTTATCACTTTGTCAAAGCACATTAAAAATAATCTTCAATAGACAAACACTTTATCCTAGTAATACTTTGCACAACTTATCGCAAGATTTATTCGTAAATCTTTACCTCTTTGATCTGGCGGTTTAGCATTAACGAGTACTGTAAGTTTAAAACAACAAAATGGAATTAAAGTCACAGGATTTGTTCAGATTTTTTTCAAAGAATGTTTGAAAATGAGACAGAGTTATCTGTCCTTTAAATATTCATTTTTTATTCGTTTTAATGACATTATAACTCAATTTACCAAACTATTGTGGAAGATTTTTTTCCTTGATTCTGATAGTAAAAGTAGTCAAATTAAACTTTCAAAATGGCGGATATTTTCATATCATGTTTCACCCACTTCCTGATTACATTTGTTCTATATGTACATTACACGATAGATTATATCTTACATCGTTAAGCTGTGTTACTGTTATAGTTGATTAAATGTATCACAAATATTTCTTGTTCATTTATTTATATTTATTAAAACAGGAAAATTCTAAAAACATTACCACACCAATGAAAACTAAGGAAAAATAAAATGACACAAAATGGCAAATGTTTAACACTTTTTATTTATATTTATATTATCAGCAAACGTATCTCTTACATGCAATTTATTAAAGATGTGTTAACATTTACATAATAAGTTATATCTTCTGTATTCTGTATTTCTTTTTGCGGGTTTTTTGTTTGTTTGTCTGTTTGTTTTTGTTTTGTTTTGTTTTGTATTTTGTTTTGTTTGTTTGTTTGTTTTTTTTGTACCTTTTTTATTTTGATTTTTGTTTTTGTTTTTGTTTTGTTTTGTTTTGGTTTTTTTTTTGTATTTTTCCGTTGATGATATTAATATGCCTTCATTATAAAAAAAACACACCATTTCTTCCAATTCCGATCAATAAGCATTAGCAATACAGTGTCAACATTATTATGTTATTGTTCAATCGAATGAAACATTTGCAATTTAAACAACGGACACAATGCAGATACAAAAGTTAATGTCCACTAGATAAAAATGACATCAAACTCAAAGTATATGAGATCATTTGAAATAAATGTTATATACATTCATCATTTAGTGAAAAGAAACATTCATATTATACGAGCATTTTATCATTATTACACAAATATTGTAGGTAGTACGTTGTTGTCCCCATCCCAACCCCTTTACAAAGAACAGAAATCGTACAACCATATATAATTTCTTAACAAAATATACATATAATTGTAAATGCACCTTTTAGTTAATGCTTATTGATCACTAGTCTACACATACTTTTTAATAACACAAATTCTATTCAGTTTAGATAATTAATAGTATCACTGTATTAAGTTGAGGAGATCTTGTAATGCACAATGATTCATATTATATATGTTGTGACAGCTTTACTAATAATGAGTAGTATTTATTACTTTGTCGGTGTATGCTTCAACTAACAACATACCAGCTAGCTTGCTTTAATGCTTTTAGTCCTGAAAGAGTAATCAAGGGAATCAAGGTTATAGCGGTTTTCCATGTCTGGTCTTTGTCCTTGGATTACATTCTTTTGATTACCGCTATAACCTTGGTTCCCTTGATTACTCTTTCACCATATCTCAAGACGTTCAATAACATATGTTACGACCTGGAATCATATGATTATTTTCTTGGATCTGATCTACATCGTGCAATATGTTTTGACTGGTCAAAGTGTAAATATTTGTACAGGAAATTATCCATAACTTTTCTTTAGTAGAATGTAACTAAATTTTAAGCGTTAATATCTCCCGTAGGCAACTTTCATTTGCACTTTTATTTTTGAACAGTTTCTATGAGGCCTACTGAAGATTTTTGAACCAAGATATATTTGTGATTAAGAAATTAATGAATCACTTATCATAAGCTTCGGCCTTGTTTCTAGACAGATTTGTACTTAAGGGCGCACATGCATACTTACATAAACACACACAAACACATACACACACACTAATAAAATCTATGAAAAATTTGCCTTTAACTTCAACCACAAATGGTTTCCTAGACCTAGGGTAAGGGACACAACTCATGAAATCGGTGATATGTTTGAATTATATTCCTTTTCACCAGAGCCTCTGAAGCTTTCGTTGGAAGCAGAATAAAATGAATGAAGTAAATTAGGCTCTGACATAAGATTGATGTAAAATGCTGAATACAAACGTTCCAAAGATGTTTAAGAGTTGTGTCTCTTATCCTAGGTCTACCTCCTTAAAAACTACTGACGAGTATACTACTCAATAAGACAGAAGATTGGAACATGATACACCCTGATACCTCGACAAATGCTGCATATATACGATCAATACGGTAAGAAAGGGATTCACTTCTGGATAAAAGCAGAAGATGACATACAAAAAGTTCATGAAGTAGATCATACCTGATGCATGTATACTAACATTAGGATTTGTTTTTTGTTTGAGGCTGTAATTAAATTTTTATAATGTTCTATCAAATATTTTATTATCAATATTCCAAAAATTAACAATATTTAATTAATGTTTTTTTCTTCTTTACTATGTATCATTCCGCAAGGAAATGTCACTCTATGTGACCAAATTAATTGACAGTATATGTACCATTTCTTTCATTTATGATGTATGAGGACCACTTCATAATAGGATAGAAGGTTGGAACATGATACTTACTGAATCCTTTGCTGCACGTATACGATCAATACGGTAAGAAAGGGATTCACTGGATAAAAGCGGAAGATGACATACAAAATAGCTCATTAAGTACTTTTTATGAGCACTCGGCAGGTGTTTCTAGAAAAGCAGAGGACGCCTTTCCTACCGGTGTACATGGTCCATGCTCCCAGTTTTTAGTGGAGTCCCAGTTACTTTTTTACTTTAGTTACATTGTATGTATTATTTTAGTTACTTTATGCTCTTTGACGTAATTGTCTGTTTTCCATTTCTGATCTTTGATTACATTCTTTTGTTTTCCGCTGGAATTTTGGTTCCCTTGATTACTCTTTAATGACTCAAAATTAATTTCTGTTACAAACATTTTCATATAAAAAATAAAATAAAATGTTTACAAAACAACCTTTCTGAATAAAAAAGCTATTTATGCCTATTTTATTTGGTGTAACCTCCACCGGACATCTCAGTTCTCTTCAAACCAGAAGTCAATTGTAAGTATAATTACACATGTTATACTTGTAAATAGAAAAAAAAACACATACACGTGTATAATGATTCAACATATGAACATAAGTGATTATGATACATATACAAAATAGTCATTCCTTATATGCATGATATTAGGTATTTTATGCAGCTTCAAAAATGCTTTTTGCTTTGCTTTTGTTTCTTGTCGTACATTGATATCTTGATAGAGACCAGTATTGTATTTTTTCCCGGTATTTCAAATTATTAAAACTGTGTTTAAGAATAAATTATAGTCCTAACGAAAAGCAAAACAGGCGAACTCAGAACACAAAGCACTTGTCAAAAATGCACTCTCGCAAAGCAAAGCGAAAAAGGATGTAAACAACATATCTTTTAGTTTCATGCTAACCATAAGTTTCAAAATCAACTATTATTGACTTAAGTTCGAATATCAGCCTAAATATGATAAAAACTGCCAATACAATACAAAATTGCGCCAATACGAGATCTAGCTGTCCAATACGACTTTACCCGTCTAATACGTCATATTGGGCTGGTTAAACTCCATATTGGCCTGCGTATTTGGATTAGTTAGTCAATAAAGGTATAATTGCGTAAGGTTTTCCATATTGGCGGAGTTATTGATCCTTGGCTAGAAATACTGGACTTCGGCTATGCCTCAGTCCAATATGGCTAACCTCGGACCAATAACTAAACAAATATGGAAAACCTTACGAAATAATACTATATTATTGTAAGAATTATTTTAATCCTACGGAATACCTTTTAAGTATACCATGTTTGGAATATGATTTGTTGGAAACCAATTTTCATAGTTCGCGTTAATATGGTGGTTCGGTCATAATTTGTGTTAACAATCCTATTGAAGATAATATCCTGTCTTAAAACATTTAATGCTACCATTTAATTTATGATGTAGGTTTTCTAGAACCTATGGTTTGTTTTTTTCTATTTTGAATGAAAATAACATTTAGTATTGATATTTTGCAGCTTATGAGTACAGCTGTGACTACCAATCTCCTCCGATGTGTGGACTTGGTTATGGACCACAAATATCCTTCGTTAACTGCGCTGATATCAGGATACTACCTCAGGGTCAAACCGTCAACTTTGTTCCACCTGACTACCAGGCATTGTACGCCTCCCTTGATGGCTCTACGACAACGACAACACCAGCTTTAAGTACTGACCAGATAAAAGAAACGACGACAGCTACGTCATCTACAACTTCATCAACGCCCTCTATAACAAAGTCTTCGATTATAATCGTGACGGTACCTGTTGTGACAGCTAGCACTGTCACTGGAACCGGAACTACAGAAACGCCACCTGCTGGAACGCCAAAACTGGTGATCGGAACAACGCCCTCAACCAACCAGGTTGTAACAGGCAACCAAGCAGGAGGTGGATCTAATGTACCAAATGTTCCTAATAATCTTGGTGTTTTTCCATCTATATTTGGTAGCGGGACAACTGGAACTGGGACAACGGGCAATAACTGGAACTGGACTTCACTCATACCCTTACTTTTGATTGGTGCTTTGATTGACCCGCTGTTGTATACAGAAAATAGACCATCGTCCTTTGTCTTATTGAAGGAATACAAGAACTGGGGAACATTTATTCCACCCGCTACCTATGGATTGCCGCATTATATACCTGACCCTGATACGGAACCAAACTGGTCCTCAGAGGGCACAAGAGAAACCAGATGGTACCAAAGAAATGTTAGGGCTAACCCGTCCTCAACGAGTGGTATACATAATAACTATGGGGCGGCTAACAACAGAAGAGGAAACAACCCTGGATACAGTTCTTATGGGAAATGATTTGTTAATGTTCTCTTCATGAAATATTAGTTGAATAAATTCAAAGATAAACATTGGAAATTCATTGTCGGTAACATGTTTTGAATGCATACATATGAATATAGATATATTCCAATATTAATTTTCAATATAGAAAACTATAAATATCAGAACAGAAAGAATAAAAACATACGAGTTAACTATATCTGACGATAAAAACAGACGAAAGTAAAGAATTATTTCACGTTTTCAGCGAACGAATAAAATTC
Organism: Perna viridis; assembly: GCA_037379345.1. NCBI lineage: Eukaryota > Metazoa > Mollusca > Bivalvia > Mytilida > Mytilidae > Perna > Perna viridis. The sequence goes on from CM074522.1 coordinate 1,539,095, forward strand.
CAAGAAAGGGTTCCAGTAGTGGTTTTGAAAAGTAAAACTTGCATTTTTATGCAAAACACGTAGTTCCAAAAAGAAGAAAGAAAAGAAAACAATTTGATTCGTTTTGATTTATGAATAATAAATATATGTTAATTGTAAGAGGACGGTTATATTGATATTGGTTTTTTAAATACTTATACCTTGTGAAGACTGAAAATAAGGATAATTTCTCTAGTTGAAAATACCATTATTTAAACTCTGCATCACTGGCATTGCTTAGAAATTGCTCAATAAAATGTTAGAAAAATTAAGTTTTTGACAGAGTTATCTGCTTTTGAAATACAATGTATTCATTTTCAGTGCATTTCAATGCTCCAACATGATATGGAAAATAGGGTCTGTTATCCTTTTGCCTACCCCGGACTTGACTTTTTATGAGCAACTCGGCGGATGTTTCTAGAAAAGCATAGGACGCTTACCCTACCGGTGTACCTGGTCCATGCTCTCAGTTTTTAGTGGAGTCCGAGTTGCTTATTTGCTTTTGTTGCTTTGTATGTATGATTTTATTTACTTTATGTCCTCTGTTGTGCAAGTCTGTTTTCCATGTCTGGTCTTTGTCCCTGGAATGCATTCTTTTGATTACCGCTATAACCTTGGTTCCCTTTATTACTTTTTATGATGGTGCAAAAAGTCAAACTATAAAAATGGTGTTTTTATCATACCATATTTCAACTACTGCCTGATTCTTACAGTGACTGACAATTAAATGTACGAAACTAGTAAAACGCCTTAATTAAATATATTTTTCTTTCATGCTTTGCTTGGAACGTAACTGGTCAATATTTCCTGATTGCAAACACTTCCTAGAAAATAAGTAAATGTCAGATTACTGTTTCGAGTAGTAAGATTATATGGTTATCAAATACCATTTAAATATCCACAAAAACTTTTACAGATGATATTTGAATAAGATCTTATATCACGTATATACAAAAACTTTAACAAATGTTAATGGTACAGCACAATGCATATTTAAAAACATCGTGATAACAAAATTACTGTAGTGGCTAGGAAATAATATATCATAAGTATTATTATTGGTTTGTATTGTGTGTGTGCATTTTAGATATACAATACACACATAGTTGTTTCATGGTTTTCATTGTCCATTAGTTTTACTCCGAACCTTTGGCATGAATTTAAAAATGTTTACAATGGAAAAGTTATTTTTATCCTTATCATTTTTTACTCGTTGAAACCACTTGTGATTCAGTTAACAAATTAAAAATGCAAGGGAAAAAGCCTTCTCCATTTCTTTTTACCTGGATTTCTGCCAAGAATTACTGATATGTTTTTTCTTAATTTTGTCCGCACAGAAATAGAAAAGCTGTGTTTTGACTGGCTGACTATGTACACAACTGATGTCGATAAATCAATTACTTCATATCTAGTTAAAACCAACAACGATGAAATCTGAAATAAGAAATTGATTCTGGATTTAGATCTAACGAATAAATGGTGATAAGACACTTTACATTGTCTTCGTGGTTTTCTATGTATTATGTCTGGTTACTCTAAACTATAAGACACTTTACATTGTCTTCATGGTTTTCTATGTATTATTTCTGGTTACTATAAACTATAAGACACTTTACATTGTCTTCATGATTTTCTATGTATTATTTCTGGTTACTATAAACTATAAGACACTTTACATTGTCTTCATGGTTTTCTATGTATTATTTCTGGTTACTATAAACTATAATCAAAATATAATATACATATATGAAGGAAAAACATTGAAATAAATTTTATTCAAAGTTTTACATTTGCTTTATTTTTGTTTTGTTTTTGTTTTGTTTTTGTTTCTTTTTTGTTTTTGTTTTGTTTGTTTGTTTTGTTTTTGTTTTGTTTGTTTGTTTTGTTTGGGTTTTTTTTGTTATTGCTTTTATTTGGTATTTTTCATTATGAATCGCGTTCATCATTGATTATTGTTAGCGACCTCCAAAAATAACTAAATAACACGTTGTCTCGTTGAATAACTATTTCCTTTGACCAGTCATACCAATGTGGTTAACTGCCGCTGGCAAAGAAATGGACGTTTCACAATATAAAGAAAAATGCGAAATAAAAAAATATTGAAGGTTCACACAGTCACATTGTTTACGGACCATGTATCTGCAAACCTTGGTTTATATTATTAATTAAGTTAATCGTTATGTTATTTACTATTACTATTCATAACTAGATTAAAAATACGGTGGAAGAATAGTTTCTACTGGTTATTGTTCATTGAATAAACAAAAATGAGTTCGGACAGTAAAGAATTCTGACACTATGATTTTGTGAAATTTTCTTCAAAATTTACAGTTAAAATACTCTGCCGGGTTACTGTATTCAAATTTTAAAATTAAAATGTAACTTATTGTTAATACAAACAGAAAAGAAAACCTTCATGAGTTATATCTATTCCTCTAGACATTCTTGTAAACTGGTTGTTAGTTGCAAGTTCAATGTACACTTTTTATGTGCCCGTCATGTTTGACGGTGCAGATTATAGTATACTGCTGACCGTCCGTTCGTTCGTCAACACTTTGAAAAAAAACTAAAAAACTCTTTAAGCCATTTGAATAAAATATTGGCCAATTATTCGTTTTGCAAGAAAAAAAAGCTCCATTAAAATTTATATTAATTTCGAATACTCAGTTTTTGAGTAATAGGACTTTTTGCGTTAAAAAAAGGGGGATTGTTTTCTGTTATTGCCCTGTAACTGAAACGCTTGCAGCAAATGCCACGAAACTGTAGGATATGTTTGTAACTATGGCCATAGTTTTCCTTTCGCTTCCACTAAACGCCTCGAAATTTCCTAGTATTTTTGTATCTATAGGAATGGGGTCTCTTTTGTTTTGTTTTGTTTTTGTTTTTGTTTTGTTTTTGTTTTGTTTTTATATAAAAAGATTCCTGTATCACGTTTTTGATTTATATCAATGTTTCACGACTTCTGGAGGTAATCTTTCGGCTTTGTGTTCTAATCCGACGGGCATGTCACGCGCTTGTGGTGCAGCTCTTTATTATGACTAATATCTTAAACACTTCAACTATTAAATGTTTTCTTTATCATGCAGAATATGCCAATTATCAGTGTTTACATATGTATCTATTTTCTATGCATTTCAGCATCTGAGTACAGGTGTGACAATGGCGACCCTCCTTCGCAGTTGTGCGGTTGGGGGTATGGGGCCCAACCTGCGTTTGTACAATGCGCAGATGTTAAGATTGTTCCCAAGGCTGTTACTCTCCCACTTGCAAATTTCGTCGCGCCTGATTATCAAGCGCTCTATGCAAGTCTCGATGGAACCACAGAGTTACCAATACTTTCAACAGCTAAATTATCAACTGAAGCAACAACCCTTTTTCCACCGATTGTTACAGGCGTTCCAACTGATAATATAACACAAAATGGCTCTACAACAACGGAAACGCCACCAGATGAAGGCGATAAACTCGTTATTGGGCCTGTTTTACCCGTCGTTCCCATAGTAGGAGGGGCGCTTGGAGGCGGTACTGCACTTGTAGCCGGACCAGCCGCGGCTGGAACACTAGCTGGAGGCGCTGGTGCTGCTGCCTTGGGAACAAATGCTGCGGCTGCTGGTTTGCTTGGTGGTGCTGGTTCATTCGGCGGTCTTCTGTTTCCCGGTTTGATGGTTCTAGGAGCTATGACAGGAATGTCTGGAATGTTTGGTGGACGAAGTTCTAGACCGTCACCACTTGTTTTGCCGCCTAATGATTTTAATCCCCCTTTTGCAGCAGGTCCGTATTGGTTTGGTGGCAACTTCTTCCCGTCTGGTGTGTATGGTAGGCCTATTTTTATTCCTGATGAGAGGCCAAGTATATCAGTATCAGAGAGAGTCTCGGTCAACTATAGGAGACCTTACAGTGGGTACAGGCAATACAACAGTTATAGGAATTATAATGGTTGACAAATTGTATTTGGTTTTGATTTTATTCTTATTTTATACATTACTCCAAAGTATTTTATTTTTAATATTTGGCTAAAGCATGAGTTCACTTTAACGATATATTTAAAGAAACATTTCCGCAATGAAAAAAGGAACCGATATGGTGAAAAGCAACAAATGTACCATCGTATAATATGTAAAAATAATACTTACAGAGAAAATCAAAGAGCCTTCAATAAGTGTAAAATCGATGAAACATAAGTAGCACTCCAACTAAGAATGATGAAAATATGATTCAAGGGTAAAAAGCCTACATATTTTTATTTTTGATATTTTGTTTGAAATGTTATCGTAAACATTGTAAATGACGCTCAAATACAATAGAATCTACTGGATTTTTAAAATTGATTATCTCCTAAGAGCATGCAGATTTGAATGAATAATTACTCATTTTATAGTATAGACCCATAAAAAAACTTAATTACAAAAATAAAAATATGTAGCCTTTTTTGGGGGTGTATCACATTTTTCAGATTTTGCATAATTCTTACAAAGACAGCTACTTAATATTTCAAAATAAAATAAAAACTCAAATAACGACACGAAAACAAATTAATGACAAACATGACAGACTCTGGACAAGGTATTTTTATTTTGTTTTGTTTTGTTTTTTATTTTTGGGTCAACCATAAATTAACTATAACGATAAATGTAAAGTAAAATTTCTAACAAGGCTTTACAACTATTAGTAAATCAACAAATAATTATTCATCGATCGTTATGGTGTATCCATCAGCACCATGAGAACTGATTTATTCAACGGGTCATAGTTTTCCTTCACTCGTTTGTCTACCCCGGACTTGACTTTTTATGAGCAACTCGGCGGGTGTTTCTAGAAAAGCAGAGGACGCTTACCCTTCCGGTGCACCTGGTCCATGCTCCCAGTTTTTAGTGGAGTCCGAGTTGCTCATTTACTTTCGTTACTTTGTATGTATGATTTTAGTTACTTTATGTTCTTTGTTGTGTATGTCTGTTTCCCATGTCTGGTCTTCGTCCCTGGATTACATTCTTTTGATTACCGCTACAACCTTGGTTCCCTTGATTACTCATTCAACAAATTCATTGAATTTACAGAAATCTTTTACACTTGATATTTATAACGTTTTTTTAATTGATGAAACGTTTATCGGTTTTTCAACAATTAGGTTTTCCGATCAAATTTTCAATTCTAGATTATCGTCGGAATATAATATCGTCAAGACCTATGATTTTTCAAACCCTTTTAATGTACTACAGTAACTCAGTTGAAATCAGCACCCTAAGGATTATATAGATATTCTAAACTTCACCACTACAAAAGTCAACATATCACGCTTAGAAAGTTTTTTTTCCTTCAATTAATATAATTTAATCATAACTGCGGTCACTATGTAGGTGCATTGAGTATGTGACATCCTGATACACTACTGCATATGTGAAATTTTCAATTATAAAAGGCTATTGCAGAACCTCAAGATTAAGGACTTCTAGGCTAAATCACCTGACTGTTCTTGCAAAACTCTCCATTCAGATATGGTCCTTCCGGTCACATCATTACGGGAGATTTAACCATCATCGAAACCGAATTTCTGCGTAATATCTTTTCTTAATGTCCCAGGTACCGTAAACCACGCCCCATAAATTGCAATTATAACTTTAAAGTTCTTTTTGATGCCATGGAGGACTACGCAAGAAAATGGATAAAACGAGAACAAGAAGACATTGATTTTCTGTCAGTGGTTAAAGGCCGTGAGGTTTTTAATTTTGAAACGAATGAATGTTCTAAGTAGGTCAATGAGTGCCAATCTTAAATCAGTTTTCAAAGACCCCGACGTAGCAAAAATATTGTCTACTATACATGACAAATATGTTGTCATACCAGCAGCCAAAGCCCAAAACAACATTGTTTTCGTATGCAAAACTTTTACATCTAATGTTTATTATCAGAGGTAGACGTCAAAAAATAATAACAGTGATAAGACCTATATTACAACCACACTCTCCAAAGAAGAGATCATGGGAAACCATAAATCTGTGCTATCCTCTTTTGATCTCTCTACCAAAAACAATGGTTGTGATTTACCGTCTATGAACTTGATTCCTAAAATCCTCCACAAGAATCCATACAAACAACATTTCATAGCTGGATCTGCAAAATGTACCACCAAACCTCTTTCAAAACTTTTAACTTCTAAACTCACAGCTGTCAAAGAGGGTCTGCAGTCCTACCATAACACGTGTAACTCATGTAGTGGTATTGATTCAATGTGGATCCTCTTCTGGAGGCCATCAATTCAAGACTATTATCTGAATATAGTAGCATTAAAACCTATGCTTCGTCAACACTGTAAACTTCATTCCCCATACTCAGTTCAAATCTCGACTTCATACATTATACATCGTTGTTTTTTTTTTTAAAAAAGATGGTACACTTAGATACAAATATACAGTTCATGTAGTTCTTGGTAGAGATTCCTCATACTTTGTAAGAAATAATTCCAAATCATCTACCAAATATACAGAAGAAGATCTTTACAAAATGCTAGAATTTTTAATCAACAACATATTTGTCCATTAGACATTAGATATTAGACAATGATGCACATCTACGTATGATACCAAACCTATATGGCTATAAAATTTCATGAAATTCTATAAAGCATCTGTTTCATTAACCTTTTATTGATTATTTGCCAAACTTTCGATACAATTTGTCTTCTAGAACCAAAAGGACATAAATATTTTCCTAAAAATTGTGTCCTGCTCAAACGAAAGGTGTCAATCTCTAATCTTGTCTTTAACTTTAAAGTAAAACAACAAAATGTTCAACAAACAATAATTTTATTCAGCAAGACAAAAGCGTACAACAAAATAAACACACAAGAAAGAAATGTTTCCTTTCTTATCACAAGGGATGAGACAAATAGAACTCTAAGTAATATATACCAATATCTAAAAAGTAAATGAAAGATGAAGTTGGAATTTCTTCTTTTCCATTTAACAGTTAAACAAAACTTTCCTCACAGCTGGTACAAAGTTTTTTTCCAACTTTAAAGCATTAAGGATTAATAATTGGAAAACAAGATGTTTAACACTTGATTTTGAAATTTTTGGTAGAGTACAATTTATTCCATGTTTAAGACATTACATAAAAACCAAAAATTAAAAACAAAAACACAACAAAAAATCGGATTTCTGTAAAGTCATAAATTAATACATTATGAATACTGAAAAAAAAGTAATTTACAATATCACTATAGAAAAAACTATCATACATAAAATTCTTTCCATCAAAATAAATGTAAAGGACTTGATAATCTCTATCCTTTCAATGTGTACAGCCAAATAATTCCCCAAAAAAATATTTTTAAAAACTTTGGAAATTAAAATGTACTTTCTTTCATGTTGACTAGCATACTATCAAACTAAAAACATTTTTGAGTCATTATAACATATGCTGGGTCTAACATTTGTATAATGAATATATAAAAAGATATACTGAAAAAGTTAATAAAAAAAAACGAACACAATTTCATAAATTAATGCAAGAATTTACCATATTTCAATAATAGAAATAAATGTAAAAGATACCTAACTGATATTATGCTCAGAAATCAAAGGACACCACTATTTCATTGAACCATGGTAGAGCTAAAACATCCATATCAATAAACCAACTCTCAAAACAAACTAAAGTCTTGTATAAAAATAAATAATGAAAATATGTAACTATAAAACTAAACATCCATACATGTAAAACAATTAAGAATAAATTCAAAGGTCCTTAGGACCCCCCAAAAAATCTAATTTGGGAATAAAGCTCCACCATTTGGTCCTGGTATAAAAACACCACACTTACTTATCACAAATAAAACAAGGGCAGATAACCCTATCACCACACTTGTCCCAATAAACATAACTAATGTTGATTTCCAATTGCTTCTAAAGCGGCTAGGTCCCATAAAAGCTAAAAATGCAGCACAGACAGTTAGACAGTAAACTATAGATACTGAAGAATTGATGGCAAGAATCTGCCCAAACTTAGAGAAAGGGAGGATTGTTGTCTGCGTGAGTGGTATGGCAGCCATTATTGTTGTCATGGAGCTACTGAAGATGGAGACGCCAATATGGCTAATGGCTGCTTTAGTCCTCCATTGTCGAGCACCAGGGTAATCCTAGAAATATAAAATGTGTGTCAAATAAAATCATGAACAATTTACCTGAATAACAAAAACCAACTTGCAGCAACTTCAGATGTTAACATGATGAGTATATTTTCTGGGAAAAGTGCAGCTTAGTAGTGAATGCAGTTTTCAATATCTACATTATGAAAATATCGCATTATAAATAATGCATTAAAATATGACATCCTTCAAAGGTTTTTAGACCACAGCCATAGAAAAAAATTAATAAACATATGATCAATGTCATAGACATATTACAATGTTATTTTCAATGTCCAGACTTGGTTTTATGGTGCCAACCAAAAAAGCAAGTATTGCCGAAATCTGAAATAAACATATGGTAAAAATACAATTGTAAGGGTATATATTCAGGATTTGATCAAGTGGAGGAAAATCAGGTCTGAATGTCATAGACAACTTTTACCCAATTTTACCAACATCACAACTGAATTTTGCTCCATAATATTCAACATTTGGTACAACATATCACACTTAAAATAAAAATACATGAAGAAACTGGTCCAAATAGAAGCGAAATAGTCTTTAGTGTGAGTAAGGGATGATCATGTGTCATAAATCAGTACTTTTCTTTGGCTGAAAAATGTAGCTGTATAGCTAGTGTCTCTTTGATTGGCTCAAACGAGAACATGACAAACTTACATTTTTCAAATCATCTGGAACAGCCTTTCCAGCCAGTATAAATCCTTCGACAAGATGGACACAGTAGTCAACTGATGACCCTACCAGTATAGATAGGGATACCGCTTCAACTCCACCTACTTCCCAACCAGCAAGGTAAAATATACCAGCTACCAGACATATCATTTCTGTAAAAAAAAGAAAGCAGTATAGACAGAGATACAGCTTTTACTCCACCTACTTCCTAACCAACAAGGTAAAATATACCAGCTACCAGACATATCATTTCTGTAAAAAAAAGAAAGCAGTAGACAGGGATACAGTTTTACTCTCCAGCTTTGTAACTGTCCCTGATAGAAGATTCACCTGCTGTAAACTATTTTTGGTAAGCAATTTTTCCTAATTTCACTAGCATGACTGTGAAAATTAAATACAGCAGATACACACACACATGTATGTCTCTTAATGCCTAATTGAGAAAGTGCTAGATGTGAATTTTCAAATAGCCATGGAATTAGACACCCTAAATCCTGAAAATAAGTATCTGCAAAAATATATTGAATTATGATATTGGATTTCAAACATATTTCCCTATCCCTGAACAATATTTGCCCATGCCTGAACAATATTTCCCCATGCCTGCACAATACTTTCCTATCCCTGAACAATATTTCCCCTGCCTGCACAATATTCAATCACTGTTTATATAAAATAGGAAAGTTGTTTTCACACAAAATGAGTTTAAGATATCTATAGAAACAGATCTAGACCACAGGTACAAATTATTCCTATCTACAAAACAAAATTCTTGAAATCTATGAATTGACATAATCCCTAAACCCTTCCTTTGAATACATTCATATACAAAAATCTATTAAAAAAAAACTGCCAAAATAAAAATATTCAAATCTGTCATTTTTTACTGAAGCTATCAGATGTACCAACAGATGGTAGCTTTAACTATATCCTCTCTAAAAAAAACTACAAAACAACATTTCAAGGGAAGATAATCATGATTGTTACACTATATGATAAGTCCATGAAACTATAAACATTCAATAATTTCACTTTGGAGCAACCAACAAAAACTGTGGTTAGAACAATGCTTAATGACGTCTAACTTAATATCATATATATAGACAAAAACAGAGTATTGACTAGAAATAAAGCTTAGAATCAGGATAAAATGTGAGGTATAGTCAAGCATTTTTTTTCAATTCCTGCAAAATTTGCACATTGTTTTTTTTTTCCTAGTCAAAATATTGTTACTGTCTTTATACTGCAATTCACATTTTTTTTAATCAAGTTTAATCAGGTTACTTCAATTTCTTCTGCACTAAAGGCTGCCCCCACTCCCTTAAGTGAGGCAATGATAAACAGGTAGTTCATGCAAGGGTAGGAAAGTTGGCAGGGCCAAAGTGTTAAACACTGTCAATGACTGTATATCATCAATAAAGACTGTCAAAGCATTTTTGTTGCTCAAATAGAAATATTGCAGTATAAAGACTAAAGTCACATTTAATTATTCATAAACAAACCTAATATAGTGACTAATACTATGAGCAGTAATGTCACATGACTTGTGAAGATTGCCACAGCTACAAAACAAATCACCATGGAGAATATCAAACTGTAGATGGCGCTGTTTACAGCTACAACTTCCATCATAACCTATAAGTAACATACAATTGGAAATTTATATAAATATCCAGCTTATATCAATTCAGATTGCTGAAAGAGGCAATCTCAATAATTAAAGATAGAATGCCTATTGAACACATTTTGCATGCTCTAATTCTAAAAGTATTTCTAAATTGTGAAAATATAAAGCACAGAGCCACAGGGACAGGACTGGTATATGAGACATTAAAAGTGGATTATTTCTTAAAGATATGTATATACATAAAGTTAAGACCTAGAAATCCTTCACTTCATTATCATATAAGGAATGCATCATCTTCCAAGATGTGACGTTCAAAAGAGCATTGAAAATTCTTCAGTCCTCATTTAAAACTTTTGCACGAAACAAACATATTCATTATTCATCCGCACTCATTATAAATTTAGACAAGTATAATCATCAAATTTACCTAAAGTCAAAACTCTGACGTTTAGAATTTACCTGAGGCCAGAACTCATAGGTTTGGAATTTACCTGAGGATAAAACTCATAGGTTGGAATTTACATGAGGCCAGAACTCATAGGTTTGGAATATACCTGAGGTCAGAACTCTGAAGTTTTGATTTTACCTGAGGCAAGAACTCTGAGGTTCGGAATTTACCTGAGGCCAGAACTCTGAGGTTTGGAACACAGTTTTGAGGTATGGAGCAATAGAATCGTCTTCCTTGATACTACCAATCAACTCTTCCCATTTCAGGTACTCCTTATAAGCCTCAAAGTATGACTGATCCTTGGATGTTGTCTGGAAATGAAAAAAAAAATCTGGTTGAACGAATTACAGAGAACAGCTCAGGTCAGGGTCTTATAGAGACAGCTTGTCGATGCCCTATGCACCAAGAAGGATAAAATGTTTGAAGTAAGTGAGGTTTATAATTTCATTGATTTTATCATTAAAACTAAATTATCAATAAAAATAGGGAATTAATGGAACATTAAGTGATTCCCTGTCTTGTAATGGTGAAAAAGGGTAACTATCAAATTTTCAAAATGACCTAATTCAAAAACTACATTTTGGATTTTGCTAAAGATATGTACTTTATGGTACAAAACAGTTTATACAATTAAAAAAAAAAAACATTAATCCATTCTTAAGTTATAATCTGAATACACATGAGAACGGACATGCCACTTTTTGGAGGGTATCACATTATACCTTGCCATTTTGTGTGGCAGTATATGAAAAATTATACATTTCACAGGACATTGTATATATTGTACTGACTGTTAACCATGAAAATAAACTCTTGAGCACTAAATAACTTACAGACTCAAATCCAAATGCCCACCATGTGATCGAGGTATTCTCAACTCCACCCACCACATGAGCTTTGGCCTGTCTACCATACACTGTTACAGGTTTAGGGAGATCTTGACAACCAGGGATGGAATACAATAATAGCTCCACTAAAATATTGATATCAATACAAGTTATCATAAATTCACCAGGTATTGAAAAACTCTAACTGTCAAATCACATACCTACAGTCTCAAATATTAAAAACTGCAACTTTACTTAGTTTAACCTACCGATTGAAACTTAATTAGTACTCCATCTAAGAATCATTCAAATTGTGATACATGGTTGGGAAGCCTACATATTCATTTTTAATAATATTTTTGTTTAAAATGTTATGGTAAACAGAAATTAACATGTGGCTTTTCACTGTTCATAGGAGATATAAAATATAAATGTACTATAGAATTCAAAGTTAAGGGAGATAACTCTGTAAAGGACAAAGAAACGCAATAGAAATTATTGAACTCTAAATGTGGATTATCTCCTAAGAGTAGACAGATTGGAATGAATGATTAAAAATTTCATCATACAGACCCATGAAACAACTTATTATAAAAATTAAAATGTGTAGCCTTTTTTGAGGTATATTGCATATTACAGAATTTGCATGATTTTTACAGACTGCTATATAAGTGTCTGCAATTGTAGAAAGACAATAATTATCTGCCTGCTTCAATGAGAGTTTGTGTGTTGTAAACTGCAATAGTCACTAAGTAATAAATCTATCATATTAATTAACTGAAAAGCTAAAGTCCCCAGCATTTTAAACAGTTTCAGCAGTTGTGACCTACTAATTCAGTTCTTCTCTTTGTTAAAGTTTCCTTCAAATCCATCAAGCAAATAACAAATATATATGTGATACACAGAAAAACTGAAAAATGATTGACATAATTATGGAAAGATAACTTTTATCACTAAACTCTTACATAAAAAACAGGGATAACAGGTTAAAAATGAATCATTAAGGCAAAGAAAAAAAAATATGCTAGGTTCTCAGGCACCGCTGCATCTCTAAAAACCCTCCAGCATCTGCGATTTTTATTTACAGTAAAATTCGGAAATTTCATACCTGTTCCAGAAATTTTCATATCCAGTCCATAATAAACTTTTAATAAATTAACAGATTCGTCTGTGAGCTTGACAGAAAGGTAAAAAATATGATGCAAACAAGGCAGTTATTTAACATTGATCATTAAAAATGAAAATATGTTTCGTGGGGGAGACATGGTTCTTATTTCTTGCCTAACTCATATTCCAATGTTTTAATGCAAAGGTATTTTATCTAACTTCTCAACATCCTGTTCGTTAAAAAAAAGAAAAAGAAATCTTGCTTCTGATTAAAAAAAAATAATAATATATAAAAAAATAAGCCTCCCTCCTGCATCAATTTTTTTTCTAAAAAGTGGCTGGAGAATCTAGGCATTTTTTTTTTGTATGGCCTAAGGCCAAAATTAAAATTAAGTTTGTTTCTCTTGTTACCCTATCTACCCACAAAATTTGGCCCTTTCAAAATAATTTTATTGCCATTCTCTGACTAGATTTTTTTTTAAATTTAGAAGCAATATTTCTCACTTCTTTTATGACAATTATAACAGAACCAGATGAATTTTGGGGGCAAAATATTTTCCTTGCCTATATATACCTACCCAAAGCCAGGAGGTAGGGTTGGATAAGGGTAAACATTATTTAAAGTGTGGCTTAATTGAAATCATGGTCCTGTAATTCTTACTGGTGTAATCTATAGGGAAACACTGAGCACTGCCATTCTTTATGAGGTCTGTTCTGGCAGCAATTTTCTTACAAATTCTACACAACTGTGATAATCCTTCTGTAGAGTTTCTTGAGAAGTTGAAGTTTCTTTTGAAACTTGGATCTAACACTACCTTCCCCTGTAAAAAAAAATGTCACATGTGGTATTACCGTATAGAGAAAAAGTCTTCAGTTCTGAATTACCTCTTATTAATTAAGTGTCAGTCTTTGTAAGAATCAGGCAGTGGGTGAAACATGATATGAGAAAACATATCATTTAGATAGTGTACCCTTTGACTATTTCATGATCAGAATCATGGGAAAAAACAACATTTTCCACGTGATGTTGGTGCATTGAGATAAACACTGTATATGAACATTTAATGGGCAGATAATTCTGTCAAAAACTTCCTTTTTTCTAACATTCTATTGAAAAATTTACAAGCAAATCCAATGATGCAGATATCAAATTACGGCCTTTCTAAATATAGAAAGCATACTTGGGTGAAATAATAATGTCAGATCGGTGGGGATTCAATATGCATGTTTCTGAATTTTCTTATTTTGCCTGACTCTTATAAAAACTTACACTAAATCAAGCAATTACAGGAACCTGTTTTCCTTCCTTAGCGAAAATTAATAATTTAATTTGACCCCCAAGTTATACTGCACATAATGGTCATAAAAATATATGGAGAGCTGGAAAAAAATTCTTATTAATCAATTCACATGTTATTATCTGGAAACCAAATATGAACTGATACATACTTCTATGCATCTGAGTAGCAAACACTATTCGTGCAAGGGTATTCGTTTAAAAATAAAACTGTGTCTGCAAGTACTTGTACAAATCCTAAGACTTGAGCATTTCATGCTTAATAAAAGAAGTGAAATGGTTTTAACAACGTTAAATAAAGCTGTTACTGAATTAATTCAGCAAATACTTATATCAAGTATTTATGAGCAACATGATGGGTGTTTCTAGAAAAGCAAACAATGGTTACCCTACCGGCACACCTGATCCACGCTTCCAGCTTTTAGTGGGGTCTAAATTATTCATTTACTTGTTTTCTTTATTGTGTCTCTCTGTATCCCTGGATTGCATTCTTTTGATTTTTGCTACAGTCTTGGTTCCCTTAATTACTTAAAAAAAAGGTTTCAACAAATATTTTATAAAAAAAAATATCATTGAATCAACTGATCCAAATTTTGTACCTTGTCTTTCTGCATAACATGACCAACTTGGATACCACTCCTATCCAGTTTTGATATTCCAAACACCACATATACTGTGGCCCCTGTCTCCAACATTGGTCTATCCTTAGCCTTGGTACAATCTTTGGTTTTACAAATGTCAAAATTGTCAGGCACTGACTTGGGTGTTGGCATTGTTCCAACTTGGGGAGTTGTGGTGTGCTGGTGTGGGCTTTGTCTTGTTGTAGTTGGTGTCTTATGACGTGATGGCTCTTTGTCTGGATTAAGAACATGCATTGTTAGATGTTTTATGATGTATTTTTCGATGTAATTCTACGTACAGTCTAATCTGAACTTATGGCTATCACAAGATATATGTACTAAACAGAATGAAATATATCTAATAGACAGCAGTGCCATCTTCAACAATTTCAATAACATAACCTATGCAAAAACAAAAAAAAAAACCCAAAAACACAATACATATATATCTTTGCCAAAAGATATTCTTGTTTTTGTACAATATAATAAAAATGTAATAATAATTTTTACTAATATACAGGAAAAATAAGCTCTATCACATGAATACAGTATAAATGCATGTGTAGAAAGAACATATACAACCCATTTTTTTATGTGGTCTAATTTCAGGGACGATTTCACCAGGTCTACAAACAAAGCCAAAATTGGCAAAATTGGAAGCAAATATACAGTAAAAAAAGAATCATAACTGTAAAACCCAGATTTGAAATAGCAGAATTCTGCTAAAAAATCATCCCTGTAATTTACAGTGATCTGACTAACAAGAAGCATGACAGCTGGTTTATTTTTTTATATTAAATTAGAGGCTACACAATTATAAATTCTGGTTGCTTTTTCAATCCAATGCTTCTGTATGTTAGAACAACTTACCGGTAACAACAAGCCTTGCAGTTGACCTGATTTCTGATACTGAGTTTGAGGCTACACATGTATAAGAGCCAGTATCTGACTTCTTTAGAGAACTAAACACCAAAACACCCTCCTGATACAGAACAGTGGATCTCTGGGCAGTATGAACCTGTTTAACCGGTAAATTGTTCTTCTCCCAGGAAATCTTTGGGAGTGGTCTCCCCTTGACTGAACAGTAAAATGTGACAGCTCTACCAACTGGTACCACTTTATCCTGGGGTGGTATCTCAAAAACTGGTGGCCCTGTAAACAAATATTGACAGAGTAATTAAGAATTCATGTACATTTAATGAAGCTAAAATGTATACTTACATGGTACA
Source organism: Perna viridis (assembly GCA_037379345.1). Lineage (NCBI taxonomy): Eukaryota > Metazoa > Mollusca > Bivalvia > Mytilida > Mytilidae > Perna > Perna viridis. The sequence continues at coordinate 1,555,086 of CM074522.1, forward strand.
TTAACATAATTTCAAGTTACAATTTTAAAGTTATTTGATATCATATTAACAAATTGAATGCTCAAAATGACTAAACAAAATTTAATCATAACTTAAAATGGATACTGTCATATGGTAATAAATTCAATTTTTGAAATTTAAAATTAGCACTGTATATAGATATTAATATTTTTTACTTACAAGAATTGACGACAGATGGTCAGAGGACTGATTACAGACAAGGTGATAGTACATTAGGGTCCACATTGCTGATGTCCCTGACCATGTAATTTCAAGTCATGTTTATACCAAACTATACCTGTACTTGGTGGTGTAGTCCATGGGATAGATTTATCATCAGCCTTATGATGTGCGGGTGTAGCAGGTCGAGGTCTGTTAGGTTTCGGTAGAATATGGTAATGATTATTAGATGGTACCTAAACAAATTGGGGATTTATCAAGAAGTATAAAGCATGAATTTACTACGCCAATAAAAAAGCAGAAAGGTAAAAATTAAAAAAGCCAAATTTTGTTTCTGCTTAGGAGCTTTGAGCTGCATATATGTAGTACTGAGGTATGAAAGTTTACAATTTATATGTTGATTGTTGTCAGAATGCTTGACAAATTGAGAAGTAGATAGCAGATTAAGCTTAAAATTACAAAATAGTGTCTTTCACCTTTACTTTATAAGCTTTGAATTAATTCCTAGTTGAAAATTTTCATAAAGAACAATGTACTTTTTTCAAGAACAGCTACGTGAAGGAAGAAAAAGAATGAATTCATGAAAGAAAGACATTTTCCACTTTTTTAAATGTATCAGTTGTTTCTTCTAAACCATAATTTTTAACACTAGGTCGTAAAAAATTGTTTAAAACTGATTTTCTCATGAATATCAGCCTTATGATGTGAGGGTGTAGCAGGTCAAGGTCTGTTGGGTTTCGGTAGAATATGGTAATGATTATTAGACGGTACCTAAGCAAACAATAAAACAATTAAAATAATTTCACTAAAGACTGTTATTGAAAATGACCATATTTTTTAAGGCATCAATGCAGAAAGTTTTATAATCTGAGATAATTTTACGAGGTCTACAAACAAAGCCAAAATTGGGCAAAATTGGTAGTATATATACAGTAAAAAATACAATCCTAACGGTAAAATCTGTATTTGAAATAGCAGAAAAAAATTATGTTCCTATTAATATAATATATATATATAACTTTTTTTCAGGTATCGTATCAATTAAAAACAGGTCTTGAGTTTAATAAAAAAATTTCTAATTGCGACTTTCCTTAAATCCCTGAGTTTCTCCTCATATCTTCAATTTCAAGTGATTCTATTTGTTTAGGAAGGATGTAAGGAAAATCTCAATTTGAGATTCTTTCTGAAACCAGTCTGTGATCAGTCAGCCCCCTTTTTTTTAAATTTCATGAAATCAATTGAATACACTTACATCATTTATAGCAGAGCACTGGTAGCAAGAGACATCATCGATGATTCCCATACTGGTCTTAAGATCTAATAACATCTGTAGATTAGTGTCCTCACGGAAAATTTCAGGCGGTTTAGTTGACGGGTGGAGCTGGGTTATCAATACTACTGACACTACCATAATCAATACTGATATTCCTGAGAAAATTAATTAAAAAAATACAATTTCTATTCTAAATGGCCCAAAGAGGTTGACTGGTTCATATTTTATGGATTACCTGTTAACTCTGAAAAAAATATGGATATTCAGTCATGATCTTTGAGAGCCTTTATTTGACTTACATCCTTTTTAACGGTAAATGACTAAAAGTTATATCATTTTGTTAAGGCTGAAAAATGAAAAAAAAATCAATTTGACAAAACAGGAAATGTTAAAGTGGTTAGTTGAAAAGCTGAGTTAGGCAACATGTATCTCTATCAATGCTAGAGGTTGTCTAGCAAGCTATTTTTTTTTACTTGGTGCCATCCTAACATCTAACATCTGACATATCACAACAAATATGTTTTTGCTTAACCAGTGTTTTAAAATACAAAGTTTTTCTGGTCTTTTATTTACATATAAGAAGTTTAACTTTTTTTTCTAAATAACAAGGCCCTTTAAATTGAGACACTTCTCAAAATGACCAGAGCTAGAAATAGTAGCCTGCCCATCAGCCCGAGACTGGCTATTTTTTGGCAGAGCTGGCTAATTTTAGCAAAAATCTATATAGCCATACAGTAAATGTATTGCAAAGTTGTATTCAGGAGTGGCTAGAATTTGAGTGAGTTTCCTACCCTAAAATGACCAACTAGTTCGAATTAGGTCACCAATTTAACATGCTGAATATGTCTAACAAAACAAAATTTAAAATGGTAATAGCAATTCAATGGTTAATCTAACATGTTAAAAAAATTTTGTTTTGCACCTTAAGATGCACAATTCTTTTAATCAGTTGCACCCATTCAAAATGCTAAAAGCAGAATATAAAGTTTATATAAACTGTTTTTGTGAAGGATTGCTGGATTTTGGTCTACTTGTTTACCACCTTCTCATATATGAGAGTAAAGAAACAGTACAACAACCTTTAGAAGGGGATGTTTTTTGTATAATACTGCTGATGTTATATCAGAGCTTGAGGGTTCCAATATGGCACTAAGAAGTAAGAGATTGGAGTATGGAGGAATGTAATTCCAATCTCTCATGTTGCAGGATTAAGTGATCTGTATTTTAGCTATAATCAAAACTGGTTTACTTGTGAAAACTGCCAATACTTCTGTCCAATCCATTTTGTTTTGAGCAAATAAACATGTTTAAACTAAAACAGCATGTCATGAGTGAAACTCTAAAAGTTTTAGCTAAACATAAAGCCCAATGAAATTAATAGTCTTACTCAGAGTTGACTGATTCCTACTTCATGAAAGTACTATACACTCTGAAATAATAATGAATATAAGAGCAATTTCTAGACTGAAGAGCTTTTTATTTGAATTACCTGTGTTATATAAATATTTCACACTTATGTCTCACCTATAATAAACCTTCTGAACCTAATAACAGGTAAAGCTACATAATGGTACATGCCCGCCTGTAGAAATTGCATCAGTGAAGATTCTTTGACTGGATCTTGTTCAGTTGGTGTTGTTCCCTGCTGGTACATTCTATGGTCAGGTATCAGTAGAACTTCATCATCTTCATCAGTTCCATACCTCTCTGCAAAAAAGTTGATTGAAAATGAGAACCCATTCCTTAAGATCATTGGCCATATCCACAAGGTATTACTTACTCAGTGTATGAACCAACTCATACAGTGATTTGGAAAGTCATGCACACTGAACATTTAAATTGAAGAACAAAACTACAGCATATCCATCCATCATACCCATCTTATTACTTTGAATGATTTCTTTTTTTCTGTTGTCTGTCTTTAATCATTATGTGAGAAAAAAATCTTAATTTCACAAATTTGAATCACAGATATGTGAAGTAAGGTGGTAATAAATCTGGACTGGTCGTTCATTAACACAGTCTTTAAAATATTTTAACTCATCTTTAATATCAACATGTCCTTAACTCTGTTGGTTAATTTTTAATTCACTTTAATGCATCATTGAGTCTTGACCATTCATTAAATTGAAAAAAAAATGACCACATCTGATACCCTTCGTTAAATCACCTGATGGAAAAAATAAAAATAACAAGATGACTACCTTGATTCTACCAAGACATAGAAAAGAACCAATGTATAGGTCAACAGCGTGTATTAATTTAACAGATGAAGAAACAAATGAAAGATACAGACTTGTCAAGGAATCTATTAACTATATACAGAGTGAGAAATAGTAGCCTGCCTGCCAGCCCAAGTCCGGCTATTTTTTGGAAAGGCTGGGTAATTTTAACAAAAATCTAGAAAGCCATATAATAAATATACTGAAAAATTGTATTCAGGATAGAATTTTAGTGAGTTTCCTACCCTGCTATATATATGTGGACTTGTTAGTATACCATTAAGGAGAGCAAATCAAAAGGCAACAGCCCAGGTTGAGTCAACAATTTTATCCAGGAAAGATGGTGAATTTGCACAAGTATATAGAACAGGAAATTACCTATCAAAAAGTGATGAAATCAATAAATTTAAATACATGAAAAACTTCAAATCAATCCATAAATACTCTATGCCATTAAGGCAATGAATAGTTAAATTCAATCCATAAATACTCTATGCCATTGAGGCAATGAATAGTTAAAATTAATCTATAAATACTCTATGCCACTAAAAGGCAATAAATAGTTAATACTAATCTATAAAAACTCTATGCCACTAAAAGGCAATTAATAGTACAAATGTATATTCTATGGTTGTCAGGTTTTCAAGAGGAAGGGCAGGATTTCTAAAAACTAAATTATGCCAAGAGAATGAAAAGTGTGATTTTTACATTTATAGAAATAAGTAGGGAGGTGCATTTTTTCAATTTTCCTGTAATGATGATAATATGGTTACTGAAAAAATGGAGGACCTGAGAATAGAGAAATGTTTTTAGTTGGTCTTATGTTTACCAATATAGTATTCCATAGGATCATCCATACTCAGTAACTGGACATCATCATCATCATCATCATCATACTCCACTGTTTGTAGATTATGGCTGACTTGTTGGGTATGATTAGACTTCTTACCACCTACAAACTCCATTATGTCAGCTGGTAAAGATATCTTCTTCAGTCTACACTTTTTACACAACCTTAAATAAATTAATTATAAATACTACAACATATATGGTAATAAATAATTTATCCCTTTTCATGCTTGAAATCCAAAGTATTATATCAATATTCAGAAAACAGTAATGACATTATGTCTTGTACATCTACAAATTATACAGTAATAATTTGTTTTATTTTGGTTACTTTTCCCATGTTAATAGACCAGTTGAGAAGGGATTATATGCCCTTTATGTCACTCATGGAACAAATTTACAAAACGAAGACATTACAGGCATTTTCCACTATAGCAGTGTAACTCTACTACAATATACAACAGTAGCATGGAATATACGTGTAGTCCTGATAAAGGTTTCTGGGTGCCAAGTTCTAGAACAATTTCTGAAAATTTCAACACAAAACAGACGATCTTCAGACTTCTTGTAGTATCTAAAACCGTCAAAGCTTACTGAACAGTAGCATGAGTAGAGAGGTGAGAATGGATCTAGTTCTTAATATCTTACTTGGCAAGACATCTCTCCTCCCATTTCTGTATTCCATATCCCCAGATGTACAGAGCAGGGGGCATAACTACCACAACAGTCATCCAACAACAGCCAACAATCAGTGACATGAACAACCCAAACTGGTGAACAGCTGGAATCTGAAAATACAAAAGGCAAAGAATTATCAAAAATTGTTATGTTTTCTCATTTGTGATGGATTCAAGTCTCCAAATTCACGATTAAATTGTTCAACACTTTATTATTAATTTTCAGTTGTATTTTCGGCCAATAAGACCCTTTAAAGCATTTGAGCATTGATGTTCAATTAGGAGTAATTTAAGTTAAATGGAGTCAAAAGTAACGCAACAGTACAAAGCTGCATGATGTTGCTTGCAAAGTTCAAATAAATTGTTCAAAGAAGAAAATTTATAGATACAAAAAAGTTGCAAGTAAAAAATTGATCGTAAGTGATGCTATTATAATAGCATTGTGACATCATAACTAACATTCAATTCTACATTAATGACATTTTGTGAAATCGACTGCAGATGTACACACATAAAAAACAATTTTGAAAGTGGAGACATAACAATTAACTTACGGATGATGCTGTATTAGCTGCAAATGCAGCGGCAGTAGTGAATGAGGTAAAAAATGTAGCTCTTCCTGCAGTGAATAAGGTATGTCTAATTCTAGTCTCAATCTCCTCCATGTTTGTAGATTGGCGGTATATGTTAATAAATACAAACACATCATCAACACCTACAAAAAGATAAAATTTAAACCTAATACAGTATATATTGACCAGACAACTTCTAATGAGAATTTGCCACTTCAAGTTCAGGCATGTAGTTTTTAAGTACCAGTCTATATAAAATTCAACTGTCTATGTTAAGGTGATTCATGGTGTAGAAAAAACCCATGGATCAGACGATGATTTTTTATAGACTACTTAAAATATATGAATTTTATAACATAAGTACATATGTATATTAAAAATAACAACAACTTTCAGTAAGTCAATTTTAGTCTGTATCTCACAATTTACATTGTATTCTTTAAGAGATTAAATTGATAATAAAATTCATTATAAATTCATATTTCCAACTCATGAATCATGGCACATTATAAGTTGATTAAAAGTACATTTTTCTTCTTTAATTTGTAGGCTCTCCATAGTTTTGTGTTGATCTCACAGTGAGATTCCATGGTTTACCTTTTGCATGTAACAGACATTTGTGTTGACAATTTAATTCTTAAGTTTGATCAAACTAGGAAAGCCATAAAAATGAACAGACATTAAAACAAAATACCACTGCTACAATAATTATTATAAAATCACATGAAGAATCTGTCTCTTCAAATCAATTTCTCATTTGCTTTACCACATCTATTAAATTCTTACCAATTCCAATTATAACAAATGCAGCTACACCATTCAGTATCCCAAAGGCAGTAACACCAAAGACAGTATGGTAGAAAAACACGGCCAGAGGAAAACATAACAATATACTGGTCAGTCCAAAGATGGTCAACCAAAGAGAGAAAGATGTCAATATCAAGATGAACACAAATATGGCAGCAAGACTTATTGATGCAAGTTTTACATCATTCCAGAAAATAGCATTTACTTCGAAATCAAAGATCTCATTCCCTCCATACAGAACTTTCACCTTACTGTAAATAAAAGGAAATCATTACATTGTAAAAAGTAATTAAAAAAAACCCAGAATTGTTTTTTTTTCTTCATTTAAACAAAATTCAAATAAAAAGTAACACACTATGATTGGATAAAAAAACTTCGTCAATTGCAGACCTGTTTATGCTACTTTAAGACCAACCGTACTTTTGGTCGTACATGTGAATTATGAAGATGATTTGTAATATCTTTACTTTTTTGTCAATTAAACATGGGTTTTATGGAGAAATTCACAATCCATAGAGCATAATGTATAGTCAAATCTTGTAGCACGTACGGTGAAATTGTAATGGTAAACACCTCTGCTATCATTTTTCTACTAGACAGTACTATAATCAATCTTTTATTAAAAAATTAACAATGATTAAAATTTTAAACTTAATAGAATTACAAGAAATAAAAATTCTAAAGACCTGGTCAAGCATGAATTTAATCCCTAAACCAGAAATAAAATTTCAGTTAGGGAAAATGAAATTCATGTAAATGTATATCATTACAATATTCTTACTCATTTGATGCAGATCTAAGCATGTCTATATAGGACAGAACAAATTCTTTAAACTTCTCTGCTTGTTCTTCACGCTGTACGTACGGTGATTTATAACCTGAAAAATGAAACCAAAAATCATTGCAAAGGTAAAAATTTCAATCAATTCTGACAGGCAATAAACAGGTGTCACTTTGGGAGGGGGTCACGGGCCATTGGTCCTAAAAAGGCAGAAATTATCCAAAAAAGTTAGGAAGACATGGGTCAATAGTGGTTTGTGTGTTGAAATAATGCATTATTTATATTATTGACCCATTGTATTACTTGTAAATGTATTTGAAATTGACCCAATAAAAAAAATCACAAATAACCTCAAAATAGGCAGGTGTTAATTATAAAGAAACTAATGATAATTTATAAAATTACTGTGTATTTTGCTAGCTTTCCTATTTAAGAAACCAAATCAACTTTCAATATGTTAATCAATACCTGTTGCTAAGATAGTCAATACCTGTTGCTAAGATAATCAATACCTGTTGCTAAGATAGTGACCAACTGCTGATAATTACTAATTTCAATTATGTTGAATACTGTCAAGACAACAAAAATTCTTAGCAAAAAAAAATACTGAAATAATTTTGTCACAGCACTACAAACGTATTTGCTGTCTAGGAAAATCAGCTTCATGAAATTGTAATCTATTTCATTACAAAAGTTGTATTGACAATTTCTTTCCTTGATTTTTGTAAAGTTAGATGTACAGATCTAAGTAAAGTAAATACATGTATATGTATAATGGAAGCAAAGAAAATACCCTTATTTTGTACACCAGTCACTACATGTTAAAATTACCTTTTATAGGTGACCCAAATAAAACCTCCGTCCTCAACAATCTACTCTTAGGATGTGTACTGTTAATCTTCATGTCCACGAAGTAATAAAAATGATCGGACACAGACATAGCAAATTTTAGAGTACTATTTATATCAGCTAACTTCGATCCAAGGCCATCAAAATGAGTATTATTGTTATTGTCTAAGGTAGGATAGAAATACTGCATTAAAGAGTTCAAAGGTGAACATCTGTCTATTGAGTCCAAAGCAGGGTCATCTATTCCGTAGTTTTTATAACAGAAATTTTTAAATTGTGAATGATTTGTAATTCTTTGCTCAATGCCATGGATAAATTCAAGTCTCTCTCGTGTAAATATATTTTCGTCTTCTCCCTGTGCAAGAAAAATGACCTGCATTTTCCACTGAATCATACGTTGGGGGAGGTCAGCATAATAATGGAAACTACGTTTTGATCTGTCTTTCGCTAGACGATGTTGGATTGCAGAATTAATGGAATGTTTTGATCCTGACGAACTTCTGCTATTTTCTGCAGCGATCTTGAAAGATTCATAATTAATGGAAGCTTCATGATTTGGTATGGAGAAAGCATGATATGACTTGTCCAGCACAGGACTAGGTGATAAAACAAAGACACTAATGTACCCTAAACTTACACAAACACCGCTAAAAATGATCAAAATGGCTACACAGAAAAAAATGTTAGTTTTTCTAGAACACTTGGGTAAACTACAATTACAGGGCTGTATGTGGAGTTTACTACAGCATTTATTATTTTGATTGTTGCTCTCATTGTGAATTTCCCCATCATCTTCTTCTAAGAGTTGTCTTTCTTGGTCCATAAACTCTTCATCAAACTGGTCATCAAGTGGCACACCATAAATATTTGACCTTTCATCCCTCAAAGGCATGGCTTATAAAATTTCTATACTAAAACATAAACTGAAAAAAAAAAGTATAATGTATTTCAAATAAAAATACATGTACATGGTATAAAAGCACAAATGTGAATTGACATTTTTACTTCACTTACATGTATGTTCCAATGTACTTTACTGCACGCACTGTATGAACATGTATATACACAGATATTTTTCCCTAGAATTAGTGTTCTTTCAAGAAAAACTTGCTATGGGCTTTTTGTCATGAATTTAAGTAGAAATATGGTCAGCTGAGATAGCCAAACCAAACATGATCTCGTTTAAATTTTAGCAACTCATTATAGATTTTCCACGGAGTACGTTGTACTAACAATGTACTTATGTGATGGAAGCATGTACAAACCCTTCAAAATTGGAGTATCCTATATTGCAGGGATCTGACAATTATTACATGTACATACACGTGCCACACATGCCTAATTGCTTTAAAAGATTCATCAAGTCTTTTGAGACTGTCCATGATAAACCCACCAAAATGTTTGTACTACATGTATGTTGAATTATTAATAAAGTCAGAGAGAACATGGATTTCTCTGTATCTAAAGTGGAGGACTCTGAATATATTTCTATAGTTCACTTATTAATCAACCAAATTATGAACAGATCAAAGAGTTGTATCCCTTTATTTTAAATTCTAGAGCTTTCTATATACACAGCATTTATTTTTTTTATTCTAAACATTTCAGTAAATTACAAACCAACAATTTAATTTTTTTTACTTTTTAGAAAATATAAGTTAGTGATTTCTTATGGATGATTTGGTATGTACATGTACTGCCCGCGGGTCTTTCATGGGCACCCTCTTAAGTAAGTTATTGAGAAGCAGCACTGTAAAGATATTTAAGACATAGACAATCAGACAGAGTGACTTGTACATGTATACACCTTAAAAACAAAATGGACTAATGTAGTGTTTATACATTGTATTTATACACAATAACATTGTACATGTACACACTTATTCATGTACATGTCTCAGTATTACATGTATATTGGCATTGTTGAACATGTATACACACATTTATCATTCACTATTCTATGAACTTTCAAAAATGTCAGTGAAAGAACAATATAAATGTATTATACAGGTGCTTCAATATTTCACTTATACATTTGTACATTTGCTAAATCATCCTTTCATTACATAATGTTGAACTTATTAGTTTGAATTTTACATGTAAATTGAAAAGCTACATGATCATTAGACTCAATTTCACTCATCTTCATGGAACTGTTCCAAACCAGAAAAAAAGAACATTTGTATAAAATTCTCAAAGGAGCAATACAATGTATACAACATTTCAAAAATGTGAACAGAACTTTCTAGAAATCAAATAAGATTTGTCATTCATAGAAAAATGGTAAAAATTTTCTAAGTCAAACCTTGAATAAACAAAAAAAACCTGTCTAAATAAAACCCTGAATAAACAAAAAATCTGCCTAAATCAAACCTTGAATAAAGGAAAAACCTGTCTAAACCAAGCCCTAAATAAATGTAACACCCTGTCTAGAACAAAGCCCGAATAAACAAAAAAAACCTGTCTAAATCAAACCCTGAATAAACAAAAAACCTTTCTAAACCAAACCCTGAATGAACATAAAAACCTGTCTTAACCAAACCCTGAATAAACAAAAAACTGTCTAAATCAAACACTGAATAAAAATCCTGTCTAAACCAAACCCTGATTAAAAGAAAAAACCTGTCTAAAACAAACACTGAATAAACCAAAAAACCTGTCTCAATCAAACCCTGTTTAAACCAAACCCTGAATAAACATAAAAACCTGTCTAAATCAAACCCTGAATAAACAAAAAAACATGTCTAAACTAAACCCTGAATTAACCAAAAAAAACTGTCTAAACCAGACACTTTTTGAAGTCCCTTCATATCAGTTTGAAACAAACAGAATTATACAGTTTAAAAGGGTTTTGGTTAAGGTGAAAAAAAAATGTCTGTTTCCTGCTACATACTTTATGTACCTTATCTACCTAACCTGTTTGTGCCATACGTAAAGATTTTACGGCATTTGGCTCCAGTACTATTAAAAGCTAAGGTTGTTTCCCCATTAGCTCAATGTAATTTAAATGCTTTTGAAAAATGAAAAAAATTTCCCTACTTACCTACCCTTTCCAATTAAAACATGACCTATCAATTGTTCCATTCAGTCACTGCATGCAGGATCTAACAACATTCCATTCTACTTTCTGTTCAGATGACCTTTATAGAATCCTCTGGTTTTTCCTTTGAGTAATGCTTTCAAATAAAAAAAATGAAATCTGATTGGTTGATCAAAAAGGTCATCGGAACAGAAAGTAGGATAGTAGGATATAGTGTTGTTCAAGCCTAACTGCAGTGGCTGAAAGAAACAATTGATAGGTCTAATTTCAATAAGATTGTTGGTAGCTGGAAACAGACATACAGATGTATTATTGTCCTGGCCATAAACAGGTTTCATAGTAGTCATTTTCTGATCAGTTGTCTCAATTATGTAGAACGACAGGAAAACAGATGTTCAAATTACATATACATGTACAATATATTTGGGTTTACATGTACATATAATTTGAAAAACTACCTTCCCTTGTAGTGTGAACAATTAAACAAAAGCAAATTTAAATCAAAATATTTTCCTTTACTGTTAGATCACGTACAATGTGAATCATCACGTACAATGTGAATTTGATCAAAAATTTAGAAAAATTCAATGCATTATTAATAACCTCTTTGACCTTGTTATCAATTACGATATTAATATACAGTTTTTTCAAAATAATTAAGTAGCACTCCAAATAAGAATAATGCAAAATGTGATTCATGGTAGGAAAGCCTACTTATTTTATTCCTGATGTTTTATGGAAAATGTCATAGTAAAGAGAGAGTAACATGTGGCTTTTCATATAACCCTTGTTCATAGGAGATAAAAAGTATATAGAATGTACTACATGTAAATCTGTAAATGACACCAAAATACAATACAAACTATTGGACTTTCCATGTTGATTATGTCCTTGGACAGATAATTATACATTTCATCATAAAGACCTATAAATTAACTTAATAAAAAATAAAACTATGTAGCCTTTTTTTCAGGTTTATCACATTTCACAGAATTTGCATGCTTCTTACAAAGACTGCTACCTACTACATGGAAATGTTATCTCCACAAAAGTTCCAGAAACATATTGAAGTTCTTTCTACAATCAAAGTTCTGATTTTGATATTATTCTTGAAGCCACGACTGAATGAAGATAACAGTTTTCAATATTTCTTTTTTATTTATGTATTTGTTAAGCATGTACAGACATTACTCAGATTCGTGCAAAGATGGAAAAGTCTAATTTACAGTAGTCCAACTAGTGAATTGTCACAGATCATGGGAGTGAATGTTCCTCAAATTGTAAGGAGATTTTGTTAATTCAGTGTGTTATTTGATCAAAACATGGTCAATAAAAGCCTAAAATACTCTTTTAAAAAAATTCTGGATTGGCACCAGTAATGGTATGCTCTACATGCACCTACGTGTACATGTACATGTATACAACAGGATCAGGACAAAAGCTCCACCCCCATGAGAAATTATTCAATCAATTATGAATAAATAATAATAATTCTATTATAACTGCAGTGAGAAATTAATTTTTTTTTTGCAACTTATTCTACGTGGACTGATATAAAAATGTATAAATACTAGAATTGTAAAATTTAAACATTTATTTCATTTTGAAATTTTATTTTAGTCTAAGTTTTAAAGTTTAGATGAATGGTATAATCAATTAGTTATAATGTATTTTGTTATCTTTCATCTTTTCATGATGTTCATAGTTGCTTGTAACTATGATAACTTATGACAACTTTCAATAAGTTTGAAATTGATGTCAATCAGGAAGTATTTAATTGAAACCCTTTATTTTTATTTTTTGTTACATTTCAATAGAAGACAATTTTGACTTGTCTTTTGATAATTATTTTTTGTTAAAAAAACCAAAAAAGTGGGGGCTTTTCTCCTTGGGGGGGGGCTTTTGTCCTAGACCCATATACAACTTCCTTGAATTTCTATAAACCTCTGGAAAATAAACTTACATGAGTTACTGTCATAATCCTGTTGTTCTCCCTACACCTATGATCATTTCCTGCAAGTGGACAAAAATGTGTAATATTTACAAGTTATTGAATTATATTGTGGTGCTGATAATTAGAATCAAAGTGCTGTCAACACTGAAGGTTTTTGATCCCTGTGAAAATTGTAGCATGAACAAAATTTCAAAGATTACATGATGTAAAATAAAATTGCAATCATACATTTGCATTTTTCATATTTAATATCACGAACTGTTTTCCCTAATACATATGAACCCGATGTCAATCCATACTTCTGATCCAACTCCACACACAAATATAAATATTGTTCCATTTCACCTTTTTCATAAATTTTTAAAACTGTCCAAAAGTTAATTTGCATTAACATTAAAACCAGAGGCTCACGTGAGCCTGTATCGCTCACCTGGTTTAATTACTTGCTAAATATTTCATATAATTTTGCGTAAATTTACAAGGAATTTTCCTTAGATGAAGATTTTCTTGCAATTTAAAGCATTGGTAAACAGGAATTATTGCATGGGACAGGTTGGAAAGGGGACATAATGCATAGTTTGCAACCCCAACATACTAAAATCCGGAACCAGGCCTTTAAAAATGCAGAAATTGCCATTGTTTTGCGGAATCCATGAAATTTCTGCAAAACACAGCGTTTCCTAGCCTCCAACATAATTACTTTGCTAAAAAACTAATCTTATTAAACTAGGCATTTCACATCCAGTTTTGTATGGAAATATAGTTTACAAGGCACATAAATGCAAACAATGTCCATCAAATCTTAAGAATTATTTAAATAGACTGATTCATAAAGGATATAAATTCGACATTGTTGTCAGATCATTAAATCTTGTCTTTGTAGGAAAAAATATTGATACTCTTATTAGATCATTACATTATAACTTAATCATTCATATTTTAGCATTTTAGTCATTGCACAACTTCTTGCTAGACCAACATAGTCTATGATGTTGCAGTTCTAAATCCTTTGGAAGTTTTGTAACTGATATTTTTTGTGTTGGGAGGCTTGAAGATTTGTCATCCTTATTTGTGTCCTGAGCTTGCTTTCAGTAACTGCGAGCATTCATTGTTTATACCTCATTTGTTTGTCTTCTATGTTATTGTTAATAATTGTTGAGGTACTTTTCTAATGAATTGGATGTATTTCAGGTTGATTTTTACTGTGTGTCTAACTTTGTATTTATTTTAGCCTTTGACCGTATAGAGGGGGAGGGTTTGGATCCAACAAAACTAGTTTAACCCCGCTGCATATTGTTTGCGCCTGTCCCAAGGCAGGAAATATAGTCACTGGCATGTAGTTGTCTTTTTTTAAAACATTTTAGTTTCTTACCATAAATGATAAACTGATATAGTATTGAGGAAGGGCCGGACCTTTTTCGGGATGCTGGGATCAGGGGTTTTTAAGCTCAGGATTTCAGGATTTCTGAGAATTAAGCCCGGGATTTCGGAAAATAAATCCACCGGGAATCGGGATTTTAGCAGTTTTTAAGTTCCTTTGTTGTTTGGGATTTCGGGATTTAGTAAAAATAAAGTCGGGATTCCGGGATCAGACCCCCTCCAGCCCCCCCTCAGTATTGTGTTCACTGATTTATCCACTTTGTTTTTATTGGGGCAATTTAGAGCTTGCTACATGGAGGAAATTTCCCACTTGTTGAAGATCATGTGGCGACCTCTAGATGTATATTTTCTCGAGCGGAAACTTTGGTTAAGTTAAGATTCACAGTGGCAGCCATTTTGAAATGGCAAAAGAATCACAAGCTTTCATCTCCTCATGCCAACGATCATTTGTTTCCAGTTTTGTTTCATTTGGTCAAGCAGTTTCCGAGAAAAAGATTTTTACATGTTTTTCTCATAGGGTCCAATGTTAAAGTAAGATCCTCGGTGGTGGCCATTTTGAATTTCCGATTGGCACCAAAATCACAAACTTACATCCCTTCATAAAAGTGAACATTTGTGTCAAGTTTTGTTTAATTTGGTCAAGCGGTTTCCGAGAAGAAGATTTTTACATGTTTTTCCCATAGGGTCCAATGTTAAACTAAGATCCTCGGTGGCGGCCATTTTGAATTTCTGATCGCCACCAAAATCACAAACTTTCATCCCCTCATATCAGTGAACATTTAATAGTGTCAAGTTTTGTTTAATTTGGTCAAGTGGTTTCCGAGAAGAAGATGTTTACATGTTTTTCCCATAGGGTCCAATGTTAAACTAAGATCCTCGGTGGCGGCCATTTTGAATTTCCGATTGGCACCAAAATCACAAACTTTCATTCGCTCATATCAGTGAACATTTGTGTCAAGTTTTGTTTAATTTGGTCAAGTGGTTTCCGAGAAGAAGATTTTTACATGTTTCTCCCATAGGGTCCAATGTTAAACTAAGATCCTCGGTGGCGGCCATCTTGAATTTCCAATCGGCACCAAAATCACAAACTTTCATCCCCTCATACCAGTGAACATTTGTGTCAAGTTTGGTTTTATTTGGCCCTGTGGTTTCAGAGAAGAAGATTGAAATGTAAAAGTTTACGGACGGACGGACGACGGACGCCAAGTGATGGCAAAAGCTCACATGGCCTTTGGCCAAGTGAGCTAAAAAACTTGACACTTTTATCAATTTGAATTTTCCTGCCAATTTTACTTGGTTAAAATCACTGCTCTTCACTTCCTGTTTATTAATGATAAACTATTAAAGAAAGGCTGGAGAACTGGACAGATAAGTGTTAAATTGAACATGCTTAACACATTTTATGCTTCTTGACACATTACTGCAAGAACTAAATTTCCTGAATACCAATTTCTTACTAAATATGATCTTTCAAGGCCAAAAAGGAGTCCTACAAATCTTCAGTTGATATGAAGACTAGATCTCAATTAAATTTTCAAAAATAATAGAATTGCAAGAAACATATATACTGGTTAAAAAAGAGGTATTGAATGATATAAAAGGAATTACATTTGGACTATACGTTTGTGTAGACATAAGATATATTGATAAATCCAAAACCTAAAAATGAACAGCACCTTCCTGTAAGTCACTTGTTAATAGCAGTCATTACAATCCCATGTAATGACCATGAATTCACATCTTCTTTTGGCCTGTACTGTACATATGAAAAATTGCAGCAATCTTTTTACATGTTTTGAAATTATCTGAAAAACATATATGTGCACAAAATGCATGTTTAGGACCACAATGACAAATAAAAAATTAATTCACGAAAATATCAATCATATGGCAGTTATTATAAGTTATATCATCAATTGAACATTCATTGTATTGTATGAAAAAGGTATGACTTTCATATTATTTAGGAAAACTGTTGTTTTCATGTGAATGATGTGAATTCATAGACATTCCATGACTGTCATATACATACATGAATGTTTCCATGCTTTAAAACATGAAAATATGTTGCAATTTTTCCCACGTAGAACATTGTAAAATAAATATATTTGAAGTCAATAAGTAGAGTCACTGTAATGCCAACCAGGAAGGTGTAAACAGACAACAATAAGGAGACACTCAATATACAATTTTCTTCCTAAATGTAAAAGTGATACAGGTAGTTACAAGTGGATAGTGTTGACTGGTTGCTGTTAAATTACCTGCTTTTCTCTGTAAGGATTAGACAGTGGGTGAACCATGGTGGAAAAAACACACAAGTCTTTCTGTGGAATCAATTTCAAAATGTTACCTGAATTTTCTTTTTTAGTTTGAGTGTCAGTAAGTCCAGGTAAAAATTATAAGAAACATATTGCAATTTCATCATCAAATGGAGATACTGTAGCTCATCTTTACCTTATAACACTTCTAAGACAAACAAACTATCAATTCCTCATCAACAGACCATAAACTTCATGTATGTGCCCACATTGTCAAATTTGGGAGTTTTTTTCTGAGTATGATTCACTGTCTTTCAATTTTGCCTGATTCTTACAGATTCAATTCTTATCAAGTAAAATAGCAACAGAAAAAAGTAAAATACTTCTTATGGTTTTAAAATCCTGGCTTAAACCCTGACACTGACTCAACTGAAATGCTATGGAGAAAATTAAACATAATACAAAAGGTCCAGACAGTGCTGGAATTTGAACCCTTCAAATACATTATCAGGTTTGGGCATGTACATGCATACAGTACCTAATAATTGGAACCATGTGAGATGACCTGTTACAAATGGTCTGATTTCATTTTTTTCATGCCTGACCTTTTAGTAAGAATACAACAAAACTAGACAATAATTGTATATTTTGATAAAATCTGTATATTGACTTAAAATACATGTAGTTTTCAATAACCATTACAAAGAACAAATTGGTAATATGTTTGGTAATTTGATATGATATTGATAGCAAAAAAACTTGCTAAAATGTATATCAAACTAATTGCTTGGACAAAATTTTGAAAATATGTTTCCATTTCCAGAAATGCAACAAACACTATATTTAACTGTTGTCCACGCAGAATAGCAATCAACACTAGAATTAAAATTGCTGAGTAATTTTCAGAAAATCATTCAGGTGATTGGTGTGACACATTGAAGAATAGGCAACAAAATTACTGCACAATAAAGCAATGATTTATTAATTACACAATGAATATACATGTACATGTACCTAATATGGAGATTTGACGGCATTTGAACCTTTCAAAAATCTCATTTATAATCCTGATGTTTGTTAACTATTTCACCAAATCAGCCTTGTCTAGAGATAATTTTCTTAAATCTATCACATACATTTGTATCATTTCTACAAGAACATTTATTAGATTCACTGAATTGAATTTTCCATCATACATGTCTTTCATGATTTAAATTCATTTTCCTTAAAAACAAACCCAAATGATTCAATTGGATATTTAAAAAGAAGGATCCTCTAGACTAACATGTAGAGTTTAATATCCAACACCAAATTTATGCACACAAGCTATTTTCAATGAATAATCTTGCATTTAATTTACCATTAAAATCTACTTAAATCCATGGTCCACTCAGTTAAACAACCAGCACAACCTGAACTACAAAAATTCATCAATTATTAATGCTACATATGTACAATGTATACATGTATATGTACTTTCTAATGGGCAGGTTACATACAATTAGTTTCTAACACATTACATGTAATATAAGGGACTGACCCCTGAGGCTGAGGTTGCATAAGTTGTAAGGGTCTTCTATAAACAGCAGCACATACTGGGTACATGCATGGGTATTTTATATACATGTACATGTAAATACATGTACTCCTACAATGTTTGAGGTTGGAATTCCATTCCTCCATACCCCAACGTTAGGATGGCACCAAGTCAGGAAATAGCTTGCCCAACAACCTCTAGCATAATTTGATGGAGTTTGTACATGTACATTTATTTAGCATAAAAAATAGTTTTTTTATACATAAACTAGTTGGTAGTTTGCTTCATACATGTTAAATTGCTTACATGTACCTTTATATACATACAATACACAATAACAAGTAACAATAAAAAAACAAACAAACAAACAAAAAGCATAAAATTTAACTTACCTGATGTAATTTATTTCCAAGAACACAATGACTATCAGACTCGATCAAATTTCCTTATATCGCCAGTCACGTCCTGGTTTCTAAAATATTTTAAAAAAAAACTATCGATAAAGTTAAAATGTAATCTTCTTGATCTAAGTCCTTTTTCTGTTTTAAAAGTTTCTCCTTTAAAAAAATTAATCAAATGAGCATTAATCCAGACATCAGCTGATTGAAAGCTTTCTTTGTTAGTTCGTCACCAATCATGCATAAACAAACCAATGATGTAAACAAATAGGGAGACAACTCCGCTTTCCTAATTAAAGGGAGATAAATAAATATATTAAAATTAATATTTATAAAAAAACACACATACACTCGATTTACAGATAAAAAAAATCTGATTGATAAATAAAAAGAAAAAAAAAACGGACAAAAATTTCATTCATACGAGTGCACATAAAGGGACAGATCAACATATTTTGAACAAAAAAGGGGGGTGGGGGTGGGGAAGAAAAGGATTCAGGCTATCATTTGGTCAATTTGCCAATATTTACAAAAAATCAACAAATTTGTTCAACAAAAGGGAGTCAAACCCCAAGAATCCCCTTGACCTGCCACTTATATATAAATTCAAGTAGACATTGTTTTTATGTAAAGCAGTCAAAAGTGCACTAAGTTCAAAGGAATTATTAATGGTCAACTTTAAGTACATATAATATGTTACTCGTTGGATTACTATACTGTATAAACAAGCAAAAAATCAAAAACCTTTCATTCATGTATAGTTTCTATAAAGTAAACAAAATATACCAAGCAGTTTTTTTTTTAAATGGATAAAACTGAACAGAATAACATGTCAGTATATTCATACAGAACAAAAACTCTATACTCAACTTATTCTATAAAGATGGTAAACTTCCAGATCAAACATGTCCTTCACCTGCTTTTAAAAGTCTTCAAAATGACTTCAGTGATTCAGTTCATGGTCTTTTAATTACTATGTACTGACAATTCTGATAAAAAGATAGTCTTTTTTGTTCTATTACCTAAGAACTTAAAATGTAGGATATTCCTTTACAATATTTTCAATACTAATTAAATCACTGTTTCTTACTGCTGTATTAAATAGTAATTACAGAAAATGAAGGACTCTGAATGGAGCCCACATTTTTCCCTGTAAAATTTAAGTCTGATCGGACTAGTATCTCTAGTACTGTTTTAAGTGGAATTTCCAATAATTTTTACCATATTGGGAGGTTTGTAGGTTTTTTTTTGTCAATTTGTGGTCTGGACATAATGGCCACATGCCAAATATTTTTGTCAACAGCACAAGTAGTGATACAAATTTCATGGTTGTTTTTAATTTTCATGTGGCCAATATCTACTGCAAAGAAAAATGTAATGAAATGAAGCATTTTTCACATACTTGGAAGCACTAACACATTTTAGTTCCGTTTTGCACTAGTTTTCATGTTCTGCATGGGTGAATAACAGAAATTTTTATGTTGGCATAGTGTGCACAGATTTACTCACATGTATATAAAGCATGTCAAAATAATAGCTTTTATTATCATAATAGTGAGCCTTCTGCAGGTCCGAGTGTCAAAAAAGGCCAGCAGCAGCACTAAGCTTGAGGTAAAAGGCAACTAAATAATGCTTAGAACCCTGGCCATGGGCTAGGGCACTCTGACACAGAGCAACTGGGTTGTGTGCCCCAGGTGGTAGAATGGGGTACCCCTGGCGTGTTACATGCTGTGGTTGTCAGGCCATAATATGGAAAACCTGACCACAAACCATAGTGGTGCATCATGCTGGGAAGGATGACATGCTCCTTGCACGTAAAAGAACCCGTCTGTGGTATTCTCTTGGAGTAAGCACCATAGGGCTCCGCCACAGGAGGTTATAATGCCCAAACCTACCCACCCCTCCCTATTTCCAGAGGCAATCAAAATTTGTAGACTCCATTATCCTTGTGTCCCATCCCATTTTTCATTTTATCATCATTTCATGTTCACTTTTACATCTATTTCATGTTTATCACCTGAATGTAGCTGAAATATTGTTGCTCGGGCGTTAAACCACAACAATCAATCAATCAATCAATCAAAAATAGTGAAGACTACTTTTATGACATAAGCGTGACAAAGAGACAAACTAATAAGGGTTAAAAATTATTTTCCCTCTCTACAGAGTAGAAGTACATAAAAATCATGTAGTTTGCACTCAGATGTCACTTTAATGTGTATTTGTTTGCAGTCATTGGAAATAAATTAAACAGCCAATGTTGAAGCCACATAATTTGGTTGTATACTGATACTTGTACATGTATTATCCAAAAAGGATCAAAATCTTGTGTTTATCTAATACTATTGTTATACAACTGATGAGATCATTTAAATTTGCATGGAAGACATTTTATTCTGCAATATTACATAGATTTTTCAAGGAAAGGCTGGGATTTGGGGTTTTAGGGTAAAATAATGAAGAATTTTCATTCAAAATGGCATTTTGGAATCACAATTAAGGAGTAAAGCATTAATATTTCGGGAAATCTGCATGACTTTGAAAAAAAAATATGTAATGGGGAAAGGTTTTTATAACAGCCCCTGAGATATGGCTAAAAATCTATGCATTTATCAAACTCCAAAAGCCTTAGAACATAGTACTTCATGATAAAATAGAACTACTTTTTTTGAGCTATGTTTATGCATAATAATGATAATAATAATAATACATGTACTTGGTTAAAACAATAATAAATCAACTAACAGAGTTTATATAAATGAAAGAACCTCCACTAGCTAACTCATCAAGATCTCCACTAGCTAACCTGTCAAGACCCCCACTAGCTAACTCATCGAGACCTCCACTAACTAACTCGTCAAAACCTCCACTAGCTTTCCCTGGAGAATTACAAAATTACATTTAGCAAGTGCTAATTATTAAGCACTCGCCAAGATGGCAACTGTTAATTTCCCGACAAGTATTGTTATGACCCTGGACGATTGTTTTTTTTTAATCTTAAATATCTCTTAACATTTCTGACAATCTGATATGTCATCTTCAATATTTCAAGGACAAATTCTAACCATGTTGGTTAGTGAAATTTCATTTTTGCAAATTGAAATGGAAAAGTACATGCCCATTTGGCAAGAAGAGTAATTAAAAAAAAAAGGTTTCAGAGATTGGTAAATGTCATTTATAATGCAATCAATATAGGATTAAATACCTTTTACCTGCTGACCATTGATAATGTATATACAGGGTTCACTCACAAACTATATATAGTCAACCATTGACTTTTTGGGGAACTGTTGAAAACAAGCAGTAAGACTACATTATATACATTTATGAGCTGCTGAAAACAAGCAGCTCTTCCTCATAATTTAAAATTGAATACATTTCTTAAATTCATTAACATCATAAATCAATGTTCTAGAGGTCGATTGTCCACTTACGGTAAGCTGTTGAAAATAAAATAAAAGAATATCAATCAAAGTTTAAGAATTTAAAACATTAAATTTCAGAAGTAATCCAGTGAAATGAAACAATTTTTTTTTGGAGGGGGGGAGTATTTAAAAATGAGAGGAAACATTAATAGTTTCATTCAGTCAGTATTTACAGATACAGATGCCAAGTTCTCAAAGAGAAAATTACCATATTTTATAATTTTTAAGGAATATCAAATTTCACAGTCAAATAATTTCATTTTCAATCTCAAAACCCAGTTTGTGACAGACCAATGAAAAGACAGAGAACTGGATAACTACAATGTATATACTCCCGACTAAATCTTAGAAGTATAAAAGTTAAAAATCTACAAGTCGTTGTGATAAATTATATAGCTTAAACAGCTAAAATTAAATACCTTAATGCAGACCTCACAGAACGCTTCAATACTTATTTCATTCATTGTTAAAATCATTTTTTAATTAAACTCAAATAACATTTTTAACTGAAAATATCATATCTATTGCTAAAAATCATCTCTCATGTAAAGCTATTCAGTTCTACATACATTGAGAAAATAAGATAAACTAGAGGCTCTAAATAGCCTGAATTGCTCACCTGGTTCAATAAGAACCATACTATTTTTGTAAAAGCGACCATGTTTTTTCTTGGGTAAAAAATGCTCATACCTAAGGAACAAGCATATCAGTTTTCATTAAATTATGTCCAGTAGTTTCTGAGATGATTTTTGAAAGAAATAACATTAAAAATAATGTAAAAAAGTCGAAGGGTAATAAATCTAACATGGCTAACAGATCTCCATGAAAATTTGACCACAGATAGATCTCATCATACTAAACACTTTTACCCTGTCAGTATATGGAATCAGCTCACTTGGCCCTTCAGCTGATCTTAAAATATTTACACTGCAAAATCACTTAATAGAAGCAAGAAAGAACAATATTCATAACAGCTTGATTAAATACAAATCTAATAGATTCTAATAAAGTTTTTTTAAGTTCAATGTATGAAGTGAAATCTCTCTTAACCAAATCATTTTTATAACCAAGAAACCTGTCTAACCAGTCACATTTTCAAGCAGTGTTTTCTTTAAAAATTCTTAATAAATAGCCTGCATAATAAAGGACTTCGTAGAATTCAACTAGAGATGAGTACACATCATTTCACTAGCCCAAATAAATTTATCCTAGCACTGGGCTTCGGGCTAGCGGATAAAGGCGAGCACTGTTGAAGTCCTTATAATTAAGTCAGTTTCAATGCATTTTGAACATGTGTGGTAAACAAAACATGGACTTGTCTTTGATGAACAAAACCATCAGTCCAACTGTTTTACAAGTTCTTCCATCATACAAAAATGATTAAAAAACACCAGGTGGTGATAAGGTCTGCATATTTCATTTTCTGATTTTCTGATCTTTCCATTCATGTTGAAAATCTTAATATCACAAATTTGAAATTTTATCTCAAGGGTCAATATTTTGTGGGGGTCAAAATATCATATGACACTGCCCATAACAGAGAACAATGTATATACAGGTTTCTTTTACCACATTTTTAAAATTATTTCAATATCATACTGGTTATATAAAATCTTATTTATTCAAAGAGGAAAAAAATCAAAATTGGCAAGTCACAATATTTACTCACATGCATTACTAGTATATAAACATTAATCAATGTCAACAATAACAATTGAATTACATGCTTAAAACACTAATCCTCATGTAAACCTAGAATTATAGACAATTTTAAAACCTAGTATGACTAACATATCAAGTATAACTCTTTCTTAAGATAGAGCATACCTATTACACCGAGCATTCTATTCTGTCATCTTCCAAAATCATACAGACTTATATTTTCAATGAACTAAGAATGCTTAACATGATATAAAGCAGCATGTTTAAATCATTTTAAAATAATTTTTGACATACAAAATTGTATGGTACAATTAAAAACATTAATTGTATAGTCTCTTTAAGGGGAGATAATTGGCGGGAAAGGTAATTGGAATTTTAAGTTTTTTTTACTACTACAAAAAAAGTTTGGTGACGCACACTTTTCTTTTTACAATCCTTGAAACATTCACGTTTCCTGTTTTAGCGTTCGTTCATCGTTTATCGTGCGTCTACAAATCGTTTCGCATTTCTTTAAATGTAAACCTACCATCAAAATGCCAAGTAGATATGATGCATTTAAGTACATGTAGTTGTATAGAAAACTGTAACAAAAAAGTTGTGGACAAATGAATGGACAGACAGGCCAACACCATGATCACAAAATACCTTCCACAAAGCAAAGGGTATAAAAATTACTACCAGAAAAAGAAGATGAGATTAATTTGTTATTGTAACTTCCAAAAGGTAATAAATAACATAAAAATATAATAAGTGATGAATTAACCTCTAAATGATCAATAGACAACAGCATACTTAAAAAATAATGTAAAAAATCATCATCTTTTAAACACTTTCTTAACTGGAGTTATCAAATTTGTGTCAATAAAGTCCCATAATCCTGAGGGTCTGCGTTTTCTTGGTGATTTTCTTTGTCCTGGGGATGGTGTTCTGGGTTTAGACAAAGTTTGCAGTTTTACAGATTCATCAATTTCTTCATTTTCCACCAAATGACGATCTAACTGTTTCCTTGACACTTTATTTTTCTGAACATCATATGAAGTATTTCGCAATTTTTCAAGTCTTTGCGATTCATGACCCCCTGACCTTACAGGTCGGAAGAGGTCAATCTTAGGTGACACCTCAGTACCTCTATTTCGTAGTAAGTAGCCAGAGTTTCTGGGTTTTCTTGGAGACAAACTCTTGCTCCTGATCTCGAAAGTCCTCTTTGTTTTAGCTGATCTCAGTGATATTTGGGATCCAGATTCAGAAGACGATGTGTAAGACCTTCTCCTTGGTTTACTCCTATCATTTTGAGGGAACTGCAAGCTCTTTATTTCAGTTGATCTCAGTGATATTTGGGATCCAGATTCAGAAGACAATGTGTAAGACCTTCTCCTTGGTTTACTCCTATCATTTTGAGGTAACTGCAAGTGTTTGAGTCTGTCTGTTTCTCTTTGAATTAATTGTTTTCTTTTCTGTTTACAAGGTGGAGAATTATGTTGGTTGATCTTAAATGTTTGTCGGATTTTAGCAGATCTATCGGAAATGTGTGATTTCGAATCTGAGGATGTGAAGCAGGAAGTAGTTCTAGAGCTTTTCTCATGAAGATCATTAGAAGATTTATTGAGAATAACTTTCAATTGATGAAGCCTATCCGTGTTTTTTGCTGATGACTTTGTGTTGTTTTGTTTCAGAGATGTCACTTTTTGCAGCAAAGCATTTACTGAGGATCTCCCTCTTCTTTTTGCAGATGAAGATTGTTGCTTAGCAACATCAGATGTAGGACTTCTCTTCTTTGTGAAGGTTTCTTGTTTACAAGCACCAGATCGCAATATCCTCCTACTTTTCAAGGGAGATTTCCCTCCACCAGAAACTGCTAAATCAGTAGTGTTATGTACAGTCAGCCTCCGTTTTTTCTGTGACTGCTCAGAGACAAAAGAGCTTGCATTATTGATAGTGTTTTCCTTCTCAACATTGTTTTTCCTCAACTCTCTGTTAGCTCTTGTCTGTTTATACCCACAGCGTGATGTTGTTTTACCATTCCTCAATTTTCCTTTCTTGTTGTTACTTAATTTTTTCTGTAATTTGTTTTTGACAGAAGGTCCTGCATTATTATTAGCTTTTCTACTAATTCTGTTACTCTTCCTATTTCTACTCTGCAGCAGATTTTTTTGTGTATTTTTCATGCCTGATCTTGTAGCAATAGAAATAGAAACAGAAGATGGCCTTCCTTTTATTTCTTTTTTCAACGAGTCAATATGTAAAGGAGTATTACTTAAGTTCTGGCTTGGTCTATTTATCAATGGTCCTTTTTTACCTTCTTCTGAAGAATTCCTCATACATATGAGGTTCTGAATTGTTTGTGAATCTTGTCTACTTGATGATCTTGTCCTTTTTTTAATTGGTTCTCTGTCAACAATACTATGATTAATTTCTGGTGGATTGTCATGATTTTCTGGTGTAAAATCTGATTTAGTCCCTTCTTGATTGGAACTACATGTATCTTCTTTCATTGATGTTTTGTATGTTATTTGTTTGGTGATATTCATTGTTTCATTGAGTTTCCCACTTGCCTTCTGTGGAGAGGATTGAAGTTTTTTTTGCATAGCACTATGGAGAGTTTTTGCATTTACTTTTTCTTTCCCACTATCATTCACATTTTCATCTGCAGCATGCTTGTCACATCTTGAACCTATACTTTGTCCTGGTGTCTTAATCTTTCTTGCCTGGACAGGAGACTTTCTTTTTTTACTTGAATGTATTGCTTTCTTTGTTGCCAGTTTAGACCTGGTAGAGCTGGGTGTATTGCAGTACACCTTAGAAGTATAAAGTTTTCTGACCTTTTTAACAGGACTAATGTTGCTAAATAGACTTTCAACCTCCTGCTTTCTCTTGTTTTTTTCCTCCTTCTGTCTTTCTCTTTTCCGAATTTTTTCTAGTAATATTCCTCTTTCTATATCTACTTCATCTTCAGATAATTTGTCTTTGTTATTTTTTCCAGTTGATGTGTCAAGGTCAATAACTTTAGCATTTTGTGTATTTTTATACACTTCTACTATCTGTTTTGTGTTAACAATGTCTTTGCCTCTTGAATCATTGACCTTTCTATTTTTACCCTTTGAACCACATGACCTTTCAAGTGATACTTTGTCATCCTTAATTTGATCATTTGACCTATTTTCCAAAGTTTGACAAGTTGAAGATGTTCCATCAATATCATGCTGACATTTTAAGTCAACTTTTAGTATATATTGAAATGGGCAAGCTTTTATAGGCTCACCATGAAGGTAAAAGTCTAAACTTTGCCAAGTTTTCCATGTTTTCTTGACAGCAGTAACTATAAAATGCTCAGTATGAATTGGTTTCAGGATGACAAATCCCTGTTCAAAGTACAGTAAAGCCCTTAAGACACTCTCTATTTCTTTGTGTGCTGATTCTTTGCTGCATGGCAGAAGAAATGATGATTTTGGGAGAATTTTAATCTTGTAGACGGTATTGTCACATCGTATCAATCTGGTATCTTCTCCTTCAATGTTGAAGAAGTCCAGCACCATCTTGACATCTTAGGGAACATACATGTAACCTACAAGAAATATAATTGTCAATTATTTGGTCAGAAACACTTCTTTAAAAAAAATAAATTTGATTTACATGTACGTATCATGTTGTACATTTGTTAGTGTAGTAGATACATTGTGTAACCTGGAAATATAGTGTTCATATATTCAAATTGACAAAATTAGATTAAAGTAATGAAAAACCACCATAAAACATACACTATGATCAATCTTTTTTTAGAATTTGATCTTGAACTTGATATTACAAAGCAATAATTCATGCAATAAAATTAACATATGACAAAAAATTTACTTGAACTTATACCAAATCTCAAGCACTTGCATCTTGAAAGTTTTACAGTCCTGTTACCAAATACATATTAGCATATTCAATAACGGTATTGAATTCAGAGTTTTTTTAGAACTGATTTATTGCTCCAGATGCTGTGTCTTTCAAGTTTTACAATGTATCTTGTCTGACTTTTCACAGCGACTTCCCACATATGAATCCTGTAGATTACTACAGAAGTGAATAGTCAGTGAGGACAGCGACTTCATATTGCACTGAGTGTCGCATGCAAGGCCAAGGATAAGCGTCCAACAGAATAGGTATAAAATTGATCTACAAAAATGATTCAGGGAATTAAATTCAAAGTGAAAATATCCTTTAAATTGATTTTAAATCAAAATATGCAGTTCATAAACAAAGAAAAAAAAATTTAAATATTTACAGTATCTTGATCCAATAAGCTTATATTTTTTTTTAATGGGCAACAGCTTCCTTATCCTAACTCACTCCTTTCAGCTATTGTTTCATTTTCAAAGAGTTAACAAATGTAAAAAAAAATGTATGAAAATACATTTGTATATACAGTGTAAATACTTAAGTTATACATATATATTCTGCAGAACTTTCTTTAAACTAGATATCATTGAGATGGATCTCTTTGGGCCCTGCTGACATAAAAATCTTGTACATCAGCCATACTAAAAAATTAAATTAATCATGCAAAACTCATAACAGTCAAGACACAAACAGTTGTGCAAAAGTCATTAGTCTAAACCTGGAAGTCAAATTTCAAGGTGAAAGGTCACTAACCATAGCATGTGACACATCATCTTTAAGTGGTCTACCTACATGCCAGACATCAAAAGCCAACACCTAAAGACAAAATTGGCCAGTAATATATTTTCTGGACAAATAAAATTAAGAATGGAACTTGCCCAGGAACAAGTGATCTATCAAAATACCTCCACACCACTGCATGGTTATCAACCCAGCACATGAAGAATTGGGATTGATATTACATGTACATGTAAATTTGGTGAGGGCATAACTTTTTGTAGGTTCAAACTGAATCTGGAGCTGGCACAAAATTGTACAAGTATGTCAGTTAACCACTAGTAGTCCTCTGTTTGTGCATTTGTAACGTATAATCAGTTTATTTCTTTGTTAACAAGGGAATTTCTGCAGTCCTTTTCTTTTCTGAGGAAGTGAACCCAAGACTATGGAGAACCATTTTTATTTTGAATTTCCCACCATTGTATAAAATTTAGAAAACATTGCTGGACATACATGTAACTGTGATAAAAACTTGTATGGGAACTTTTACATTTTTATGGCTTTTTACTCTTTAGTTACCTTTCTCAGACTGAGGTGCCCCCTCTTCCTTCAATACATTTCATATTTATTTGCAAACATCATTGTATAATGATGAAAGAAACTATCCATCTGTTCAAAATTACGAATTTTGAAATCCAGATTTACTTATTTTACCGTTTTCAGATAAAAAAATTATTGTTTTCGCATCATGATCGTGTTTGACTTCAACGGAAGAAAAGAGATCTAATTACAAGCGTCGATAGGATTGTGAAGAATAAAAATGCAAAACAAAACACATGTACATGTATATTGTAATCATCTTTCAAATCCTTTATAAGTCCACATCAAATTCAGACACTGTCGGTGGTAAAGTGATTCATGGTGAAGAAAAAAACACCAAACAAATAATGCTTTTTCAGTCTACATATGCTTTACTTTCACATAACAATCATTTCTGCATTCTGATCTGCACTTTTTAGAAAATCATACATTCATCTCCCACTAAAACCAACCAAATAAAACCATATCAAGAACAATAACTCTTGCAACATGCCCTATACATGTACAATCTACATTAATTGTATATAATTTTTACTTCAATTGCACAATAACCAAATGAAAAACTAAGACTGGTTATGTGATCAATAAATGTTTCTAAAACAAGAAATAATATTTAATTTGGTGGTTTCATAAAGATGTTTCATGAAATGTAATAAATATTCAAGATTGCTGCCATAAAACTTTCCCTTACCTGTTTAGACACTAATTAACACCCTTTTTCTAATTGAATGAATCAAAGAAATGAGATTGAAACACAAATTTGTTTTCCAGATCATTTTTACAAAAACGGATTTGGGACTAATTTGAACCCAAAAATCATGTTAGAGGAACAAATGGCCAAAATTGTGTAAGTTGGCAGGTACAGTACCTGAACTGATCCGCGCAAAAAAATTGCGATCGGTCATCGATCCGTTAAACCGATCCATTTAACTGGTGATCGCATCACGTGACCACAGAGCGGTCAATGATTTTTATTGCTTTTGCTGTTTTGTCAATTTTATACATATTTACATAATATGATAGATTTAAACATCAATTTATACTTTAATTTCACATTTTTTAAAAAAAATTAAAACAGATCTTACGTCATTTTACATAACAAAACTGCAATCAGATCGGTCACTGGTCATCGATCCGTCAAATCATTGCGTAGATCGGTTCGAGGACTGTATGTGGGTGGCCATGAATTGACATTTTTTTATTCCGTTGGCGTTGTCTCGACTCTCATTGACATATTGGCCATATCTAATATATATTTATAGTCGGCGTCACATAAATAACATACTGTTAAAATTTGAATAAAAATATTTTCTACGACTTTATTGACACCTACCGTCGTTTAAATTGTCTTAAATGACTTGCTCATTCGTTAAGCCAAACGGCTTCTCCCTAAACATTGAATCGTTAAATTCCGGTCAGATTTTAATTCTAGGTGGCAATATTTACATTGTAAAAAGTCGGCCATGTTTACAGTGATCGGGTTGCTAGGAGATGTTGTTTACGTTTAAATGGTTTGTCCAAAAACCGAAGAACCCAGAATGCAATTCGGCGTTATTTCGGATATCTCGGATTTATTTTACGCGAACAACGTATAATACCGAGAAGTTGATCAAGCAGACGATTGTCACCGGAGTTCGACGGGAACTTACGCACTTCGTTTGTAAACAAATCGTCCCGTAAAAACCAACATGGCGGATATTAGTATGGGATTTTCCCGTAAGGATTTGTTACGCATGATTTAAGCTAATAAGCGACTTGTTTTTGAGAAGCTGTTTGGCTAAACGAATGAGCAAGTCATTTAAGACAATTTAAACGACGGTTGGTGTCAATAAAGTCGTAGAAAATATTTTTATTCAAATTTTAACAGTATGTTATTTATGTGACGCCGAGTATAGTATAACCTGGTTGGGACAAGCTTGTTCGGGACATCATGTGAGTTCGCCTCTTAACGTATTTCTTTCTGGGTTTACTAAAGTTAATGTTTAAAGGAAATGTTTTTTTACGCAAATAACACTTACTAGTTCTTATTAATTTTCTTGATGGTTTTGGTTTGTTTATATCTTCTGCAAAATTCAAAGATGGCGGGTGAAATAATAATTGTCAATTGAAGTCGGAATGTTGAATAAATCCGGAAATTCATCTGTTTTTCTTCACCTGTCCATCCGTCATAGGGTAACCGCCCGTAACATTAGGTTGAACGTCTCAGTGAAAACCAAACCACTACCTCCCATCGGGTACTGTATACCAATTCACCATCACCATACATTTTGATTAACAATATATCCTTCACCAACGATTTCATGCATATATTGAGTATATGTACAATGTTAGTTCATAACCTACCACATTACCTACCATATGATCTTTAATTATTAAAACTACAAGCATATAGGCTGTCTTCTAGTACTTTAAGCTGGTTTCAAGTTATTTGCCAGAACGAAAAAAATGTGTAAAACTTGTAAATTTTAGTATATGGAAAGATATTTTTAATTATAAATGAGTACACCCCAATGCCCAATGGGACTTGATCTTTTTGTAATCAAAATCCCACTAAATTCCGTCACAACAAAATCATTTTTGTCGTACAAAACTATGTTACACAGACTTGTTTTATGGTCACTTCAATTTTGTAACGACGAAATTCATTTTTGAGACATAATTCAATTTCAAGTTGTGAGACAAAATTGAATTTTTGAGTACAAACCACAAGAATCCCATTCGGCGCCCCGTACCCCAATTAAGGGTCTATACTAGACAGGTAAATATTATTCAATACATTTTTAAATGACATTTTAATTTTGTGAATTAAAGTATCTTATACACGTATC
Source organism: Perna viridis (assembly GCA_037379345.1). Lineage (NCBI taxonomy): Eukaryota > Metazoa > Mollusca > Bivalvia > Mytilida > Mytilidae > Perna > Perna viridis. The sequence goes on from CM074522.1 coordinate 1,586,977, forward strand.
ATTATGCAGATGATAATACTTTATCACAATCAGGAAAAGACCTAGAAGGATTAGTCAAAACTAAGATTAAAAATGAAAGTGAAATATTGATGAACTGGTTTGGAGATCGGAAAATGAAGGCTAATCATGACACATTTCAGGCAATTGCCATAGGAAAAAAGACTGAAAATGGGGCTATAATATTGAATTTAGACGACAATGATATTAAATGCGAGGAAGAAGTCAAACTCCTGGGTGTGAAAACTGACTATCAAATTAGATTTGATAAACATATATCTGACATATGTAAAAAAAAAAAAGCTTCAATGCAGCTAAATGTACTGAAACGTATTGGAAAACATTTAACAAAATTGGGAAGGCTAACTATCTACTACTCTTTCATCATGTCAAATTTCGATCAATTATTGTCCAGTCGTTTGGCATTTCTGTGGGAAGGAAAATACTAAAAACAAGTACTATCTTTAAAAAAGGTAGCCGACGTAGTAAAATTTTGTTCTTTCTACATTGACACATGACACATAATTTTCTATACCATTTTTTTGAACGCCAATAAGTTATCAATATTTGACCAATCGTGAAACAGAATTGCGATCAGGTGACTTGAGTTTCCATAGAAGAGTACCTTTAAGGTCAAAGGGTAAAAAGCGAAACTATACCGACTGCGTCAGAAAAAAAGAAATGGAAAAAAAATTCAAGAACGTGCGTCTAATTATTATTTTTTTTTCTATATTTAAATGACACATGTATATATTGCGTGCGTCTAATTATGTATCTGTATGTCTGCATGACTTTTGTGTACTTGTATGTGCTGTTTTGTTATGTGAGTCGGTATACAAGCTCTACAGGACTTATGTTGTTGTAATGTGCATCCAACTATATAAACAAAAATTTCTCTTCTGTTCCATCATGGACAAGATTTTCCTAATAAATGTAATATCCACTTCTGTGTGTATCTATTATATCAGCTATAACTGGGTCATATGCTCAGAGAAAGCCGGACAGTCTAATATAAAGTATTATCGAGTTTCCTCCCGCTCATTGCACAGTAGGCATATTGGGTTAATAAGTACATTCTTGAACTTAGACCTGTTGTTTTACAAAATGATAATTCCTGTTGATAGTTTCAGCTTTGTTGGTATATATATTGAACTTTTCCGGGTATACTCAATTCAGTGTTGATGAATTTGAAGTTTTTGTACATTTTGATATTATCTTTGATATTGTTCTACCCGCGCGGGTTTAATGACTTGTTTGTAATTGATTTCCAAGTAGTTTTGGGAATGGGATATGAGAAACCTTCTTACAAAATCGTGATGACAGAATTCATTTGCACATCCAAAGGATTCTGTAAACTAATTTGCATACAAAACTGAATTTTGTGAAATTTCAATTTTGTGACACAAAATTAACTTTTGTGTTAAATTGCACGCAAAGGTCATTTTGTTGTGACAGAATTCGATTTTGAAAACACAAATATGAATTTTGTGACAAAATTTAATTTTGTCATAATATTTCTCAGTTTTGTATGCAAATTAGTTCACAGGATCCAAACTAAACCAAATTGCACACAAAACTGACTTTTGTTACCCAATATCCAAATTAGGCAACAAAAGTAAAGTCCGTGATACATAAATGAACTTTGTCATGACAAAAATAAATTTTGTCCATTGAAAGATAATTTTGTATGACAAAATTTAAATTTTTAATATGTTATAGATGTTGTTAATTTGAACTCATTTTTCTTGAACAAAATTCACTTTTGTCTGTACAAAATTGATTTTGGAGTACAAAACACATGAGTCCCATTCGCTGCCCGTACTGTTGTCCTCGCTATGGCAGTGTTTGATCAGGGCAATGTCTCGATCCGCGTGTATTCGGAGCCTCAAAGGGTTGAAGTACACAACTTAAATACTGCAACTGTATTGGTCATGAGTATTTTCTCATTAAGTACCAGTCCACATAAAATTCAGAACAGCGCCAATGGTATAAGTTATTCATGGTGTAGATCGAAAGAACTCACAAAAACGATGCTTTTTTCAGTATACAAATGTTATACTTTCACATATTGATACTAATTGCTGCAATCGGATCTGCAATTACTCCAAAAGCCAAAATACATATCACAGTGACGGCTTCAACGTATTTGGATACTGTAGCCCCAGCCTTGATAGAGAACCTTTTTAGAATGACATAATTTTGCAGTACATGTCAAGCATAAATGACCTAGAATCTGTTTAATCGGCTGTGATAAAAATATTGTCTATTGAAAAAATAACATCAATTTTCCATGTGCATATTTTATTTATTGCACTTCGCGCAACAAACAATAAGCATATGGAAACTTTATGTTATTTTTCAATAGACAAAATTTTTATCACAGCTAATTCTTAAATGTAATGTGCTGATAACCAAATACTTCGTTTGCAATAAAGGATACGCGATTCGTTATAATATTGTTTTTGGTGTTGGAAAACACAGGGCTGCCATATTAGCGAATATGTTAAAACAGTGCAGATTCGGGTGTTGACTATTATTAGGAAATATAGTGTATATATACATGTACATGTAACATCATTTTTGCTTGTATTCTTCCTTTTTTCAATGACATAATTAACTTTAAATAAAATATTAGTATAATATGACTGATCTTCCGTGTGACCTATCGATTAGTTGTTATTTGCGATCCTTAACATCCTTCATTCACGATCAAACTTCTGTTATCGATATATTCACGTTCACTTCTCTCGCTTGACATTGTGACGATGTAAAAGAGGTAAGTTCAGAAAAAAAAAATAAGTGTCATAAACTTAGTTCGAAAGTTGTAATGTGATCAATTTTCCTGGTAATTTACTTGCCAGTATTTATCCATTATCAGTCAAAGAATCTTTTTTTCCAAAATGAACAGTATAATTTCAGATATTTTTTTTCTTAATATTTGTGAAAAATCATGAAATCTAGTGAAGAAATATTTTGAAAAATGCCATTTTTCATAGAAACAAAGGGAAAGTTTAAAAGCAACTAACTATACTTCTGGCATGCCACTGTACGTGTTGTATGTGTACACTGCATATTTTGCCCTTATCTACAAACACAAACTGAAATGGGCCCGATACCCACAACATCAACCCCCCCCTAAAAAAACAATCGTAAAGTTTTCAACCCACAAAACATGTTGGATACATTAGTAGATGATTATCTGCTTCCTATAGTAACTTCCTTACTTCACAGCTATCAACAGTTAAATCATATCATCTCTTGCCAATGTATTTCCTCACTACCAAGAATAGCTACATGTAGTTAGGCTTACGTGGTATGAGGCCACGCTAACTTGTTACTTTGATGTAGTTTTTTTGTTTGTTTGTTTGTTTAATTATTTGTTAATTTGTTGTTTGCGTGTTTATTTATTTATTTATTTATTTGTTGTTTGTTTGTTTATTTTGTTTTCTTTAATGCATATTTTACATTGTGTTTTCCTAACGCTCTAAAGCTGGTAAGAGTGCTAGATGACGAAAATTGATGCTTGTTGAAATAAAGAACTTCTAATCAACTATAAGAAGCAGGAAAAGATACTCGTCAATAAGGAGTGGAATTCTGGATGCAGTTAAAATATTTGCTTCTATTACAAAATCTTGTATGTCAAGGAATATAGACACCAAAGAACGTAAAATTAGTTTTGCACTGCCTTGTCACTTTCCTAGATTTCCTAGAGGTTTGCTAGGAAAGAGCTCCCCACTCTGATGAAAGCGTTTATTTTATCTGCATTACATGAAGCACACTACTGGAGTACACTATTCTTGCTACTAGTCTTTGGTGGGAATGTGGAGAAACTCAATACACAATTACAAAGGATCTGTAAGTTTTACGCTAATTTTGTTTCCATTGCTATGGCCTGCTTTTACTCTGGTTTGACTATTGTATGTAAATATTTATTTTTTTTATTAATTCAGTGTACATAATAGACGTTGATTTTTGGTCGTCTGATTTGTTATTTTCTTAAATTTTGAATAAAATTCTATATACACCATGTTGTGTTATCTGCGGGTAGTCAATAAGCATGCTTAATTATATATACACTTCCGCGTCAAAGTTTAATAATTTTTTTTTTGGTTTTTTTTTTTGTTTTTTTTTGTTTTTTGTTTTTGTTTTACCCAAAGCTCTTTGTCGCTCAAACTTTATAGGCGAGTAACTTTTTTTCAAAAAGATGTTCGTTTTTTTGGAGCTGAAATACATCGGTCTAATACCGGTATACCGCGACTTTTTTTAATATGGAATCTGTCGTAAACAAAGTGTATGTTTACTTTTTGAAATCTTTGAAGCATCCGTGATTTGTCCGCAAGGTCTTTAATAAATACGGGCACGGTCAATTTCCTACTCGCGCTTGACAAAAAAGTATTCTTGGTTTGATTCCAACCCACTTCTTCAATGTAAGTTGTTGGAATTCCGTTCCTCCATGATAACACCAAGTCAGAAAATAGCTTGCCAGATAACATCTAGCACTGCTGTAATAATTGAGTATCTGTATGAAACGGTCAAGATACAATTATGCATGCAAGCGTGTGTAAATCCGTAGCATTTTTTAGATAACTTCCAGAACTCCTTAATAACAAAGTGAGAGGCAGAACTCAAATAAGTCATAGAAGTGAAAGCAATACAAAGGAGACAAAACAACAAAAACTACAAACCTCAAAGCATTTGAGAGCAAAGACATAGACTGCTCTCCGCAAGGCATGCTTGTTTTCAGTAGATGTTGACTGTGAAAATTTAATTTTGGTTGATTATACTGAAAAGTCCCCCATTAGCTGATTACTTTTTTTTTAAAGTATATTGTATAATATGTTATAAAAGAAATGTTCGAAAAAAGTCTAAATATACCCATACAATTATGACGATGTCAAAATGTATTCCAAATCATTATGTTCGGTAACGTCATCTAAAAACTTATGAAATTTGCAATAGATAAAAGATTCAATTGGTCAAAATTGGTCAAATTTAGGTCCAACCAACTTTTGAATGTATAAGTATGTAAGTACTTGTATATTATTCATTAAACAAGTAAATGAAAGACTTTAAGTTTGGATTACTCCTTCACTCTTATGAGGTTTAACTTATAGCTGATCTTACCCAAAGGAAGGAACATCGTTTAGCCAGATCCTTTAATCTCTGTATAGATGACGCATTATCGTTCGAAAATCCTAGTTTATGGGATTTTATACATCGCATCTAACCCGAAGAACTGGTGATAAAGGATACTACAGACACTGTGAAGTCAACCTCATATCTTGACCTCTTAGCGATCGATGGAAAAGAAAATTTATTGAACAAACTATACGACATAAGCGATGACTTTTCATTCCGTATTTTCAACTTTCCTTTCATCTGTCGCAACAGCCCTTCAGCACCATTAAAGTGAATCTAGCCGTCAATCCCAGCTCGCATGGAAGCAAGCCGTCTATAGTATTCATGAGCGGTGCGTTCAAAATTCGAATTAAGTTATGTAATAAAAACGCTAAATAGGAATAAAAATAAGTAGATTTTTCTGAAAATTGTAATATTTTTTGTCTTCAGTACTATCAAGGGCGGGACCGGATCCAGAAATTTTCAAAAAGGGGGTTCTAGATGGTTTCCCAAAGAGGGATCCAGGCTATTTGCTCATTTTTGGCAAAATTTTGCGCGGAATTTACAAAATTCTCCGATAAAAAGGGGAATCCGACCCCGCCCTGTGGATCTACATGTACCACTGACTATAAAATTTGGTTCCCCTTGTTTTGGTAACTCGCCGTAATACAAATTAAGTGCTTTAGCATAGTTCTGTCTAAAATCAAATATCCAAGTACATATATGTGATCAAATTGTTCAGAATTACTTTAAGTATATTTTTTTTAATCATGGCCTCCATGATTTTCGATAGTATACTAAATTTGCCAAATTAGGCATTCGTATTGATATTCATAGAAGTATACAGTGTACATGTAAATTGTATTAGTACATTATACAAAAATGTTATGTCCATGGGAAAGTATGCAAGTGATGTTTAATCACTTGTGTGATAGTTAAGGAATCGCAAACAAAATTACCGTTATTTCTTAATTTTCCGAGTTTTTTTTTACACATAATGATTGAGCGTGAAGAATCAAACTAGATCAGACCACAGCGAGAACTTGAAGCACATGATTAAATTATAAATCCATATAGAGCGTGGTAACTTGTAAATTAATTTATTTGATGGTCTATTTAAGATAACAAACTCGTGTTCACATGAAACAAAAATATTTAGATAATGTATATACCTTACAATAACTTATTGTGGATATTTGGAACTTCAAGAGTGATTCACTCTTGATTGTGTTCTTATCTTACATTTTTATAAACCATTATCTGTTACCATTTCAATGATACTAAGTTTATTATTTTCAATGAAAAGTTCGTTTATTCAACTACATGTACTTAGTCTTACTATGGTGAAATAAAATACTATTTTGAATTCGTTCATCAAAATTAAAGAAAGTCAAACAAATAATCTAATACAGTTTAATCTGTAACAGCATTATCCTTATTAAATACATATTCGAAAATTGAGGTTTGATTTTATCTTTACCCGCGCAGTAATTTTCCTGTACCTCAAATAAGATTCGTATTTAAAACTACAATTTAAAAATTTATTAGACTTGTTCTAATTGGTTGTGAGGCTTTATCAGAAATATTTCAGAAAACTAAATAAATGTGGTAACAAATGTGTATCTTTCGTCAAAATCCCTTCCTCGCTATCAATACAACGGAAAGAAAACTGCACTATTTGAAATGTGTTCAGTGCTGTTAAGAATTTTGAATAGTTTACGTTTCTCCAATATTTAAATAGTAAACATGCAATATTATACGTCTTGTATTATTGAAATCAAAGATCTGCCTTATATCTAACAAGTACATGTATCTTTGTGTTTCATACATTTTATTCATTAAACTTTTTTCTATTCAAATAACACATAGAAATGTTCACAACGTTGGCACTATTTACCCTTTCTCCTTATCAAACCCGTGTGGAAAGTTTTAAGAGAAAAAAATGTAATCCCTAAAATATATGATTAAGTGGCCGACCACGAAGTGGCGGTGACTTATGGTTTTAACTGTGTTTCTTCTTCTTCTTCTTCTTCTTCTTCTTCTTATTATTATTATTATTATTATTTTAATTCTCCTGTCATAAAAATTGTTGAAAGTGTCCACCCTTTTCTCAAAAGTGGCTGGTCCGATTGAGATGAAACTTTTCAAGATGTTAGAACTACTCTTCGAAGGATGCATTACCTAAAAATAAATTTCCAGCTGCCACCATTTTTTCAAAATGGCCTCCGAACTAAAGGTACCCGTTTTTTTACATCGGAAGTTGGAACATCATATATCTCGAAAACCGCTGATCCAAATTTGACAAAACTTGGTGTATAAATTAAGCTCAATAGTCCAAACGAAATCACACAAAAAAAAATTCGCGTGCCTCTCGGTCGCCATTTTGAAAATGGCCGCCAACGCGGTCGAAAATTCAAATTTGTCCGATTTCGATGAAAATTGATATCTAGGTTCTCTGAGCCGCCCCGATTAATAATCTGTTGCTCAACTCAGAATTGGAGCTACGTGTCGGCCGCCATTTTCAAAATGACCGCCACCGCTGTGGAAAATTCAAATTTGTCCGATTTTTATGAAAATTGATATCTAGATTTTTCAATACGCCACGATTAAGAATCTGCGGCTCAATTGATAATTTGAACTACGTATCGACCGCCATTTTCAAAAGAGCCGCCACCGCAATAAAAAATTCAAAGTTGTTCGAATTCGATGAAATTTGATATCCAGGTTCCTTACGCTACCTCGATTAATTATAAGCAGTTCAATTCACGATATGTTTCTCAAAAGACTGATCAGGAAACGGAAGGCGACTTCTACACGTTTCGTGTAAACGTAAATTATGCCTACATTTATAATACGAACTACATGTATATTGGAATGAGGTAGGAGTTATTTCTACATTTCGTCATGCTATAAATTGTTCTTTTCATATTCGAGAATTTTGGCGTAATCAGAAATGGTGATAAAAAAGAAACTCTTCATTCATAGTTTATCAAACCAGCATGCAAAAGAAATTTTGCATCTTTCATTTCCTGATGACTTGATGACTTTGTTTCATCGGATTGTTTGATCACGTGGTGACATTCGAATATGCCGTTGTACAGTCGCCAGCCATCCCAAGCGTATTAATTTCTCACGTGACATTAGAGGTCTGAAAGGGGTGCCATTTGGGAAATTCAGTTTTACCACAGTAGGGTTGTATTCTCCCGGAGTAGGAACCATAGGGCTCCGCCACAGGAGGCTAAATTGCCCGACCCTACCCACCTCTCCCTATTTCCAGTGGCAATCAAAATTTGTCGACCCCATTGTCCTTGTGTCCCATCCTTTTTTCATTTCATCATTTCATGTTCATGTTATCATCAATTTCATGTTCATCGTCTGAATATAGCTGAAATATTGCTGCTCGGACGTTAAACCCCAACAAACAAACAGTTCTTCAATTCCACACTTCTGTAGAAAACCCCCGCACAAGCATGCGATTCTAGAGCTAGCTCTTCCAGTATCCGACTTCCTAGTCGAATTGAATTCTACTGGGGATAATTGTCTAGTCGGGCTCTAGTGGTAACGTTTGCTCGAGCGCAACAGAGGTCGTCTTTTCTTCGAATTCTGATGACTGATCTCTTTTCTTGAATGTATTATGGACATTTTTTATAATATACTGTATTTTGAATCAATAAAAATTGATGTATAATATTTTTTTTCAGATAACATCTTTATTCCCCGATCGAGCAAGAATTCAATATAGAGGTATTTGAATCACTGCTCGTTTATACTTACACGCTTTAGTATCGGCAAACGTACTGAGACAAAAAAGAGGGGTCACGTTTTTATTAATAAACAATTAGCTAAAGCGTTTTACAAATTACCTTTTTTAAAGAACTATCGCATTGATGATTAATATTTGTATTATCATTCTATACGATGAATTCAATTGTCGGTGCCCCGTGCAGGTCCGGTTGTCAAAAGAATAGACCTGCAGCAGCGCTAAGCTTATCGTAAAAGGCTACTAAATAGTGCATAGAAACCTAATCGGGGGCTAGGCGCTCTGCCCACAGAGCAACTGGGATGTGTGCCCGAGGTGGTGGAATGGGGTACCCCTGGCGTGTTATATGCTGGGATTGTCAGACTATAACACGGAAAGCCTGACCGCAAACAATACTGGTGCATCGTGTTGGGAAAGATGCCACGTTCCTCGCGCGTTAAAGAACCCTGCTGTAGGAACCTTGGCGCTCCGCCACAAGAGGCTAAATTGCCCGACCCTATCCATTTATGGAAGGGGATATCCGCCATAAATATATTAACGCGTTTCTTTTAATTTTGTTACTTGCTCATTTGTTCTCTGTATTTTCTTTCTTTGTTGATCGAAGAATGTTTAAATGTTAATTCGTGAAGTGCATTTGTAGCACTGTAACTTGCAGTTAGTACGTATCTTTATTTGCTTAATGTCGTTTCTTTTTATGTAACATCTTTCTTTTACATTTCCACAATTATTAATTTGTAAAATACTTCTTGTTACTCTGAAAGTAGTAGAATGTTTTGTTTACCTTCTATGTGTCTTAAATCAGTGAGTTTTACTTGATGTTTGAATTAAAACACGTTTCTTCTAAATTCAACACGATCGACATAGTTACGAAGAACACACTAACAATTGACTAATTAAAGAATAAACACGTTACTCATGAGTGATTTTCACCTGGAAGTTGCCTGTCGCCAGAAGAGGACGCTGTAGATTGAAACGGAAGTTAGAGATAAATCCAGCCTATAAAAAAGATGAACAAAAACAAAAAGTTTCTTATCATACATGATAGATATGTTAGTCTTAAATTATTTAAACTGACCTATGACTAGGACTTGCTGTTTGCAAAAAAAAACAAAAAACAAAAAAAAAAAAAAAAAAAACGATACTGTAACAGATAATAGGAAAATCAGGGAAATCAACTGTTCCAATGACCTTACATAACGATGAACAATTATTTAAAAATACAAAGTACATTGTACCTATTCAATTGAATAATACCTCGGTCTGATGTTCACTTGACTGCACATATAATTGATTTACATTGACAGGTAATTAAGGTCATTGTACTGATTAACTTGCAAACACAATTTTCATTAAATGCAGCATAATGCGTTAACATCTGGACCCGGAAAGGATAGGAATGTCATCACATCTCGGTATATGTTCCTTAACAGAATGCTCCATTCTCAACTAAAGATTTTATTTTTGTTCTAGAAAATAGTGAATTATATGTAAATTGGTCTGTCAATGTATTTGACAATTGGTGGATAATATGTCAATTGAAATATATAGTCAAACTTGCACATGGATGACTCGAACATCTGGGATTTCTCGAACGAAATTCAAAGTACGAAAATTTTTGGGGAGGGAGGGGGTGGTGACACAGTTTTGAGAATTGTAAAATGGGTCCGAATATTTTGGGGGGAATTGAAATGGTCAGTAAATGGAGTTTGGAATTGGGAAAAACAGGTAAAACATGGAAAAGGAGAAAATTTTCCAAAAACATTGGGAATTTTGGGAAAAAGGACCCTTGTGTCACCCCCTCTTTTAGGTGGGTCAGTTAGAAATGCAGAAACAAACAATATCTAGGCCTTGTAATACACTGTATTTGTGACTGAAAAATACCAACCAACTTAGAGCATTTTTTTTTCATATGGTAGAATATCACACATATACATCCAAATCATTACTTTATTTATTTATTGTATATGTACATGTATATTTCAGGTCTTCTTCCAATAATAGTTTCTGAAATGTTGTCAATAATCAAGTGGAAAATTTTTCATTTAGTAATTAATATTGAAAACGAAAGAATGAACAATGCAGGACCTTGAAGTTATTGTGGACATGATGCTACAGTTGTCTCAGTACCATGATGTTGAAGATTGTTTGAATTAAATAGAGTTCGCGATGCCTTTTTTCATATAATTGGAGAACAATTCTAATTCTCATTCTGATGGAAATCCAGTTTTGCTACAAATTCCTCATGGCAGACCTAAATTTCAGATTCCATGTGAAATACTTGAATTCTATATATATATATATATAATGGCTTCAAGGTCACTGTTGTAGCAAAGACTGTAGGGGTAAGCAAAATTGAACGCCGTTTGTCAAATTATGGGCTCTCTGTTAGAAGCACTTATAATAGCATTTCTGAAGTTGAGTTACAAGAAGTTACAAAAATTTCAAACCAGTTCCCAACATCTAGATACCGGTCCATCTTAGGAATTAAGAGGCACAGGACTGATAGTGCAAGAGGATAGAGTACGGAAGGCATTAAGAACAGTAAATCCACATGGCGTTCTTCTTTAGGAGAATGTTTTTTACAACATACAGGATACAGAGGAGGACATATAATGTTTGCTCTGCTCAAGCACTATGGCACATTGATGGATATCACAAACTTATCAGGTAAAATCACATAATGAGTATTATGATTAATGTACTTGACAGATTTGAACTTCACATGAATGTTCCATAGGGTAATTATGTAAGCTGCACGGGACTGATTAGGGGATTTTGTAATTGGTTGACAGGCATGGCTGTTGTTACTATAGGTAGACCATAGGCGTCAAAATGCATATTTTATATACTATATGATATTTGGAGTTGAATGGTGACGTCTGAATTTGAACTTTTTCAGGTTCTCCTAGAGCATCTTTGCTGCTAGTACTGATGTACTTTAAAAGACCAGTCAGTATGTGAAGTATTAATGTTATACCATATCTTATGCATAAGAAACGGATTTAAAAAAAAGGCTTCAACCAAGAGTAGGATAACATGATGTATAGTATAGGTAGACGGACCAGGATAATCTATATGCCTCTTTTAGTACCATGATCTGAGCGTAAAAAGGAAAAAAAATCAGCACAGAAAGACGAATATCAATATTACCGGTAACAGAAATGTTGTCCAAAATCAAAACCCTTAAGGTTTCCTTAAAACATATATCTTTTGTAATTAAAAATTTTAATTATAGATTGTTGTTTCAGATGGAAATTTATGATACATGGAGGCATTGATGATTTCTCCAGACTACCAGTTTATTTGAAAGTAAATACCAATAATAGAGCCGAAACTGCTTTGGAAAACTTTATTGAAGCAGTTAACCAGTTTCGTCTTCCAGGTAAAGTATATTCAGATAAAGGGGGAGAAAGCATTCTAGTTGCAGAGTATACGCTTGAAAAGAAAGGGGTTACAAGTCACCCATTTATTGCAGGACGAAGTATTCATAGTCAAAGGTAAATACATGTACGCTGCCATATATTTGATGGTTTACTAAAACCAGACCTTTTTATAAAATAAAATTAGTCTGTGGCTAATTTATTATAATTGTTATCGTAAAGGGGAAACCATTAAAAGGATCTTATTCATTTTTTTTACCTGTGTGATGACAGTAAAACAGTTCTAGTAGCTTAGTGATTTTTCTAGCGCTCGTCATTTTCGCCCATGACAAAAAACTTTTCAAAATGACGAAAATAATCGAGTCTAATTTCGTCACCTGAAATTTTTGAAAGTACAAAAAGTATTCAGAGCTGTAAGCCCAACATTGGTTCAAGTAGCGAAGGAGTAATTAAGGGAACCAAGGTTATAGCGGTAATAAAAAAATGTAATCCAGGGATAAAGACCAGACATGGAAAACAGACATACACAACAAAGAACATAAAGTAACTAAAATCATACATACAAAGTAACAAAGTAAATAAGCAACTCGGACTCCACTAAAAACTGGGAGCATGGACCAGGTGAACCGGTAGGGTAAGCGTCCTCGGCTTTTCTAGAAACACCCGCCGAGTTGCTCATAAAAAGTCAAGTCCGGGGTAGACAAACGAGGAAAGGAAAACTATGACCCGTTGAATAAATCTTTTTTTTTTTATGGTGCAGATAGATACACCATAAGAATCCACGAGATCATGATGACGGCCATAAAATTTCTGTAGTGATGATTTTAACCTTGTAGCAACATAACCCTGTCCCAGAATCCTATTTGTTAGAGTTCTAGCGCGATACAAAAAGTCTGCGTAGTTTCGGCAAGCTCTGGCATAACGTATGAGTTGTGATATGAACACTCTATACGCAGGTGCTCAAGGGATGTTGCCACAAAATTAAAAATTCCAGCATTTTGTAAATATCTTCCTCTGTATATTTGGAAGATGATTTGGAATTATTCCTTACAAAGTATGAGGAATCTGTATCAAGAACTATATATTTGTATCTAGGTGTACCATCTTTTTTTGGAAAAACAACGATGTAAGTCGGGATTTTAACTAAGTATGGGGAATAGAAGTATACAGTGTTGAAAAATCATAGGTTTTAATGCTATTATATTCAGATAATAGTCTTGAACGGATTGTCTCCAAAAGATTTTTCGAATTTTTCGGGATCCACATTGAATAAATACCACTACGGGAGTAACAAATGTTGTGGTAGGACTGCAGACCCTCTTTGACAGCTGTGAGTATAGAAGTTAAAAGTTTTGAAAGAGGTTTGGTGGTACATTTAGCAGATCCAGCTATGAAACGTTGTTTGTATGGATTCTTGTGAAGATTAGGAATCCAGTACATAGATGGTAAATCACAATCATCGTCCTTGGTAGAGAGACCAAAAGATGATAGCACAGATTTATGGTTTTCTGCAATCTCTTCTTTGGAGAGAGTGGTAGCAGTATAGGTCTTATCACTGCTATTATTTTCTACGTCTACCTCTGATAATAAACATTGGATATAAAACGTTTTGCAGACAAAAACAATGTTGTTTTGGGCTTTGTCTGCTGGTATGACAACATATTTGTCATGTATAGTAGACAATGTTTTTGCTACATCGAGGTCTTTGAAAACTGATGTAGCCTTGGCACTTATTGACCTACTTAAAACTTTCATTTGTTTCAAACTAAAGACCTCACGGCCTTTAACCACTCTGGCAGAGAATCAATGTCTTCTTGTTCTCGTTTTATCCATTTTCTTGCATAGTCCTCGACGGCATCCATAAGAACTTTAAAGTTAATAATTCTAATTTATGGAGCGTGGTTCACGGTACTTGGGACTTTTAGAAAGGATATTACGTAGAGATTCGTTTTCGATAATGGTTAATTCTCCCGTAACGACGTGACCAGAAGGACCATATTTGAATGGAGAAGTTTTGCAAGAACAGTCAGGTGGTTTAGCCTTGAAGTCCTTAATCTCGAGGTTCTGCAATAGCCTTTTATAATTGAAAATTTTGGATGCAATGGGTGAAGTATAGGAATATGAAATAATTGGTATGGATTTATCTTTGAAATATGGGGGAATTTTGTTGGTAACGTTTTTGTGATGGAGGATGTTAGCCAAATTAATTGCACCTATACCTTTGTTGACAAACGGTAGTGGAAGAAATGATCGTTTTCCTTCATCTTGACTTTTCACACAAACTGGTTTAAAGAGTCTGTGGAAACCAATATCCAAAATGATGGCAACAAGTCTGTATAATGATGAGGTGGGGTCAGAAACAGGAGTGTCAAGACTTGTTTTGTAAAGGGAGTGTAGTAGAGTGAGAGGTATAGAATAAAGTTTGGTTCTAACGTGATGAAGTCCAAGAGTTGTTTTGTATGAAAGGAAGGAGACCATCTTTGGAGACATCATGTTACTTAGGTGACGTATAGTGGCGATGGCCATGACTCCTTTCTCGTCTTGGATTTTTGTAAAATAAATTCATCACATTCATGCTATTGTTATGATGGCTTGAAAGGTTTCCTATACTGTTGATGTTGTCATTGCATCCGTAAGGTATTGCAGTACCTTGTCTGCGTATCCAGTAGTCCTCTCTTTCCCTATGATAGTTTTTACTAAGAACGGAACTGTTCGTAATATGGTAATTTTTTTTCTAAAATACGAACTTGCATGGGGAGGATTGAATGATCTTGTTGATTAAAGTGCTGATAAACTGTCCGGAATCTGGTGGTGTTAATTCCCGAACGATGACCGCACATTCTTTTATTTAATCGTTCTTGTGTTTCTCAGACATATATTAAACCACGTAAGTTGCATTCTAATCCATATATTAAGTTTGTTGATTTGCAACTTAAGCCATTGTGACTTCTTGTATGGAAGGTTTTGTTTTTAAGGGAACTGGAGAAGTAAGGGTCGGTTATAAGAATGTTGCATGTTTTGCAATTTTTAATACCACGTTTTGATATGGTACAATGTGGTTCGTTATCGTTGTAGTCAAATATATCGTTTAAAGTGATGGAACATGGTTTGATTATTTTAAAATAGTCAGAATTTTTGTACTGGAATAGATGGTTTGTAGACTGAACGTGTGATTGGGTATTTTTAGTTGAATTGGTCGGGGCACTTTCCATACCAGATGTGAGTGTGCTAAGATTCCCATCTAGGGACACCACATACTTATAAGACAACAGAGTGTCCGATCTGCTGTCAGGTTCGAACCTTTTTATACTGGGCGAAGTCCGAGCCAGTTTTTCTTTCATAAATCAATAATCACACATTGATGTTCTACCTTGTTTGATCGTGCATACATGCCTATAGTTTTAACAATACAAAATGTATATATTACTCTGCCATATGCTCCCCTACTCTTTGATCTTTTTTTTTTCTAAAAACAAGTGTACATATATAATACACGATATACTTCAATGCAGATACAATATTGCTACATCTAGACATATGTCCCACCTCCACACAAAAAGAATGAAGAACAAAAGTCTAATCACTGCAGTAAGAAATATAAAATTAATCTGATAAAGATACGAGCTAGTTATTTTTATAATTAAAATTGGTATAAAGTGATAACTGCACTAATCAGCAGTCAAAATTTGTCTGAAATGTTTTACTGTGAATGTATGTGATGTTTCATAAAGATAAAAAGTCATCTTCAATAGTAAAACAGCTTAAGCATAAACATGACAAAGGTAAACCCAAATTTGAAACACAAATCGTGAAGCTATCATATTCAATAATTATATAAACATTAATAAGATAATATCATAACTGAAATTTAGATATAATGGAAAAGCATAATGCAATAAGTAACATCTCTTTAGCAGCATTCAAATTGAAACAATTGGAAGGTAAGAAACAGCTTTTATGTAAAGATAAACCCGAGGTGTTATGAAGAATTGAACAGAAAGAAAACTTAAAAGACCAAAAAACTATTGGACCTCAATAATGTTAGCGGGGCACAAAAACCTATGTAGCCATTGATTTTGTGATAGTCTTACATTTTTGCATCATATTAAATCTTACATAACCAAATTTGTTCATGTTAAGAAAAACAGTCTAATAACTTGATACTAAACATCTAATACTCTGTAACATACCGTTTCACATGCAAAATTACATATAGGCCTCTGTTTAGGCTTTCCCAATTAAATGTCTTTCATTGCCTGAAAGTAGACATAAACAGCTATGATGAGCGCCGCATGATACAACTACAGCAACTTGAACCTAGCACATAGGGGACATGCAGCTTAAGGTGGACTTTCAAAGCATCTTCATAAACCTTAGACATTGGTATTTAGCCCATTGTAGGGTTTTTAGAACCTCCCAAAATTGATGTTTTTGGTCCCGTGACCCCTAATTTCTAGATACAGTAAGAAATATCTCAAATCTGACGATATATTTCAGACAGTACATTGCACATGTTTAGATCTACATTTTAGTGAGAAAATCATTCAAATTAAATAAGAAATACTAATATCACAATCTCTTAAAATTGACGATGTTTTTTGCCCTTTGATCCCTAGTTTCCTGAAATATGGTAAGAGATGTAAATCTGACAAAAAACAAATTCAATGTCATTTTGTTTTCAAAATCTGACAAGTAAGATATTTTATGTTCAACTTGGCCATATGGATGGGAATGATGGTTATATGGGAATTGTACCTTTATCTAGTTATTGGTTATGAACATATTCTGTAGTACTGACCAAGAAGTGAACAGAGGCTGTCAGAGACATCAAATTGAATTTTCTTGCATGAAAAAGTCATGATAATACATCTATAAAACTTACATCTTTCACTTCTTTTTTTACATGAAATGACATGTTCTCTTAAGTTATTGACTAATATCATATCCCCGCAGCTTAAACATTTTTCTTAAGGTTCACATTCATTATCCTAAAAAAGCAAGAAAAACAAATCAAAGCATTATTGACAAGTTGACAATTAAACAGAAACCAATCTTTAGAAAGCCTACATAATTTTAGAAACAATAAAAAAATATTTATCCCCAAGGTGTTGTCAGGGACATAACTAACCATTATTGTGATAGCAAAGAGAGTTACAATTGTCCCCTAACACACCCCAAAGTGTGACTGTCTGTAAACCAAATATGTCTGCAACAATTATACATTTTTTTTTACGTTTTAAAAGGTTCTATCAATATATCAGCAAACAAATTTCAACAAAATTTCATTAGGTTGCTATTACCGATAATCAATTTTTAAAAGCCAATGTAAGATTGAAAATCATTCAAACAGGAACACATCAGCACAGAAGTGTTTGCGACTACCTCAGTGACCATTGTATGTTGCCCAACACCTTGCTTTATGATTTTTTTTAACCAACAGCAGCAATTCCTCAAATTGTTATTAATAACAATTCATTAACTTGCCCAAAAGTTATCATCTATAAAAATCTAGTCTGCGAATCATGTTTGCTTTTGCTAAATATATGCCTTAAATATGTATACCTCCACAACCTCTGGTTCTACAACAAGGTCAACCTGGATTGGCCTGAAATAACACACTGCCTGGCGAAGCTACCATTCATCAGCTAAGAAAGCAGTTGTGTAGCCTTCAGTAGGTATTTTCAGTTTTTCCAACAATTGTCTTCTTCTTGGTTCTGTTCTCATAATTTCGAACCCACCAATATTACTTCACAAATTTTATCGATGAAATACTCATTGTCATAGCTTTTTTTTAAAGTTTTTTTTTTTCTTTAAACCAGCTTTTTGGAGACAGTGTCTATCCTCCTTATAGGAATATGCTCCTGAAGAGATAAAAACAAGGTATAGTCAATAAAACTCGCCATCTGTCTCTTTAATAATTTCTCCTCACAATCCTTTACCTTTCATATAGAATCTAAATATTTTTTAACTTAATTAAGCATATGTAGAGGTTCTTTACTTATAGTTTCTAAGATATGGACTTAATACAAGAACTTATTTAAAGTGTGATGGATGAATGGAAAGACAGACAAACTGACAGGGATAACACTGTAAGTACCAGCTGCGAACATTGTGAGTGGTAAAAACTACAACTTAAATTCTTTAACATAGCCTTCTTACAAACCACTCATGGATAAAGATACAAATAACCCTTACTTGGTAAGATTTTTAAAGTTAAAGTTATTACAACTGGGCATATATGGCTACAACTTCACCAAGTTTAATTGAATTCTAATTGGAGGTTTTTAAGATATGCATGTTCCTGTATATCTGTTTGTTTGTTTGTTTGTTGGGGTTTAACGTCCGAGCAGCAATATTTCAGCTATATTCAGATGATGAACACAAAATTGATGATAAAATGAACATGAAATGATGATGAAATGAAAAAGGGATGGGACACAAGGATAATGGGGGTCGAGAAATTTTTGATTGCCACTTGAAATAGAGAGAGGTGGGTCGGGCAATTTAGCCTCCTGTGGCGGAGCCCTATGGTTCCTACTCCGGGAGAATACCACAGTAGGGTTCTTTGACGTGCGAGGAACGTGGCATCTTTCCCAACACGGTGCACCACTATGGTTTGCGGTCAGGTTTTCCGTTTTATAGCCTGACAACCCCAGCATGCAACACGCCAGGGGTACCCCATTCCACCACCTGGGGCACATAACCCAGTTGCTCTGTGGGCAGAGCGCCGTAGCCCCGGCTAGGGTTCTGAGCACTATTTAGTCGCCTTTTACGACAAGCTTAGCGCTGCTGCAGGCCTATTCTTTTGACACCCAGACCTGCACGGGTCTCCTGTATATCTGTGAGGAGTTAGCAAGATCAAAAAAAAAAAATCTGTGTCCAATATGAGGTAGTAGACGAGGAATCACCAAAACGCTTTTGCATTGATGAGCTTTGCCCCTATAACTGGTATTGTAAGATCCAAAAAGGGATCTCAGAGCAGCTGTTGTGCTGGTTGGGGTGGTGGTAGATGTGCCCGTGCATGTTTTGCTACCATTACCTCCCTCTATTAAGGCATCAGCAGCCTTTCTTAAAGATTCAGCTGCCTTTAAATTATTACTCATTCTCAAGGTTCCTACAAGAACAATAGTACTTTATTTCAATAAAAGTACATTAAAATGTGGTCAACCTTACATACTCAAAAACCATAAAGCTTGCATAAAGTTATGGCTGGATTAGGCAATAAGACAATAAATAATTTACTCTAAATGAATTTTGGCTGACATAAAAATAAAATACAAGTACATGCTACATAATAATATCAATGAAGTAAAATAAATCAATTATCAAAATTAAATACAAAATGATAAACACATAACAAAGAAAAAATTGCCCCCCGTAGTCATCTAAGGTACGGAGATATATTTTACAAGAATGACATGCAATTGATAAATAAAATATTAAAGGGGAGGGTTGGTGGAAAACTCAAAATCTACTCAAAGAATGGCCGTCCAGAATTCTTGTGGTGGGGAACCTTACAATGAAAAAATATACAAACAGGAGGCTCCCAAGAGAGTTAATCGCTCACCTGGTTGAACTTGGCCTTCCAAGGACAATAACTTTTACAAGAGGTTGTCCAATTTTGACTCAAGACGACATTGGTACATGTAGGATTTATCATACGGATCATTTCATTAATTGAAAGTTTCTTTCTATCATCATAGAAATATATTCTTGGCTGAAAACTGTAAAGAAAACCATTTTTTTTTCAATTTCAAGGGCAATAACTCTTAGAAGAAGTCATCTGCCAACTTTTATTCCTGGAGACTTTTGTAGACCTTAAAATAAGGATCATTACAGCAATTATGAGAATTTGGCTAGACCTAACAGTTTCGAGATTTACATGTATGTGAAAAACTACTGTCTGTTCTATTTTTAGTAACAGCAGCAATGATTTTGACAGATCAAAAATCCTCACACCATTTCTTTGCAGGATACCCCAAGAAACATTCATACCAAGTTTGGTTCCAATTGTTTAAGTAGTGTCTAAGGAGAACAGTTTTGAAAAAAAATTGTTAATGAAGGATGATGATGACGACAGATGCTGATTGATGGCAATAGCTCACATGAGCTAAAAAAGCAAAATGCTGAATACTTTTACCATGTCAAAATTTGGGCCAACTTAAGTATTTTAAGTGTTTGATCCCCATGTTCTATTTTTAAGAACAGTCGCCATGTTTTCAAACAAATAGAAAATTCCATCCAAAGTTCTGTTCAAGACACCCTAAAAATCATACCTGTCAACTTTCATTCCATTTGCAAGTAGTTTCAGGAGAAGATTTTGGAAAATAACAACTATATGGTCTATTTTTAGTAAAGTGACCATGTTTTTCAACAAATCAAAAATCCTGTGATTTGTTCACAATGCCCTCAGGAACAACCATGCAAAGTTTGGTATCACTAGGTGCAGCAGATTCAGTGAAGATGTTTGAAAGAAATTATGGATGAAGGGCAACAGTGGACATCAAATGATGGCAATAGATCACATGACCTTTGGCTATGAGAGATTAAAAGGGGTACAACATAACGTAAATGTATAACTTCAAAATCAGTGAATGGATTTTCATGAAAATTTGCACAATGATAGATCTCACCATGCTGAACACTACTAGATGCCAAAATTTGGCATCATCATACAGTCCAAATAATAAGGCTGTCACATTTATTTTAAATTTATCTGGTTGACCAGCAAATTAAAGAAAAGCGTTCGTTCCAATCATGACAGCCTAATTGCATTTGTATTTTGGGTTTTACATTACACGAATGGAACAAATAAAATTCATTCGACATGGGCAGCCACATCCTCCGAACTCAGGGTTTTGAGTCCACCCTCGCTCCCTCAAACCCCTGATATCACTCATTCATATTTTGCGGGTATCGTCCAGCAAATTCCGATTGGTTGCTTCTCCGGGTGAGAAGCACCAATGAAAATCGATTTAACATAAAATGTCTGGGGAAAGGTAAACAATAAACACAAGGTAATGGACGATCCGATATAGTAACTGAAAGGATGCAATATGAGCAAAAATGATAACTGTAGATTCTGTTTAGAGTCTTTACTGATAAAAATGGCGTTATGTGTAGCCACTTTTTAAGGTATATCGAAGAGTTTCTATTACGAGTGATTTGATTGGATTTTGGATCCGGGTTAAATTTAAGTAACTCACTAGATGGCGCTGGACTATACCCGCTAAATTTGAATGAGTAATGTCAGGGGTTTGAGGGAGTGAGGGTGGACTCGAAACCCTGACTTGGGAGGATGGGGCAGGCACTAGATAAAGAACCTATATCCAGGCGCAAGACCCAGATATATAATTATGAGAGGTAAAATCAATTTACATGGCTCAATGAGTCAGGGGTATTATAGTATAGAGTTCATCAAGTAAAAGCGATATGCAGTGTGGACTGTGGTTGTTGTTATTTTGCAGGCGCTTACACCCCTTTGCTTTCACTACTCCTGCAATCTAAATCAAAAGTAAAGTTCATCTAAACAGCATTTGCAAAGGATTTATTTAATTGTTAGGTAATAGCGAGCGCCGCGAAGCGGTGTGAGCTCTACCGGTATTACGTGTACTTTCTAAATTTCCCTTAAGGTTCCCCAATATACTAACAAAAAAAGTAATGTCCCGGAAGTAACAAAAAGTGACCGTCCTTACGGAGAAAATTCATCATTTTCTTTAATCAAACAAATAAAAAAAAATATAGGTTAAGATTACGTTTCAGTAAACATAAGATCATCTTTTCTAATAGTTTTAGCCCCGTGCAGGTCCGGGTGTTAAAATAATAGGTCTGCAGCAGCGCTAAGCTTGTCGTAAAAGTCGACTAAATAGTGCTCAGAACACTAGCCGGGGGCTAGCGCGCTTTGCCCACAGAGCAACTGGGATGTGTGCCCCAGATGGTTGAATGGGGTACCCCTGGAGTGTTACATGCTGGGGTTGTCAGGCTATAAAACGGAAAACCTACCCGCAAACCATAGTGGTGCACCGTGTTGGGAAAGATGCCACGTTCCTCGCACGTTAAAGAACCCTACTGTGGTATTCTATCGGAGTAGGAACCATAGGGCTCCGCCACAGGACGCTAAATTGCCCGATCCTACCCACCTCTCCCTATTTCTGGTGGCAATCAAAATTTGTCGACCCCATTGTCCTTATGTCCCATCCGTTTTTCATTTCATGTTCATTTTATCATCAATTTCATGTTCATCGTCTGAATATAGCTAAAATATTGCTGCTCGGACGTTAAACCTCAACAAACAAACAAACAAACTAATTTGTTTTACTTATGTAAAGAAGTGAATGTTACGTTAATAAAAACGTCGGGAAACACGTGGATGTACGTACGAGTATCTCCGCTGTTCGCTGTTGCTGTTGTCAAGAACCTAACCCGCCTCGGGAAAAATATAACTCCGAGTATATTATCAAAATCGAAGACGATAAAAAAGACCATTACTATTATAGATTGGAAAGGTCAATCAAATAATTTTACACAGGTGATTATCCCTTTATAGACCCACACCATTATGAAACAGTCCCTGTTGTCCATCTAACAATACCATTCAAAAGCTGTTAACGTTCCGATAGTAAACATCAATTGTACAATGTGTAAACCTTACAATTGTAATTACAATCTGTAGACGTTAGAAAGGATAAAACAAAAACATTAATAATTCAAACTGAATACAAAAAAATAATTGAAACAATGATAAAAAATAATGTTCGAGAGGTAAACATTGCACAACACGTCCTTACAACTGTAATGCATTCATAAAGCACAATAAAGAGAGGTTGCAAATCAATACACGGGCTATTGAAATCACCAATAAAATGGGAAGTTTTAAACATCTGTCTAATCAATGCATGAATTACATTAAACGATCATACAAGTCTCAAATCTAAGCAAAAATAGAGGGTATAGGAAACAAATGTCGAATCCATTGAACGTCACAAAAAGAAACAAATAATTAAATTACACAAAAATAAACAACACAAAAACAAACAAAACAATGATAAATCAAAAAATCCGAGTTGCACCATAAATGTATCCATAAACAAAGCCAATTTATATATTTTAAAACAAAAACGACAGAAGGACATCTGCTGAAAACATCTACTCGAAGTGCTCAATCAATTGGACCTTATTACACAATGACAATGAAATTACAAATAATTTTACAAAAATAATTTAAAACAATTAAAGATAATAAAATTGTAGAATTTACAAAGCAATATAAACAAAGAATGACAAGTCATAATTCCGAACCCTTCTTTATACTTACCTGTTTAGACCATACTACAAAATGACAATACTTAGGACACTTAATTTGGAGGTCGTTTCCTCCCTCTCAACCTTTAAATCCCGCCCTTCTGGGATCAAAGGGCCCCATGTTCCCTTTATTGGTCATGGGTCACCCACTTAAGTCCATTTCCGGTCACTTCAGGCCCCCCTCCCGTCCTGATCAGTCATGGTTCCCTTCTATCCCACGGTCAATTTTGGTCCCCTCCATCTCCCGGTTACTTAGTCTTAGACATGCTGTCATCAGAAGGTCAAACTGGGTCATATGACGATTAATACTAGAGCATTAGTCATCACACTGCACAACCAGGTGTCCGCTATGTTGAAAAATCTTCCGCTCGAGTGCACATTTACAGTAGAAAAAGGTCATTAAAGTGATCTATATGTACGTCTATTACTACTCTAGTAAAAATCACAGAACTGCTCTACTTCCGATCCCTTAACTTATTATGACGAAAAGTTACGAAAAACCCCGGTACATCTTCATGCAATTGAAACATATGTACATGTAGGTATACAAATGATTATAGCTTATGATGTAGCTTCAATTGCGTGTAGGTATATGCAGAAACGCAGCAGCAGGAACGGTTGGCATCAGGCCAATCATTTTTGTTGGTACGGCACGCCGTATCTAGTATGCTCTTTTCGTCGTACCAAACGAGGTTTGAGTGCTGAAAAACACCTATTTTTGTGACTCACAATCTTGCACAATATCGGTAATAATTTGTAGAGGCCAGTTCGTGTGTGATTTTGGTGTTATCTTATTTCCAGTGTCAAATGTTAATCACAATCCATGATTAGACACATGTATAGCTAGAATAGATATCAACGGTTAGTGTCGATTTCAGACTGGTTATGGACAAACATCTCTGACTACAGCTTTGATGTGTATGTAACATATCTGACCCAGTTTAGTACAAAAACAGTTTTTTTTATGATTACTTGGAGTATGTTTAATGAACCACGGAAAGCAGGGGCATAACGACTGTTTGAACGTTCGAAAGATATATTCAAATTCATGCACGTAGGCAGAGTCTAAGACACAATATGAAGTGCATTGGGTCGTTAATTATATGTATCTCACACTGTAAGTGCAGGATGTGTACATTTATTGAACAAAACCGTATCGATAGGCCTCTTGTGAATTCGCTTGACACACGTGTGTATTGTATACCCGGTCGTAAGTCGTAAGTAAAAAATCACTCCTATTTAACAGATATTCTTTTTTACTATTGTATTATCCGAACATTTAGGGAAAAAATTTAACTTTATATAAACAAAGATTCTCTCGAATTGTGTTGTTAACAAGTAATACAAAACTGAGCATCTTTAATTGTAAGAGTTGCTATCTGCCTCGGCGGGATGGCACTTTCAATGATGCATTCTACTTTCGTTTTTCAGTGAAGCCCGTAGGTAGAGTGTTCATTTTGAAAAAAAAGGTGCAAAGATTAAATACATTGTACAGTAAGCTATATAGCGGGTTTTGTCTGTCTTTATTTTAGTCCCGTGCGGGTCCGGAGGTCAACTGGGTTGTGTGACCCAGGTGTACATGGAGTACCCCTGGCATGTTACAGACCATAATATGGAAGTCATGACAAAAATAAAGTTTTGCAATGTTTTGAGAAAGATGCCACGTTTCTCGCACATTAAAGAATCCCGTGTGATATTCTATCGGAGTAGGAACATTTACGCTACGCCAAAGGATGTTAAATTGCCCGACCCTACCTACCTCTCCTTATTTCCAGTGGCAATCAAAATTTGTTGACCCTATTTTCCTTCTGTCCCATTAAATTGTATTACTCATCTAATTTCTCCGTTTATTCGGACAAAAATTTATGAAATTAGTCATTGAAAAAGGGATTTAAAAGTTGTTATATCGTATTCGCTTGAGAATATATGCATGTACAATGCACATTTGTGTATTGACATGCATGGAATAAGGACCTTAAATAGTAAAGCTATAATATTACATGTACATACAGTCCTTGATACAGTCCTAAAAGTTGACAAGGTATTGCGGTATCTGAAGGTGCATGTATACAAAAAAATGTAATATTTGTTTGAGAATATGCTTTGTAAAGTTAATGTCAGAAGTTAAACTGTGACTATAAATCATCCAGATTTCCGGAACTTTCCATAGCTCAGTTTTGCCGTTTATTGAATATTATAGTTTTCCCTTGTACTGCACAACCATAGACCTGTAACTGTAGGTCCATGATACTACGGTGACACGTAATACAGTAGGTAGTACCGAATAAATAATATCACTAGAAACGATTTGTAGCCCGTAACATATGCATGCAAAAATCTTTAGAATGTATAAGAGTCATATGATTTTGCCAATCTTGTATAGGAGAGTTCTTCGTGATGTCATCACTTACCTGTGATTTTGTGTTGGTTGGCAAAAATTTCATAGAGAGGGCATTGGTCATCAATTGAAAATCATCGTAACTTTTTCGTTTTTTAGGATTATTGAAAAAAAATTCTTTTAAACTGCCAATAAAACTCTTTTTATCCATGGAATTTTTAAATAAAATATTCAGTAACTAGACTATATGAGCATAAAATTTAAGGACAATTTTGTATGAAAAAAGAGGCTTGCATATCAATATGGGTTCAATTTATTCTTCAAGTAAAACAGTTATAAATTTACATATAAAATATGAATTCTTTTTTGTAAATGAAACATTTTACAGAACCAAAATTGGATGTAAAATAACAAAGCTATAACGTTTTGAAAATTGGGATTCTAATCATGAAATTGTTAATTGTTTATTTAGTTGTTTATTTTCCAACCAATTTTACACTTAATGATATGCAAATTAGTGAATATGACATCACTAATGAGATTCGCGAGCTCTCCTATAGGTAAATAAGACAAATATTTTTTTTGTTTCAAAGTCGTCCGAATGGATGGCCTTTTGAAAAGCTAATTTTGTTGTATTATATACAAAAAGTTAAAACCCCTTCGAAAGATCACTTCCAAATAAAAATATCTGGGTCCTGCTGCCGTTGACGCCCTTTTCGTGTGCACAATGTATGCAAAATTTTAAGCGGACGAATACTTATAGAATTCTCGGAAGTAACTGTTGATTAGGATTCAGTACATTCAAGAAATAAAGAGTTTTATTGACTAAAGTTTGAATATTAGCCTAAATATGATTAAAACTGCCGAAACAATACAAAATAAAAAGTGCGCTAATACGGGATCTAGCCGTCCAATTCGGGATTAAGCCGTCCCCGTACAATACCGAAGTCATACTGGACTGGTTAAAGTCCATATTGGCCTAGTGTATTGGACTAGTTAGTCAATGAAGGTATAATTGCCTAAGGTTTTCATATTGGCTAAGTTATTGGTCCTCGGCTAGAAATATAGTAATTCGTCTACGTTTCAGTCCAATATGGTTAGGTTCGGACCAATAACTAAGCCAATGTGGAAAACCCTACGCAGTAATACTTTACTGTAAATTTGGTATGAAATAAGAACATTTTGTGTGTAAATTATCTGAATTGTCATTCCATGCAATTATTACCTCCCAATTTGAGTGGGCAATACGCCCGGTACATCTCCTCTAGGACCCTCACCTGGTGTATATTATAAATATATGACATGAAGCAAAATGCTTCGAACTCCACACTATATACTAGCAAAAAAGAACAGATATGGTAAAACGTAACAAACGCACCAGCGAATTACCAAAATACAGAAAAGTAACTTGTAAATATTTTCAGAGATCAACAAAAAAAAATTATATACAAATCCTTGATTTTGTTAGCAGCCCTATATCAGCTATTTCATATTTCATTGTGCGAATTCAAGAAAGGGCGTACCGGTCTTACGCCTCCATAAAATGAGGAATTTTTGTTGCAAGAAATATGCCTTTTCAGTAATCTCTTTCCCAGTTGTCTTGCAACTCTCCATATTATTAACACCCCCCAACCTGAAATCTCGAATCCGCCCTTGAGTTTTAGCATCCGTTATAGGTGAAGAGAAAGTCACATTGGTAAAGTAAGTTTTCTTAAATAAAAACCATCTACGGTACACTGCATAAGGGATATATAATTATGTCACAGCAGTAATATATATTTTATACCTGTATTTACAATCTAAGTAATAGCATTGTATGATTTAACTAAATAATATACTCACTACAAATGAATGTTAAAGGATAATCGCCCCGTGCTGGTCCGGGGGTCAAAAGAATAGGCATGCAGCAGCGCTAAGCTTGTCGTAAAAGGCGACTAAATAGTGCTCAGAAACCTAACCATAGTGGTGCATCGTGATCGGAAGTATGCCACGTTCCTCACACGTTAAAGAACCCTGCTGTAGTATTCGATAGGAGTAGGAATCTTTGCACTCCACCACAGGAGGCTAAATTGCCCAACCCTACCCATCCCTCCCTTTTTTGTGGCAATCAAAATTAGCCGACCCTATTATCCTTGTTTCCCATTCCTTTTTTTCATTTCATCATCATCATTTCTACTCCAGAAATGCTAGAGGTTGTCTGTTTAGCTATTGTCTGACTTGGTGCCATCCTAACCTTTAGTATCTGATATGTTGAAAGCCACTGCAAATATTAATTAGCTAAACATGTGTTTTAAAATACTTTAAGTCTTTTATTTACATAAAAGAAGTTTAACCTATCGGAAATCGGACGATAAAATCCTAAATATTTGTTAAATACCTAGAAAACATTTGTAATGAAGACAGTTGTCAATTTTGAATTAGGCCACTAATTTTACGGAATACAATGTATTCTGACAAAACGAACTTGAAGCTGGTACATGTAATTCGTTGGTTAATTTGATATGTTCGTTTCGCAAATTTTAAAATCCGTAATTTTATCAACAGGAATTACACACTCAAAAAGCAATCGGCAAACCTCGGGTGATTCCGCTACTCTACCTCAGTGAGGAGGGCACGGACTCGGCCTAAGTTGCGACGAGTGACTCAAAAAGCTAAAAACCAAATACATGTATGAAGTTCATTTTAACTGCTTCTACAAAGGATTTCCAGGATTGCTGGATTTTCTCATCAGGTAGGTCATAGTTTTTCTTTAGTTTAGTCACCTTCTCCGGTATAATGGTAAAGAAACTGTATAAAACGTTTTAAATGGAAAATAGTGAACTATAATTCTGCCGATTTCAAGGAACGGCGGAACGAACGTTATGTAATATGGCGCTCGGAAGAAAGAGGTTAGGGTATGTAGGAACGGAATTCCAACCTATCACGTTGTAGGAGTACATCATTTCATGTTCATTTTATCATCCCTTTCATGTTCATCGCCTGAATGTAGCTGAAATATTGCTGCTCGGACGTTAAACTCCAACAATAGATGATCAATCATAAAGGATAATCACCTGCAAGTTTTGGACTATTGTCGCGTTCTTTGGGTCTTGGTACAATTATCAACTAAAGAACTACGAACTTCTTTATATTCTTAAATTGTTAATTTTCAAACAACAAATTTTCACATTCAACTATACGTGAATACACATCACAAACCTTATCCAGCAGACGATCAACAACACTCCAAAAACCTCCCCTTTCGATCCCGAAATCGTACCCAATTTCAAGGTAGTAATAACCTATCCAGTCCCAGAAACCAGAACATAGAAAGAGTAATCAAGGGAACCAAGGTTAGTTTAAACATATTTTATTTGCGTAATTATGCAAAAACGGATTAGACACAAGTTAGACAAACTTACAGTATCAATGATACTGATTATACTATAAGGAACCTCTTAGATCCTTTTATATAATTATATACATGACTAAAAATTATTGTATTTTGCTCATCGGTAAGAGCCGGGTGACCACATGTTAAGGTACTTAAATTTACTCGACAATTTTCCGGTAACCAATTTAAATTAATAAGGAGTCTGTTTCTAATATCAGAATAGTGAGAACATTCAAAGAAAAAATGATTTGAATCTTCAATGCTAGCACCACATCGGCAGGATGGATCAGTTATAATGTTAACTCTCGAGAGATCATAATTTAAAAAGGAGGCCGAACATCGTATTTGTATTAAAATAATGTTTAATTTACGATTTTCAAACTCGAAATATTTAGGAACTATGTTTGTTGGATTTGATTTACTCCTCTTTAATTCATTTTTAAATTTACCTATAGATTCAATGTTACGAGTAGACAAATTGAGTTTATTCCATAACCGTATAGTTGATGGTAAAAACGAGTCTTGTGTCAAAGACAGTCGACAAAAAGGATGTATCAAGTCATTTCCATTACGTAAGGGGTAAACTGTTGTACTCTGGATTGTTGGACGGATCAATTTGTATAAATATTCTGGAGCATTATTATGTTGAATACTATAGAACAACTTTAGTTTTCTTCTTTCACGTCTTTCTGCTAGAGTTTCCCATCCGATTTCACTATAAACGGTTCGTGCACTAGTAAAGATTGGAAGTCCAGTTACTTTTCGAGCAGCCTCTAGCTGCAATTGTTCAAGTTAATTGCAATAACCCACGCCCATATTGTCCCAAACTTCACATGCATATTCAAATAACGGCCGAATGAAAGTAAGATATAGTGATTCAAGATTCTTTCTTCCTAAACTATACTTAAGTTTCCGTAATACATTTAAATGTTTCGATACATTTTTGATTATATATTCAACATGATTATTCCATTTTGCATCGTTACTAAACCTCCCCTTTCGATCCCGAAATCGTACCCAATTTCAAGGTAGTAATAACCTATCCAGTCCCGGAAACCAGAACATAGAAAGAGTAATCAAGGGAACCAAGGTTAGTTTAAACATATTTTATTTGCGTAATTATGCAAAAACGGATTAGACACAAGTTAGACAAACTTACAGTATCAATGATACTGATTATACTATAAGGAACCTCTTAGATCCTTTTATATAATTATATACATGACTAAAAATTATTGTATTTTGCTCATCGGTAAGAGCCGGGTGACCACATGTTAAGGTACTTAAATTTACTCGACAATTTTCCGGTAACCAATTTAAATTAATAAGGAGTCTGTTTCTAATATCAGAATAGTGAGAACATTCAAAGAAAAAATGATTTGAATCTTCAATGCTAGCACCACATCGGCAGGATGGATCAGTTATAATGTTAACTCTCGAGAGATCATAATTTAAAAAAGGAGGCCGAACATCGTATTTGTATTAAAATAATGTTTAATTTACGATTTTCAAACTCGAAATATTTAGGAACTCTGTTTGCTGGATTTGATTTACTCCTCTTTAATTCATTTTTAAATTTACCTATAGATTCAATGTTACGAGTAGACAAATTGAGTTTATTCCATAACCGTATAGTTGATGGTAAAAACGAGTCTTGTGTCAAAGACAGTCGACAAAAAGGATGTATCAAGTCATTTCCATTACGTAAAGGGTAAACTGTTGTACTCTGGATTGTTGGACGGATCAATTTGTATAAATATTCTGGAGCATTATTATGTTGAATACTATAGAACAACTTTAGTTTTCTTCTTTCACGTCTTTCTGCTAGAGTTTCCCATCCGATTTCACTATAAACGGTTCGTGCACTAGTAAAGATTGGAAGTCCAGTTACTTTTCGAGCAGCCTCTAGCTGCAATTGTTCAAGTTAATTGCAATAACCCACGCCCATATTGTCCCAAACTTCACATGCATATTCAAATAACGGCCGAATGAAAGTAAGATATAGTGATTCAAGATTCTTTCTTCCTAAACTATACTTAAGTTTCCGTAATACATTTAAATGTTTCGATACATTTTTGATTATATATTCAACATGATTATTCCATTTTGCATCGTTACTAAATGTTACACCTAAATGTTTATGCATATCTGTAACTGGTATATTTTTATCATTAAATACAAAGTTTATTTTGGGAGTTTCAATATTAGAATTCAACATAATTTCCGTTTTGTCAGGATTAAAAGACATGAGCCATTTTTGGAGCAATCACTTAGCTCTCTGAGGTCATGACCAATCACTGTCTCTATGTGTGATAAGTCACCATCAGAGTAGCTCAGAGAAGTGTCGTCTGCAAATAGTCTACATAAGGACAAAAGATTTTCAGCGATATCATTGATATATATTTTAAATAACAGAAGACCTAAAACTGAGCCTTGAGGCACACCAGCTGTAATGTTGCAAGGTTGCGAAGACGATTGTTTGATTACTACCCTTTGTTTTCTATTGTCTAATTAACTTTGAAACCAATTCAACAAATTTCCACATATACCATATGACTTCATTTTGTGTAATAACCCACGATGCCATACTTTATCAAAAGCTTTTGAAAAATCGCAAAACACAAAACAACTTACCTCCTTATTTTCTAAAGAATTTAAAATACAATTATAAATTTCTATTAGTTGATGAACTGTTGAACATTTTGGAAGAAAACCAGACTGATATTCATAAATGAACTTATTTCTTTTTATAACCAAGGTTATAGCGGTAATCAAAAGAACGTAATCCAGGTACAAAGACCAGACATGGGAAACAGACATACACAACAAAGAACATAAAACAACTAAAATAGGAATATTACACTATTTACTCCCTGTATACTATTAGTATGCAAGTCCACTTGTATTCAAGGTGCAAGAGAACATAATTATACGTCCCTGGATATAAGTTTGCATCGTCGAATAGGCCAGATATATTCTCTGATCCTTGCTACCCCCGTACAAATTCTTTTTATTTTAAGTATATTTAAAACACTATAAGAGTCGAATACAGGGATGATAGATTGGGGATAGGATGGGTGAGGGAGGAATCCACGCTATCAACTACTCATTTTTTTTCATAAATTTGCACGTAATTAGCAATTTTCCCATACGGGCGGAACCCTCTGGATGTACATGTATATATTACAGACTAATTGTACCGCACGCACTTCATCTGCCATTTTCGATTCTTGATTCTTTCCTAAACCGATAACTCAATAAAAAGTAAAGCATATGTGAGTCCCCCGGTTTTTATAGCCAACGGACAAGTTTCTTATTATTCATCAAATTAAATCTGTTATAGTAATATTAGTCAATATGATTCATTAACACAATGGTTCCAGTTTCTCTGGCTATTCATATTATTTAAGGGGAAATAAGCCGGTCGGGATAGACTATAAACATGTAGTATATTCGTAAGTCACTGGTGAATGGAAGTAATGCATATTGACTTATGATCAATTATTTGAGTGAACGGATTCATAGACCCCTTTAATAGGAATTTAACAAATCATAAATCGCACTATTAATCGATAACACACAGTGTAATGCTTACTAACCTATCACAGGTTAATGCGGAAATTTTAAAAAAAGGGTCAAGATGGGTTCCATTACCCAGAATCTGCTGGATCCGCCATTGTATTCCTTAAATGACGGTCAAATATATTCGAGGACACACTTTTTATTGTTCACTGCAGATGTACTCTTCAAAACGTGTAGCGTGACGCTATTCTACACAAATACTTACATACATGTATCGGATTACAATACTGGCGCATTAAACCATAAATACCGATTAACTACTTAACCTATACATATATACCAGGTTGAGACAGCCAGAATTATGAATTGACTCTGCACTTTGTAAGTCGAATAGGGGCAACAAAAATTCTGATAAGATATCAGCTCTGCCACTCTTATAACAAGTCTAATAATTATATGAAAAATAGCCATTAGTTATTGTGGAATAAATTATCTGAAAGCCTCGACTTAAAAAAATATGTAGGGCTTTTTAGTTGGTGAAAGTTCGTCCTTTTTTTCAGTTTTCAAAGATCCCGATGTAGCAAAAACATTGTTTACTATACATGACAAGTATATTGTCCTACCAGCAGACAAAGCCCAAAACAACATTGTATTTGTCTGCCAAACGTTTCATATCCAATGTTTATTTTCAGAGCGGTGATAGGACCTACACTGCCACCACTCTCTCCAAAGAAGAGATTGTGGAAAACCATAAATCTGTGCTATCGTCTTTTGGTCTCTCTACCAAGGACGATGATTGTGATTTATTGTCTATGTACTGGATTCCTAAACTTCACAAGAATCCATACAAACAACGTTTCATAGCTGGATCTGAAAATGTACCACCAAACCTCTTTCAAAACTTTTAACTTCTATACTCACAACAGTCAAAGAGGGTCTACAGTCCTACCACAACACTTGTTACTCCCGTAGTGATCTCAGTTTCCGCTATATAGATGACGTATTATCTTTAAACAATCCTAATTGTGGATATTTGATACAATGCATCTACCCAAAAGAACTTGAGATAAAGGATACTACAGGCACTGTGAAGTCAGCCTCATATCTTGACCTACACTTAGAAATCGATGGTAAAGGAAAACTATTGACCAAACTTTACGACAAACGTGATGACTTTACATTCAGAATTATTAACTTTCCTTTCATCTGTGGCAACATCCCTTCGGCTCCTGCGTATGGAGTGTTCCTATCACAACTCATACGTTATGCCAGAGCTTGCAGAAACTACGCAGACTTTTTGTATCGCGCTAGAACTCTAACAAATAGGATTCTGGGACAGGGTTATGTTGATGATTGAAATCATCACTACAGTTTTATGATCGTCATCATGAACTCGTGGATCGTTGTGGTGTATCCATCAGCACCATGAAAACTGATGTATTCAACGGGTCATAGTTTTCCTTTCCTCGTTTGTCTACCCCGGACTTGACTTTTTATGAGCAACACGCGGGTGTTTCTAGAAAAGCAGAGGACGCTTACCCTACCGGTGCACCTGGTCCATGCTCCCAGGTTTTAGTGGAGTCCGAGTTGCTCATTTACTTTTGTTACTTTGTATGTATGATTTTAGTTACTTTATGTTCTTCGTTGTGAATGTCTGTTTCCCATGTCTGGTCTTTGTCCCTGGATTACATTCTTTTGATTACCGCTATAACCTTGGTTCCCTTGGTTACTCTTTTACAACCACAGGTAGGGCAGCAATTATTTTGTTACCGTAATTAAGCTTTGATACAAGGTAAAGTACAGATACCTACGACTTTCAAGTTTTTATATTGAGTATGACTAGGGATTTGAACAATGGAAACACCGAAAAAAAAAAGAGTTGAAAACAATAGCAAGAGGAACTGGAAATCCGGAAAAATAATGGAGTTGATGACTTGTATTTGGAAATAAACGCACGCAAAATTTAAATGATGTAATCAAATTAATAGGAATTGCATAGAAAATTCAAAGCTACAAAACAACCAAAAAATATACAAATCAAATTTAAATAAACGTTTATATTGTTTTATCTACATCAAAATTCATTCATATGTAAACTGTTATGCCGGCATGAACCAGTGTATCACACCTGTAAGTATTACGAATTCTTAGTCCTCAGTAGAAATAGTGTAAGCTTACTATAATCACATAAAGTATATTAACATATTCCTAACATTATGTTATATACAGTTACAAAAGCCGTGGTAAATAAAGTGATAAACACATGACCAAGATTTCGTGTAGTCTATGAAAACACTTCTCATATTAGAATCGAAATAAATCACGGAAACTATTTTTTATCATTGTTTCACCACGGGCTTGCCATTTATGTCCTAATTTAATCCCTCGCTATCCCTCGAGATAAAACAATGTAATAAATGGTCACGCGGTAAAACAATGCCAAAATAGAGTTTCCGTGATTTATTTCTTAATCTACATCTGATAACTACTTTTCGAAATTATCTAGAAGGTCATGAATCAATTTTCAACGAATACAAAGTAAATAAATATTGCAAACACTGCGCTAATTAGGGGCAGATATGTTACTAACAATATAAAACAGACAATAAAGACAAAGACAACAAAATAGTCGTTTGTATCATCTGTAGAGCATAACAACTCTTTTAAAGCATCTAATACTACCATGACACTAAACGCAATACAAAATGAAAAAATAAATGAGAATAATGCAATATTTTCACTGTCATGTCTGTTAAAAATTATTACACACAAAACCAAAATAAACACCGGAGAAAATATTGGGATAACAGCGTTGAATATGGTTTCTAAGAAACATGTAAGGCGAAGGTATATATCAGCTGTTATTACAGCGATGATGCAATTTTGAGCTGTGAGGTGTCTCCAGTATGTATCCGGTTCCGTCATTTCGTTGTAAATTTACCTGCGTGAGTAAACATATATTATGCCTTAATATTTTAGATATACTCTGACAAAATGTTATTTCAGCCATTGTAGTAGTAACTTGATTTTAAGATGCTCAATTGCCGTTACATGTACTACACCTATAGACTACCAACTTTAAACAGTCTGTTTTGTACTATATTGATATTTCTTGTTTTCAAGCGTTACAAAAAACACACACTTACGGTTGTTGGTAAAAATATATAAAAAAATGAGCTTTTAATTTTATTTTTGATGGTATTGTCCTTCATTGTTACTTTCAAATTAGCAAAAAATATTAGACATTGAATTTAACTAAGTCTTAATGCTAGGCTTTGCTAATATTAACATAAGATGCACAAATGATAAATTTCATTGTTTGACGAACAGAAAATCCTTCTTACCGAACAATTATGATATCGGAAACAACTGTATGGTATTCTTTGACGTTACCTACCAACGAAAGATGAAATTAGGATTATATTTCACTGAGAAAAGTAAGTGGTTATGTGCTAAATACAAGTATGATATGTTCCATAAACAAAAAAATATTCTTTTTGGGAAATCTCGAAACCGTCTAAAACATTTGAACTAACAGAGATGATAATATATATGATTAATGATAAGTTTTTGAATTTGGAACATGCAACACAATTGCTTTCATTCTTTTATTGAATTTTCCAGAAAGTCTCTCAATTTTGTCCCTTATGAAGTAATGTTTATAATACGGTGTTTAAAAATAAAGGAGCAGCGATAATTGTCTCATTCTAGGAATTGATTTCTTTACATATAAAGGGATATGACGATTGAAACCAAAACTTATGACAAGTGTTATGAAATTAACCTTCCGAAAGTATACTTTCCCTTTCTTTGTAAAACTAGACCAACATCTCCGGCATGCTGTGTATATAAATCATAAATTATATATCCATAAATCAGTATTGATCCTTTTCTGGTGTGGATGCGATTTGTAAACTGACTTTCCGTTGTTGAGAAAGGGTATGTACGCCAGTTTAATTGATATGAATTTTCCATCTCAAGGATCTAGTAGTACCCTTTTGCAATTGGTCGTTGACTAAACAGGACATGTTTATACTATTTGGAACACCACATCACACTCCTGTGTTTTTTTGTTTTTGTTTTTGTTTTTTGTTTTTTGTTTTTTTGTTTTTTTGTTTTTTTTTTTTTGGGGGGGGTTTCATTTTTAAAAGTACAATAGTGTTTGTAAAGTGTATTGTTTTCAATATATATATATTTGTATATATGATTTTTTTTATTCTACTGGTAACGTTCTTTTCTCTGAATTATCGCGCAATTTTGATGTATAGTCTTTTTTTGCCGATATTCCAGCTTTACATCTGCTGCTATTGTGTTTTACTCTATCTTTTTTATGACAAGTAATGTAAAACTTGTATCCTGTCACCAAATGATGTGAACTCTAGTACATGTATATCAGTCTAATTTCTAGTAATCATGTACGACACTCCTTCTCTTTATTCTCTTTACTTCGATTAATGAATAAAGCTAATTATGCAATAATGCTGTGTCGTTCGACGTCAGTCACTGTTTCGACACGGTTTTAAACAGCAAACAATGTTTTGATGAATTTGGAAACTTGAATGGAACACACTTCAAACACTATAATTATTAAAATGTTGAAGACTAATACTTGGAAGTAACATTATGGTAAACAAGTTCGTACCTACCTTTTCTTGTTTCATGTTAAAATATGACTAATGTCTTAAACAGATAAATGAACACATTGTAGAAACATAAAGCTATTATAATAAAATACAGAAGTCAACTTCATGGAGCAATAAACAAAATGATCAAATTTAAATAGGTAGAGACAAAGACAACCACATGGTACTTATAATAACATGAATACATACATGCCATTTGATAGATTTATTAATATAACTTGAAGTTAAATGGACGTTTAAATGTATTTTCTACAACCTATTCAGTAAATTGAATTAACACCGATAATATTTGTTTTCACAAATATGTTTTGATATTCGAATAATTAATTATAAAAAAAGCAGTATGTCCACTAGCTTATTAAACTGACACTTAACCCATGAAAAATAAACCTCTGCCTTAAGAAATTGCACAAAAAATATGTAACGAGTAATTGCATATAGCAGAATAACAGTTATTGACACAACACATGAACTTAATTTCAAACGTTAATTTATGTGGTAACAGAGAGACAATACTGGCGTTTTTTTCATTTGTTTTTGTTATTGTTGAAAAAAGGCAGTTTAAATTGCAATAAATCGAAACATCGAAATAAAAAAAAACATACTTGATTACAATTTCAACAAAAATTGACCGCCATCAAACTGTGTTGAATACCAGTCACTAGATTACACGGGATTCCAGAGGAATGTAATAAAATTTCGTTCAGCAATTGAAGATATGAAACTGTTCAATTTATAATTGCCTACTGTCATTCAAAACTTTTACCAAAAATTGATCATCCAGAAAATCACTTAAAGTATTTTCTAAAAATTAAATATATTATTGAAAGGTTTGATTTTATCAACATTGCTAGTATTTTGAATGACCATACAGTTAAGGAAACTATTCCTGTTTATTTGATAATACTGAACTCCCTTCTATTTACTACAAGTACAAAAAGCAAACCCGTAAATAAGTCTTGAATTATAGTGAATTAAGCAAAGATGTGAACATTAAGGCCAATACACCAATGTCTTGAAAATACAGTAACACAAAATATATTTAAAGTCCCTGTTTTCATGTTGTAACAGGTAAAGTGAATGTCGTAAGTGACTGAGAGGTGTAAACATTTCTTCAAGATTTTAGTTACTTTATGTTCTTTGTTGTGTATGTCTGTTTTCCATGCCTCGTCTTTGGCCATGGATTACATTCTTTTGATTACCTCTATAACCTTGGTTCCCTTGATTACTCTTTCAAAAGAGACCCAAGTACCATTCCCCGGCAACTATAAATTGGAATTAATTTACATTTCGTAACGAGAAAGCAGATAAGTAAGCATATATTTTTCACGATAATAACAATAATAGCTTATATATTTCGGCAACGTTGGTCTTATGTTGTTCAATTAATTATTTGGTTTTTAGATGTATGTAATATTGGCGAGCGTATAATCGGAGTTATTTCCCCTCCCGAATGCTTATGGTGTCATACCACTATTTCTGGTCTCCATTACTTTCTATGTTAAATTCAGCTTTTTATAAGGCTCAAAATTTTTTTTACATTAGTACTGATGGTGCTACAGGGATATAATTATGATGGTCACCCTTTACATATCTCTCATAAAAGTATCAACATACCTTATGTGCGTTCTAAGAAAAAACGGTAATTTTTTTGTTTAGAATTGTTTTACCCTACACTAAATAGAGCATTTAGAGTATTACTGATTCATTCAGCTTTCAGATGACACCAAGTTTGTATACCTCTACTAAACAAGGAGAATGATAGGGTGCAATATTGGAGCTACTTCGTGTCACTACGAACTACTTTCTTATATGTTCAGGCGACTGCTTTCCGAAAAAGTGGTATTACACCTTATGATGTCATAAACATAAAACAAAAATTGGCAGACGAAACAGATCCTGTATACGATATAAAAAAGCCAATATCTGTGTTATGCCCTATCTTTGCGATGTGGTACTTTGCACAGTTACTTTTTTCGACTATTTGAATTGATTTAACCTTACTTGTAACAATCGCAAACTTACTCTGTAATATCATAGTTAGACTGATTAACAGGACTGTGATTTGATATATGGCAAGTTGACAACTTACTTTATCATACCGACTGTCCTCTATATACGCAAAAATACCCCCCTAAGGAGCGTTCACTGAAATTATTGGTGTGTTTCCCATTTCGCCTTAGCTGTGAATTACAGGTACTAAGGCGAAATGGGAATTTTTGTATTTATTTGTTGTAAAAACAAAACTGTAACGAATGAAATGTTGTTATAATGATTTTAAGGCAAAATAGTTATAAAGTAAAGTTTTATCTTGAGCCACTAATTTAGATATTTCAATACCTTTTTTGTCTTGATAAAAATTCACTTTAAAAGGAAACTAATTAAATAAATGTCATCGGCTTTTCATGTTTTAGTACACATACAATTCAAGGACTAATAAAAAAATAAATTTGATTTCGAAAATGAAAAATGATTTATTATAAAGAAAAAAATAATTTAATGAGTATACATGTATATATTTAGGATCAAGTAAAAAAATAATGAAGTTATTATCGAAGTACTTATTGTACACATATATAAATGTGTAATTTTCATATTCTTTATTTATGTGTAACTTCAATATTCATAAATTGACATTATTTATTGAGAGCATACATAATTGATACTTTAATAAAATAAGCTAAACATCATTTTATTTGAAAGTTAACTTGCTTAAACTTTCAGCTTTGTAACTTAACATGTTGCAGTTAAGTTTTTAAAAATAATTTTCACCATTGGGATACACATATGCTAATGTCACAACTGGAACTTTTTGCCAGCTTCAGTCTGACTACTGCAGTGAGAAGAACTGCATCAATTTTGAAGATGCAGACCACACATCTTGATTATTCACTGATTATTATATGTGGTCTATGAACCTTCACAATTGTGCTGCTGCTCTCAGCCTGAAACTGTCTTCTGCTGTTCTACTGGAATCAAGCTTTTATTAAGGTTTTGCTCAGTCTTTGTTGTTTGTTAATGAACCTTCATTGTTGTATGCGTGTAAAAATTAGGATGTGCTTCTTTGCTTCAAATTATTATTAAAGTTCTCAGTCACATCATATTTATTTTGAATTTTATACTTCAGTTTATCCATACATGTAATATCCATTAAGTGAAAAAAACCTTCTGTGGAGCACAATTTCCTTACTAGAAAACAGTTCAAAATTATCTATTGATATGTTAGGGATGAGTACTCACATATATATATATGTATAAGATATTTGACATTTTTTTTTAAACTAAAATAACAATTCATAGTTCTATAAAAGGAAATTATTACCTTTAAATAACTTGATATTTTACCTTGATAATGTAAATTGTGTGTCATACACTCTTACTGTAGCAAAATGTGTACTTTTCAATCGCAATTTTCCTACTTTCACTTTGCTGTCAGTTATGCTGTTTGTATGAATTCTAGTCACTTCGGCACCTGGTTTAATCGGCGCCAGATATGGTCACTTCGGCACCTGGTTAAATCGATACTTACGCTAGTTAAATCGGCATCTGTTTTTCACTGGTCTTATATGATTGAGTAAAAGTACCAAATCTATGTTATAACAATTTTGTTAAGATATGTAAAAAGACTGAAAATTAAAGAACAAAATTTAGCAGGGATCGTGGAAGGCCTCTGAGCTTCTGGTATTATTATATTAAGAAGGGATAGCAACTATTGTATAATCAGTGGGAATGACGAGTCTGTCAAGTTTTGGAATATAAAGAGAGAAATTTTGTTGACGGAATACAGTGAACCCTGAACTTTTGTTATTTATTGTAATTTTGTATTGGCTATCAGGAGTTTTTGAATCCTGCTCTTCAGTATGTATAAATACAGAGAATCTCAGTGTAATGGCGGATAACTAGCAGAGTACTTCTTAGAAGCTGCCATACCAACAAGTACGCATTCCAAATTTGAATGTACCAAAACAGTGCAACTTGAAAGGTTAAAATCAGTTATATAGATCAAATAATTTAAGCTATAATAAGAAAATATAAAAAAGTGTTCAATTTGTCAAAAAATTATGTTATTTTAGCTTAATATTATATGCAGATGTCAAAGGTTTGGGGGTTCTGGGACTATTCGGGGTACGTGAGGGGATTTACGTGACTTGCTTGCAAGCACAATTTACAATTTGTTAATATTTTTTTCCGGTGAACTTGTCCGCGCGTTTTCCCGCAAACTGATAGAGGGATTGGAACGAAACTTGCTGAGAAGTTGGGCCTCACCACAACCAAAAAACGAAAATGTTGAAAAGAGGGGCGCTTTGGCGAAAGAGGGGGATAGGTAATAATTTATCACATTGCGATGCCTCGGAAACATACGTGGCCAAGAGTTTAAAAATTAGTGTGGTGGTGGAGTTTGCAGAGCTCTACAATATAATGCCAAAAAAGTGAACCGATAAGTTTTGTGTTGCCATGGTAACAAAAAAACGAAAAAAAAAAAGAAATCGCTTTTTTGGGGGGATTTTTCATGTTTTTTTCTTTATGTAGGGAAAATGACTTGAGATATCTTCACCAATCGTCAAAGAAATATAAAACTATCATAATATGAAAAAATAGATATGGAAATATTTCGATCTCGGAGGTAAAAACGAGAAATAATTGTATGATAGTTGTAGTACAGATCGACATGAATAAAATGACTGAGGTGAACTCCAGTATAATTACCTTTACATTTATTGATAGATTAAGACCTCAATGCCCGTGGTGCACACTTAAAAGTAACCTACGTAACACGTAACTGAGGTAATTTCTTCATAGGACAGAAAAATATAGCAGGTATTCTATAGAGAAGTAAATGGTGGCTGTAGAGTATCATAGTTTAATCACATATGATTTTCCTCAATATGCTGAATAGTCAGAGCTATGTCTAAATGGGCATTGTTTGTTTTTCTATCGGAGATGAATACCAATCTCAATTTGTTTTAGATAGCTATTAGAACTTTTTTGGGGGGATATGATTGGTTTAGATTTCATCCTGGTTTTAGACCTGCTAGTTATGTGTCTAAACAATTGTAAAGAACGTAAAAACTACACTTCCTGATACTTAAATATCAGTCTTTGTAAGCGTATATCTATACTTTGCTAAAATGATTGTAATGATAGTTGGATACCTGAATAACTATTGGATCAAAGATATTTACGTAGAGAAACATCTGTCAATTTTGTTAAAGTTTCTTTTCTTTGCTCGACGTCAGTTCAAGTCCATTTTTGATTCTCCTTACGAGAAATTCTATTGTATCATTCCGCCATTTTTGTTGCTAAGGGCTGATTGTTGACACAATACAGATGGCTGTATTTTTTAAATTCTGTGTTGACAAAAACAAAATGCAATTTCTCACAATTTTTAAAATAAACAAATATTTAGTAGGAACGATAACTTACACAAGATTTGTGACAAACAATCAGTTGGTCAATAAAGTTTCCCATGAAATGTGAATTGTTCAAATTCTATCACTTTGTAATCCAACATCACAATGTTTACATTGTCAAATCGGAAGTATGGATAAAAAAAAGATGGCATGAGTAAAACAAAGCATTTTAATAATTGACTAAAGTCTGACGCTTAAGTTTTATAATGTACATTTTGTTTGTTTTTTTTTATGTTCATATTTTTTATGAATTGTTATTTTCGGCTTTGTTTTTTTATTACTTTCTGACCTTTGACGTTATGCTTGATAACGAAAGCAACAAAGTTACTGAAAATCAGAAAGAGGGAAGGCGCATACTGACAAAATCAGATCTTTCATTCATTGTCTCTTACCCCTCCTAGGACAAAGGTCGCCTACAAGCTGTCTCCATTTCACTATGTCCTTGGCTGTTTCCAGTTAACTCCAGTTCTTTCCCAATTTGTTCATGTCTGCCCCAAAATCCCTTTTCCGGCTGTCTACCTCGTTTCCTTGAGGGTTCCACGTTAGGGCCTGTGGCGTGATGTTGGTTTGTGGCTTGCTTCCTTGTGTGTGCCCTTACCACTTCCAGCGTCTCTGTAGAAGCTCTTGGTCTACAGGTTGTTTGTGTTGTTTCCAATAATTCTCGTTGCTGATTGTAT
The DNA here is from genome assembly GCA_037379345.1 of Perna viridis. Lineage (NCBI taxonomy): Eukaryota > Metazoa > Mollusca > Bivalvia > Mytilida > Mytilidae > Perna > Perna viridis. The sequence continues at coordinate 1,630,497 of CM074522.1, forward strand.
GTGGCCAAAGGACATTGAGGATGCGTCTCAAACAGATGTTTATGCTTTTTGCACTGTAATGACCGTGGTTCTCCATGCTTCCGCATCATGCAACACAACTGCCTTGACATTGCTGTTGAATATCTTGGTCTGTGTGTGTCTCTGTAGATATTTGGAGCACCAGATGTTGTTTAAAAACTGCCCTTTTTGATTCTTTCCTTAACATCCTCATCAGGACCAACTTTCTTATCTAGTATGCTGCTGGATAGGTAGAATTTGTGACATCCTGTAGAAGTTCTTGGTCTAGTTTAATTTGTTCTGTATGGTTAGTGTTATTGATTAGAACCTTTTTTTTACTTTCTTATTATTCTCATTCCAGTTGGACCTGATAATTCAGATATTTTGTTAATCTTGTTATGCACTTTGTGGTGAGTATGCGAAGTGAGTTCATATCACAACTCATACGTTATGCCAGAGCTTGCCGAAACTACGCAGAATTTTGTATCGCGCTAGAACTCTAACAAATAGGCTTCTGGAACAGGAAGATTAAAGTCAGCACTACAGAAGTTTTATGGTCGTCATCATGAACTCGTGGATCGTTATGGTGTATTCATCAGCACAATGAAAACTGATTTATTCAACGGGTCACGGTTTGCCTTTCCTCGTTTGTCTATTCCGGACTTAACTTTTTATGAGTAACTCGGCGGGTATTTCTAGAAAAGCAGAGGACGCTTACCCTACCGATGCACCTGTTCCATGCTCCCAGTTTTTAGTGGAGTCCGAGTTGCTCATTTACTTTTGTTACTTTGTATGTATGATTTTAGTTACTTTATGTCCTTTGTTGTGTATGTCTGTTTTCCACGTCTGGTCTTTGTCCCTCGATTACATTCTTTTGATTACCGCTATAACCTTGGTTCCCTTGATTACTCTTTTAAATCAGAAAAGTCTTTAACTTTTCTTGTGTATTATTTATGTCGGAAAGGTTCTGTTTCGACATTTAACATAAAAAAGAGCTGCGCCTGTCGTTTTGCGATACGGGAAAGCTTGCCAAAAAAAAAAAAAACAGATGTCTGTGCATTTGGAATTTTCTTGATTGAACTGAGTCAGGCACAGACGGCATTTACCCAGGTAAGGAAATCAATATAATTGCTCTATTATCAATAAGTATTCATTATAGTATGTGCAAAACCACATAAAATTTGATCAATACATGTAACAATAGTGGAGGCTTATAAAAAGTAGCAACACACACCGTATATACAATGGTTTCGCGTCTACAATTCTAACAAACAGGCTTCTGGAACAGGGTTATGTTGCTACAAGATTGAAGTCATCACTACAGAAGTTTTATGGTCGTCATCATAGACTCGTGGTTTGCAACGGTGTATTCATCTGTGACATGAAAGATCGTTATATTTGTTTCACTTTATAGACGCTTGTCACCGCTACTGAGTAAATGATCATTCATTTCTATCGGAAGATTTAATACGGCTAAATTTTGTTAATGACTTTCTCGGATATCAGAGTAATTTGGACATTTCATGAAAAAGTGGTAAACATCTTCACTCAGTGCCCCACATCTCCACTGTAGACTTAGTATAATATTTACTTTAAAGAGGTCTGCATTTAGAAATGAAACTAAACATCAAAGCTGAATTTAAAGACAAATCGCACTATTGTTTATCCGCATTCTATGGCGCAAACTTTTGTATCGTCGTCAATTTGTGACGTCGTTTTTTGCATAATATTCGAGATTCCAGGACCGCTTTGGAAAATCTTCCGTAAATGCGTCCGCCCGTGTGTCCATCTGTCCTACAGAAACTCTCAACTACATTTTACAACCGATTCCGAACAAACTTATTCTAAATGTTACTAATATTGATACTTTGAAAAAAAAAACAGCATTGTCCAATAGTTTAAGGGGGAGTTATGCAGAATGTGAGCTAGTTTTCCTAATCCCAACAAGTTGTTGAACCGAGGAATATTACAGATAGTCTCGTATTATGCAAATAAAACATAATTTGCCAGTTCTTTCCCTGAGGTTATCATGTAGAAAAAAAAATCACGCGGAGTTTCTAATCCAGGCGCGAATTCAGATGGGCGGATCTGGCGAATGCTCCTTCCCTGAAATTTGAGGATAATTATTTTTGTTCATTAAATCATGCTTTTTTTACAAATTATATCCCTACAAATGATCTTGCTCCGCTTCGCTCGGTCTTTAAATTTTATTCATTAGCCCACTTGAATTGTAGACACAAGAAGACCCAAACGTGTACAAGTACATATTTTGTAGGTGCACTCTCTAACATGTAAAAATATTTCATGGGTGGTTGCCGTGCAATAATTTCTTCCTTTTGTTCAGCAAAAATATTACTAGTAACTGTTGATATGCTCCACGTACATTTGTGTTGAACGTTTGATCCCGATAAGTCATTCATTATTAAAGTATGAATAAACATTGTGACTTAAATATGAATACGAATTATTACATTGTCACGCGAAGAGAAACGGTCATGCAACCAGAATAGTTTTATGTGCATATCGCCTTTTGCACAATCTTCTGTTCTCTTTCGTCGTAATTCTTTTTGTCTTTCGCTTATTTATTTTCAGTCAAGTTTTTGTATTGCCATTTTAATATTCTGTTTCGAAGCTTGTAAGGACGTTCGTCGCTGACTATAACGTAATGTCATCCAACATAACATTTGGAGTAGGAAACGTCCAAAAACTAATCAAAATTATGCAGAAATGGTACACACATTTAATTAACTTTCTTATTCGATCGGTGACCGCCATTGAGAGAATTAAACGACGTTTAACACCAAATACTTCAGAAAAATAGAATCCAATTTTTCGAAATATTTTATTTTGAGCTTATTGTAGTTTGCTAGAGAACATTTCAAAATCATTTTCAAGCATTTTGATTTTTCTCAAAATGTTTTGACATCGTTTTTGAAATAATTTACCGGTTTAGCTGATATTTTTAAATAACATGTCACTGTTATGTTTTTGGATCTATTTTTTAAAAAATATTATTTGGATATGTTATAAAAATGTTTCTTATATGTTACGAAAAAATATTTTCTGATAATATTTTCATAACATTTTTTGAAACACGTTAAAAGCATTTCCATATATTGTTTTGATACGGTTCTCTGAAATGTTCAATAAATAGTTGTAAAAATTTAAGAACAAACATTTCAATATATTATTATTTCAAAACGTTATAAAACGAATTTAGAAAATGGTACTAAACTATTTTAAATTACATATTTAAAAAAAAAAAAAACAATTTTCTCATAAATATCAAATATAGAAAAAAAACATAAATAGGCCACGAAATTGAAATTTTGATAATCTAGCATTATAAGACATTAGAGGCTATATATAATTAAATCATTAATTAACAATTTTAAAACAATGTCCAAACAAGGATACATATATTATTCACATGCATTATACATGTACATGTAATACTATTCTTGTGAATTTGTCATGCATATTTAATTAACAATTAATGCATCCCAGTATACTGTTCCTTGTCATTTAATTAACCAGCATCGATGATAAATAGATGATGGCACCTCTATAGAAATAATAAGATAATAGTGTAAATGGTGTGCCACATGCTGCTATTAAAGAACTGGATCTGTCCAACAAGATGTAAGTACAATTCTTTATAATTAGATATTTAAAAACTGTATTCCAAAGTACTTTGAATCAATACTATTCTGTGTTACCTTGTTTCATAACTTTTTCTGAATTTTATTGTTTGATCGGTCAGTAGGTATGAAATGTGTAACCGAAAGTTGCAATAGACAACAATTTATTGACTATTTCTCACTGTCCTGTCCAAGTTATACGTTTTTTTTTCCATTAAGAGGTTAAATCTTCACCCTAAGACTTAAGGTAAAGTCTTGAAAGAGTAATCAAGGGAACCAAGGTTATAACGGTAATCAAAAGAATGTAATCCAGGAACAAAGACCCGACATGGAAAACAGATAGATTTAATATTGTTTTAAAAAAGAAGTGATTGAGTCTGAATTCAGTACCGTACCTAACGTCAATTCCCGTACCAGCAAAGATTGGATACGCTCTTATCCAGAATAAAATACAAAGTTTTATAGAAAGAGTCTGATGCGATTTTAATTTATGGTCAATGAAAATGTAAAATATTAATGTTCTAATGTCAAATATGCATTAAATTATTACAGATATTACCCGGGAATTTCGGGTTATACATTTTAGACCTTTTGCCAATGTTAACATTCAAACTTTACGTTAATTCCAGACCAAACTTGGTACTTTTAAGGTATGTGTCGAAGAGAACAACTATCTTCTGAACGGATATAGACATTTGTTGTCAACAGTTTACCATCATTTTGAAATGTGTATTCTTCAACAGTTTTGCATTAAAGATATATGTTTAAACCATTTTTCATCGTCATGATAGTTGTACGGATAGTGTGATTATCCTTTTGAGTACTTAGGCTGATATTTGAATCTGACCAAGACATTTATTTTGATACTTTGCAAGTTTAGAATTTATAACATTACTTCATGTCCTGCATGTATGAAAAGTCAAATTGACCGAAACTTTGAAAATTTACACTACACATATTGCCAAAATTGAGTTCATAATATTGAACTTGTTCTGTTAGTTTTGAATATTGCGATTTTTTGCACATATTTGTTTGTAAAAGTTAGATGCAAAATATTGTAAGAATTTTCCCAAAGTTTCAAAACCATTGGTACAGAAATTTCAATTTCACAGGCAATATCCTGTAATTATAATTACGGTTTTTCATACCAAAGAGTTTTTAGTCTGCATGTTTCCAAATATGTATCGGATCACTAGCAGATCAAACACCAAGGTCAAAGATTACTATTATAGTGCTTACGACTACTTACTATTATATATATACTCTGCTTATAAAAATCCCAATATCCCATTTTTACGGAGGGAGAGCTGCGGCCCCTGGGCCCCCAATTAGTGAACACCCCTGGCTCCCTGCAGCCTCCCTAGCCCTGCAGAGGGTAAATAGATGTCCTTATAATTTTTAAAATCCACCCCCTCCCACTATTTAATATATTACCACTTTCCCCCTTATAAAAAACTAAACGTACAGATTTTCAACACTTGACTCTCCACTCTGGATGTTGCCAGAGCAATATATTTACATACCCTACTTGGGTCCATACAAGGTAATGGTCTAATATATCTACTATCCCTTCGTGAGACTATTTAATAAGAATTCATTAAATTATCAGAAATATTTTTATTCCTGGGAACCATAACTTGGTTCTACTAAAGTTTTAAATATTTGTTCAGCTTACCCCCGTAATGCTCTTTTCTATAAACTGTTATTAGTTTTTTTTTTTTTTTTTTTTTTTTTTTCTATTTTTTTTTCTGAGCATCCGGGTCAAACTTCAATTTAACATATATATATAAGTTACAGCCCTAGATTAATCCTACGAGGAGGAATGACCCGGCCAACGAAAGCTATAATGTAATATAGCCTAGCTGGCCGAGTGGTCTAGGGCGCAGGACTTAGTGCAGGCGGTGTTGCCATAGATGTCACAGCGGTACGAGTTCAAGTCCCTTCGCAAACTTGACAGTTCTAACATCGTTGGGAATTTTTCAGACCCTTATATATATATAGAACCTTGGAGTGGGCACTAGTTATAAAACCTGCGTCCACTCTCCAAGGTTCCTTTAAGGCTACTGCCCTGGCCACTGCTAGAAGATAGCGTGGATGACTCACAGCCGCCCCAGGTGGGGGGAAATATGGGGCATCAGATTCTAAAAGAATCCTCCCTGGCTCCAAGAAGTATAGGGCTTGGGCCTGTACGTGATTGAATTTGGCCACTTCCAGGGTGAACCCAAAGACACACTCTTGGAAAGCCCTAATTCAACCACACACCTGGAAACAGTGCAGGTGTATCTTTTGGTCTGAGGGCAATACTCCTTACTCAGCTGGAGGGCCCCCGGTGCACCTCTGCTGCCACCTCATCATCCCCTCTCCCCTGATGATGGGGGAGTTGGGGGACGTGTGCTCCGGGCAGGATGGTGACGACCTGATAACCACCTGCCTCCCTGCCGGGGTCGGAGTGCCAAGTCTCCCTATCCTATCAAAAACAGAGACGGGCTCCTCTGTTGTGGCTCACTCTTACCCCAACCTCTGGGATCCTTAGGCACATGGAAGGGGGCCATTTGGAGAAATTTCTCCGCCTTATCCGGGCCCAACAACCCCATCACCACCACCTGTACCCGCCAGTGGGCTAAGGCAGCAGGGGAGGTGATGGGGTTGACCCCAAAGGAGGCAGGGACATGCCAACTTGCCTCTTTGGCAATCTCTCTCAGCATGCCGTCATAGGGCCTCAGGTTAAGTCGGGGGAGGCCCCTGAAATTCACCAGCTGGAGGGTCCCCTCGATCCCACCCAGCTCTAAGCATTTGGCTCTCGGTGAGGCCACCACCCGGCGAATTGCTTCACTAGTGGTGTCCCCCTGAGGTCAAACACAGGAGCAACATGGGCCTCGAGGACGCGCTCCTCCAACTGCTGAACCCGGATGCCACAGGGTGAATAAGGGCAGACACTGAGGGAGGTAGAGGATTCGCTCACCTGAGGTCTCTTGCCTCTAGGCACAGGATCCTTGGACCCTCCTACCGGGCGTCGTGTCTGTGACCCAGACACAACTGCCGACCAGGCCACCTCTTCCACTCGAGGAATCGGCCGGCTGGCTGTGGCTGGCGAGACTCCCCTTGAACTTACTGGGGAACAGGGAACCCCAGCAGCCCTCCCAACCGGGACACCCCTGGGCACTTTGGGATCCTCCTTCCCCCTACCCGGGAAAAAGACACCCCACCCTACTCCTAACATCCCTCCCTTCCCTGGATGGGGAAGAAGCAGCCTGTTCCCTCCGACGGGCAGAGCGACGAGGCCCCTACGCCTCGACCTCCCCTGCCCGCCTCCAAAAGTGAGTTTGGGCCCCCTTCCCTTCGGGTAACCCCCTCTGGCTGCTCCTCTTTTTGCCCCTTCCCCGACACCTGCTTCTCCCTTTCCCTCCTTTTGTCCACTTCCTGGAAGGCCCTACACAAGCGGCCATCGGAGATATGACCTTCTCCGCCTGAAAGGACCTCCGAGGACTTGCCGGGCTCCCCTCTTCTGACATGACCTGAAAGACAGTTAATACATCTTACCTGCGGGTTGACTCCACCCCCGGTTCAGCACTGGGGACATATATATTGTTACCAATGCTTAGCTTCTTCCGCTTCTTAGGCCGATATCCCAACGCACCGACCATGCAGCCACTTAGCACAACTATCGCATTGTATCATAAATTTCCCATCATCAGGGTTTTTGCAGATGCAAAGGAGTTGCTCTATGACCTGCTCATCATCAGGTAATTCTACTCCTAATGCACCTGAGGTTTCTGTTTCTGGGTGATCCCCCTCCCGCACTTGCTTCTGTAGCTTAGTCACCTATGTGGGCACATCCCTATCCCTACAAAGTTCCAATCGGTCGTGATGTGCCGTGAGCACTGTCTTCTTGAATTTGACATCATACAAATAGGGGGTTATCCTTCTGATAACTACCCCCGGACCCTACCAAGATGGGCTGAGCTTCCTACACTTCCCCTTGACAGTGGCGGTATCTAACTGATAAACTAAATCCCCAAGGCAGTATTGATTGGACACTACTTTCAAGTCATAATCTCTCTTATTGCGCAATTGGGATACCTTCAAGTTCTCCCTAACGATCTCGTGGGCTTTGAGCATTGCTACCGCTAGCTCCTGGACATGCTTTCCTTCTTCGATGGACTCCTCATTTCCCGTCGGCATAAACATTAGTTCCGCTGGATGATCAACCTCTCTCCCTAACATCATATTGTTAGGGGTAAACCCTGTGCTACGGTTAACAGAGGCCCTTACCGCTGCCACCAATTGGGGAAGATACATATCCCAGTTTTTCTGATTCCTTCTCACAAAACACCTAATTGCTCCCATAAAGGTTCGGTTGCACCTTTCGACTTGGCCATTGCTGCTAGGCCTATAGGGAGTCGTGCGGGTCTTATGAATGTGCAACAGTTCACAGATCTCTTTGAACAGTTGACTCGAGAAATTGTTGCCCTGATCTGTATGGATTTGGAGGGGGAGACCAAAACGCGAGAAGAAATTATTGATGGCGATCTTTGTCGTTAATTCTGCATTCTGAGATGGCAAGGGAATACATTCCACCCATTTGGTGAATTGATCCACCATCATTAGGATGTTTTCATTACCACACTCAGACCTAGGCAGGGGTCCTATAAAGTCAAGATGTACTCTTTCCATGGGTGCCCCTGCATGGTGTAAATTGATGGGATATTTAGCATGCCTATTCGCTTTCTTGTTTTGGTTACATTGAGTACAACCCTTAATGAATGTCACAATGTCCCCTTTCATTCCCCACCAGTAGTACCTTGATCGGACTTTACTTAGGGTTCGTGCTTCCCCTTGGTGCCCGGCCGTAGGGATGTCATGGTTTAGTTCTATTAGCCTACCCCTTAACTCAGTGGGCACCACTAACAGTGGGTTTGTCCCCCAACTTTTTCTTCACTAAGACCCCATCCCTCTGAAGCTCAAAGGCCTCATTATTTAACCAATAATACTTGGCTGCTGGGCCTGTCCCAAACAATTCTGTTTCGGAAGGTTGGATGCCTTCTTTCAGTCATGTCAGTACCCACCTTAGGACAGAGTCCCCACTTTGACACTATACTACCCTTTCGTGTGGTACTTGCTCCCCGCCAGCTTCAACTACTGTCTCTGCGGCACCCCCCTCCCTTGTTACAATACTGTTTACCATTACGCTGGTTCCCTCCCTTGATGGGACACCAAGGACCACACTTGTCCGGATTGTACCACCGAGACCTTTTTCACTTGAATTAAATTCGAGCCCCCAAATATCTCATTCTTAGGCCTATTTCTCCCAAGGGGTACAACATCGTCTACTTCATTGGCAAACCTTGTCAAATTATGGTGAGCTTTGGCACAATAGTTACACCCACCGCACGGCAAACCATCCACATTGCCAGTTGCTCCTGTGGCTCCTTGAACTTAGTTAGCCAAGTCAAGCTATGGTGGTCTCTTCGTACTATAAAGGGACGCCCCAATAAATAGTGACGAAAGAGGCGTGTAAACCGCACAATGGCAAGCAACTCTTTGCGAGTTGTGCACTACTTCTGTTGTTCTGGAGTTAGAGTAAAACTTGCGAAAGACACTGCCCTCTTCTGACCCCCCTGGACCTGCAAAAGCTCAGCCCCACTGCCCTGTCAGAGGCATCAGTATCTAGTATGAACTGATCCGCAGTATTGGGGACAGCTAGGACGGGTGCTGACAATAAGGACTGCCTTAAGGTTTCAAAGGCTTCTTGCTGTTTTGTACCCCCAATGATAGGGCCGTTTACCTGTTAAGTCTTGCAGGAGGATGGCTTTTTGGAATAATCCTTGATAAAGGCGCGGTGGTAGTTTGCAAATCCCAGGAACCCCTTCACCTCTTTTGTGCGTAGGCCATTTTTCAAGATCCTCTAAATATCTGGGGCCTATTTTCATTCCCTGGGGCCCCACTTCCATCACCAAAAACTCAACCTCCTGTTGGAATAGCTCACACTTTTTGGGCTCCAATTTCAAGCCATACTCTCTAAACCTTTCGAATACTGCCCTTATATTGTCGTAATGTGTATCCACATCTTTGCCTAAGATCAGTATATAATCCAAAAAGGCCAAGACCACACTCCATGTCAATCCCCTGAGGACAAGGTTCACCACGCAGGCATATGTGACGGGCGAATTGCATAAACCAAAAGCCATACGGGCAAACTCGAAAAGCCCATACTTGGTAATAAAGGCCGTTTTAGGGCGGTCAGACTCCTTGATTTTGACTTGCCAATAAGCATCCAGAATAGCAAAAATAGCATCCAGTTTGGAAAACCAGACATTACCCGCTAGGGAATCAAGGCACTCTTCTACCAATGGAAGGGGGAAACATCTTTGCGAGTGAGGTGGTTAAGCTTGCGGTAGTCTATACACCACATAACCCCGCCATCCTTCTTACGTACCAATACTGGGGCAGACGCCCATTCTGATATGGAGGGTTGGATGACCCCTGCCTCATACATTTTTTTCAGGTGCACTTCTTCTTCATGGGCAAAACCATGGGGGTACGGCGCATACGCTGCTTAATTTGGGAAGGGGGGTCCCCAGTGTCAATCTCATGTTTTATGTGATAAAAACTCCTCAGGTCAAATTCATTTTTTGCAAATACATTCTGAAACTCCTGTTGAAGCGAAACGACGCTTATTTAGGGTGGTGTTCTTCCCCAAGCATTCTCTTCGACCTGGTATACAGTTCCCTAAGGTGGGGGGGATACCTCCACACTATAGTGGGGCGTGTCCTCTGATCTTGATATCTGGCCTATAGTAGGACCCTTTAAACAGCCCCCTCCCTTTCTCAACACTCTCCACTTCCTCTGCGTGAGCCAGCTCAATCCCCGTTTCTAGCTCAATGAACAAGTCTGACACATTGATGTGACATACAATGGGCTCTGAGCCCGCTTTATTCAGTATACGTGGGATCAAAATCTCTTTGACCATGCTAGCCCCTAGGAAATAATCCCGATTCAAAGTTCTGTCGGACCACAGAGTTCGGGGGTATTTTTACTCTTGCTACTTGGGGGCATTCTGAGACTGGCCCACTGCTCATTGGAACTGAATCCCCCCTAACTGAGAATGTACCCTTAGTCAACTGCAGGTCCACCCCCTGCAGCGTCAAGAAATCAATCCCCAACAACATCGCATCACTTATTGGGGCTACATGAACATCAGCTTCAAACGTTTGCCTACCAATCCCAATTTCCACAGGCCCTGCTACAAACACATTCATCTCCATATCTCTGCCTGCAGTATTCATTACTACCTCCTGCTTAATTGGTGGTGTGACATTTAGGGACTTGAAAACATCATCAGAAATGAGGGTGACCTGAGCGGCCGTATCTACAATCGCTGTCACCCCCTGGTCCTGGACCGTAACTGGGATTCTTAACATGTTCCCTCCACAAACATGTCGGCCTGCAACAGTCTCAATTTCTCAATCTACTTCCCCCATCCCAATTTTTGAACTTTCAACAAGGTCGATAGGATCCCCCGATTCTTTGCTTCTGTCACCCCCCCCCCCCCCTTTTGTCTCACTGGGTGATTTTGTCCTATCCCCGACCGTTTCAGTATCTACTTTCCCATGATCCAATTCCCCTTTGTGCTCCTGATCTTCTCCCCAGTTCGACCAATTTTCAAACTCAGTACTATCCATTGTTATCTCCCCTGCATTAAGGCGTATGATGTCATTACTACTAGACGAATCGTCCCTATTCACTGACGCCCCAAAGAAGTACTGCCCCACTTCCTTATCCAACTCATCAGAAGCATTGGACTCGTAGATTTTTTTCTGGAGTTGCGGTTATATTAGGTGGGTCCCTATGGGATACCTTTTTGTCCCTATTATTGTCATGTGATAGCAATGTATAGCCACCTGGGCTTGAGGATCGGAAATTTCTGGGCATGGGGCTAGGAGAACGCTCTGGGCTTTGCTCATTATGGGTTGGACTAGATATGGGTGTGCTAGCTAGTCCCTGATTTGGAGAACGAGTCAACCGCAGCCCCTGATGTGGTAATGGGCTGTAAGAACGGGCAGTAGAGTCCCCAGATGGGTTCTCCCTACCGCTTCTCCAAGGCAACCTTGTTTGGCTCTACCCCTCCCTGGAGACACTTGCCTAGGGTGGGGCGTATATTGGAAGCATAGCTCCCTGCTTCTTTGTCTGCCACACCCTGACAGAGTTTCAGAATTGTCTGCTGGTACATGTGGGGATCGGGGAGAGACCTGAATGCCGTAGTAGCCAGGGTTAGAACCCTGTCAGCCCAGTCATCAAGGGACTCTTCTGGGGCTTGTCGGGCATTATTGAACTGCACTTGGGCCATCTCTGAGAGTTCTTTAAACCCAAACCGTTTTTCCGACTTTCTGATTAAGTCACCATAAAACATATTGTGGTTGCGCTCCACCAGAAGTGCGTAATACTCACTGGCCTTTCCTTCAAGGGCCCAACACACTTGCACTCCTGTGGGGACCATTCATTTACCTCTGAGTACCGGGAGAACTTGGCATAAAAAGCTTGCCAGGTAGACTTCCCATCATATTTCAAGGCCTTTTGGATGGTGACACCATTGGCATTTCCCCTCCCTCTTTCATCTTGTTCCCAATCACCTCTACCCATTGGTGTTAAACGTGCACGACCCGAGTAGGGTCGCTCACTTATCCTGCCCCATGGTGTTTTATCCCTGTGGACTCTCACACCTTGGGGCCTACTCCTAAACACGTCTCCCCTACCTTCTCTATAAGGTTCGTCCCTACAGTTCCTCCCACCGTAGGGACTACCTGTACCTCTCCCGGTTTCCCCCTATTCGGGTCTGCTCTCCCACTACACCTCTTTTTGAAATGACCCCTCCCACCTGCTGGTGTTTCTACCTCATTAGGTTCAAAGCTTGACCTATTCCGGTTGTAACCCCTACTACCAACAAATGTATCCCTCCTTGATCTTCTCTCCCCCTACCATAATCTTCTACCATTGGGGTCTCATATGTCAACCTTTGCGACACTGACCTTTGTCTCTGCTGGGGGTATATCGGGCCAGGAGTAGTGTGCGACCATGGAGTGGTCTGCGATGTGAGACCAGGGGTAACATAAAATGCAGTCATGCTCTCAAATATCATCTACGGATAGCTCACTTAACTCAGGGGGTGAAGGGGCTCTTTCTGCCCACAACTTTCCCTCGCTACCCAACTCCCCTCCAAACATGGTAGTGCTTAGGGTTACATCACCCTGTTGGCCATGCTTGGACTTTGTCCTTACCAACTCGTCAACTCTTTTGACCATTTCTCCATGCTCCCACTGGCCATCCTTATAACTCCCCTCACTTTCTTCCGCGTATGGGGTAAAGTCCATTAATTCCACTAACTGGGGATTACCCGTAAGTACGGGATTTCACCAAGGTCGTGAAAAGTTAGGGATCCCTTTTCCTCCTTCAAATCAAGAATTTGCCCCGCTAAAGCTCTACCTATACCTCGGAGGTCTAGAAGCTATTCATACGAGCAATAATTCACTCTTACCTGTGTACCCATCGTACGCTAAGTGGCTGATGGCTGCACCCTCTTCTATAAAAAAAAATCCGTAGGTTTCCAAAATAGTCCGAAAAATTGGGCAAGGGCTTTTTTTTGTTATGTGTGTATCTAGGTTATGTAAGAGATTAACTGCTGTGATGTAAACTTATCTTCCCTAGTCCTAAATGTCCTAGACCTAGCTGTCCCACAGCGTACCAGCCCTTCCACATAATACTCTAGGATTTGGGAAAAATAATTTCCACCTGAAAATTCTTACAGAATATAAAAGCGAATTCTCACTGTGCTATCTCTACCCCGAGACGATTCCTTTAAATCCCTTAAACTTCCCGAGTGAACAACGAAAATCGGGAGCGATCGTAATGGCCGACCCTCGACCTTTGACTGAAATTGTTGAGTGGGGGTATTCTTAGCATGATGTAGGGTTCGACATCTTGTTTAATATTATGTGCCAAGAACACCCGATTATCAATAAAGACATTATTCCATTTAAATGTTATTTTATTGTACTCGAAACAATTTTGGTTGTATAGTGCTTTCATCTTTTCTGTATATTTGTCTTACATGTAACAGCTTTGCACTTACATTTACCTCACTTTACCCAATGGGTCATGGGCGACCCCTGCAATTAAACATAGTTTTGAGTTTAAAAGTGAATTTAAAGGCATTTCCCATTCCAAGAAAGCCTAAGGGTGTAGAAAACACTTTTTATACCCCTAAACTGAAGTTCGGGGTATGCCAGTTTTGTTCGTCAGTCCTTCTGTCTGTCTGTCCGAATTTACATTATCTGTTAGTCCTTCTAAGACGATGATAATAAGGGTGCATTAGGATTATGTTGTTCTACATTTATGGTTTTTATATGTATATAACCACAGTCATAGCCCACTGAACATGTGTAACAGGCAAGGCATATTTCTGTGTTTACTGTTTATTTTCTGTACCATCTTATGTAAACTACCGTTTATAGGTGACGTCCACTTCTCACCATCCTGTTATATATTATATGGTGTTTACATATCACAGTTGGTTCGATTTGCTCATATTTCTAACATAGTTTCAAATTTCAAAAAAAAGAGTAATCAATTGCAAGGCAACCAAGATTCTAGCGGAAATCAAATGAATGTAATCCAGGGACAAAGACCAGGAATGAAAAACAGAGAAACACAACAAAGAACATAATGTGACAAAAATAATACATACAAGTAAAATCAGTAAATGAGCTCCTATGTATAGACTGAAGATGTTCCGTGATTCGCCCCCCGCATTGGAAGAATTGGGATTGATATTACATACGGTGAGGGTATAACTCTTTGCGGGTTTAAACTTTTGCCGGCATGTCAGTTAACAGCTAGTAGTCCTTTTCTCGTACATTTGTATCACGTATAAACAGTTGAAACTGTTTTAACAAGGGATTCGGGCGTTTTTGAACTTATTTAAGTTCGTTTATTTGTGATAGATTTTTCCACAGTGATTAGATTTTACAGGGAGAGGATTGTGTTCACGCCATAGTACTTTGACACCACCGCATTTTTGACGCCTTTTTTAAGTGATTTCAATTATAAAAGGCTATTGCAGAACCTCGAGATTGAGGAATTCAAGGCTAAAACACCTGACTGTTCTTGCAAAAACTCTCCATTCAAATATGGTCCTTCGGGTCACGTCGTTCCGGGAGATAAAGCAATCATCGAAAACGAATCTCTGCATAATATCTTTCTAAAGGTCCCAAGTACGGTGAACCACGCTCCGTAAATTGGAATTATAATTTTAAAGTTTTATGGATGCCGTGGATGACTACGCAAGAAAATGGATAAAACGAGAATGTGAAGACATTGATTAGAACTCTGTCATAGTGGTTAAAGGCTGTGGGGTCTAGATCTTTAATTTTGAAAAGAGGTCTACATCAGTTTTCAGAGACCCCAATGTAGCAAAAACATTGTCTACTATACATGACAAATATGTTGTCGTACCAGCAGATAGAACCCAAAACAGCATTGTTTTTGTCTGCAAGCGTTTTACATCCAATGTTTATTATCAGAGGTAGACGTAGAAAATAATAGCAGTGATAAGACCTATACTGCTACCACACTCTCCAAAGACGAAATTGTGAAAACCATAAATCTGTGCTATCCTCTTTGGTCCTCTACCAAGGACGATGATTGCGATTTACCGTCTATGTACAGGATTCCTAAACTCCACAAAAATCCAGAGAAACAAGGTTACATATCTGGATCTGCAAAATGTACCACCAAACCTCTTTCAAAACTTTTAACTTCTATATTCTGCAGCTGTCAAAGAGGGTCTGCACTCCTACCACAACACTTGTTACTCCCGTAGTGGTATTAATTCAATGTGGATCCTGAAAAAAATCGAAAGATCTTAGAGTCAATCAGTTAAAGACTATTATCAGAATATAATAGCTTTAAAGCTATGATTTTGCAACACTGTATACTTCTATTTCCCATACTCAGTCAAAATCCCTACTTAAAACATTATACATCGATGTTTTTTTCCAAAAAAGATGGTATACCTAGATACAAATATATAGTTCTTGGTTGAGATTCCTCATACTTTGTGAAAAAAATGATTCCATATCGTCTTCCAAATATGCCGAAGATATTTAGAAAATGCTGTATTTTTTAATCGACAACATATTGTCCATTGTGGTGGACGCGTTTTTCAACAAACGGTCGGCATTTCAATGAGTACAAATTATGCTTCTCTACTTGCTGACCTATTTTTTTACTCTTATGTTACTGAATTTATAGCTAATCTGATCCGAAAGAAAGAATATCGTTTAGCTAGATCCTTTAATCTCAGTTTCCGATATATAGATGACGTATTATCTTTAAACAATCCTAATTTCAGGGATTTGATACATTGCATCTACCCCAAAGAACTTGAGATAAAGGATACTACAGACATTGTGAGGTGAGCCTCATATCTTGACCTACACTTAGAAATCGATGATAAAGGAAAACTGTTGACCAAACTTTACAACAAACCTGATGACTTTTCATGCAGAATTGTCAACTTTCCTTTCATCTGTGGCAACATCCCTACAGCACCTGCGAGTTGCTAATTTGCTTTTGTTACTTTGTATGTATGATTTTAGTTACTTTGTGTTCAAAAAACGTCCAAAAAAAAAAAAAAAAAAGGATTTGACCCCTATGTTCAGTTCTTAGTTACGACGGCCATGTTCGGCCCGTGTTCTGAAGATGAACAATATTACCCTCCATCAGAATTTTGCATAATTCAACTGTTTTTGGGTTATTTGCAATAAAATATGTATTTTGACCCCCATGTGCTATTGTAAGTAACAGGGGTTATGTATTTTCACAAATCAAAAATCCAAACTGTCATTTTGTGCAAGATACCCTAAGAAACCATCATACATACTTTCAATGAAGTCTTGGAAGTTGTTTCCGAGGAGAAGATTTTTGAAAGTAATAACATAAAAAAACAGCAAAGAAAAACGTCAAAAAAAGATAATTCCAACATGGGTCAACATATTTTCACTACAATTAGACCACAGATAGATCTTATGTTGAACACTTTTACCCCGTCAGAGGTTGATTGAACTTAACGGTGTTTGAGATACTTGCAAAACAACTCCTCTCTTTATTTTTAGTAACGGGGACATGGTTTTAACGGATCAAAATCCAAACGGCCATTTTGTGCAAGATACCCTAAAAAATGACCGAAAATGAAGAAAGTGATTTTTAATGTGTGGCCCCATTCAGGTCTCCTGTAGACTAAAATGTCAAACGGTATTTTAAATTTGTCAGAACTCACCACACAGATTTTTATAAGAAACGTATTAAAAAAAGAATCATTAAAATTGAATACAAATTAAACCTTCTACCTCATTTTCAATAAAGACCTCTTTTGTCCCTCTTTTTGCAAATGTAGAACGGTAGGGGCGAGTGACCCATAAAATACACAGCGGCCGCTAGAAGCAATGAACAATATATCAAAATTTCATTTAGTTCACTACATCTACAATTATCGCATGAAAAAAAACCTAACTACGACGACGACGACATCCTCATTGCATAATAGGACCGATTGTTTTTCTCCGGTCGTATAAATTCAACAAGTCTAGCTTTGTTTGACATCTTTTGCTTTTCATAAAATTTAAAATGTCAATGGCATAATTGAAATCAGATTGAATGATTTTGTAACGAAGAGTAAAGTCCTATTATTACCCTCACAATTAAATTGAAGCTGCGATCAAATCTAGTATTACTAACAATCGCGCAAAATTAATTTGGACAAGGTCTCTAAAACCACGTGTTACGAAGAAAGTGTGAATGTCGGACAGACGGACGAAAGCAGACTTTTGGCATCCCATTTTCGTTGCACTATGCATCGGGAATAAAAGGAAGCAATTTGACCTAAAATGAGAACAAAACGGCATATATATCAGATCATCAAATAATCTGTTATAATTGTATTGATTACAAGTCATGTAGAAAGCAATTCCTAAGGTTTGAGTGCAGAAGTAAGGCTTCATCGATTGTTGCTGGCAAAGTCCAGTTGTTCTCTTCCATGTAAATAAGGCAGAGCTTTGAGATATCTTCATCACAAAATCTCTCTTCGCGAAAAATGCATTCGGTTTTACAGACATCTATTTTAACTTGTTCAACTTCAAATAGATACCGTCGAGTCCCACAGGAGGCAGGAAGCATGTACATGACCATTGAACGTCCGTGAGAACAATTTTGGTTTTTGGTAGGACGAATACGATGTGTGTTCCCTGTGGTCATTGTATTGTTCAAATCTGCCTGTAATGTTAAATTAACATTTATTAAATACACATACGAATGTACGTCTACTGTCCAAAACGATGCTCTAACTTTACTTCGAACTGTTAATATTAAATGGCTAAATGAAAGACAAATAAAAAGGCAAAAATAACAAAAAACCCTATTCAACCTTGCAAATGGTATCACATACTATTATTGGACGAGTCACATTCAATCTATTATCATTTGGTTCCTTATCAAATACCGAAAGAAGCTTGCACTTTGACCATTAACTGTAACTCTTACCTACTCTTATATTAATCGCAACCCCTAGATCTATACTTATTTACGTATTTGCTCTGGCGGCGAAAATAAGTCTCCATTTTCCTGTTTAATCATGAAAATTGCGCTTGCAAAATACGACGAAATAAACATATTTATTTTGTACAAAACAAAACAATATTCGTTACTCATATGCCTTGCTAGTTACCTGTTGCCAAACTAAAAAGGAATTTTGGAAGTTAGCTCAACTGAAGAGGAGACAAGCAGCAAAACTGTAATACATTTCTGTCTAGAATTCCAAAGTCAAAAAAGACCCTCATCTGCTAAGGCTCCTAATTAATCAATCCAAATCTGGCAAAATTGTCTTCTGAAAATATTCCAGAACATTTCTATTCTTTGATTTGCCGTACTTCTGCCATAAATGAATGATTTTTACTCTCAAAAAAAAATTTGCATTTCTGTTACATGTCCGTTTTCTGTGACTCGGTCGCCTCGCACATGGTTTGGGCACCCTTTTCTGGAATCAACTGCTTCCACATAGTAGCCTGCAACTACTCGTGGATAACTGCTGGTTGTATAAGCGTGTAACTAAATTACTGCCTGGAGAACCCATCGATACAGCCGTTAATGCACAGTCCATATCTTTTTAACTTGTCGTAAGAATCGAGATGTCAGAGGATGTCGGGTCCCCTCGCAAAATATTGCCGCATTCTTAGCCAAGCTTCAATTCCAATAGGATCAATTATCTGCATCATCAATTGCACGGTATCTCTAGATATGTCAACGCCACTCTGAATACATTGAAGATGCATCCATCGATAAACTTGTTGTCCTTCTGATGACTGAACTTTATCCTGGATAAAAAGTGCTGCTTGCAAAACATCAGTATTTGATTTTCTACGACTTAAAGTTGCCCTCTTTAGTATTCTTTTTAGTGTTCTCATACTAAGAAAGATTCCATAAACTTCTAAAAGCAATGTCTGTTCCCTGTCCATAGCTATACAAGAAATAAAAAGAGACAATAAATCAGAATTACAAAATGTTCATCGCACAATTGTAGAATAAAAAAAAACTCTACTTCTGTACACTTCATTTCTGAAATTCAACGAAATGATTTTATACTTCTGTGGTTAAATAGTTGGATACTACTTATTGAATCTTTCTATATCCCACGTAATTATCCTAACCACATCTTGATATTTTTTCTAATAATGTGTATGTATAAAAGTCATTTTTAGAATCATCCCACCAATGTGTCATTTGTTTAGTTGTGAGTTGGTATTTTGCGATTAAATATGTAGCATCAAAGTCTTGCTCATTTCTTGGTGAATAATCATGCTTCTTATTAAACCTTCTTTACGTTTATCGCTTTGCAATAAAACTTTTAACATCAAATATTGGGACTTAGCGTTGGCTATTATCGAGGTGGCGGAAGTCCAACCGGATATGACATTATTGCTGTAACTTTCTGTTGAATATAGGACACGGTCATATCGTAAATTCGACATAACTGTATTGCAATTGCGACATACGATGTCGTAATTTCGTCAATGTAAGTCTACTTTCAACATAACTAGATCGTAATTTCGACATACTTTGTCGTAATGTCGACAATGTAAGTCTAATTTCACATATTATATCGTAATTTCGGCATACATGGTTAAATCGTTATTTCGACATAACTATATCGTAATTTCGTGGATCGTTATGGTGTATCCATCAGCACCATGAAAACTGATTTATTCAACTGGTCATAGTTTTCCTTTCCTCGTTTGTCTACCCCGGATTTGACTTTTTATGAGCAACTCGGCGGGTGTTTCTAGAAAAGCAGAGGACGCTTACCCTACCGGTGCACCTGGTCCATGCTCCCAGTTTTTGGTGGAATCCGAGTTGCTCATTTACTTTGTTACTTTGTATGTATGATTTTGGTTACTTTATGTTCTTTGTTGTGTGTGTTTGTTTTCCATATCTGGTCTTTGTCCCTCGATTACATTCTTTTGATTACCGCTATAACCTTGATTCCCTTGATTACTCTTCTACATACCTATATCATAATTTTGAAATAGATATATCGTAATATCGACATAGGATGTCGAAATTATTTTTAAGTAGCCTTAATCGGCTTCCGTAGGTTTAAGGGTATATGAAAGTTTCATACTTATCCAAATACATGATATCTCACCATCTATGCACGTTTTTATCAATAACTAAACGCTTCTTCCAAATAAAACTCATTTAAAGCGATGTGTTATGTAATTTGCCGAAAATAAACGCATGCAACAGACTAATTTCATGAAATGTAGTTTTTCGGAGAACGACTGGGGGAAAAAATGCTCTGTATGGTTACGAACTAGTCTACATTTTATAACATAAAGATATAAGTAGTATCATCTAGAGATATGCTATATTCATTATAATACATACATGAATATTCTGCAATGGCATAATAACGCGTAAAAATATCGAAATATCATTTACATACCTTTCTTCTTTCCATCGGTAGCCATTGCTTCTGCAACTTAACTATGTCGTAATTTCGACATAGTATGTCGTATTTTCGACTTAGCTATGTCGTAGTTTCGACTTAGCTTTGTCGTTATTTCGACGTATTTATTTTTTTTCAAATGACCCTAACCGGCTTCCGTAATCAGCTGACAGAAATTATATCTCAAGCTTCTCAGTAACGTCGTTTTCCATATAAGGTAAAAAGCTCCGCCCACGACTAATGATATGCACATTCACAACATTTCCTCTTTTAAATATTGTGTTCTATCGTCTTGCAATAAAATTTTGAGAGAAAACATTTATTTCTTCCTTATGCAAGCATAATCTGAATAACGAAGACCGGGAAATATTGCGAACGTCTATGCATATGACAAAAAAAACATTAAAGTAATAAAAATATATATATAAACCTATAGAGATAGATAGATTGTTTATTGTAATGACATGTGAATGACTACAAACATCAATAGTAATTACAACAAATAAATATTCACCCGGCCCGTTGGACCTATAAGTCACTTCGAATTCAGAAAACTAGTTAATTATTATCGAGAAGTAATTAAGCAAAATAAAAAGAACAAACATAGATTATTTGGAATAAATTAACTGTCTACGCTTTAGATAAGATATATATATATATATATATATATATATATATATATATATATATATATATATCTTGCAGTTTGTCTCGGAATAAATATATATATATATATAATAACATATTTTACTGCACCATGCATTACATGAACCATAAATCCATCATCTCCTATTTTTGGTCCCTCAGCAAAAGACTATGATTGAATTTAAAAAAAAACCAAACAAACAAACAAACAAACAAAAACAAACAAACAAACAAACAAAAACAAACAAACAAACAAACAAACAAAAAAACGAACAAACAAACAAAAAAAAACATGCAATTATAGCTTCATAGATGGATCGGCAAAATGTGCTTCAAAATATATTTAAACGTCCATATTTAGGCTGTCAAAGGCGGTTTTTAGTCGTTACACAAGACTTATTTTTGGAATAAATTAAATGTCGACCCCAAAATGCCGAAAAGGTCTTCTTAAAACCTGTATTGCTAGACGTTTATCGTAATATAAAAGAATTAAGACTTATGACTAGGACATCCTTATCTTCCATTATTCCCCATACTCAGTTGAAGACTAGACTCAAGAACATTAAACGTTCCTGTTACTTGAAAAAGACAGAATGCCTATATTGAATTACGTAGTATTTTGTAAAAAGTCAAAATATTTGGTACAAACACAATTTGATAACCATCTTCTATATATCTGGAAGATGTTTTAAAAATCCCTGATTTTTTTCTCGACAACATATTTGTCCAGTATTGTGGGCGTTTTTTCAACGAAACGTCGGCATTCAAGCGCGTACAAATTGTGCTCCTTTTCTTGCAGATATATTCCTTCACTCGTATACACTTGAAGATCGATGGAAAAAAGTAATTGACTAAACTTTTCGACAAACGCGGCTTTACATTCTGTATTGTCAACTTTCGTCTGTGGCAACTTCCCGACAACATATATGTTTTTGTCTACCCTGGACCTGACCTATTTTTGAGAAACTTGGTGGGTGTTTCTAGAAAAGCAGAAGCCACTTACCTTTTCGGTTGTACCTAGTCCATGCTCCTAGTTTTAAGTGGAGTTTCTTTGTATGTAGATTAAACCTTTTGATTTCCGAAGGAATAAGTGTACTCTCTTACCCTGGATCGTTGAAGGAAATTTCTACGGTATGAAACTGCACGAACATAATGTTACGAGAATTTGCAAATTAGTGTATAACCATTTATTGACACAACCAATACACTTTATTTTTAACGACAATTATGCGGTAAAAGGGAGACAACACTGTTGTATTGAATATACTTATTAATAATGTAACTATTTGTATATCCAGAATTTTAAAGCTATATAAAATTCAAATCAAAATTTATTTATATCAGAATAATTGAATTGAATAACTGTCATATAAGTGTATCATTTACAACAACAACAAATTCTAATAAATAATAAACAAGTAATAAACATGGAGAAGGCTAATTTATGTACATACAAACACAAAATTATCCCGACAAATCAATACCGATTATGTCATATTCCTATACTTAATCAATTGCATCTAAAACTCTTAATCACTGAAGGCTATTGTAAGACCTCGATATTGAGGATTCAAGGGTAAACCATCTGACTGTTCTTGCAAAAGCTCTCCATTCAAGTATGGTCTTTTAAGTCACGTCATAACGGAAGGTTTAAACATCATCGGAAACGAATCTCTCCGTAAGGTCCTTTCTATAGGTCTAAACTACTATAGCTCTATTTTGGGGAAATATAACTTTAAAGATCTTATAGATGCCGTTGGGGGACTACGCAAGAAAATGGTTTAATAAATCACCATCGAAAACATAGCTAGTAATAGAAACGAAAAAAATATGATGATTCAATAGTTACTAGAACTTGGAACAAACTACATACATATTTTAATGGTCCATTATGGCATTCCAAAATTGGTAATGTAGCATCATTATCGGTTAACAACACAAAGCAAAAAAAAATAATAAATAAAAACACAACAAAGAAAACATAAAAAAAACAAACAAAAAAACAAACAAAAAAAACAAAAAAACAAGAAAAACTAAAAACAAAAACAAAAACAAAAAGGAAAACAAAAAACAGAACAAAACAAAACAAGACACAAAAAAAGTTAAGGGATACTAATTTATAATTACCTGTTAAATTATACATACAAAATCTTACAAGAGTATTGGAAGTACGTATAATCTTTACATTATTAGAACGTCAAGGCAAATTGCATTCGATGTCTTCTCAATTACTTCCTTCCATAACTCGGTTCCAAAGACAAGCATTATTGACATGCTACAATGCTAGGTCAACGATCACTTGCATTTGCGGTTCAAAACAAATATGTGTATTGTTACAGATCTGAGTTTTGTCACATAAATGTTGCGAAATTTTATCTATGTTGATATATGTCTCTTTTTGTATAAAAAAAATAGTTTGATCAGATGTTTTTTTATTAAGCTCCCAAACATATTTCAGACTGTGTGTCCGAATTTGGCGTCGTCGTAAATGTGGAGTTTGGGAAAAAGGTTTTTGGCTGTGTACAGACGATCCTGCAAAAATATACTTCTGTGTGCTTCATTTTTTTTGCTACCTCCTTTGTTTTTCCGATATTAATGTGTTTTGTCCTTTTTTTGTTTTTGCTGTCGAATTTCGATACAGTTTTAACTGTTTATGTTATATTGGCCACAGTAAATTTGTGGTCAAAGGTGTTCTATTTTAGAACAAATATACTAGTATCGAATTCGATAAAGAGGTTACCAAAGGTTATTTATATGCATTTACATTATTATATAGTTTTCATGATATTTATAAACTACTTGAAGTATGGTTAAAGTCAAGACAAGTAAGGCTTTAATATGTAACTACAAACTACGCAATAACTAATATTTACATGCACGTATATGTGTAATATCTACGCATAAACAAGCTTGAAGACTTTATCCTATTATGTGACAATTTTATTGAAATACTAATTTCATGTACATAACAAAGTTACAAAGTTATGAAATATTCTCAATTTGATAAAAATAAATACACGATTTTGATAATATCTTATTTAATTCAATATACAGCTCTCTGTATTTATTTTACATTTTTCTTTTTTTTTGTGGCTGGTAAATTGAAATTTGCAAATACTCAATGTAAGTTATTGTAAAAAGGTAGATTTAATATAATATTTGCAACTCATTGCAAGCTATTTTCTAGTTAATTGCATTTATGACCTATACCATAATACGGCACATTGGTCCTGCTAAACTAAAAATCTAGTAATGTATAAGGAGGTACAAGAAAGACGACGATTATGATGACACAAAACCATGAAATGACCGTCGTATTTCGGGACATCCTGACTTTAATAGGTCTAGACAGAAGTCGAAAATCGGTGTCGCTTTATTCAAATATTTCAGGTTCCTATAGTGACTCTGAAAGCAGCTATAGCTTAGATTACGATTTTCGTCAGTCAAGAGATAAGCGCTCGAGAAGGCGTTGTAAGACTCTCTTTAGAAGTCCTCAAAGTATTAAACTTCCCACCTTTACAGAAGAGGGAAATTGGGATTCCTTTTTAATCCAGATTGAAAGATTAGCTGATAGATACCAATGGAGTGAGCTTCGTGCCAAGGAACGCCGGTTGAATTGTTTAGAAGGCTTTGCAAGGGAGCTACGACACAGCGATTACAACAAGTTTAAACTAAAGATGACGTGAAGATTCAGCACAACAGAAACTCCCATAGCTGCAAAAAGTCAACTCATGTCTATACGTGAAGAGTATTCTCAATGGGGGCAAGTTTTGTGAATTGAATTTAATTTATTTGCATAAGCATCATAAGTGCTATAGCGCATAACTTAAATATAAATTGACTATATGACAGAGAACAAGCAGGTGAATACATTTGTACTATACAATACGTAAGAACAAAATATGTAAACGGATATCAACATAACTAAACGTATAATATACTAATCCTCCAGCAATGCACATCCAGGCAGCTTTGAGGAACAAACACATATTTTTAGTCAAGCATTGGGACTGACCCCGCAATAAAGTTTTTGTATTCTAGGCCGAGAACAATAGTAACGAGGCAAAAAATGATATCCCAAAAATCTGTATGCTGGACAAACCATAATAAAATGATATTCGTATTCAATCTAGTTCATATTGCAACAGTTGCAAAATCGAATATTACTTGGTAAATTTTCATAACGACCAGACTCTAAACGTAATGTTATTATTTCAGATACACAATCACGCCACTCAGTATGAATATTCCTCAGGATATTCTGCATAAATCGACAGTCGGGATTTTTTTATCCATGGAAAAACATAGGCGCAGTAGGGATAAAAAATGAAGGATGACTCTTTAATAGGGCTATTTTTCTTGAAAGGCGAAAAATTATGTTTAAGCATTTTTCAGCCAATATCTTGAAAACTGTAGAAGATAGAAAGAAATGATCCTTATGATAAGTCCTACCAAATTGTTTTGAGTCAAAATTTTCCGACAACTTCTTATTATAGTTATTACCCTTGAAATGCAAAAGAATTAACCAGGTGAGCAATTCCGGCTCCTGAGAGCCTCTTGGATCTCAAAAAATACCAAACATAAATTAAAGTTCTCGATCCGTAAAATTTGTATAAGAATAGTGCAGGAGTCATTAGCGTTACCTCGTTGAACTAAGATAAAATGTGAATAAAATGTTAAATATTTATATGTTTTAGAAAATGATTCTGGACTAAAGGAATGTCTTAGAATTCCATGTCTACGAATAGTTGATGATTGGGTAATCAAATGGGAGGATATAGAAATTGGGTCAGAACTTTCAGGAAAATTTGGAAATTACTGCAATAATTTCTTAGGTAAGTGAAATCTGTTGAAAAGTAAGGTCATAACTGTTATATTATACATAGCACTACTTTGAAAATTTATATGCCCAGAAGTAATACCTTTAACACGGGTCAATTAGCTTGCTTAGCTTTAATCATATCAGCAAAAAGATGAAATATGTACAACACACACATACTAACACGCGCGCTTTTGAATATATTAGATATAATGAGAGTAAAAAAAGTAAATATGTCAAAAAGACAACAACTCAAACTTGATGAAAACTTGTTAGCTAAAGGCCACACATAGGTTTTCAATGAACGACAAGGAAACACTCACATCACATGGCAGGCTGCGGCAGGCCCAAAAACATTATGTGCATGTATAACAATATAGTTGGTCCTACATAATCCTGCAGCATTAAAGTAAACCGAAAGTGAAAACGGAACAATAAATACGGATGCCAGAAATTCCTGATTTGGACCAGGGGCAAAAAAATGCTGTGGGGTTAAAGTAGTCTAGCGAGATCACAACTGTCCCCCTTCTGGCTACTGTAGAAAACATACATCACAATGTAACATGCCTAAAATCAGTCCAAAGAGATCTGAGTCCCTTGTAAAAACAGAAATACGGTATGCAACTGAATGGGCAAAGGACAGCTAAATGACATACCAGCTCCTAACCAATTTAAATCTACAAAAAGCTTACAACGATATTAATAGGTGTTCATTTCAACAAAATTGTATTTGACATGCATATATGACTACGATGCTTACCTCAGATTGTCAAATGATAATAAATATTAAAAGTTGGGTTCAATGACCGGAAAACTAATTCGGGCAGTAAGCCACTTTCATATTTACAAAGCTTGTCGGATCTTGGTTCCCTGAACATGAAGGAAATCCAGAAAACATAGAATAAGGTTATGTTGATTTCAGAAGACCTCCATATTCTATATTTAGGGAAATGGAGCAAATCAGTTCCAGTTAGAATACAATCTTTCTCCATTGATGATAGTAGCAGATATTACAGAGCTGAAGAAATGGTTCTTACACAATGTCATCATACAAATATAGTAAAGTTGTATGGTGTGTGTTCTGATTCCGCAAAACTCTATATCGTGACAGAAATGGCACCCCATGGATCACTGAATGAGTTAATTAAACAACAGGACAGAACTTTTCCACAGCTTTTAAACTTTGCAGTTCAGGTAAACATAATAATTAAAAATATTGTCGTTTTTCTGCTAATAGCTGTGTTCATCTGTGCTTTTACAAAGTGTGATTTGCACTGCCTTACAAGTATAGTATATAAATATGTTCACTCAGGTTCAGTAATTTTTCAGTGATGTGTTTTACTTGCCTGCGTCAAGTTAGGTGAAATCAGGTATAGGAGCCGATCGACTCCATCCGTTTTCCTATTCATCTGTTCTAAGTTATAATCAGTAACTCATTGCAAACCAATGAGTAGAACTCAATTCTACATGTTTTAATACATGATGTCATTGTGAACATTTTACTTTCTTTTCAGTCTGAGTAACTTTTTGGGTTTCGTGATGCAAAACATGCTTTTTGTCATCGGCCGGGCAAGGTGGTCTTCTAATCCGCAAGCCTTAGAAAACGGATGAATGAAATTCATTGAAACTTTCTCACATTCTTTTTTCCTTGAAACAACTGTGCTCATTATATTTTGTTTTCCGTCTGCATGGCTTTTGGTGTTTCCTATATTCTGTCAATGGAGGATAGCGGGGGTATCAACAAGTGAGCTGTCCTCACAGTATTTTGAGCAGAAACTGAAAAATGTTGCTTTCATTTTGTTTGGATTGCAAATATTAATTAGGCACAATTTCCGTTTCCAATGAGAAGAATATTTTTTCCCTTTTTTGTATTTTTTCTATAGGTTTCATCTGGTCTATTATATCTTGAGGAAAAGCAGATCTTGTACAATGACATGACTTTATCTCATGTTTGGGTATTCGATGATGAAATCGTTAAACTTGCGGACTTCGCTTTAGCATTGGACACAAAGAAATATGAAAAAGGTAAAACGACATCAGATTGTCTTGACCATATATATTTAAAAGCTCGTAAAGTATAAATAAAAGATGCTAAATCCTTTGACTTTTCACACATCTATATTGACGATGTATTGTAAATTAACAACCTTTTTTGGTAAATTGTTACCCTCAATTTACCAGCGCTCGAGATTAACGATAATACAGTAACAGATTGTTCCTGCATCTTTATTGGATCTACATCTCGAATTGTACAACAGTGATCATCTCAACACTGGAATGTATGATTAAACAGACAACTTTAATTTTCCCGACCCATGCAGCAGTATACCTTCATCTCCTGCATATGGTGTTTATGTTTAACTATTGATTCGCTATGCTAGATTAGTAACTACTCTGATATCATTGAACGACATTAATATCTGTGTATCGGGGGTATAATGAAATGAAACTCAGAACCCATTTTACCAATTCCTTTTTAAGATATCAGTTCTTAGGTGCAAAATTCCTAGTTTCTTCTAAAAAAATGAAAAAATGATTGTTTTTTATTGTTTGTAAATTGTTCTTTGTACTGATATGACCGCCAATTTACCGATTATGACGTAATAACATGTAATTATTATTTTCACGCCGCAATGGACGAGGGATGTTTAGCGCACTGTAAAACCTAGATATAACCCACAATTTCGTTTGAAATTCCTGAACTACTTCAGAACGATTGCGGTACCTGCTGCTATGATGGTGTAAAACTAGTATCTATTTTACCGTATTTTTTTGGCCTTAATTGAATTATGGATTGAACTAGTTTTCGATATTGGTTCGTTGACCAAACATACCAAACATATTAATTTTCAGGGTTTCTGTCAAATGAACATTTTTGCAGTTATCCATTTTCTAGGTTGAAAAAAAAAGTATTAGTGCGATATGGTGTAGAAATCTATTTTTCGTGGCTTTCTATCCATCACAAAAATAGCGACAAATAGTACACCGCGAGAAATGCAATAACTGAAAATTTTATTGGAACTAGACGTGTACAGCATATCGAAATTTTCAATCTCAGTTTCCGCTATATAGATGACGTATTATCTTTAAACAATCCTAATTTCGGGGATTTGATACATTGCATCTACCCAAAAGAACTTGAGATAAAGGATACTAAAGACACTGTGAAGTCAGCCTCATATCTTGACCTACACTTAGAAATCGATGGTAAAAAACTATTGACCAAACTTTACCACAAACGTGATGACTTTTCATTCAGAATTGTCAACTTTCCTTTCATTTGTTGCAACATCCCTTTAGCACCTGCGTATGGAGTTTTCGTATCACAACTCATACGTTATGCCAGGGCTTGCCGAAACTACGCAGACATTTTGTATCGTGCTAGAACTCTAACAAATAGGCCTCTGGAACAGGATTATGTTGCTACAAGATTGAAGTAATCACTAAAGAAGTTTTATAGTCGTCATCATGAACTCGTGGATCGTTATGGTGTATACATCTGCATCATGAAAACTGATTTATTCAACGGGTCATTGTTTTCCATTCCTCGTTTGTCTACCCTGGACTTGATTTTTTATGAGCAACTCGGTGGGTGTTTCTAGAAAAGCAGAGGACGCTTACCGTACCGGTCCACCTGGGCCAGGCTCCTAGTTTTTAGTGGAGTCCGAGTTGCTCATTTGCTTTTGTTACTTTGTATGTATGCTTTTAGTTACTTCATGTACTTTGTTGTGTATGTCTGTTTTCCATGTCTGGCCTTTGTCCCTGGATTACATTCGTTTGATTACCGCTATAACCTTGGTTCCTTTGATTACTCTTACAATATATAAAACTGCTATTTCTTTGTATTTAAGAACCACTGGGTCAATACCACTTCTGGTGGACCTGAGGTCCCCGAGAGTATTCTCCAACCCAGTAGTCAGACTTGTCTGCCCCGAATAATATCAGATATTATCTACCCTTTTTATGAAATTTTGCAGTATTCCAAATTAAAAATACGTAAAACACCGAGGCTTCATTCCTTGCATTGCATATGGTTGAACCTCTCGGTGATGGATTTGGCTTCCTCTTTCGATAGATTTGGTTATGAGTACTTTTTGTATACAACTAATATTTTGATAATGATCTTCTTACATATTTGATTTTATATTTTGCTGCTGATGAGAGGTTACTCCTTGAATTACGTGTACAGCATATCGAAATTTACAATATATAAAACTGTCATTTTTTAGTATTTATTCTAGAACAAACAAATAACACTGACTATCTATTTCCTAGGCCCTGAAACAAAAAAATACACTTTACAGTCCATAGCCCAAGGATCAAATACACGTCCAATGATTATACAGTCAATTGGGTCTAGCACATCATACTTTCATAATATTTATACAGTATATTGACGCTTGAAATACAATGACTACACAGTAAGTGTGCTTTGAAAGAAACATTTTAATTACTTAAAAGTCCATGGACCATAAAATTAACACATTCATAATGACTGTTTTATCATTTTGCTCTTCAATTGTTTGGGAGATCTGAATTGTATTCGGTACATGTAGCCAATGGTTATTGCATTCTACTAATCGCTGCACAGTCGTGTTATAAGACTTCTCATTTAAGTATGATTTTGTTCTCAACTTCTGCATTCTGTACCCTCGTTTTGCATATCTTTTTGAAATGTTTCAATAAGTCTACATAGTCCATTTTCGTTATTTTTTGTTTAATTTGGCGATTTATTTTCGCATTTTTAAAGTCTTTGAGTACACATTTTGGGTCTGTCTTATTTGTTTATGTTTTATAGCAATTATATATTGGCATTTATCTGTTTTCTTTTCATTATATTTTCAACTCATTTCAAAGAGCTTTTAAAGCTTTCATTTCATATTTGTACTCACCCTCATCTGATTGAAGAAAACATCTATCAAATCTCATCGCATCGATGCAGTGATGAATTGTGTATCATAGATTTATATAATTGAAAATTTCTGATTTTTAATTGTGTTTTATAGTGGTAAATACACAAATTAATAACTTGAGAGCAGCTCCTGAAGTTTTAAAAAGCGGGCTTTTCAGCACTAAAGCTGACGTCTGGGTCTTCGGAATATTCTTGATTGAATTGACATCAGGGAAAGACGGTATTTACCCAGGTATGGATTTCTGGCTTTAGATAATAACCCGTCAATACATTTACCACAACCTCTTAGTTTTTATTTTTGTTCATTTGTTGTGTTTATTCATTATATTTTTTTTCAAACCATTTGGTAATGTTTCTTAATGATATTTAAGAACGGAATCGTTATAAGTAATTATTTAATTAATTTGAATAATATTCAAATACAATCAGCTTACAGATATGATTTTATAAAAGTGGATTGAAAGTTAATAAAACTAAAAGTTCATGGTTTTTAGCATTGTTATCAACTATGCTTGTATATAATTTACCGAAGAAAGATTGAGTAAACTGACCACTTTTAGATTATCAGTTTTATTGAATAACGTAGTTTTATAAAATTATGCAAGAATTTTTGTGGACATAATTACAGGGAAAAAATCTAACGAAGTGACCAAACTTGTAGCAGATGGGTATTAACATTCAAGGCCAAGATCATGTCCAAGAGAACTCTACGATTTAGCATTGAAGTGTATGGAAAAGGGTCCAGAAAGACGCCCAACATTTCATTTCTTCTTGGATGACTATTATGTGTCGATCGAACACTACTATGAAGAGATTGATGACGATGCACCAATATAAAGGGAATACATACAGATCTTATGAGTTTATCCCAATTTTTACACGTTCCTTTCATCATAAAGCTAATATGTATATTTCACGCAAAACACATGTTAAGCTATTGATTAGAGTGATCTTACAAAATAATTCGGTTGCATTAAATTCAGATTTCCATTTAAAATTAATTTAACTTTTGCGAGGAGCATGATTTACATCACAGTAAAACAGCCATTTTTCGATATACGTATTATACGTATATGAACGGATAAATAACCAATACGAAATGGCTGATTTGGTATATTGAGTTTAGTACGATCAGAATTTATACCTAACATAACACATCAAACATTTCTAAAGCAAATCTTAAAAGGATGCGTTTTCAGAGACGGTTGAACATTTTAATAAACTTTCTGAATATAGTTCGTTTTAAAAATATGACAAAAGTAGTATTAAGCCATCAATATCAAAGCAATAAAGAGCAATTAAGAGAATGAAGACTTTAGCAATCCGGGGACAAGGACCAGACACACACAACAAAGAACACAAAACAACCAAAGACAACACACAAAAAGAAACAAAAAATATGAGAAACTCGGATTTTATTTAAAACTGGGAGCATGGACCAGGTACATCGGTAGGGTAAGCGTCCTAAGCTTTTGCACAAACAACCGCCGAGTTGCTCATATAAAGTTAAGTAAGTCCGTGTTAGACCAAAGAAGCAATGAAAATTAAGACACAGTAAATATGTAATGGGTAAAATACTTGAATGATTATTATTCGTTTATTTACATTTACATATATCATATGATTCAAATCAAAATGATAAAATTATTTTCATGTATGTGCATTCAAAATATAACAAAACACAACTGTATGTATATACAACTATCAATAGTTATTTAGGTGCAAATAAACAATTACTTATAATGCCTTCAATTAAACGGAATGACTTCGAAATGAACAAGTGTGTGCCGTTAGGTATGTAATTTGTATACACTGAAATATATCCTTATTTGCTACTTTTCTTAATTGTGTATTTCCTTGTTAACCAATACTTAAGTCAAAATTAATATGGTATTAGTGAATTCAATTTCAAAACGAGGACAGTGATAACTTTCGATTTGTATCAATGTAGAGTGTAGAATGATTCATGTAAAATCTTCTGTTTCCATTAATGATGTTTTATTGAAAACGGCTAAGAAGTAATCAAGGGATCCATGGTTACATCGGTAATCAAAAGAATGTAATCCAGGGACAACACCAGACGTGGAAAACAGACATACACAACAAAGAACACAAAGTAACTAAAAGCATACATACAAAGTAACAAAAGCATATGGGCAACTCGGACTCCACTAAAAACTGGGAGCCTGGACCAGGTGGACTGGTAGGGTAAGCGTCCTCTGCTTTTCTAGAAACACCCACCCAGTTGCTCATAAAAAGTCAAGTCCGAGGTAGACAAACGAGGAAAGGAAAACCATGACCCGTTGAATAAATCAGTTCTCATGGTGTAGATGGATACACCATAACAATCCACGAGTTCATGATGACGACCATAAAACTTTTGTAGTGAGAACTTCAATCTTGCAACAACATAACCCTGTTCCAGAAGCCTATTTGTTCGAGTTCTATCGCGATACAAAAAGTCTGCGTAGTTTCGGCAAGCCCTGGCATAACGTATGAGTTGTGATATGAACACCCCATACACAGGTGCTGAAGGGATGTTGCCGCAGATGAAAGGAAAGTTGACAATTCTGAATCAAAAGTCATCTCGTTTGTCGTAAAGTTTGATTAATAGTTTTCCTTTACCATCGATTTCTAAGAGTAGATCAAGAAATGAGGCTGACTTCACAGTGTCTGTAGTGTCCTTTATCTCAAGTTTTTTTGGGTAGATGCGATGTATCAAATCCCCGAAATTTGG
This sequence comes from Perna viridis, assembly GCA_037379345.1. Lineage (NCBI taxonomy): Eukaryota > Metazoa > Mollusca > Bivalvia > Mytilida > Mytilidae > Perna > Perna viridis. The sequence goes on from CM074522.1 coordinate 1,664,301, forward strand.
ATTGTTTAAATATAATACGTTATCTATATCACGGAAACTGAGATTAAAGGATCTAGACAAACGATATTCTTTCTTTCCGATAAGATCAGCAATATAGTCAGCCTCATAAGAGTGAAGGAATAGGTCAACAAGTAAAGGAGCACCATTTGTTTCCATTGGAATGGCGACCGTTTGTTGAAAAAACACGTCCACCACACTGGACAAATATATTGTTGATTAAACATTCTAGCATTTTGTAAACATCTTCCTCTGTATATTTAGAAGATGATTTGGAATTATTTCTTACAAAGTATGAGGAATCTCTACCAAGAACTATATATTTGTTTCTCGGTGTACCATCTTTTTTGGAAAAACAACGATTTATAATGTCTTTAAGTCGGGATTTTAACTGAGTATGGGGAATAGAAGTATACAGTGTTGAGAAATCATAGGTTTTAATGCTATTATACTAATATAATAGTCTTGAAGTAATTGTCTCCAAAAGATCGTTGGAATTTTTCAGGATCCACACTGAATTAATACCACTATGGGAGTAATAAGTGTTGTGGTAGAACTGCAAACCCTCTTTGACTGCTGTGAGTATAGAAGTTAAAAGTGTTGAGAGATTTGATGGTACAATTAGGAGATCCAGTTATGGAACGTTGTTTGTATGACATTTTGAAGTACTTTTTGATGAGAAAATATAATAAATGAAAAGGAAATAAAAACCATGAAGGTCATATTCAGCAAACTTAAGGTCAAGACTTGTGCAACTAACAAGGTTTTTAAACTACACGGGGTGTATCTAACCGATGTGCCGTCTTCATCTCGGTACTTTTTATGCAAGAATAGTGTTATTTGTTTATTTTTAATCTATATATATTATTACCCATAAAATCTTTAACTATTACTGCGACGTTATTGATACCATCAGAAAGCTGAGACATTTGGTTACGTGGTGATGCCTATGTATGCTAATTTACTTCGCTAAAAAAAAAAAATAATAAATTAGAAGAATACAATTTTTTTTTTCCTTTTTGCCTAGACGAATTAAACAAGTTCTTTAAAAATACAAATATGTTATAATTTTTGTTTGGCAAATTCCACTTTCTACAATCTAGAGAAACAAGCTGAAGGTTAATAATATATTTTACATTAAAATAATATTTTAACTCTTAAGTAACGTCCGGATTTTTACTACCAGAGAGCTCATAAACAAATGACTTACTATTTGACGAAAACGTTTTCTCTGTCAGTCTTTTCTTTACTTCTCTTAGAACACTCCTTTTCAACACATACGATATAAATATAAATATTCCTTGTAAAGAGTTTAAGAGTGATACAGTTACAGAAAATATAATTCCTAAGACTGTGTTTGGCAGAAATGAATCAATTACTTGTAATATGAGAGTCATTCCTGTTATAGTGAACAGTTTAACATATATCGTTGTTAGACTTTTATTGGTGTTTATATCATGTTTACGTGATACCAATACACTTCGTCGTATCGCGATAGCCGTTCTTGTGAAGAAGTAGATATTACTGATACATGCCAACACTACTGGAATGATGAAAGTTACAAGCATACCCATTAGATAGTTTATAAAACAAATATCACCTCCGTATCCAGTGGCGGACTCCAACACTAATTTTGACACAATATGAACACTGACCACTATAATAGGAATACCATATGAGAAACCGATGTATCTTAGGGTCGTTTTCTTGTCACAGCTTCGAGATATGATCGAATTCGTCATAGCGATAAAAACACGATACATGTGAAAAGAACATACTGTAAGACAACAAAAATAAGATAGCCAAAAATAATGCATCAAAACACCAATAATACTGCAGACATTGTCATTTCTGGTCTTAAAGAGCCCAAACTGAAAAAGGGTGTGGGCAACAAACATTGAGAAAACAAGCGACATATTGTTCTTTCCAGGTACTGTTCTCATTTGTGGACATAATGCATATGTCACAAATGTTATCAATAGGCAAATAAGACCGCATACAGTACAGACAGATAATATTGTGTCAATTATGGTCATTATACGTAACGTATCCTGTGTTTCTTGATTTCCTGAGTATTTAAGGATATTTTCGTAAAGATCTATACATATTTTGATATTCCTGTCTGAAGAGAACATATAGTCCAATCTTTTGACTTTAATTCCCAGAATGGTCACTTCATCAGTATTGTTGTTAAAGCTATAATTTCCGTTCTGAATCTCAATTTGTGGACATGTTATTAAAGTGGATAAAATTGCATACCTTCTTTTAAACTTCTTTCTAGAACTTTCATTTACGTGACATTGTTTATCGAATTTATGGTTTAGTGTTCTGTCAGGTAATAACATGGCTTCTGAGTTTCTTGATAAAGAAACATTAAACAATGCAATACCATGCTCTGATTCGCTTGACATAAACACTACTGCACTTTGATTTGTGATTTTGAGAAGAGATTGTTCTACAAGTGATTTACGTAATACAGATTTTAATATCAATTTAATATTTATGTGGACGGTAAAATTAGTATTAGCTTCTATGGTATCCCCGCAATTAGATTCTGTAGCATATATATTGGAATGGAACATGTCATAGGTGTCCGGCACTGCATCCACTGACACTCTACCATTTTCATCAACATCTATACCTGCAAATCCGCTATATATCATAGTTTTATCTGGATTTACAATTTTAACCTCAGTAAGTTTGCGGTGAACAAATTGTTGTACTTTTTCGCGGAGCCCAATCAAGAACGAATAAGTGTCATTGTAAGTAATGTACGATACACCCTGCATCAATAAGGGCATGATGTATCCAACGTTATATCCAAATTCTAGAAATGGAACACATAACTGACCTCGAAGAATTCTACCATCTGAACATTTCATTTCCGTACATTTGTTCTACAAAATATGAAGCGCAATGTCATAAGTTTATTAAAACATAACTAAATGAATTTTTAAACACAAAACTGTCATATGTGTTAAAACAATTGTACGAAATGGAAGAGAATTTTCCATTTCCCCAGTTTATAAGACGATATAACACGTTACTCACCAGTGGTCATGCTTAATTTAAAAATATGTTTACTCTGATATATTGCAAAACGTTAAAGTCTATAGAAAAACCAGTTGCCTGTATATTGTTAGAATTTTTCCTTTGTCATGATAATTTATATCAATGAAAACTTAAATTACTTTCACCTAATTTCGGGAATTTGATACATCGCATCTACCCCAAATTGAATTTGAGATAAAAGATACTCGTGGGTAGTTATAGTGTATCCATCTGCGCTAGCTAGGAAAACCGATTTGTTCAACGTGTCACGGTTTTCCTTTCCTATTTTGTCTACCCAGGACTTGATATTTTATAAGCGACTCAACGGGTATTTCTAGAAAAGCAAAGGACGCTTACCCTACCGGTGCACCTGATCCATGCTCCAAGTTTTTTGTGGAGTCCGAGTTGCTCATTTGCTTTTGTTACTTTGTATGATGTATGACAAAATTTAAGATACTATTTCAATTGATCCTTCCAAAGCAGTAATAACAATTGTTCTTGAGTTTGGAAGTATTTTAAGATCAGTTATAACTTTTAACTTATCAACAAGCAGATGTATCCAGAGCGACATGGACATAATATCAATTGAATGACATTGTTGTGGTAGGAAAATAACTACAATGTCCTATCATTCCAATTCAAGAGTGTGGACCAAAAAAGTCTGTTCATGTGTTATGTTAGTCAATCAATTGCTCAAGTAGTAGGTCCTTTAAAATTACTTTACATTGTTACCTGTAAAACATCATATACTTCGGATATGGCACAGTTTTCATTGCCTCCAACAGCATTGTTTGTAACCTGGCTTTTCTCTAGTGAAAAGAAAGTTTTCCATCTTGGACCTGTTATATGTAATTCGCTATTATCACTAGTGTGGCAAGCGTCAGATAAACACGTTTTCGTTCCAAAATCAGTTAAAGTACTCGAAATGTTTCCATTGCATATGAAGCAATACTCGTTTTTATATTGTCCAAAACTATCTACATCTGGCATTGTGTGACACTTGCGTACGATTTCCTGATCAAATAACTCCCATTGACCTGTTTCATTACAGAGGTTGACTTTCCTAGGGTTACAAATATCACAGATAGTTTTCCGTACTTCTAAATCTGCTAAGTTTTCACATCCCCATATTATATCTGAATCGTATTTCTTCCACTTTCCAGTGACGTTACATTTTGAAAAGCTATTTGCACAAAAATATTCATAGTCTCCTTTTGAATATTCCTTTGTGTAGTTCATGCACGTTTCCCCACTGCACTGCTTTGAATTAGGAGGAACTGAATATCTAAACTGACAATTACTTGTTTTTGCTTGACGAAAAAAGTAAAATATTGTTGAATTGTACATGTAAAGGCTCGGGATATAGTTATAACACTCTAGATGGAAATCCCATGGTAAGAGTTGCCATGTAGATGAACTTGTTTGGATTGATTTTTCTGCGAAAAAACTGCTTGCATGGTACACATTTTGAAAATCCACAAAGAAATCCTTTACCCTCACTCTTACGGGCAGAAAACTGAAAACAGTTGATTCCTTATCGTCGAATGTGTTAGTATTATTTTCATAACCATACAAAAGCCAACCTTTTGAATGCGAATAACTATTAAGGACAGTACATATGTAGTTTTGATTGTTTAAGATGTTTTCCACACAGCAAGGTTCTTCTGCGAATACACAAAATTCACCACAACTGCAATTTAACATATTTGAAAATGTTGAATTACACGATTCCGTTTCTTTATTTAACTGATAATAATTCTTAAGTAATTTACGCCTCCGATCTGAATTTTTTCTTTCGTAATGTTGTTTATTATGCAAACGTAAATTTTCTTCTTTCTTATTAACTAATATTTCACCCAATTTATTTACCATTTTCTTTATATTTTCATTATCAAAAAGATAGTAGTATCGGCCATCTTTCTCAAATGTCGTATGCTTTAATTCCCCATATTCAGAGAACAAAATATTAGTATCTTCCATTCTATTGATATTGCATAAAAAGCAAAACACATTTTTATATATTCCGGTGATTGTCGATTCAACCATGTTTTTACATGCATCTTCTAAAAATAGATCAGCAACAGCCCATTCTCCAGTCACATTGCATGAGGTTATGATGTCACCTTCAAACTTGGGAGGGTTACAGATGAAACAAAATATATTTTTAAACCCATGATATATATTATCGTAAGTCCTACACGCTCTGTGTATATTTATATCATACATTCCCCATGTGCCTGTGATATTACAATCTGAAACAATTCTAAGATCTGCTTCACTATTCATGCATTCAATTATAGGAGCACGTCTGTTATGAAATGCTATTGAAACAGAATTATTCTTTAAATATTTTACAATGTCGTCATACGATGAAAGAAAATTGAGTGCATTATAATCTAAATAGTCGTCAAAATACACACCCCACGGTGATGAAGAACTCTGAGATATATTTTCGTGACACATTAAGCAATAAACATTTCTATATGTGATATTTGTTCTCAATGAAGTAACTGGAACGCTTTGAATCTGATCAATCTCGTTCATACCAATTTCACAATTATATTTAAATTTTATGTTTACTGCTTTTGTATTGTGAAAACATCTATTTGATATCTTTACTACTGGAGGAATGTTTGATATTTTACCACTTGCATAGAAAGGAATACCTGTATTATAGCTATGATCATAATATTCTGGTTTGCCAATTACGTAGGTACTGAAGCAAGTAAACTCTTGTTCCAAAAACACGTCAGGACAACAATTACGCATCCTAACACAATCTGTACTACAACTGCATTTTGGACAACTAAAGTTATATTTCCTGAATACATCATTTGATAGTATAAATCCATTTATTTTCACTTTGTTGCAAATTAATGTTCCACACGCTGCAATATAGGCTTCAAGAATTCTAGTTGTGTTTAAGTTTCCCCGAACTTCCATACTGAACGAATACAACATAAAATATAATAAAACAAATGCATTAAGTTTTGGTCGTTCCATTCTATCTGAAATTATATGAATATGTGAGTAAATAAGGCGTTTGTTGTTTTTGAACTTTATGAATATCAATAAAAATCATCCAAACTTATTGAGACAATATCAAGTGTCCATTTTTTATAGTAGAAAACAATGATTCCAGATTGAATGTCACTCAATAGAATATATTCCGACAATAACGACTGTACAAGGAAAAGACACATACAACAAATTATCTGAACCATACATGATAAAGACAAAGAAGGAAACATGAATGAGGAACCCGGATTGTACTGACAGTTCTTATCATAATATCACGTCGGAGGCAAACGTAAGAGGAAAGGAAATGCGATGGAGAAATCAGTTTTCATGGCGGAGATTGATACAAAAAAGCAATCCATGAGTATACGATGATGGCCATAAAACGTTTGAAGTGATGATCTTAAAGTTGTAGTTGCAATGTCCCAGGGAGCTAATTGCAAGAAGTCTGACACGATTTGAAAAAAAAAACCTATTCTAAGCTAGTTCTGGCTTAACGTTTTTTTTTTTTTTTAAATGAAAATACGATATGCAGATGCGGAAGAAGGCTGTGCCTCAGAAGAAGAAAATTTTGACAATAAGAAATTCGTTTGTCTTAAATGAGTTGCTTTTTCTTTCTAACTTGACAGAACCCTAAACAAGAAGGATGTCGATTGTCAAACTTTCAGTTATGTTCAAGATTGAGGTTTTCTATTTCATTTAATTTACTGTAATGTTTCAATGATAGCGTACTCATTATATTGCACATTCCATATTTCCCCCCAATTTATATACATATCAGCCACTGCAAATGATAGAAAGGCTTCAAGCTGAAGAAAAATCCCTTCGAACAGACGATGTAAGTTTATTTATTTATTTATTTATTTATTGGTAATTGGGTGTTCAACATACGCCGTGTCTTAATCTTCCACTTTAATCAACCTCATGAAGAACAATGACGCTTGCAAAATAGTTATTTCATACGCAATCTATATAATGTGTATCTTTTCATCTAGACAAAACACCATCTATTTGCTTTTTATACAGACTTGTTATTGTTTAATTTTAAAAAGTTACCAAGAAGGACCATATTCTTAATTTCATAAGTTATGATTTAAACAAAAATTAAAATTAAAAAAAATTCATCCGGAGTTTGCACAGATTAAATAGATTTAAGCAAACAATTTTGTTAATCGTCAGTTAATATATTTTATATGACAGTGACTGGAGATAAATATACAATATCAATCAATTGTTGAACAATACCGCTTGTTTGTGCATGAGGCATACGGACGGGGTAAAATATAAAGCTGTGCCGATTAGAAATAAAATGACAAATTTGTTGTTGTTGTTTTTTGTTGCATAATAGATTGCGTTTATTGAATAATAATTCACCCTTATTGTTCCTCTACCAGTTTATTTCAATTTGTTATACAGAATTCAGTTGAAATCCCAAATTTCATTGTAATTATAGATAATTATTGGTATGGCCTAAAATACAGGCAAAGTATACCCATCAAATACAACACAGGAGGTTTCAGCATCTTGTTGTTTATGAAATTGGCTACAGGAGACATTAACAGCTACTACGATATTTCTTCATGTACCAAAAATGTACTAAAAATGCTGTACAATTGTGTTTCAAAATTTTTCTTGTGAAATTGGCGTCCTATTACAGCTTCTTTAATATAAACAACTTTGCATGAAATGTCACTGATGGTATAGGGGTTCAAGAAAGGATAAATTTTGCCTATTTCATTTCATTTGTTCCTGGATTACATTCTTTTGTTTTCCCCTAGATTCGTGCTTCCCTTAATTACTCTTTCATACGATTGGATAATTGTATACTTTTTGTAATTACTTGATATATGAATCAGTCAAATGCTACAGTATTTGTGTAAAAAAAAAATCTTTTCGTAGAAATTGCATCACTTGCTAAGTTCCTACCTTGTCCCTTTGACATTAAATTACGCATCAAAAATAAACCATACTTTGACCTTTGAACTACTCGAGTTAATCTTTTAATATTCATAATACTACAGGCAATGTATCATCTCAAACAACAACCAGATAATACAAAAACATTGGATAAATTTATTTTGTTATAATACTGTTAAAAGAATCAAATTTGAATGTTTATAATTTCTTTTATTTAAATATTGTTTAAGCGAGCTTTGTTATGGTTATTTATGTTTTCGAGTCGTTCAATTAACTCGAAAACAATTCAATTACTGAGTCGTGGCTAGATAATTACATTACGAATTCCGAAATACACATAGACGGATACAGCTTAATTCGTTCTGACAGAAATAGAAATGGCGGTGGCGTTTGCATTTACATCAGGTCAGACCTTGCCTTTTCTGGTAGAAATGACTTACATTCCGACAATATTGAGGCCATCTGGGTTGATATCCTCCTTCCACAATCTAAGCCAATTGTTATCGGCTGTGTTTATAGACCTCCAAAGCAGAATGATTTTTTGGAACAATTTGATGCAATCCTAAATAAACTTAACCCACAACATGAAATTTACATTTTTGGAGATTTCAATATATGCTGGTTGCAAAATAACTCCAATGGGTACAAAAACTATAACAGTGTCCTCAGCCTACATAATATGAAACAGATTATTGATGAACCTACTAGAATAACAGACAAACATTCATCATTGTTAGATCACATTATCTGTAATATAAAAGAAAATATAAGCCAATCTGGTGTCTTACCCATTGGCTTAAGTGATCATTTATTGACATATTGTACAAGAAAGATATATAAAAAAGTGACATTACTTTTGTGGACAACTCAATTAAGATTAGATCTACAAAATATTATGATAAAGATATTTTCACAGAGTTGCTGACCAAAGTAGACTGGTCAAAATTATATCTTTGTAGAAATGTTAACAAAGTTTGGGGCATTTTCAGATTTATTTTTATCAACATTAGATGAGGTAGCTCCGATAAGAGAAATAAAGGTTAAAAAGAAAACTGAACCTTGGATAACATCAGAAATACTTGAGTTAATATCAGAGAGAGAAGATCAGTATTTTTCTATTTTTAAAAGATCAGGTTGTGATCAGGACTACTCAAATTATTGTAAACTGAGGAACAAGGTGCAAAGAATGATAAACAGTGTAAAATCTTGTTATTTTGAAAATAAGATAGAAGAGAATAAAAACAACCCCAAAAAATTATGGGAACAATTTAGAAATCTGGGTTATAGTAATAAGCAAAAAGATACTTCAAAAAATGTTTTAAATATTGAAAACAGTAGCTGTCATGATTCTCGCACAATTGCCAATCATTTTAACAACTTCTTAACTACTGTAGCTGAAAAACTAGTTGCAAAACTGCCAGCAGCTAAAGGGTTTTACAATTACAGCTCAAATATTTTCCAAAATTTTTATAGAAAGGTTTTCATGAATAATTTATGTTTAGAACTGTCTCCTGTTACGGAGGAATTTGTTTTTAAAGAACTACAATCTCTGAATATTACAAAGAGTACGGGTCTGGATGGTATTCCCTCACGATTTCTTAAAGACGGAGCACACGTTTTGAATAAACCTATTACATTTATTATAAACTTATCTATTACCAGTGGCATTGTCCCTGATGACATGAAACAAGCACGTGTCTGTCCAATCTATAAGAAAAACAGCAGGTTGGATGTCGGTAATTACAGGCCTGTAAGCATACTAGTTGTGATATCAAAAATACTAGAAACATCCATATATTCACAACTGGAGAGATATTTGGTAAAACATAACCTATTATACGACCTACAGTCAGGCTTCAGATCTAACTACTCAACCGACACATGTCTAATACACCTACTAGACCATATAAAAACACAAACATCTCATGGTTTATACACAGGAATGATTATTCTCGACCTACAAAAAGCATTCGACACAGTGGACCACAACATTCTCTGCCACAAATTAAAATCTCTTGGTGTCTCTTCCACAAAATGGTTTTAATCGTACTTATCAGATCGAAAACAAAAAGTCGTCATAAACAGAACAGAATCTGAATTTTTGAATGTAACCTGTGGCGTACCTCAGGGTAGTATATTAGGCCCTCTTTTATTTCTGTGCTATGTCAATGATATGACAACCAGTATCAGCTCACAATGCAAACTTTTATTATACGCTGATGACAGTGCAATCTTATACTCACATAGAGATCCCGGTATTATATCATCCAGACTGGGTCAGGAACTCCAGTCTTGTAGTCGATGGCTGGTGGACAATAAACTGTCGTTGCATTTGGGTAAGACAGAATGCATTATGTTTGGCTCCAAAAGAAAGTTAAAGAAACTTACCCGGTTTAGTGTAAAATGCAACGACCATACAATAGATTCACGGACAAGCCTAAAATATTTGGGATTAAACATAGATCAATACTTGTCTGGGGAGTCTATAGTTAAAAATATTGTCCAAAAGTCTAGCTCAAGACTGGGGTTCCTGTACCGAAATGCTAAATGTCTATCAGAGGAGTCCAGGAAGTCACTGAGTGTGGCACTTATTCAGTGCCACTTCGACTATGCATGCTCATCTTGGTATGCTGGTCTCAATAAAAAATTAAAAAATAAACTTCAGGTTGTTCAAAACAGAGTCATTCGATTTATTAAAAACCTGGACTCTAGACATAGCATAGATTTTAATATATTTAAAGACGTTGGTATTCTTAATGTGGAAAACAGGGTACGACAAATGAGGTTAAACCATGTTTATAAAATATTTAATAGAAAATCACCATCTTATATGAACTGTAATTTCACAAGAATTCGAGATTGTCATAACCATTTTACCAGATCTAGTGAAAATAATTTTTATGTTCCAATTATAAAGGGGCCAACTGTTCAATCTTTTTATTATAATGCAATTAAAGACTGGAACAATTTACCAGCAAATTTAAAGAGTTTAAAAAATTCAGATGCGCTCAAACTAGGAATAAAAGATTTTTTTATTTGATCAATTGAAGCAAGCTCGGCATAAATAGTTTCATTATAATATTGTAATACAGTGGATTTTACTGTACGTCAGTACTTTGTGTGTTTGAAGATGAGTACTGGATGAGGACCATTGTTACTGTTGCAGAGTGGCGCTTGCCGCCTGGACACTACCTTTTGTCAACAGCCATGAACTCTTCTTTGGACACTTAAAGTTTTTATATTTTATTTATAATACTAGTGATTTGTCTCCTTTCAAGATACCCTGCCAAAGTTTTGAATTGTTATACTTTTTGTTCACCTCTAAGATTTTTACTCTATGAGGACCCCATTGTAAATAAGCTATTGATTAGATATCAACGTCTTGGGTTCTATATTTTTGACAGTTCAATTCTTTTATACTTTTAAAATTTTATAGACAATATATATTTGTATTTTATATTGTGTATATGTATGTTGTAAATTGTGTAACACATGCAATATGTTGATATTTAGTCGAAATAAATCATATCATATCATCATATCATATCATACATTTTCAAACTGAATTAGATAAATTGGGTAAATTGTCATTCATTATACTATATATCATTTGACCGTAATGCAGTGGGTGACATTTTTGTTTTCATATTTGACGAAGTTAACGCTGAAATACGTGTCATAAAATTGCCTAAAATTACTAAGTTAATTAGGTAGTAATCATTTACGATATTTCACGGAAATATTATATTTCTGATGAAAACACAGTAAAAATGCATGGATCGTCATGGTGTACCCATCTGCAACATGAAAACCGATTTATTCACCGTGTCTTAGTTTTTTCCTTTTTGGTCTACCCCGAGCGTGACATTTCATTAGCATCTCGGTGGGTGTTTCCTAAAACGCAAAATAGCTATCAACAGCCGTTCTAAATATTTACGTAGTTAGCTTAGCTAGTCAAGAAAAAAATTAAAGAATTTCAAGGTTTTCGTATGTTTACTGTATTAACGGAAACAAGGTCTACGTGAGAGTCAGAACATTTTGATATGGTGGCACACCCATCCCATTTTGCGTTGTTATAAGCGGTCAACAATCAATTCTAATTATCGCACTTCAGCGTGATTAAAAACGCAGTTCGGCGTATTACTATCGTACATCTGCGCGACCATATAAACTACTAGTATATCATGGCAAAGTACATGTATTAATGGGGTAGATTGAAACATTCTATTCGAACTTCGGTTACTCAGCACTGTAGAAAAATAATTAGAACAAATACCTTCATATATATAAGTAGCTTTATTTGTAAGAATCATGCAAAATCTGAAAAATGTGATACACCCCGAAAAAGGCTACATATTTTTATTTTTGTAATTAAGTCGTTGTATGGGTCTATATAATGAAATGTATAATTATTCATTGAAATCTGTCTGCTCTTAGGAGGTAATCATCATTGAAAATCCAATAGATTCTATTGTATTTGAGTGCCATTTACAGTTATCTCCCTGAAAATTACTGTGCATTCTATATAATTTTTATCTTCTGAGAACACGGCTTTTATGAAAAACTGAATGTTAATTTCTGTTTACTACGACAATTTAAACAAAATATCAAAAATAAAAATATGTAGGCTTTTCACCCATGAATCATAATTTGCATGATTCTTAGCTGGAGTGCTACTTAAAATAACAAAATACAGAAACCCTATTCAGTTTTTTAAAGTTAGGCTTAGTTTGATATTATATCATAATATAATCGTGGATCGTTATGGTGTATCCATCAGCACCATGAGAACTGATTTATTCAACAGATCATAGTTTTCCTTTCCTCGTTTGTCTACCTCGGACTTGACTTTTTATGAGCAACTCGGCGGGTGTTTCTAGAAAAGCAGAGGACGCTTACTCTACCGGTGCACCTGGTCCATGCTCCCAGTTCTTAGTGGAGTCCGAGTTGCTCATTTACTTTTGTTACTTTGTATGTATGATTTTAGTTACTTTACGTTCTTTGTTGTGTATGTCTGTTTTCCATGTCTGGTCTTTGTCCCTGGATTGTATTCTTTTGATTACCGCTATAACCTTGGTTCCCTTGATTACTCTATCATAATATCATAATCATGCATTCAAATTTTAAATCATTTCTATAAATCATGACTTTATTTTTGTATAACAAAACAATTGTTGACCATTTTATTTGGAAAGTATTCACTTTGGGACATAATGCCCTTCATGATTATACAATCTTTAAAACAGCTGAGTGTGTACTTAAAATTAAAAAAAAAATGAATTCCTAAAGACACATTTATTCTTACCTGTTAGTTATTCCATACGTCTATGCTCAGTAACTTTAACTTTAGATGTAAATAATCATTACGATAGCTAGCGGACCTACACCATGTGTGATAAATGTCATTTGTTAAATGTTGTCATTTTGTAGATTTAATACATTATTTAACCTACGACTAGTTTAATCATGTATATAACTTGGACGAACTATAAAGAGGATATTAAAGTTTATTAAAAATAATTATTCTCGCTCCATTCAAAATTCCCTATCAAATATTAAAATATCAATCATATTTTATTAGTTAAAATCCGAAATTTTCAATTTTGGGAATGTTTTGTTTGCTTTTTAAGTTACTTTTACAGTTTTAATTATCCAATGAATGATATACTAGGCAAACATTAATAATTGTTCTGTGCACTAAGTAATTTTGAAATCAAGTGCACAATTTTCATTAAACTAAGTGATAAAGGCAGTAAGAAACCAAATCCCTTGATCCAAAAGATTAAAATGAAATATTGATTAAAGAGAAAGGCTGGATATCAACCTGTTTGTAGATTAAAGTTTATTTCTAAGAGAAGTTAAGGGAACTTAACGTAGCGCGGAAATCAAATGAATGTAATCCAGGGACAAAGACTAGACATGTCAATGGAATACACAAGAATATAAAATAACCAAAATAATACGTCCAAAGCAACAAAAGTAAATGAGCAGCTTGGACTCTTCAGGGGCAAAATGTATCTTCAGTACTTTTTTGCCCCTGACGAATGCCGTAAGACCAAAAAATTGGGCTAACATTTATCAATTTGTATTTAGGTTTTATTCATATTTTATCTGTATTCAGTTCCTTTTTTACCTTTTAAACGTGGTTATCGTTATATCACAAAGTCATTATTGACGTTAAATGTGAGCCATTTCACAACATAGACAGCCTTTCAGGACTTATTTCAAGGTGTATTTACACTTATTAAAGACCTTTTGGTAATGGTTGTAAGTATATACTATTTTTATAAAGGTTATACTATGGTGTATTTATTGCGTTTCACCATATCTGTTCCTTTTTCTGTTGTCTTTGTTTAATTTATGTTGTTTATTGTAACGAAAACAATAAAATATAGAGTGCGTTATATTACTTCTAGTTCTGTTATTACATGTATCAGACGTTTATGATAAATAAAAATGCATTAAATAATAACAATTTTAATAGATCAAAAAGAATGGATTTTTGTAAATAGAATGCAATAAGATGCAATAATAAGCAAGATTTAATATATCCTGTAATAAGACGTGAATTGCGGACTACCGGAGTGTCTCAAGAAACAATGTCTACAATATATTGATGAATCGGAAATTGAAATATAAAATTTAGATGTCTGGAAACTCATTATTTTAGTTTCAATGGTAGGTACACTTTATATATTTAGCGGTCTATTTAACCTCATTTAAATTCATTGGAAGTAGCAATACAAGACCGGTTAAAGAGCACGCAAGTAAAAATACAAAAAATAAAACAATAAACAAAACCTACAACATAAGACAATAAAGCAATATAAATCTACTGCCAGTGAAAAATGTTAGACAGAGTCTGAATTAAAAAGCGACCTCTCTACAGGAAGCATAATTACCTCAGTTTTCTTGATTCTTGAAGGTATTTGAAAATATTTTCTATTTCAGGAAAATAGAAGAATTCAGTTCCATTAAGAATACAATCTGTCCAAAAGGTTGATAGTACCTGATCTGATATAATGTCACCATAAAAATATAGTAAAGCTGTAAGGGAGGTGTTCTGATTCCGACCAACGTTACATCGTGACTGCTTTAGCAACACACGGAAGGTAACACAACTTCGAACATCTTCTTAACTTTCAGTTCAGGTATTAGAATTTTATAAACTGAAATTTTCCATAAAATGAGACCAATACTTGCTCTACCAAACTTTTTTCTATAGTTCCCTTTATTATTCTATAACACAATTATTTTTTTTACAATTACTTTTTTGGAATAAGAAAGGGACCAGAATAGGGGCAACAAAAATTCTGATAAGATATCAGCTGTGTGACGCTTATAACAAGTACAATAATAATATGAAAAATAGCCATTAGTTATTGTGGAATAAATTACCTAAAAGCTTCCACTTAAGAAATATGTAGACCTAGCATAGCCTTTTTAGTTGGTGATAGTCCGTCTTTTCTACTACCACAAGTAGGACAGCAATTATTTTGTTACTGTAATAAAGCTGTGATATAAGGTAAAGTAAAGATACCTACTATTTTTACGGTTCTATATTGAGTATAAGAAGGGATTTGAAAAATGAAAACACCGAAAAAAGAGTTGAAAACAATAGCGAGAGGAACTGGGAATCTGGGAGTTTATTATTATTGGGTGCAAAATCCGGGATCGCAATCCATCCAGTATATGAAGGGTTATCAGTATCTGATGAATCTACTCTATTCATAGGCAATCAATTGTCAACAACATTTGTGTTAAAATCTTTTGCTTTTCCTTAATGTGATTGCTACTTTTTTTCAATATAAATAAATATATTTTATTTTATATTTTTTTGTTTGTTTTATTTTTTATTATTAATTTTTGTATTGTTTATTCATTTGCATGTTCTCGCCGTTTCCTAGTTTCATCTTTGTACAAGGAAAGAGTAATCAAGGGAACCAAGGTTAAAACTATGTTAAAAATTCGAAAACGTGTGTTTTATAGTTGTTTACGTAAGACGAGTTGCATCCAAAGTTTGAACACTTGGACTATTTTTGATTGAATTGACAGCAATAGGTTTTACAACGCGCTAAACATCCCTCATCCATTGCAGTGTGCCTATACCAGTGGTGATTAAAAAACAACATTCGCATGCTATTGTCATAATCGGTAAATCAGTGGTCAAGGAACATTGTACTAAAAAAATCATTTATTCTTTGATTTAGAAGAAACTGAATATTTCTCAACTAAGGACAGATTTAAAAAGAGGAGACCTCTTAAGATGCAACTACTCATATCCCTGATTCATGAGTCTAGCAATGAACATAACTACAATGTCATACTCATCAAGCAGAGTGCACGCCTTGAACATTTCAAACATAGCGTAAGCTAGTTCGTAATGACGATTTTGTGAGAAACTTACAAAATATCTCATCAGTGAGCAACATTTCGACAAAAAGTTGCATATAGAAACCTTCAAGAGATGAAAAGTTGGATAACAACTACTTGTCGGTTTTGAATATGCTAGGTTCTATTCTTCAACGATTCCTTCTCAATGACCTACATTTAAGATAACCTTCATATGATTCATACAGTTTTTGTCTCGTGAATTGATATTGCCTGTGAACAATGACTATTATTACAGGTTTAGATAATCTAAAATTGAAAGAGTTAGTGAAAGATGGATACACACATCCTTAACCATAAACATGCTCTAGTGTGATTCAATAAGGACCCACATAAGCAGATGCGTTTGATTTCTTGCTGTCCGATTTAGATGGTTATCCTATGTCAACCGAACACTATTATGAAGTCACTTACGATTTAATAGATGCAAAACATATTATTTTATTTTATCGTGTTACTTTATTCTTTATTTTTTGTCCATTTCTTATACTTTTTTAAAAGTTGTTAACTTTTTGTGAATTAAGCTATTATTTTGTTATTGTACAGGGAGAAACTTTATTTTGTTTGGATTTATTTGTACCTTTTACATTCACTTCTCCTTACGACACTTTATACCATGAAGAATGCTTGGTACGGTCTTCAAATCTTGGCAAGCTTCTTTTCTTATCATAAATTTGGAATATGAGTTAAGACTGATAAAAAAGAGAAAGTCGCGAACATTTTACTGACATATTCTGAAAAAAATCTATCATCGATAGATATCTGTGGAAAGGGAAATGAATACTTTAAACAGTTTTAATTATTCCTATTAGAGACCAATAACTATATTAATTTTCTAAAAAAACACTTGCAAATTCCTCTTTATAGAATTGGCACGACGTTTGTATTGTGATATTTACATGAACCTTTTATTTCGAAACCTTTTTATGTGATATAATTACTGCTCTTGAACGATATAAACTTCCCGATCATACCATACAGCGTCTCCCCATTCCTCATTTCCCCAATCCCCATTGAAATATCCCCATTTCTTACACAAAACTACAATAACCCCGTAGAATTCCAATTGCATTATTTAAATCAAATATCAACATTTTGACTTGAACTTAATACTTTTAAATTCTTCAATATTTAAAACTTGTTTTTAAAATTAAGTTTGATACATTCATTATATTAATAGATACTTTGAAAACTTCCCCATTCTCCTCATTCAAAATGCCCATCCACCATACACTATCTCCAACCCCAATACCCCGGAATACCATAGAATGCGAAGTTGTCCCCATAATCTTGGCAAATATATTTTGTCATGTTCTTGGGATTGAAATCACAATATTTAAACATATATTACAATACTTTTTTATTTTTATTCATGATATATGAATGAAATATACAACAACAAAGTAAAATTACTTTGAATAAACACAGGAAAGCTTTAAATAAAAATTTCAAGGCAATTCAATCTAGTTTATATGTATCTATAATACATGCATAAAATACACGAGTAAACAAGTAAAACTACTTTGAAAAATAGCAATATCGTAGCCGTATTTTTATCTGATTTTTCAAACTGCTCTTTGGAAAATGAAGTATGCATATGAATATGATTTCAAAACAAGCGTGAATGTGCAATATGTATGAAATGTTTTGAACGTAGTACATATAGCAAGTATTAGTACGTAAGTTTATGTACACTGTGCACATATTTTTCGTATTATATCTTTTCTAACGCCTCAAACTCATCAAAGTGAAACCAAAATCAAATACACAGAAGACAAATACAAAGTGCAAAAACTGGACCGATCGGAGGCACAAATGTCACGATCCATATCAGACAAACTGTTAAAACAAAGCCAGCAATGAATACTTTTATATCATCTAAAGACAACGAAAACAATCGCAAAGCTATAAACAATAAAATGGCCTTACAAATGAATGTGATGATTCTAATTTCACATGAATAATTCATTGCAAATTCTGGTCCATAACGTAACCAACATACATAGTCTACTGCAAATATTAAAACGACAATTGTAAATGATTCCGATAGAGCCATGGAGGTCAATCTAGAATTACCAATTAACCTTTTGCAACTATCTATGACATCACTTAATGTACACCGAAATTTTTCGAACGTTTCGCTTTGCATTATGATTAACATGAACCTTACTATCAGATCCCGAATCCAGCATAAACACTTGTGTGTAAATGTTAGTGTATTGATTGCTCTCTGGGGTAAATGTTTGCAGGCTTGATAAACCAAAGGGACAATTATCACAAGGAAAACAATTGCAACATTAGTTGTTCCAAACCATTTGCATACCATCGATATCACCCTTGAAACAAATGTTAAAACTGTAATTAAAACAGTTACAAAAAGAAAATTCACAACTTTCCATGAAATTTCATAACTGCATTGCAAAAAGGACAAACAATATGGCCATAGATCCTTTAAAAGTTTCCATAACTTGGTCAAGAAGGCAAAAATGACGTCCACTATTTGTGTACCTACTTTCCATAAAACATTACCTATTCTTTTGGCAATATCTTTAACGGTATTCAACATAGAAAACAATTTTTCTTTTAACATGTAGAAAAGTCCAGAACTATTGGCAATCACTGCACTAAGCAACCCAGCTCCCATTACTCCAGATAGCATTTGAAAGCCTACACCTAAAAATCCTAACAGTGAAAATAAAAAAACACCTCCACATATAAACAAGGCTGATTGTAAAAGTTTCTTAGTAATACGTGAACAAGTACTTTCATCTGTCGTATTTGTAGATGGGTTTTCAGAATTATTATCAGTTTCTTTTTCAGACCGATGTTTATCTTCATTAGAATTGTTTTCAGGTTCATCATCTTTGTTCTGCTCGTGTTTTTCAGTATTATTTTCTATCTGACGCAAACATTTGACTAAAGCCATAAAAATGGAAATAATCAAAAGTACAGTGAGAGACCTTAAGCTAATCCAGGACAGCATCAAATTAATGCTGATGTATGAAACAACGAATGTGAGGAGTGCAAAAATAAGATCATCACGAACGATGAAAATAATCACACACGCAGCCAATGCTGACAAGGTCGCGATCATCGGGATAAGTGTGTTAAATATGACTTCAAAGAAGTAGGTCAGGACAAGGAATAAAACACCTGTTAATGCAGCAATGAAACAATTTCGAGTTGTAAGGTGTCGTCTCCAGTTTACATTTTCTTCTGCCATATTATTCAGTATTACATCAAACGATTGATACCTGTTTGAGTAAAAATGAATCATTCGTTAATATTTAATCTTTTCACTGATCGAAAGAAATAAGGTTTCAGCAATTGCAGTAGTCACTTGGATAACTTGGCCAATCAAACATGAATTAGTTTTTTCCAGATCTTTAACCCACCAGATTCAAGAAAAAATTGGCTGATGTATAATTTCGTGTTACCAAAATTTACGAAAGACAATAATTGTTTACGTGAAAACAAGTCTATATACTGTATGATTTTTATGCATCGTTTTTGTTTAATCTTTATGTTTGTTTATGCATTGTTTTTATTTTGTTTTGTTTCGTTTTTTTTGCGGTTGGGGTATTGGTTTTATCATTTATTCAATGTCAAATATACTTAAGCTAAGTTTTATTTAATTTCGCTACATGATTTGATAGAAAAAGTATTCAAGGGAACCAAGGTTATAGCGGTAATCAAAAGAATGTAATCCAGGAACAAAGACCAGACATGGAAAACAGACATACACAACAAAGAACATAAACTAACTAAAATCATACATACAAAGTAATAAAAGTAAATGAGCCACTCGGACTCCACTAAACACTTGTTGCACCGGTAGAGTAAGTGTCAAGTCCGGGGTAGACAAACGAGGAAAGGAAAACTATGACCCGTTGAATAAATCAGTTTTCATGGTGCTGATGGATACACCATAACGATCCAAGAGTTCATGATGACGTCCATAAAACTTCTGTAGTGATGACATCAACATTGTAGCAACATAACCCTGTTCCAGAAGCGTATAGAAACAGCGATATCATTTAACAACAGATAAAATCATTTAAATTGAAACCAAGTACGTTCATTTATAATTTCCAAGAACTTGAATCATGCGTCACAGTTCTTTTAATTTTAAATTGATTTACTCTGAAAGCCTTTGTATGAATATTTGAGAAATAATATTTATATACATATTTTAACTGAAAAGAATAAACTGTCGTATCATACACAGATAAACGAATATCTTTTCTTCTGTGAATTAACTTCTTTATATAGAACGATTTCTTTTTTACCTCCGTTTCACGTATATATTAATAGACGTATTTTTATGAGTATGCATCTATTTAATGTTTGAACTAGGGATGTAACCGAATTTGATTTTTGTTTACTGAATAAACATTTGATGAACGAATGAACTGAAATCAGCATCGTATTCCTAGAGAATGAGGACCAACTTCATCAGCCTTGTTTATCGTGTCACAATTTAAGTTAAAAACAATATGTTCCTATCTTTGTTACATTCCTTTTAATTTTGACATTTAATACGGGTCAAGCTGTAGCAACAAACTATTTCTCTCGTTATAACTGTATCAATACTTATTTTTTATAAAACACGACATGATAACCACTTTATTCACTTCAACAACCGACACTTTTAGGGAATCAAAGATTGAGGAGAGTTTTTAATAAATCAACGCTACTTAAGGTTTAACATGAAATAAACAATAAATCCTTTGCTGTTTGATATTTTGGACTGTTGCTAACAATAGCTTTAGAAAAACAAAATCAAGGGTAAAATAGGACAATGAAATAAATAAAGAGTAGACGTTTTAAGATATAACAATTTAACGATAAACAAATCCCTACCTTTACTTGCTTGACATAAATGACTTATGTCCCCAACAGAAATCGGTTTATGCGTTGCAAGAATCATACAGTATAACAATGTAATTCAAACTTACAGAATTATATGAAGTGGTTAAATGTCACGCTGGTTGGAATTTTAAACATTACTTAGAACCGGCGTTAATGTTATTTATATTTGACGAAGATCTAGATAATGTATTTCTTTACAAAATTTCAAAAACTTGAATGATTTTTTTTTCTGCCTGTTTAGTTGTGTGTCTTATATCTTACGTAATTCAAATCGAAATAAAAAGAAAAGGTTTTGTAGATATTTAATCACACGTTACAGCTTAACGCTTTTAAAAGTTGGTTTTTTTTTGTAAACAAAACTAAAACAATTCTATAATTCTATACATATATTTATATACAAATATTTCCTTAAACAGGTACTATAGAACGCACAAGTTTCATTCTGTTAACATGGATTTTCTTGTAATTATATTTCTAACAGGTATTATTAAAGAAATGATCTTTTAGTCTGAAATGAAAAGTACATGAACAATGTTTTGCATTGCATTTGGAGTATATAGACAGGGAAGGAGGATAAAAATGTTGTGCAGAAAAATACGTCAAACGATACCGGTTTGGTCTGAAATAACAATTTAAATAGGTATTGTTATATGTGATTTTAAATATTTAGATTGACTAAACAAACTGTCAAACTCTTTAGAAATAATTCATTATCAGGATGTATAAGAGCCAACTAAAATTGTACACAAATTGTGGAGGTTGTTTTTACACGGCGTGTGTCTAACCCAATACATGAGTGTATAAGGTCAATGCCATATGTGTTATGGTGCAGAAGGATACACCGTAACGATCCATGGGTTCCTGATGACGACCATAATCGTCTGTAGTGATGGCATCATTCTTATATCAACATAAAATGGCGCTGACATCACATAGTGTCTGAAGTATACTTTATCTCAAGTTCTTTGGGGTAGATACAATGTGTAAAAACATCGAAACTCGTTTTTTTTAACGATAATATGTCATCTATATAGCATCACCTATTTATTTACTACTTTTTACTACTGATATTACTTCCTTCTTTCGACTACCTATCCCGGCAATACAAGTACAATGTACTACTTTTTTTACTACTACGTAAGTAGAAGTCTTTATACAAATCAGACAGGAGGTGATCTATGCATGCCAAAAAACCCAAAGAATTCACTTTTATTTTCAGTTCAGAAACTGTTACTGATCACATAACTTGTGTAAGTTTGTCATTTTATTGTTGCATTATTGAAATAAGTAATATATAGATTGAGTATTAGCCCTTTGCAAGAGTTATCATTCTTGGTTTCATTAATTTTGGTTGATTTTAGTGGGAAGATTAAGTGTGGTTTTCTCAAATGTAGTAAGGACTATTGATACATACAAGTATAACGTATGTTAGAATGAGAGTAGAAAATATCTTAATATTCGTTGTTGTGTGTTTGTTCGTTTGTTTCATTTGAACATTCGGCTTGTAGACAACTACATGTATGTACATCCTTTAAACCCTGGTAACTGAAATGTTGTACTGGAGCAAGCTACAGTCTTACCTCGTCGTCGTACCTTGAAGGTCCATGGATGGCTTTGACCTGACATTTTTCATCCCGGTGGAGTTGCTATCTTTTTGACATTTTCACCATATCCATTCTTCTTATGTTACATCTCATTATAATAAGAATAGGTGTTTAAGTTAACGTTAAAGAGACAGCAACCCAACATGGATGAAATTGTAAGTCCATAGACACCCACTGAGCGACGAGGAAATACTCCAACCATTGGACAGGCTGCAGTTGTCCCCAAAAGGGAAAGGAATTGCCCCTACATACTCAAGTAACACAAACAATAAACTAATGGTGAAAACGAAACAGGACATAAAGATGCAAAAAATTCCTTACTTTGGACAGGTGCAAAAAGGAGTTAAAGTTCTTGGGCGTGATCAAAACCCTCCCCCTTTAAAATGTTTCCTCCTTGGACAAAAGTATAACAAATTAATTACACCTGAATAAATAAATAAAGAACTCTAATATAAATTACACAAATGTATAAGCTAAGGACTGCTAGCAATTAACTGGCATGCCAGCTGCATACCAATTTAATCATTCAGTTTTAAGAACACTTCCTTTTGTCAAGGATTTTTGTTTGCCTACTTCCTTAAAATAAGGAGTAGTATTATATTTTTTTTTAGATGTTTCGTTCCCTTTTTTTATCCCATTGATTTCTTTCGTGGCATCTAATTTGACAATAAAACATCTTTCCAAAATACGTTCTGTGAAGACATTTCATCATTTACATACTAATGTTACTGGAAGGTTTCATTTGTCGTTTCGATATTTTCTTCGAACGAGAGCGGTTATATGAAATATTCTTGCAAATGCAAGTAACCTTTGTTAACAACACTATCTGATAATTTAAGATTTTAAATTAAACACATTTAAAATGATTGCACATATTAAGTTTCTAATTTAATTCAAATCCTTTCCCAACCAAACTCTTGTTCCATTAACAGCAGCAAAATATATTAAAATAAATTGTACAAGTCCTTTTCTATTGAAACAAGACGAACGTAGCGTATATTACAACAGAGCATGGATAGGGTTGTATACTTCAGAATTACATGAACTAAAAACTAATATCAATAGTTCATTAAAGTAACTGACGTGTTTAATACAGTGTACCTGTCTATTCCTTGTTAAAACAATAACCTGAATAATATCAAGGCCTTTATAATTTACATGTATGTCATTTTAAAACTGACCATTGTAAATGTAAACTTTGCCTATTGCGATTAGTTAATAAAACAAATAATTGTTGATGTTGTTGAAATGTTCATCCAGGGTATATTATAGGAATAAACTCCCTTTTTAATAGAATGTTTTGATATGTAAAATCGTACCATTTACTCACAAAACAAGACCAAATGACTTTTAAGTCAGGGATTTTGATTAAATGATCCTTTTTTACACATACATTAAAACAGTTTTTAATCTAGATAATTCCAATCCCAATAAGCATACCTCAAACATATTAGGTTTTTATTTTGCTGCAAAGAACCATAAATGCATGGGGATGAAACTACAAGAACTAAATAAAAAATGCATCTTACTAATCTGTTACGGTAGTTCAAAACTATTATGTACAATGGAAAATCCTTTCAGATTATCTTTCAAATTATTTTTTAATTATATTAATGTATATTTCCACTGCGTTTGGTATGACCCTAAACCTTCATCTCAAAATGATTTAGAAATAAGTTTTATCTAAACATTGTAAAGTAACAAATATTTATTCTCAATCGATACATTACTACCGGGACAAAGTCTAAAGAAATGCAACATATATGTCTTTTTCTTAGATAAAAAGAGAATATGTTTGGTCGTCGCTTCTTGCTTCTTCTCTTTTAAAATATGAAGTTAAATCTTTCAACAATCGTTAGATCAGCTATATTTTACATGTGTATAATGTATATGAAAATGTGTTTATCATATTCAACATTTAAGATCAGGAAAATATATAGACATGATACATATGATACATTCTACCTTAATCATGTTAATGTATGTTCATGAAACATGCATAATATATTTACAAAACATATTACAATAAAACATGAAACATAGTATCCAAATTGTGCGTTTATCTCCTTCATCCAGTTCCTCTATCTATAACGATATATTAAAATGTGATGTGTTATATGGTTTAATCACATTGTGAATGGTTTTCTCCTTAAGCAGTGTTCTACATATAATGTGTGAATATGTATGTTCTTTAGAAAAATCCAATTCAAGATGTTTTTTTGTGATTTATTGAAACACAACTTAACCAAATAAATTTAAATGTACATAAGGAAGATTCATATTACCTCCAGGACCAGTAGCAGGTACTCATTTTACTAACCATATAACACACACAATGATAAAAAACAAAATAAAAAAGCCTTCACATCAGCTTGAGAACAGGAAAGCAATAGTAAAGCAATGGTCAATAAAATGGCCTTACACACGACACTAAAGGTATGAATAACTAAGGAATGTTCACTAACTAAGTCAAACTGACAGCAAAACCAACACACTTTATTGTTAATGTGACAACAATAACTGCAAGTGACTCAGACACCTTTATGTAGATCAACCTTTTACTACAAATTAACTTTTTGAAACGGTTAACAACATTTTAAACACGAAAAAGCGATCCGCAAAAATTCATAAAAAAGTGTGGTTAAATAATAAACAGGAAACCTTACAAGTTTGTCTTTCACTTTTTTCCATAAAAAGTCAAGACACATTTTGGTTACTTTTTTAATGGTACCTAACCAAGAAAACATTTCTTTGATTAACATTGAAGACTATAGGGAGCTGATGGAAAGAAGTGTAATTAGGAGACCAGCTCCTACTGCCCCCAAAGCATAGGAATACTGGGAATCCATTTGAATGAAGAACTTTAATATATGAACATATTAAAGGATTTTAGTTATACGTAAACATGTTCTTGTACTTTCATTTAAATCCTCATCAGTAATATTTAGTGATTGTTTGGTGGTATACTGACGATACCATATGACTAGTGCCACTAAAAGTGAAATTACCAGGATGAGAAGGCGAGTTACAAAGGATACCAAGGACAGTAACAAAAACATGCTGATAATTACACTAATATAAGTGAAATATTCAACAATTAAAGAGTAATCAAGGGAACCAAGGTTATAGCGGTAATCAAAAGAATGTAATCCAGGGACAAAAAACAGACATACACAACAAAGAAAATATAGTAACTAAAATCATACATACAAAGTAACAAAAGCAAATGAGCATGGACCAGGTGCACCGGTAGGGTAAGTGTCCTCTGCTTTTCTAGAAACACCCACCGAGTTGCTCATAAAAAGTCAAGTCTGGGGTAGACAAACGAGGAAAGGAAAACTATGACCCGTTGAATACATCAGTTTTCATGGTGCTGATGGACACACCATAACGATCTACGAGTTCATGATGACGACCATAAAACTTCTGTAGTGATGACTTCAATCTTGTAGCAACATAACCCTGTTCCAGAAGCCTATTTGTTAGAGTTCTAGCGCGATACAAAAAGTCTGCGTAGTTTCGGCAAGCTCTGGCATAACGTATGAATTGTGATATGAACACTCCATACGCAGGAGCCAAAGGATGTTGCCACAGAAATTAATGTGTACGTTAAACATAATCAAGTCACCAGCCAGTGCTAACAAAGATGCAAGTAACGGAAAAAGTTCGTCGAATTTGGATTCCGGCAAGTAAGTTAAGTATCGAACAGCAGTTGATGCGACGATGATACGGTTTCGAGTTGTAAAGTAGCTGAAGTTGTGACTATCCTCCGTCATATCTGTCAAAGCTATAGAACCTTTGTGCTTCGAAATTTAATAATAATTGGCAACAATTCTAATGAGACAAAAAAGAGGTAATATTTTGCGGAGTCATACTTTATCTTAGTCAATTATATGTTGGTTATATTTTCTTTTTCAATCACTTCATTCGTGAAAACTTTGATAAAACTTTCAAGATAATGAATTAATATAAAACCTTTCAAATCAACACCGCGAGGTTTCAACTACCCATAGTGTATTTTTTACCGTGTTCATGTCATTATGTTTGTAGACCATTTTTCATCGTTTAATGAGGTACCAAATCTATGTTGCATAACTATTGAGGTTGAGGCTTTGTTCTATCTGTAGTTTCAATCAGAAAGTTTCTTTTAAAATGGAGATACTTTGTGAAATAGGTATGTTTTACGAACATAAAAAAACTCTTACCTTAGGATATCGGGTATAATTTAAACAAATAGAATGTATCGGCAAGACGAAACCGAAGCGTTAGCAGTGGGTGAATCAAATACGACTCAATTCAAAAACACATCACTTAAAAAAGAACACATGAAAAAGAGACGATCTAAATAAACAATGTAGCAAATCGTATAAAATGATTTTCAAATGAAAACTCTACAAAGATAAGGGAAATAAAATGTCACATGAAACAAAAGCTACAGTAATAGCAGTATGAACTCCTTAAAGAAAACAAAGACAGCAATAACATGCGTTAACAGAAATGAATAAAAAAGAAAGATAAATAAATGGGCAAAATTAGTCTTGTAGGCATATACTGCATGTCATATGAAGCATTCACCATAAAATATGTTTGATTATAATCATCAAGTGGCATGGCTTTATGAATGAAATGTAGTCAGTACTATAAAATGTTTGTTTACAAGTATGTACCAAAGGAAACGTGTTACTCTTAGATAAAATAATATATGTTGTGAAGTGCTGAGTCACGTTAATAAGAATAATAATTTAGTGAACAATAGTCAATTTTAAAAAAAGTAAAATGAAACTAAATGCATAGAAAATAACAAATTAAACATACAAAGAATCAAAAACAATTTTGTCTCCACAGTATGAGTCGACGGTGTTTTCTATCAGTCCTCTTTTTTCAAGAATTTTGCCCCCTGATAA
Organism: Perna viridis; assembly: GCA_037379345.1. Lineage (NCBI taxonomy): Eukaryota > Metazoa > Mollusca > Bivalvia > Mytilida > Mytilidae > Perna > Perna viridis. The sequence continues at coordinate 1,692,055 of CM074522.1, forward strand.
AGGGCATAAGGCCGACGGATTGGGTCTCATTTTCTTAATTTTATTCGTTTAATTTGTTACTTTATCCAGTTTATGGATAGTCATAGACGCTCGTGACTAAATGTATATTTTAAAACCGGAATATATATAACTATTGTCACTATCCTATGAATGTGAAAATAATCACATCCTTTGTGTTAATCATGACTGTTGTCGATAGTAAGGACACAATAAATCTTGGTTCAAAGAAATTTGTCCCTGATTTATTTACGTTCATTTGAATACATAGAATTCAAGACACTCAAAATGTGGTGTTTGGTAATATCGTTAAATTTATTTTTACTGGCCCAGCAGTTAATTGCGATTATTGTGTTCAACAGAAACGTGTTTTATCAAAACAAAGAAACACAAAGAAATCATATTGTTATAAAGTTATTTAAATAATGGCAAAATATGTATGTAATTTATTTTTGTTGTTGTGTGTTTTGTGTCTTTAATGTCAACGACCCTTAAGTTTTTTTTTTTATATTTTCAGACAGTCTGTATACGTCAATGTTTTATATATGGAAAACCTAAACATTTTTTTTTATTGTACGAAAAAAATGTGCCCTTCCGTAATAATAAATATATCACATATCAACAAATAAAATCACAAAAGTATACGGAGAGTTTAATCTGATAAAACTATATATATTTACGAAAGTGTATTCATGAGTTCTCGAACTTGGATCGTACGATACAAATACATCTGAGAAAGCTTTTAAATGAGAAGTGTGCTATTTCTAAACATAGGAAAAAAACATGGCCGTTTTTTTTTACAAAATAGAATACTGCTGATCGAGACATGTGAGCGATTCAGGCGCTTCATGGCCTCTAGGTGTCTTTCTAATCTTTCCGGTTTAACTAATTGTATACAGACTGTGTTCTATATTGTTTTTTGTTTTTGTTTTGTTATTGTTCATTTTACTGTCAATTTCTTGTGTTACTGGACCTGTCATTACTACCACACTTTTACGGAGTTGTTAATTACTGCATTGTAAAAAATGATCTTGTAATTATCGAAAACAGGAAGTCGGGATAAAGGACAAAAATTGTTAGTTGAAATGACACCTCATGGTCATTACGTAAAGTTTAGCATTGACGAAATAAATATTACTGACTCTTTCAAGTGTTAAAATTTTCTAAAGAAATATTTAGAATGCACGATCATAGAAGATACATTTCTATTCATGAGGCAATGTTTAGTAACCAACAAGCATGTATTATTGCGATTAATTGCATATATACATATACATATGTGTGTATCCATTTTTATAAACGAATTATATCAATATGATTCATTTTAAACACTTCCTTAACATAAATTGCTCATAAATTATTCGACATGAGAGAGAAAAAGAACACAATGTGATAAATAATTTATATAAAAATTACTTGTGGAAATAAATGATAATTGCATGACAAGCAATTTCCTTGACTTAAAGTTCAGCTATGATGAATATATTTTATAAGTTTTGGTAGACAATTTGAAATGTGAACAGAAATCATAAAAGCATAGCAATGCAATATTAACTAACAAAAGACTGAAGCGAACGATCAAATTTCAATTAAATTGGAAAAAAAACTTCCTAGAACCAACTGTAATATCAAAAGTATTTAAACCCTTTACTAAGAATTATATGTTAATTTAAGTTTAGTTTTTACGTGGAAAATTTTTAACAATGCAATATAATTGATTTATGAATATATGTTACCTACCTAAGTCTATCATTCGTACAATCGTTTGCTTTACATGTTATGCAATACAAATGCGATTGAGGTATGATAACATAAAATTAACGGTTTATTTCACATCACGGTTTCAAGCTTTTACAAGTGTTATAGCTTAATACAAAACAAGGACAAAATCATATCAACATAAAAAGAAAAAAAAAATGTTATTATCGGGTAAACGAACCGAAGGCAGAATGTTAGAGATTAAATTACTTTCAACTGATTTAAACACCCCTTAAACTATTGAAATACTGGGGAAAAAACTATTCTATTCAATATTGTTTACTTTATCTCTTCATTTAATCTAGATGCTTGTTTGTTTGGTTCGTTCCTTTTGTTTGTTTTTCTTTGGATATTTTGGAAGCAACTGAAATTAAACATGGATATCACGTTACGATGTTTTATTTGAAAGAGAAAAATACTTATATTTATTTTGGAATAGTAGGTAACGTCTCTAAGACGATTAAAATTTATCTCATTTAATTTCTAGTAATTTTCCCTAAAACAGTTACACATGCAAACTTTCTCGGGAAATTCATCATATATCAGCTCAAATATTATGTAACAGCACTACACATTTCCGCTATTATACAACTACAAGCAGATTGCCTCAGACATTGGTATGGGAACATCCCAAACGGTCGAAAAAAAGATAGCTGATTAGTCATGAAATATATCCATGCTTAAGACGAATCATAGTGAAACTTTTTAGTGATTTCTGGCGATAGCCATCCTCACAAAAATATTAAACTACTTAGTAATTTTGTTATAAATAGCTCAAAGGGTAAATATTGATTCCAATGAAATTATGATTGTATTCACTATCCCGAATTTATTTTTTTTAATTGACGGCAAAGTTTCATCAAAAGCAGACACAAGTCCTTGAGAGTCTGCTTAACCTATCGTACCATAAATGAATGACTACTAGTGAATTAAAACATGAACGGAAATTATTAAGCTTTAGTTGATATCCAATATTTTTTATTGTACGTTTAAGTTTTAAGTTGTAAAAATACTGAACTGTTCATAGATGAAATAATATATGAAATGTACGACATGACGACATTTCAGTAATAATATTTATCACACTTGTTACTGGTCCGCAAGCTTTGGCAGCTAATATTTCACATTTAAATGATACTGTTATCATAGGTATGAGATGATACAGAACTTAATCACACAGGTAGGAACAAAATGTTTTTTTTTTTTTTTTTTTTTTTTTTTTTGCATTTTAATTTGTCTTCGTAAAAAAGAAAACTCTCAACGATTATAATATCAATTTTATTTTTTCTTGGTTCGTGAAGAGTCCAAAAATTTACTGTTTGTCATTACGTGGTCATCAAGCAATTAGAAATACATTAACTGATTTATGAAATACTTTTATGTATGTTTAGCTGGAAGATAAAGAAAGCTATCTTTCCACAGTTTTTTGTTTTGTTTTGTTCTTTTTTTGTTTTGTTGTGTTTTGTTTTTGTTCTTGTTTTTTTTTTTTTTTTAAATATATGATGATATTTCATTCGTGTTTTCTGTAAACAACCCTGAGCAACTGTGTCGGAAATGGGGATCTGGAATGGGAAAATTTGAAACTCAGTTAAAAATGATAATTGGAATAACATTAAACTTTATGGTAATTAAAGATGCAATAGTGTCAGGAAGATAATATCTGATATATTTAGTATGAGGAATTTTTATTCAAAGATGACATTGAATGAACTTGTACAATTTCAAAATAAAATCATAGGGCATGTATCTTAACAAACATCACAAACCTTACTAAGAGGGGACATTACGTACCCTTTAAAAACAGACGGTAACAACCGGGACTCAAGAACGGTGTGCTGTTTCCGCTTCTTTCATAACACTTGTTGCTCTGTCCGTTGAGGTTTCGATTCCATGAAAGAACTTCTATGGATAGTTGTATCGTTTGCCATATATACGGGCAAATATTTTTCATGCGAAAATCATGTTAATCGAACTTCACGCGAAATTCATGTTAATCGAACTTCGCGTGAAATTCACTTATACGTATGTTTATCCGGAAGATAATGACAGCTATCTTTACGTATCAGGTAAAGTTTTCCACAGTTTGTTTTTATTTTGTTTTGTTTATAAAAAAATACATGATGTTGTTTTATTGTGCTTTCTGTGAACAACCCTGAGTAAATGTGTCGGAAATGGGGATCTGGAATGGCAAAATTGGGAACGAACTCAGTTAAAAATAATGATTTGTATAGCATTAAACATTAAACTTTATGCAATTAAAAATACAATAGTTTAAGGAAGATTATACCTAATATATTCAGTATAAGGGTTATCTTTTTTTCCTTCACAGAAGACATTGAATGAACTTATTATACAATTTAAAAATGAAAACATAGGACCCTAACTCAGTTCCAATATAACTGAGCATTACAATAGGCAACATTCAGTTGGGTAGTTTCACTATTTCGCAAACTATTAAAAAACTGTTAAAACGATTCTTTTTTTTAAATTTGTAATAAGAATAATCTTTTAAGTTTATTTCATATTTCTAAAAGAGAAACGTATTATCTTGTAATACTCAAAAACTAAATATCCAATTACATTTCTGAAATCACTTTCCCACCAAATAACAATCCACCTAGAAAGAGGCCTTTTCAAAAATAATGTTTTAGGTTTTACCATTTGTATCGTTTTCTATATGTTGAAAGTTTTTTTTTTATATTTAAAGAATATGATATTTGATATTTTCATTCTTTGAAACTACATACATCTGTACGATTTTGTTTTAAATGAAAGAATATAATGATTAAATATAAATACAATAATTAAGGATAAAACGAACTACATGTGGTGAAGTCATCTTAAAAAATCGTACCCGTAAAGCGTCATTTTTGTACACAATTGTACAGAACTAGACTTTATGCATTGTCCTAACATTGCCGAACATCATAATGTAATTCCTATAATTCAACTCAAGTTCGTAATAAACAATCTTTTAAAGGAAATATTATGTGATCATCAAGTGTAACTCCTGGTGTGCATGTAACTATTTTAAAGCCTTCGAGCTAAACGTGTAATTTGACAACCAACATGGTACTTTATTTGTAAATTATTCAATCTGTGCAAACACCTAAAGCAAATGTTTCAGCTTACCTCAATACCGTTTGGTCTGAATAATTGATTATATGTAACATATCATTATTCAAAGGCAGGGTATTTTGTTATTAGACTTACTTTTGCATTTTTTACGATTTTTATGTGTAATTTATTCGGATCATTATAGCTAAAAACGCCATAACGAATGAAATTAATATTTAGAAGAATTGTGTTCTTAGAGTTGCACTGAGAAAAACGCTCATGTTTGTTTACATAAATCAAGGTGGAGGTGCCGACCCGACTTTATTTGAGATGAAATATAACGAGAATTGAAGTGGCAAATAGGTCAAAGAGAAAACAACCCTTACGGGATAAAAATGCTAGCCAAATGCCACAGATTGGACTTCGACCAACGACGAGGAAACCCTTGCACAACAGGATAGGCTGCACCTGGCCCCAAAGGAACAGTTTTGTCCCTTACCCTAGGGCTACCTCCTAAAGTTTTATACAAAACTAAAAGACGAAATATTTACGATATACACAAGGGGACATTCATGGAACAATGAACACGACAACACTATGAAACTATGTTAACTTCACATGAAATTAACGTGGTGTCTCACTAAAAACGATTTTCATGTGAAAAAAGGCACGTGAATAACACGTGCAGGTTCGATTCAACTGAATTTCACGTGAACTCAGTCACAATATTTACTTGCTTAATTCAGATGAAAATCACGTAAAATTCATGTCAAAATCATGTGGTGTAATTTAGCCTGTAAGGAAGAGGACACGTCAGGTAGGACAACTAAGTAAAGATTGCGGTAATTTATAATCTTAATATTTGGATATTGTTTTCTTTTGGCATCACATTTTTGTTAATAATAAATCTATCGATATATTTTGACATTCCTTAAATGAAACACAACATATATATTAAACATTTACTAATCCTATCAAGTGATTTCAGATAACAAGGCCTGCTTCATTTGTTTTATTCTACTTTACGATGTATTTAGTTACTATAGAAGGAACTATAAACACAACTAAAGTTCTTGAGGCCAATATTGCAGCGTGTTGAACAATGATTTGCAACAAAGTGAAATTTAATCGATTTGTACTTTCAAATGATGTATTCACGAATTATAACTTCAGTTGTCCAAGGTGCAGTTGCAATGCAGATCATGTCAGATAGCATAATTGTTGTCCAGGTGTGTTCTGATCTAATTCATAGCGTTCCTGTCATATCAACGAGAACAAACATCACATATAGAAATATCTATTATTTAAAATGTCACGTAAAAATTGGGGAATAAATAAAGAACAATTCTGTCTCGGTAGAATTTAAAAAAAAAACAGCATTTTCCTATGACAAGATGCGTAAATAGGAATGAATACATCAGATTAGTTTCTGATTGTAATGCTAGAGGCAGTTGGGATAGATATGATATAGATATACACAAATCTTATACGACATACAATAATATATATCATGGGTTTAAACATGTATTTTGTTACATCTGTAACTCAAAGTACGAAGGTTACGTCATAAGCTCATGCAATGTGACTGGACTATTGTCTGTTGCTGATCTATTTTTAGAAGATTTATGTAAAAACATGGTGGAATCGATAACCACCGGAATATATAAACATGTGTTTTGCTTCTTATGCAATATCAATAGAATGAAAGACACTAATGTTTTATTCTCTGAATATGGGGAATTAAAGCATAACGCAGCTGAGAAGGATTGGAAATTATACGTTTATTTTGATCTTGCAAATATAAAGAAAATTCTAAACTCATTAAGTGAATCACTTATTACAAAGGAAGAAGAACGCTTACGATTGCATTATAAGCGCAGTTGCGTTCCTGAAAAAAAAAACAAAAACTTTAGAGATCGTGAGGTTTACATAAAAGAAAATCTTTTCCCTGGTCCGAAAATACGCACAGAATTCACTATTGCTATACAATGCTAAACAACATATTCCTTATTTGATTCTCTACTGTTACAGTGTATCACAAAACTTGAGATAAGGGAGATAACTATAATTTAAAATACTGACTCTTTTGAGATTCTTTTATTGTATTGTTGTCCTATCTTTGCACACCTGCCACTTGTTTCGCCTGCAATGTTAATAACCAAATAAAAAGTCGTCCTACAACTTCATCCAGATAAGAGTCTTTTGTAGACTTTAGATAAATATCATTTCATCAATAAATGTTTATTTTTCTTTATCCTTCATTTTTAAAAGATATACTCTGAACAAAAGATGCATTTCCCTTATAATTTATTTAACAAAATGCAAAGGCTCTGTTTTTTTAAGGATCAGAAATCTGTACGCAATTTTTGTGTAAGATGCCCCAATAACCATTCATGCCACATCTCATTAAAACTGGCATGTAGTTTCAGAGAAAACTAATGTGTAAACAAAAGTATACAGACGGCGATGACGAGGACAGACATCAAGTGATGGCAATAACTCTTCTGGCAATGGTGAGTTAGGATGTTAATAGTACATTGATGAGGACGATAGCAATTTCGGCATATAGAAAAAACAAAAATAAAAACCTTTAGAAACTATAACTAATAGAAATGATTTTGTATTCAAATGTTATGCCTGTGATAACTAGTAAATACTTACCGGAAACTATATTCCGAAATCTCTTAAGTTCACGTATCAGGTCGTGATTGCTCCGTTTCTTTTATGTATTTCCGGACTTTAAAGTAGAACTTTATTGTATAGGAATTGTTCTAGGTAGAACTGATACGTGGATTAGACGAGTTCCTGACAAATTTGTGACAGTCAGTAGCCCAAGAATACTTCTCTGACTGAATTACATACAGTACATTTACATGATTACAAAAAGGCGTAGCACCCGAATCCCGAATCGTACGACGGGAAGGAAGTCTTGCTATGTTTAAATTTGATTTTTGATTCAATTTTTTACCGACTTTTATATATGGCATGCAGTACCAACAAACATTATTGCCTGCTTCGCCCTTGACTTTAAAGAATGTGGACTGAATTCTTTTTTGTTGCAAATAGCATTTAAGTCAATAATTTTAGACTCTCATGGAAATCAAAAGTGCTCACACTCATACATTTTGCAAGAATAAGATATCTTAAAAGAATTTAGACTCAAACAAACGTATCACAACCACCCATATGATAGTGATATTGAAAAAATTAGCATTTTAGTCATTAATTTTAGACCCTCAAGCAAATTAAAAGTGTGGGACGCATACATTTTGCAAGAATATGACATTTTTGAAGAATTTTGACTCAAATTAATTTGTCCCAGCAACTATATGATAATTATATTTAAAAAAAATAGCATTTTAAATTTTAATTTTATATCCTCAAGCAAAATTGAAATGTGCGCACTTATACATTTACAAGAATATGACATTTGTTAAGAATTTTGACTTAAAATGATTTGTTTCAGCCACTACATGATAGTTATATATTCGAAAATTTAGCATTTTAGTCATTAATTTTTGACCCGAATGGAAATAAGAATGTGCTCGCATTCATATATTTTGCACGAATATGACATTTTAAAAGAATTTTGCGTCAAATTAATGTTTCACAGTCCCTATATGATTGTTAAACTGAAATCATTAGCATTTTAGTCAATAATTTTATACCTTCAAGCAAATACAAAGTGCGTGCAAGAATATGACATTTTAAAGAGTAATCAAGGAAACCAAGGTTATGTAAAAGAGACATCCTGACAGATTGTGACATAATTTAAGAGAGGTTAGAAATTATCGCAAGTGTGTCTATATTTCAGGTTTGGAAATGCTTGAATGCAACCTATGGTTAAGACTGTAAAAAAATATTCAGATCTAATCAAGTGTTGTCTGTAATGAGAAGCCAAGGCTAACCAGCAATTACGTTGTTTATGTCAAGTTAATAAGGTTTTAAGAGTTTTTAGAGATACCTGTCTATCTTTAAATTTCTTTGTTTACTGTTTAACGATGTATTCATCATCTAACTTTAACCTCCATATAGTTGTGTTCAGCATGTCAAGTTTTTCATTCATGCAGTAAATGAATATTTATTTCATAAGGAAATATCATATCGGGAACGCAGACATTGCAATTCTTTACATGTTAGTATTTTGTGTAAGTCAACAAACTTAACTGTAAAAGTCAACGGATGATAGAAAAAAAAGCGTTTGTCCATAGCCTTAACGTTTATATTGTTTGAGCACTTACAGTTTTCACCGTTAAGTTTTCTAATTATTTTTGTAATGAATTTTTCATAAGATATCATTTTGTACAAAAAGAGAATTCTGTATTATCTAAAGGCAGATCCAGAAAACTGTTTTTCTCAATTAAAAGTGCTTTTACCAATAGAATTAATTCATGTTCAATTTTATATTTTAAAACTTTTTTCAATATAAAATATACGATGCAATTGTTCTTTAATCATGTCATAAGATTGTACACAGTTGGTATGATAGTAAGTGCAATTGTAATTGAGTTATAGACAAAAGTTGAGGGGTAGATTAGGTCTACTTGCTTCGGTCAATTATTCATGCATTTATCAAATATAAAAAATATCTAAGTTACTACTCTAATTAAAAATCGCTTATCTTGCTCAAACAAATACTGTCTGCTGTAGAAGAATAAACGTTTATCCAATTTTACAGATTACTTTTTTTGTGATCAAATGTGTTTTTATGAAAATGATATAGAATTTCTTTTTTTTAAGCAAACATGATGTGGCATTATCAATTTTACGTGATCTGTCTACTTTTTTGTATTTGTTTGTTTTGTGTGTTTCTTTGTGTTGCATTTTACTTGTTAGTTTTCGTGTTCTCATTTCGGTGACATCTTTAAGTAATTTACATAACTTATCATATTTCGTGGCTCCTCTGCTGTTTAAATAGCTATTAATTAACTTATTTCTCTATAAAAAAAAATGCTTTTATTAGTGATATAAATTATGATATGGAGGAGGTGGAGAAAATGTACGTTCTGCCTTGAACATTTACATATAATCAATGTTACATCGTAACCCTTTGATAAGGTATTTTGTTAGTCTTCTTTGATACATTTTTTGTTAAATTGATAAATGTCTTTATTTCTGTGGCATATATGTTAAGTCTATATAATCCACCAATGTAGTATGTTTAATACATAAGTTTGCCGTCATTGTTGCCTTGAAATGCAACAGGTAAACATTTCATCTTAACTGAAGTTATTCCTTACGCTCCGAAAGCTAATCCGACAGTAGGGCTACCAATGAGGCCTGGGAGACAACAAGAATAGCCAAGAGCACCAGTAATCACAGCTCCAACACAACAATTGACAAAAAGGGTATCATGATTCATAATAAGCTCCATTCGACATATGCAATATTGCTTTTACGTGAAAAGTTAAAATTCACAATATTACCTTTCATCGTAAACATAAGTGTATGCGTTCCCTTGCCCATTTTAAATTTGAATGGTTGGCTGATAATGTCACCAATGATTATTACGTCTGACTATCCTGCTAACGTCGAATACACAGCTATTTTAAGCTCAATTTTTAGCAGAAAGTACAAGTTATTCTTCAACATATATAAGAAAGCTTCGTTCGGACATTATATTGATTATGATTATTGGGGTTTAACGCCTCAGCAGTGATATTTCAGCTATATTCAGGCGACGGAAATTGTACTGATATCAATTTTTCAGCCTTAAAACAATATAGTCATAATAGTATATAATGATCAATACGATTAAAAACTCTTAACTCAGTATTAAAATATACACATATTTGTATAATGGTATTTTTGTTGCAAATCGAGTAACACGAAATGCTTTATGGCTATGCGTTTAAACATATTTTATTGATTGAACACAAGTTTTTTTTAACATATTGAAGTCCTCTCCTATAAATACTTTATATATGAACATGCACAATCAAAACAATACAAATATTTTGTAAGACGCTGTGCAACATCGTATCGTGTTACTATAATGAACACCAGAACCTCTCTATGGTCAACTTTATAGTTATGCTGTAGTATTTTAAGCGTTATTTTTCCCCAAATTTTTATTCCTTACGGCTTTTGCAAGTTCTCATGGTGTCTGTTTATTTTCTATTCTTTTTTCGTAGGTTTAAATAATCTTATGTTTGGTTTCATTTATCATAATATGAAAATGCACATATCCAATCTCAGCAAATTAAATATAATCAACCAATGTTTCGAATATCTATTTCTGTACCAATTCGAACCATTGAGGTACCAGCTTCTCCGGTGGTGTAATATCTATTTTGCCAGATTTTTTAAAGATGAATTTACAGGTTTTTCAGTCATTGATCCGAACAAAGTGTTTGACACTCTAAATCCTAATATCATTCTCGATGGTGAAGGACTACTATTGTCCAAATTATACGGCGTAACATATTTTTCATTGTGCATTGCACTATAAAGTTGATACAAGCTATGTTCTAGTTTGATAATAGAAGAGACTAGACATTGTGAAACGCAACATTGCAAAATCCCTATCAATATAATTAATACCCAAAGAGATCACTTACATGTTAATAAACCTTCAAGTAAGTTCTGACATGTCCTACGAAAAGAAATAAAATCCACGCTTACAAAACAATAACACTCCTTTCCCACCACAACACTTGTTACTTCTCTAGTGATATTAATTCAATGTGGATCCTGAAAAATTAGAAAGATCTTTTGACGACAATCAGTTCAAGACTATTATCCTAATATAATAGCATTAAAACCAATGATTTTTTCAACACTGTATATTTCTATTCCCCATACTCAGTTAAAATCCCGACTTAAAAACATTATACATCGTTTTTTTTTCTAAAAAAAAGATGGTACACCTAGATGCAAATATATAGTTCTTGGTAGAGATTTCTCATACTTTGTAAGAAACAATTCCAAATCATCTTCCAAATAAGAAGAAGATGTTACCAAAATGTTGGAATTTTTAATCGACAACATGTTTCTCCAGTGTGGTGGACACGTTTTTCAACAAACGGTCGACATTCCCTTGGGAACGAATTTGATTAACTATTCCTGACTTTATAGCGAATCTGATCTGAAAGAAAGAATGTCGTTAAGCTAGATCCTTTAATATAACTTTTCGCTATATTGATGACGTATTATCTTTAAACAATCCGAATTTTTGGATTTGATACATCGCATCTACCCAAAAAAACTTGAGATAAAGGATACTACAGACACTGTGAAGTCAGCCTCATATCTTGACCTACACTTATACAACGATGGTAAAGGGAAACTATTGACAAAATGTAACGATAAACGTGACGACTTTTCATTAAGAATTGTCAACTTCCCTTTCATCTGTGGCAACAACCCTTCGGCACCTGCCTATGCAGTGTTCATATCACAATTCGTACGTTATATGGCACGCAAAATTAACCAAAACCCCGTTATCTATGGGATCACGGACCCTTATCTATAGGTTAACAGACCGTAACTCTCAATATCACATGTGATCGATAATTAAATTCCGTTATCTATTGGGTAGCAACCTGTTAACCCATAGATAACGCTCGGTAACCCATAAATAACGCACACCAAACCCATAGATAATGGATAATTAATTATCATTACCGTTTGCTGTTGATAATTAGTTCTAGTTAATTCATTAAAAACACCGTTATGTCTAAGAATTTATTTACGAAATGACCGTTACCTAAGGGTTATCATGTGATAACTATATGATACCGAAAGTAAATCATAGATTTAAAGATGACGATCCACAAATGAGATATGTTTCTGGAACAGGTTTATGTTGCTACAAGATTAAAGTCAACATTACAGAAATTGTATGGTCGTCATCATGAAATTGTGGATCGATATGGTGTATCCATCTGCACCATAAAAACTTATTTATACAATGGGTCATAGTTTTCCTTTCCTCGTTTGTCCACATCGGACTTGACTTTTTAACTCGGTGGGTGTTTCTAAAAAAAGCAGAGGTCGCTTCCCCTACCTGTACGCCTGTTCCATGCTCCCAGTTTTTAGTGGAGTGGGAGTTGCACACTTGCTTTTGTTACTTTGTATCTATGATTTTAGTTACTTTATGTTATTTGTTGTGTATGTCTGTTTTCCATATTTAATATTTGTCCCTGGATTACATTCAATCAATTTCTCTATGGCATTGGGCCCCTTGATTACTTTGTTATCAAAAGTACAGGATAAATATCAAGCTATGACAGAAAAATTTGGTTTTCAGGAAAAACTATTCTTTCATGAAAAACAATTCCTCAAAACGGAGGTGTTTTTCATGAACTCAAAATAAAAGTAAAAGTAGAAGAAGCCTATTTGTAATAAATAGACCTGTTCTGGTGAACCAAAGTTCGAGCCTTTTTTCTAGATTGGACCTAGTTACTATTTTTGACATTTCCTTAACTTGAAACATGGTCACAAGTTAGATCAAAACTTCTTATCTATTTTTATTTAAATCATGAAAATTTAAGGTTTACTAAAGGAGCCTATGGGGCAAAGAATGCAGACAGACCTGATAACCACAATTTCAGTGGAAAGTGGGTTTTTTAGTTATCGGGTTTCAATTATTTTAGAAGCTTTCAACAACAATATATCATATTTTATACCAAAAGGAGCAACTTCAATGAAGACAAGTAATGAAAAGGCTAATTTTTAACTTTTATGGCATTTTATTTAATACATTTAGAAATTAGCAATGTTGTTATAAATTTGAAAATGACCACTATGTTGCAATTGTTAATATTAACAGTTTTCCCAAAACAACTATACAAGAATAAATTGGGTGACTTAAATAGCTGAATCATAAACAGTTTTGAACTTTAAACATTTTTGATACTTGGAATAGAGACTTGAAAATGGTCAATTGTTACTAATGACATATACAAATTGAGATATTTTTTTTTGCATTTTAACTTTTATTCTACTTTAACTGCACACGAACAACTGTACTACAGTCATTTGATTTATCAAAAATGAAAATGGACTAATAAAACATTGTTCATCTCATACAATACCATTTCGTACGGTACTTCCAATCAAATTCCAATGTGGCTTATCAAAATATACTTGTAATGATATAAAAAGTTAATTTTCTCTAAAAGTCTCTGAAGTTAGTAGAAATTTTGATATTTTCTGTGTATGTTATTTACAATTCTTGCAAAATATCTGTCTGTGTCTGTGAGATATTTCTTCTTTTGTAACTATCCAGTATATTTATACATGACCAGTATACCGAATTTGACTGTAAACCGGCGTTTATGGCAACTAAGTATATCCTCTTCATTTAAATAATGCCGCACATACACATTTTTAATTCTATTTTACCTATGTGCAAACAAGAACTTCAACTTTGTGCAATTGGCTGTACCAGTAAGCAGATTTAAGAATATGAATACGCTCCCTTGCGTTAAAAAGGGGGTCCGAACTTGACCTTTTGTGAATATGAGACAAAAAATACAAATTCGGAAACAATTTAGTATTCATAGAAAAATTAAGGCATTTGTTTTCTCAATGCAGACTACGTTTCATGTTAAAGAGCAATCAAGTAACCAAGGTTATAGCGGTAATCAAAAGAATGTAATCAAGGGACAAAGACTAGACATGGAAAACAGACATACACAACAAAGAACATAAAGTAACTAAAATCATACACACCAAGTAACAAAAGCAAATGAGCAACTCCACTAAAAACTGGGAGCATGGACCAGGTGCACCGATAGGGTAAGCGTCCTCTGCTTTTCTAGAATCACCCGCCGATTTGCTCTTAAAAATTCAAGTCCGGGGTAGACAAACGAGGAGAGGAAAATTATGACCCGTTGAATAAATCATTTTCATGGTACAGATGGATACACCATAACGATCCACGAGTTCATGACGACGACCATAAAACTTCTGTAGTGATGACTTCAATCTTGTAGCAACATGACGCTGTTCCAGAAGCCTATTTGTGAGAGTTCTAGCGCGATACAAATCGTCTCCGTATGTCTGCAAGCCCTGACATAATGTACGAGTTGTGATATGAACACTTCATACGCAGGAGCCGAAGGGATTTTGCCACAGAAAGGAAAGTTGACAATTCTGAATGAAAAGTCATCACGTTTGTCGTAAAGTTTGGTCAATAGTTTTCCTTTACCATCGATTTCTAAGTGTAGGTCAAGATATGAAGCTGACTTCACAGTGTCTAAAAAGGTAACTAAATTATTTGTTATATATGTATATTGTCAACACATTTTTAGACAAATATACGTACATGTACAAAATACTGCAATTTATTTAATTCTGGAACATGTATTACTACACGCACTAATCATTTTTCTAATTACAGTTTTTAGATTGAAGTTTTACAGGAAAACCTGCACTAAGAAATTATTCAGTTTCAAACCTTGTGAAATATTAATCACGATAAATCATAATGTGTATTTGTTTAACATTTGTACAATGTATACATGTAACTGTTATAAAATGTATATTTGTAGGTATTGTATTATAAAAATGTACTTACCGAACGTCAAGAAAATGTATGCAAAAAGAGTAGAATATCTTCGAAAATACCTTTCAAAGTAAAAAATAATCGGTCTCATGTTCATTTCAAGCAATTTTTTTACATGAAGGCGATGGAACCTTTTGAATCACAACATAGATCTTCCAGAAGAAAATTTCAGATTTATTCCTTTGACAATATGAATATATATCAAACAATTTATGAATATCGTCATATTCCGGTAGATTTCATGCATAAACAAATCACTGCAATCACATACGTACAAAAATTCCCTTTTCGAATTATATATTATAATAAATCCAGCATTGGTACTTTTCAATTTAAACACGTGTGGTCTTTTGTCTACTTAAGCAAAATTAGGTCACGGATTAAAATAGCGGTCAGCGTTGACCCTACTGTAAAGTACATATTTGTATTAGATTTTTTGTCAATACAGAACTAATTAGTATGTCATGCAGTGTTGATCAAACACGTGTGGCATGTGTACGCTTAAATGTTGTATATTTTGTGAATGAAGATTTGTTTATGAATGTATGTGTAGAGATTTTACATGTAAGCTGTGTACAGAATAAGATACAATATGTGTCAAATCATCGTGAATTTGAACTACATGCTTTTACAATTAATTCCTTATAAGTGTACTGTCTTTGATAAACTTGATAACTTTAAACGTTAACGGTACTAAAAATAAAGATAAAAGAAATAGGGTGTTTGAATGGATGAAATCACAAGAATGCCCCATGGTTTTTGTTTTTGTTTTTGTTTTTTTTTATTTTATTTTATTTTATTTTATTTTTTTATTTTTTTTAAGAGAAGCATTTAAATGAACATAAAGAACAAGATGTCAAAAACAATACACATTTTGATATATTTTGTAATTGCTAGTAAGGGGTGGCAATTCTTATGCACAATACATTGAACTATTAGCTTATTGGTAAATTTGAGAATGATGACGGGAAAATAGTATTAGTATATTTTGAAATAGACGATATTATAATAACATTAACTTGCCTTATGCGCCAAATGGTAGATCTGCACGAAATAATTTTTTTTTTCAAAAAACTTGATCGTATAATTAAGGAACATGGAGTAGAAACCAGAATCAAATTAATAGGGGAGACTGAAAACAATAGATAGGAAAATAGTTCTTGTGCTAATTCTAAAAATACACAACCAGTAACAGTTTTAATGAAAAGCGGCAACAATATACATGGCTCCGAAAAGATAAATCACAGCTCAGCAGGATAGACATGTTGTTAACAAGAAATGACAGTAGTCCCTTGATAGAATCTGTTAAATAAAACCTGCTATTATAAACTCAACTGATCATCTCAGTATGTTTATGAAATTCAAATCAAACTCAGCTGATAAAGGTGTAGGTTACTGGAAATTAAACAATTCAGTGCTAGAAGGAACAGAATATATAAATTTAATAGACAACCTTATTGTAAAATATTTTAATGATGATGATACTTTAGAAGATATTACAACAAGGTGGGATTTTTTAAAACTTGAAGTGAAAAAACTAACTATAGAATATTGTTAGAAAAATGCAAAAAGATCAAGAGAAATATTGATAGAGCTAGAACATGAACTTCATAGAGTTGTAAACTTAAAAGATAGGCAAACACATAACGGTACTAACATAGATAGGAAAATACAAGAACTGGGAACACGAATAGGAGATATTTACGGAAATAAAGCAAAATGAACACATATAAGATCGAGGGAAAATAGATTGAATTAGGAGTAAAAAACTCCTTTTTTTTCTGGAATTAGAAAGACAAAGACAGGTTACAAATGTATGACTAAATTGAAAATAGATAAAGACAATGTTATTCCGGACCAAAAAAAATATTAAAGATAAAGAATGCTATCAGAAGTTATATACCACTAAAAATGCCAACAAAATACGCAGTAATAGGTATATACAAGAAACACAAATTGACCATGAGCTTAATAATGAACAAAATGCGATTTTTGATGGTCTTATATCAGTCGAAGCATGTACATTATCTGTTCTTGCTATAAAATTAAATAAATCTCCAGAGTTAGATCAAACATCACTGGAATTATATAGAACGTTTTGGAACATACTTAAATAAATACTTGTATAAATTTTAAATAAGGGTTATATGGAACAGAAACTTCCTTACTCACAAAGAACAAGTGTTCTCTCTTTGATATTTAAAAAGGGTGATCCTTTATCCTTGAATAATTATCGTCAAATTTCTTTATTAAATGTGGACCTTAATATCATTTCAAATGTTCTGTCACAACGACTTAAGAAAATATTGCCAAAAAACATTAATGAAAATCAAACAGGGTATGTGAAGAATATATTCATTGGATTCAATCACAGATAAATTCAAGATATAATTTATTATGCAGAAACAAATAAAACTGAGGGTGCTTTAGTATTTGTTGACTTTGCTAAAGCATTTGATTCCCTCGAATGCAATTTTATGTTAACGACTCTTACACATTTTGGATTTAATGAATCTTTTATCAGATGGGTTACAACTTTATACACGGAAGTTAAAACTTGTGTAATAATAATGGATGTACATCTGAAACATTTAAAAATCCAAGGGGCATAAGACAGGGTTGTCCCCTATCAGCTCTTTTATTTGTTTTGTCGGTTGAAATAATGACACAGCGACTAAGAGCAAACCACAATATTAAAGGTTTTAATGTAAAACTTGATATCGGTACACATACTACATGTATCAAATTTCTCAGTTAGCCGATGATACTACTTTATTTAGTAATTCGATGTAGAATTAGCAATAAATGACATAGACATAGACATATTGGGATAATTTTCTGGGTTGATTTTGAATAGAAATAAAACAGATGGACTTTGGGTCGAAAAGCCGAAAACAACGAGAGACAAAATTGTATCCAAAAAAACAAGAAGGATCTATTGATGTAAATAATTGGTTAAAAATTTTGAACGCAGACGAACATTTGCTTAACAAAATCTTATGAATTTATTTTCTTTTGTCTACAGGAAAATAAGCTTAAGGTTTTTAGATGGAAAGTCTTGCAGCAAATTGTTCCAACAAAACGAAATTTGTATAAATGGAAAATAATTAATAGCAACCAATATAACTACTGTAGACAATTGGAAGATTATGAACACTACTTTATGTCGGGTCCATTCCTTACAGAATTTTGGAAAAGAATATATGACATCCTTTCGGTTCATAAATATAAAATTGAAATGAAAATTAAGTTAAAGCATTTGGTATTTGGATATAAAATTTTTGATAAAGAGTACTTTTGGTTTAATTATTTTCTAACTATAATAAGTTTTTCTATATGTAAATCATACTATGTATCAGAGCAAAGAAAAAATACAAAGGAATTTAATCAAAGTATTAGAGAAAACTCAGATAATAAAAAGTTAAAAGCCTTGAGGCAATTCATAAACACATATTAAAGGTACATACATATTATTTTTATGTGTTCTATGTGAATTGTAGATTGTACCTTATAGATATAATTTGTTTTATATATTGCTTTTACAGCTAGTTGTTTCCCTGTACAACTTGTGGAAATGAACGAGATTGTTCTCAACTTTTTCTTTTTGCAATAGTTGAGATATTTGACTTTATACTATTATAGGATACCTATATGAGTATTGAAATGAAAATTCACAGGAGGACAGATTTTTTGTCTATAAGTTCGAAATTTTTTAAAAAAGTTTTTATTTATAATAGATTTCAGTATTGTATTACATATTCCTGAGTGGGTGTACATCAGAACATTGAGGTTAAGAAATATAGTGCGCTTTCTTTTTGCCTTTTCCTGTTTTTTGTTTTTTCGCAAACATTATCAGACCTAAAAACCATTTCAAACTCCTTGTCTACTTTTGAAAAAAAAAAAAAAAACAAAAAAAAACTTGAAAATTTAAGGTAAACTTACTATAGAAGCATATGGAGTAGAGAATTCAAGACTGAGACCAAAATGACGGTGCAATACAATCATATACATATAATGACTAACAATATTACAAAGTCTGAACACAATCTGTCATACAGTTTCCAAGGAGTTGAATCCACAGTGTGACAGACGGACGGACAGATAAACACCAGTATTTATTTTGTCCCCTTCTGCATTGTGGCAGGGGACAAAACAATATTCGTAAACAGAATATCGTGCAACTGACAGTGTTTCATACCCTAAATTGCCAAAAGCAAGTGTTTCAATCCAAGATCTGTATATATTCATGTATCCAAAATTGAAAATCAGTTGAAAAAAATATATATTATTTTCTCTACACTTTAATTAAGAGAAAGTAGGTTGTACATATATCCCATATTACTTTAAATTTATACGATAATATGAAGTGTCAGTCCCTGTAAGAATCACTTAGTAGGTGAATCATGGTGTGAAAAAGACATAAATGTGTAATGTGAATGTGTAATTTCACTATTTGCAAAATCAAAATCATGGAAAACCTGCAAGACTTTTCATATCATGCTGGACCATTGAGTAACAATTCATTGAAATGCACTGAAAATTAACATTTTAAGGGCAGATACCTCCGTAAAAAACTCATTTTCTAAGATCTTATTGAAGAACTCTGAGCTAATCCAATGATGCAGAGACCAAGTAATGATCTTTTCAAAAAGAGAAAGCATCTCCGAGTGATATTTCATTGTCATGTAGGGGGGATTTTGACATATATGTTTCTGATTTTTCCAGAAAGAAAGAATATCGTTTGGCTAGATCCTTCAATCTCAGTTTCCGCTATATAGATGACTTATTATCTTTAAACAATCCTAATTTCGGGAATTTGATACATCACATCTACCCAAAAGAACTTGAGATAAATGATACTACAGACACTGTGAAATCAACCTCATATCTTGACCTACACTTAGAAATCGATCGTAAAGGAAAACTATTGACCAAACTTTACGACAAACGTGATGACTTTTCATTCAGAATTGTCAACTTTCCTTTCGTCTGTGGCAACATTCCTTCGGCTCCTGCGTATGGAGTGTTCATATCACAACTCATATGTTATGCCAGAGCTTGCCGAAACTACGCAGACTTTTTGTATCGCTCTAGAAGTCTAACAAATAGGCTTCTGGAACAGGGTTATGTTATTACAAGATTGAAGTCATCACTACAGAAGTTTAATGGTCGTCATCATGAACTCGTGGATCGTTATGATGTATCCATCAGCACCATGAAAACTGATTTATTCAACGGGTCATAGTTTTCCTTCCCTCATTTGTCTACCCCGGACTTGACTTTTTATGAGCAACTCGGCGGGTGTTTCTAGAAAAGCAGAGGACGCTTACTCTACCGGTGCACCTAGTCCATGCTTCCAGTTTTTAGTGGAGTCCGAGTTGTTCATTTACTTTTGTTACTTTGTATGTATGATTTTAGTTACTTTATATTCTTTGTTGTGTGTGTCTGTTTTCTATGTCTGGTCTTTGTCCCTGGATTACATTCTTTTGATTACCCTATAACCTTGGTTCCCTTGATTACTCTTCCATTTTGTATGATTCTTACAAATACTCACACTTAATGTTTTCTACAAGTACAATGAGACATTGGATCATTTTGTCCCCATTAAATGTTCAACCTGATCTATTTGTGCTGGGTTGTTTCGCTCTTATTAAAATGCAATAAAGATAACACATTATGCTGCACAATTGAAGAGTTTTAACAACGCATAAAAAGTAATTGATAAGTGTCAATTTTTTAGTACCGTTGAAAATACCATTTCTAAAAATGACGGTAACATTATTAGGAAAGATGAAAGGAATTATCATCTTGTGTTCTTACATAATATTTAAAACTAAGTACTATTTTCACAAGTCAAATAACGGGGAAAAGACAGGGAAAACGGAAATAGGGAAGAAACAACTGGGACAAACAGGGTATGCAGCAAAACAACTCTCAATACGAAGAATACCTTAGCTAGGTCCTGTTGGGTAAAAAGTAAAAAGCAAGTGGGGAATGCCTTGGCTGGAAAAAGCAAATCATTCACAAAACTTTATTTTGAATGCTTGTTTTTTTTTTAAGACTTAAATAAATATGGAAATACGGACAAATTATACATATCCCATTTTCCAGTGAAGGGCTAAGGGACGTTCAACCTGGTAAAATTGGGAAATCATATTTGTTAGCATTTTATCTTGATTATTCACATCATTCTATGTCCTGCTATTTCAATGACTCCTTTTACTCCCCATTAAACCCATAACCTGAAATCCTTAGTTCGCCTCAGCATTGTCATCATCGTCATCTGTGGAATAGAGGTTACCACCACAAGTCTTGTTACAGTTCCATCAAGGTATACGCGCCTCGTACGCTACATCCGTACCAGTTATTTCTTCAATTTGGAACAATGTTTTAAAGACATAATAGAATAAGAAACTTTTTTCTTAATTTTGTTTAACAACCAGAAGTTATTGAATAACGACTAACAAACTGGGTCAAGACAAGACACACAGTATTTCCAAATTTGAGTTGACAAAATCAGGACGAGCGTGAAAACAGGGTCCATCTGGGCTGATAATCTAAAAGTTTTTCATTTTTGGTAGCAAATTTAATACTATGGCCTCTATTTAAGTCGGCCAGTATCACTATTTCAAGTGAATAATCATGTTTTTATCATATGTTTGTATGATCATACTGTATACGTGTATTGAAAGGAATGTCATACGGTTTACTATAGTTTTTTATTCAGTTACATGTACTCGTCATCTCAAACATACATGATCTACGCCAACCGAGAACTTATCAGTGATGTGTGAAAACACTTTAATTGATCGGCCGGTCCAGGAACAAGATACTCGGCTTAACTTAAAGTACTTCACCAAGTCCTATTTTTCCCAAAACACAAGAAACTTACTCTTTCCATTCTTATCATGACACCGCCCTCTACATCCGCAACCTTTGTATAAATATTTCGTTTCCCATAATTTCCCACATAACGGTACAATGCAACAACAACCCATAGATCTCCATCGTCTCAGAGACATTATTAGAAGTAAAAAAAACATAACGACTATATACTTTATTTCGTTTATTAAATGAATATTTAAAGTCGGCTAAGATTTTTTTCTGTTCACAGAGCGGCATGTCATTGTAATCAAATCCGGCGAAGCAAGCGATAATAAACACTTAAGTTCGGCACTCCGAATAAATGTTACACTTAATTTGATTGGTTAAAGTTTTATCAATGAATTAATTACGTTAACTATGAATTAGCGTCGGTATCCTATAGGCAGCCCTTGGTAACCCATAGATAACGATAACTTCGTAAATTAATTCATATATAATGGTGTTTTAAATGAATCAAATAGAAATAATTATCAATAGCAAAGATTATGAAGAATAATTTTCCGTTATCTATGGGTTAGCAGGAGTTATTCATGGGTTAGCGAGCGTTATCTGTAGGTTAGCGGGTTGCTAACCAAAAGATATTGGAATTTGATTATCGATCACATGTGATATTGGGGGTTTAACTATGTCAACTATAGATAACGGTCCGTGACCCATAGATAAAAGTGTTATCCCATAGATAACGGGGCTTTCGTTAATTTGGCGTGTCATATACGTTATGCCGGAGCTTGCTGAAACTACGCATACTTTATGTATCGCGCTAGATTTCAAACGCATAGGCTTATGGAATAGGGTTATATTGCAACAAGATTGAAATCATCACTATGTAAGTTTTGTTAATGTAATCATGAACTTGTGGATCGTTGCGGTGTATCCAAATGCGCAGTGAAAACTAATTTATTCAACGTGTCATAGTTTTCCTTTCCTCTTTCGTCAACCCCGGACTTGACTTTTTTATGAACAACGCGGCAGGTGTTTCTAGAAAAGCATAAGAACTTGACCCTACTGATGCACCTAGTCTATGCTCCCAGGTTTTAGTCCGAGTTGCTCATTTGCTTTTGTTACTTTGTATATATGATTTTAGTTCCTTTATGTTCTTTAATGTGTATGTCTGTTTTCCTTGTCTAGTCTTTGTCCCTGGGTTACATTCTTTTGATTACTGCTATAACCTTGGTTCCCTTGATTACTTTTCCATACCGTGAAAAACCTATCGAATCACACCTCTGAATTCCACAGACGCCAAAATATAATGTTTACCCAATTTAACGATTAAACTTGATCAAGCAGAATTCAATCGTTTTTCTTTCATCAAATTGCAATTTACACTCTTTAAAACGTTCACGTTTCCCATTGTGGCATTCGTGCATCGTTAATCGTACGTTTACGCCTCGTTTTACGTTCGTTTAAACCCACGATAAAGGCACGGTAGAAAAGGGTTTGTTTAAACGCAGGCTGGGAGCGTTCGTTTAAACGTACAGTAGGGGCGTTTGTTTAAACGTACAATACAAGCGTTGCTTTAAACGCACGATAGAAGAGTTCGCTTAATTTTGTATTTTGATAATTTCCATGATTCAACTGTTATTTTTCTATCTCTTGCTATTATCAATTCATACAATTTTGCTATTTTCATTTTCTTTTTTTTTCTTTCTTCATTATTTGTATATATTACTATTTTTCACCGTTCGTCTATCGTGCGATTAAACGCAGGCTGGGAGAGTTCGTGTATCGTCCGTTTAAATAAAAGATAAGAGGATTCGTTTAAACGCACGATAGTAGCATTCGTTTAAACGCACGATAGAAGCATTCGTTTAAACGCACGATAGAAACATTCGTTAAAACGCATGATAGAAGCGTTCGTTTTTTGTGTGTTTCGTGAGCGTGAAGCGTGCGTCTGGGCATCGTGCGTGCGGGAAACTTAAAACGTCTCTAGGAGTGTATACCAGGGTTTGTGAGTAGCTGTCCATCTTCGTTAAACTTTTAAACTATTACATGTATAAGAGCTCTACATTTTTACTATATTTCCAGTTTGTTTTTTTCCTCTTTTTTAGAGATTTATCCTTGAAAAAAAAATCTTTTTTTTTTCTGCCTGAAGCAAGGTGTGTACAATAGACCATTTTATGGTACATCAAATAGATAAAAAATCTCAATCGCGAGCAATCATTTATTTTGATGAAAAGTCACTCGTATAAGCTTGATAGACAAATTATTCAAGCTACAACCAAACATGAGCCTAAACTTTGTACGAAAGCGCAATTGTATATTTTATTACTAAATATTGATATGACACAGTTATCTTATTTCGACATGCAGTTACATTTTTCCGAATTCAAATGTTGAGATATTGAAAATACCTTCATATCACTTCATTCATCTGTAGTCTAACATCTAAGACAGTAATTCCAATAGACCTGCATAATGGACCACCATTGGAAGGTTACACTGATGGAATCAGCTGCACAAATGCTTTTTTTCCGATATTGTATGCATTAGCTTGTATTTACAGCAAATTAGTAATACATTTGTTTTCCTCGTTTGTTTACTTCGGACTTGACATTTTATGAGCAACTCGGCGGGTGTTTCTAGAAAAGCAGAGGACGCTTACCCTACCGGTGCACCTGGTCTATGCTTCTAGTTTTTAGTGGAGTCCGAGTTGCTCATTTGCTTTTGTTACTTTGTATGTATGATTTTAGTTACTTTATGTTCTTTGTTGTGTATGTCTGGTTTCCATGTCTGGTCTTTGTCCCTGGATTACATTCTTTTGATTACCGCTATAAGCTTGGTTCCGTTGTTTACTCTTTTAATTCTACTTTGGAAATAAAGCATCTAGATTCAATGTTCAGTTTAATCGATGTTATTAAAATTATTATTAAAATTATTAAAATTTGGTAATCAAAATAACTACATTTAACTTGTCTTGTTCTTAAAAATGTGAAAATCATTCAAATATAATTTTGTCTTTTAAACTAGAAATTCAATAACTAAAAATGGCGTGGTTGAAATGAAAAAAAAATTGAACATTTACCCATAAATCACATATGCAGTATATTTTGCAATTCGACATAAAAAGTAAATATGAAATTTAATGATTTACCTAATTTAAATCAACTTTACTAATCATACATTCCTGTGGATCAGGATTTTCAAGTAAACAAAAGCTGGGTGAAAGTTAACGTCAATGTGAAATTACGCCAAAAAGTTTTAATGAAAATAGCGCAATGGATCATTTTAGGGAATGCTTACAACACTAGCAACAACAACGAGTTACTAAATTAATCTCAGAATTAATCCACGCATGGTTACAAATTTCATAATACTTACAAAAACAAAAACAAAAACAAAAAACAAACACGAAAACAAAAACAAAAAACAAAACAAAACAAAACAAAACAAAAAACACTTCCGATATGAAGACTTCTTAAGACTTAAGAATTATTTTCAAATTGGTCATTTTACGAGGCTCACTGATCATCGGTGTAATTTTGACAGGCTCTGGCATGACGTATTGTGATATAAAAAGCTTTTCATCGGTGTAATTTTGACAGGCTTTTGCAAGACGTAAAACTTCTAAGGTTTGTAAGTTTGTAGATCGGCAGGTGGAGTGTGATTCATTTCAGTTAGTATACAACTGTTTGTTGAAAAACTGGACAAATATGTTGTTAATAAAAATATCCTTAGTTATTAACATAAAAAAAAATAAAAAGCAAGTACCATTATGATAAAATTGGTCTACATGAAAAAAGTATAAATGTTGTTATTTGCGTAATTTTGTATTCATTTTCATATATAATTGAAGATTGAGTCATTAAATGAACTAATCCATAATTTTACTGACAACTGCATCAATATGTAAAGTGTATATCTTAAATTTATTTTTGAAATTGTGACACTATTTATGAGACAGAAATTACTATAAAACTGATTTTTTTTTTACCTAAATAAATCGTACTTTAAAGACATGTCAGACATTTATAACTAATCTTTTAACGTCTTTATATGACGCACAACATGTTTAGTGATTGTAAAAAGTCATTTACATTTTCACTGAATCACACCATGGGTTGTATAATACGACCAAGCTGATGCAATAGGTTGGCGTTTGAGTGTGTCAATTGTATACGAACGGAAACGGTAAAATGTATCAAATGTACCAGCGTATGATAATCTAAATCCAAAAACAGTAAATATCGTCAGAGATGACAATGGCTCATTTGTAATGACGCTAAAATTGAATAACTGTATTTTGCAACTTTTATTCTCAATCACTTTGGAATCGATCAATATTTAATGGGATTAAATACATGCTTCTCTTTAATTTAATAGACAGCCTAAACTTTTACTTTCCAAGCAGGTTAGCACCTTGGAGTTCTTTAAGGATATCAACGAATTCGTGATCTATACCATCTTTATCTGAAATACAACAAAAACATACTTTTCATAACAAATTTGTCAGTAAACATAAAAACACTTCATTTTGTATATTTCTTGTACCCAAAACTTTGACGGACACACGAATATGCAATTTCATTCAGAGATATATTATACTGCTCTTGAAAGTGTGAACTTAATTTACATCCAATGCCTTTTTTTTTCTATTCTACTATAGTAAACTCTCGATTCCAGATAAAAAAAAATCCCCATTCACAATGTTACCGATTGTTCCTGATTATAGTACAACACATGTGTGATATCTAGGTAGATAAAGTTATCCTACCCAATAAAGGACCTATTAGAAGCAACAGTACCTGTATAGGATAAACTTCCCATTTTATGGGGTATTAACCGAAAGTACATTTGTTATTTACTGAAAATGTCGGCTCATAAGATTTCTAAACGTAAATCATTTTTAAAAATTCATACTGCAATAATTTTGTATCGGAGACACTCGTATGATTTTAATATTGAGAAATTAAACACATTCAGCAATAATAACAAGACATTTAAAAAAATACACATGATTCCCTTAGCTTTCAATTTGCAGAAGTATGCCATTCCTCGCAACTTAGAAAAGGATAGTAATGTTGCCGTTTTTAGTATTTTACACAAGAATTTTAAACCATTATTGAAATTATTTACTGCTCGCATCCTTACAATCTGCAGAAATGAGTAATTTTTAAGTAATTGAACTGAAATCAATATGTCACATTCAAACATATACTGCTTATTTCGACACTTTTAACGTTGTAAACAATAACATAAGACAATAAAGAAAATTTCAAGTGTTTGCACTCATTTAATTTGCAAAAAAATATCTCTTTTCAAGAATTTTGTCTGAAATATATGTATCACAGCCATCAACATAATAATAATATGGACAATTTTAACATTTAAAACAATAATATAAGACCAGTAAGGATATTTTAATTGTTCGCACTCATTCAATCTTCAAAAAATATATCATTTTCAAGAATATGGTCTAAAAATATGTATTATAGGCACCAACAGAATAATGATATAGACAATTTTAACATTTTGTACAATAATTTTAGACATATTAAAAGTTTTATCACACATGAACTTTGCAAAAATATGTCATGTTGAAGATTTTTAACTGAAATATGAGTGTCGCAATCACCAACCGGATACTAATACTGCCATTTTTAATATTTTTAACAATAATTTTGGATAAATTTTTAAATTAAAACTGTTTGCACCCAAACAATCTGCAGAAATATGACATTTCTTGGACATTTGACTGAAATTGATGTGTGAAACCCACAAAAGACAATGTTAACATCTTAAACAAAAATATAAGACCAGTAAAGATATTTTAAGTGTTCACATTGATTCAATCATCAAAACATATCTCATTTTCAAGAATTTAGTCTGAAAAATATGTATTACAGCCACCAACTGAATAATGATATAGGCAATTTTAACATTTTTTACAATATTTTTTTTACTAATAGGTATATTAAAATTGTTATCACACATAAACTTTGCAAAAATATGTCATTTTGAAGATTTTGACTGAAATATGAGTGTCGCAAACATCAACCGGATACTAATACTGCCATTTTTAATATTTTTAATTATAATTTTGGACCATTATTGAAATTAAACTTGTTCGCACCCAAACAATCTACAGAAATATCTCATATTGGAAGATTTTTGACTGAAATATGAGTGTTACAACCACCAATCGGATATAGATATTGGCATTTTTAATATAATTAACAATAATTATTAAAAAACATAAATTGTTTGCACCCTTACAATCTGCAGAAATATGTCATTTTTGAGAAGTTTTATTGAAATAAATGTATCGCAGCCCATACATGATGTTTATTTTAACAAGTTTAACATTTTAAACAATTATTTAATATTAAGGTAATTTTAAGTGTTGGCACTCATTTAATTTGGAAACATATCTCATTT
Organism: Perna viridis; assembly: GCA_037379345.1. NCBI lineage: Eukaryota > Metazoa > Mollusca > Bivalvia > Mytilida > Mytilidae > Perna > Perna viridis. Next base: position 1,720,640 of record CM074522.1, read on the forward strand.
TCAAGAATTCGGTTTGAAATATATGTATAACAACAATCAACAAAAACATTATCTTGACAATTTTAACATTTTCAAGGATAATTTTAGAAATCAAATTCATTCACAATTTATACATTTATCTATATTTTAAGAATATTGTGCATGATTATTTCTGATGCAGCTCGGAGTAGCGATAATACATGTAACCAGTGCAAATTTCTTGTGATTTCGGTAATTCTCGAACTCGCCGGCGAGATTCTAAAATCAAAACTTTTTGCATCCTTATGCATTATATGTGTTTGATAAGACATTTACTTTACTTTTCCTTTTAGGTATGGGGAAAGGCTTTTGACAACGGGAAATAAGTCGATGCAATGGGGGATAGAGCAATGGGAAATGGGGCAAGTGGGTAGTTTGTCCCATACTGAGACTGTATATGACACATTCATAATAATACATTTTTCGTTCGGTGATTGGTAGAATTACTCTTATCATAATATAATACAAAACGCATATGAAATGATTTTTTTCCCAATTGTGTTGTCATTGCTACCTATTTTTTTTTTTGTCTTTCAAAACAAATTCTAGAAGTCATTGGCACACGTAAGCCAGTTGAGTTGTTAGGGATTTTCACTGGAACATTATTAGTTAATCAGCAGATATAATTGACATTTTATTTTCATATGCTGGTAGAATGGAATCACATTTTAATTGATTATAAATAATAATTCGTATATAATATGTTTATATATGCTATCACAAATTTAAAGTCATGTTTAAGATTCTTTAACAAACAATTAAGCAATCCTTTTTAATTACATTGAATGTTTAAATTATTCCACCTACAATTATTCCCATTTATTTCTAGCATTTTACGTATTATTCATATTTTATGTGTATGTAGTTCTTTTTATCTTTTAAACTTGGTCATTGTTCACTTGTTCATTGTTCTTATGATCTTTTAACTCGCCAGTCTTCTAACCCCAACTAGGCCATACCTCTATTGCATTTAAAAGGAAAAAGTACTTACGGAGACAGTTATCAGCAACTAGCAAATACCCATTACAACATACAAGTGCTTCGGAGTCGCATTTGTTATGGGTTGTAACCCTAAGTGGATGGTTTTCGTATTTTGCCGAAATTCTGGAAAGAAAATCAAATTAAAAAAGGCAACAGATTCAACTATGGCTTATACTGTATTTGTCTTTAAGTGGAAAAAATACGAAGTGACAATTTGAATAAAAAATAATAACAGGATACGAAATTTGATAGAGATTCGCCTTAATTAAAAGATTAAAATATCTGAGATAATCTTTATAGTTTACACTCCTTAATTTCAACATTGGCTAGAAAGTAAAACATACATAAAGGTCAGTGTGCAGAAATTTTAAATATCGACAAATTATATTTAATATATTTATCTTCCGATATCGTGGTTTGTTTTAAAAAGAAATAAGTTACTAAGATAAGGGACATGAAAGTTTAGATCTTTAACTATTTTATATAGAAAGAAAATCAAGTACAACATTAAATATGCTACGGCATTATACGTATGCACTAATTCGTATTTACTTGTATCTTTCTCCTGTTGTTTCACACTTATTTGCATATAAAAATCCACAACTATGTGTTTCCTTAGTGTAGGTCTCCTTTTCAGTAAAGTATACGACCACTTTCTGGTATACTAATGTGATATTCTCTCTTGAATTAAGGTCATGTTTACAGCACCAATGACTGATATGCAAAACAAAGCAAATATACATGTACATCTTATCCATCCTTGTTCAAATATTAAAAGGGATGCATTTGTTATAATATTGGCAACTTAGTTATAGTGCAATAACGGACACATTGTTTGTCTACACCGGACTTGACCACAGAGGACGCTTACCCTACCGGTGAACTAGTTCATGCTCTCAGGTTTTAGCAGGGTCAAAGTTGTTCAGTTACATTGTATGTATTATTTTACTTATTCCATGTTCCTTGTTGTGTATGTCTGTTTAATTTCCATGTCTATTCTTTGTCCCTGGATTACATTATTTTGATTACCTCTATATTCTTGGTTCTCTTGATTATTCTTTTAAAGTGATATATATGTAAATCAATGGTGTAGCACAGACAGAAAAATAGAAAAGATCAGAGACGGCAGATATGCAAATAAAGTACATCTAGATCGACAAACGACATTACATACCATGTTAAATATTACCCTTTAGCATATCATTTTCTCACACCCAAAGCAAAATTTTTTTTAACATAATTGCATTCTTTCCTGTTCGATTTGTCCAGGATTTTCCATAAAGCATCTACTTAAGTTCTAATATAGGGGCACCACTTTACTCCTTGAATTCATATCTTTATTGTGATACACATATCTTAAAACTCGCTCCAACATTCCACTGGTCGCTTGAAATATACCGACAATTCATCTGTCATTTACAATGACATTTTTTCAAAGGGTTTTACTTCCAATAAGCATAATTGTTTTGGACAATTTTTCGATTGATTGTATGTAAAGATTCTTTAGGTGTTCAGAGTACATGGATTTTGGAATCACTTAAAAATTAAAATTATCGACTGTCAAGATCATTTACGGGAATGTTTGTGGAGATGAAAAGTTAGTAGTATATTTTAATACGAAATACATTTTATCTTAAAATTTATAAACTCGATTAAAGACCAACCTGCTATTACCCATTCGTGTTTCCTTATTTATCATATATTGATAAATTCTAGGCAAATCATCAAACTTTAAATTTGCTAGAAAACTTGCATCCTCTTCAGAAATCTCATGAGCATACAATATAGTTGTCACTGCAGCTAAAACCAATACAATTAAGTTTGCACACCTGGTCATTATTTCACTCCTCTACAAGATGTATAAATATTGAATTATAACTTAACCACAAGAATAGTGTAGGAATTCGCCGTAAGCAAAAAGACGTATACATCAGATATTAGATTAGAGCTATTTCAATTTCTAAGTGGGCAATGAGTGCCAAGGCTACATCAATTTTCAAAGACCCCGATGTAGCAAAAACAGTGTCTACTATACCCGACAAATATGTTGTCGTTCCAGCAGACAAAGCCCAAAACAATATTGTTTTGCCTGCAAAACGTTTTACATCCAATGTTTATAATCAGAGGTAGACGTAGAAAATAATAGCCGTGATAAGACCTATACTGCTACCACACTCTCCAAAGAAGAGATTGTGGAAAACCATAAATCTGTGCTATCCACTTTTGGTCTCTCTACCAACGACGATGATTGTGATTTACCGTTTATATTCTGGATTCCTAAACTCCACAAGAATCCATACAAACAACGTTTCATAGCTGGATCTGCACAATGTACCACCAAACCTCTTTCAAAACTTTTAGCTTCTATACTCACAACTGTCAAAGAGGGTCTGCAGTCCTACCACAACAATTGTTACTCCCGTAGTGGTATTAATTCAATGTGGATCCTGACAAAATTCGAAAGATCTTGTGGAGACAATTAGTTGAAGACTATTATCTGAGTATAATAGCATTAAAACCTATGATTTTTCAACACTGTATACTTCTAGTCCCCATACTCAGTTAAAATCCCGACTTAAAAACATTAAACATCGTTGTTTTTTTCCAAAAAAAGATGGTACACCTAGATACCACTATATAGTTCTTGATAGAGATTCCTCATACTTTGTAAGAAATAATTCCAAATCATCTTCAAAATATACAGAGGAAGATGTTTACAAAATGCTGGAATTTTTAATCGACAACATATTTGTCCAGTGTGGTGGACGTGTTTTTCAACAAACGGTCGGCATTCCAATGGGAACAAATTGTGCTTCTTTACTTGCTGACCTATTCCTTCACTCTTATGAGGCTGACTTTATAGCTGATCTGATCAGAAAGAAAGAATATCGTTTGGCGAGATCCTTAATCTCAGTTTCCGCTATATAGATGACGTATTATCTTTAAACAATTCTAATTTCGGGGATTTGAAACATCGCATCTATCCAAAAGAACTTGAGATAAAGGATACTACAGAAGTCAGCCTCATGTCTTGACCTACACTTAGAAATTGATGGTAGAGGATTACTTGTGACAAAACTTTACGACAAACGTGATGACTTTTCATTCAGAATTGTCAACTTTCCTTTCATCTGTGGAAACATCCCTTCGGCTCCTGCGTATGGAGTGTTCATATCACATGTTATGCCAGAGCTTGCCGAAACTACACAGACTTTTTTTTTTATCTCGCTGGAACTCTAACAAATAGGCTTCTGGAACAGGGTTATGTTGCTACAAGATTGAAGTCATCACTACAGAAGTTTTATGGTCGTCATCATAAACTCGTGGATCGTTTTAATTTAACGGGTCATAGTTTTCCTTTCCTCGTTTATCTACCCCGGACTTGACTTTTTATGAGCAACTCGGCGGGTGTTTCTAGAAAAGCATAGGATGCTTATCTTACCGGTGCACCTGGTCTATGCTCCCAGTTTTTAGTGGAGTCCGTGTTGCTCATGTACTTTTGTTACTTTGTATGTATGATTTTAGTTACTTTATGTTCTTTGTTGTGTATGTCTGTTTTCCATGTCTGGTCTTTGTCCCTGGATTACATTCGTTTTATTACCGTTATAACCTTGGTTCCCTTGATTACTCTCTCAAATTGCGATGCTTCTTATTTCTGAAATTGTACTTTTAAATGCCAAATGAAAAGAGAAACAAATGTTTCTATATGCACACTCGCTTGAATACTAGAGTTATAGAAATCTATGTATAATCTTATTTCAAAAAGTGCAATGGTTAAGAAGAAAATAAGTGTTTTTACAAAAATCTCCAGTATGACTAGTACTTATTTCAAACCCAATTGATAATGTTTCGCCAAAAAGAAATACTGTCAGATTTTGTCATTACATGGGCAAATGTGTATACGCGTATGCCAGTGAATTTAAAACAATATATTAAAGAATTATGAGATGCTATTTCAAATTACAATTAAAAAATGTAAATTTCCTTCGGTAACTTGAAAAAAACAATATTTTCTCAAATATAATAAAATAATGCATGTTATCAAACTATTGTGAAGGAAATTTACAACAGAAAAAGACTAAAACCCGTTGAATAGACTCATTCAAAAGAGATATAGTTACGATATTGTTGTCAAACCGTTAAAGAAGACATATTTAGTAATAACATTTGATTCGCTCAATGAGTCTTAAACTTACACAGAATATATAATAGCAGTTTTTCGGCATGACAAGGGTAGTGCCCATTTTCTATGACTTATGATATACGATAATTTTCAACGAATTGGGATGTTACTGCATACGCTGAGGCCATAACTATTTAAACTCTTATAGAGCTGGTATCAGTTTAAGGCTTGTAGTCCTTTATTTGTGCATTTGTAAAACGTAAAATCAGTATCTTAGTTACTGTTGTAGCAAGGGATTTTTTTTCAGATTTTGTAAAACTATTTTTAGAGGTGTTTAATTGTGTAATACGTTTTTCCACACTGGCAAGATTTGAAGTGAGATTATCGATTGCGCCACATTTTTCGCAACTGTCCTAATTCAGGAATTTCTGGCCTCTGTATGGCTTGTGACGTTTTCACTTTTAGTTTAATCTTACTTTAAGGTCTAAAAGGGCAACTCTATCGGTATACCTGTATAAAGTATTCTGTTTGGGCTATCTACGACATGCCCTGTGATGTGAGGGTTTTCCTGTCGTTCATTGAAAACTTACAGGTTGCCTTGAGCTGGTACTTTTCACACCGTTGCGATGGTTGTTGTTCTGACATATCCGTTCTCGTTATGTTATAAGTCTGCTTATATCTTACATGGTGTAGAAAGTATTTGAAAAAAAAGTTAGCTTTATACACATTTTGTGTGAGATATATTACAAAAATGGATTATTAATAATAATCAAACATACATGATATAAATTTTACTGTAATAGACCTACCTTTGCGTTTAACAGTAACCTCAGATGTGAATCACTGACAATGCCGCTTTATCTTTGTTTGAAATATTAGACCCGCATTATCTTACACACTATCGTATTTGCTTAACCAATCAATTTTGTTCGTTTGTCTCGATTTAACCCAATTCAGGAAAATACAATGAAACCTTGTTCCATGTTCAAACCTCGAATATCGAGTGCACAATTTGTTCCAGCATTGGATGATAAAAAAGTATAGTTACAAATATACACATAAGCATTAACATTTCTATAAAATAATGTAGCCGGTCATATAAAAATATAAAACTAATGTATAGCTCTGCGCGTTTTTTTTTTTTTTGGATAAATATCACTCAGTTATTTCAACAAAAAATATTCTCCTGGTTATTGAAAACGAATGCAAATCACAAAAAAAAATAAATAAATAAATAGAATAAAATAAAAAAAAAAAAAGGAATGTCATATGAAGGTTTTTGTACATTTTAGTCAAATCAACGTAGCTAAAGTTGAACCTTTGATAATTTATACTGATGTTGAAGGGTCTTATTTACAATAATAACATGATTGTGGGGTGACGTTTGTATATTGCAATATAACGATAAGTATGTTTTGTTCTTAATTTCGTTATTCTTTATTTTCAGGTCCATGATAAAACCATTTGGTAAATAATATAGAATAACAATCAGTCACGATGCAGGTAAAGGCCTTATCAATTTTACCTGAAGACTCACATTATTATAGAAAACTCTTAACTGCCAACATGAAACATCATTCGGTCTTGTATCAAGTAGTTTTAAGTTTACTCATTTTAGGAATCTTCGGAACGTTTGAAAAAAGAAGTGGTGACAGGCAAGTTATTTATTTACTTTTTTGTAAGATTTAAAATGTGCCCTGTGTGTTTTTGAATTAATGTTAGCATAGTAGTTTTCAACTTATAAGGATGTTTGGGAAAGACAAAATAATGAATAGGTTTTAATATGTTTAAGATTGTTAACGAAATATTATTACGATCTCCACTGTCTTTGGTCAAAACAAAGTTCAGAAAGAATTTTGATATGATTTGTAACTTAACAGCACCGCTTGACAGGAATTATCTGCTTTGTATCATTTGCACATTATGCCTAAAAATGATGTGAACCTATTATTTGTGCATATGCTACATGTGTATATTTATTTATAGATCACATTGGTGCTGTAACGTAAAAGTACAGCCTACTAACCTAACCTTTGTTGAGATAGAGTATATTGTCAAAAATGTAACAGAAGAACTAATGGTGGCAACAAACCGAACAAGACCATGTCGAGAAGGGGAACGACCATTTAAATACTTATACAATATATTGCCTAGATGCCAAGTATTCAAACCAGTTAAAACGTTAGTTGTTGATAAATTTCTTGCTTAAAATAGCAATATTACAAAAAATATTTTCTTGGTATCATAATAAACGTAAAATTAAGAGCATAAGTAAAAATTATTGCATTAAATCCAAATGTCATTTCTTATCACACTAGAGCGCATAACTTAGCATGGGACAGTCTCTTAACTGTACAGCTATTTTGTTCTTTTTTGTTTGTCATATTAACTGAAATGTTAATGTTATGCTCTGTACTTACAATGTTGTTATCGATAATCGCTTCATACTGTTTTCGAAGATTGGTTTCGTATATGCTAGTATTCTTATTACAACTTATAATATCTATATTTATTCGATTCCCTTTTTGTATAGCGATTTGAAAGTGTTGTTATGTGGAGGTATTCATTTGCCAGACTTTTCGTGAATTCGAATTTGTTGATTTAAGAATGAACTCCAACAATGTTATCTTTTCGTTGGAAAATTGAATTGGTAGTTGGTTTTTTTTTGCCCAACCACGAAAACCACATGAACAGGTATCAACAAACAATTATGTTTTATCTATTTCATTGCCTTAATAATACTTAAATTGTCCTCAATACTTCATTTTAGAATTATGGAAAGGACATTTCCAATCAATGTCACGAAGACTATTCAACAGAACGGTAAATGTCCCCCTGAGAACTCGGTTTGTTGTGAAGGATACCAGGAAGTCAACGGCCAATGCGTTGGTAATGTACCTAACAGAAAGCAACACACATGTTTTACTCTAGTCTTTTATATGAAGTTCACGACGTTTTATTTCATTAATTGCACCAAACAAATATGATTTTTTTTATTTCGTTTTAAACTTTCTTTTTTACGTGTCCAAAATTGAAAACTGTTTGCTTTCAATAAAACCAAAATAATTATTAATTGTCGTCTTGACTGGAGTTTCTAAAATGAAGTAGAGTATTCTGAACGACCACAATATATTATCTGATTATACCAACTACTTTTACTTCTACCCCGGACTTGACTTTTTATGAGCAACTCGGCGGGTGTTTCTAGAAAATCAGAGGACGCTTACCCTACCGGTGCACCTGGTCCATGCTCCTAGTTTTATACCATTTCAGTATCTAAATAGCCCAGAGGTAAACTCATTAGTAATATTTTGTTTGACGTTTATAAGACGACATATTCGATTATCGAATTATGTATGTACACCTTATGTCAACATGCATAACTTTTATACGAATTTATACTGTATTAAACTAAATTGATAACCAAATATTAAGAATGTTCAAAATTTAAATAATACTAAAACCTTACACCTGACGAGGTGTGATAGACAGCACTCTTTCTGTCAATAATTTCTTCAACATATATTTATTGTCTGATTAAGTATTCAAAGAGAAGTAAAACACCATGTACATTATATTGCAGATAAAGACACAGCTCAATCTCCAGAATTGCAGTCTCTCATAGAAGCTGGGCTTGTTTTTGGATAAAAATGATGTAGATGAATTGATAAATATTAGCATTGGTGCTATTAAATCTTATACTTCTTGTGTATTTTTTTTCTCAAATGTCAAAAAAGTAAAATCTAACAAGTATTCTCTTTCCTGACATATTTGTTCCTTTGCTGTGATGGAATCAATTATGTTCTTTACATCTAAATGTCCTACAACTAAGAATAAAAAAAAGCACAAGGACGCATAAAAAATGTTGTTTCAAGATTACGTTTTTGCTACACCACTAGTGAAAGTGAAAATATTGATAGTAGGAAAAAAAATATGTAAAAATACTCTTCTGCAATTACATAACTAATTCTTAGTGCAGCTCTTGAATAGTATGAACTTCCGATATTCACAGTATAGCATCAATCCGTTCGAGAGCATCCACTGTTCTCATCCGTGTTCTTAACAGAATTGCACGTTTCTTTCAAACAATCGCCATTCAACATAAAACGTCCATTGATTTTTATTTCTCTTCATTATATTATATTTAACATTATCATCGTAACTGTTATATTTCTTGATATTTCAACATTGACATTAACATTTATTATTGATATTGCATACTGTAAAATTAGTTGTTTTTGAAGTGTACTCATTTTCCCTACTCTTGCAATGGACTTAAAGGCAAAACAAATAGTACTCGGCAAATTGATTTTTAAAGCTATGTTAACCCAATATTTTCTTTTTTTCAAGTCAGTATCCCGATATTAGTATGCATATTACACAAAATGAGGATAAACATGCTTTTTTAATTATTTATATAAAAAAACATGATATTTGACAATGTTGACTGCCTAACAATATTCGAAACGAAAAATTACCTGTGTTTGATGTACTCAATACCAGATTGATTGATTGAATGTTGGGGTTTAACGCCCGAGCAGCAATATTTCAGCTATATCTAGCCGATATACATGAAATGGATGATAAAATGAACATTAGATGATGATGATGATGATGAAATGAAAAAAAAGGATGGGACACAGGGGTAACATGGCCGACAAATTTTGATTGCGGAGGAGGGATGGGTAGGGTCGGGCATTTAAGCCTCCTGTGGCTGAGCGAAAATGTTTCTACTCCTATCGAGTACACTGCAGGGTTCTTTAACATGCGTGGAACGAGGCATCTTTCCCAACACGGTGCACCTCTGTGGTTTGCGGGCAAGTTTTCCGTAGTATAGCCTGACAACCCCAGCATGCAACACGCCAGGGTTACCCCATTTTACCACCTGGAACACACAACCCAGTTCCTCTGTTGGCAAAGCGCCCTAAACCCCGGTTAGGGTTCTGAGCACTATCTAGTCGCCTTTTAAGACAAGCTTAGCGCTGCTGCATGCCTATTTTTGTGACACAAGGACCTGAACGGGACATTTAATTCAAGATAAATAATCTATTGAATTACATGTTGTACCAACTTGACTGATAAATCGCACAACTGCTGTTCCTACTCCAAGTGCAGCAGTTTTATTCGTTGACCTTTTCCATTGCTCATATCACAAAAATCTTGCTTAAATAATACATTTTGTTTGTCATCTTTCAAGTAATATAGATATACATTTAGAAGCTATTAGTATATATTACATTCCAGTCATTACACATAAATGATACATTACACATAGAAACGTTCGCCGACTTGTTCGTGTCACGAATTCAGTATAATACGGAGTAGAGTAATGGATATTGCAAGAGCAAGTCAGTGGGTTTCATGATTTAATACTCCTTTACAAAAAAAATAATAATAATAAAAAATGATAATAAAAAAAGAAATAAAAAATATTATATTTTTAATTGCTGTTTAAAGGCTGACATTCCTTAATGGATATTCTGTACTTGCTCAGCAGCAGTTGTTAATATCCAATTAACCCAGTACAACTGTATTAGCCTTGTCAGGATAGTATCATCAATCGAAAGTTGTGTCTTTATTTTATAATTTCACTCAAAAACAGAAGCCAAAAGAAACAAAAAATCGTCACTGTTGCCCTTTTGTGGAAAAAAATATATATTTGACACCATTTCAATCACGAGATGGTTGGTCACATTTATTTTTCTGCCTTGTAGTTTAAAGATGTTAATTGAAGCTAGTTACGCTTACATTTTAATCAAAGTTGAAGTTGACCTCTATCGTTAAATTTCAATTATTAGAGGCATGCAAAGTGATGAGCATATATTAAATTGTTCTTTAGTAAGTGGTGCGTTTAGAATAAGTTACTATAAGACTTATATCCTGACAACCCCTATCACACAGTCGATTTTGAAAAATAGCCCTATTTGTGTCTATAACCTGTATTTGGTTTTATTTAGCATAAGAATGTCTATCTATTTATTGTCTGTTCGAGCATCTGCTTTTGTTTAACCTAAATTGTCCTTGATTTTATGTGTCTCTAAACTGTTTGAATCATTTACGTTATATATGATTAACAAGCATTTTAGAAAGAGTAATCAAGGGAACCAAGGTTATAGCGGTAATCACAAGGATGTAATCCAGAGACAAAGACCAGACATGGAAAACAGAGAAACAATTTTTTATGATAATCAAAAACAATAGAGGTCGATTTTTCTCTATTGTGTTTGTTAATTATTATTTTTATTATTTTTTATTATTATTTTTATTTATTATTATTTGTTTATACGTTAATTTATCTGTTACTTCTTTAAGTGTCTTTTTTATACTTTTAGTTTGGTTCTTTGTTGTTGCAAGGTCAGTTAAATGAAAACTTAAAGATTGCATTATATTGAAATTTAAGTTCCTGTTTTCTTTTCATATATCTTATTCCTTTCAAGGTTTTTTCCGATATGATAAAAGCACATAGTTGGATCCGAATTTGTCGGGAAACTGGCAAAATTAATGGTCATGTTATGAACGTTAATTCTAGTGCTAGTTACCAAACAGTCAAGGAACATGTAAATCTAGCTTGTCCTAGAATCATCTGTATTCCTAAGATAACGATTGTCACGCTGCTAATAAAACAGGGGTGATAAGATATAACTTCCAAAATACTCGAAGAAGATTTCAATGCTTCAGTTATTTTTTTTATTTGGCATTGCTTGGAGCAATGCAATTGCAGTATTTACTGATGTTGAGCATGCTGTTATAAAACTTTTTGACGAAGATAAAAATGAAGTCGATGACAGCTTACGGATGCTGAGAAAAGTAAATTCTTTGGACTTACCACGAGCTTTAAGAGATGTGTTAAATTCGACGGAATATGGGTATGTTAAAATATTATAAAAACATATAATCTAAGATTTTCGTTCAAGTGTTGAGGTTGAATCAGCCTTGAACAATTCACAATTTCCAAGCACACCCACGAATTGATAAAATCATCATAGATCCTGCTAAAACTGCATGATTTCTTGAATCTCTTAGAGTAAGAAAATCATCGTTTGTTTTCCATGTCTGAACATTGTACATGGATTACATTCTTTTGATTTCCGCTAGAATCTCGGTTCCCTTGATCACTCTTTCGAAAAGTCATTAAATCCTTGGAACACTTACTTTTGAATTTAATAAACACTAAGTCGATGCAACATACATCATTAATTTGGTCGTCTATCCTACATAATGACATCTAAATGAGCTGTCCCGTACTACCATAGACCGTGTACTTAGTTACAACCCAAGATTAATCCTACGAGGAGGAATGACCCAGCCAGCGAAAGCTATGTTTTTATACAGCCTAGCTGGCCGAGTGGTCTTGGGCGCGCGCTAAATGTTGTAAAGGCGGTGTTCCCATAGATGTCACAGCGGTACGAGTTGGTAATCCTGTGGAGGGAACGACCAAAAATATGCATAGTAAATTTTGAACATCGTTGGGAATTTTTCAGACCTTTCTATACGTCGTCACATTCTGAGATGTATATGTATATATAACAAATTTGTTATAGATTTTCTCTATTGTTGACTCCAGACGTGGACCTGACTTAATTTTGTTGCTCATTTGCGTTTATTTCTATGTGCGTTTATTTTGGATAATTTCATGTAACTTTCTTTGTATGTAGTTTACTAGGCTGTTTGTTGTCCCTTGATTATGTTCGTATTGATTACCGATCCAGGGATCCTTGATTTCCCTTAGTCGCATATAATATTGTAATACCAATATGCACTTTTTTCGAAATACATGTATTAGTTTTCTTCGCAACATTTTGAATCGATCTGAAAATATTACAGTAGAATAGGTACACTTACATTGTTTGTAGATTTTTAATGAAGTCCGAGTCGCTCATTTGCTTTTGTTTCTTTGTATGTATGATTTAGTTACTTCATTTTCGTTGTTCTGTATGTCTGTTTTCCATGTCTGGTTTTGTCTCTGAATTACATTCTTCTAATTACCGCTATAACCTTTGCTCCCTTGATTATTCTTACATTTGTTTAAACTGTGATTATAAAAGATATACTTTCACTGAAATGAACACGAATAGCTCGAATTGAAATTAATTAGTTATTACCACAAAACAAAACAAATAAAAAGAGAACCTATCCAGAAAATTGTTGCCTAAGGGACATGCATTTAGACTAAGGTTAACCACATCTCAAATGGAATGAGAGTGCGTATAGCAGATGACAATATCAGAGATAAACGGGGAACTTTTAAAACCACCGAAATGGTCCTGACTACGTACAGGCATCTCCCACAGAAATTGCTATTAATTCAACAATCCATAATATATGATATTGCCATTTGTTATACGGACTTTCCATTTTTACTCTGTCATTTGACTATTACTCAGAATTATCAGTTGGCTAACTACCAATAAAAAAAATTTTATTCTTACTTTCTATAATCAAAGTAATACGGCAAAATACTTACCAAAAATTATCGTCCTGAGAAAAGCATCTATAACTTTTATTTCAGGGAACATATGTGCTGTAGAAACCGGCCTGTGTCACTGATACAAAAGACACGCCAATCACAGAGAATAAGTGTAGAGAAAAATCAAGTTAAAAGTGGGTCACACCAATGTGGATTATTACTTCTTGATACGTGTCATTCATACACATTTGTTTATAGGTATGTACATTTTAATTACATCGGTGTTGAAGAAATACATAGTACGTTGTGATGAATCTGGAAACTTCATTCAATCAATATATATGTTACCCTTATGAATGAATTTCTTCTTTCACATTTCATTTCACACAAAAGTATATACCAATTAACGAATAACCATTGATTTTTAGACAAGTGATAAAGTATGTAACAGAGTTTTACAAAGTAATAGACTACAAGGATTGTCCTGAAAAGCATGTTGTATGTTGTAATTACTACATCATGATTGCTGAAAAGTGCATTCGTAAGTAAATGTTAAAACCATTGTCTTATAAGTAATATTTTATCTTCATTTTGTGCATCTTATAAATGCTGGTTATCAGGTATCATGATCTAAAACAAAACATACATAATGAATATTTGGACAGATGTGAGCATAATTTTAGCTGTAATTATCATTCAAATTAAACAACACCGTTTCAATACAAGCTAGTCGATATTAATTATTCGTGAACATTAATCAATGAATATGTAAAAGGTAATATTCGCTTAAAATCGCCACAGAATATCAATGATTACATTCTTAGAAGTTTTGATTTTACTACAAACACAGACTATTTATGTTAGATTTCCATAATTATTTTCAGATTTAGATGATTTGCATGCTGTTGTCCAACAGATCCTAGGATAAGAATTTTAATTTAATAAATTTGGTCAATAATGTTCAATTATTTTTATATATCAAGTTTTACATATCTTAATTACTATGGCTGCATTTACACATATGATAATAGACAAATGAAATACGAATAGAAATATTTGTTGAGAACGACATGTGTGTTCCATGTGTATAATTGAGGACGTGATTTGGGGACCGCATGGACGGAAGTACAAGGAAAATAACTGGCATGACAAAATCAAAGTACAAAAGTACTGATTTCCACAATATATGATATATTGATTGATTATTGGGGTTTAACGCCCAAGCAGCAATATTTCAGCTCCTCTCATTTGAATTTAACGTCTATTTCATATTTGAATGTGGAAAACACACTTATTTTAAAGAACTAACCAAAATTAGTTTCTTATCAAATGTTTTCACGACCAGAGCGGGTAGTATGATGTTGACCAGATCGAGGATTTTACTTTTGTCTAATTTTACAATAGGGGATTTTGCATCTTATGTACAAGTTTCAAAGAATATGGTTCCACTTTACCTAAACAAATTGGTGATTGGCACATGCTGGGGAGGGGCATTTCTTTTGACCCAATTAAGTGTCGACGGTTACGCCGATATTCAACAACATTCTCTGTTTGTACTACATATGATCTATCATTAACTTATTTAGTCACTATAGCAGGTTTCCATAATTTGTGTTTTTATCTTGTACCCTGATATTTTCATGAAAGTCTAAGATGTTCATATTTTTTTGCACCTTCATCAAAATGGACCTTTCGCATGGAACGACTGTATTCAATTTTCTCATTGACTTTAGACATATTCACAAATTCGGGTTTAAGTTAACTTTCACAACTAGGAAGAACAAAAAGGAGCCTTTGATATGTGAGAAGCTGAGATGGGGAGCGACCTGTGTCAAACAATAGAGTTGTGCAGTACTATAGTTCAGAAATTTGAGGGACTATGTTGCTCTTATCAGCCTTTTTGAGTATTCGTTTCACACTTTGAACTGTTTTCTCCGCAAGCCTATCCGACTAAAGAAATCTAGGGCTTGAGGTTGTGTGTGTAAAATACCATTGTTTGACACAATCCTGAAACTCCTGTACGAATATTGGGGGCCATTATCAGAGATAGCTTTCCTTTGTATGCCAAAACATACAAAAATACATTCCAGTTTTGAGACAAAAGTTGAAGTGGTTGTGAGGTGAAGCCTTTCAAACTCAAAGAAACGACTAAAATATTCTACTACGACTAGATAATCCCGGCCTTTCAAAAAACGAATCTGAGGCAACATCCTGTAAAGGTTAAATAAGGGATCCCCTTCGGCCGTAACGGTTCCTTTTGATTGGAGTTGCGGAACTAAAAAAAATAAGGACTCAGCAATACTAACTCTGATTTGTAAGCGGACATGTTAGGCCAAAATATTACGTCGCGTGCCCTTTTAAAACATTATTAACACCCATATGACCTGAATGGATGATTGAAAGCATTTCTGACCGAAGATCTTTACGAATAACGATTTTGCTTCCTTTGTGAATAAATCCATGTGCAATGATAAGTTCATTGCGGTGATCAAATAATCATGTATCGGAAGTGGGGCAGGTTCGTCGAGCTTTCGGCAATCCACGGATGATGGTGTTTTGAAACTTGAGTTCTTTTTTTTTGTACAATGTGAATAGTCTAACATTTGGCATCACTGATTGGCAAAGTCGACAATACCGTTTGCAAATGCAAATTTATTCCTTCTGACAACGACGGGAACAAAATCTGCAGGAAAAAAATCTGCGGCTTGCGTGATAACGTATCTGCAATGGGTATGCTCTTTCTGGGCTAATGCGTTAGAGACAGATCGTACCGTTGTAACTGAAGCATAATCCTTTGTAATCGGGGCGGTGCCGCGTACATAGGTTTTTTCTTGATACGCACAAACGGTTTAGGATCATTCTCGACCTTGACCTTCCGACCAAAGATGTAATGGTGGAAGTGCTTACATCAAAACAGAATAGCAAACATCTCTTTCTCTATTTTCGCAAAATTGGCTTCGGATTGGGTAATCAATTTGATCGCAAACGCAATTGATTTACCGTCTTGAAGTAACGTAGCACCAAACCCAAAACTTGAGACATCAACTTAATGTGTAAGCGTTTTCTCGGTGTCATAATATGAGAAGATCTGACCTGGTGTTCGCGTTATGACTGACTTGACCTTTTAAAATATGTCTTGCGGATGTTGAACCAACGAGAAATGTACATCTTTAACAAGCAGCTTTTGCATATGACTCGGTAACTCTAACAATTCGGCTCAAATTTAGACAGGTAGTTGATCATACCAGGAGTAGTTTCAAGCTCTGAATTGTTTTTAGGTGGCTGCATATCGCCCTTTCGCTACACTGCTCCAAATTGATACAGGGTAGATATATAGACGTATAGAAAGGTCTGAAAAATTTCCAACGATGTTAGAACTGTCAAATTTGCGATGCAATTTTTTTGTCGTTCCCTCAGCAGGACTCGAACTTGTACCCTGTAATATCTATGGCAACACCGCCTGCACTAATTCCAGCGCACTAGACCACTCGGCCTAGACAGTTCTAACATTAATGGAAATTTGTCAGACCTTTATATATATATTAAGGTCTAGAAAAATTCCCAACGATGTTAGAACTGTCAAATTTGCGATGCAAATTTTTTGTCGTTCCATGCGCGGGACTCGAACTCGTACCGCTGTGACATCTATGGCAACACCGCCTGCACTAAGTCCAGCGCCCTAGACCACTCGGCCAGCTAGGCTATATAAAAATATAGCTTTCGCTGGCCGTGTCATTCCTCCTCGTAGGATTAATCTAGGGCTGTAACTTAGTACACGATGTATGGTAGTAGGAGACAGTTCATTTAAGGTGTTATTATGTAGGATAGAGGATCAAATCAATGATGCATGTAACAACAAATCAATATTATACAAACGTCTCAGAATGTGACGACTCTATTCGCTACACTGCTCCATAGGATCAAATTGATACAGGGAAGATATATAAACGTTTATATATCTTCCCTGTATCAATTTGATCCTATGGAGCAGTGTAGCGAATAGAGTCGTCACATTCTGAGACGTTTGTATATATATATATATAAAGGTCTAAATATGTTCAACTTCACCAAATGATGTTCCAAAAAAGAAACTAGTCCTATTAGATTGAAAATAAACATACTGCACAATATCAATACGCGGAATTAATACTAATACTACATAACTACATGCTGCATTACTATTACCGGTACTATCGTTACTAGTGCCCTAACACAGACAAAATAAGTTCCCAAATGAAGACATGGTGTTTTAGCTTGGAAATCAACTACCTTTATCTATGGACTAGATTGCAACTGATGCACTCTAGTATATTTCAGTGAAATGCAAGAAAGATTAAACAAACGAATTAACACCAAAACATGTCCATTTCTAAGTTAGTCGTGTTCCTGTGAAAACTACGGAAAGAAAGAAAATAAATGCTGTATAGGTAAGTATATAATGTACTGGCATATCTAGGATGCAATGACAGGTGAAATCTTTCAAATCAATATAACAATCACGTAAATATGAGGATTATATACGACAACCATTTAATATAAACAAGGCCTAGGAGTCACTACTCACCTTGGTACATGATGTGATTATATACGACAACCATTTAATATAAACAAGGCCTAGGAGTCACTACTCACCTTGGTACATGATGTGATTATATACGACAACCATTTAATATAAACAAGGCCTAGGAGTCACTACTCACCTTGGTACATGATGTGATTACATACGACAACCATTTAATATAAACAAGGCCTAGGAGTCACTACTCACCTTGGTACATGATGTGACAACGAATTTCATCCTTTCATTCAAAAACTTCTTAAACTTCATCAAATTCGCACTAAAATCTAGTCCATAACTCTCCGTATACCTATCCTATATATTCTTGCCAAAGTTAATTACATTCAAATATTTTGATTCCGCTTCAAATCATTATTTGTGATATAGAAATCGTTGACCACGGATCTAAAGGTCCCGAATTCCGTGATTCATACTCAATAAATTGGAAAAATAAACTTAACATTATTATAAATATTCTTGAGGTCCATGCAAGAAAATAAAGAAAAACGATGGCAATTTATCAAAGATTACGATATATTCAAAACATTATTGCCGATCATACATGACAGGCATATTGTTGTACAGGTGAACAAGTGCTCAAAACAACATTTTGTTTTATATTTTTATTTTCTTCGAGACGCGTTACATCCAATGTTTACTATCAGAGTTTCATCTAGACGAATTTAAAATTTGTAAGAACTATAGTGCTACACACTCTCCAACGAAGATTTAAACAATAAAAAAAAAGCCTAACATATTTTTCATACTTTTTTTTTTTTACAAAAGACGATGATTTTGATTTTCCGTTCTTGTACTGGATTCCAAATCCTGAAACGTCGTATATGAAAATTATCTTTCATGGTTTATCACGTAGGCACTTGAACTATCTGTCGGGTGATAACAAATTGGAGACCATTTAATCGTGCAGCAACTTCGAAGTATCAATATTGTGAAAGTACTGAATGATGAATACAAGATAATACTCATGCAAAATAAGAACTTATTTGTACTCATTTACTTTTGTTGCTTTGTACATATAATTTTGGTAATGTTATATTCTTTGTGGTGTGTGTCTGTTTTCTATGTCTGATCTTTGTCCCTGGATTACATTATTTTGAATCCCACCAGAATCCTTTTTCTCTTGATTACTCTTTGACTGAATCGTTATTACGCTGGATGTTTTGACACTGAAAATTATGTTAATTTTAGCAATTTGTTCATGGTTTAGGGTAACATATTTTGCATTCAAATAAAAAACGTAAGAGTAACATAATTTTCCAAACATCAATTGACTTTATGTATTGGCTTAACCTCTTGAAATAAAGCTTGTCGAAAAGGGTTATATTGTTACCTGATTAAACATGTTATGGTAGTCATTGAGAGCTGTAGGATCGCAATGGTCGTATCTGCCACAAACAAACATATGTGTGTACAGGATCAAAGTTTCATGTCCTCTGCCCCTTTTTATGAGAAACTTTTTTTTCTAGAAATCTGCTAATGCACAATTGCACCCCCACTTTTAATAGAGTCTAGGTTCTTTTGTACGCATTGCGTTGACACACACATGCCCTGTGTGTGTGTGTTTGTGTGCGTGTGTTTGTGTGTGTGTGTGTGTGTGTGTGTGTGTGTGTGTGTGCGTGCGTGCGTGCGTGCGTGCGTGCGTGCGTACATCTCATGCAACAACATATTCGTCAAGTGTGGTTGACGCCGTTTTCAACAAACGGTCGACATTCCAGTGTAAACGAAATTTTTTCCGCTCCTTTCTGACCTACTACCTCTCTCTCATGATAATAACTTCGTAACTAATCGGTTTTAAAAGAAGGACAATAGTTACAGTAGATTTTTCATTTTCAGTTTCCGCTATGTAGATGTCGTATTAACTTTAAACATTACTAGTTGAGGGGATTTTAAACATCACATTTACCAAAGATAAGTTGAGACAAAGAACACTACAGATTCGGAGATGCCAGCCTTTAATCTTAGCCTTATACTTATGGATTGATGTAAATGAGAATGCAAGACAAAACTACACGACAAACGCGATTTCTCATTCTGTATTGTCACATTTTCTTTCATCTGTCGCTATATTCATTCGTCACCTGCCTATGTAGTTTTCATATCACAACTCATACCATATTCCAGAGCTCGTTACCATGCAAACCTTTTTTCCCATGATATACGTCTTAAATTTAGGCTGCTAGAACAGATGTATGTTGCTACAAGATTGGAATCACTACAGACGATTTATTATCATCTTGAACTTGCGATTCGTTACAGTGTATCTTTCTACACCACGATAACTGATTATTTCAATGTGTCAAAACTTTAATTTTTTCTCTCTGGTCTACCCAGGACTTGACATTGTAAGAGCATCGTGTTCCCACGGTTTTTGTTGGAGTCCGAGTTGCTACTTTGTGTCTGTATCCTTGAACTAACTTGTACGTGTTATTTCCGTTATCTCGTGTTCTTCGTTGTGTGTTTTATTTCACTGTCTGGTCTTTATTCCGAGTTTTTTTTTGTTTTTTGTTTTTGTTTTTGTTTTTTTGTTTTCTTGATTATTCTTTCCCTGTCTAGTCGTCAGGCTATGATGATTTTCTTTTGTGTACTGTTCGAATCCTGATTACCTTCCTTTTCCTTTTACATAAACAGATAAAAATATAGGATTGCATACTTGCCATAAACCTTTGTATTACTTCATTGATGACTGTAATTTTGGAAATATTGATTTATAGCTTCCCTTTGTATCAAAATGTAAATTTGAAAGTCATTATTAGATAGGATCTCTGTGCACGTCACCATGCAATTTAGGAAACTTATTTAGTTTGTTATCAGTGAACTGATCCGTTGCGTTCTATGATACAGGTCGTAAACATCAATCTTTTCAGTACTGAGCAATTGATCTTTTTTAAAATAAAACATCAATGTGAATTTGAGACATATAATTTGATTGATGTAAATGTTATTTGGAAACATCGTGCTATCGTGTAAAAGCATTAAGAGAGAGATATGAGTTATATTTCTCTTGAAATCTTAGTATTCGTATTGGTACGAACTCCACTGATTTTTCTCAAAATGTCCAGCTTTATTGCTTTTGTGATATTGAGTTCAAGATAAATTTTTGGCGGTTAAAAAAAACCAATAAAACTGTTCGATAGTTTTAAGATGAACTTGCATTACCTTAATATAATTTTGTCAATTTTGGATATTTTTCCACAATTTTCAAATGAAAAAAGTGCATAGTGTTTGACAACTCGCGTAACTACATTATTGTTGCTTGATTATTACAGAATAATACTCACTTGTAATATAAAGAGTGCCGTTGGTGAATCTGGTCATGCTTCCCTTTCCGTAGACACTGATGTCTCCAATTTTGTGTAAAAGTTCATATTTCTAATGCGTTTGTTTTGTTTTGTTTTTTTTTAATTTGTTTTTTTTTTTTTTTTTGTTTTTGTTTTTTTTTTTTTTTTTGGTTTTATTTTGTTTTTGTTTTTGTTTTTGTTTTTGTGACTTCTTCTTTTCATTATCCCCAGTCTGTATGTGTAATATATATTTTTTCGGTTCTCTGCATTGTGTGTGTATAGATCATCATTTTGTCATTGAATTACTTCAAACTACCAGCTGAATTTTCAATAATTCTAGATCTGATGTCAATAGAATAATTTATAACCAATTTTTAAATTGATTGTGTTAGTATACACACTTTCAATACCACCGAGCAGCACAAATTTGTCGAGTTTTTGTTTATTGATTTGTTTAATGTTATGATGTTTTGAAAAGGATGTGTCATTTTCTTTTCAAGTGGCACTGACTCTAAAGGTTGATTAATTGATTGCTGTCTATCGCCAAAGCATATTTTTATTTCCCGGACAAGTAACATTAAATGAAAGATAAAATTATCATGATATGATGATGAAGTGAAACATTGGATAGAACACTAAGGTAATTAGGTCGACGAGTTTCTTGTGTTTTTTTTTTTTTTTTTTTTTTGTTTGTTTAGTTCTTTCTTTTTTTTTTAGATTTGAAAGGGTGGGTAAGGTTGAGCAATTTGGCCCATGTAAAGAACACGAGGCACCTTCTTCTGTCAAATACAACAGGATGGTTCGTTAACGTGCTAGAAACGTTGCATTTTTTTGAAACGGTGAAATATGGATTGCGATCATTTCTTTCATATTATGTCCTGACAACCCCAATATGTAGCATACATGCAACCACTTGGGGCAGACAACCTGGTTGCTCTGTTGGCTTAGCGCCCTCTCCCCCGCCATGATTCTGATTCCCATTAAGTCTCCTTTTACGACATGGTTAGAGCTGCTGTGAGCTTATCCTTTTGACACCCGGACTGGCATAGGGCCTGACAATCAATTTTTGACTGGAAATACCATGGCGAAAATTGTCTATGCTTTTTTGTAAAACAAACTGCATTTCATAGTTGACCTCCGATATCATACAATGTCCTAAAAGAATTTGATTCTGCTGTTGATAGTGTAAAGGTGTATAGCAATATAACAATTCAAATTTATTATTTAACAAACACTGCTTTGAAATCTAAATTTAAAACAAATTAAATTGCTGATTTTCCTTGTTTGTATAGCTCATGTTATCCAGTCTACTTCTGCTGATAACAACGCGCTGAATAAGAAATATGACTCCATGTAAGATAATTGAAACTAGATTATTGCGTGGTGGGGAAGGACGACCTGACCCTAAACAGACAAGTCCTGAATTGTACAGTATGATAAGCTTAGCCAATCGCGTTCTTGTCCATTAATTTCGTGTCGTTCAACAAGGAAGTTTGTTATTATCACCAATGTTTTTTTCAGATAAATCACGTTCGCTGTCATTACTGCACGGACTAGTTCTAACAATTGACACTTTGCAGAGTACTGTACTAAACAGACACATGATGCACCATGTCAACTCCTTCTTTTGACATATTTCAATAATTTAGTTCAAAGCTCTGATCAATCGGTCAATATTGTTTTAAAAAAAAGACAAATTTTAAACTTGACTGAAAGTTTGTCATAATACCGCACAATAATTACCGCTTGTACAACCTTTACAACATACCGAAATTTACAACAATAATTAGAATTAGAAAAAAGTACAAAAGTGTTCTCACAAATTTGTGCTTCAGTCAAATTCGTTGGTTTAAATCATATAATTCGCGGAAGAAGGAATAAATACATATTGCGATTGATAACTCCAGTACCAGAAAGTGAAGTAACTACAGAACTATTTATATCAGCTGATTTTTTTTTTATTTTATGTTCTTACACCGATCACCTGAACGTTTCGACCTTATTCTGAATACCGAAACTTCATAAAAAGCCGTTTAAATCAAGTTTTAATATATATCATAGCATATGTTTTAATACTTATATTATATAATTTGTTTGGCTCAATTGTGTAAATGTTTTGGAATGTTAACAGATTATTGGGATATTAATTTAAACGATTCTGTTTATAGTTTACCCTTTATACAACTTATTAAAATAATATGTCCATTTGAAGAATTGTTATCGTTCTGTTACCTTAGATTTCATTACTTTTGTTTTGGAGCCTTTCTGAGATTACTTGAAGGTGCGTTTACACTTTTTGAAAACCTTTTGGTGACCTTTGAATGTATTTACTATTTTGCTTGTAGGCTATACGCTAGTAAATTTGTAACGTTTCACGATATCTTTTTTATATATATATTAAAAAGGCATAATGATTTGTAAGAAATTCTAACCCGGTCCATTCTTTGGGATGTAGCAAGATAGTTGCTGGTTACTCAACGAATACGAAGCCATACAACAGATATATCAAAGGTTATTTGCCTAACCATGGTCCCAATAAATTCCCGACAGTCGACACAAACATAAGTTAAATGTCAATTAGGTAATGATTACCCGAATCAGTCAAAGATTCAAATACAAAAAAACTTTATTGCAAATTTATTAGCTACATTTGTAAGACCATGATTACCACTCAATTTTACATAATCGTTAAATATATGAAAAGGTAATATTGGAGAAGAGACGCTTAACGTAACGTTTATAATACAACTTTGCCACATATCTAGTTACACATACAAAACACAAACAAAACAAAAAACAAAAAAAAAAACAAAAAAACAAAAGAACAAAAAAAACAAAACAAAATCACACAAAGCAAATACAAGAAGCAAACTAGATTTTAGGCTCACAGTAGGAGGCGACAACAAGTGATCTCGCAATTGTGTGTGTGTGTGTGTGTGTGTGTTTGAGATTCGTAGTTATTACCACCCCCCCTTTTCAGAGGACGAGTATACTAATCTCAGTCATTCAATAACACAATTTTCCTTACAAAATTCTTAGCTGCTGTAAATCACAGGCTGTCAATATTTGTGCAAAGCTTTATTTGAATATTCTGTATCGTGGGATGTATTTTCGTACTTAAAATTGCTAGTTGTGATTACTCAAAACTTCTTTGTACCGTGGTAAGATATATTTTTGCCATCCTTTCCATAGCAACTGTAAATCACAGGCTGCTGTTATTTTATACAAAGCTTTCTGTGTATATACTCTATCAAAGGATTCGTTTTTTACTCATATGACATCTACTTGTAGTTTGCTGACGAAACTTAAATTGTCTCTATACAGTGGTAAGATGGACATTTTTTCATATTTTTATCGACTACTGTTAATACAGGCTGCTGATATAATGTATTAAGCGTCGTATAAGTATCCTAGGATGTGTCTTGTACTTCCTGACAACTACTTTCTGTTTGCTAAACGAAACTTTACTTGTTTGTCTTATGCAGAGGTAATACACATAAATTCTGTGCTATTCTTCACGGTACTGTTAGCCACAGATTCTGAAAATATTGTTTTAAGCTTCCAATATGAATGATGCATCGTAAAGGATAGTTGCGTATTGTCGAATTTTCCTTTAATAATGGTAATATACGATAAGTTTGCCACATTTGTTCTCGGCTACAAATAATCACAGGTTGCTATTAATTTATACATGGCCTTATATTGGTTTACTCTAACCAACATGTACCTTGGATGTGTTGGTCGATTCATATGACATCTACTTCCTGGAGCCGAAATAATTTGAAATGTCAATAAACAGTGGTAATTAGCACAGCTTTCTCTTCTACTATCGATCACAGGTTACTGCTACATTATAATAAATTCCTTATAGATATGTTGTATATAACATACTCTTTTGTCCTACTAAGAAATCTTCCTTTTTGTAAAAAAAAGGCTTTTATATCGCGATAGAAACCGGAGATATCACTACTGATATGTTGCTCACAGATTTCCTTTTTTTTATTAAATTTTTGTAACTATCCTAATTTCCAAGGTTACATGAAAGTAGTGTATCCAACAACTGAATACCAAAATGTAAATTACATAAGATGGACAGAGGGCTACATCTCCATCCGAAAGTTGAACATTTATTATAGGAAAATTTTATTCATTAATTTTTCGCGTATCTTAGTTACTGATTTATCATTCCAAATACTGAAATACAAGACAAAAAATCGGCAATGTTGCTAATTTGAACGATCAATCAAGGGAACTAATGCTATATCGGTAATTGAAGAATATAATTTCAATCACAAATGAATAGAGCTTGTTAGTGATTAAACAATGATTTGCACAATCCTGTTAGATAAGTACTGGCTATAGTAAAATTGCAATATACAGGTCCGCTTGTTAAGAAATAAATTATTTTCTTATTAACCATGAGACCAACCACTGTCGTTTTTTTTTCCTTGAACTGTTAAGCATTTAGGGTTTGACGAGTTATTTTTATTCAGTAATACGTAAACAATCTTAAAATTCAGAGAACAAAAAAATAAAATAAAATAAAATAAAACATTCAACGAAAACGCACCTGAGTATTAATAAGCAAATTGATACTCACTAAAACATCGAAGGTAACGAAATGGCTGATAATGCAGTTAGACAATGCCACACTATTCAATGCGTGCATGTCTTGGTATGAAGGCAAACAATCATTCCCGAATGAAGTTTATAATAATAAAAATCTAAGACAAAGACAAATTATAATACACTGGTAGCATTAAGTAAGAAAATTTTGGATGTGGAATAGAATAAACTCTGTTGGTTTAGCCCGAAACCGCCAATCAAGCAACTTATATTCAATTGAACGAAACAGCGAGAACCTGCACCAGAAGCTGAGTTAAACCAAATTTCTAATAAGCGTTATGTACCATTAAATACAAAAGACCCTACAATAAGTGGTTCCTATTACAATAAAATTTGGTTTTTCTTAAGTTTCACACAGTACAGGAAAGGTTGAACAAATTTTCCAATTTCACAATGAATTTTGTATTGATGCAAATAAAAATAACTGAAAGCATATGTATAGAACTGCGTCAGAGTTGTATAGCTTTCGATTGGAAACAATGAGATAATTGTTGTACAGAAAAAAAAGGACGGGAAATCTGTGTTTCTGGTCTTTGTGGCAGGATTACATTCTTTTGATAACCGCTATAACCTTAGTTCCCTTGATTACTCTTTCGATACTCCTATTCCAATAACTGTTCAATAGATTTTTTTTTGCGGACATGTATCTTCAAGTGTTTTAGGGTGTGGTGTCAAATCAATATCGAATTAAATAAATCAATTGATTGCTAATATAGGTTTGTTTACACTAGTTGGTGTTTAAATAAAAAAAAACGTATAATGGGTTGAACGCCTCAAATAGAAATATGGACTTAGTTCTAAAGGCTTAGGTTATAATCATTTTTCATATCGAAAGCTAGGTTCTTAATGGTTAAGCTTGCTAGATTTTTCGGAATGTTGACTTGTACAGAGGGAAGTTCAATAACGGTTACATTTTCAGCTCTAGATCTACTCCTAGCTACAGATAAAAAAAAATAATTGTTTAAAGCTTCATGTATTCGTTTTGACTTTATGTCTAAATCCAGACATTGCCACTGCATGTATTAGTCACGTCTTACTGCAACGGCTAAGTAAGAGTACATACAGCGTGCGGTTATGGAACGAGCAAGCTATTGAGTCCATTATATTTGTAAACAAGACCTGATATTAAAAACTTATTTAATTGATTAATTTTGTTATTGGTAACTAATTTACTAAATCAGTGTTTTGTGAAAACCTCAGCCAAATACTCCCTGGCCTGCTAGAGTGATCAAATCTTTGTGAATGTCCTTCAGTTTGTCGTTGGCTGAAACAGATAGTTATTTATCACTTAAGTTGGAGACAAATTATTCTTATTCAACAATTTACATTGACATGGAAATAATATTAAAACAAAAACCCACACAGAAAATGCTGTGAGCTACAATGTAGTGCATCATTTTGCATTATACATGATTGGATTATACCTCCGTAATTGTCTGACGCTGGCTTGAAAAATTACGAAATAACTATTCAAATAAATCCGATGTGGTAAATAACGAATTAAATATGTTATTTTTTATACTGAAAAAGTACACCCAAACGAAAGATGAAAATAATGACCAGTAGTACTTCAGTCGAAATACTTTGTAACAAACAAATGTAGCACAATGTCTTTGATATCAAGGTTCTGTAAATCTTTATAAAATATTTTATTAAAGGAAAAACATGTCTCTGGAAGCTACAATCAATACTAACGTAAACAATGCTTTGCAATTTCTGTATAACCATTGCAACAAACTAGCTGGTCATCTGGGCATGTTGTAGGAATTTCTCTGTAAGTGTACGTCACCTTGTACTGGGGACTTGTTCTGTTAATGTAACGTAGAACTGTATTATATTAGATTAAAAATGTATATGAAATAATGCATTGCTCATATAGAGTTTAAATGATAAAATAAAACCTTATCAACAATCGATCAATATATATATATATATATATATATATATATACAACGTCTCAGAATGTGACGACGCTATTCGCTACACTGCTCCATCGGATCAAATTGATTCAGGGAAGATATGTAAACATATAGAAAGGTCTGAAAAATTCCCAACGATGTTAGAACTGTCAAATTTGCGATGCAAATTTTTGGTCGTTCCCTCCGCGGGACTCGAACTCGTACCTCTGTGACATCTATGGCAACACCGCCTGCACAAAGGCCAGCGCCCTAGACCACTCAGCCAGCTAGGATATATATATATATATATATATATATATATATATATATATATATATATATATATATATATATATAAAGAAAATGTAAGGACACCACCGAATAAGCATATGATTTACATGGCAAGCATTATTGTAAGGTATTTTGAATAAACACTGAATACCTCTTTTTGTTCCTAAATTACGGAAAAGGAAAATTATATAATATCTTGAATGGAATTCAGTTTCGACGTTCCTTTCCTTGTCTTTTATATATTCAAAGATTGATAAAGGAAAATAGATATTTTAATTCGATATTATTCTCTGAATTATTTTTATTTAATAGTAATAATTTGAGTACAAATTCTTTTCAAACCGAATTTAAAAAAAAATCCATTCTCGCTAGGAAATTCTCTGCTCCTTTATATATTAGAAATGACAAGTTTGCACCACTACGGGACGTTTATTACATGCATAATCCTTCTTTTGCTGAAGGCAGTATTGTTCTTATCATCAGAATTGTTTGTATATATATTGTATATATATATTGCCAACAAGTGGGACTGTTTAAATTATTATAGACAACTCCTAAAAGTACTGTAAAAACAAATGCAAAAAAGAAAAATGATCCGTGTACGCCACTGTCTTTAGCTGTCTATGAACTCGTAGATCGTTACGGCGTATCCATCAACACCATGAAAAATGATTTATTCAACGGGTCATATTTTTCCTTTCCTCGTTTGTCTACCCCGGACTTGACTTTTTATGAGCAACTCGGCGAGTGTTTCTAGAAAAGCAGAGGACGCTTAGCCTACCGGTGCACCTGGTCCATGCTCCCAGTTTTTAGTGGAGTCCGAGTTGCTCATTTACTTTTGTTACTTTGTATGTATGATTTTAGTTGCTTTATGTTATTTGTTGTGTATGTGTGTTTTCCATGTCTGGTCTTTGTCCCTGGATTACATTCTTTTGATTACCGCTATAACCTCGGTTCTCTTGATTACTCTGTCTATACTTGTGCAAAATATAGTTTAACTGTGATTATTTATTAATATAAGATTCTATAGACTTACGAGTATGATGTGTGGTGCCTTGCACACCGTGAAAGCCACAGAAATCCACAGCTCGTATAACTTTTACGATCATGACTAGATTTTGTATAGTACAATTGGGAGGTAGTTGAGGCAACCGTTTTGACGGGGTTTATTTTACAACACCAATTGTCCCTATAAAAAAACAACAACAAATCATAAAGTCAAAGATGATCAGAACACGTTAACATTTGTTTCACCGGTTATTCCATAATACAATATGTATATTAAACATTAATTATGAAAAAACAATAATGACAGGAAAATAATCGAAATCTAAATAACTTGACTAGATGGATTGTAATCGGTAAAAATTACAGAGAAAATTCCATAATGCAATTCATTGAAATTTGAAAGTGCTAATGTAGAACTGAATCATTTCATTTTTGTTTATTTTTTTTTTCATATTGTGTTCTTTTTGGTTTAGTTAAATCATTAATTTGCTGATTCGTTATAAAATAGAACTTACTCGTTTTGATTGGAAACGTGGGCATCTCTGTTTCGTCTGATAAATTCTTGCACGTTCGCGGTCAGTTTTTCAACAGCAATGTTCCCTAAGTTGCGTTTTTGCAATGGTGTTAGACAATCAAGTTCGTTTGACGAGATAGAAAGTCCAAACAACACAGAAAGCACATACAGAGACAACATTATCGCCGTATACATTTACAACTATGAGCTTTCGATGACAAACATGTCGCCTTATCAGATTTCCAGATAAAGTTTTAACTGTCAAAGTGAAATATACCAAATCAAGAAATAGTTTGAATTTAAAGATGCACAAATCATTAGCCTCTGCCTGGTTTTAAGGCAGTGTTGTACTTAAAAATGTTTTTTTTTTTTTTTTTTGTTAATATGAAGGCATAAAGATTCGAACAATTTGTCGTTAAAAATGCACCATTTACAAAAAAAAAAATCCGACATTATTAACACAGATTTCGTATGTTTAAATGTCCGTCATCTTCCTTGTTAATACAATTAGTATGGCTTATAAATCGTCTTGTTAGTAGTAAATTAGTAATGACCATAATCGCAATCCAGTAAAGTCAAATTCCTCTGATCTTCGTGTAGAGATAAAATTCTATTTTACACGATTTTGCAATATATACCAGCGGTATGACCCTCTATGTCATTTGCAAATAAAAAAAAAAATTCTAACGACTGTAAAAATAACACAATGCGACGTACATATAGCAGCTCAGAACTTTTGTAACATTGAACGCCACGATAAAAGAACTTCATATTGAAGACTTATCTATGAAAAGATTAAACAATTTCTTAAATGCCGTCGAGGACTATGCAAGAAAATGGATAAAACGAAAACAAAAAGACATTGATTCTCTGTCAGACTGGTGAAAGGCCATGATCCCATCGGTTAGGCAAAAATCAATCGATTTTGCAATTTGCGGCAATTTTGCTAGGATGCTTGGACATTATTTACCATGTAACATGGAGGAGTGACAAACTCCAGGCCCTACATCCCAACCCCTTGATCTGCTGTGTAAGCAGTCAACTTTGTTAGTAGTCCCATACATACATGTACATGTATGTTTAATTTTTTTCTGGAACTATAGCTCCAAATAAGGATTCTATCAATTCTGTCAAAATTTTATCAATACTGTGTATATACCATACATGTACAAAAGGTATGTACTGTGGTTCTTTAGTTTTCAGACAGGCTTTCAGTGTTCATTAAAGCACTTATTAATCTTCAACTAAAGTCTAGTAAAAACCCTCAACAAATATTACCTTATATTTCAAAGCTGTATTTGTACCTGATTCTTTGTGGATAATTGTTTCTCCTTTCAGGATTTTCATAAAACACAGACTTTAAAGACATTGATGTAAAGAACCAGAAACCATGCAGAGGTGAAGAGAGCTCACTCCAGGTTTTTCTTGTAAATTTTACTTCCTGCTGTTTGTTAAACTGTTCATTGAACATTTTAAATATAATATTATTTTTTAGAAATTAATCTTCAGTTCATTTGAAAACCAAAGGTACAAAATGTACATGTAAATGTAAATTTATACAAGCTTTAAGTAATCACTTGCAACAAAGTTAATATTCATATTTAAAAGTATGTCACAAATACTGAGAATCTTTTTTTAATTGTTTTTTATTCATTTTTTTTTTTATTTTTATAAGCCCCTCTCATAAGGCCAGGTGTATTATGATATACATGCACCAGTGTCCGTTTGGCAGTCGCTCACACTTCGATCAATAAGTAAAGAATGCTTTCACCAATTTTTGAGAATCTTTGATGAATTCTTTCTTTTGATTGATGTGACCTGGTTTGAAATAATATCTAATTTCTAGTTAGATTTAATTGGGATTTTATTCATTCAAAAATTGGACAATTTTCTGTAAGTCTTTAAACCTGTTCTGTAATCAAATGAAACTTTAGTGAATAGTTTCTTTACATTGATGAAAGCTCTGTGGGGATTTGTGATTTTAAAACTTCGAGTAATTGGCCTTAATAAACAAAAGGCCATCAGGAGCCTAAATCACTCATCTGGTTGATTTTTTGGATTTCATGCGCAAACGACAAACAAGGAGTTGCCCATCAATTTAACTCAAAGAAAACTTTGTTAGGACTTATTATAAGGATCATTTCAGCAACTGAAAGTTTCTTTCTTTCTATCAGTATTTTAGGATATTGGCGGAAATCTGTATAATAGAATAAAAATGTCGTTTTTCACCTTTCAAAGGCAACACCTCTTACATGGAGTTGTCTGACAATTTTGATCCCTTGTAACTTCTGGAGGTCTTATTATAAGGATCATTTCAGCAATTGAAAAAAAATTGGCTTAACCTAACGGTTTTAAAGATTTACGAGACAAACTACTGACTGACCCCTTTGTTCTGTTTTTAGTAACAGCAACCATGTTTTTCCACAAATCAAAAATCCCTACATCAGTTCTATGCAAAATACCTGAAGAAACATTCATACCAAATTAGGTTCCAATTGGTCTGGTAGTTTCAGAGGAGAATATTTTTGAAAGAATAACATTAAAAATAGCCAATAAAAACATTGAAAAGGGGCAATAATTCCAACGGCTTTACAGACATTTGACCACCGAAAGATGTCATCACAATGAACACCATTACACTACATGTATGTCAGAATTTGGCTAAACCAAATGATTTTGGAGATATATGCAAAAAAACTACTGTCTGATCCAAGTGTTGTATTTGTAGTAATGGCAGCCATGTTTTTGACGTATCGATAATCCTCATATCAATTCTATGCAGGATACCTGAAAGAACATTCATTTTAACTTTCTGTTTATTGGGGCTTTGAAATTTAAGTTTATATATTAACATGCACTATTTTCATTGCAAAAATCTTGTCTCCCTTTATCAGAATTATTACTTCAACTCGGTATTATAGTAAGCATGTTTTTTTTAGCAATTGTCGGGTTTCACATGGAGTGGGAATAAGGAATGAATCAGGATATACTTTACATCCTTTAAAATGTACATGTTATCCTTTAAACATTAATTATGCTGTTTTTCACAAGACAGCTGGCGTATCATGCGCTTGTGGAGCAGCTGTTAATTCCGTTTTTAGTTATGAGACTTTTTTTCATAAAAAATGGTGAGGGCAATTTATCATATTTGCCCGAAAAGTTGAAAAGTAATTTTCTCAGGTTATTAGCGAAAGCTCAGTTTTGATTTTTACTTGTTTGGATTTTACATTTTCGAATAATGGGACTAGAGTCACTGGATACATTCAAACATTGGTCAATTTTCTCATTTAGGACTTTTAACTAAAACAAAATTCCACCAAATGCCATGACATTGTGAATTGTTTGTTTCTTTTGATCTAGGATTTTTTTTTATTTTATGTTCCCCGTAGCCAAATGGAAGGAGACATAAAACTGCTGGTGTACATCCGTCCATGTGTGCATGCCCCCATCCAGTCCTTCTAATGAATACAACTTCTTGGATACATTCTTAATTTTGTAGGGTGTTAAACTTAATTCATTGGTGCGATCAGTCACGGCCATAACTTTGTCTTTGTAAGAGGTCTCACTAACCACGAATTCCCAGGATAAATGACACCTTTAAGTTGCATACCATTGCAAAGCTTGGAAATTAAGCAATTTAAAATCATTATTCTAATTGTACTAATACAGTAGAAATTCTTCGCAAAATTCACATGAATAAAATATACTGCAATCAACATTTTTACCTTTTCTGCTAACTGACAGCATGGAGGCAAATTACTCACACATGTAAACAATATTTACAATATTCATATACTTTTGTAGTAAATTACGAATATGATTTTAAAGTACCGGTACATGTACACAATTTGAGGTACATTTTGAATATTTTTATCAGAATATACATAAAGAATGCACTTGCAATGCATATTTCTAGGTTCAGTGTGTTTTCGGTACTACAAAGGGGGTGGCCATTTGACACGGAAGTGGTTAGTAAGACCTTAATTTGTTAAAACCTGCTATTTATTTTTCATTCCTTCCTAAACTGCTTAAGGATTTTAGATTAAATTTTACTGGGAGTTTGGTATTATATGTTAATGTACATGAAGGAATATAACATTAACTGTTGGAGGACTCCAAAAGGGAGAAAACCCAACAAGTGTTTTACTTTTGTCCATTTGATATGAAGGGAATTTGTTCACAGTATTTCTAGTGTATAATGGTCTAATATTCTTTAAATTCTAATTTTACTAAATCTGATGATATTCTCAGTTCTAATAATAATAACATATTGTCCCATGTTTAATGAACTGTATACCAGTAACCACTAGATATTTTTGTTTTTGCAGGCACTGAAACCGATATGTTTGTAATTGATTGCAGTCGATTCTGGTAAATCATTATGGGAAAATTCATATGTCCAGGATTTTTTGCAAGCTATTTACCTGTGCAGTTATTACTAAGAAAGTCTGAAAGATTTCGCTGCTTTATAAAAAAAGATGGTAAAACAAAAGGATATAAAACCAAGTTTTACTAAATGTTCGGTTTAACCACGGAAGACCAGTCACAGATGAAGTCCCATCAAATTGTTTCTCAAATAGATTGAACAGTGTGGTTTATATTCACCAGACACCTGTGATTTTAAGCTGCAATACAATAAGTTTACCGTATGTATACAGCCTGTCTTGGTTATTACGTGTGAATCATATAATGAAGTTGGTTTTTACCATGCAAGTATCAAATATTGTAAACTCAGAAAATGTTCAATTTCATCAATGTTACAGTAATGTATATATTGTGATTCACTGTTCTTCAATAGTGACCGAGTGTCTGGGTAAACATTGTACATATAAAGCAATCATTTTTGTTGCTCAATTATGCTGAGATTTTATCTATTCATTTATTTTTTTTAACGTCAGCCTTGTTTGCAAGACATTAATGTATGTATGTCTGTTAATTGAAAACTTTACTAATCAAGAAATGTTTGCACCATTTATTGTTGTTAATACTAGAACAGTTAACATAATGAATGTCTACTTTCATTTTTTCCGACTCATAATATTTGAGACCTTGTTATATGTATCTTTTGATGTAAACTTTTGATATTATGCATATGGATAGATCACCTAAAGACGGTGTGCCCCTTACCATGGATATTGGCATATGAACTTGAACTTTGACCTCAAGGTCAAATTCCTGTTTATTTGTGACAAACTTCTGTCCACGCTGTAACTTTTTTGTCTTTCGTTGTGGGCTTTTGATATTTGGCATGTGGGTAGATCAAATGAAGATGATGTGTTGTGTAACATGTACAAGTATAATTTCATCAGACCTTGAACTTTGACCCCAAGATCAAATTCCTGGTTTTTTTCAGTGACAAACTCGTGTCCGGGCTGTAATTGTTTGTCTTTTCATGTGGGCTCTTGATATTTGGCATGGATTGATTGCCTAAAGATAATGTATCATGTTACATTGATAGTGGTTTATGACCTTGAATTTTAACCTGTTTTCTTTTCGTTTACAAATCCTTGTCTAGACTATAACTTTTTTGTCTATTAATGTTGGTTATATTGATAATTGGCATGTTGGTATAATGTTTTTGACCCGTCAATTAGTGCATCTTCAAATATTTAGACTTATTTTAAACACTTGAAGATATTGACATGAATGTTGGTATATAAGTTCACAATGATGAGTTACAGGTTTAGGTTAACTTTAATTCTGCTCCAATGATTTTTACCAAAATTACAGGCCTTGAACGTAGCAAAATCCACAGAAATATAAGTTTCTAGACATTTTCCAAACCCTTGCAGATTTTGACATGATTTGTTGGTATATAAGTTCTCCATGATACTTAACAGGCCAAGTTTACGTTTGGTTTCGCTCCGATGATTTTTATCAAAATTACGGTCTTGAACTTAGCTAAATTCACAGAAATAACCGTTTTTGGACCTTTTTTCTAAACGCTATCAGACATGATTTTAGGTATATAAGTTCATCATGATAAGTTACAGGTCATGTGTATGTTTTGTTCCGCTACGTTAATATTTACTTTGGATTAATTAAAACTCAAATAAATCATAGTCTGGAGTTTGAAACTACCATTCTGAGTAACAGAATTTACGGTAGCTAGACGAAAAAGAAATAATCATTTTCAAAATTCTTTTAAATCTTATTTTGTAGCAATATTTTCTAATGCCTTAAAAACACTCCGATTCCTTTTTTATCGGGTCCTTCTACATCATGTACATGCATTTCTCTTACGAACAAATTATTGGAGTATACAACATGGGGACGCATGAAGAATGTGTGCGTGCTCACTAAGGTTCTTTAATTGCCATGGCAGGTCTCATAGAGATGGATTCTATCTCAGTGATTCCTAGTTTCCCCATTGAAATTAGCATTAGAAAGGGGAGGTTACTCTGTTCAATTAGCTGAACTAGCAATACACTTGGATACAAAAACCAATAACTATGCCTTTATATCTGATAGATATAATGTGAGGAGAGTAGATTTTTAGTGGTTAATTAGAGGATTATTTAAAAACGAGTTTTCATATCTTCTATCAAATAACAACCAACATGTATATTTAGTACCTTATTAGTGAACAATGTGTCCATATTATCTTTCGAAATGACTTTTCAAATTCTTCCCATAATTTGAATCTTACCTTTTTCAATTGTTCATTTTCCTATATATTAGATGTCGGGAGTTTGCCAAAATACGACATGTTTATGACGGTTCTATTGACAAATCTGTTCTCTGCTAAAAACCTTATCAAAGAGGGATAATTCAATTCAAATAGTTACAATACAGTGTCTGACAAAAACGGCACTGATACGCTGGTATGCATTTACTTTGTTATGAAAAGAAATTTTCAGGTGTAAATACTATCATAATTTGTTTTCAAAGGTCCAAGACACGACTTAATTTTAAGCTTTAGTAACCACTGAAAGTGACAAATGTTCTGGCACTGGTTTGTGCTTAGAATCATTGCGTGTCTCTATGCTAAACAATGTTAATATTTTTACCAAAGAGCATTTTGTAATGTAGACATTTATCGTGAAGTTTACCAATACCCAAAGAAACAATTTGTTATAAAACTTCAGTAATCATTCGAAAAATTTACAGTGAACAAAGTTTGAACGGGTAAATGCATACGTTCATCCTGTACATTTAAAGCTAATGAAAATGTTAATCTCATAGTGTAATGATCAGTGTTGGTGAATAATAATGAGGCTGTACCTATTCAGTTAATTGTTATAAACATAAGACATTTATTTTTTCTTCTTTTTGTTTATATCAACATTTACCGCAGTAAAAACGAATATTTATTCATAGTATACATCTTCTAATTTTGTTCAATTTGAAATTAGTATCTGTGTTTCGAAGTTTATTTTGAATACCGATGATTTGCAATGTCAGTAATTCCAATATTGTCATAAGAAGAGAATAATAGGAAATAGCTATAGTCAAGTTGTTCAGAAGCTCTTTCCGGGGATTGAATTATGAATATTATTATTTGTTTGCATACACTTTTTTCTTAAAGGAGGACAAATTCTCGCTAATGACGGTATCTAAAATTAATTTTACTTTTGATGCACGTCCTTCAGACATACGTTTTACTTTGATACAGCATAAGGAAACATGTATTTTCCATAAAATAAACTTTAAACTTTATATCTGATGGTCATAATCAATAATCATAAACATAATAAATGGTCCTTAAACATAACTAATGCATATTGTAAACACATGTTCCATCACAAAAACGTTACAAACAAAATTCCCCCATGTTTCAAAGACAAATCAATACCAATTATTTCATATTCCTATACTTCACCCATTGCATCCAAAATTTTCAATTATAAAAGGCTATTGCAAAACGTCGAGATTGAGAACTTCAAGGCTAAACCACCTGACTCCTCTTGCAAAACCTCTCCATTCAAATATGGTCACGTCGTTACAGGAAATTTAACCATTATCGAAAACGAATCTCTGCGTAATATACTTTCTAAAGGTCCCAAGTACCGTGAACCACACCCTATAAATTGGAATTATAACTTTAAAGTTCTTATGGATGCCGTTGAGGACTATGCAAATAAATGGATAAAACCGGATTCTCAGTCAGAGTGGTTAAAGGCCGTGAGGTCTTTAGATTTGAAACGAATGAAAGTTTTAAGTTGGTCAATGAATGACAAGGCTACATCAATTTTCATAGACCCCGATGTAGCAAAAACATTGTCTACTATACATGACAAATACGTTGTCGTACCAGCAGACAAAGCCCAAAACAACATTGTTTTTGTCTGCAAAACGTTTTACATCCAATGTTTATTATCAGAGGTAGACATAAATAATAAATAATAGCAGTGATAAGACCGATACTGCTACCACTCTCTCTAAAGAAGAGATTGTGGAAAACCATAAATCTGTGCTATCCTCTTTCGGTCTTTCTACCAATGACGATAATTGTGATTTACCGTCTATGTACTGGATTCCTAAAATACACAAGAATCCATACAAACAACGTTTCATAGCTGGATCTGCAAAATATACCACCAAACCTCTTTCAAAATTTTTAACTTCTATACTTACAACTGTCAAAGAAGGTCTGCAGTCCTACCACAACACCTGTTACTCCCGTTGTGGTATCAATTCAATGTGGATCCTCAACAATTCGAAAGATCTTTTGGAGACAATCAGTTCAAGACTATTATCTGAATATAATAACATTAAAACCTATGATTTTTCAACACTGCATACTTCTATTCCCAATACTCAGTTAAAATCCCGACTTAAAAACATTATACATCGTTGTTTTTCCAAAAAAGATGGTACACCTAGATACAAATATATAGTTCTTGGTAGATATTCCTCATACTTTGTAAGAAATAATTCCCAATCATCTTCCAAATATACAAAGAAGATGTTTACAAAATGCTGGAATTTTTAATCGACAACATATTTGTCCAGTGTGGTGCACATGTTTTTCAACAAACGGTCGGCATTCCAATGGGAACAAATTGTGCTCCTTTGCTTGCTGACCTATTCCGTCACTTTTTTTAGGCTGACTCTATAGCTCATCTGATCAGACAGAAAGGATATCGTTTGGCTAGATCCTTCCATCTCACTTTCCGCTATATAGATGACTTATTATCTTTAAACAATCCTAATTTCGGGGATTTGATACATCGCATCTACCTAAAGAACTTGAGATAAAGGATACTACAGACACTGTGAAGTCAGCCTCATATCTTGACCAACACTTAGAATTCAATGGTAAAGGAAAACTATCGACCAAACTTTACGAGAAACATGATTTTCATTCAGAATTGTCAACTTTCCTTTCATCTGTGGCAACATCCCTTCGGCACCTGCGTATGGAGTGTTCATATCACATCTAATACAATATGCCAGAGCTTGCCGAAACTACGCAGACTTTTTGTATCGCGCTAAAAATCTAACAAATAGGCTTCTGGAAAAGGGTTATGTTGCTACAAGATTAAAATCATCGATAAAGAAGTTTTATGGTCGTCATCATGAACTCGTGGATCGTTATGGTGTATCCATCTGCACCATGAAAACTGATTTATTCAACGGGTCATAGTTTTCCTTTTCTCGTTTGTCTACTCCGGATTCTAATCCCGTGATGAACAATGCATGAGACTTTTAACCACCGGGCAGTGATAAATTTTTCGAGAGTTTTCCCGCCATTTTTTATTTCCGAGTTTTCTACAGATTTCATGACAGAAACAAATTTTCTTTCAGTCTATTCTTGATTTGAATTATTTCTCTATTCTCTATGGTAAAATAAAAATTTTATTATGTTCGCTAAAACTCGCATGATGAAATTTTAATTTTACTATCTCGACTGTAGAAATAATTTAAACCACTCACTTCTGAAGGACAATCTGTATAGCATTTCACAAATCATGATAATTTATGAAATAAGTGAATAAAAAATTGTCTTTCGATCTTACCTGATTCTGCTGTTTAAGTGTAAGTCAGGTCTTACTTAAGCTCGATAAGCTATCATTACATAATTTAACACTGTATGTGACGATGTCGCCACGAAGTGCTATTTGCATTGGTTTTATTTTACTGATATGCCATGACGTGACTGCGCATGACTTCCGCTAAATTACCTTGAATAATCCAATTACATTGTAGTTCAAGTGATATTGTGCAATCAAACTCAAGATGGGGGTGGTATTTCCAAGCCCTTAACGCAATTATAATAGTTCTAAACTAAACATTTTTTTCGTGTTTTAGCTAACACCAATCTCCAAAGTTACCATTTCTTTCGACCATGATATTTATAATATTTATAAGCCTATTAATTCTTCCCATGTCATTATATGTTGGGTTTTAATAAATGAATTCCACTGCATGTACAAAATTATGGATTTGAATATTCGCAAAAAAACATCTGTCCGGTACTTTAGCTGTCTTTAGAAAGATGCAAAAAGCATGCCGAGTAAATTATAAAGCAATCACATCAGGCAATGTTTGCTGAAATTACATTTTAAACATAACTCAAACATTTCCTTAGACGTGTGTGTAAAGGATACACAATATTCAGTGGGTTTCATTAAGTAATATATGTACCGTTCACTGAAAATGATGCATCATTGGAAGTAATACAGTATGATAGCACTAAAGATATGAATACTATGCATGTTTTCAACTTTGTATCTCATATTTTTCAATGTGACATTACGACACGTATTTGTGTTGTTAAGATAATAATTCATTGATACTGTTTTGTCATGTTTTTTTATATTATTTATTTGTTTTTCTTTTTACCTTTTTATTAAAAATAGAGCAAAATTTCAAGCACAAATGATCGATTTTTTTCCAATGAAATATACAACGAACCAAAGAACCGATCACTAATAATCTATAGACCATTTAAGCTAATGAGACAATAGTATAAAGGTTCGACTGATATATGAATGACATGAAAGTGATGCCTTCATTAATACAATATTGCTTGGAATTTGAGACAGTTATATCAGTATAAACCTGCATATAGCCACAACTCATGGTTGGAATAAGACTTGGTTTACATCTACCACTTAACGTAATGCCAGTGCCGCCATCGATAGAAATGTTTGTAGTTACTCAGAGTTTATGCATATGTTATTGACATGGTACTTGATGACTGTGATTTCAATAAATGGACACATCAAACATTGTTTTACTATTGTCGTTTTATTGTTTGGATGCAACAATCACCATAATTTGTAAGATTGCACAGTAATTTTCATCCTTGGTGTTGAATACCTGTCATCAAGTAAAGTGACTTACATTGTTAATATGAGACATTTAAATATATGAATCTAAAGATATTGACGTTTTATGATTATTTAGAACTTGCTCTTTGAAATTATGACTCATTTAATCATTTCACTCAAACATTCAATTTTCTTCCACAAGTGTGTACAACATACCAACATTCTGTCTGCACAACTGCACAAAGCACGTGGTTAGGAACAAGCTGTGTCTTTACATAGTAAATAGGTTTTTCACTGAAAAAAAGTAATCCTCATAAAGAGAAATCTTGTCCAGTTTTCAAACATACAAAAACAACAAAATATTGCAATTTTATAACAAATAAAACAAACAAAAACAAAACAAAAACCGCATAAATAAGTTAATGTACATCGTCTTCAAATGTTTTGAAATTGGAATGCAATAAGAAAATTTTGAAAAATTTTAAAGCACACGACAACAGACAGTTGTTCATATATATATTCTAATTTGAATGATTTCCCAAATTGCAATAACTAACAAGTTTCAATAATAAGGCCATTTCTACATCATTTTAAATTATAATTGGTACGACGATATAGTATAACATTTAGAAATCTGAAAGTCTGACTTTCACTTATCTGACTTCGTATGTTTGACATTTGCCAAGAAAAGCACAACTCAATTACTTTTACAGATTCCTTCATAATCATTATCTCTGCCATTGTTAGTTTGTTTAAATTGAAGTAAGTATTAAAGTCAGCCTTACAACACCGAACAAACACTGAACCGATAATCCTAATCATTATAAACGAAAATGAAGATACAAATGATAGGTGTTAGAAGATAAGTAAAAGTCACATTTACATCAACCAGTTTAGGTTTTAGCATGCACTTTAAAATTGATTAAGAGTGATAGAACAAACTGGTATGTACGAATGCAGAAACCAACATCACGTGAATAGACGAGGTTAAGGCATAATGTGAAAACAAAACAGTTTTATCATACTATCGTATATGTTAATGAGCATGTGAATTAACCAATCAACAGAATATACCAACAAATACAGTCTAACAAAACAAATCACCAAAAGTAAATCAAGGATACACAAACACTCAATTTAGTAATAAACTAACACTAGCAATATACTGTGCTGAACTAGCATGTCTGGTAGGTTTCGTGTTTTGCATGGTAGAAGTAAACGAAAAACATGGGAAGAGGAGTAGGGACAGGTAGGTTAATATTTACTTAATTACGTGCAATTAAAATCTAATTCACTATGAACGAATATGTTTTATATTACATTCTTTACATTGTAGAATAGTGGAGGCCCTTTTACATAGTCAAATATTATTTAGATTTTGTGTTTTATATTGGTAACATGAAACTCCACAATTCGTCGTTGAAAAAAAAAATTGCTTGTATTTTACAGTAAGTACGATTTGTACATGATGCACGGCCTGTAACATTATAAAATACAATGAAGTTTATGTTTAAATTGTCCGTGGGAGACTCGTAAGGGTAGTCAAGGACGTTAATCCCCCCTTAGTTTAGTTTGTTTAATTTGTAACACGCAAATAGATCAAATGTTTAAAGCAAGGTATACATATGAAGTAAATGTAACACTACAAAAAGATTTCTTATCAAACTTGCACAATTATTTGTTTGTACACTAACTTGGCCTGAACAATATATAACCAAAACTTTATTTTTGCATTTATAGATCACATATTTGTTGTGAAGTGGAGGTTAAAGATACATATTTGAATGTCACCCAACAAAAATATATAACAGAAAACAAAACTATAGAGAAAACTGTTTTGACGGATAAATTGCGGCCATGTCAGGAAGGAGAGCAACCTTTTACATACGAATTATTCACTGCAATGTGCGAGGTTTCTGAGACATTAAGACTGTAAGTAATAAGAATCAGGCGGCATTGGCTTATGTATGGTATTTTTTTTAATACATTTGAATATTGTACCAAGAGAAAAGGGCAGATTGGCCTTACTATTTTTTTTAGAAAAAAAAACAAAAACAAAAACAAAACAACTGCACTGCTATTCAATACAAATGAATATTTCAAGGTAGATTGCTAAGTGAAAACATTGGAACACATTTTGACGATCATAGCCATTGATCCAAAGATCAAGTAGCGCAACTTAACTATTATATATTCCTTATGACTGCTGCTAAGATTATATCAGTTCGCTAATTTTGTTATTACGTTTAACTGCAGCCATCGAGAATAATAGTTGCAACTCGCAATCTATGATTTCAGAATAAAACAAAACGTACCTCGTATAAAGTGTACAAAGTGATATATGTTTGCATTATTAGGACTACATTTCAAGCATTTAAAAATTGAGCTGTGGTTTAAGAAAATAAGCATGCAATAAACACACACACATACAAATTACATTATTTTTGGTTGTCTAATAAATTCTTCTTTCAATAACCTAAATATGATTGAGTGTAAAATATACTTTTTTGTCGCCTCATGTCGACTTGTAGTGATTATTAAATGGACTACATTTTTTCCTCAACCAAAATAATGTTTAAGCTGACATTGTTATAGTTTATCAAA
Source organism: Perna viridis (assembly GCA_037379345.1). NCBI lineage: Eukaryota > Metazoa > Mollusca > Bivalvia > Mytilida > Mytilidae > Perna > Perna viridis. The sequence goes on from CM074522.1 coordinate 1,764,186, forward strand.
TGTCCTGTCATCAATGGAATAATTTCACTCATGTTATGTTCAAGTGCTGAAGTAGCAGTCGTTATAAATATAAGAGAGGAGATAATGCATTCAAGCCAATAAAGAACAGTTAAAGACCGCTTGACATGCCTTAGATTGTTTATAATGTATCATACTCATGTTTTTTTCTCTCTAAAGATATCTATATTTTTTACAGAAATTAATATAATTACTAAAACCCTCTCCGTATGCAGACTGTGAGGAAAAACATATTTAAATTATATGTGACAGTGTGTTTTTTTAAATGCCAATTCTGTAGAAGTATTATTATCTGAAATTTACTCAAGCAATTAGGAACATGCATCCGATGGGACGATTTCTCGTAGGATTCTTGAAATAAAATTAATTAACTGTCGTTCTACGGAAAAACCAGGCAATATTGAAATATATTAATTTCTGCAGTATTCGCAAACCCCAATATTGTGATAGATTTTAAAAGTATATTTGTTTTAAAGGATACAAATGCATGTCCTACTGTTTTCTGTTTGTTTGTTATAATTTTAAAAGGGGGGATTGAAATGCATAAAAATGAGTTTAAAAGTATCGAGCCAAAAAATGACAAAATGGAATGAACAAAAAATTAGGTTTGTAATTTTTTTTTATTTCCACGAAATAACAATAAAAATGTGAAAAGTAATAATAAAAACTAGTATGAGTAACATTTTTTTTTTGAAACAGTAATTGACATGTTGCTATTGCAACGACGCGAAATTACGTCATATCAGCTATGGTTCAATAAGTATCAACTTTACCCAGTGTAAAAGCATAGAATGGACGCATTGTTTTTGGGGGAAAAGAGTCAATTTGTTTCCAACAAAGATGTTGTTGGTTTTAAGGTCAGCCATAAACATAAACAAAATCTGCTTTGAAGTATGTTCTATTACTCTATAAGATTATTCTGCATCAACTACACTGACAGAAAGAAAATCAGACCAAAAACGGGGAAGAACTTACACAACCACTGGCAAATTGTACCCGTTGATTCTGGTAAGTAATAATTACAAATACGTGTATAATATGGAGCAGATGTAGCCTGTAAGAGCATGAAGTAGAGTAAATTGGAATTTCAAAACAAAATCTGCCTTTTACAGCTTTATATCATCTTCATTTTATTTTTCTTCACTAATTACACAATTTGGTAAAACTTTGTAAGTTGAAATTGTATTAGTCCCTAGTTGCAAACATGTAGCCATTGAGGTTACTAATTAATTTTTTTTATATGTACTTGTTGTGACCGTGCAAATTACTAAATATAAAAAAATGGCCGTGGCTATGATTCTGCAGCTATTCAGAGCACCACACTCAATGGAGCCAGGTACAAAAGTCAATGACATAATTTACACAGGACATTGTATTCGGTATCTGACTCTATTGTTATTGAGTACCATTATAGGGACTTTATCCCTTTTAAATTACAGTTTAAAAAGGTATGATTTTCAAAGTCTTAGGCACAGTGTGGCAAATTATATTCTACGGGGTCATGCCATGGTGGGCTACTAAGCATGATATTAAAACACAAGAGTGGAGTTACTTAGAGAGCAAGGCTCTGTCTGAAGTAGGGGCCTGTGTTTTCAAGGCACATTAAAATTGATAGCTAGCTTTTTATATTCAACTGTCACATGAATAATGACCATTTCTATCTAGTTTTTATTGATTGTGATTTATTATTTTACATTTTGTCATGCATTCCAGGAAAGGAATGTTTGCCATTCAAGTTGACCTTGCCTGGTGCTTGACCTAACACTAGTAACAACCTAGGTAGGCAGTCAGACTCATTATTCTGTCTCCCTGCCAGCCATTTAAAATAAAATCTCTCATATGGCACAGGCTAGGCAGAGAAGCAGTGCATGACGACCAATTTTATTTTTGATGTGTTTCAGCCAGGGATCAAAGCCATGAACTGCCACACTCTTGTAAGCATAAGGGTTGTTTTCTTACATGTACAAATGTAGGTCATGAACAATATGTCACTGGCCCCTTGTTCTCAATTACAATTTCACATAATATCTGCAGTTGTTTAGTATTTCAGCAAGCTACCCAGTACTAAAATGAGGTGATATTAAATGGGTACTTTTTATGAAAACTTTGCATGTTTATAATGATTTGCAGGGGCGGATCCAGGATTTTTGGTTGGGGGCGCAGTTAAAGTTTTTTTAGGCTGAAGTTTTGAAATATTCTTCTAGAGTGGATGATATATAGATATCTTTTGTCAAAATTTAGTGAATAATTAAAGTTTGAACCTTAAACCGCCTAAATCTATCCCTGACAAGCCATGCTGTGCAATTTTTAGGGAGGGGGGCACTCGCCCACCACGGCCCGGCCTAAATCAGTCCCTGATTTAAAATTCCATAATAGTTCAAAATATCGCCTTGACTTTTTTCAGGATATAAGCCATTAATTTATATCTCTTTTCAGTTCTAATTGTTCATGTACAATATAATTATGATTAGCTGTTATGATAAACTACAGTGCATTATACTCTGTAGTATACTAACAATAAATGATAAAAACAAATGAAAGAAAATGTCAATATGGGTCTACATTGAGTGGTGCAGGAATTTCTACAAAATCAGCATGTCTTTGACTTGCCCAAAAAAGACAAATGTAAGTATACAGCAAAATGGGCATTATGCTACACCCTCTCATGCATGCATATAAAAAATGAATCTCGGTGTTAACAATAGCTAGCAGTTAACCACATTAAAATCCCTTGAATTATATATAATTTGTCAATGAATTAAGGAAGACATTTAGATAAGAATAAGCCCTCTTATTTAAGACATCATACAATGAATTAAAAGTTGTATTTTACTAAATGTTCACTCAATGTAGGCGTATTAATAGGAAACATGTATATCAATGTGATGGAGTTAAGTGTACAAAACACAGAACAAATGGCCCGTATTGTACGGAAAACCCTGGGCATTTGTGTCCGAGACTGCTTATCAATATCAGGTGTGTTAGAACAGTATTTTCAACTAAATAGCAGTACTCATTAAAAGAGCGATGTTTTTGTTTTAGTATGCTTACAAGTGAAATTATTTGCAAATATCTTTATTTGGTACTTCCGGTTTTGAAAGAACCATGTAAAATTCAGTTACATGTATGAAATGAACATCTCAAGACAAATGTATTACTGAAAATGAAGGTTTAGTTGCTCAGAACCTAGCTGTGAAAAGTCATTCAGAAAGAAGTTTCAATTTACAGAAAACAAACAAACAAAAAAATGAACTGGGTGGGCCCTTATCAGAAAAAGATGTTAAACAGTATGTGATATACATGAATATGTCTTTGAAGAAAGAGAAACCTCTGGTGGTAAGCAAATTCTTTGAAATTATTTATTACAAATTATCAATGGTTGTGATTAGTATGGGAGACATACATTTTGTCCAAATGATTAGATTTTTGTGCAGAAAGTGAGGAGTCTCTTCGCCTATTGCCCTTTAAAGATGATGGAGACTTCCAGAAAATTTCAAAAACAAACAGGGTGGAATGAAAACCAAGAAAAATGAGGAACCGAGTGAGATTTGGGAACTAGCATACTACACTGTATATTATGTAACTAAAACTATCCTAACTTTGAATTTGTATGAATGACTTGAAAGAAAATTAAAATCAAAATGTAAACAGTGTATTTATCCAAACTTACAAAACCAGATTGAAAAATGGAAATTTAGGATGTAAATAATACATCCACAACAGGCAGTATTACGGACAGTGTAGGACTGTTTAATCCCACCTTTTTTGATAAAGCATGAATATTCATGTACATGATTATTGATCGTTTGTCGTTCCATACGCTACTCCTCAAAACACTAATAAATGAAATTAATTAAGTTTTCACAAATTCGTCGACATATTTCAATGTTTCATTTTACATGTCCACCAATAAGTGAGCTTTTACTATTACTAGTCCGTAGTATGGTCTGGAATACAAGTATAAGCAGTATGATTTTACGTCAACTCAAAAACTAAATAATTTTCATAATGAGGTTTTCTACTTATAAATGTGAAAACTTTATTTGAATTGTGAGAAATGTTTTTTTTTAATTGATGCAGACCAAATATAATACATGTACAACATGAACATGTATGAGATTATTGAAGAAAAAAAACAAATTTCAGTCACATTCATGTTTGTTATTATATTTTACTGTTTGTTGTGTTTTAGACTGAAAGATATGCTAATTTCATGAAAAGTAGTTTTAAATTAAGATATATGTGAAAACTTATGTTTATAATACATTTTTACATGTTTATTCAAATTGTCCCCCCGTTGAACGAGAGAAGACCTTATGTCACTGAAGTTTAGAGGAGTTATTTTAATTTACGAAAACGTAATTAATCCTCAGAACCCAAATAAAACCTTGATAAAATGTAAAAAGTAAGTCTACATCTTTAATTAGAAACTATTGAGAATGAAAACAAGGAATCCATTCTTAAAGTATTACTAAAAATTAGTTTTATTTTTGTGCAGACATAAAGATATTTGATACATGTATATAGTTATAACCTTTGATTGCCTTGTTTTTCATCAGGAAAATTTCAATATGATGTGATGATATGAATTTAGGTGATTTTTAGGATTTGCGATGAGGTTCAGGGGCCAAAAGGAGGACTTAGAGATAGTCCTCATTTTCGCCTCTTATTATTGAGAAAAATAAAAAATGAAATGTTTCCTAAGCTTTGCATCATTTATGTATCATTTGGTACAAATTTGGTGAAATTCTGTGAATCTTGATGTAATGACTTCTGCCTGGGTCTATCATGAATGACAGTTAATGGGACATTTGTTTAAATTGTTTAATTCAAATTTATATCAAATGCAAGACAAAACAAGCACTTTTTATAATTTTTTTTCACTATTTTACCTTCTTATAATTATAATGGAAATAACGTTTATTTTTACTTCTTTTACCACCTTCGAATCATATACCTCACAGGAAAATGGTGTCCGCGTCAGAGGTACCACTTTATGTTTAATAAAAGAACTTACTTGATCTAATATGAAATTGTCCAGCTGTATTTGTTACGGTTTGTTTTTAGTTTGGATTTACCATTATACATATAAATTGGTGAAGGAAAAAAACAAAACAAAACAGCAATAAATATCCAATTTTAAAAGCTTGTGTTTTAAAATGTTTACATTATGGTATACTGTTATAACGTGATAAGGCATGAAACACGCATTTATTCATTTTTTTCTATATAAACAACGCTGGTATGAAATATATTAGCATTAAATAGGGTAGATATTCATGGTTTATAATTAAGTCTTATTGTCCAAATGTGTCAAACAGCACTATAATGATATGTGAAACAGTTTTATTTACTATTAAAAAAATATTATTAAATAAATAAAAAATATTTTTTTTATTCGGTTTGTACTATTGAATCCATTATCTACCCAAAATTTTCCTTGGTTACAACGTGCAAACGGTCCAAATCTACAAATTAAAAAACCTTTAAACTTTAGGATATCATGTATTCAATCATTTGGATAATGTCAGCTATAGCTTTGATTACAATCAAAAACGTGTACAATGTAACAATTTTTCAGTATGTTATTCCCTTTGAATCAAAATAATTCCTAGTAGATGTTATAACAACACAGACATTTACCATGTATTGTATGAAATCAAATAATTTTAGTATATGGATATAGTTTTTGAGTTGCCTCTCCTTCACCGTTTTTTTCCAGAATAAATATAACTGTAAATCATTTAACGGTTGACTAATGTTTTGCTTAACAAATTTATTCGGCTTTAAATCATATAAGCTAGACGTGGGGAAAACTAGATATATGGGGATTTGCCATAGCTTATCTTCATACTGCACTAGTTTATACATATACCAAGGTTTTAAGATCGTTCCGAGGATATTTGAAATAATTTTCAATGAGATGGTCATATACATAATGTCAGACAACGAACAATTAAACTTTAAAAAAATAATAAGAAAACAGGTTGTAGAAGGCCCAGAAAATAAATTTATATTTGTCTATTCTAATTGATAATTTTATTTCTCTGTTTATTCTACTTGATTACTTTTTTTCATGATTGTTCCAGAATTTCCTAAAGATAATTTAAACTATGTAATTAACTTAGTTTCATAACTGGATCTGCAAAATATACCACCAAACCTCTTTCAAAACTTTTAACTTCTATACTCACAACTGTCAAAGAGCGTCTGCACTCCCACCACAACACTTGTTTCTCTAAATACATTAATACCGTGGTGGTATTAATCAATGTGGATCCTGAAAAATTCGAACGATCTTTTGGAGACAATCAAATCAAGACTATTATCTGAATATAATAGCATTAAAACCTATGATTTTTCAACACTGTATACTTATATTCCCCATTCTCAGTTAAAATCCCGACTTAAAAGCATTATACATCGTTGTTTTTTTTCCAAAACAGATAGTACACTCAGAAACAAATATATAGTTCTTAGTAGAGATTCCTCATGCTTTGTAAGAAATAATTCAAAATTATCTTCCAAATATACAGAGGAAGATGTTTACAAAATGCTGGAATTTCTAATCGACAACATATTTGTCCAGTGTGGTGGACATGATTTTCAACAAAGGTCAGCATTCCAATGGGAACAAATTGTGCTCCTTTACTTGCTGACCGATTTCTGCACTCTTATGAGGCTGACTTTATATCTGATTTGATCAGAAAGAAAGAATATTGTTTGGCTAGATCCTTCAATCTCAGTTTCCGCTATATAGATGACGTGTTATCTTTAAACAATCCTAATTTCGGGGATTTGATACATCGCATCCACCCAAAAGAACTTGAGATAAAGGATACTACAGACACTGTGAAGTCAGCCTCATATTTTGACCTACACTTAGAAATCGATGGTAAAGGAAAACTATTGACCAAACTTTAGGACAAACGTGATGACTTTTCATTCAGAATTGTCAACTTTCCTTTCATCTGTGGCAACATCCCTTCGGCTCCTGCGTATGGAGTTTTCATATCATAACTCATACGTTGAGCTAGAACTTGCCGAAACTACTCGGACTTTTTGTATCGCGTTAAGTCTAACAAATAGGCTTCGGACACAGAGTTATGTTGCTATAAGATTGAAGTCATCACTACAGAAGTTTTATGGTCGTCATCATGAACTCGTGGATCGTTATGATGTATCCATCAGCACCATGAAAACTGATTTATTCAACGGGTCATAGTTTGCCTTTCCTCGTATGTCTACCCCGGACTTGACTTTTTATGAGCAACTCGGCGGGTGTTTCTAGAAAAGCAGAGGACGCTTACCCTACCGGTGGACCTGGTCCATGCTCCCAGTTTTTAGTGGAGTCGGAATTACTCATTTACTTTTTTACTTTGTATGTATGATTTTAGTTGCTTTATGTTCCTTGTTGTGTATGTCTGTTTTTCATGTCTGGTCTTTGTCCCTGGATTGCATTCTTTTGATTACCGCTATAACCTTGGTTCCCTTGACTTACTAATCCTACAATAATAAAAATTTGAACAAAGTATGTTTACGAAACCAAAAAAATATAATGATAGAGAATAAAACAAAGATATTTTGTGGACGTTTATGTGCAATACAATAGACAAGACGTTTTTTTTTCATTAGCGCCAAAGCAGCCTAATTGATTTTTTTTAGCTTTCATACATCTGTTGTTAAACATTTGTACGTGTAATTTTTTGACGGACAATTTATTGAGAGTTCATATTATTGTATCATTATTCATATTTTGCAGAAACAATGCACAAGAATGAAATGTTCTGATGATAGAATCCTAGAAGGCCAGTCATGTGTTCCATTTTTGGAGTTTGGATATGGCGTCGGGTATATTGTGGCCTTATTAGTAAAAGGTTTTTCGTTCTTTGGGTATCTGTTTCACTCTTAAACTCCTTACAAGGTGTATTTATATTTATATCGTATGTCTTAAGAGGAGTGGCAAAACAGAAGTAAAGAAAAGAATGAGAAGGAATTTGCTTTCATCAAACAATAAATCATCTGGCAGTAATAAAACAGACGATACTTCAGATTTCAAAGTGAACTTATCAACAGAACGGAAGAATAAATATTGAAATACATATGTTTACGGCTATGTAATTTTTTTCTTTATCTTGGTAGTGGATGTTGTCTCCTCCTATTCGTTCTTCTCTTTGTATTACATGATTAACACTACGTTACAGTAAATTGGGATATTTTTTTTTCGAAAATTTGTTTATTTGGCTTCTCTCTTGAAAATTCAAAAAAATAGATACGACAATATGTAAGGATTGCAAACAAAAATAGAAAGCAAATGTATGTCATGGTATAGACACGTGTCAAATGAAACTGTTGTTAATAATCATATGGTTACTGAGTAATACGACAATAATGAACCGTCGTATGAATAAACTCCGGCATCACATTTGTCACTGGTAGCGTTCGATTCCTTCTAGGAGTTTTTGTTTCCACTATTAGGAAATATGTATCATTTTGAATGCACCAAAATTGAATACGCTAAAAAGAACCATATTAGCCAATGGAAATCGCCAAAATAACTAAACCTCAAAATATCCAAAATTTACGGTAATACTAGTTTATGTACATAGCAATAGAAACATTTCAATGGATATATAAATAGGTTATTACCAGTTTTTGTAAAAAAAAATAAATTGCAGGAGAGGGAATTTTAATCCTTTTCACTTTCCACCTACATGTATAAACAAAACTGTTATCAGTGTGAAATATTTATCACGTGATATTATTTAAAAAAAGGGAGGCAGCAAATTACTAGGTCCATGAATGATGAAGAAAGAGGTGTTTCTAAGTAATTTCTTAATATAACATGATCTTTGATGACCTTGATAATTGCAAGCATTGTATTACAATTCTCAGCACCCAACCAAACCCAATTTTAACCAAAAAGAATGGAACAAAAATTAAGTAAAGACGACCAATATTGTTGGAAACCTCTTGAAACCTGAAATAATTCAATTTTGTCTTTACGCTTAAAATAACTTTTTACAATTCATTGACGTTGTTTTTCCCTATCTCTCTGCGTATTTATATTTTTACATGTCCTGTTTTATATTTTAACTTACATGAACTTGTAATTTCTTGTAAATGCTTATAATAACGGCCAAACAGAATCTTTGAAAACATTTATTTTTGCTCCATCCTATCCGACCGTGAGTAAGCCAGCGTTCTGGAGTGCTAAAAGGCCGTTCACAAATTCTTTGTCCTTTATTTCATCATTATCTAGAAAAGGAAAAACTTATAAATACAATATTAAACATTAATGTGTGGTTATAACATGGAGTTCTCTTTCCTTGGTTTACAATTAACAATCAATTGTATTTGGTTTTAAATACACGTTTTCCCATGTTACTTTATTTGATTAATAAAACATATTACATAATAAGAATTTCCAATGACTTCAGCGGTGACAAATGAAAGAAAGAAAAAACCCAACTAATTAGATAAAAGTTTAAATCAAGAAATTAATGCTGAAAATTTTTGGAATATATCAAGTCTAATTCCTCTCTCTGTAAGACTGTCTGTAATTGTATACACGTGTAAATGCATTATATTTTATTGATTTTTTCCAAATAAATTAGATAACTATGTAAAAAAAATTTAATTGATATTTTCTTTTTCATTCCGTATCTTAAAGAGATAAATGTATTTATTTTTAACAGGCAAAATCTGTTTTAAGTAACATCGTTTTATTAGATATTCTTTACTTGTGTTATAAATGATGTTAATAACAGAATATGAAGAAATTGGTTTTGATACAATATTTGTTTTTTTACTGTAATTTGGGAAACGACATTGTATTCAAAAGTCACATTGTAGATGACTACACACAAAACTAGTCATTATTCGTATTAATACTGCTACTGGCAATCGTCGTCTTAATACACAAATACAAGATTTCGAATATAGCTCTGTTGTATTTGTGAACACGTAATTACAATTCAAGCTCATGAATATATACGGTTGATATGAAACCCCAGATTCACTGTGCATTCGATGTAACAATATGAAATCAACTTGGCGGGGCACAATAAATACTACCTTTATTGTTAACAATTATATTGCAGTTGCGTTGCCGTATAAAAAATAGTATATATTATTGTCGACAAACACATGATTTTTGCGTATGTGTTAGACTTAATTAGCTGCGAAAGGGAATGCGAAGCATGGCATTGAGCCGCATACACCTTTTTTTTTCTACAAAACCCAAATATTGTATATGGATAATGCCCACCTTGTTAAAGAGTACTTAAGGGAACAAAGAAATTAAAGTAACTAAAAATGATACATACAAAGTAACAAAAGTAAATGAGCAACCCGGACTCCACTAAAAACTTGGAGCATGGACCAGGTGCACCGAAAGGGTAAGCGTTCACTGCTTTACTATCAAAAGTAATCTAGGGAACCAAGCTTGTTATTTCAACTTTTGTTGTTATTGGTTAAGTTCTAAGTATGTGAATTGATTTTATTTTATTTCATTTCATTTTTGTTTTGTAGTTAAGTGTAAATCCCTGCAAAAATAAGGTAGAATGTGAAACTTGATACGAAAAGAACTATCATTTTGATAGGGTAATTTGATTATTTGCACCAACAGTATCAAGGAAAAAAAGACAGGATTTTCCGCATCACGCTGGACCATTGAGTTACAATTTCATTCAAATGCTCTGAAAATAAATATTTCAAGGGCAGATAACTCTTTTAAAATCTTCATTTTTCTAAGTTTCTATTGAAAAATTTCTGAGCAAATCCAATGATTCAGAGATTGAACACTGTTTTTTTTTAAATAGAGAAATCATTCTTGAATGTAATTTGACTGTCAGATCAGCGGGGTTTTGACAGACATGATATACATATTCTGATTTTTTTCCCATTTTACCTGAATCTTACAAAAACGTACACTTAACGAAGTTAATTCCATAATTAATTTTAAATTTTGTGATCTTTTTATTGGATAGTTGAAGGATTTAAACATATTTCGTAATTTCCAATATTCACTTTAGGTATCCCAAGCCACATATTGTGCTTACACGTATTGATTCTACAGATCTACTTACGCATACAATTTTCTGCCACAAGTGTAAAGTGAGCACAACAAACTAACATTCTGTCTGTACAAAGCATGTGGTTAGGAACAAGTTGTGTCTTTACATAATAAATTGGTTTCTCTCTATAAGACACCAAATTCATTTTATAGTAATTTATATTTGAATTATTGCACATTTGTTTATTATTTGTTTATCAGGAATGTTTGTCAATGATTTCCTACACATGATGAAAATAAAGGTGATGACAAGCTCATTGTTATTATCTGTAGACAAATCTAGCATGATATAAATGCATTTAATAATATATGTGAAATATATAGATTATTTATCTGTTTGGGTTTTTTGTTGATGCTATGTTTATCCACATTAGGTCTTCTATCACACCTTCAATGTAAAATCAAACCCAAAATACACACACAAATACGTTTTTTACGTATTTAAACATTTGCAAGTAATGATAGAAATTGAGTTTTTTTTGTGATCACTACGGATTTAATAGTGTGAAATCAGATATTCGTTAGAATCGAATTTACCTGGCGTTTTTTAAGAATTGACCTGTATTAGGATAGTAGTTATGAACAACGACAAATTGATATGACTTACACATATCTAACTTCGTATGTTTGACATTTACTGGTGCCAAGAAAACCGCAGCTTTGTGACCCAGCCGTTACTTTTACAGATTCTTTCATAAACTTCATCTCGGTCATTGTAACTCTTGTGAAATTGACGTTAGTATTAAGGTCATCTTTACAACACCAGTGGCTGAAATAAATTTAAAAATGTTACCTATGAATTTTTAAGGAACGTGCGCAGCAGGAAGACAACTGCAAAAAATTACTAGAGTTAGCGTCATTTTTCCTGTGTTTTTTTTTCCACCAGTATATGTCGAGGCTACAATAAAAAGTATAATGTTAATGATAAATCCACCAATACTTCATTTTACTCGAACAAATTATTTTTTTTTATAATTATCGCATTTAAACTGTCGAAGTAGTGGCATAAATATATATGGATACTTAGAAATTATAAAGATTTACTTCGCGACTTTTCGGAAATTAGTTGTCCCCGAACTTTTGACTTCTCAACCCTTTACACTACGTAACCATATAATAAATTGAAATCTCATTTGAAAGGACTTATTCATACATGTAAATCTTTTGATGTTTCAAAAAATTATGTTGTTCTTGATTACAAATCCACATATTGCCGCAGAATGGCAAAGTGTGCTACACAGAAAAGCAGGTTTGCATTATGCTTGATTTCCTCATTCAATTTGATATTATATTTGTCACATTTGGCATTCCAATAGCCACTAATTGTGCTTCTCCCCTAGCTGATTTATTTTTATATATTCATACGTGACTGAATTCCTTCAGAGCCTCGTAAAAAATAAAAAAATAAAAGATGCTAAATCCTTTAATATACAGATATATTGATGACGTATTTCCATCAATGACCTGTCTTTTGGTAAATGGTTACCGTTAATATATCCATCAGAGCTCAAAATAAAGAAGACTACAGAAACATCTTATTCACAGTCTTTTTGACAAAAGTGATCATCGGCATTGAGATTTATGATGAAGGAGAGGACTTTAATTTAAAGATCATAAATTTACCTTACCGTGCTGCAATATCAAATCATCTATTGGTCTTTGTCCCTGGATTACATTCTTTTGATTACCGCTACAACCTTGGTTCCCTTGATTACAGTCTCCTACTCTGCATATGGTGTTTATATTTCACAATTGATTCGCTAAGGTAGAGCAAATATTAACCTCTCTGATTTCCTTGAACGCCATAAAAAATGCGTAACAGACTCCTGAATAAGGGGTATGGGTAAAAGCGTCTTAAAAGGTCTCTTTTCAAATTATTTTTTAGATATCAATCCTTGGTTGAAAAATACTCAGTTTCCTCTAAAACAATAAGTAATGATATCTTGTTTTTGTAAATTGTTGTTTGTGCTGATGTGACCGCTGATTTAACGTTTATGACAATAACATGCAAATGCTATTTAATCACCACTGGTATACTCCCCTCGAAATGGAATGTTTAGCGCGCTGTAAAACCTACATTTAACCCACCATTTCGTTTGAAGTTCCTGCACCAAGTCGGGACCGTTGCGGTACCAGCTGCTCCGATAGTGTAATATCTATTTTTCCAGATTTACTTCGGACTAGACTTGATTATGAAATGGATAAGCATGCAGTAATTTTGTTATAACCCTCATTCAATAAATTCATATTATCAGTCTTAACATAAACTTCTAGCTATTGCGTTGACATTACCGAACAAAAATAATGTCAAAAAGCGTATAAAATATATTTTAAACCTGTTGTCGCCTGCTCTGGTCTTCTTCCTTATCATCACCTGGAAATGTCTTGGTAAGTCATCGAATCGAAGACTTCCAAGAAACTGAATATCTTCCTCTGTCAGATCACGAGCGGATGAATAAGTAAAAAATATAACATAAACAAATAGTAAGGCGATTATCCTAATCATTGTTAGACATTCACGCGTCGTCGTAAATGAAAACAAAATGATAAGAGTTAGAAGATAAGTATAAGTTACACTCGTATCAATGAGTGTGGCATGTAGCATAGACGTCAAACAGTAAAATCAAGGGAACCAAGGTTATAGCGGTAATCAAATGAATGTAAGGGACAAAGACAAGATAAATAAAACTGTTACGTATCGGATACAGAAGCAAAAACTATATGATGTTAAGGTATAATGTGAAACCGAAACACGAAAAATAAAAGATATGTACATATTAATAGGCAAATTAATCAACCATTCCACAAAGTATACCAACCATTGCACTCAATCAAAAATAGTCAAACATACTGCTCATGTTTCAACAATATTAGTATGACAACATCTTTAAAGATTGTTTTCCTACAGGTCTAGATAATACAACAAATTCTAAATCATTTATGAATCTTGTAATGTTTTTGCTCTGTTTTTTTTCATCTTGGTACTGATCGTACTATAAAACTAGCCTACCTCAATGGGTTTGGGCATTGGCACGAAATGCAAAGACAAGGCGCAATTTAAAATTGTATTATTTATACATTGTATAGGACAATATTCGTGTTCAAGTGAGGTTTAAGTAATCTTTTTCAGCTATCTGAATTGATTTCATTATTGAAATAAGAAAGCAAGATAGTGTGCAAGATGCAGATTTGTTAATAGAAATGCCGTTTGAGAATAACTTCATAAATCATGCCGAAACTGACCCAGATTAAGTCGGGCTTTTTAAACCGCTGTGTTCGCATACAGGAAAAGTAAGATAGTTAAGGAAATAGTCCATATGTTCATATATAACAGGACAACATCGCTATTGTAGACCTCATTCGATAGCTGTTAATAAATAACGATAAATCTATATTTCCCAAATGATCTCTGGAGTTAGAGCACACATAGGTGATGGGCCTGTTATGTTGGTGGCAAATTAAATGTAGAAATCAATGTGGGTGTTCTTTGTCTAAAAAATGTATATTTCTCATGAAAACGCGATCATATGATATTATATATATATATATATATATATATATAGAAGGTTCTGAAAAATTCCCAACGATGTTAGAACTGTCAAATTTGCGAAGCAAATTTTTGTTGTCCCCTCCGCGGGACTCGAACTCGTACCGCTGTGACATCTATGACAACTATATATAGCCTAGCTGGCCGAGTGGTCCAGGGCGCTGGACTTAGTGCAGGCGGTGTTGCCATAGGAGTCACAGCGGTACGAGTTCGAGTCCCGCGAAGGGAACGACAAAAATTTGCTTCGTAAATTTGACAGTTCTAACATCGTTGGGAATTTTTCAAAACCTTCTATATATATATATATATATATATATATATGTATCAGAATGTGACGACTCTAATCACTACACTGCTCCATCGGAACAAACTGAAACAGGTAAGATAACGTAAACTTATAGAAGGGTCTGAAAAATTCCCAACGATGTTAGAACTGTCCAATTGGCGATGGAAATGTTTGGTCGTTTCATCCGCGGGACTCGAACTCGTACCGCTGTGACATCTATGGCAACTCCGCCTGCACAAAGTCCACCGCCCTAGACCACTTTGCCAGCTAGGCTATATATATCCATTGCACAAAGCATAAAAAATAATACTTATCAATTGATTACTTAAATCATTTCTAGTTTATTTTAAATACCGATAACTATATTTGCGCATATGAAGATTATAATCTTATCAGATACAGAATAGAAGTTACAATAAACTATCTTTGGCAATGTACCGTGCTAGACTAGTATTTCTTGGGAGTTTGGTGTTTTGTATTGTAGAAATAAACGGATATCATGCGAAAAGAAGTGGGGACAGGTAGGATTGTATGCACAATAATATAACATGTACTAACAATCTAAGACAATATTGATACGTTTTGATTCTTAAAATTGTAGAATTAGTTAGCCTTTTCTAACGTAAAGTTAAATGACTAATTATTATTATATGTGAATTCGTCGTTGAAACCAACTTCTAGTATTTTACAGCGAGTAAGATTTTTTCATAATTCATTCTGTATGACAATGTAAAATTGTAACACGCAACTACAGTAAGTATTTAAACGCAAGATTTATACAAGTAGTAATCGAAAAAAAAAGAAACAATTATTTCAAACTTGCAATATTATTTATTTGTACAATAACTTGGACAGAACAATATAGAATCAAACTTTATTTTTGCATCTGCAGATCACACATTTGTTGTGAGGTGGAGATTAAAGACACATATTTGAATGTTACCCAAGAGCAATATATAACAGAAAACAAAACTATAGAAAGAACTGTTTTGACGGATAAATTGCGGCCATGTCACGAAGGAGAGCAACCTTTTACATACGACTTATTTACGGCAATGTGCCAGGTTTCTGAGACAGTACGAGTGTAAGTGATAAGAATCAGGCGGTAGTCGGTGAAATATGTTATGAGATAACACTTTGTATTTAAAAAAATATATATAGTAATACTTGTACCAAGAGAAAAGGGCGGATTGTCTGTATTGTGTTCGGCAAAAATAACTGCACTGCAATTCAATGCAAATGAATATTTCAAGGAAGATAACTTAGTGAAAATATTCAAACAAATTTTGGCACTCATAACCAATGATTCAAAGATCAAATATCATAACTTCCTTGAGTAAAATTATATTATGAAATCAGTGATTTCTACATGCGTGTTTTAGACGTTCCTATTTTACCTAGCTTTATTCTGACAAACATTGCTCTATTTACTTATACAATTGTTTAATGTAGAACTACGAACGGTTAAAGGTACTTGATTTATAGCAAGAAATACTGTGCAAGTACTTTTGTTCATTGGTATCAATTTTCGTGGTTTTCGTGAGTAGAGCAAACCACGAAATTTAGTTCCCAACGAATAAGAGATTCCCATTGATGTATTTACTGAAAACATTAAAACCACGAATTCAAGAATCCACGAACTTGTTTTCTTTCTTGATCCATGAAAATGGTATCCACGAATTAAAAGTACTTTCACAGTATTAGGAAAATAAAACAGCTTCAGTGTCAAACATGTACTCAATTAATGTTGAATACCATCCTTCTGTTTCATGAGACATTTAAACTCTGTTAACTTGGCAAGAATTTGTAGTTTCATTGTAGAATAAAATATTGTATGGATCAGTTTATTCTCCTTTTATACTACTTTACTTTTGTCTAGAATTGCTTCAATGTTTAATGTGGTTCCTCATCGATTTATATGAATTATTTTAAGTATTCGCGGAGAAGCATTAATTTTCTATTTACTTTGAAGTACAGTTGAGGAGCTTGTCCCTAAGAATGTTACAGTGCTAGTACCACAAAAGGGATCCTGTCCACCGGAACACTCAATTTGTTGTGATGGTTACAAGAAAATGGGAAGCCAATGTATAGGTAAGTTTTGGACATTTACTTGATCAACTTTATATTCATGAAGTCACTAAATAGATACTGCTATCAGCAAACAAAATATAGGGCCTAAACCCGCTAAACACTAACACCACAATATTGTCTACATGTAAAACATGAATCGGTGTTTTGTTTTGTTTTCCTAGGGTGTGGATATATGTAGATTGATGTTACGAAACAGAGTTGACGTAACCTAAACTAGAAATAAAATCCTGAAATTTACGAATATTGTTCTATTAAGAACTTTTTATGTTTCCAGAAATAAAGACAGCCAATTCACCAGAATTGCAAGCGCTTATTGATGCAGGGCTAGTAGTTGGGTGAATTGCATTTGAAAAATAAAGTTTAAGAAATCATGCATATATTTTGTGTTAACAACATTCAAACCCATACAACATTTTCGCCACACTGACGAATATTAGCATTCAGGGGTCTATTGTTCAACCTGGTCTTAATTTTTAATAATAATTAAAATACCTTAATCAACTGTTTCAAATTAATTATGTAATTGACTTGTTGTTCAACTTGTCATTGAATTTAACGAATCATTAAACATGCTGATCGTGTCATTAAATTTAATTCACCCACTGGACCTGAATTAAAACTTTAACCACATAATTAAAACACCATTTACACAGTTTGCAAAAATGAATCAGTCAAAATCGTGTTTTTAGTAGGACCCGGTAAGGACTTATCTCCAATTGACCTTGAAACAATGTAAACAAAGTTTGAAAAGTTAAAAGTTTTACTTTTAGTAAGTTAAAGTGAATGTAATCTCAATAACATGTACTTAGGTACCACAATATGAAATACTCTTGTCTTGAATGCAAGACTATGAAAAAAGTGTAAGTTTTTACAAAACCATTCAGAAATGAGTCTTGGTACATTATTTTACTTTATAACTTGTATTTGTCACATAGAAATGTAATATATGCTACATTATCAATATTTGGTTATATTAAAGTAACAGGAAGTGCCAGAAGTTGATATTTAAAATGCATTATGGGATGCACTTGTATTTTAATCATGCAATTAAAATTGAATACAATGATTAACAAATGCAATGATTAAATTAAGTTGAACAACAAAATTTAATCATTTGATTTACTAATCACTCAATTAAGTTTTAATGACTTATTAAAATTAATTACTCGATAATTGTAATGACAAGTTGAACAACAGACCCCAGGATTTTTTTGTTTTCATTTTCGAATTTTTATTATAGTATGAATTTTTTGTTAGAAAGAATAAATTTAATATTTATAAGGCAAAATATACTCTACAATAAAAATACACCAGTGAAATGAACTATAGCGATAGCTAGGCGGGATTTTGAGCCAGCTATAAAACTTTGTTAACCACACTTATCATTTTTAAATGCTTGTACCAAATCAGGACTATTGCGTTGATTTCCAACTTTCCGGTTTTAACCTACAAAAAAGAATAATGAATTTGTGAACGACGTTGCATGTCGTCTCGTGTAGTGGCTAAGGATTACAATTTGTCATTTCACCCCATTGATGAAATGTTCGACAACGAGGAGTTTTAGTCACCATGATCCTGTTTTAATCATCGTTTCCTTTTAGGAATTTTCATCTTCAATTTGATAAATATCTTATAATGTCCAAGATCTATTTTGAAGTGCACATTGTCTCTGTGGTAGAGATTGACAGTTTTATCTGTAAGACTTTTTGCCCTGACGAAGGTCGTAAGGCCGAAAATTTGGGCTCACATATTCATTATTCTTATTGACGTTTAATTTGAGCCACTTCACAACATAGATTATTTTTACCTAGAAATAGCCTTTTGTTATACGTGTTTTCGTTTTAACTATTCCTTATGACTACTGCCAAGATCATATCAGTTCGGTAATTTTGTTATTAATAGTTACAACTTGCAGTCGGTGATTTCAGATAAAGCAAAACGTACCTTGTATAAAGTATAAACAGTGATGTATTTTTGCATTATTCAGTATACATTTCAAAAATTTAGAAAGAGTAATCAAGGGAGCCAAGGTTATAGCGGTAATCAAAAGAATGTAAAGCCAGTGACAAAGATCAGACATGGAAAACAGACATACACAAGAAAGAACATAAATTAACTAAAATCATACATACAAAGTAACAAAAGCTAATGTGCAACTCGGACTTCACTGAAAAAAAGGAGCATCTGCTTATCTAGAAACACTCGCCGAGTCAATTCCGGGGTAGACAAAAGAGGAAAAAACAACCATGACACACTACCGTAACGATCCACTAGTTCATGATGACGACCATAAAACTTTTGTAGTGATGACTTCAATCTTGTAGCAACATAACCCTGTTCCAGAAGCGTATTTGTTAGACTTCTAGCGCGATACAAAAAGTCTGCATAGTCTCAGCAAGCTCTGTCATAACGTATGAGATGTGATATGAACACTCCATACGCAAGTGATGAAGGGAATTTTTTTCAGTAGTTTTCCTTTATCACAAACACACATACAAACTACAGTATTTTTGATTGTCTAATAAATTCTTCTTTCAATAACCTAAATATGATTGAGTGTGAAATAGACTTTTTTGTCGCTTCATGTCGTCTTGTAGTGATTATTAAAAGGATTACATTTTTGTTTCGTCGACCAATCTAATTTGTAAGCAGATTGTTATAGTTGATCCAATATCCTGTCATCGATGGAATAATTTCAATTTGGTCATGTTTCAAGTGCTTAAGTCGCAGTCGTTATAAATATAAGACAGTATGTGACTCATGCAAGAAAAAATGAATAGATACAGACCACTTGACATGCATAAGTTTGTTTATAATGTATCATACTCGGGTTTTTTCCTAAATAAGATATCTATATTTGTACAGAAAAGACTATAATTACTTATCCCTTTTCCGTATGCAGATTGTAAAAAAACATATCTGAATTCTATATGAAAATGTGCTCAAAATGCCAATTCCGTGGAAGTATTTATATTTATGAAATTTACTCAAGAGTAATCAAGGGAACCAAGGTTATAGCAGTAATCAAAAGAATGTAATCCAGCGACAATAACCAGACAAGAAAAACAGACATACACAACAAAGAAATAGGAACATGCATCCGATGGGACGATTGTCTTGAGGGATTCTTAAAATAGAGTTAATTAATGAGATGTGACACTTGTTTAAATTGTTGATTTCATATCAAATGTCAAGACAAAACAAATAGGTTTTTTTTTGTGTTTTGTTTTTTTTTTGTTTACACCATATTACCTTGTTATAGTTATAATGGACATAATATTTATTTTTGCTTCGTTATTGCCAACTTCCGATCAAATATCTCACAGGAACATGGTATCCTCGTCAGAGGCACCATTTCATGTTTAACAGAAGAACTTACTTGATCTAATGTGAAATTGTCCAGTTGTATTTGTTACCTTTCTACATATAAATGCGTAAAGGAGGAAAAAACAAAACAGCAATAAATAACCAAATTTAAAAGCTTGTTGTTTAAAATGTTTACATTATGGTCTACTGTTATAACGTGATAAGGCATAAACACGCATTTATTCATTTTGTTCTATATAAATAATACTGGTACGAAAAATATTAGCATTAAATATGGTCGATATTCATGGTGTATAATTAGGTCTTATTATCCCCATGTGTAAAACAGCACTATAATGATATGTGAAACAGTTCGTGAAATATTGTTTTTTATTCCGTTTTCACTATTGAAACCATTATCTACCCAACAATTTCCTGGGTTACAGCGTGCAAATCGTCCAAATCTACAAATAAAAAAAAAATCGTTTAACAACCGCAAAACATATTATAAGGTACAAACATATAATACAGGATAAAAGAATATTTCGCATAGACTTAGACTGGAGAGCTACATTTTTTACATACGTGGTCGATAGAACATCGAAATATATGGAGTAAAAATCAATGAAGTTTAAAATCAGGAAACCATATTTTATTTTACATGCTTGAAGTCATATGACAGGTAAATTAGCAACATGTATCAACAAACAGACAAGTATTTAAGGAACCAATTTTTAATAAATATCACCAACCTGTCTTATATAATCTTATGACTACATGTCCAAGACATTAATATGCATATGGCATGTACTTACGAACACATTTTTCTGAGACCATTATGTAATAATTACAACAAACTACATGTCTGTCCGGGCACTGTCTGTAGTTAATGTCCTTAAAGTATTCTCTCACATACGTTATCACTTGTCTGCAAAACAAAGTTTCACATTACGAATAGTGCATTAAAATGTAACAAAACATGTATACCCTTCAACAAATAAAAGGAATCTACTTTACTAAAATAGTTCTTGATGCGGTATAATGTTTCCGTCTTGTAAACACTTGTTAACAATAAGATGATTAATACACACTTAATTTATATCTAGAGAACTGAAAACAATGAAAGAATTTAAACAAACTAACTTTGATTGTGTGGGAATCGAAATAGGAATATGGTTACATTAGGAAATGTTAATTTAAAACATAGGAAATACCTATTTGAAATACTACTCACAAAAGGTTTTGCACCAGACCTTTATGTCAAGTAGTCAATTATCATCATAAAACAAACAGTATGAAAGTGAAACTTGTTTTCATCTGAAAATCGTAATTACAATTTTACAGACCTGTACACAAATCCGTAAGTTTCACAAGACCCAGTTCCTAGGAATCCGCAATTGTGCGACTCCTTCTTTACTTCCGTCTTCTCAATGCTCACCCGTTTTACCTGCCTTGTCTTTGTTATCAAAGTAACTGGTCTGTTCCTACAGCACATGTGTTCTCTAAAAAGGGAACATGTAAAGTAATAATAATCATTTGAGATATTTTTTTCTTTTTTTTTCTTGTTGTGGTCATAACGAGAAGCTTGCAACCAATGTGATTTTGTGGCCTGTTTAAATCGACTACAATGATGTAACACATAGAAAATTCCGTAATACATGTACATAGCGTTATACATAATCTAAATTCTTCCATGATCCCATGAGCAAAGTCAGCGTTGACATCAATGGCACTGCAAAATGATGTCGAAATTCCCAAAGTAGTGTACATGTATACGAACTTACCCATATTTAGAGTTCTGAACAACATCTCTCAATTGTAATGGTAAATCCTCCAGTCTCGCCGATCGCAATTTCATCAAACTTTCATTTGAATTGCTATTATTGTAAACAAATGATATAATGACATTTTCAATATCAGAAGATGCTGTAACGACTCCAAAAATTGTAAATAAAAACGTTAAATAAACAATCATTGGTGCACTATATTTTGAAGACATAATGGAGAACTTATCTTATCATTGAATCACCGTAGTTAGAGTATACTTACTTACAAGAATGCAAAACAGTATTCTTTTTTCTTTTTTTTTTTTTTTGGTCATGATTTTTGCTCGAAAACACTTCGATCAAATGATTTAATCGATTTTTTTAATTATATTTAGAGAAAGTAAGATATGGAAAATGAAGCTTTATAAAAAAACATCACTTGTGCATTATAATTTATTTCGGTTGTTACTTTCTTTATGATTTTTTTTTGTCAGTCCTAATCTAATTAACGAATTAACGCTTTACATGTTAACATCACTTATTTATTTGATATGTCTCAAACCAATTACTATAGAGTTCTAGTAGTCTTCAGCGAATACTGAGTATTACATCATAAAGACCAGAATGCATGTTATTGTATAACGTTTGTTGTTTATTGCTTTTAATACAGATGTGTAAATGTAAAAAAAGTCTAAAAATACACAAAATAACGTGCAATTGATATATTTCCTCTGAAATCCCCTTTTTGAGTTGCCATACTTCTTGTCCACTCTATTATATTGTAATTCTATGTTATTCTTAGATTAAACCAGACTGGATAGATTATTCTAAACATGAATCACCACTCATATCTTTAGAATAAAAAAAATAATAACAAATCAATGGATCATACACATTCATATAGTCAAGTTGCATCTTAGTGATTCTGGTTATTGCACTTAGTTTTACATTTTATTATTTGATATGAAGAAACATAATCACAGACAATTAAACAGAAATCATGCTGTCTGGTTCAAATGTTATGGGCAAATCTCTAGAGTATACAGATGTGTCTTTGATAACAGAGCCTATGCCTTGACAATGGTAGACATCATTGTCACAGGCCAACAGGGCAGATAATTCAGCGTAATTTAGAAAGATAATTACATAATGAAACCATGATCAAACTTTTGCTATTAATAGGTAAGTCGGATAAAGTTTGTCGTTTATACAGTGTCTATGTCTACTGGAATGCTGAATAAGAACGAATATATTAAGGCCGCACTTGCAGATCTTATCATAGAAATGCAAACTAATATATAAGGTACTTAAATATTACTGTTTGTTTTTCAAAATCTTTTTACGTGTAGTCTGGAAAAATATTTAAGGAAGTCCCATAAAGGTTAAATCCTGTTGATTAAGTAGGCAGTTTATTCCACCCATTTTTCTATTATGCCAGTGGCCTTAAATAGTTCTTTTAGAAAGTTCAAGGTTAAAGAATCCACGTTTCACCTTATTATGTTAATATGCATGTTGAAATCATTGATTTTTATATTGGCATTTGCAAAAAGACCGTTTTTATTTCGACATTTTATGACTTATTTTTACTATTTTTTTATTAATATTTGTGTTTGAGTAAACATGATGTGTTAATCAGTTGCTTTCAGATTTTTTGTTGCCCTATTCGTTAAAGTTTTTGTATTTGATTTTGTTTTTATATTGTAAAATTTTTATTTTTGCCCCTTTTCTAGGCACTTTTGCTCATTGACTAATACAAAGAAAATAGAAAAAATACAAGAAAGAGCTTTACGATATGTCTATTTTGATTATAACTCCTTTTATGATGATATTTTAGCAAAGGCCAAGATGACTACGTTACATGTAAGACGTATCCGAGTAATGGCATTAGATACTTTTAAAATATTGTATGATCAGGCTCGAGTTGTATTACTTGATTTAGTATGTAAATTAACTCATTCGTACAATTTCAGATACAGCAACTTATTACAGATACCACATCTTAAAACAGCAAGGTAATGGAAACAATCATTCAGGTACGCTGCTCCACCACTGTGGAATTCTCTGCTCGAAAACTCCAGGCAGTGCTCAAACTTCAATCAGTTCAAAGCCATGATTTCAAGCTGGGAGGGAAAATGTTCTTGTGTTGTTTGTAGCGACTGTTAATCCATGTCTGGAGCAGCGACCCCGAAACCATATTTTTGTTGATTTTATTTATTTTGTTTTGTTGACTGCCTGTTTTGATTTTATTTCCATTGCTTGATTTGCTCTTTTAAAAATTGCTATTTATGTCTGTGTGCTGTATGTGTCTGTCTTATTATAACTGTTTGTCTTATTGCTTTGTCAGTGTAAATTACATGTATGCATGCACTGTATAGCTAGCTATTAATGTACCTTATGTCGGTTATAAAAGTTCTCATTCATGCTCTCAGAGGACGCTTACCGTACCGGTGCACCTGGTCCATGCTCCTAGTTTTTAGTGGAGTCTGAGTTGCTCATTTGCTTTTGTTACTTTGTATGTATGATTTTAGTTACTTTATGTTCTTTGTTGTGTATGTCTGTTTTCCATGTCTGGTCTTTGTCCCTGGATTACTCTTTTGATGTTGAGTTATAATCAAAATAGACATATCGTAAATCGAACAACTTTTTACCGGGGTGGCGGCCATTTTAAAAATAGCGGCCAACATGTACTTCAAATTGCAAATTTAGCCATAAATTCTAGATTCAGGGGGCTTAAATAACCTAGATATTAACTTTCGTCAAAATCGGACAACTTTGAATTTTGAAAATGTCGGCCAATACGTTGCTCAAATTGCAGAATTAGCCGCAGATTATCAAATCAAGGAGCCCCGTGCAGGTCCGGGTGTCAAAAGAATAGGCCTGCAGCTTGTCGTGGAAGGCGACTAAATAGTGCCCAGAAACCTAGCCGGGGGCTAGCGGCTCTGCCCACAGAGCAACTGGGATGTGTGCCCTACGTGGTGGAATGGGGTACCCCTGGCGTGTTACGTGCTGGGGTTGTCAGGCTATAATACGGAAAACCTGACCAGAAACCATAGTGGTGCACCGTGTTGGGAAAGTTGTCACGTTCCTTGCACGTTAAAGAACCCTGTTGTGGTATTCGATAGGAGTAGGAACCTTTGCGCTCCGCCACAGGAGGCTAAATTGCCCGACCTTACCCACCCTCCTTTTTCTAGTGGCAATCAAAATTTGTCCACCCTATTATCCTGGTGTCCCATCCTTTTTTATTTCATCATTTCATGTTCATTTTATCATCCATTTCATGTTCACCGTCTTAATATAGCTGGAATATTGCTGCTTGGACGTTAAACCCCAACAAACAAACAAAAAAAATCAAATCAAGGAACCTAGATATAAATAATAAGAGATGGCGGGGGGGATTTGTTTGGACTATTGAGCTTAATATATGTACAGGCAGTTTTTGAGATCTATGAGTTTCAAATTTCCGGAGAAAATGTTTTTTTTTTCATGTTGGGAACAAAAAAAAAATCATTGTTTTGTATTTTGTTTTTTTTTATTTTTCTTTATCTCATTTTGTTTGTGTTATTATCTTATTTATGTTTTGGTTTTGTTTGTTTGTATGTTACTTGTTTTGTTTTTTATTTGTTTGTTTTGTTTGTTTGTTTGTTTGTTTGTTTTGTTTGTTTGTTTGTTTGTTTGTTTTTTTTTTTGAAAAATACGTTTTTTCTGAATATCTGATATAAGGAACAAATACTCAAGAAGAAAAAGTATTACCTTAAGTACAAGCAGGGGGAAGCCCCATGACAAAACCAAACCAGAAACACTAACGCTGACTAACAAAGAACAAAACGTATAACGTAAAATACGAAACTTTACACCCTCTCCCAGCAAACAACTGACAGCACGAAGTCCAATACAAAGCAGATGTTGATGTTAAATAAATCAATTTGTTTAAAATTTGCATTAAACCTACGGAGCCTGGTTTTATAAAGAATCTTATTTTGAAATAGTTCCCAATTCCTTCTTCAACTAAACTTTCGACCAATCAAATCACTTGAAATTGAAGATTTGAGGATAATCTCAATTGAGGATTATCTATGAAGCCCATACCTGTTTCGATTTTTGAAACTGTATCAGAAGCAGAACCGTTTACGTATCATCTGCCTTATCATCAGGATGAATCTTTTCAGTGAACTTTGCTTAAAACTAAAAGAATAGGCAATGCTAGAATTTAAGGTCAACTGCAGATTATTGACTACTAAATCTACTGTTTAAACCCGAAGCATGGGAAAACGGAAACAGAGAAAATCAGGAATAATTTAAAGTAATATGAAAATAGGAGATGTGGTCTATTGCTAATGTGATAGTCATCCACACATTTCGCTTAGCAGGTGCTTTGTTTTTAAATTATTCAAATATTTACGGGCAAATACAGTTACTATCCTTTTGGGTATCTGTATTGTTATTCTGATGTTAATTAATTTGAGATAAATACTGTAATCTGATTGTTTAAAATTTTGTTATATCTCAATGGATAAAAAAATATTGACACGCCCATATTCAGTTAAATTCAGAGCTACTTTTCTCATGTTTAAAGATAAAAATATGTTTTAAAATTAATTTATAAGGATTGGCTATGAAAAAAAACTGTCTATTGAAAAATAACATAAATTTTCCATGTGCATATTTTGTTTATTGCACTTCGCCAATTCTTAACTAAAATTAAAACTGAAAAATTGGTTTCGCTGATTTTTTTTCAACCTAGCACACCCTGTCCATTCAGTGTAATCAAATCCTGGTGAATATCTTTTATTTTGTCGTTGGCTAAAATATAAAAAAAAACAGGTATAGTTTAATGAGCTAACTTAAAATGCCACCATATTGTTTTGATGAGTTCTCAACAATGGCCGACATGTACATGCATAAAAACAATGTACTTTGTGTAAGATACTAATACAACATTTGTTGTAACGTCTGATTCCTTTGGTAACTTCGTGAAGTCCATTTATTTTGATGTTTGCTAAGACATTTTTCAAGATTTTTATTTTCAGGTATTTAAATATACAGTTGAATTGGATTGGCAAAAGCTGTGATATATTTGAAGAATTGTCGTCTTATATTTAGATAACTACCCCCTCTCCTCATATAAGACGCCACTAAACTCCGTTTATGACCGTTAAATCTGTGATTGTCGCATCCAAATCTTCAAATATGGTAGAGCTATCCCTGAATTGTACTTACGTATACAATGCTGAGCTATCAATGTATATCCATTACAGCAGGTCAGAAGGGAATCAGGACATGTCGTTGGTACCTTTTTTGTGTGAAACACGGTTCTATACAGTGGCTTAGATCTATCGGTGAATTCAAGTGAATCATGTTAAAAAACAAACTGTCGAAGGCAGTAGAAAAGAGGAAAGATAAGGTAAAAGAATATATTTTTTTTATGTTTTTCTTCGCTCTTATTGAAATAATTTTGTTTGCTTGTTTGTTTGTTAATTGTGTTTTCTGATTACAAAATTCATATTCCAAACCAAAGAGGTACTTAAAGTTTGCATTGAAATGCTGGCGACTCTACCGATGACCACAAATTCGAATCTTCATCTTTCAATATTCGACTGTAAGATGCTGCCCGAGCCATAGTTGTTTTTGGTTATGTCTGTTTATTTGTTTTTCTATTGATGAGCTTACACATAAGTTGTGTAGTATCTTGTACATCGTGATAATCCCAGAAATCCACAACTTTTATGTCTCCTGGCTTGTTGACTGGCCCGGATGTAAACCAACTGTGATGACGTGGTAAATATCGTCTTCATTGGGGTTATCTTACAGCACCAGTTCTCTCTAAAAATATAAAATAGGAGAAAAAAAGACAACAAAAGTAGAAGAATGACAAATATAAGACACACACAAGGAAAACCAGGTTTGGCTTCATAAAAAATCTCATTTGAGATTGTCCTTCTTTTCTTTTATATTCCTAAATTTACAAATTACAAACTAACAGGCAGACTGAAATATATGACACCACGAGATGATTGTATCACTAAAGAAAAATCATTTTATTTATCTTTTTTTATTTTACTTTGTTATGATTTTTTGACCAATTTGAAGTCAGAAGACGCATTTGCTTCATTGTCCCAACCAAACGTAAAGTTACTTACTCATCCGGGTTACTGACGTGGGCTGTTCTATACTTTCTTATCACTTTCTGTGCATTTTCTGTAAGTTTTCCAACATCTATAGTTTCCAATTTTTTTCTTTGAGCTTCGCTTAAAAAGTTTAATTCATTCTCGGCGAAAGAGATTGCAGTCAATGCACCAAACAGTAAAAGTGCACATACCATGTTAAAACATTTGCCAACAATTTGACACCGAATTATTATCAAACTCTTAGATGATATGAAACGAAGGGTTATCTCAGAGAGGTGTAACACATTGATTTCGAGAGCAGTGAAGTACTGGGAAGTATCATGAAAACCATAGGTAAATGATTCGTATTACTGTTCTTCAAACATGATTTGTTTAAATGGCATATCCATTCATTGTAGCCCTCTCCGCTACCCCACCCCCACCCCCAACATACATGAGCAAAACGATTGGCTGCTTAACAAGAAATTTGAAATTATTGTGTGTCAGACGAATCACAGGTCGTGTGCTGTAACTCTATCAATATAAACATGACTTGCGATGTCAACATGTGCCACACAAGCTTGAATCATTCAAACTTTTTTCAGGCTCATTTGAGTAACACGGAGTCCAAATCTAACCCCGGCGCCTCAAAACTTGGTCAACTACTTTAGTCTCAGGAAATTGTCATTCTACATTTTCGTCGTATTTGTTTCATAATATTTATGGAAAAAAAGCGAAAATAACAGACGAGTTTTAGTCTTGCTTATGCCACACGTACTAAAGACAGCCGTCAATTATAGGTCATGATTTTTTTATTAGTATATAAATCGTACTTGCGTCGGCTCACATTCCTCGGTGGTTCGACTCTTTGTATGCCCTTCAAGTGATTTCTAGAAACTAGGGAAGAAAGATCACTTACTCGATGTGCGCATGATCGGATGCAAGGAGAGATGATCCAACTTAAAGCTTTTTTTCCCGTCAAAATGAATTCCACATTGGCAGCTTCTTCAAAATAACAAAATTGGAAGTGAATTGCAAGACAATTTAAAACACAGTTAATATAGAGCCTGCTATGCTTGTTTTTGTGGCTAATTTTTAATAAAGTGGTAAGTATGATTCCACTAGTAAATGTAATTACTAAAAAGGTTATAATCGTTTTATTCTTTGTATAGGAGTTATGTTTCTTGTCACGGTAGTAGCAGGGATACAGCTATATGCACATGACCAAACAGCAGAAGAAAGGACCGTTCTAAAGAAACAAACCGGAGTACTTGCAGCGGCGGGAAAAGTTATTGTTGAGCAAGCAGCGAAATCTATTGCAGATTATATATCTAAAAATCTCGTTCAACACAGTACATTCGTAGGTATAACAGAATGTAACAGAAACTTTGATAAGAGACATGTAAACATAGGGTACCTGTTTAGCAAATACAATCACTATGATATATAGCAGTTAATATCGCCTTTCTGTTAAGCCTTAGTTTTTATGCCTATACTCAGACTAATATTCCTTCCTCACTCTAGGTCTAGTCTATGTTTGTATATCTTATTGAGGCAAACATAATACCATAATGCAGTGGTTACATGTACAATTTTTGGACAGATATCAATTTCCAAATGTTTTAATTGAAAAAAATAAAACGTCTAATTCCTCAAGGCTTATATGTAATAATACAGCAAAGCTGATAATTGAACTATTTTTTAATAATTGTAAACAGGAAGTAATACTGGGTAGAACTGTGACGATCACACGTAATGGTAACTCTGTCGGTATTAAAGATGTATCATCAGGAATGACCATTTCTGGCCAAGGGAGTACTCCAGAGGTAACACACAATTTTGTATTTGTAACATTTGGAATTTGTGATCGGGTTAAAGCAAATTTTTAAGAACATTATTAAAAGTAAAAACATTGATCAAAAAATAATTTCGTATGCAGGCGCGGATACAAGGACTGGCGTGCCGGGCTTACGCCCCCCACTCAAATCGGTAAGAAAAAAAAATGTTCACCCCAAGTTTTACTTCATAATATTTTTGCCTTGCTTTGTATGACATTTAATTCAATTAACGCCCCGCCCCCTCTAAAATCAAATCCTGGATCCGCCCCTGGTATGCCAAATATACACTTCACAGATATGAATTTTTACTCTGACAATGTTGTCTTTTCGATGTTTACGAGTCAAATTGAATAATTGGGGGAAATACCTGCAAGGGAATTTTATCGCTTACTCCAAACAGAATATCATTTGTTTTCGAGAAAAAAATGACCGGTTTACAATGAAGCATGCACGTGTACATAGTACATTTTTTGAAATTGAAATGAAACTGCATGTTCGTGTTCGTTAGCGTGATGAGTGTAAGTTAAAACATTTTGTCTGATTTACGTCATGTTTTGTAGGAAGCTATGATGAACGCATCAAAGAGTTATATCACAACACTCCTACAGCTAGGTTTTATCAGTATCCACGACCTTCACCTTGCCCCCATCAGGACAACTACATCAAGTATGTACCCTGGGGCGCGGATTCTTACATATGTAGTGGGCGAACTCCCCTCCCTTTTTCAACTATATGTCTTGCATGAAATCTTGATTTTTCACAAATTCTACCTCAAAATCCTCTTGCCACCAATCGCTCGGCCTGGATCCGCCCCTGGTATGATTTTATTATACTTTAAAATGAACTTAATACTGAATGTGTACGAAACAGGATACATGTGTTTGCCATCTATGTAATATTTTCTGTTTGATGTGAGCGATGATATACAATAGACCCATAACTTTGTTATGGAAGGGTCTGACATTTACTATATTTGTATAAAAAAATCATGATTAAAAAACCGAAAAATAAAATACAAAAAGTGACATTTAGCATATGACTGACAAATTAATTGGCTTTGAAGGAGGTAGACCTAGATTAAGGGGCACAACTCTTACAAATCATTGGAACGCTTGTATTCAGCATTTTACATCAATCTCATGTAAGCATTAAAGTAACTTGGATTGATTTCATTCTGTTTCAAATAAAAGCTGAATGGGCTTTGTTGAAATTGAATATGATACAAACATATCAGTTACTTCAAGAGTTACGTCCCTTACCCTAGGACTACCTCCTTAAACTTTGTTTCTATTAAATTTGCCTTTCATTATTTCATAAAACTTAATACGTGCAAAAAAGAAAATAAGGAAAACGAAAAGTAAAGTGTAAAACATATACGTGAATTAGGATTGAAGAACACATAACACTGGCGTTGAGACATGTTTAGTTTGTTGTTAGTTTATACTGCACGACAATATTTTGTAGCTCCTTGTGGCGACTTGTTCCCATCCTATTATTGCAAAAGCCAAAAGCAAGTAGGAAGCTGTTATCCCAATAGTGCTTTCTATGCATTTATGAAGCACAACTGTTTTGGTACCTGCTCGTAAGTTTTTAATTCAACACCCCAAAAGACGACTTTGTGGTCCTAAAATATAAGATTCCACACATTTCCTTGTGGCTGAACGTGAACGAAACTAAACCAAAAAGTCATGGGGCTCCGCGGAAAGTTTTGGAAGAAATTGATTCATTGAAACATGCAAGAGAAAGTACTTTCATTTTATCTAAATTAGTTACAAAAAATGTAATTTTAATGTGGGTATCACGACAACCACTTCACGCTTTAGGTTACTATACAGAACATACATTCCTTTAAGTGTTAGTCTACACCAAGTCCTCTTGTTGCTAAAATAAAAGAAAAAAACCCGAGAGCAAAAACGTTATTCATGGTTTGTTTTTATGTTACATGTATATATATATTTGGTTTTCATTTCAGTGGCTGTCGAAGATAAAACCAACCCTTATGTGAAACGATCATTCATTTTTATTAAAAACTAAATCGATATCTTTTAGTTCATCATTCTTTACATTGATAGGAAAGCCATATTTTAGTTGGGTCATAATTTTACAATCTGTTTAGGTATGCATTTTTAACACTGGGAATATCAAATTACTTAAGGAGATCAACATACATTTGCCTGTAGTTTGGGTGTGTTATTGTGTATGTTGCTATCACCATTTGCTAGACATAGAGAAGAGTTCTGGACTATCACACTATATGTAATTCAGCACCGCTGTATTAGTTACACAAGTCCCTAGTTAAGACTGTTAAGATTTTGTGGTTTAGAAGTTTGGTTTTAACTAGTTAATGGTTAAGTTTAAAAGTTTGACGTTTGAGTGGCCAGTCTAAGGCTAACTCCAGGTGTGGCTGTTGTTTTGTGGTTTGGTTAGATTGATACATGTATATGTATGTATTTAACAAATTCCCGGTTTCCGTTTTCCTCACTAAAAATGGACTTCCTTTAGTATAAAACTATGTACATATTTTGACGGGAATTTTTCTGTACTTTTTTCATGCAATTCAGACAATGTTAAATACATACCAAAAACCCAACCTTCAATGTCTCTTTTATGAAAATATGTTAAAAGCTTTCTGAAGGGGTTTCAGTCAGTTTTTACATTGCCACCCTTGTGCGATCTTGTCATTCTAATATACCAATTCAACGAGTAAGTGGTATATTGGAATCACACTGTCCGTCCGAATTTCGCTGCAATCATCTCTGCTCCAAATGATTGGATTGACTTGAAAAGTAATTGATGTGTGGATTTATATATAGATGGGGCAGATGTTGTTGGGGATTTGCGTGTTGTCCGGTATTAAGTTCCTGTTTTGCAGATCTTTGCCATATTTTATTCTATGGAATTATAGAAAAAGCCGTCACAAAAATCACGGCTCCAATTAAATAGATCGATTTCAAATTTATTATGTGGCTTTATATATATAAGACAAACATGTACATTGTACGTTGTAAAAAAAATTGGAGGCTGTCAATTATCAAATATCTGTACGACTCAGGACTGGAGGTAATACTATATTAAGCACGACAACTCATTGGATTTGATGATATACTTTTTTAAGCATTAGATGTGCATGTTTTAATCTATTGATATTCAAGTATTTTTCCTCATCATAAAAAGAAAACAAAAGGGAACAGATATAGAGAAACGCAACAAATGCGCCATCGTAAATACTTTATTTTTTGTGTCAATTTCATTATCAAATAATTTAATGAATTCGGCGTAGAACAGAAAAAGCAATCAAAATAAGGCTGTATTAACATGAGTATGGCATGACATCATTCATAACAATAAATAATAAGTTTTGGTCATCGTTATAGGAACACTGTTTACATGAAAATTACTCTGTCATGGTTTTTCATGAATTTATCTGGTAAGGTTTGTTACTTTTTGAAGAGATGGAAGACTGTTCCAAAAGCTTCACAGCACGGCACCATGCAACAGTTTACGCACTGAGTATAGATTCTCTGGCAAAGTCCGCAATTAATTTCACAGACCTTCATACAAGGAGATATAAGCCACACATGAAAAAAAGCAATGTATGCAAACTCTGCGCCCCACCAGGCCGAGATGTAAATTCCATAGAACAGGGTAAGGATATTATAGAATAGCTTCTTCCAGCAGTTAAAGCACATATAAGAACATCTCCAGATGCAGTCGATACTGTGGATACCATCTGGTTCAGCGAGAATATCATTGAAGTGTAGAGTCTGAAAAGTTATATTGTGACAATTTATTTAGAGTCAATTTTCAAAGCCCCGAATTTATGCGCAATACCATTTTCGAGCAATGTACGTTGCCGCGACTTAATAAATTTGTAATAAGAAACTCTAGAATAATTTGTCAGTTATCACTTACTAAGCACTGCGTAGAAGTAAAAGCGTTTTACGAAATTTTTCTGACGAATCCTGAGTGTTTTCAACAGCCTCGGAATTCAATTTACACCTTGTGAAACATGACTTTTTTTGTCGACATGAGTAATTGCAGGGTGTATGTTTTTATTTGCTTTATGAAGAAACACAAAAACAACTTCAGTTTTTTTTCTTTCCTTTGTTACATGTGTAATGTTATCATGTTTTTATTTCAAAAATTATATCGTGGAAGATAATGTAGTTTCTTAACATTTTCTCCATACATGTATTTTGCAATAAGTAGAAACATATTTCTACGTACCCCAAGATGTGCGTTTAATCCTTGTGGATCTCTGTTAACCAAATCTAGATCTCCTTCAGACATTTTGTGAGAATTATTTACCCTCCGTTACCGAAAACGAAATCGCTAAGAGTGTATCTTGGAATATACCGGACTTATATAGTAGCTACAATTGACATTAGTAACTGTTTCCAATACATATGAATTAACTTAGGGTTTTTATTTTTAATAAACTACGTAGAAAACATTCATTGTCTAATGTAATAACTATTCAATGTGGTCAGTTTTTAATGCGTAAATGATTATTTATTTTCAATAGAAGTTTAGATGGTGTTTTGAAAACAATTTAATTTCTAAAGCGGCTTCAAACGGTGGACAGGTTATTATCTACATTGTAGATAATGGTGAAATTAGAGATATATAAGGGCAGCAATATTATTTGGTTATTTTGGGTGTTATAGATTTCGCTTCTGCAGAAGGTTTTAGTTTTATTACAATAACGTATTAAAACTGGAATAGAAACTGTTTCTGATTATATCATACAATTGTAAACCATTTTTATGGCTC
Source organism: Perna viridis (assembly GCA_037379345.1). Lineage (NCBI taxonomy): Eukaryota > Metazoa > Mollusca > Bivalvia > Mytilida > Mytilidae > Perna > Perna viridis. The sequence goes on from CM074522.1 coordinate 1,798,992, forward strand.
TTAATACACGTGGACGGTATCAAAAAGTGAAATACTTACAATGAACAAATTGCAAAAAAGCTAAAGATGAATATCGATCAACCTCAAATGACACGGTAAATGTTTAATTAAGTTCAAGACGTAATACGACTACATGTATTAATCATGTTAATTCTTCCTTGTCGACGTTGAAAAATATTTTGTAGAAATTATAATAAAGTACACAGCAAATACTCAACATGCATTGTAATATCATTTAACCACTTAATTAAATTTGTTTGGGAAAAAAGTGCTCATAGTTTACCTTTAAAAACTACATGTAGTTTAACCCCACCGCTCAGGGAATGTTGGTCATTTTTTAAATTATGTGTCTTTTTGTCGTTATATTACGTTTTAGTTTGTCATCGGTCTGTTACAGTGGAATTCATTGCTTATCAGAAGTGTACACTTGTTGAAGGCCTTTTGAAGATACAGTATTTATGTTATATCATGGTGCATTTGTCCGGTTTTACAATACAGTCACGCTCTTTGTTCTGTACTTCTGCTATACCCTGGTGCATTTGTTCAATTATACAATATACGTTCTTTGTTCTATTATTTTACGGTAAAATACACGTACTTGACCGCACGGACAGACGAAGAATATCGTGTTTTGATACATATACATGGTACCTTTGTATTTATTTTTAGGTAAAGATGTACTTTGTTCTGGCAAAGGAGTCATCCGTTGGGCTTTCGGGCCCGAGTGGGTTTTGACTTACACATAACTATTCTAATCAATGATAAAGTAAATAATCTGATCATAAATGCAACATTCATACGGGTAATATTCATTTATACATAAAATAAACCTTTACGAAAGAATTAATGAAGACCCAATTTTTGACATGACAATCCGTATAAATCGGTCTATATTATATCAGATATTATATCTTTCATTTAATTTCCTAAGCGGTCAATTGTGTCGCTTAACTAACAATAAAGAATAATTTAATATTTACATTAAACATCAATTAATTGTATTTTCCCGCGTTTCGAATAGTACAGCGGGAGAATAATATATTGTCGATATGCATATAGGTTACAGACCACCAATTCAACCAATGAGTATTTGGAACGTACGCAAAAATAGTTCTACGCAGTGCTGTGAAAAAAGTTCTCATTTTATTTTAAAAATTTAAACAGTTTCTGAAAGGAAAAACATTTCTGTACATTTTATAGGTGCATTTTGCTTCTTGTGATGTGAAACCTAATCTCCATTATGATTTCTAAACATACCCCTATCTTGTAAAAACACTTCCAGTGACCAGTACTGTACTGCAAGTCTGCTAACCCCACATGCCATTCTGAGGATTGTGAGCTGACATATGTAGAATCATGCTGATATATAGTCCTCTGCAGATTAAAGTTAAGGTAAAGTCCAAAGAAGCCATTGAATATTGTGAAATTAGCATAGAAGCCTATGGAAAGTGGAATTAGTGGTTTCTAGCCTATATTAGTACTCGGTGTTTTCTGATTCACGAAAATCAGAAGGCGCTCTCGGACACACATATATCGAAAATCGATGAGACTATGAACGAAACGTATACAAAACACGGCAATAAAGAACAGTACAAGCACAACCAGAAGGTGTTCGTTAAAATGAGGGATGCGCGTTCAGAACTAGCCAGAGCTGATGAATTTACACCCAAAAAGATAGACAGTGCAAAGAGATAGATTTATGAAGGTAAAATTGTAAAACAATCGTCAAAAACTTATTAAATTAGCCGACTCATCGATTCAGGATGGCGTGTCGTGGATGAGTATATCTCCAATCCACTAGCAGAAGATTCCTAAGATGAGAAGAGAATCTACAAGGCACAGACGCGAGCGAACAACAAATTAAAGACGGAAGAGTTGAAACGTAGAACTGAAACATCTCGCAAGTCCGGTCCTTATCCAGAGCCAGGTCAAGAAGGGGAGTCAATTCCAGTTAATATCAGCGATGTTCTTCCTTCTGTAGCACGTCCATGTCGCTGTTTTTATTGCATGTGTTTCGGGCATTGGGTTAGGAACTGTACAAAAGCAGCTGCTGATCGAAAGAACAAGGTAAGTATTTTTTTTTTCTTTTCATAAAAGTATATCAGAAAAATGTATAAAACTATAGACAAAAATAGATTCGGGTTGGTTAGATTTAAATTCACACGAACAGACATCATGTGATTATTTGCAATCAATGAGCAATACACATACTACGAATAATAATAAAAAAAACATGGTTAACGGTAAAGGTGTAGGTTATTTAAAAGAATATATTGAAAAAAAATGTGGAAAAAAATTCCTGCAACGAGTTTTGTTGTAGATGTTACAGAAAACCGATATAAGATCCCTTTTAGTACAATACTTTGTGAAACTGGAGTAAAGCAATAATAAATCCGCAAGAGAAAACCCCAAATTTGTCGACTCTGAATTGTCAGAAAAGTGTCAAAGAAACCACACGTTGTAAATCCTCTTAATGTCGCTAATAATAAGGGATGTAAATTGAGATTAGTATTGGATGCTAGACATATAAACCCCCATGTTGTAAGGTATAATCACAAATACAAAGACGCAAAAGCAGCCAGGCAATTTCTTTAGAAATGTGATTTTATTTTTTCATAAGCATTTTCTCAGAAGATACAACCTATTTAGATTTTAGGTGGGGTGATAACTACTATAAATATACAGTTTTTGCCTTTTGGTTTGTCGTCAAGCGAATATATTTTAACGAAAGTAGAGAGAGATTTAATCAAGTTTTGGAGAAGCAAAGGTATAAAAATTATTATGTACCTAGATACATACCTATATATCTAGGAGGTAGCAGGGATTTAGTAAATGCTCTCTATGTTAATGATAGGATCAAATCAGAGAAATTTGGATTTTTGTTACCAACAATGTAACTGGTTGTCTTGTCAAAATTTATAATGGCGAGGGTTTGTTTGGAACATGACGGAGGTATTTTGAAAATTACTGAATAGATAATTCAGAAACTGTTAAACACCTTGTCAGTTTTCAGTAATCAGTACAAATACGGCAAGAGATTGTTCTTTGTTAAATTTATTGCTAGTATAGTTGGTCAAATGATATCTCTGCAACCAGTTTTCGGGGACAAGTCAAGACTGAGAACAAGGTATCTATATTAATGCATCTTAAGTAGAGCAAGCTGGAGAGCTCAAGTACTAGTTAGTACAGAAGTATTTTTAGAATGTGAGTTCTGGGAACAACAGACTAAAAGCTTAAATGAGATAAGATCTCAGTTGTGTCAGTTAACATATAACAAGCCCCAAGATATACAGGTTTATAGTGATGGTTCTGACTCCGGTTTTAGTGGTTATATGACCACTGGTTCAGAGGACGAACCATCAGAGATGCACTGGTTCAGAGAACGAACCATCAGAGATGCACTGGTTCAGAGGACGAACCATCAGAGATGCACTGGTTCAGAGAACGAACCATCAGAGATGCACTGGTTAAGAGAACGAACCATCAGAGATGCACTGGTTCAGAGGACGAACCATCAGAGATGCACTGGTTCAGAGAACGAACCATCAGAGATGCACTGGTTAAGAGAACGAACCATCAGAGATGCACGGCAAGTGTCAGAGAAAGTCGAAAGTTCGACATGGAGAGAACTTGAAGCAAATTTGGATAATTTATCTGAATTTTGAATATTTTTCTAGTGGCAAATTTGTCCGAGTTTTCACGAATAACATGAATATAACATATATTTTGAATATTGGTAGCAGAAAAATAGGTCTTAGTTCACAAAATAATCATGCTTATACACGAATTTTGTAGCAGGAATATGATCAATTTAAGCGTAGCATGGTTACCCCGGCAATCAAACAAACATGCTGATGCACTGAGCAGAACTTTCGATTGTAATGATTGGGGAATACATGGTGAAATATTTCAATACTTGGATAGTATTTTCGGTCCACATGATGTGGACAGATTCGCACACGATTACAATGCCAAATGCATTTTATTCAATTTAGAGTTTTGGTGCCCAGGAACATCAGGTATAGATGCGTTCAGTTTACGATGGACTGGACATAATAATTGGTTAGCCCCTCCTCCTAGTTTAATTCCAGAGGTGGTAAACAAAATGCGACAGGAACATTGTTATTGTACACTTGTCATTCCCGAATGGAAATCTGCACTATTTTGGCCTATGATCGTGGACAGATATGACAGATTTCACGATTTCATAGTAGATTACAAGTATTTCAATGGTGAAAACTTGATAAAACCGGGTGGAGGAAATTGTGCAGTTTTTGGTCAGCATTTGTTGAAATTTAGATTGTTAGCAATTAGAATCCGATGTTAATTCTTTGATACTAATTTTATTTATTTCATTAACAGGGGTCAAACTAAACAGCACAGTAGAAGAGGCATGCCAGAATAGTCGTGGTAAATAAAACAGTTATCTATTTAAACTCTATCCAAAGATGTATAAATTATTAATAAACTCTAGGAGCAATAATACTGTGAAATCCTATTTTAACTCTTTCAAAAGATGGGAGCTATTCATTACTGCACAAGGTCATAATGCAATGCCAGTTCAGTCTGTACATGTAGCACGTATTTGACTCATTTATTGAACAATGGTTCCACTTTTCATCCCGTATACAACGCGATTTATGACATAAACTTGGCACATGAAGTCAACGGACTCGGAGATCCGACAACAAACACTTTCAAAACTTCATTACTCGAATCATCCAAAATGGTTGCACCAAAGAAAATTGACAAAAAAGAACCAATTACAACTGATACTTTAATAATCCTTTGTGAACATTTTATAAATTTATCAGATCTTCTCATAGTCAGAGATTTAACACAGTTGTGCATGATACTTTTGAGTTACTTGGGTTTCCTCAGATATGACGAGGTCAATTCCCTACGTTTTTCGGATGTTAAGGTTCAGGAACCACACCTGGTCTTAAATATTCAGAAGAGTAAAACTGCTCAATACAGAGAGAGTTCAGAAGTTCTTATTTCAAAAGCTCGCACAGTCGCTTGCCCATATAGCATGTATTTAAGATCAAATTGGCCTGTTTTGAAGATAAGATGCTTTCAGATTTTTATTTGTTTAGACCTGTTTATAGATCAGGCACTACATGTAAACTTAGAATAAAAAACTGAGTTACACGGCGGCTAGAGTGTCAATTCTTAAGAGAGTTTCCCTGGGTCTAACAGTGGCCTTCAATCGTTTCGATCAGGTGGAGCAACAGCTGCAGCTAATTCTGACGTGAACGATAGGTGTTTGAATTAACATGGTAGGTGGAAGTCAGACACTAGTAAAGATGGTTATATTGTAGATTCCATAGAAAAGCGTTTGAAAATATCAAAAGCTTTGGGTTTGTAACAAAACGTCCTTTCTTTGTTAATCTATCACGTACGACGGGATGTCGGCAAATTCAAAATTTGTGTTGGTTTTTATTACTTGCCATAAAGTACATTTTTGCATTTCGTCATTGTTATGAGTGTGCTACTTGTTGTTCGTTGTCATGTTTACGAGGAATATAGATAATACATCACCTTTTTCAATATTAACCTATATTTCCATGCAATGCCGACTTAAATCAAATGTCCTAAAGTGATACATGTACATACATTTAAGAAGTATAAATAAACAATAATTTATCAAGATGTTATTGGTAACCTCTAACCTTCGACAAAAAGGGACGGTTACATTGTTTATCATAAATTATAACGTTCATTTATTAGGACAATTTTAACGAAATGAACCTACATGTAAAGCATATAGACATTGGGAAAAAATTAAAATTAAAAATAAATACATGTACAAACTAGAAAGTTACAGAGAGTTTAACTATTGTGATAACAAGCCAGTCGCATTGTTCTTAGTATTAGAACATTGCAGTAATTCCATGTACAAGTATTAATGTACATGTATATCTTTATGAAAAGCGAAAATATAAGTGAGTGCACTGCTAAAGTAATGATAGTTACTACCAACGTTATTTTTTTGGTTACTACACTTGGTAGAAAAATATTTAAAATTGTGACTTTCTGTTGAAAAAAGTTGGGGACAAGATTCAAAATGCGGAATACATGTACATGCGCATACACTGTCTTGAATACCTGTTAGGTATAATTTTGAATTGCCCACAAACATGGCTGTATGCACTTCTGAATTCGCCTGTGAGTGCCCTACTTCCTATGTTTAAGACAAGAATTCCTTTGCTTTCAACATTTATAACTAAATAAGATCTTTAACAAATGTAATGGTAATGTACATATACATGAGATAATTCGATACAGTACGGGTTATGATGGTATAGCTTTTATTACTAACCCAGTTCTGGCCTATGCATGACACCTACAGGTAGAAAGCATACATATGTACAAAGCAAGTGTAGGACATGATACAAATATATGTAGATGTATTACGATTATATCATATATTAAGCTTAAAATACACCTTTGTGTATATGCATTATAACATGTATAAGTGGTAAACCCTATATCGTTAACCTTATATCAGATACCCTATATCACACCCCTAGACCTTTATCGCATACTTATAACACAACCTTAGACCTTTATCGAATACTTTCTATCACACTCCTAGACCTACATCGCATACTTTTTACCACACTCCTAGAACTACATAGCATACTTTATATCACATTCCTAGACCAACACCGCATACTTTATATCACAACCTAGACCTTTATCGCATACTTTATATCACACCTCTAGACTTTTATTGCATACTTTATATCACATCCCTAGACCTACATCGAACACTTTATATCACACCCCTAGACATTTATCGCAACCTTATATCACACCCCTAGACATTTATCGCATACCTTATATCACACCCCTTCACCGATCTTATAGGGTTAAGATTAGTTAGAATAGTTAAAATATATGATATAATGAACATGACATGTCCAAATCTGTATCACATGTGGTATCAACCTTCGACCTATATCATCCCGCGGGCTGGCTGCCCTTGGGCTGATATAGGAGTCTTGGAGTGATACGCATGTGATACAGATTTTGACATGTAATATTCAGTATGTATCAGGTGTTTGTCTTTGTTATTAAACATCATTTGAAAAATCTGTATAAGACCATGGATTTACTCAAAAATCATTAAAACATTTTCCATTTACCCCTTACCATGCCAAAGAGCCTATAAATAGGCTTTTCATACTCCCGTATTTTGCCAAGAACCTATATATAAGCTTAGCATCTGTTGTCTACATATTATGCAAGTCAATTGTTCTGGAATAATGTCATTGACGTCACAGTTCTGACCGTGATGATGTGTGGGGTGCTTCTCAAGGTAGACTGTATATATTAAGTAGCTGTCTTTGTAAGTATCATGCAAAATCTGAAAAATGTATTATGACGGTGTTTTTATTGGATGGTAGGGTATTTTATTTTGTTTCCGTGAGAGTGTAGGGGATAGCTCACGCCGTCACAATATGGACTGGTACCTGTTAATTCTAGGCAGCTAAAATAACAATATGTCAGTGTAGTTGGTACCAGACTTTATTTTTCAATTCATAAATACATGTAAATTCAATAGTATTTGGTTGAAAGAATTCATATTAAAACATAACAATTATTAAATTAAAAATAGCATAATTTATTGATATAAGATATAAATTCAATAATATAATATCATAAAATAAATTAAGTATTTTTAAACATAAATAGAATTAAATTATCAAGTTTTCTCAAAATAAAATACATTAATACAAAATTAATAACAAAAATAATACTTTACCTAAAATAACAATATGTCAGAGTAGATGGTACGAGACGCCCGAGACGGCCAACGTCGCCCGTTATAGAGGAGCTTGATGTTGAACCTGCCGTTCCGATTCGTCCAGTAAGACCAACCCATTGTTCATACATAATATGCAGCACAAAAGAAAGAGGTATCCATAAACAATCAGAGTTCAATAAAAGAAAAGTTTCTTTAAATTTCACATATATCTAATCTTCGTTCGAAACATAAACATAAACATTTGCCAAAATACAGTTAACCCAATTAATTAGTTTTTAAATTCCGAAACAAGTAATTTTAAATCATCTGTATTAATCAATCCCTTATGCAAGCCTTAATTCTTTAAGTACAAAGATATTATTAAAATTATGGCACAGTTACGCTTAACTCGGTCACTGACTTATCTAGGTCGTAATTGTCGTCATTCTTTTTTTTTTTTCTTTTTTATCAAGTTTGCATCACTCAACTTGTCAATTCAGAATGAAGAGTGATTAGACCTATCCATTAAGTTATCAAAATCTATTCCCAATTCTCAAAAGAAAAATGAATTAATTTAGCTGAAGATATCATTAATGCCATCATTTGAATTATCAAAGCACTTTAATCTGAATTTATTTCGAAAGAATGACTAGTGGGATTAATCAGGTAATGAAATTGCTCTATCTTGTTTTTCTAACCTAGTTAAAAATAATGTTTTTTGTTAAGTACTCGAAAGCTAAATTTTGTATCACAATAGATTTGATACATCCTAAATAAGGCTACATATTTTTATTTTTGTAATTAAGTTGTTTTATGGGTCTGTAGTGTGAAATGTTTAATTATTCATTCATATCTGCCTGCTCTTAGGAGATAATCAACGTTGGAAATCCAGTAGATTATATTGTATTTGAGTGTCATTTACAGAGTTATCTCCCTTAAAATTGGAAATATACAGTGCATTCTATATAACATTTATATTTTTATCTCCTATTAACATGGGTTGTATGAAAAACCACATGTTACTCTCTGTTTACTATGACATTTTAAACAAAATATCAAAAATAAAAATATGTAGGCTTCTCAACCATGAATCACATTTTGCATGATTCTTAGGTGGAGTGCTACTTAAAACAACGCCAACATAATTCCTTGCAAGTTCTGTTCTTATTTCTACTCGTCGTTATCTATTGATCAAATATTCACATTTTATTCACTTTTCTTTGTTTTTACCTTCAGTGCAATCTACTTAAATCAGCCTCCTCTTCATGTACTTCGTACAGCGAAAAAAAAATAGAAAAACGTGTAAAAGGAATAACAAAAAAAAAAGCCAAAAAGCAAATAATGATAAATTTTAAACTATATAAATTTCAACGATGCATTGTGTGCATGTTTTCATTATTGATAAAATCGCAAATATTGCACAATGATTTGACTCAAAATTGACGTCGATTGCACAGAACATTTTGTCATCTGAATATATGATTATGAAAATTAATCTTCGCACATGTACTAGCACCAAGTATTCACTAATTAGGGAAAAGAGAACATTGGTATGAAGGTCATTTATTAATTTCTAGAGGTTTTACAAAATGTTTGATGATTCCTTTCAATGTCCCGAATAAAAAGCTTACTTCATAAAGTTCAAGATCAAAAACGAGATTCTGACAGAATTGTACTCTGCAAGATTCATTCCCATTGTTGACTTTTTTCTTTAATATTTTCAATTCGTATATGTGCTAAGTTGACATCTTGACATTATAAGATATATTCGAAAACAGCCAAGTAATGGATATTTTATGTCTATTTCTTTCTTCGTTTCATCATCCCGCTGCTGTGCCCTTTCTTGTGACGTTAGGTTATTGTCGACGTCATAAGCAGGATATTTGAATTTGAATCTTCAAATTCTACCTTGGCAAAATAAAGGGAAGGCCTTGGCACTCAAGGTACGAAAATCCATTTAGCTCATTTTCTAAGACTAAAAAAAAATGCGTTAACAGCGAAGCGAAATAATGCGAAACTGTCGCGAAATTACGCGAATTTTACGCGAATTAACGCGAAACGTTTGTCTTGTTTGTAAGAAAACATTTGATTTGTGCGCCATCGACCCAAAGTAGTACTCCTTTCAGTGCCATAGGGCTGATCATCGGCCCAAAGTAGTACTCCTTTCAGTGCCACTGGGCCGATCATCGACCCAAAGAAGTACTTCTTTCAGTGCCAGAGGGCAGGTACACTGGCCCCGTCAAAAACTTGTTTCCTTGTCTTCACAGCATCAAGGTCTTTGTGACGACGGAACGTGATATTGAGAGGCAAAACGGGGAGGATCCATAAAAACGTTTTGATAGTCTGTCAGTCGAACATTTTACGGTAAAATGTTATCTTCATGAAATGCTTGTATACCCTTTATGGCTAGTTATAGAGTTAATGAATTCAATTAACGGGGTACATGCATTCATTTAAATATATGATCCTTTGCTAACATGAACCTCATTTTCCCAATTAATTGTTTGTCTTTTAAGATTGCAGTTGAGTCGTTATTTGATTTATATCAGTAGCTAGACATATATGTTTGATTTTTTGAAAAAAAAAAAAAAATTTCCTTGGTTTATTTATTAATTTTTGTTGTCTATTAATACTTTTCTACGGAACCGAAGGCCACGCGTCTAGTCCTAATCTCTTCATTAAAAAAAGCTGCAGGCGTTGTTTTTCTCTAGGCAAGCCAAACTCATACAGGAAGCTGTTATCGGAGATCAACCAAAATCACTTACAACGCATGTCCAATTTTTATAAAGCAACACCAAATTTTGAAACAAACCCATCCATTGAGAGCCGAGATAATCGTACGGGATGATGGACGGATAAGGTGGTTTCTACAATTTCGTTGAGTGAGATTTTAAATTTAAAAATAACACAAATGAATACACAGATACACACTCTTTTTAAACTTGAATTTTCGGTTTATTATCTTGATTTTTTTTATTAAAAAGAGTGGCCAATATAGGATTCCATACACATATCATAATTTGATAAGATTAACAACGTACGTAAATTCTATATCTAAAAACAAGACACAAGTAAAGTGGTAGCAATAGAAATGAGAAGGTTTTTAACTAATGTGTATTGATATTTGTCAAACTTAGTCGCCTCTATCCCAATAATCACACTTTTGGTGAAAACAAAAATGTTACGCCCGAAATAAGGCACAATCTGTGTTGTATTTGTCCTTATATTAAATGGATTGGAATTTTTATCGAATTTTATCCCATCAAAATTTGATTTTTTTTTATTTGTCAAAAGCTTGTGAATGTTTGTACGATGCAGTACAATTATGGTATGGATGCCGGCAAAAGGTAGATCTTTCGATGAAAATGCTCGTATATTTTAAAACGCATAGGTGAAACTCATCCTAAACCTTTCATTGAATGAAAAGACAATTGGATGAGAACTAAAATATTTGTTTTATATGTATCGGGTGTATTGTATTGTTCTTGAAATCATATTTCTCTGATACTACTCGCTACTTTTTTTATGTTTTTTTTTTCGAAAAAAATATCACATGTACATGTACAATACAAGTTATAATTCTATTACAAATGTAGGTAAAGTGAGGTAGCATCAATTCTTTTCATTTCTTTACGTTCATATTTTGTACTTGGTTTTTAATGTTTAATATTTAGCTTACATGTAGCTGCCCTGTCAAAATTTTCAGACTTCCTATGAAGGAAAAAGCTATTTTAATAAAAATAGTAATGGGAAACAAGTGTGTGATATTCATTCCACCATCTTGACTCCTCTTATCGGAGGCAGAATTGCAATGTCATACAATCGTTGCACGACGAAACGTCATAGAACTACAGCTCGGAAAACATTTTTGAAATGACAATCTTTTAGAGAAAACTTTGGCACTCAAAGGGTTAATTCGTTTTATTAATTTTTTGTTTGGTATCATTCTCTACTGCATATTTCGACCTGAAGGTCAAGATATTAGTCAGATTAAAGTGTGTTTGTATTGTCTGTTAGTTATCGCTCTTTGGGATAGATTTGCAAAAGATATGCAAACACAATAGTTCTTGTCAAATTTTCAAATAAATGCACGCACCATTATACTTTAGTGTCATCATGAATTACAAAATGTCTGTACATGAATTAGTGGATTAAACGAATATAAAACATTGCTCATCCTATATAAACGCATATGTGCAGGTTTAATAGGCGAATGCCACATAACACGATTAATAGTAACAGATGGTTATCAATGTCCCAAATAGTAGGATGAAATATTTTCTCTTTCTGTACTAACGCATTTTTATGAAACATGTAATAATTACAAAGTACTCGGGTTAAACGATGACATTCCATGAAAGCGATATCGGACGTTTACGGGAAGTCATATACATATATGTTAAATGTTAGAAATTTGACCAATTCAAGAAAGATTTCCTGAAAGTAGGAGTAGATGTGAAAAAAAAAGCTGAGCAATTAATGTTCAGGTAACCACATCTGGGAAAAAGGGCAATATATATATATATATATATATATATATATATATATATATGGGTCTGAAAAATTCCCTCAGACTTTAGAACTGTCAAATTTGCAATGTATATATATAGCCAAGCTGGCCGAGTGGTCTAGGGCGTTGGACTTTTTGAACTTTGTGCAGGCGGTGTTGCCATAGATGTCACAGCGGTACGAGTTCGAGTCCCGCGGAGGTAACGACCAAAATTTATGGACAACCTCAACATTTTCAAAGGTCTTACTACTGACTACCTATCTACTCATAATTTTATATGAAAACTAAGTTTTTTTCAAATCAGAATAATTTGAAAAATATTTCTCAGATAAGGAAATAATATATTTCTTTTGTGAATATAAAATCAGATTTACTGATATAAAAAAATCGTATTTTATACCAGAAATCCGCTTCCTTATATCTGAAATTATATTTATTCATATCAATAAAACCTTTTTTCTTAAATATAATGTCATGTGCATAAAGTTAAGTAAACGCCATCATATTGTAATGTTTTGCATGTGCATCGAGAAACACATATACAATGTATACAGAAGCACATATACAATGTATAAAGAAGCACACATATAATGTATAAAGAAGTACACATATAATGTATAAAGAAGTACACATATAAATAATCAACACGTATTAGATTATTCCATAATTGTTGATCTATTCAAAATGTGAGTTTTCAAGGAAAGAGTAATCAAGGGAACGAAGGTTATAGCAGTAATCAAACGAATGTAATCCAGGGACAAAGACCAGACATGAAAAACAGACATACACAACCAAGAATATAGAATAACTAAAATCATACAAAGTAACAAAAACAAATGAGCAACTCGTACTCCACTAAAACCTGGGAGAATGGATCAGGTGCACCGGTAGGGTAAGCGTCCTTTGCTTTTCTAGAAACACTTTTGTAGTGACGACTTCAATCTTGTAGCAACATAACCCTCTTCCAGAAGCCTATTTGTTAGAATTCTAGCGCGATACAAAAAGTCTGCGTTGTTTCGGAAAGCTCTGGCATAACGTATGAGTTGTGATATGAACACTCCATACGCAGGTGCTGAAGAGATGTTGCCACAGATGAAAGGAAAATTAACAATTTTGAATGAAAAGTCATCACGTTTGTCGTAAAGTTTGGTCAATAGTTTTCCTTTACCATCGATTTCTAAGTGTAGGTCAAGATATGAGGCTGACTTCATAGTGTCTGTAGTATCCAAAATTAGGATTGTTTAAAGATAACACGTCATCTATATAGCGGAAACTGAGATTAAAGGATCTAGCTAAACGATATTCTTTCTTTCGGATCAGATTAGTTATAAAGTCAGCCTCATAAGAGTGACGGAATAGATCAGCAAATAGTGGAGCACAATTAGTTCCCATTGGAATGCCGACCGCTTGTTGAAAAACGCGTTCAAAATGAACAAATATGTTATCGATTAAAAATTCCAGTATTTTGTAAACATCTTCTTCTATATAATTGGAAGATGATTTGGAATTATTTCTTACAAAGTATGAGGAATCTACCAAGAACTATATATTTGTATCTAGGTGTATCATCTTTTTTTTCGAAAAACAACGATGTATAATGTTTTTAAGTCGGGATTTTAACTGAGTATTTGGAATAGAAGTGTACAGTGTTGACAAATCATAGGTTTTAATGTTATTATATTCTGATTATAGTCTGGAATTAATTGTCTCCAAAAGATCTTTCGAATTCTTGCGTAGTCCTCCACGGCATCTGTAAGAACTTTAAAGTTATAATTCCAATTTATGGAGTGCGGTTCATGGTACTTGGGACCTTTAGAAAGGATATTACAAAGAGATTCGTTTTTGATGATGGACAAATCTCCCATAACGACGTGACTGGAAGGACGACATTTGAATGGAGAGTTTTTGCAAGAACAGTTAGCCTTGAAGTCCTCAATCTCGAGGTTCTGCAATAGCCTTTTAGAAAATGTTCCACTAATTGTAAAGAGGGTAACTTCTGTTATAAACATAATATGTCATTTATCGTATTCGCTGTGGTGCTAAATGCTTAATCTATAATACTGCAGATATTTACTCTGTATAATACTCTGAAAGGCCTTGGTTGATTCGGACAGATTATTTCCATGTCACATCAAGATGTTACGTTTTCTTTGTAGTAAGGTTAATTTTTTTTTTTTGGTTTTTTGTTTTAAATGATAACATTATATGTTAGATACATATTTACGAATAAATTACCATTTTGACGTTGATCAAGCTGAAGTATATATTGCATTCAATTTCATTTTACGTATTAAACAGTTACTTATATAAATCTTAGCAATATTAGTTATAGCAGGCAATAGAAGATGAAGATGTTTAACAGTATAATATTTATTATGGCTGTTTTTATAACTATGTTGAATCCAGCCATGGCTCACCAAAGATACAGATACTATAAGACAAGAGGTATAGTAAGAACTTTCACAATCTGATCTTTCATAATTCAGACTGACGTAAAATATATTAGCTGCTACATATCCCAAATGGTCCTCAAAAATATATGTACTTTTATGATATTCTAAATCAATCATTTATATGTATGTATATGGTACATTATATTACATAAATATACGATCTCTTTGGATTTAGCGAAGGAATGTGTTTATTAATGACACTATCATGTACTTTCTGTGATGAAAGTTATCGTTTTCAAGGTAAAAGGTTATACAGGCTAAACATATTTGCTTATTAATACTATTTATTTCGACAATGCAAAACATATAAGTACGGCGATGAAAAACCAAAAAAGGGTTACAAGAATTTGAGATAATATGTGTACTAGCAGATCTGTAAAACCTACTAGCATGTTCGGTAATTTGTTATCTATTCAAAAAGATATAACATAAAATTACATTATTTGTTTATATTAGTTATTGTTTGTTTGTTTGTTTTTGTTTGTTTTGTTGTTGTTGGTGGTGCATTGGAAGTTAGTTTGACTGTGATTGGTCATTTGTACAGATAATTATTCCTTTTTGACATAAATATCTTTTTAGCGCCTGTTAATTATAAAGGGTTTTGTGCGTTTCCCTGTCATCACCAGGACCGTACATACTTCCCCATGTTAGATAACAATGGTAACCGTGGAACACGTAGTCGAGCTGACCCAACTGTTGCAACTATACGTAATGACGGAGAGGTTCAGATAGTTTTGGAATGTTTTGCTCGATCTGGCCCCTTCTTCGTAGAAAGGTAAAATAAAAGATTAAAGTAACATATGTTTAGACAACTTAAAGAAAGATTATTAGAAGATGATTGTCTTTTTGCATTTTAATGCTTTTATTTTAATAGATGACGCTTACACTACTGGTGCACCTGGTCCATGCTCCCAGTTTTTAGCGGTGTCCGAGTTGCTCATTTACTTTTGTTACTTTGTATGTATGATTTTAGTTACTTTATGTTCTTTGTTGTGTATGTCTGTTTTCCATGTCTAGTCTTTGTCCCTGGATTACATTCTTTTGATTACCGCTATAACCTTGGTTCCCTTGATTACTTTTTCAGTTCAAAACATTCTCAGATGTATAAAAATTATTAACACCATCACTGAAAGGTAAAGTTATCTACATGTACATCTTTATGTTATGTTAGGTTGGTTATTGGCTTAACTTCAATCGTAATTTATCCAATAGTAAATAGGATAAGGCATCGGTTGTCCATGATTTAAGCAGAAATTGCGGTGCATCCATTACTGATCGAAACTATGTGAACGGTTTAAGTACGGTATGAAGAATGCAAAAAACAAAACGAAAGCACCCTTGAGAAAAAAACAAAACAAAACTGTCGATCATTGCTTATGTCAATAAACTTTACTTAATTTTGACTTTAAGGGCTGATATCAAAGGGAGCACAACACATGCTCGATACAGATGCACAAAAGAAGTCCCAACGTATAGAAATGGGGATTTTCTTTTTTTCTACAAAACAGACTGGAGTAAGTTAAAATTTAACATAATTTTAAAATCAAAATATAATTTAGAAAACCTAAATACTTAAACTTTTATACAAGAACACAACATAGCCTGATATCTGATATGGAAGAAATACATCTACAATCATTATCCATTTTTTAAAAGGGGGAGGGGTATATTCAAATAAATAAGTGACGTAGATCTAACCAAACGCTTAATAATGGACACTACGCTTAGTGTTATTGATTGACTACGTTTGGACTGTCGTTTATGTACAATAAATGCAGCGTACATGTGTATGTATGACAAAATTTAAAGTGTATTTTTTTTCTTTTATAAGTTTCACAAGTAAGCTGTGAGGTGTTCCCCATATGAACATGGATCGTTAATCCAAACGGTCATACCAGATTTATACAACCCTTTATGCGCGCACACACACACACACACACATACACACACCAAAGAAACGCAAACTCAAAAATAAAAAAAAACACGAAAGAACCACACTTTGCCTAAAATTAATGCTTTTAGATCAATTTACAGAGGTATTTCCCAACTATCCATCGATATGTGACGTTTGTACTGGAGAGGGATTCCCTGATCAAATTCTGATATTGGCAGGTATTGTTATCATAAGCTTCATGTGTCTTAAATAATGCAGCCATTACAAGACAATGCAATTGTTAAAATATATTTATCTTGGCCCTGAGGTTATTATTTTCCAAACTAATACCAAAATGAATTACATTTATTTCATATTGACCTTAAGTTAAATATTTTATTATGTTGCTACAAGATTGAGGTCATCACTTCAGAATTTTTATGGTTTCATAATCGTTTTATAAACTCGTGGATAGTTATGGTGTATCAATGATAGCCAGTTCTTGCAACATATCATAGTTTTTCTTTCTTCTTTCGTCTACCTCTTTTATGATCAACACGGCGGGTGTTTCGTTACATTGTATTTATTTGCACCATGAAAACTGATGTGTTCATGATGCCATAGTTCTCCTTTCCTCCTTCGTCTACCTCGGACTTGATTTTTATGATTAACACGGCGGGTGTTTCGTTACGTTGTATTCATTTGCACCATGAAAACTGATTTGTTCATGGTGCCTTAGTTCTCCTTTCCTCTTTCGTCTACCTCGGACTTGATTTTTATGATCAACACGGCGGGTGTTTCGTTACGTTGTATTCATTTGCACCATGAAAACTGATTTGTTCATGGTGCCATAGTTCTTCTTTCCTCTTCCGTCTACCCTGGACACCTTTTCATGAGCAACTCGGTGGATGTTTCTAGAAAAGCAGAGGACTCTTACCCTACCGGTGCACCTGATCCATGCTTCCAGTTTTCAGTGGAATCCGAATTACGTATATTATTTGTACGCATAATTTTGGTTATTGTATGTTCTTTGTTGTGTGTCTGTTTTCCATGTCTGATCTTTGTCATTGGAATGAGTTTCCTTGATTTCGGCTAGAATCTTGGTTCCTTTGATTATTCTTTTACATCGATTTTTATAAGAAAATTAATGTAAAAAGCTTGCTCATTCATATTAACCTACCGGTGTCGGGCACCAATATTTATATTTAAGTATTTTCTGAATGTTGAACGATTATATATTGACTACCCATAAGTGAGCTTTATTGGTAAGCATGTTTGTATGTCATACCGATTAAGTATGGGTTGGTACTGTATATATTAGTTTATCACGACTGGTTTTTAGAGATATAAACGACAAAAGTATAGAAATAAGTCATTACCAATGTATTTGTTTATTTTTGAATTTCCTTCGGCAAATTATTACCTTCAAAATCATATTAATTAACTTACGTAACTGCAGATACATTTGTTTTGTATTTCAGATGTTAAATATCTACGTATGTATAATTTCTGAATAATTTCCTCATCCAAGCTGTTCCTTTAAACAAAAATTGAAATTATTGATTTTCCTTGATGAAACATTTTATGACGCATTTTAAAGATGAATGTTTGTGAAACATAAGGTGTGATACATTTCCTTCCGTTGGGGTTACTTCTCTCTTTGATATATTCAATATATGCATTCTCGTTATATGATTATTGGTTATGCGCAACTTTTTTTAGTTTTTTTTTAGAATTATTTGAAAATTAGAAAATATGAGATACTCTCCATGTACAACAATAAATGGATTCAGCAAAAAAAAAAGGAAAAAATTAAGAGAACAACAACGACATACCAAACATGTATTTGTCTGTTAGTGCAAACAGTTCTTTCCTTAAACAATAGTTAAAACCCTTCTGTTTGTTGCATTAATATATGCTGAATAATTCACCAACTCATAAAGAATTTCATTATTGGCAATTACTGATCCTTTTAATGATATAAATTGTGCCATGTGTTTTGTAGGTAAACGAGTCAGTGAGTACATGCAGTATAATAAACGGGGAATGATCTCCATAACTAAGTTTATTATTATATTTCATTTTCGATTTTAGTTCAAACAAAAATATGTTGATGTTTGTATTTACAAACATGTTGTAGC
This sequence comes from Perna viridis, assembly GCA_037379345.1. Classification (NCBI taxonomy): domain Eukaryota; kingdom Metazoa; phylum Mollusca; class Bivalvia; order Mytilida; family Mytilidae; genus Perna; species Perna viridis. The sequence goes on from CM074522.1 coordinate 1,817,722, forward strand.
TATCTTAAAACTACTATGTGCATGTATTTGTTAAATAATTTATTCACAAATTAATGAAAGTAAAATTTTTCTTTGGGTCAGCCTTTTTTATACAATGAGGCTAAATACAGGCCAGTTTACATACCAGTCATTAACTATATAGGTAAACACGCACCTTTATTGAACATATTTGCTACACTTTGACAGTATCCAATACTAAAATCAAAACTTTAAAATGTTTAAAATAAATTGAAACCTGTAGAGTTCTGATATGTCAATTACTATATCTTGAAAGTTAATATTTCAGACAAAGAGAAAAGTAAGTGTTATATTTAACAGATAACTATTTGTATTTGAAACTTTGCGGACGTCCATCTGTAGTTTTACTGTCGCAAATTGAATTAACTTAACGACCCGTAGCGGAGCTAGGTAAACTGATATTTGTGATGGTGAAACTACAGATGGACCTACGCAAAAATTTTAAATACAAAACAGTTATCTTTCTCATAATAAAATCATTCTACATGAGGTGAAAAGCGTCAAATCTCATCATCCATTCAAATAGGGTCATCGTTTATCCAAATTGACCACTCTACCCAATCCTACCGAAAAAGAAAGTTAAGGTGTTGTCATCTTGATTCATGTTGGGAACGATGCCAGGTTCCTCGCACGTTAAAGAACCCTGCTGTGGTATTCGATAGGAGTAGGAACCTTTGCGCTCCGCCACAGGAGGCTAAATTGCCCGACCTTACCCATGCCCCTTTTTCCAGTGGCAATCAAAATTTGTCGACCCTATTATCCTTGTGACCCATCCTTGTTTTTCATTTCATGTTCATTTTATCATCCATTTCATGTTCATTGTCTGAATATAGCTGAAATATTGCTGCTCGGACATTAAACCCCAACAAACAAACAAACATAGGGAATATGCCAAATAGGTAGTACAAAATTCGTTTCATAACAACAATACTCTTCAAAATCTTCACTATATCTGTCAATTTGTAAGTCAATCAATTCATGCAATTTCATTCAAATTATATGGAACGTAATATTCATACATGCATGATTTGCGAATCCGGCTCTGACAGGTATATTGTGAATTGTACGCTTGAGTCGAGCAAATGAAATGCCTTGTTATATATAATTGCAGCAGAATTACACTTTCCATATTTAGTTTTACTTTGAGGTCCAATTTATAAAACAAGTGGAAGATCTATTTTACGTTGCGTAATGATAAAAGTACTTGCGAAGTTGTCTTAACCATTGATCTGATATAATAAGCTTGATTCTTATTTTTCAATTGTTCATATAAATAATGGTGTTTTTCCACAATTTCAGTCGCAAGGAAAGCGCCAGGTATGTTTACGAGTTTTGATAGGGACTAAAGTAAGAATGCTAAGATGTAAAAAGGATGTAGGAATATAAACTCGAGTGGTTGTATATGAGAAATTTACATTCAGTTGTATAACGAATACGTCAATTCACTCCAGTTCTTCGTCGAAAACTTTCGATAGTCACAGAAAGAGAAAGAAGAATGATGCAATTGAATAACTTAATAAGTCCTAAAACCATAATAAAAATTATAATTAACTTTATATTAACGGCTGTTATTTCACGAAATGTACATCATAGCTTTTGTGCAACTTACTAATTGAGAAAGTAGATGCGTTTATGGAGTGAATTTTGAAATACTAGATGCCATTTTTAATGCAGTGCATACGACTTTGGGCAAGGGGGGTTGTAAAGCAATTTCCATTAAGTTCAGTTATTAGCCTGAAAAACAACACTGAAATTCGGACATGACGAACGGAAGCATTAAGGGATGAGTAGACCGACAGCAAAATCAAATCATTTTCCCTGTCGCATATTCTAGACTTCTATGAAAAGAAAGGTGAATATCTGAAGCCCAATTGCATCACAGTAATATAATTGAAATGTTTCAGTGGTTTAGAATTATAAAAACAACATACAATGTACGTACTTTCAACTTCTGAAACAATGACACTATTGTCAAGACTTAAATTAAGGACTTTACAAAAATATGGAGAATTTCTTTTAGTCTAAGCATAAAGTATGATAATGAAAAGCCATAACTATTGTCCGTAATTCTGCAGGTATAATATTTCTTCAAGTTACATTTAGCTACTGACTGTAGTGCTCGATTAAAATTGGTTGTTGCTAAATCCAACTTAGTACATTAAAAGGTGTTCTAGTATATGTAGGTATACATACATACAGGTTTTGAAAGGTTATTAGCCTGAACACTATTTATAAATTGTACCGGTTAAGGGTTGACTTTTTAAAAAATAAATTTAACTCCATGAGTATATATTTAAAAAAAACATATAATGCATGTACATCGATAAATGTTGAAAAGTTACTATTTAGATGATAGTGTTGTTGGAATTGCCTTGTTGAAAGAAAAAAAAATCGAAATCAAGTACTGCCCCTCACTCCCCAAATATGTTGTCGACAGAAATTTTGTTTATGGCCTTTGTATTTAATGAATGCTATAGAAATGGTGACAACGACAAACGCCAACAAATATGAAAAATTGCAATTATGATAATTTTTATCAAAACATACTTAATAGCTTACCAAAAATTCATTATGTTTCGAATATAAAAGGGCGATAATCAAAAGCTGTCAATTTGTTTATTTTATGTCGATTAAAGTAGTCACAAAAGTGCAAAGGGATAGGCATCGGATAATATCTCATATACCTGCATCAAAATTTACATGTATGATCATTTTGCAGGACTTGGATGTAATTTACCGCAGGTGTGCCCGGTGATAACCAAACATCAGCGACAGTGTCTCTGTAACGAAGTTGGATCAGCTGATGATGGATTTTGCTGCCATTAAACATAATTGTAAATTCATAGAACTCTTAGCAAATTAAAGTCTACTTTAATGTAGTTGTTTTATTTTTTATATAATTTTTCATTTATTTATTTACGGGCCTTCTCCAATCAATCCTTTTAAATAAGAAACAAAAGTGAAGGTTCCTTTAGGTTCTTGATAGTCAGGAAATAACGATGTATTACTCATGAATAAAATCAGCCTTAAAACTGTCTACGTGTAAGCTATTGCAAGTATCATTCAACGGGGAAATGGTTAACTATACTCAGGAACATGACCTACATTGTACCTAGCAACTACTTGGTGTATGGGACTTGTAACGACTTGAACGTACCAATCAACATACTAGAAATTTGCTATAAGATGGTTAAACAATATGTTTCAAGTTAATAAGTCGTATAAATTATGAGAAATACAGAAGAATAAAAGCAGTATTATTACTCCAACTTGAGGAGTGCAACAAAGTTTGCTGGGTTGATGTTCAAAGGGGGATAACTTACTATTCCACCGCCATTCCATTGTTACTCTGAACTAACTTGATTGTTTGCATCCTCTGACACTGTGAAACGGACGTACTGTCCTCAATTGACCATAAACTATATGTGCTCACATTGTCAATTTGTGTGTTTTTTTAACTGAGTGTGATTCGTTTTTGTTTATATTTACCTGACTCGTAAAGATTCAAGCATTTAATAATACATAAAAAAGAAACTTTTAGTTATTGAAATGATTACATTCGAACAAAGCACCATTCTATACCTCTCCCTTTACTACACGCCCTTTACGAAATAAGTCTTGACTCTCCTGTTTCTGAAACTACCTTTCCTTTTATCTGTGGCAACATCCCGTCAGCACCTGCATGAGCAATTTTCATATCACAACTCATACGTTATGTCAGAGTTTTCGGTAACTGACTTTTTTTGTATCGCACTAGAATTTTTACAATAAATCTTCTCGAACAGGGTAATACTGCTACAAGATTGAAGTCATCACTTCAGAAGTTTTACGGTAGTCATCATGAGCTCGCGGATCGTTACAGTGTATCCTTCTGCGCCATGACAACTGATTTTTGTCAACGTATTATAGTTTTCGTTTCCTCTTTTGTCTACCCCGTACTTGGCTTCTTATGAGCAACTCGGCGGGTGTTTCTAGAAAGGCATCGAATGCTAACCCTACCGGTGCACCAGGTCCATACTCCCATGTTTTAGTGGAGTCCGAGTCGCCCATTTGACTTTTGTTATTTTATATGTATTGTTTTTGTTATTTTATTTTCTTTATTGTGTGCGTCTTTTTTCCTTATCTGGTCTTTGTCCCTGGATTTCATTCGTTTGATTTCCGGTAGAAAATTGGTTCCCGCGATGACTCTTTTACCAGGAAATATACAAATCTTGAATTATGTTTTTATTGGCTTTAATGTTGACTCTCATGTTAAACAATTAAATGTTAATTAACTCTATACAAAGGTACTCTATTCATTGTTTGTGGCGTTCAGTAGTTCCTTCACAAAGTTCGAGATTAACAAACCACGTTAATTTGTTAATGTGCCATGTGGACGTCATTTCTGATTATCTTTGCATTTGCACGAAGATCTAGGCCTTGTTTGTGGGTTTGACCATCGTTGAAGACCGAATGGTGACATGTAGAAGTTAAACCTGACCTTTCAACCTGGAAGTCAGAACCAATTAGAATACTAGGTCCCTAGCTGACAAAATATCAATCGGCGAATTATCAATACTTCAAGAATAATCAAGGGAACCAAGGTTATAGCGGTAATCAAAAGAATGTAATCCAGGGACAAAGACCAGAATTGGAAAACAGACATACACAACAAAGAACATAAAGTAACTAAAATCATACATACAAAGTAACTAAAGCAAATGAGCAACTCGGACTCCACTAAAAACTGGGAGCATGGACCAGGTGCACCGGTAGGGTAAGCGCCCTCTGCTTTTCTAGGAACACCCGCCGAGTTGCTCATAAAAAGTCAAGTCCGGGGTAGATAAACGAGGAAAGGTAAACTATGACCCGTTGAATAAATCAGTTTTCATGATGCTGATGGATACATCATAACGATCCACGAGTTCATGATGACGACCATAAAACTTCTGTAGTGATGACTATCCCCGTGCAGGTCCGGGTGTTAAAAGAATAGGCCTGCAGCAGCGCTAAGCTTGTCATATAAGGCGACTAAATAGTGCTCAGAGACCTAGCCGGGGGCTAGGCGCTCTGCCCACAGAGCAACTGGGATGTGTGCCCTAGGTGGTGGAATGGGGTACCCCTGGCGTGTTACATCCTGGGGTTGTCAAGCTATAATACCTGACCGCAAACCATAGTGGTGCACCGTGTTGGGAAAGATGCCACGTTCCTCGCACGTTAAAGAACCCTGCTGTGGTATTCGATAGGAGTAGGAACCTTTGCGCTCCGCCACAGGAGGATAAATTGCCCGACCTTACCCATTCCCCTTTTTCTAATGGGAATCAAAATTTGTCGACCCTATTATCCTTGTGACCCATTCTTTTTTTTTTTATTTCATGTCCATTTTATCATCCATTTCATGTTCATTGTCTGAATATAGCTGAAATATTGCTGCTCGGACGTTAAACCCCAAAAAACAAACAAACAAAACTTCAATCTTGTAGCAACATAACCCTGTTCAGGAAGCCTATTTGTTAGAGTTCTAGCGCGATACAAAAAGTATGCGTAGTTTCGGCAAGCTCTGGCATAACGTATGAATTGTGATATGAACACTCCATACACAGGAATGTAAACGTATACATGGATAGAAAGAAATTTCACAAAACACGAAAACGAAACAGTTTTTTTTTCCAATGCCGAGAACAGGCGCTGTATGATACAGGCAAGCAACGAATATAAACATACGCTCGATAAACCTTCTGTTGACCATCAGCAGAAATCTGCTAATGATCTAAGAAATATTTCTAAAAAAAAACAAAGCTTTATGGAAAATCTTAAATGGTCGTGGAAAAAAGGAATGATGAAAAAAAAACGAAGTAGCTTTACAAGCATTATATGATTTTAAACAGCTAAATGAAAGCTATTTAGAGCAAGATGGTTTCGAACCACAGTTTGATTTTGTTTTTTATGGCCTTTTAACGGAAGATGAAATAAAGAAAATAGCTGTCTCAAATTTACAAATATCAGAATCCCGCTTGATCTGCGATTGAAGCTATTTGATTCACTTGAAACACTTAGTTTATTATATGCCGCTGAGGTTTGAAAACAAAACATTGTTAAACTGCACCTCCAATTTTGTAAGAGAATTATAAAAGTACGCAACAGTAAACCATTTTTTTGGTAGGAAGATTTCTTGTAGAATTTATTGTAAAACAGAAAATGATTCTAGAATTAATTGATGAATAATAATAAACAATTGTCATAAATGTTGTATGATCTTAATTTAAGATTATATTTAATACAATACATTACTTGTTAGTTGTTGTATATAAAAGTAAATAAAACTCAGTAAGAATAATTTCAAAGTGTACCAACTACTCAAAAGAAAAAAAAAACACAAAGCTTAATGTAAAATGTATGATGTATTTATAAGGTAAATGAATAGTCACGTGCATAATACCTTGAGATCTTTGGGGTACCATACACAAATGCAATGAAAACTGAAAATATGTATATGTAGAACGGTACTTTTTGTTATTTTAGGCGGTTCTTTTGTTTACCCCACTTAAGTTCATATTTCCAGATACGACGTTGTTATTGGACAAATTGTGCCAAATTGCCTTTAATTTATTAATTCCAGAATTTGATATTATTCTACTTGTACAAAATACATGCTGCTTTGGAAAATATTTATGTATATTTATACGATTTTTGTTTTGCCTTAAATAGATACACATTAACAGTTTTGTTATGACTTTACTCTCAAAAGTTTCACTATTGTCGCCTATGGAAAAGAAATAGTACCGCTTTACCAATTGTATATTGCGGAGAATTTAAATTACAACGGCAGATCAATATTTAAGGTTCCGCTAAATAAAAAAAAATCAACAACTGAAAGTTCAATATTTTATTATTGTATTCCAATAAATATAATTATATTATATTATATATCAAACTGATCCTCTCATTTAGCACAAGTTTTGTAAGCCAATTAAAAACATTTTTCATTAACTGTAATCCTTGAATCTTGCATATAAATGTGCCAGTCTGTTTAGCAAATTTGAAAATAAACTCAAAGAAATTGCTTTGCAGGGTGCAGCTTGATACGACTGCAGAGGTTGAGCCATGAACATATAGGGCAAGTAAGACACCATTTAACCAGACACAGCTATGATTTTTTTAATGATTATAAACATGTATTGGCCACAGGATAAAAAAATTGACTAGAACCAAAGTGATCACTTTTTCGCCATTATTCCAAAATGGTTCCAGTAAAGACGTGTAAATAGCAATCCCAAACTTCCTGAGCATATATGGAACCTTGTGGTACAATTTCATAGTAACACATCCCTTTCACTAGAGTTATTGACCAGAAATCATAAGACATGTACTGTTTTCTCATGACCCATTTGTGACCCCTTCTTCTTACTGGGCTCAAGTCACAACCACAAAAATCAATCCCAGTCTGTTTTTTTGTGGTCTGATGATAAACTTATAGAAAATGTATGAGATCCAGTCACTTCTTTTCAAATTACTACAAGTACGTAAGGAAAATGCTTGTTTCAGGTCCATTAGGCCCCAATTTCTACAAGATTCAAGTCCAAAAATCTATCCCACTCTTCCATGGTTGTTACATTGTATATCACCTCGTAATACAATTTCAAAGAAATCCATTCACTTATAGTCAAGAGAGGCTAGGATCAAACTGTTTTTCTGTTTTGAGAAAATTTAGGTTCACATGTAGGTCATGCCTTTTTTGTCTTCGGCGCAGCACCAGAACATTTGTTTTAAATAATACAAGAAATATTATGGCATCATCAAGGCCTGTTCCGGCTTGACATTTCATATTTGATCCCAGCCCTCCCTATATGTTTTGTATGTAATACATGACAACATTTAAGAAAATGCCCTCCATCCATTTTGTGTCCATCCAACAAATACCACAAAGAATCATAGAAATACTTTTTATTCGTTTACTAGTTAAATTATATACATATTTACGACTAAAACCTTAACAATTCAGTTTTGAAAATAAATTGTTTAAATGAAGTAAATTAGTTGCCCCAAACACCGTGGTAAATATGGCCGATGATGGGGCATGAAACCATTTGAACATTTAAATGGTCGAGAGTTGTTGCATTGTTGCAACTGATTGCGTTGACAACCTGACAAAAAGTTTAAATCGAAGTCAATTGTAAATAAAAACTAGATGAATACCTGCATATACTCACCGATTTTAAATTATCAAACATATTTTGTCTCTGTGTTTGCATCCTTGGCTTCACCGAATAGCGACTCACACATAACCAGATGTTATACGGCGTTAAATAAAGCAACTGCAAAATGTTGAACAATGTAGTATAAAATACACGTAGTATTAAGGAATATGATAATCTTTTTTTCATTTTAGAGCATGTTCAAATTTTAGAAGGAGAATCTTAACTTCAATGTAAAATTAAAAATACTTAACAAAACATTTCAGAGAGGAGGGATACATCTATTTTCTATTCGGACAGATCTAGTTTTGCAGGATGCAAACAGCAGGTTCTGATGAAAATGACTATCATCATAAATACTTTTTAGTTACAGTAATGCAAATATATCTTTTGGGTGAAATTTTGTTGGAACAGGCAAATTGGCTCAGTATCACCCGAGATTTAAGATTATTTTTACACTGCCAAACAAGATTTCAAAAATGGTGGCTTCTGCCATGCAGACTTCAAAGTGAAAGTAACCATGAGACGCGTGATATACAGAAATTCGTTACATGTAAGTGGTAACTTGTACTAGTTAAAGGTGTGATGAATTAATGTTACCCATTTGGTATCATTTTAAGGTGTACTGCAGTGAACCTACTATGTTTTTTTATTCTCAAAATAACGACAATTGTTTTCATAATTACACCATTTTCAATTGGTGGCACATACAAATAACATTGTAAATATACAGATAGTAACAAAATTAACTTCTTGGCCAAGTTTTTTTTATTGGGTAATAACGATGAAATTAACAACTGACATTTGCCCTTAGCGGAACCTTAAAGTATACCGATTGGTGGGTGTTTCTTTACAAGTAAATAAATTTATCTTTTACCTCAAATTGAAAATACTTAAATTACTCAACATTACCGAAAAATTCATAAAATGAATGATTTACTCATGCAAAAGGTTGATGCAACATGATATATATGTATATATATATACACATTCGGGGTTATTTGAAAATGTAGGCAAATAAACATTTTTGCACAATGTTAATTTGCACAATATGTAATAAAACTACATAACAAATTTTCGAATATTATATCAACTTAATTCAGTTTGTATCTCGCTTGACCATATCAATAAAAAGTGAGGTAAGTTAAAATAGTCAAAGCAGATTTGTTTTACATCTTAAAATTACATTTCCAAAAAAAAAAAACAGTTCTTGGCATAGACCATACTACATTCTGAATCCCCATGGTGGATGTTTTCTCCCTGTCACATCCAGCTATGTAATTTTCTTGAATGGATTCTTGTGGACTTTAAGAATGCAGCACATAGACGGTAGATCACAATCATCGTCTTTGGTAGAGTCTAATAGAAGATAGCACAGATTTATGTTTTCCAGCATCTCAAAAATGTTGTTTGGGGATTTATCTGCTGTTTTGACAACATATTTTTCATGTGTAGCAGACAATATTTCTGTTAAATCGGGGTCTTATATAGTATTGACACTCATTGAAACACTCTTCCGGTACGTCTAGTGGAGTGTCAAATGTGTTTTCGTACTGTTGAGCGGTTGTCTAAAATTGTAAAATCGATATGATCCGAGTCACAGTCAAACATTTTAAATGAATAACTGCATGGAATTTTATTGAATCAATATTCAAATTATATTTACCTTCTATTGACAATTAAAAAAAATGAGATAAAGAGAATTCAAATATATGTTTCAAAGTGATGATTAAAGGAATCAGAGTATTGGTAAATTCCACGTTTATAATATATATACATGATGAACAATAATTATATTTTGGGAGAGAAAACTAAACGATTACAAGTTGGGCGTACATAAGTATGGGGAAATCTTCCCATTCTATGGTATATGGGCGGGGGGATTGGGGAATGGGGATTTTGAATGGGGAAATAAGTTTAAGAATATTCATAGATATGAAAAATGTATCAAATTTAATTGAAAATAATAGCTAAAATTTTGAAGAAATCAAAAATATAAAATTTAATATGATTAAATAAATATCTGAAGAAACATACAATGCGGATTCTATGGTGGGGAGGAGTGGAGATTTTTCTATTCGGAATTGAAAATTCTCAAAGGGGAATGGAGAGATGGTAATTGGTGTACGTGGGACGTTTATACCATTTAAGAGCTCTATATTGACAAAATCCTTGATTTTAGGAACTTATATGACTATTAATGAGTACATTAACTGATGATCGTATTGATATTGGATCGTTAAAGGGGTAAGTTTAGCTCAGTGAAGTCATTGTACAGGTTCACTGACTTGTATTTGGCGAATGTACCCGTCCCGTGCAGGTCCGGGTGTCAAAAGAATAGGCCTGCAAGCAGCGCTAAGCTTGTCGTAAAAGGCGACTAAATATTGCTCAGAAACCTAGCCGGGACTAGGCGCTCTGCCCACAGAGCAACTGGGATGTGTACCCCAGGTGGTGGAATGGGGTACCCCTGGCATGTTACATGCTGGGGTTTTCAGGCTATAATACGGAAAACCTGACCGCAAACCATAGTGGTGCACAGTGTTGGGAAAGATGCCACGTTCCTCGCACGTTAAAGAACCCTGCTGTGGTATTCGATAGGAGTAGGAATCTTTGCGCTCCGCCACAGGAGGCTAAATTGCCCGACCTCACCCATCCCCCTTTTTCTAGTGGCAATCAAAATTTGTCGACCCTGTTGTCCTTGTGACCCATCATTTTTTTATCATTTCATGTTCATTTTATCATCCATTTCATGTTCATTGTCTGAATATAGCTGAAATATTGCTGCTCGGACGTTAAACCCCAACAAACAAACAAACAAACAAAGCGGAAATTAGAAACTCGACAATAATGTAACATCGTTAGTGGTTTTGCACGCCTACCCACCAGAAAGTACTTGGTAGCAGCACAAGAACAGTAAATTACGATGATTAAGAAATCATCTGACTTTCTACAGTTCTGAGCTTTCTAAAGTGTTTTTTATAATCAATTTATAAGTTTATTTTGAAGATCCCAAATAAAATGAAAACAAGTTTTCCTTTGCGCAGTGCTTAGCAATCAAACCAAGGCAGCGACCATGAAACAGACTCACCACTATATATTTAGTCAAAATATGTATATTTTTCGTCCTGTAATGACTTTTAGATAACTAGAAGAAATCAATTTTGATAGCTATAAGGACACAACTTGTTCATTGTTTTATGCGGCACAACACAGACACGACGATGTGGGTAAATTTTATACCTCGAGATCTTTACTGTAAACTGCAGTAACTCGTTCGTGGTTTATCTTCATATTCGTATTAAAGAACCCAACACACAAAAAAACATGACTAATCTTAATATTTTCGTAGCAGAATGATGCAAAATATATAGAGTTAGCCCAAGATCTTCAAAACATGAAATCACCCTAGAAAAATATCATTTTTGTTTCCTTGTTTATATTTTTTTTATCTGAATAATCTCAAACTTAGAGGAAAGGCTATATAATGAATGAATTCAGGACTATTTTGTTACCTTTTGCTGGGAAAATAACTCTAATTTAGTTTGTTAACTCTATTATAATTGGTAATAACAAGAAAATATCCACTCCTATATAATATGATACCAAATGCAAAAAAAAAGAAAGACATACGATATCGGTTCTGTTCAATCAGTTGCGTGTTTTTTTGCAAAAGTAATCAATTAGATATTGAAATATTTCACTATCAAACTCACTACGTTGTCTATGATTCTTTGGAAATTGTTATGTTGATTGTTTTGCAAGAGTAATCAAGGGAACCAAGGTTATAGCGGTAATCAAATGAATGTTATCCAGGGACAAAGACCAGACATGGAAAACAGACATACACAACAAAGAATGTAAAGTAATTAAAATCATACATACAAAGTAAAACAAGCAAATGAACAACTCGGACTCCACTAAAAACTGGGAGCATGGACCAGGTGCATCGGTAGGGTAAGCATCCTCTGATTTTCTGGAAACAACCGCCGAGTTGCTCATAAAAAGTCAAGTCTGGGGTAGACAAACGAGGAAAGGGAAACTATGACCCGTTGAATAAATCAGTTTTCATGGTGCAGATGGATACACCATAATGATCCACGAGTTCATGATGACGACCATAAAACTTCTGTAGTGATTATTTCAATCTTGTAGCAACATATAGAAAAATTAATTGTTTTTAATGGAATTTATATTGGTTTTTTTAAATCAATTGAAATATTGACATAAAAGAAATTTATGACATAGGGTAAAATTTGTTAAATTGTTCATCAAAGTTCTAGTAAGAAAACTTTTTATTCATTTTAAAAGTATGTAGCGACATTATCAACACTCTAAATAACATATAAAAATATTAGTGTTACCTCTCATTACATACTTAGAACACAACAAATGACTTTATATAACCTCGAATACTTCATTTGAAAAAAAAAATGTTTTGTAACTAAAACTCAAGTTCTATGGTACTAAATTTGTCTACATGATGATAATTCATGACAACATTTTGGACAAGAGGTCTGCTATTAGTTATGTACATTTACGTTAACAATACTTGGGAGAAAGTTAGGTGACAACATAATTAAATGCTTAACTTATGACGTTCCCGAAATTGAGAAGACTTTGTCAGAACTTCACAACATTGTCGTCGTCCAACCAGGAGACACAGCTCTTAATAACTTCACGTATGTATGCAAAATACAAAAGTATATTTTTTTATATAGAAAAGGAGAACAGAATAGTAACTGTACTATCGTTCTTTTGTATCACATTAGGGGATGAAAATGTGGATCTCTCTAACAAATAGGCTTCTTGAAGAGGGTTAGATTGCTACAAGATTGAAGTAATCACTACAGAAGTTTATGGTCGTCATCATGAACTAGTGGATCGTTACGGTGTATCCATCTGCGCCATGAAAACTGATTTGTTCAACGTGTCATAGTTTTCCTTTCCTCTTTCTTCTACCCGGACTTGACCCATGCTCACAGTTTTTAGTGGAGTCTGATATGCTTATTTGCTTTTGATTTTTTGTGTTTTTTTTTTTGTTACCTAATGTTTTTTGTTGTGCATGTCTGTTTAGTCTTTGACCCAGGATTTCCTTCTTTTGATTTACGATAGAACCATTGTTCCCTTTATTACTCCTAGCCATATATTCAGATTATCTGTATTGTCTTAATGCTTCGATCATTTTGTACTGGTATTTGGTTCTTTGAATACACATTTTATCATTCAAATTTTCGGCAGTTTCATGGATGTTTAACGAACTTGCTATTGTAAGCTGAAACCTTTTTGCCACCACGGGAGAGTACAATTGCTAAAACAGATTTTTTTTACATGATTACATTACAGAATACCTGGAATAGATGAAGTTCATCTTTTTTTTTTTTACATTAATATGTAATCTTTTTTCTAGTGTTATTATTAGCTTTGACAGATATAAATCATGATATTTAATGCTTCGTTTGTATCAATATCATTTTGTACACGCATTGTTTTCGGTTCATAAGTGAATGGTACTTTCCGAAAGCGCTTACTAAAACAATACGGCAGAGGGTCTTTTTTCTGTATTAATTAAATAGCGAGAATGCTTTTACTTCATATGATTGTTACAGTTAAAATAAATGTTTAGGACTGTTGAACACTAAAGTATGTATAGACTTCTTTTGTGGCAGTAACAGAAATTTTGTTTCTGTTAGATTGGTGTAGGGTGTTCGTGTGGTAGCACGAAAGCCATATTACCATCTTACCACAACTACAACGAGGTCACAGACATCTCAACGACAGTATCAGAACAGTGCACTACCTCTTCCATCAAATTAACCACTTCAGTTTGTACAATGCTTAGGCGGTTTTATGATACTATTGGTAAATATTTACTTTGCTTAAGCATTCCTATTAAGCAACTGGTAAATACACATTTATTTATGTTTACAAATGTCTAATTAAATAATTTCAAGTGTGTTTTTCGCATGTGCTAGGCATTAGTTGAAAGAGGGGAACATAAATATGAAGAACGGTATATATTTGATAAATTTTTAAAGGATCTTGATAATTCAATATCTTATATTACAACGTATGAAGGTCAAAACATTGGTTCAAAATACACATACAATCGTATTTACATAGTGTTCTCACGGTCACTTTTTAATGATATGTTGATGCAACTACATTAGTTTATCATATATAGGAACCCGTCAGGTACTATATGCAATTAGATAATTAATGCAAAGTGAGAATTTGCTTTCTAATGAACGTATAACCTGTGAAATGTAGACGATTGTTAAAATGTTAGATAATGCTCAGTTTAGTATTGACAATGAACTATCGATTTGATTCAGTAACTTCCGAAGGTAAATTCTTACTTTGTTTTTCTTTCCTCGTTTGTCTACCCCGAACTTCACTTTTTATGAGCAATTCGACGGGTGTTTCTCGAAAAGCAGAGGACGCTTACCCTACCGGTGCACCTGGTCCATGCTCCCAGTTTTTAGTGGAGTCCAAGTTGCTCATTTACTTTTGTTACTTTGTATGTATGATTTTAGTAGACTTCATGTTCTTTGTTGTGTATATTTGTTTTTCATGTCTTGTCTTTGTCCCTGGATTACATTAATCTGATTACCGCTATAACCTTGGTTCCTTTGATTACTCTTTCCTACAATATTGAAATGCGATTTTTTATGGTTCAAAATTTACAAAGTCAAAACTCATTTTTTAGAAACACATACGAGATCGGAAAAAGACCATCATGTGTAGACAATATAGAGAACATAGCTCAACGTGTTGCTATTAAAATACGGACATGTTCACATTCAAATTCTTTGATAGAAAAAGAACGTGAATACGAAAATCAAATCCAATGAATACAATGAATTAATCATACCTGGCGATATGAAACTTAGCTTTTTATCTAAAATAAGTATTCTTTTGAATAGCAATTCAACAACTTTCTGATAATGTACTCCACATTCGTATTGAATTATTTTAAAACTATAGTTATAAGACTACAATATCGAATTCATGTAAAAATAACAAAAATATACTATTTGAATATTACAGTTACCCGTCATATGTTTATTGTACTATTTCTATCTGTTGTAATAGGCCATAACTACTAACTGTATGAGTTTTCTATCTGTTACCATAGATACTAGCTGTATGAGTTTTTTATCTGTTGTAATAGGCCATAACTACTAAAAGTATTGTATGATGTTGTGTTTGTGACTTGCGAAAGAGTAATCAAGGGAAACAAGGTTATAGCGGTAATCAAAAGAATGTAATCCAAGGACAAAGATCCGACATGGAAAAATACACAACAGAGTAACTAACAATATACATACAAAGCAACAAAAGCAAATGAGCAACTCGGACTCCAGTAAAAACTGGGAGCATGGACCAGGTGCACCGGTAGGGTAAGCGTCCTATGCTTTTCTAGAAACACCCACCTAGTTACTCATAAAAAAGTTTTATACTTTTCTTGTATTGAGCAATTCAAACAATTTTCAGTAGTAAAACTTTTTCTATTTTTAAACAATTTTCTATTTTGTTATATATGATTTAGCAACTCACGCCTGAAACCATCGTATACTAAAAACAATAATTGTTCACGGATGCTTTGATATGGTTTTTTGCTTTCGTTTTACCTGAGGCGGAACATTTTATGAGTGGTTGACAATTCTATAATTTTAAATATTTCATTGATCTAAATCAAATGAACTGGACAACAGGCTATGCCTATACATATCCTGTCAAATTAAAAATTGAAAATACAAGCAAAAAATCATAACTAAATCCTTTAACGCAGAATACGATAACCCTGTAGGTGAACATAGGGCATTCACCAACCAAATACGGTAAATTCCCTAAACATCTACATAACTGTGAGATCCCCAACCGATAAAGTTAATTTCCTGCAGTAACAAAAGACGAGGACCATAGGAAAAAAGTATATATGAAAATAGAAAAAAAGGTCAATATATCTTGATTTCTTTCAGGATATAGATATGAATTTAATTTTCAAGAATGCATCAGGAAACGTGTCAACTATAGAGCATTTTACAACACATGTTACTGAATTTTTTAAAATAAAAATGATCATTGGCTGACATTTACTAACACAAGATATCATGATGTGGAAGCTGCTTCTATGTGTTCTACTAAGTGTTGGGCTTGTCGAAGGTAAGAATTCATCTATTTTGTAAGTAAATTTTGTCTAAAAAATATTTTAAACAACTAGAGTTTACTTTCACATATATGAGCCTTTATGCTTACTCAAGAGTAAGATAAGGTTTGAATATCAGATAAAATGTGTTATTTTCATGTATGTTTCTGATATGTTTAAAACAGTAAGTCATCATTTTTGTTTTCAGGCCCATTTAATGTTGTGCTTAATGCTTAAGGAGATTGAAAAGCAATCTTCCAAAATCATGAATCAATTGGCAGTGTCTGAATTTTATATGTACAAAAGTTCTGCAAGCCATTAATATACCAGTTGTAAACATTGTAGTGAAATGTTTTTCTTAATAATATGGACAAAACGTATTTAACTTTTACGTGTATAACACAATATACAGGCCTCTGGAACACATGGGGACAAAGAAGACCATGGGGATGGAACAGAAATAGAGTCTGGGGTAATAATAGATGGGGATGGGGAGTTCGTAGACCACCTGTGGTAGCACGAAAGCCAGTGTACTATCGCTTGACAACAACAAAGGCTACTACGACTACTACGAAGCCTACTACGACTACTACGAAGCCTACTACGACTACTACGAAAGGGACAACTGTTTCTGATAAATGTATGTTTCATGTTATATAACATATACATTTGGACATTAAATTTTTGTATTGTTATTTATCAAATTTTGTCATGAATAATACTAATGGATTGTCTTAAATAATGATTTTGGAATTGAATTTTAATTGGTCATATTAAGAGTTTAAACTTTTGAACCGTGCTTATTTTTGTACAATTAAAAACATGTTTTCAGACCTTTTACACATTGCTGCAAAATGTCATACAGTGAAGATTGTCTAAACAGAACTCCGAAAAATAAGAAGACCTGTCCGAACCAAACCCTTTATAATCCGAAAACCTGTCTAAAATATACATTTTTGAAGTCCCTTTGTATCAGTTGTATTGTATTTTTAACCTGGGTAAACCGAACTCTTTCCGAACCGAATAAATTTAAATTCCGAAATAGAATCGGTTTAGACATGTTTCATTGTATAACGACACTTATTCCTCGGTAAGTCTATACAAAACGCATGGTTATCGGGACTCTCTAGCAAAAATCTGAAACAAATATTTTCCTCAAATATCAGAACACAGAATGGGTATCTGTTTGTCTCATTATTTGATTTCATATAAACCTATATGTACTTTGTTTGGAGATAAACTAAAATTAAGGTAGTAGATACCTATTAAATAGAGCGTTCATTTTGTCATCTTACAAAATCATATAGGCATTTATATTCATTATAATTATTATTGTTATCATTATTGTTATTTGTATCATATACTCTTAAGGAGGTAGACCTAGGGTAAGAGACATTACTCTTGAAACCAATGATATGTTTGTTTCGTATTTATTTTCACCAAAGCATATCAAGCTTTCATTTGATACAGGATGAAATCATTCCAAGTTACTTTGATCCTTACATGACATTGATGTAAAATGCTAAATACAAACGTTCCAATGATTTGTAAGAGTTGTGTCTCTTACCCTAGATCTACCTCCTTAATGTTTATTGTGTTTGTAGGTAAGGACGCAGGCAAAACTGAGAGAACTTTGAATAACAAGCTATATTCATTCAGTTCAATCAAGCTCAGCTTCACTGACGCTCAGGTAAAATTTATATTTCATGAATATTTGAAGGATCACAGTAAAAAATATTTTTTTTTAAGAATTGAAAATCGTTTTCATAATAAAAATAATTCCTTGATAAGTATTAAATATGTAATTGCTTATACATGCTAAGAACGCTTGAAGATTTAACATAGCACTGATTCGGTACTGATTATCATTTGATTCTCGTGATATTGTTATGAATATTCAAATCAAATATTGATCAATATTTTCAGACTTGTTGTAGTCAGATGAACATGGCACTCGTTAGTATTTCGTCAGCTTCTGAACAGAACCTCATCAATGCTGCTACTAATGGAATAAGTCCTAACAGTACGTATATAATTGTTTTATCAAACTACAATTTTGATTCAAAATAGAAGTAGATTCGAGCTTCAGAAATCCGAAAGAATGTATTCATTCCATGTCTTAAGCATCCATTGATAAATTATTCTAATCATGAGATTCTTCATGCATATAACCTTATTTGATTGGTCGAGAACGACTTTGCTAGAAAGTTCGTACTTGCATGAACTTGTTCAGATTGTTTATACATGCAAGAAAGCCAGTCAACTTGAAACCGATATGGCGACAATGTAGTTCGAAAGAGTATAGCAACAAACTAAACGGCATAATATAGCCGTAAGAATAGTTAATTACACCTACATTGATTTTACTAGTACAGTTTGTTTACAGAGACAAATTTTCAGCTCTGGGAAAGAAAGTTATAAATGCTTAAAATTTAACTGCAAGTGAATTTGCCCCAAAATTATATTGTTCCAGAACTACATTATATAAATACGTTTACCGGTTCAACACATTTAAAAAAATGTAAGGTCATCGATTTTCATTTATAGTGCAGCGACATCGTGATAAATCTTCAGTAGTTTGTCATAACCCTTTAAAATGGGGTCATTAAGAGCAATCGATAAGGCATCCATTGCATATATCTATGTATACTCTAAGATGACTTCGTTTCTTTTAGTTTTTTGAAACCATACTTTTTTTGGCGCGTAATTTTTTTTCTATTTTTTTTACAGCGGAATGGTGGATTGGAGCTTTTCGATTGGGACCTAACTGGATCTGGTTAAATAATGAACCGTTTGTTTACACAAACTGGATAACTCCTACAATTTCAACACAAAAATGTGCTCTTCACATAGGTCTGGCAAACAGATGGCTAGCAGTAAACAGTTGCACTACAACTCATCGGTTTATTTGCGAAAAAGCCTAAATGGAACGCAAACAAGAAATTAGCATTTATTTAATAAATCATATGCACAATTTCCCTTTTTTTCTGCATTGCTCTATCATTAATTTATAATAATACAGTCCAACAAGTACAGTAGATTCATCTCAAACAAGAAATACATTTTTTCATACCATGTTCTATATCAGCCAGAGGTCATGTAACCTGCCACGAGAGTCATTTCGTACGATATCATGAACGCGGGTTGATAAAGCGTATTATTTGATAAATACTATGTGATAATATTTTTTAATCATATCTTCTAAAACTAAGTCAAATATTTTGGAATATAAACGAGGGCTGTCTGCATAGTAACGGGATTTAACTGCATAATAACAAGGGCTGCCTGCATAATATCCATGTTTGTGACTGATTTTGATTTGATTTGATTTCGGAAATGACCGAAAAAGAGGCTGATAAAAACTTCCGATCAATGACGAAGATGTATGCAATACATATAGATTATTACATAGGATATTAGATATAAAATGTTTTATTAGCCCGTTGTCATATTATCAGCCCAGAGAGCCGTCATGCTCGAGTGATGATAACATTCTGAGGACTTACAGGGCATATATGTTGATAAATACTATGTGTAAATATGTTTTTAAATACGCCAAAACTTAGTCAAATATTTCAAAAAACATAAACGAAGGCTGCCTCAATTGTTTCGTCGTTTGAAAACCATTTTGAATTATCCGGTAACGACCGGAAAAGGTATGATAACTTGCGAACAATCACAAAGATAAATTCCAGACGTGCACTTTTATCGGCCCGCCCGCCGCTGCGACTGTTCATTTGGAAAGATGAATATTAACAATTTTGAATTTTCAGGAAATGAACAGAAAATGGTTTGATTGCTTGCAATTTAGTAACGAAGAGGCAATAAATTCCGGATATGGACCTTTATCGGCCTTTTTGGCTTTTTCACATTTATCGAGGGGTAAATGTTTGCTGTGATGTATATCCAGTATATTAAAATGGTTGAATGGCACTTTAATAATAATAATAATAATAATAATAATAATAATAATAATAATTTATTTCAAGAGGGTAACAAAGTTAGTAAATACACTAATCTTCCCTGAGGCCAGCTGTGGTAATTCTTTTGGAAATTTGTTGTTAACAATTTTTGTTAATTTCGTTTTCGAAAATTGCCGGAAAAGTGTGTGCTTATGCTTCCGAACATTGACGAAGAGGAATGCGATAAATTCTGGAAGTGGACCTTTATCGACCTGCTGTGGCTTTTTATTACAAAACACTTCAATTTTAAAATTTATCGAGGGGTAACATGTTGCTTTTATCAGTTAGAAGAATGTTAGAAGTATAGTGTCCCAAACTTTTTCCTTATCTAAGCAGTGAAGTAATATCTACGTCACCAAAGCTTCGGGATAAATTTAAATAGCTTTTCAGTTGTTTTCGAGATGTAATTGAATATGTTTGAGGCAAAAAAGACCATATTGAGAAAAAAAATGATGAGCCACTCATCGCCTGAATCTTACACAGAATGGTACTTAACAGATGATTTGTTATAGCTAATACCTTATAAACAAAAAAAAAAAAAAATAAATAAAAAAACATAAATTGATTGTCTTGTCAAGAAAAAATAAAATCATTAATATTAATACAGACAAGAAAACGATTTTAGTGGACTCTTTAAACAAACGATTACATTTCATATGATGCTAAACCTATATCCTAATATACTTAGTTAAAGGAGGGACAACGAATTAACAAGATAAATAGAAAAAAAAACTAATAACAAACGCCAAACGACATTACTTAAGCGTGGGTGTTTGTAAGCGTAATCAAGGGAACCAAGGTTATAGCGGTAATCAAAAGAATGTAATCCAGGGACAAAGACCAGACATGGAAAACAGACATTCACAACAAAGAACATAAAGTAACTAAAATCATACATACAAAGTAACAAAAGTAAATGAGCAACTCAGAATCAGACATATTGGGAAAATCAGAAAAATGCATGTCAAAAACCCACTGATCTGGCAATATAAATACACTCAAGGATGCTTTCTATACTTAAAAATGCTATCATTTGATCTCTGCATCACTGCCTTTGCTCAGAATCGTTTCAACAGAATGTTAGAAAAATGCGGTTTTTTAGTTATCTACCCTTGAAATGTTCATTTTTAGTGCTTTTCAAACTAAATTTATTGATGTGGAGATCGAATAATGGCATTTTAAAGTAGCAAAAGCATCCTTAACTTGTATTTTCAGCTTGTTTTTTTTACATGCATGCTTTTGCTCTTTTGTCTCCATTTTGCTTGATTTTTACAAAATTTACACTTAACCTAACACTTCCTTTTGTGTGGCAAGGTTTTTAATCATCTCTTATGTGATAACTTTCAAAGCGTAGATATTTTTAAATAATTCAAAGTAAACATAAGCTTTTTTTTTCCACTTGACAAAAATTTAAACCACCATATCTTTGCCAACGATATTTTGTTTGCTAATTTTAGGAGCAAGAACGCAAATAAAAATAAATGACATTAATTATTCACATTTTTACAGAATAGATAATTGTCGGGAAAATAAATGGCATGGACATTCAATTGATTTCAGTAGAATTAGAATATTTGCATGTTGCTTGCATACATGTACAAAAAAAAAATGTTTTAAAATCCTGAAATGTGATAAGTTAAAATCAATCTACATTATAATTTTAACACGCGGATATCTAAATATTTTTTTTCGTGATAAATCACCATACTAGATAGTCTTGTTGTTGGCCATGGACAACACTATTATTAGACATATATTTATAAAACGCACTATAGAGTTGAAGCGCTGAAACAAAACCAATTACATATTACATGTACACTTGTATCCAAGCATATCCATACAAACAAAATCTTGTTTTAATTTTATTCTTTGTAAAGTAATGCCTGACCTCTCAAATATGGCGGGTGCCTCTGGTGGGGCATGTTTACCTTTCTGAAGCACCCCAGATTTTGTTGGAGTTCATATTGCTGATGTTTTAATTTTTCTGTGTGTTTTCTATTATTCGATTCGCTACAATATGCAGATAAATCGTCTTCATTTCTTGTCTATAAGTGCAAGCGTTTTTTGAGGAACGGGTGATTTTAAGGTATTTGAATTATCTCCTGACGTTTAGTATTGTTTGCCGATATATGCTTAACAAGATCAACTGGCAAGATTTGAGTCTGGAATAGTAAATAAAATATTGCAAAGTAATTTCATAATGACCTTCGATAGAGTTTTGATTAAAAAAAAATAAGTAAACATGTGTCAAAAATGTATCATACTACAATATGGATTAATCCTGGAAAAGCAGGTAGTAAACAATCAACTGTTGCTTTACTAGTACACTTTACTCCTATGTTTCACCTGACATAAAATGTGCCATGCCTTCAGGTGTGTATGTGCGTGTTAACAGTATAAGCATGTTTTTGATTATTTCTATCGCCTATTAGTTAATTGTTTGAAATAACTGTTATAGGAGTAATCAAGGGAACCAAGGTAATCAAAAGAATGTAATCCAGGGACAAAGACCAGACATGGAAAACAGACATACACAACAAAGAACATAAAGTAACTAAAATCATACATACAAAGTAACAAAAGCAAATGAGCAACTCGGACTCCACTTTAAACTGGGAGCATGGACCAGGTGCACCGGTAGGGTAAGCGTCCTCTGCTTTTATAGAAACACCCGCCGAATTGCTTATAAAAGTCAAGTCCGGGGTAGACAAACGAGGAAAGGAAAACTATGACCCGTTGAATAAATCAGTTTTCATAGGAATTATCATTGATGAAACTCTAAATAACAAACAAAATAGAACTTGAATTAATGGTTTAATCCAATATTCAAAGAAGAATGGCAAAGAACAATTTGGTTTCAAGCGTGAGGCACAACACATAATATTTTTCTTTCGCAGTGTATTTACCGATACAGCGTATAGACCGACGCAGCATATTGATGATGTAGTGTATTTACCGAAGCAGCGTCTGGACAAACTTTGAAATCTGGACAAGAAGAGCAGAAACATAGTTTAAAGTAATTTTGATATTGTTTTGAAAATTGATTAATTTGTTTTTAAAACTTGTGCAGTAAAGTTTACAAGGAAAATTTAATTCAATTTTACAATGCTGTTTTATATTAGATTTTGAAGGGATTTTCCACAATATGGACACTAATAACGAAGCGTCATCAGTACAATGATTCAAATACGGGAATATCTAAAAAAAAAACATGGCCAAAACGTGAACACATGAAAACAAGACGATCCACATACACAATGTAGCGAACGGAATAAATATTATCAGTTGATTTTACATTTTTTAACGCAGACAATGACCATTCGTACTATATGGTTTCACTTCGACTAAATAAAAGAGCGGAAGTTTATTTTGACTAGGTCAATCAAACTTCAGGACAATCCCGTTCAAAAGCAACAATTTTAAATTTTGTAGCTGAAAAATTTTTTGGTGAAATTTTGGCGAGCTTATTTTGGTGATTTTAGCAAGCTATATATAATCAATGTGCGATTAAAATGTAAAGTTGTGAAAATGGAATCATATTCAGCATTTTACGTGGGATATAATTTCTAAATTTACGAACAAAAAGGGGGGATATTCGGTCGTATTATATTCTTTATACATCTACTAAGAATTTGTGTAAAAAAATAGAAATAAATATCGTAATATTAGTTTGGTTTAGAATGCGACGAACTTCCAACTTTGTAAAGCAGACCTTGAATAAATCATATCAGGAATTTATTTTTGTACCAGAATATCAGAAACTTCCTAATCTGACACATATTCATTTTTGCCTGTAGTCAGTCTCTATAATACCTAACATCACTCTAAATTGTCCGTATTTTTAAAAAAAAAATTGCACATCATTTATTACATAATTTGAATCTATAATTTTTATAATATAATATATTCAAATCAGATGATGTGTAGTTATATATACTGAATAGTACATGACAAGATCTTTATCACACGCCGTATGAACACTAGATTCCTACATCAACGCTTTGGCCACCGGAATGTGTTACAAATTTTGTCATGTCATGTTCTTTATATCATTTGTTTTAACTAAACATTATATGTGTTCTGTGTAGCGGTGTGATATAATGTATGCGAAATAGGCCTCGGGGTGTGATATAGGGTATGTGATATAGGCCTCGCGGTGTGATATAGGGTATGCGATATAGTCTAGGGGTGTGATATAGTCTAGAGGTGTGATGTAGGGTATGCGATATAGTCTAGGGGT
This sequence comes from Perna viridis, assembly GCA_037379345.1. Lineage (NCBI taxonomy): Eukaryota > Metazoa > Mollusca > Bivalvia > Mytilida > Mytilidae > Perna > Perna viridis. Next base: position 1,842,265 of record CM074522.1, read on the forward strand.
GTGATATAGGGTAGGCGATATAGTCTAGGGGTTTGATATAGGGTATGCGATATAGTCTAGAGGTGTGATGTTTGGTATGCGATATAGGTATAGGGGTGTGATATAGGGTGTGTGATATAGTCTAAGGGTGTGATATAGGGTATGCGATATAGTCTAGAGGTGTGATGTTTGGTATGCGATATAGGTATAGGGGTGTGATATAGGGTATGTGATATAGTCTATGGGTGTCGTATAGGGTATACGATATAGTCTAGAGGTGTGATATAGGTTATGCCATATAGTCTAGGGGTGTGATATAGGGTATGTGATATAGTATAGAGGTGTGATATAGGGTATACGATATAGTCTAGGGGTGTGATATAAGGTATGCGATATAGTCTAGGGGTGTGTTATAGGGCATGCCATATAGTCTAAGGGTGTGATATAAGGTATGCGATATAGTCTAGGGGTGTGATATAGGGTATGCCGTATAGTCTAGGGGTGTGATATAGGGTATGCCGTATAGTCTAGGGGTGTCGTATATGGTATGCGATATAGTCTAGAGGTGTGATATAGGGTATGCCATATAGTCTCTGGGTGTGATGTAGGGTATGTGATAAAGGGTAAATGATATAAGATTTAAACAATCATTCATTATGTATGTACAGAAAATATATTTTGATCTAAATATATGATATAGAAATATATAAGAATGAATAATATATCCTTTGTTCAGATAAACCACTGAAACATGTATTATCCGGTTAATGTATTTTGATAAATTCACTAGGTGCTTTTTGTCAATGTATGAAATCTACATTAAAAAAATTATATTAATCAATTAAATGTGCATACGTAAGAGTGAAATTTGTCTATGATTTCAACCAGACAAAAAGATCAAAGTAACATCTCGCGTTTTTGTTTTTTGTTTGTTTTTTTTTATCTAAGGCAGAACGATATTAATAATGGGGATAGGGAGAGAAATATAAATCACAATAGCATATCTATTACAATCATTTATTCATAATGGTAGTTATTTTACGCTCTAAATCTCTTTTTGTACTATTCTGCATTAAAATAAGACAATGCATAGAAACATGAATTTCTTTTGTTGAATTTGCACATAATTGTTTGAAAATTTTGGATGATTATTTGAAAAGAAATCGATCAAAATAAAGATACTGTATAGTATTTGTTATTTTCCTTTGATTTTCGCTCGAATTCGGATTCCCTTGATTACCATTTTTGCATTCAGCTCGATATATCTTGCTACTAATACAGGACATGTACGAGGTAAACTAAACTTTCCATTCAATGGAATAGGGATGGGTATGGGGATGACTTGTAAGGAATGTGTGAAAAAAACATTTAACTTTCCTTCCTTAACCCTGTACTGAATATTTGGCTTTTGTCAGACTGTTTAGAGAATATAATATGAGCATTCCCCTCTCCCTCAACAAACAATGTTAATTGTTCCGTAAGCCTATTGTAAATTGATTTAGCATCGTACAAATGACATATTTTATATTAATTACTTCCGGAATTTTACTTAAAATAATAATTTTTGCTTGATTTTATAACAGATTATCATTTTGGTAATGTTTAAAAACCGCTGTAAAATCGGTCTGTGGTATTTCAGATCGACATGTCTTTTGTCTTCTTGTTTTGATTTAAAAAAAATAAACATTCTATGAACCATATCCCACGTAAAGAGGACCTGATAAAACAAATATTTGTCACTTTGGCGGTACCGATTTAACGTCGGAAGTTAACAAAAGGTTGACTGAAAGACTATCGCTTTATATCAGTTATTGATAGTTCATTCAAATTCGGAAAATATTGAAGTCAGGCATTTTATCTGATTGCATATTTCAAAAGATAAATAGCGGACATTTTGTAGAAATTACCCCAACCTTTGTTTTGTAATGTATACATGAAGTAATTTCTATAATTCTAAATGGAAATCTGCTGCTCAGATTTGAAATGATTTGATCCGTCGGCGTACAAGCTCATAAAGGAAGTTGACAAATTCACCATTGTATCTATTTTCGTATACTGATTATGCATGTTAAAATATTCCCTAGTCCTTTATTCCTCAATGGAATATTTAATTTTTGTTTTTTGTTTTTTGTTTTTACATATTTTCACTTAACAATTTATACCACTACTTAGGTATATAAGTCTGGAGAGGGTACATTGTGTTCTAATTTGTGCTAAGTCAGTCTTCACTTTTCTAAATATGTCTAAAAATACTTGGATTGTCTTGACCGAGGCTCACCTTGTCCAAACTAGTCTCAACTAGTCTCGACCGTGTCTCGACTTTTCTTTAAATAATCATGTTGAACCATATGTACTACATGTACCACAAGTCCTACATGTATATACCTGTCTGTTAATCGCAAGCCCACTCCTGTGTCAATGGATCTTCGAAAAGATATAGGAATGCCCACGATATCTTTAATTGAGGGAAAAGCGTCCCTTTAATTAACTACAAATGCATTTGCAAATCAGTGCAAACACAAAAGGTAAGTATGTATATATCTATATATATATATATAAAGGCCGACGATGTTAGAACTGTCAAATTTGCGATGCAAATTTTGGTCGTTCCCTCCGCGGGACTGGAACTCGTACCGCTGTGACATCTATAGCAACACCGCCTGCACAAAGTCCAGCGCCCTAGACCACTCGGCCAGCTAGGCTATATAAAAATAAAGCTTTCGCTGGCTGGGTCATTCCTCCTCGTAGGATTAATCTAGGGCTGTAACGTAGTACACGATGTATGGAAGTACGGGACAGTTCATTTAGATGTTATTATGTAGGATAGGGGATCAAATTAATGATGCATGTCACAACAAATCAATATTATACAACGTCTCAGAAAGTGACGACTCTATTCGCTACACTGCTCCATCGGATCAAATTGATACAGGGAAGATATGTAACCGTATAGAAAGGTCTGAAAAATTCCGAACGATGTTCGAACTGTCAAATTTGCGATTGAAAATTTTTGGTCGTTCCCTCCGCGGGACTCGAACTCGTACGGCTGTGACATCTATGGCAACACCGCCTGCACAAAGTCCAGCGCCCTAGACCACTAATAATATAGCTTTCGCTGGCTGGGTCATTCTTCCTAGTAGGATTAATCTAAAGCTGTAACTTAGTACACGATATATGGTAGTACGGGACAGTTCATTTAGATGTTATTATGTAAGATAGAGGATCAAATTAATGATGTATGTCACAACAAATCAATATTATACAAACGTCACAGAATGTGACGACTCTATTCGCTATACTGCTCCATCGGATCAAATTGATACAGGGAAGATATGTAAACGTATGGAAAGGTCTAAAAAATTCTCGACGATGTTCGAACTGTCAAATTTGCGATGCAAATTTTTGGTCGTTCCCTCCGCGGGACTCGAACTCGTACGGCTGTGACATCTATGGCAACTATATATATATGTATGTATATCATCGTGGAATTATCCCAGGGGATCTGATTAACTAAAAAAAATAGCCGATAACAGTGTTGTGGCGCAATCAACATAAACAGTAATTTTTTTTAAGAATCATTAAATATCGAAATATTCGTTTTCAAGCTCCCACTCTAACAGTACATGTAAACAAATGTTTAATTTTTAATTTGGTTGCACTGCTGCGGTATATCAGTGAAATATATACATGAAGTTCTATCTTTTTGTTTATTTCAATGAGGCATCTCTAAAAATTGCATTGTATGCATTGCATACAAATCTTTTATATACCCCATGTAACTTATCGAACACAGATAGTACGTCGTTTATACAGTAGCTGTCTCATCTTTGAATATAAAAAAAAATCACGTAAACTTTATCTGTAAAGTGGAGTAAGGGAAAAACCTTAAATCTCCATTCAGATCAGAATTTTATCATTTTCTTAAAATTCTTTGTTACAAGGGTAACTACATATGCATAAGGTTTAAATTTTATTCATATTTCACGTCTTCAGTTCCCTTGGTCAGTACTAGATTTTATAACATTACTTTGATACCAAAATGATACATGTACAAGTATACCGCTAGTATATTATAATTTCACTCGATATCTGTGTAATGTCACTAAAGACGCAATACACACGCGTGTCCCATATTAACTGTCAGCTAACTACCATGTGTCTAAATACATGTATTTTATGTTAAATTCTGAAAACCTAATTGATTTCGGAATATTAAAGCCCCTGATTAAGGATTTTATAATATTGGGACTAACCCAAGAAAGGACCACCTTGAATTTTGCAATATAAAACATAGGTGTAATATTATAAAGATTACTATATAGAAAAACAGTAATATAAATGTACACAAAGACAATTCATTATACAGGTACATGTACATACACGAAGTTTTAATTTAATACAAGTCAATAAATTTACAAATGTAAGAATAGACATCGTTCACCTCTTAACCCCCCTCTCTCTCCTCTCTGACAACAATATACACATGTTCTTTTAAAATAAAATCGATCTAAGTACTACACCGAAGCTTACGTCTCAAAAAAGAGTAGCTTATAAACCATAGAAACAACCTGATTACATCCCAGATGATTATGAAGATTGTGTTTTGTTGTTAACGAATTCAAACATTCGATTTTATAATGCCAAACTAAACGGAGTCAATAATTGCATGCTTTTTATAACATGTATATTGTTAAACATATAACTTATACAAATATGCCACTTGACTGCTTTTTACTAGATAGTTCAAAAAACTTTTGTATAGACAGATGTCAAACATGTGCATGTAACCACAGAGACTTGTTAGCGTCAACTAAATTGTTTATTACTATGTTTTTTTTTGCATTATCATACGAAGTTAAGCATCTAAAACATTAACGCGGAACATCCGCTACAGATTCTGAATACATATCTTGTAATATATATACAATTTACATCTTAACAAAACCAAAGGAAACCAGACACATTATTTAATCTCGGTGCAAGCGAGAGTGTGAACTTCTTTTATTTTAGCTGTACGACTAGTTTAAAGCAGGGTCTGTTCTGCCAAGGGAGTTTAACCATAGCATTGAATGATCAGGCATTTCGATATCGTTTTTGTACTCAAACTTGCAAAGTGAGGATATGCAATGATGTTGGGTGTCTGTACTTCCGTCAGTCTGTAATATCGTCCTTCCTTCTGTTATATAGGGGTGCATCCCGAATCTATCACATCTTCAATTCTTTTTAAAATGCTTAAAACATATTTATGTTCCTCTTCTGACGTTGCAACTATGTTTTAACTTAACAAATATAATTATTCTGGATGGTAACCTACTCATGTAGCATGTGCCAACTGCTTAAACTACATTCTTTTATGCAATATAAATATATAGACACAATTATTTTATGATATTCGAAAAAAATAAAAGTTTAATTATATTTTTAAATAAATTGCAAGAAGTTTTCTATGGCTCATGGTCATCTATACGTAGATGTACTTAAGATAATTTATCGAAAATTAATTACATTTTTTTAACGATAATACTATTATTGACAGGCATGATTTTTAACCCATTTTCTTCTTTACATATATCCTTTTATAAACTTTTTATTATTTCATAAAAAACGTACACACAACATAGAAAAAAAAACAAATAAAAGAAGAAAAAAGAATAATTCTATTATATTTTGTAATTACCTTTAACATGAAGATTATATATCAATATAGATCTGTATAATAATGATACAATGTTATCATTGTATATGGTACCATGTTTATCACTGATGATTCTAGTAGTAGATGTTGTGATTTCGACGGTCGCACTGTATATTTTATATTGTCTGAATAGCGTAAATACTCGAATACATTTTGTTCTGGCATAATGATGAACGTCACACACAGGTACATGTCCCTAGTGTTTTCATCTGGTCATGTGTTTACCCAGGACTCCTGGGTGGTGTTAAGATGCACCGAATAGCGATTCAGATCATTTTTTTTTAAATAACTAAGGGAGGAATCGGAGTGTTTAACACAGACGGGCTTCTGAGGTTACTACGTAAGGGTTTTCAAGCTATAATCTGCACGATTTTGTTCAAAATTTATTTTAAGTTATATGTGTACTGTGATTTGATAGATCATAATAAATGCCACCGGTTGCACGGTATATTGTATATTTTTTGAATAACGTAAATACTCGTATACAATTTTCTCTAGTGTAATGGCGAACATCACATACAGGTACCTAGAATTTTTATCTTGTCCTGTGTGTACTGTTCAAGACTGTTCGAGACAGGTTGAGACTGGTGAAAACTTGGTCGAGACAAGCCAAGACAGGATAAGACAAGTCGAGACTGGGTCAAGACAAGTCGAGACACAGCAAGACTTTTTGAGACTTGATTGGACATAATGAGACTCGGTCGAGACAATCCAAGTATTTTGCAGACATATTTAGAGAAGTTAAGACAGATTTAGCACAAATTAGAACAAAATGTACTCTATTCAGTCTTGTATAACTTAGTAGTGTACTATGCCCATGGTTGGTTTAATGTGATTGCTTACAGTGTCTGGTAGGCGAATAAACGTTCGATGCTATACTTACAAAAACTATTCGAATATCTTATTTTACGTGTCAATGTATGAAATTCTACATTGAAATTACTATGAAAGAAGAGGGAAAGAACGTCAATTACAGTACATATATTAATTCACTAATAATGCATATTGAAAAAAACTTCATTTTCTTTTGTTTCAGGTCAAACCAATTTTTATTAAGGTTGAATATTGTATTTTCTGTCTTCAATGACAATTTATTTTTTTGATGTGGAAGGACATTGTGGAATGGTTAATGCGGATTGGAATATTCAGATTTTGAAGGGAGTTCATGAGGAAACTATTTGACTGCTTTGGGGATTTTTTTTTCGATACAATTTTTTATGGGTCATTAGGAATTATCTTTTGCAAATGGGGAAGGGAGAATTCTTTACAGCGAATTGGAAAAAGGGTCATTGGAATATTGTGAAAATGCAAGAAACCATACCCCTTTCCCCTTGCCCTCATCCACCCTTCACTTTGTTAAAAAAACTTAAGACTCCCGATTGTATAATCAATTTATATATTAAATTCGTCAACATTCAAACTTTGTTTTTATAATGAAATAAAATACACTTGTATGCCTATACATAGTTCTGAATTCAATTATTTAATATGCCTGTACTTCACCCATTGCATCCATAATTTTCAAATATAAAAGGTATTGCAGAATCTCGAGATTGAGAACTTCAAGGCTAAACTACACCTGACTGTTTTTTGCAAAAACTCTCCATTCAAAAATGGTCCCTCCGGTCACGTCGTTACGGGAGATTAAACCATCATCGAAAACGAATCTCTGCGTAATATCCTTTCTAAAGGTCCCAAGTACCGTGAATCACGCTCCACAAATTTGAATTACAACTTTAAGGTTTTTATCGATGCCGTGGAGGACTACGCAAGAAAATGGATAAAACGAGAACACGAACACATTGATTGTCTATCAGAGTGATTAAAGGCCGTGAGGTCTTTAATTTTGACACGAAAGTTTTAAGTAGGACAATGAGTGCCTATGCTACAAAGACCCCGATGTAGCAAAAATATTGTCTACTATACATAACAAATATATTGTCGTACCAGCAGACAACGCCAAAAACAGTACTTTATTTTTGTCTGCAAAACGTTTTACATCCAATGTTTATTATCAGAGGTATTCGAAGAAAATAATAGCAGTGATAAGACCTATACTGCTATTACACTCTCCAAAGAGGGGAAACCCATAAATCTGTGATATCCTCTTTTGGTCACTTTACCAAGGACGATGTTTATGATTAACCGTCTATGTACTGGAATCCTTAACTCCACATGAATCCATAAAAACAACGTTACATAGCTGGATCTGCAAAATGTACCATTAAACCTCTTTCAAAACTTTTAACTTCGATACTGAAATCTGTCAAAGAGGGTCTGCATTCCTACCACAACACCTGTTACTCCCTCCTGTAGTGGTATTAATTCAATGTGGATTCTGAAAAATTCGAAAAATCTTTTGGAGACAATCAGTTCAAGACTACTATCAGAATATAATAGCATAAAAACCTATGATTTTTCAACACTGTATACTTCTATTCCCCATACTCAGTTAAAATCCCGACTTAAAAACTTTATACATCGTTGTTTTTTTTTTTTTCAAAAAAGGATGGTACACCTAGATACCAATAAATAGTTGTTGGTAGGGATTTTTCATACTTTGTAAAAAAATAATTCTAAATCATCTCCCAAGTATACAGAAGAAGATGTCCATAAAATCCTGAAATTGTTAATCGACAACATATTTATCCAGTGTGGTGGACGCGTTTTTCAATAATCGGTCGATATTCTATTGGAAACAAATTGTGCTCCACTATTTGCTGACCTATTCCTTTACTGTAATGAGGCTGACTTTATTAGTGATCTGAGCTGAAAGAAAGAATATCGTTTACCTAGATTCTTTAATCTCAGTTTCCACTATATAGATGACGCATTATCTTTAAACCATCCTAATTTCGGGGATTTGATACATCTCATATACCTCAAAGAAATTGAGATAAAGGATACTACAGACACTATGAGATCAGGCTTATATCTTGACCTATACTTAGAAGTCGATGGTAAAAGAAAACTATTGACTAAACTTTACGACAAACGTGATGACTTTTCATTCAGAATTTTCAACTTTCCTTTCATCTATTGCAGCATTTCGTCACCACCCGTGTATGGAGTGTTCATATCACAACTCATAAGTTATGCCACAGCTTGTCGAAACTACGCAAACTACAATTCTAACAAATAGGAACAGGATTCTGTTGCTACATGATTGAAGTCATCACTACAGAAGTTTTATTGTCGTCATCATGAACTCGTGGATAGTTACGGTGTATCAATCTGCGCCATAAAACTGATTTGTTCAACGTGTCATAGTTTCCCTTTCCTCTTTCAATAACCCAGGATTTGACTTTTTATGAGCGACTCGGTGGGTGTTTCTAGAAATGCAGAGGACGCTTACAAATGTACCCTATCGGTGCACCTGGTCCATGCTCCGAGTTTTTAGTGGAGTCCGAGTAGCTCATTTACTGTTGTTACTTTTTATGTATGATTTTAGTTACTTTATGGTCTTTGCTGTGTATGTCTATTTTCCATATTAGGTCTTTGTCCCTGGATTACATTCTGTTGATTACCGCTATAACCTTGGTTCCCTTGATTACTCTTTCAATATTTAAAACTATGTATCATGCATTATCCATGAACCATTTACAATGCTCGGACATCACTTTAATCAATCTTCGATTTATAATCGAATTTAGTCGTTTAAAGTCATCAACATTAACTGAATTTGCAAGTTTAATATATATTTGCTCAGATGTCTACAGTGGTCAAAAGTAAGACGTAAGACTCTCTTCGGAGCATGAGGTACGGTTTGTGAAAAGTTTAAATTAGAAGCTATATATGGCATTTTGTATACCAAATATAAACAAAAAACTTGTTTTTGAAAAATATATGTTCATGTTAGATTTATAAGCTCCTATGTTATCATTACTTTTGGCGCTTAAAAATTACCAACATCGTCTTAACATTCCCGTTTAACTATAAAAACCAAATATTTGAAAATATCATCAAATGAAATGAAAAGTGTCAAGGAAACGTTATTTACTATTTGTCGACAAGAAATCTCCAAAATAAAAAATACCTTGGAACACATGTTTTGAAAGTCAAGTAAGAGATTTGTGTAGAAGTTGCAATTGGGGACATCATAATTATCATTATTATCGAACAATGACAACAACGACTTCAACAACTACCAACACACCAATATCAACAACAACTTCAACAACGTCAACCACGCCGACGTCAACAAGTACTTCAACAACAGCAACATCGCCGACAACAACTACAACTTCTCTATCGACCACTACAGGTGGTCCATGTAAGTTAGGGTTTCAGAGATTTTTTCAACCTTTCTTAACAAAAAATTAAAAGAAATTAGTAAACCAGGTTATGATTGTACAAAGAATGATTTGGCATTTTAATATATGCATTTATGATCCTATAAATCAAATTAAATTAAATATGACCACATTTTCTCGGTCTTCCTTTTTGCTGTTTGGAGAATTATTTTTCTGTTTGCTTTTATATATTTATCCTTCTTGAAAATGTATCATTTAAACAGCTGAATATAAAAGCCTATTCGATGTTATTATGGTTATTTTCAGATTTGATCTTCATAATACTTAATGATTTGGTCATATTTAAGGTTACTTAAGATATGCTGTTGTTCGCTGTAGCTTACATCATTACAATTACTTTATAAATAAATTTACTTTAAGTAATTCTACAATTAAAACGAATAAATATTTTCCTAGGTACCGACCCCAAGCAGCCGAAACAAAACTGTTCAAAAAAAAAAAAATACTGATATACAGTTCAATTAATTTGAAATTTTATGATCCCAAAGTAAAAACTAGGAAAGCAGTCATAAATGTAAAATTCATATCTATACTAGTAACTTATCTTTTGTTTTCACAATTTCTTTTAAAAATGTGCTGCATAATTTTGGTATTTACTAAATTTGACATTGAATACCAAAATGTATTTATATATGGCATGTTTGCAGTGTAGTGATCTAAATGTATTAAAATCGTATTTTTAATTTTTGCTTGGTATTAAGATAACTAAATCATTGTAAAAATGTCGAGGATTTAATGTTTCTAAAGTGGAAAAGTATATTTGAATAAAACAGGGATGTTGTATGAAGATGGGAGGAAATTTTCTTACAGTTACGTCCCAAGCAATCCAGAATTGCATCAAGGATAATGAAATAAGACGCAATATGCACCTTGAACAGCAACTAAGTTTATAGAATATTTGTACATCAAGCTGGCTTTACTGTGGTTTATCAAATAAACTTTTACATAGCTACAAATCAAATAACTCTTTATCTTTGTGATGACTTTGTGTTTCTGAATCGCTCACTAAATTTGTTAATCTTCATTGGTTACACTACATTTTCTCGAAATGTATGAATCTATTGGGTAGAGCAGAACTATACAGTGAATTGAAATTGATATGAGTAAGGCACACCGTATAACCGAGATATGATAGGTAAACGGTTGTCCACTTAAACAAATCAGCGTACCTGATCTAGATGTAAATATATTTTAAACTTTTTTTTTCCCTTTTTAAATACAAATTGTAATTTTAACTAATTTACAGGCTACTTTCACGAATTTTCACTTCCTAGACTCATTTCTGCTGGCCTGTCAAACACCTAATCCGGTAGACTTAACGTTCATCGTTAGGTATTAAAACTTTGATAGCAGCGTTCCCCATAATATTGATTTCGATCTTTATTTTCTAAGTACATGCATATTTGTTAAGGTATTTTCCATAGGAAAATATAAGCATGAAGAGGAATAATCTTCTGGGAGATTATTTAAGCATTTAGGTAAATCTGGGAGATTATTTAAGCATTTAGGTAAATCTGGGAGATTATTTAAGCATTTAGGTAAATCTTTTGTCAGTAAAAGGCCATAAGGGTAAGTAGGAAACATAAAGGTCACACCCCCCCCCAAAAAAAAAAAGAAGAAAAATCTATGTATGAAGTTTCCATAAATATCGATATCGTTTCTATTCATAATTTGATCTTTGCAACATTGGATACATGTATGTTCAAACACTTTTCATTAGAATGTAACAAATACAGAGTAATGTTCCATTAAAATACTCATTCTCACGCCATTTCAATAAACTTTTAATTCATTTCACCGAACTATGAAAAATACTGTCTTTAAGCTTTCATCGTGGGGACAAAAATAATCATTTGTACTGAAAAAGGCTCCGGGGGTAACTTCAAATAATTTTTATCCAAATGTCTAATGCTCATAGAGAATTACATTCAATTTTTGAAATTGTATTCCAGCGGACAGGTGGATTGGACTCCATGACAATATCTGGATGAGCGGCTCCTCATTAAGCCCTGGAAGTTACACAAACTGGGCTGTTTTTGACGGTGGGTGTACCTTGACAATGGTATCTGGCCGCTGGTCACACACTCCTTCTTGTGGATTAAGATTCCCTTTCATTTGCGAAATTCCGTAATGAAATTGTTGAATAAAATCATATCCTAGACTACTGTTGTTACCTTTAGCTTCTCTTATGTTCTGAAATTCAACAGTCTCAAGGTATTTCAACATTGACATGTTAATAACCTCACATATGGGTTATCGTTCTCGGTAGATGATTGGGTTAAAATTCAATGTAACGTTATCAAATTAAATGTTTGTAGATTAAAAAACTTCTATTGCAAATTTTGTTGTTTTTTTAGAAATTAAATGAGGAGCTAAAATGAAAAGAAAATAAGATTCAAAATCGCTTTAAAGATATTCATTTGACACATATAAGGGGAAATTTTTGAGAACCTTTTCCAACTTTTTTGTACTGCATCTAAACTTACTTTGATCAATCATTCAATCATAGGCTTAAAAATAACAAACTATACACAAACTTTTATAAGTATTTCTGTAGGAGACGAAGATACGTGGATAAAGCCACAAACTATCTGCGTTGTTTTCTTTATGTGATACATCTTATATATGTTTTGCCTAATTCTAAGACACTGATTTTTTTTAAAATTCTTAACCAATAACAAAATTCGATAAATTGTAGTATGTTTAAGTAAAACATACTTTTAAAACAGGCACAAAAAACACCAAAAATAAACTTGTTGCCATGGAAATTAGATAAAAAGTTAATATCAATGTGGATCCTGAAAAAATATTGTTACATTTTTAAGAAATAACACGAAAAGCTAAACATGAGCTATACTTACATGTGTCTAAAATTGAACTTACCGTGAAAAAAGTACGATAAGTATGCTACAAATAAGTAGCTTTAAAAAGCGTGACAAAAACTTTCATAAATATTGCTGAAGGATTGTTGGGCGAAGATACGTGAATAACGCATAAAATATCTGCGGTGTTTTCTGCATGTGCTACATCTTATAAATATCTGAGTTGTTTTATGCATGTGCTACATCTTATAAATATCTGCGTTGTTTTCTACAAGTGTTATGTCTTATAAATATCTGTGTTGTTTTCTACATGTGCTATATCTTATAAATATATGCGTTGTTTTCTTTATGTGCTACATCTTATTAACATTTTGTCTAATTCTTACATTGATATTTTTGTCAGCTAAAATTTTCAATAATGACGTGAATCATTTTACGGTCGCAGAAGATACGCAGCTTTGTTTGTATCATTACGAAGACCAAAATTGAGAGAAAGATCATTTGTACAATATTTGTTGTCTAGCAAGAACATATTACAGAATAATGAATGATCATATGAATAAATGACATTACAGGACGCAAAGATGGGGCCTAAACGTGTCCCATTATATATAACATAAATGCATACATAAACTATATTTAGAAAGGAAAAAAAGCACCGTGCAGGTCCGGGTGTTAAAATAATAGGCCTGCAGCAGCGCTAAGCTTGTCGTGGTGGTTCATTTTGCAGATCCAGCTATGGAACGTTGTTTGTATGGATTCTTGTGGAGTTAAGGAATCCAGTACATAGACGGTAAATCACAATCATCGTCCTTGGTAGAGAGACCAAAAGAGGATAGCACAGATTTATGGTTTTCCAAAATCTCTGCTTTGAAGAGTGTGGTAACAGTGTGCTATTATTTTCTACGTCTATCTCTGATAATAAACATTGGATGTAAAACATTTTGCAGACAAACACAATGTTGTTTTGTGCTTAGTCTGCTGGTACGACAACATATTTGTCATTCATAGTAGACAATATTTTTGCTACATCAGGATCTTGGAAAATCGATGTAGCCTTGGCACTCATCGACCTACTTAAAACTTTCATTCGTTTCAAAAGCAAAGACCTCACGGCCTTTACCACTCTGACAAAGTATCAATGTCTTCTTGTTCTCGTTTTATCCATTTTCTTGCGTAGTCCTCCACGGCATCTGTAAGAATTTTAAAGTGATAATTCCAATTTTTGGAGCGCGGTTCATGGTACTTGGGACCTTTAGAAAATTTATCTGCTTTTATTGGGGTTTGCATGCAGTTTCTTTCCTACTCTTGTCGTCTTCTTTGCAAGTAATTGAGCCGTGTTTTTTACTGCATTGAATGGACTTGAGTTCAAGTTGCCTGCTCGTTACACACTTCAGATCTACAGAAGGCCCAGCAGAAACCGATGGATAGGGAAAAGTTGCTGGACCCGTCTTTGAAAATGCATCCCACCAGGATTTGATTTTCTCTGAATTTTCTTTGGCTCCCTTGTTTGCTTAAAGTTGCCATACGCTGACGACGCCACAGTTATTTATCACACCCTATGAAAAGTTCATGAATTATTTAACAAATAAATAGACATTAAAATGTCAAAAGCGTTAGCCCATTGCCAAATGGAGAGTAGTTCCGTCTTATTTTTCTTATTTGAAATAGTGCAGTTATCATTTGCAAACAAAATTTTCACGCTATTCTCTTTGTGAGGGCAAAAGGGAAGACAAATCAATATAATTATCAGGTCAAATTAAGGATCTTTGTTTCTCTGTATCATGAAAATCTAATGGCATTGAGTTTTTGAACAAGAAATATTATAGCCATTAGATAGTATAAAGCTGACCACTCCAGAATGATTTGGATTTTTAATAAACAAAAACCGCTCAGTAGTTACATCAAACGAACAGCATCACAATTTTCCGCTACCAATTAAAAAGTATAACGAAAATTTGCTAAATGCAGACTTTATTCTAAGGAATTTTTAGGCCGACCCAGGATGCATGTATAAATTGACTATTCAGATGAATGCATGTACATGATCACGCTTGTATCATGCATGTACATCATGTAAATCGATCTTACACTCATGACCCATAGAAATCCGATACAATCATTAATAGATTGACCAAACAATTAATTGTGTAATGTAATTTTACGGACAAAAATTCTTTTATTTTCCTATAAATATTATTTTTGTCAATTCTCCAACAAGAACAAAATTCTGAAAAAAAAATTAAAAGTAAAATAGACTTTCATGGGCATCAAAGACAACAAAAATAGACTAGTTCTCATGAAAATCAGATAAAAAATCTATATCAGCATTTGTTCACGTATGGGTGGTAAAAGACCTTTTTTGTACTATTGTGTATTAAACTATGACAATCCATACAACATGAATTTTTTTACTTGATTTTTATTAAATATTTTGATGAAAATGTGAAAAGAATAAGTCGATCAAAATATACATACAATACTGTATAGTATTATTTTTTTTTTTGTTATATATTCCTTTGAATTTTGCTCGAATTTTGATTCCCTTGATTACCATATTCCATTTAACTAAGATCTCTTATTTTATCCGCTATTAATATAGGACTTGTATGGGGGTAATGGGGTAGACTTCCCATTCGATGGTAAAGAGGGGGATATGGGAATGGTGAATCGAGAGAGGAGAATTTTTGAATTGCTTTTTTAATTTGAAAGAGTAATCAAGGGAACCAAGGTTATAGCGGTAATCAAAAGAATGTAATCCAGGGACAAAGACCAGACATGGAAAACAGACATACACAACACAGAACATAAAGCAACCAAAACCACACATACAAAGCAACGAAAGTAAATGAGCAAACTCGGACTCCACGAAACACTGGGAGCATGGACCAGGTGCACAGGTAGGGCAAGCGTCCTCTGCTTTTCTAAAAACACGCATCGAGTCGTTCATAGATTATTCAAATTGATTTGAATAATATATTACATTTAATTATGAATAATAGTATGAATTTTAAAGAATGTAAAAATATAAGATCAAGTTGTGTAATGTTGATATTTGAGATAGAAAGATGCTTTTGGAGATTATATATGGGATGGGAATGGAGGATGGTATATGTGTAAACGGGAAGTTAATAACATCCAAAAGCTTATACACTTATTTAAAACCAATACATAATACAAAAGGAAAATATTTTGACAATAGATCTACATTTGTAGGTAAGGACATCTCATTGTCTTGTGGTTAAAAAAACATGTATTTGTTAGGGTAGAACATTAACAAAACATAAATGGTTCGAGATTGACGACAACATTTACAAATATAAAAGTGTTTAAGTTTGAGTAAACCATATACAAGGTTAAGAGAAGAACAAATAAAAAAAATCATGTGTGAGCTCTTTGTAGCTACAATATGTCAAGGAGATAACAAGCCTAACAACAAAGTATACGTATTGAGTGTAAACCTTTGCTATACATACAGTTGAACATGCTAGCTAAAACCACTTAACGCTGTTAACTTTCTAAATATAGCCTTAGCGCTCTCTTTTATGGGTATTGCTAAATCTCTAGAAGGCCACTCTTTTAAGTAATATGCATCAATATTTTTTTATAGGTGATGATGCTAGAAAGGTAGAAAATACATGGAAGGGAAAAATGTTCAATTTAGTACACCTCAGCATTTATTGCACCCATGTAAGGTTGTCTAGATTATCATAATCAAATAATTACATTTGCTATGCAGATAATTCAAATACGCAAATCTCATTAGGTAATCGGCTTTAAACGCGATGAAACACAACGTCGTGATTTTTATACAGGTCACGCGAAGAATTAAGTGAATTACCTTTATCTGTAACTTGTTTAGTTTCTACGTATTTTAAAAAAAAAGTAATAGAAATATAAAAAAACAGAAACAAGTAAAATGTAATTGTTAGCATAAGAATGCTTATTTTTTTAATGTTTTACCCGCGTGTAAAATTGACCGGTCACGTACAAGTACCCTCATTGAACAAAGGCTAAGATCGACACTTTATCACGCCGATGAAACATCAAAATGAAACGTCCTATTATAAAATATTTTAGACACCTTCCTTTAACATTGTTTGGCCTATCAATGACGTCATTGATTAAACAACAGATTATGAAACTACTTGTAACTGACAAAATATTCTTGTATATATTCTTGTATACAAAAATTCGTTAAAATTTCATTATGAGTATATTCGATGTCGTTCCTATATTTTTATTATTCGTTTATTTTGTAAATGCCTTTTTTTTCACAAATCTCGAATTTCTAACATTATGTTTGCATATACTGTGCGAAAGCATTATGTACAACCTCATTTAAATGACTACGGTAATTTAAAAATCATTCATAAATGAGATTTTTACTGTCGTCCCTTTTAATTACGTCTGAAACTCGGCTTGGGATAGAGTAATCAAGTGAACCAAGGTTATAGCGGTAATCAAAAGAATGTAATCCAGGGACAAAGACCAGACATGGAAAACAGACATACACAACAAAGAACATAAAGTAACTGAAATCATACATACAAAGCAACAAACACAAATGAGCAACTCGGACTCCACTAAAACTGGGGGCATGGACCAGGTGCACCGGTAGGGTAAGCGTCCTCTGTTTTTCTAGAAACACCCGCCGAGTTGCTCATAAAAAGTCAAGTCGGGGTAGACAAATGAGGGAAGGAAAACTATGACCCATTGAATAAATCAGTTCTCATGATGCTGATGGATACACCATAACGATCCACGAGTTCATGATAACGACCATAAAACTTCTGTGGTGATGACTTCAATCTTGTAGCAACATTAACCTGCTTCAGAAGGCTATTTGTTAGAGTTCTACAAAAAGTCTGCTTAGTTTCGGCAAGCTCTGGTATAACGTATGAGTTGTGATATGAACACTCCATACGCAGGAGCCGAAGGGATGTTGCCACAGATGAAAGGAAAGTTGACAATTCTGTACAAAAAGTCATCACGTTTATCGTAAAATCTGGTCAATAGTTTTCCCTTACCATCGATTTCTAAGTGTAGGTCAAGATATAAGCCTGATCTCACAGTGTCTGTAGTATCTTTTATCTCAAGTTCTTTTGGGTAGATGCGATGTATCAAATCCCCGAAATTAGGATTGTTTAAAGATAATACGTCTTCTATATAGCGAAAACTGAGATTGAAAGATCTAGCCAAACGATATTCTTTTTTTCTGATCAGATCAGCTATAAAGTCAGCCTCATAAGAGTGAAGGAATAGGTCAGCAAGTAAAGGAGCACAATTTGTTCCCATTGGAATGCCGACCGTTTGTTGAAATACACGTCCACCACACTGGACAAATATGTTGTCGATTAAAAATTCCAGCATTTTGTAAACGTACAAATTATTATTAGACATGTTTTAAGTTGAAAGGTTTAAGAAATAATTCACGGAAACTCCATTTTATCATTGTTTTTCCACAGGCTGTCAATGTATGTCGCATTGTTTTACACCAAGCGATAGCGAGGGCTGACAATACGACATAAATGAATAGCATGTTGTAAACATAATTAAATTCGAGTTTACGTGATTTATCATAAATTAAATGATGTAGAGATCGAATAATGGCATTTTCAAAAAGCAAAAGCATGTTTGAATGAAATTATATTTTCAGATCTGTTTTTTTTTTTTTTTTTGGTTTGTTTCTTTGTTTCTCCATTTTGTCTGATTTTAACAAAACTTACACTTAACCCAACACTTCCTTTTGTGAAGCAAGGTTTTTCATCATGATAACTTTCAAAGCGTAGATATTTCTGAATAATTCAAAGTAATCATATGCTCTTTTCCTGCACTTGAAAAAAATTGTAAACTGCCATATCTTTGCAAACCGTATGTTGTTGCCAAATTATATGAGCTAAAACGCAAATGAAAATAAATGACCTGAATTATTCCCTTTATCACAGAATAAATAATTGTCGAAAAAGTAAATGACAGTGACATTGAATTGATATCACACGATTCGAATATATTTGTATGCTACTTCTTTTCATGTTCATTTATTAAAATCAATACACATTTGGATAAGAGGTACACTCCTTGAGACGTTTAGGAAACCTAAAAGCATGATCCTTAAACGAACGCAGCCGCTTAACCAAACGCACGATAGACGAACGATGAATTATGATAATAATAACAAATAATGACGAAAGAAAAAAATGAACTTAATGGAAATAGAAAAGATTAATTATAGCAACAAATATAAAAATAAAAGTCAAATCAAGGAAATAATCAAAGTACAAAAAAAACAACAAACGCTTCTATCGCGCGTTTAAACGAAGGCTGGAATCGTGCGTTTAAACGAACGCTTCTATCGTGCGTTTATCGTGCGTTTAAACGCACGCAAAACGATGTGTATACACACGATAAAAGATGCATCAACGCTAAAATGGGAAACGTGAACGTTTCAAGGAGTGTATCCAAGAAAGTATGTCACGACCTTCAGCACTGTTGCATCCGTGTCATGAGCAACACTATTATTAATAAATAGTGCTCAGAACCCTAGCCGGGGGCTAAGGCGCTCTGCCCAAAGAGCAACTGGGATGTGTGCCCCAAGTGGTGGAATGGGGTACCCCTGGCGTGTTACTTGCTGGGGTTGTCAGGCTTTAATACGGAAAACCTGACCGCAAACCATAGTGGTGCACCGTGTTGGGAAATCTGTCACGTTCCTTGAACATTAAAGAACCCTACTGTGGTTTTGTCTGGAGTATGAACCATAGGGCTCCGCCACAAGAGGCTAAATTGCGCGACCCTACCCATCTATCCCTATTTCCAGTGGCAATAAAAATTTGTCGACCCCGATGTCCTTCTGTCCCATCCCTTTTACATTTCATGTTCATTTTATCATTAATGTCATGCTCATCGTCTGAATATACCTGAAATATTGCTGCTCGGACGTTAAACCCCAACCAACAAACAAACAAACAAAACTAATGTCTGTGTGTGTGTGAGTGTGCAGCATTTTTATGTTGTTGATTATTTGTATCGCCATTTTTTAAACACAGACCATAAAGATTTGTATTGCATAATATTAACTACTACTAAATGTTAAATAGAAAGTTATTTTGTATAATACAAACTTCAAGGCAAGCCCATTCATATGCTGGACATCTGTTTGACGAGATTTTGGCGAGTTTCTTTTGGTGATTTTTACAAAGGATATAAAAAACAAGGTGCAAATAGAATGTATATATTGTAAAAAGGAAATATTGTGAAGCGTTTTACTTTGGATATTAATTGCAAAATTTACGATAAAAAACAAAGAATTTGTGTTACAAATAATAAGAAATAAATATTGTTATATTTGTTTGGTCTAGAATTCGAAAGTACTGTAAGTTTATAGACAATAAAGGATAAATGATATCACGAAGTTTTCCGTTGTACCAGAATATGGGAAATTGCCAATGTTTCCCATATTAAAATCTTTATTAAATTCGCAAATAACAAGTCTCTATAATACCTAACATTATCCAAATTGTCCGTATCTTTTTCACATTAAATATTAAACATATCTCACTTTTAGAATATACTTCTTAAAATATGTTCCAGTCAGAAGATATCAAATGACATATAATGATTTTACATCCCCGAAACTGTATTACATGTCGTATCAACACGAGACTCTTTTATCAACTCAAAGGCCACCAGCCTGTGGGTGATACATTTTATAGGTAGAGGGTTAATACCACATAAAATAGAAGTTTTGAAATGTCATGTTTATTTTATATGTACCATACATGTAAACTATTCTTTATGTATGGTTTGTGTAGCGGTATGATATAATATGTGCGATACAGGTCTAAGGATGTGATATAGCGTTTGCTATGTAGGGAAATTGATATAGGATTTCAACAATCATTCATAATGCACGTACAGAAATATTTTTTAATCTAAAATACAATATAAAAATATATGAGAATGAGTCATGTACCCCGCGCTCAATTAAAGCACTAACACATGTCTTAACCGTCTAATGTATTCTAACAAATTCACTTGGAGCTTTTGGTCAACGCATGATTTCAACGTTTTAAAAATGATATTAATCAATTCAGTGTGCAAAGGGAAATCTGCTGCTCAGATTTGAAATGATTTGATTCGTCGCTTTACAAGCTCATAAAGGAAGTTGACAAATACATCATTATATATATTTTCGTATGTTGATTATGCACGTATAATATTCCCTAGTCCTTTTTTCCTCAATGGAATATTTTTAATATTTTTACATATTCAAGTTCAAGTATGCACATGGTTGGTTTAAACGTGAATGGTCAAGGTGTCTCATTGGGGAATAAACGTTCAATGTTATACTTATAAAAACTTTTCCGAAATTAACTTTATGTGTCCAAGATATGACATTCTACGGTGAAATTACTACGAAAGAAGAGGGAGAGAGACACATCTTAATTGTCGTTTTTTTTGTTTTTTTTTTTTTTGCTAAAACAAGTCAAAAAACAATTTTTGTCAAGGTTGACGAATGTATTTTCTGTGTTTTATGACAATTTATCTTTTATGTGGATGGGGATTGTGGAATGGGTGATGCGGAATTGGAATATCGTATGGATAATTCGGCTTTTGAAGGGAGTGCATAAGGAAACTATTTTCCCCCGTAAAACCAAAGGTGTATTTCAACGGCTTTTAAATGCACCATGAAAACTTATTCAACGGATCATAGTTTTCCTTTCCTCGTTTGTCTACCCCGGACTTGACTTTTTATGAGCAACTCGGCGGGTGTTTCTAGAAAAGCAGAGGACGCTTACCCTACCGGTGCACCTTGTCCATGCTCCAAGTTCTTAGTGGAGTCCGAGTTGCTCATTTGCTTTTGTTACTTTGTATGTATGATTTTAGTTACTTTTTGTTCTTTGTTGTGTATGTCTGTTTCCCATGTCTGGTCTTTGTCCCTGGATTACATTCTTATGATTACCGCTATAACATTGGTTCCCTTGATTATTCTTTGCATGAATTTATATGTATATGTGCCAATGATTCGACTTAAACAATTGAAGTTTTGGTTGAGTTTTAAAGAGTATTATTTGTTTATTTAATCTGTATACAATTCTCGTTTCAGTTTCATTTTTCAAATTGTAATCAAGATTCTAGCGAAAAATAAAAGAATGTAATCCAGGAGCAAAGAGTCATTTAGCAAAAAAGTAAGTGAGCACTGCGAGTAATTGATAAAATGAACTGGCAGGGTAAGCGTCCTCTAGTTTTCTAAAACACCCGACGAGGTGCTCATAAAAAGTCAATTCCGGGGGAGACGGAGGAAGAAATGAAAACTATAAGGTAACCTTTTACACCTACATTTAATATGATTTAAGGAACGGAGCAATTTGTACTCCACTTTGTTGATTATGCACCACTTTCTTGTGACATCACTTCTGTGTGAAAAGTTCAAACAACTATTATTTAAATAAATGATATCCATAATGTCAAACGCCCTGTGCAGGTCCGAGTGTTAAAAGAATAGGCCTGCAGCACTGCTAAGCTTGTCGTAAAAGGCGACTTAATAGTGCTCAGAACCTTAGCCGGGGTCAAAGGCGCTTCATGTCATGTTCAATTGATCATCAAATTCATGTTCATTGTCTGAATATAGCTGAAATATTGCTGCTCGGACGTTAAACCCCAACTAACAAACAAACAAACTTATTGTCAAACATCGAATAGATGACATTTTACATAAAAATTAAGTGGTTAAGTTCTTAACTTATATCTTAATGTTTTTTTTTAAACAAAGATTTATAAATAAACTCATCTGTGACATCTTTGAGAACTTTGAAATGATTCTTCAACTAAATCCATTATGGGCATACAGAGGCAACTTTTCTATGTACGTGTATATAATGCTGTTTTTGGTTCAGCTGAAGGTTGTCTAAAGGTTCTCTCGTCATTCATCCCGATGGCGTTGTATTCCATATTAACCGTATCCGTTCTCCTTAGACACAAATTAACAGTCAAACAATACAATAAAAAATGATTTAGTTTGTGTTAACACATGTAAACATGCGATAAATTGATATATAAAAAGTCATAAAAATATCCACAAGGCTTTTTTTGTTGTAATTTGCTGATTCCGCAAAAGTAATTAAAATAATAAATTGGTCTAAAATTCAAATTTGCATTTGATCGGTATAATTTAATATGTATATATGAATAACTTTTAATTGGTATAGTTCTCTATTTAACACTATGTATCATGCTCTATAGATAGACCATTTACAAATTTACAAATCGGACATAGTTCAAATGAATCTACGATTGACAATCTATTTAAATCATCAAAATTCCCTGAATTTTCAAGTTTTAACATATATATTCATGTTAAATCTATAAGTTCTTATATTATCATTAATTTTGACGCTTTAAAATTACCAACATCGTCTTAACATTTCCGTTTAACTCTAAAAAGAAAATATTGGAAAATATCATCCAATAACATGAAAAATGTCCAGGAAATGTTATTTACTATTTGTAAAATCTCCAAAATAAAAATAGCTAGCAACACGTTTTGAAAGTCAATTAAGAGATTTGTATAAATGCTGCAATTCTTGTAACATCACTTGTCCAGGCTTCATCATGATGATGAAACAATTACTTCTAGTTCTGATCAGTGCTGCACTAATGCAAGATGCTACAGGTAAGACTTGATTTCAAATATAATTTACAAATATAATAACTTAAACAATGTGTTAAAACAATTTAAGACTAATAATGAGGCTTGCGACCTTCCCGAGCCTCATTCCACTTTAGGAAAGGAGTGTGCGTTATTCTATCTTCTTTTTCTTACATGTGTCAAACCATAGTATCAGTTATATAGTTGTCTTTTAGATCGTGTATTTTATATTGAGACTCCTAAATAAGAATGTCAAATGGCTCACTGAGATTAACTTGTACCACGGGCTAGCCATTTGTATAGTCTTATTTCACCCTAAGCACCGTGAGTGAGAATAATGCGTTCAAAAATCGACAACTGAAGAGGAAAATTAAAATATAACCGTGCAAAATTGGTAAAACGTATAAATGTCTTCATATATAATGACGTAGGACGTTTGATGATCACCGTTTTACCTTGAATGGTCTAAAAACCTTTGAAGCACGTCATAATAATTTAGTGAATACATCTTTAAGGCTTTGTAACAAAGGCAAATAAAAAAAAATGTTTATCTATATTTATTTTAGTCGTCTTATACTTACACAATTTTAGTTTAAAAAAAGCTTCAATAAACAAAAAAAAACTATATTTTTTTTAATTGCCATTTAAATTTCTTTACTTAAACAATGATGCAACCTTTTGCGTCCTAACAAATAATGTACTTAGATGAATGTACACTCGAAATCACATATTTGTTTTACTAACAGTACCACATGTAATGTGCAATCATCAAATTTACCATTTTTACGTTTTTAGGAGATATACGATAAAAATTATGCTCATTTTTAATACTTTAACATTTCTAAAAACAGTCATAGTCATCAAGATGTGGTCATTATAATTCCATTCATTAATCCAGAAGTTTGTTGATCACAGTTAAAGGCTGTTTTGCGTCGACAAAAACATGTATGTGCACTAACGAAATTGTTGTTGTATTGAAATGTTTCATTTTCAATTTCAGGTCACTGGGGATGGGGAGGTCATTGGGGTGGTGGGCATAGTTACCGATGTTGGAATTAGTGACTCTGGGGACATCATAATTATCATTCCTATCGAACAACAACAACAACAACGTCAACAACTACTTCAACAACTACCACCACGCCGACGTCAACAACTACTTCAACAACGTCAACCACGCCGACAACAACTACAACCTCTCTATTGAACACTACGGCTGATCAATGTAAGTGAGAGTTTTACAGATTGTTCTGCAAACGTTCTTAAAAAGAAATAAAAAAAATGTAAACCAGGATGTGATTGTACAAAGAATGTTGTGACATTTTAACATATACAATTATGAAAGTAATCTCAGACGATTAAATTAATTATGACCACATTTTACGGATCTTACTTTTTGCTGTTTGGGGATTTTTTTCAGTTTGCTTTTATATATTTATCCTTCTAGTAAATGTACCATTGAACAGCTGAATGTAAGATCATATGCGATGTTAGTATGGTTATTTTCAGATATGATTTTCATGATACTTACTACGAATCCTTTATTTGATTGTATTTAAGTTTACTTTAGATATGTTGTTTTTCGTTATAGCTTACATCATGACAATTACTTTATAAATAAATTTCCTTAAAAAGATTCTACAACAAATACGAACAAGTATTTTTCCCAGGTACTGACCCCAATCCGAAGAAACAAAACTGTTCAGGAAAAATACTGGTGTACGGTTCAATTAGTTTGGGCTTTTATGATGCACAGGTAAGAACCAGGAAGGCGGTCATACATGTAAAATTCATGGAACAAAGCTTTTTATTTTCAATTACATAATTTTGGCATTTACTTAATTGACATTAAGTACCCACATGTATTCATATATGGGTGGATTATAATGTATTGATCTAAATGTATACCATCGGTTTGATTTATATTTCCTTTGCTCATAAGAAAATAAGCCAAATTCTAAAGTGAAGCTACCGTATAAAAAAGCATTAAGAACTGAGAATTTATTTGGTATGGTCATGCCACATTTGTATCTTTATACTATGCTTGGTATAATGATAACTGAATCAATGTAAATATGTCTATGATTTAATGTTTCTGAAAGTGGACAAGTATATTTGAATACAATAGGGATGTTGTATGAAGATAGGAGGAAACCTTGTTACAGTTAAGTCCCAAGAAATCCAAAATTACATCTGGACAAAGGAGATGATTCAAGTATGTATAATTAACACAAAATATGTAGATAAAATATGTTTTAGATCGAGATGGCTTCACTATAGTTTATCGAATGAACGTTTCAAATTAATCAAATTACAGATGTTTGGTGTTGACACAGTTATGTTCCTTTGAAATATTCATTCTCATGCCATTTTAATAAACTTTTAATTCATTTTACCGAACTATGAAAAATAATGTTTTTATGCCTTCATCCTGGTGTCAAAAATTTATACTGAAAAGGGCTGGGGGTAATTTAAAATGTTCGTTCATGCATGATGATTATAGAGAATTATATTCAATTTTTACCAGAAATTGTTTTACAGTAAACTGGTGGATTGGACTCCACGACAATATCTGGATTAGCGGTCCTCCGTTAAGCGATGGAAATTACACAAACTGGGGTGCTAATAGTGGTGGGTGTACCCTGTCGATGGATAATGACCATTGGGTACAAACTAATGATTGTACATTAACACACCGTTTCATTTGCGAAATTCCGTAATGGAATTGTTGAATAAAATCATATGCTAGAATACTGTTCAGTTTGTCTTATGTTCTGCAATTAAAAGTCGGTAGATGATTGGATTAAAATTCAATGTAACGTCATCATTCAAATGTGTGGAGATTAAAAAACTTCAAGTGCGAATATTTTGTTTTTGTTTTTGTTTTTTTTCTTTTTAAAGAAATCAGGGGTCTGTTGTTCAACGTGTCATTAAAATTAATCCATAATTAATTTTAATGAGTCATTAAAACTTAATTGAGTGATTAGTAGATCAAATGAATAAATTTTGTTGCTCACCTTTTTTTTAATCATTGCATTTGGTAATCATCAAATTAAATTTTAATTAAATGATTAAGAAGCAGGTACTTCCCATAAGCAATACTATCCACAGCCTTCGGTACTTCCTGTTACGTTTTGTTTACAAACAATCATGGATAGTGTTGGATCCCCTCACTCTAAAAAAATATCGCGAATGAGGAAGGCAAAATATTACTTACTACAAGAGTTAGTGGAACAAAACCTAAATTTACTTAGGGACAAGCACAGCAATAGTGTCACCAACAAAATAAAAGAATGGGTTTGGTTACAAATTATAGAAAAAATAAATAGCTATATCGCACCCCTTCTGAGGTTAGAACAAAATGGCGGAATACGGTATCGGAGGCCAAAAAGTCGTTCAGCCAAAATAAAAAAAGAAATGAGAAAAACTGGAGGAAGTCCGGCACCAAAGCCTGTTCGTTCCAACTTTGAAAAGGTCATAGACCTCATGAGAGAGACCACCAGCTTCAGTGATGTTACCGGCGGACTTGAAACCAAAAGCTTCGAAAAAGGTATGATACTTTATCATTTCTAGAAGTTCATATTAGTATTATTACAGTAACTTTTTCTTCAACCCCAACCATTCAAGTATTACAGAATAAATATGTCGTCTGCTACAAAAATGGAATTCCTAATTCTATTCATATATCCGACCTTCACCTTTTTGTATGGAACTATGTCAACATACTGACATAGTTTTCTTGTTGTCCTCGCTCACTGCCTCCAAACATAATACACGCTTGTTTTAGATACGCATGGCAGCTGTGTACACAGTGTAGAATACATTTATTCTCAACCCTTTGATAGAATCTATTATTCCATGCTTTCTTATAACAGGACCAAAGATATGTGATGTCATATTACGCGGATAAAACACAAACACACTATATATAAGAGCTTCACGAAAGTCACAAATCCTTTTCACTCAAATGAAAAATGTTGAAAAAGATTATTTCGTATTATATCACAATCACCATAGCACCCATAAGTAATTTTGGATACTCTCCGTGTATGCCTGATGGCGTTCCCTTGAACACATGTACCGTACATTTGTATTACCGCAGCCTATGGTTGCTGATGCTTGTTGATCCAGAATAAACTCTCCTACAAAACAAAATAACAATAAAAACTTACTATTGTTAATGCAATAAAGGTAAAAAGTATCTTTCATATGGCCACACAGGTTGAAATAAAATGAAATAAATCCAGATAATCATGACATTCGTTGAGACATTTTTTTTTTAATCTGACGTTGATGTCTAACAAATTTCTTATATCAATCGCTTGTAATTCTAAACACGTAAAACTCCGTACAAAACATTTCATTGGAACCAATGAAAGACGCCACAGAGCATTTATAATAACAAATCATAATTACCTTGCGATGTATTTGAAAGGATGTATGTTAGGCATGTAAGTAGGTCAGTAAGGAATGACCCCGCACACATCAGCCGAAAAGCAAAGTCAATAAAATGGCGACGCCAATCTGCAAAAGTTTGTTTTCAAGCCGTGTAAACTAAGTTCTCCTCTTGAACTTACCTTTACGTAAATGGTGCATTTATGCCGGTAGCATGTATAACTTCCGAATTCGTCTTTAAATAAAGCCGTTATCAAGTACAAACTACCCAATCCGATCCATCTCATGAATGATGTCTGTTTACTACAGGTGCCCTGACGTTTTAGTCTCCCCTATGATGTGATGATCGATTATTTAAGTTATGATGGAAACAGATTTGCATACTGTCAATTTTGTAATTTGAATGAACTGAGTATAACTTTTTTGTACCCAAAAAGTTCGTGTACGTTATTTACACAAGTATTAAAGGGCAACCCAATATGGCCGTATGCAAGTTCGGTATGCATGTATTTATGGCAAGCCAAAGTTGACAAAGATAGGTATTTTCTAATATTAAAAAAATGATTTTTTTAATATTATAAATTCATTTTTTGATATAACAAATTAGATTTCTAATATCACAAAACTCTTTTTTAATATCAAAAATCGATTGAATTTCTAATATTAAAAAAACGATTTTTTTAATATTAGAAATTGATTTTCTAATATTAGAAAATGGACTTCTTGTACTCAAATACGATTTTTTAATATTAGAAAATCTTATTGTAATATTAAAAAATGTGACTGATTTTGCGATATTGCAAAGTGATTTTCTAATATTACAAATTCATTTTCTAATATTACATATTCAATTTGTAATATTACAAAATTTGTGATGTTTTATAATATTACTAAATCCGGAATTTGTAATATTAGAAAATGAATTTTTAATATTACGGAATAAATTTTTAACATTACGGAATGAATTTTTAATATTACATAATGAATTTATAATATTAAAAAATATTTTGTAATATTAAAAAATATTTTGTAATATTAAAAAATATTTTGTAATATTAAAAAATGATTTTGTAATATTAAAAAATGATTTTGTAATTTTACAAAATAAATGTTTTCTAATATTACAAACTGATTGGTCAATATTACCAATGCATTTTCTATTATTACAAATTAGATTTCTAATATCACATAACTCTTTTTTTTAAATTTAAAAATCGACTGAATTTCTAATATTAAAAAGCGACTATTTAATATTAGAAATTGATTTTCTAATATTAAAAAATGGATTTGTCGTATTCAATTACGATTGTTTTAATTTTAGAGAATCCTTTTGTTTTGTAATATTAAAAAATATGACTGATTTTGCAATATTGCAAAGTGATTTTCTAATATTACAAATTCATTTTTAATATTACATATTCAATTTGTAATATTACAAAATGTGTGATGCTTTATAATATTACTAAATCAGCTATTTGTAATATAAGAAAAAGGATGTCTAATATTAAAAATCTTTTCTAATATTAAAAATAATGATTTTGTAATATTACAAATTCATTTTCTAATGTTATAAAATATTGATTTTTGTCCACTTTGGATTGCCATATGTATTGATGAACTTTACATGATATGATACATAAATGTTTTATATTGTGTTATTTTGAAAACTTCATGCATGTTTCCTACGTAACTTAATCATAATTGTTTTGTTTTGTGACTATGCCCTTCCTTGGCACTATGATCGGAAAGTTAACATTCTTCTTTTTCTTCTTCAATAATATTTAGTTGGCCTTTGACTAATACCGAATATTATTTTAATTAATTATAAGCTATCATGTGGACGGAACACGAGATTTTGGAAAGGGAATTTGCTTTGCAATTGTGCACAAAATCAACAAATCGGGTTGAGGTCTACCGCCCTTGGCCTTTATATAGAATTACACGCGTCAATTGTGCAACAGTAACATTCTTGACCTGCATCTAGTTAACAAATTTCTTTGTATATTAAATGTGCATCAAGTAAAAATGTTACACTCTCTCTTCAGAACATTCTACTTGGCAACAGGAAGATGACGATTTGTTCAGGACACCTGAAAAGGGTTTAGAACCCCCTACACACAAAGAGATATGGCTGTAGTTCTACTCAACACAGAGCGCTGCTTTCATCAAGTAGCAACCCAACTTTGTCAGCAGCAGACAAAGCTGAAATTTTTCCCTCAACTTCTATACAAAAAAACCAGTCTCTTTATGATTAATTATGATTATGTATTAAGCTGACAGGCAAGGCTAGGCAAAGTTCTCCAGCAACAAAGCCAAAACAAATTACGCAGGCTGATATATTTAATTTACAAGCTGAAGTATTGAAAAGTCAACTGAGGAACCAGAAAATAAACATGCGTAACCTGAAATTCAGTAATAAAAAACTAAACCTTCAGATACAACTGCTACAAAAAATGAATGAAAGAGATTTCACTCTCACTTGGTCTCAGATGGCTCTACCCAGCACATTTACATAACTTTTGCAACTGTTTTAGTTCATGTCGCTTGCTGTTCTTTGACAAGTTTTATTGTTGCTTGTTATGAATCTAGTATCACTTTATAACATTTTACTGAATATGATTAACTTATTACAGCGTTCCAAGTATAAAACGTGGTTACATTCAAAGTAACTATCTATCTACATATACATTAGTTGGCTTGTTTTTTCTAGGAATAATAGTATATATGTTTTCAATTTAGTAATTGTTCATAGTAAATACTATATCCAGACCATTTTCACAGATACGAAATACTACAAATATCAAATTAAACTGGGGAAATTCGGTTTATTGGAAATAATTTAATGTGATATGATCTCTGATTGCTGTACCGTCCTGAAGAGCATCTAATATTGGTATTTGACCAGGCTGGTTGTTAATGACAGGTTCACCATCAACATCTGGCTCATTCAATATTATTGCTATGTTATGGAGAAAGCACATGCAATAATAATTCTGCAAGATTTTGCTGGTGACATCCTAATCTGCAATTGTAAAACATACATCATGTACGTGCAGGCTCAATGGCCTAGAGTTTACATCATGTATAGAGTAAAATGAGAGAAAAAAACTGTAAACAGCACAAATATTATGCATCGCAATCTATCTTACACATTCACCAAACGACCATACCTTTTTCCTCTAAATTTAGATACAAGGCATTTGCAAGTCATTAATATCACCATTATCATCACAATCTTTCCTGTAAGAAAGTTTAATAAAATGACCCTGTTTTATACTTGGCCGATAAGCAATATCAGATTTCTGTACGTGCCAGTTTACAGAAGCAGCATGTTTCCCAACCAACTCTGACATACTTCATCAGACTCAGAGACAACCAGCCGGGAAAAGTGACCTGCAGCTAACCTGATTCTGATACGAAATACTTGTAATCATTCATACCAAATTTCAACAAATCAATACCTAAACAGAACAGCAAAAAATGTCCAAAAAGGGCAATAACTCCAACATGGGTCAACAGATATTCACCAAATTTGACCACAGATAGATCTCATCATGTTGAATACTTTTACCATCGTCAGCATTTGGCTAAACCTAACGGTTTTGAAGACAAATGCAACAATCTGCTGTCTGACCCCTATGTTCTATTTTTCGTAACGACGGCCATGTTTTTTTAACCGATCAGAAATCCAAAAAGTCATTTTGTGCAGGATACTCTAAGGAGCAACCATTATAAGTTTCATGCAAATCTATTCCGTAGTTTCAGGGGAGAAGAAGTTTGAAAAATTGTTAACGACGACGACGGACGCCAAGTGATGGCAATAGGTCACACGGTCTATGGCCAGGTTAGCTAAAAAGTGTACCTCAGAGCCCAAGATATAGAACCTTTTCTTCCAGATACCAAATACTCTTTCCACAGTTGACCTGGTTGACGAGTGGCTCCTGTTGTATCTCTCCTGTCCTCTTCCTTGTGGGTTGCGATAAGGGGTCATTAGAAATGCCTTGCATGGATAACCGCTATCCCCTTACAATACACCTTGTTCTAGCCCTTGGTAATTCTGTTCTAAATAATTTCCCACAGCAGAGGTCCGAAACACATGGGAATCATGAGTTGATCAAGGCCATTTTGAGTTGATATTTGTAATTAATCCTGTGTATAATGTAAACAATTATTTGTAAGATAATAGGTAATTAGTGAGGGAACTATCATTTGAACATTTGTTGTCGAATGTAGTGCCATGATGCTATGTTTTTTTTTCTTTTTTTTTTTTGGGGGGGGGGAGGGGGGTAGATCAAATTTAAAATGAAAAATTAAGGTAAGATTTAAATTTTCAAGAAATAAATGACAGGACAGGCCTTAAAACTAAAAAGTAAGGATCTTATACTTTTTTTTTAATATTCTAGGCAAGGCCAATTTTTTTCTCAAAATAAAAAGGCAGGAAATAAAATTTGATTCTAGCCCCGCCCCTTGAAATCAAGTGTTTGCCCCCTAAAAAGTGACCCTAATTGGCTTCTGTATCTTAATCTGATTTCACCTTTTAACAGAAATTAAATAAAATATAGTACCCGTCCCTCAGTCCATCATTAGCTTTCCTTTTTTTTCTAAACGCTTGCAGATATTGAACTGATTCTACTATGATGAGTTACATATTAGGCTAACGATTCGTTATTCGTCTTTTTTAACTGAGATGACAGGCCTTGGGCTTATCAAATTTTATACACACACAAAAAACAAACAAACAAAATAACAAACAAAACAAAACAAAACAGTTTTCCGAATATTTTTCTCAAAACTGTTAAACACAACCGGGTAAATCCAGTCCTTCCAAATCGGTGCTTATCGCAAATGCGATTGATAAACAAGATAACGAAAATTGACACCTGGAGAAGAAAAATTATCTTAAGGAAAAGTGGTGACTGTTTTTTGAAGTTATAGTTAAATATAACATGTCGGAACACATATTTATTCGAATATAACAATATTATTAACTTTCCTCTGATCTATTTTTAACTTGTTTATCAACAGCACCGCTTTGGAAGGTACCGGTTTATCTGGGTGAGATATTGAGCTAATTTAATGGTATGTGACTATACGATGTATTATGATGAGTTACAGATCAAGTTCAGTTTTGTTAAGATTTCTATGAAAAATGGTCCTTTGATCTTTCCTTTTTTCAAATACCTTTTATTTGAGAGTCCAATATGAGGACATGTGGGGTATGTGAGCGTGCCCACTAATGTTCTTAATTTTCTGACAAAATATATATATATATATATATATATATATATATATATATATATATATATATATATATATATAAAGTCTACATTTTTGCTGCTTTGCATTAGATGGTCATTTTATAAAATCATCCTTTATGTCAACCAAAGCAGAGGTTACCCTATCAACGACTCTTGACACCGTGCTTTTGTCAAAGCCCATGGTATCCCCAATACTTTGTAATTGGCTACCACTGGCATAAAACCTAAGGGCAATCATAATAATAATATGCAATCAGAGGCATGTTGCTAAATGTACTCAGGCATATTTTTGTGACACTTCACTCAGCACACTACATTCCGTTCATAAAGCCTTTTAGCAGTTACATTGATTTTAGTCATGTAGTGCCCAAGCAGGAGATCGAGCCATACTACAATGTTACCTAGGCCGTACAGAATGAAATTAGAATAGTTAAAAAACGCCCCCATTTAAAAAAGTAATGGGTCATTCTAAATCTTGGCCAATTTTTTATGTTATGAAAAGTATTTCGAAAAAGTAGTATTTACAAGAATCATTACTAGTTATGTTAATGACATGTAAAGAAGTAAGCGTGTACTTCTATAAAAATGCTTAATTGGGTAATTACATGAACGTAGAATTCTTATGGATCTATATTTTTTCTTTCACATGTTCATAAAAGCAATAGAGCATTATATTAGACTAAATTACACGTGGTCAAATTTGTCATTTGAGAATGCGTGACAAAGACACTCCTTTGTTTATCGCAAAACAAAACTTGAAATCATGAAAGAATCAAAATATCGTGTAAAAAAACATAAGAAAAGGAGCAACTAGGACTCCACTAAACACTTGGAGCATGGATCAAGTTTATTGGTAGGCTAAGCGACCTCTACCTTTTCTAGAAATACCCATCCAGTTGCTCATAAAAAGACAGTCCTGGGTAGACGAAAGAGAAATGTCAAAAATGACACAGTGAAAATGCGCAAAAAAGAGGTTCCAGTTAAGATACAATTTCCTTCGATACAAGTCTCAACGAAGCCGTAGTGAAGTATGTATTACTACATGTATAGTATTCAACAAATAAACTTTTCAGTAATAGTGTTTGTTAGAAAGATCTACAAAAACATTTTACTTTGATCCCAATATTTTTTACTGTATATCTTACATCTTATATATGAGGTTCTGACAGAAGCAAAGCTAAATGTTTCCCAGTATGGGAGCTTTTTGTTCACTCTCTCTTTTTTAAGATGACACTGATGAAACTACATATGCATGTTTCAGACGTAAAAGTATCGTAATCTTTATTTTATTTTTTTCCTTTTGAACAAGCAATTAAAAAACGATAAAAAGTAAAACTGAAATGAAATCACACGTCCTGGTAACACATCTTAAAATATTCTATCCAGTTATAAAACAAGAAATAGTTTGTAACATATTTTTTGAACGCTCCTTGTTGAACGTTTTCAATAACATATTACAATCTCGACTTCAAACAGTCGAATGTGGAAAGAAGTATTTTCATTTATACTTTGTGCTGCTCTTTTTCAGGCGGCTACAGGTAAACGCAATGCGTTGTTTTATGCATGTTTTGGCTTTTAATAGGTATCGTTCGTACTTTTAACACCATATACCAAACTTCTTCTGTATTATTCGTCGTTCACACTGCAAGGACTCCCTTAATTTATTTCTTTATGATACTATTTATTATATTCTACTTGTAACTTCTTCAAAATTTGTTCAATAGATTTGTTTAACAGAAGTCATATAAATTTAAGCAGACGTTCATTCCGACTACTTTAAATCTCCTTCACCAATACGAGACCCCATCCCTAATCCATATTCCCATGTAGCAAATTTGAAAACTTGGTGGTAACAATATACTTTCTTAACAAAAGTAATATCTTCTCACGGCTTTTAACATTATATTCAATACTGAACCTGCCAAAAAAAATTTCATTAATACCTAGTTTATGAAATTATGATCAACATATATATTGTGTTTTTTCTTTTTTCTTTTTTGTTTGTTTGTTTTTTGTTTTTTTTTTTTTGTTATCGTGTTTTTCATTTGTATCATTTTTTTATACATTGTATTAACTTTTGTTTAAGTAACCATAATTATTTAATTAAGCACACTGGAGATATTGGGACCAAGGATGGGGAGATGGATGGGGAATTACTATGGTTACTGACATTGGCCTTGGAGACACTGGGATCATCCTTATCATCATTTCTACCACAAAACAAACACTACTCAAAAACAAACTACAACTACAATAAAGACAACTCACACTCCGACGACAACTACTACAACTCCGTCTTCAACCACAACTACTCCGACGATTACCACTACTACTGCGACGACGACCCCTGCTGATCAATGTTATGGCATATTTAAAAGTACATTCCTGTTTTTATCAGAGTAAAAGGTTTCTTAATTAAAACATTCTAAAATTCCATATACACACTACTATTAGTTTAATGAAAACTATATTTAGATATGATTTCACGTTATAAGTAATTCTTGCAAGCAATTCTGTTATTGATTAGTCGAAATTATAAATTGAGAGGATGTGTGTGTTGATGGTGTGAGTCTTTCATGTTGTAGCTACAATATGCCAAGGAGACAACAAGTCTAACAACACAAAATAAGTTCTGATTGTAAACATTTACTATAATACAAGTGAACAGTCTAGCTAAAAACACTTTATGTTGTTAACTTTCTAAATATAGCCTTACCTCCCTATTATGAGTGAAGTCAAATTCATAGAGGGTCGCCCTTTTAGAATAATATGCATCAATATTTGTTATAGGTGATAATGCTACAAAGGTGGAAAAACATGGAAGGGAATAAAATATACTTTCAATTTAAAAAAACTCAGCCTTTTTGAAGCACAAGTAAGGTTATCTAGATTATCATATTTAAATAGTTACATTTTTTGTGCAATTCATTCAAATACGCAGATCTCATTAGGTAAAATTGTAAAATGTAATTATAATAAAATGAATATATTTGAATTTATTGGCCAGTCGCACGCAAACGCCGATAAAATATCCAACACGAAACATCCTATTCTTAGATATCTTTGACACTTTTCTGTAACATTGTTTGACCTATCATGACGTCATTGATAAAAAAAAAACGATTATAAAACTTTCTGTAACTAAAGAAATATTTTTGCGTATGTATACTATGTACCAATAGATCCCATGAGAGGGTAAACATTTGTCTTAAAGATTTTATAAACGTTAAGTGACAGTACTAGGGCTCTTAGGTTATAGAGAATAGTACAACGATCTTTGAACAAAACATATTTCGGTATTGTAAAAGGGAAAACACAAGTTCATAAGGGTTTCGTTTTGTGTACATTCTATGTCATTCCAATTTCCTATGGTTTGTTTATTTTGCATTTACTTTTTACAATTTTTTTTTCATGTTTTGTATATTAAGTTCAGAGGTTTGTTGTAACAAAAAAACATTCAAATGACTACGGTAATTTACAAAGAGTAATCAAGGAAACCAAGGGTACAGCGGTTATCATTCATAATGTGTCAGAGATTTGTATTGGGATATATTTCGTCCTTAACTGTCGTCTCAGGGATAAAATAAAAATGATATTAGACATGTTTTAAGTTGAAATGTTTCAGAAATAAATCATGGGAACTCCATTTTATCATTGTTTTACCACGGATTGTACATGAATGTCGCATTGTTTTACCACGAGTGATAGCAGGGTATTAACTACATTAATGGTCAGCTCGTGATATACTATGATAAATAATTTAGGGGATTGAGAATTGATATGTTGTATTGAGATAAAGGAGGTTTATATAATGAAAAAAGGGAAATATGTGTATAAATACTTATTTGCCTAAAAATCATATTAATACAATTAAAAGATAGTTTCCATGTTAAAAATATGAAATTTGTCTTGACTAAACAATTACTTTTTAAAGAGAAATGCAATTGGGATTATATTGTAAATTGTGATTTATGTACGAAAAAAGGGTTGTAGATACTGTAAAATATTGTAAGGGGTTTCGTATTTGGTATATATTGGAAGTTAATACTGTAAGTTCTGTAACACACGTAAACATGGGAAAAGGAAGTATATCCAATATAATAATAAACAATTGAACTTACCACCATTGTTCAGATCTTATTATATTTGACATGAAAGGCGTGCTGTGCAAAGAAAGGATGGCAACACGTGACTATCGAATCAGCTGAAGAACAAAACTTTATCACAACTGTATCAAATAGTATTTCTAAAAATTGCAAGTATCACTTTTAATAACATTTTATAAATTAAAGCCTGAGCCCTTTGTGCTGAAGAATTTATCCAAGTTAACATTCTATTAAAACTAATACAAATGGATTTCAAAACATGTCTGATACTGTAGTTATGTTTTAGACGTATTATTTAGGGTTCGGTTTTGACAGATTCTACTGAACTTTGGATTTGATGTAACCCAGTATAGTATACCATTAACGACGTGTTTTAATGCATGAAAATTTTGGGGTTTTGAAACTACGTGAGGGAGATGAATAATTATTAAAAAATCCTTGAATATAATTAAGAAGTGTTTAGCTTGAACTCATGCAGGGGAGATATGTGACACCAAAAAGTGCATATTTTGTTTTTAGTCATCGTGCAAATTGAAAGCTTACACTATTCAGTATGAAGTTCCCTACATCGATAAATCACAACAAATTAATAATTACGAAAACATAAATATGCGACCACTTCTTGAATCTGCAACGCCTTAAGCGACTAGTCTTGTTCTACATTTGTTAATGTTATAAATTTTGTCAATGAATATTTTGAGAACTAAGGATCAGTTTTACCCATCTATGTGTGCTTGTTATCAACAATCAATCGAATTCATTTCCGATATAGAACGAAAATATCAATATTTGAATGTAGTTTCGTATATCTTTTACAGTACAATGGTGGTTAGGACTCTTTGGACAATACTGGGTCAATGGACAACTATTGGCATCATCGAATTACTTAAACTTTTTGTTGCCTCCTTCATCTAACGCAGGTTGTGCGGTAATCATTTCGAGTGTAAACAAATGGTTAGCATTGAGTGTTTGCACTTTTCCTCAAATGTTCATTTGTCAACAGCGTTAAACCGTCATGGATGTGTAGTTGTCAAATAAAGTTTATGCTGTCTTTTTGTCTTGTCAAAAAATCAATGATATGAAATAAATATTAGTATATATTTTCTTTGCGTCGTTTTTTTAACTAGTCAACTGTGTTTAATCAAGAACAAATCATAATTACCTGAAATGTATCACTTAGTATTTGTTTTATTTTGAAATATAGTTTTGGTATTGAATAATCTTCAAAAAAGTCTTTTCCTCAGGTGACAGCATTTGATAAGATCAAGTACGCATGTGGTTAATTTAATCTCAACAGGGAATTCAGGGGTACGAGGACTTAAATGGTATTCAATGTTCAAGGAAAATAAACACACACGGCAAAGAACATGAGGTTTAAAAAGAATAACACATATAACCGCAAACCGGTAGGGCAAGTGTTCTGTACTTTTTTTTTCTAGAAACAACCATCGAGTTTTACATCCGGTTTGGACAAAAGAGGACAGGAAAAAAATAAGGGTAACAACATAATCGAAAATTTATTTGATCCATAATCAAGTCAAATCCTAAATGAATCTAACAAAATAGATATTACATCACAAGAGTAGCTTGTACCGCACTTATCATGGCTTGATACATGCATTTCAAACACAAGGGAGGGTTCAATCTAGGTTTTACAGTGCCTCAAACATCTCTTCAAATGAATAAGACCAGCCATGGGGTCAGCCTTAAAAGAATATCAAGGAACAGTAAACTGGATAAATATGTCATTGATTAAAAAAAATCAGCATTTGACACAATCTTGTTTTATTATTTTTTTTAAATTTTTTTCACGAATTACATGTATGTATTTGTATCTAGCTAATCAATAGAGTAACAAGGGTATAATGCTTTTTAGTTGGAATTTTAACTGAGCATAGTGGTAAAGAGTGTTGCAAAATCATTGGAAGCAATAATGTTTACGAATTATAAAAAAGGCTATATCGAATGTCATATTCATGTGTTTAAATTGAAACAAATAATTTTAAACAGAGTTGACTGACGGTGGACAGAATGTTAAAACTAAGTTTCTCGGGATATTCCACTGGAAAAAAATGAACGTATTATTAAGTGTCAGTCTTTCTAAGAATCAGGCAATGGGTGACACATGGTATAAAAAAGCATCATTTTGAAAGTGTAATTTGACTATTTACACAATCGGAATCAGGGAAAAAACAAAATTGTTCATATCATGTTTGTGCCTTGATATATCACTTCATTGAAATGCACCGTAAATGAACATTTAAACGACAGAAAACTATGTCAAAAACTTTATTTCGTAACATTATATTGAAAAAATTACGAGCAAATCCAATGATGCAAAGATCAAATTATAGTCTTTTCAAATATAGAAATCATCCTTGAGTAAATTTCCATTGTCAGATCTTTGGGGTTTTGACATGCATGGTTCTGATTATTTTTCCCATTTCGCATGATTCTTACAAATACGTACACTTCAGTGAATTTATCGTGCATGTTTGTTTCAGTTCATGTTTGACCTTACATTGAACGGGGATAGGTAGGGCCTTATCTAATTTAACCCCCTTAACAGACAAGCGCCTGTCAATAGTCAGAAGATGGTCATTTGTGTTTCTGTGTTCTTCTATTTTTAAGTTTATTTTTTTATAATTATATTGCATGTCGACGCTTTAATGGGATAAGGATAATATTATTATGTGGAAATTATATAGCTGCCATTTATTGATTTAAAAACGTATACGTAATACCACCATAGACAAAAAGAATAATGAATCTTTGAACAGTGCCCACGTTTGAAATATAAAAAAACAAAACAAATAATACAAATGAAATATAGTTGAAATAGAAAAAAAAGAATATTGGCCCATATTTTCGGCCTTACGGTTTTCGTCAGGGGCAAAAATTATTCAAAAGAAAATTGACAACTGCCAATCCACATGACAGAGACAAGGTGCCCTTTGAAATTGATCTTCATCGTGTGAAGATGTGTCAAGTTCAAGAGGATAAAAATATAAAATTATAAGTGTGCTGTCAAAAAGCAACTATAAAACAGGTTATGGTGATTAAATACCATCGGTTTTGACATTTATTCCAAATTGGCGGGCATAGTGTTGTCGACACTGTGGTTTGCCTCCCCACCGACAGGACAACCCTTACCATTTGTGTTCTACAAAACGATCACCTAATAGTTGCTCACAGGATGGTGTGCTTTTGTAACTGGCAGGAGTGGCGTCTGGAGGCAATCTTGGAAACTCTTCAGACTATTTTCTTTTATAAAAGCAGTAATTGGAAGCAAATCGTTGCATACTGTTGACGTGTATTTATCTTTAAAACGAATACATAAGGCAACCAAGTTTCTAGCGGACATCAAAGAAATGTAACTCAGGGACAAAGACTAGACATGGAAAACAGATACACACAGCAAAAAACATAAAATAAACAAAATAAAAAAAAAAAACACTGAGTAAAAGAGCAACTCGACCTCCTCTACAAATTGAGAGCATTGGTATACTTGATCTTAAGATTTGATCTCCGATGCGAATTTAATACTTAACATATTGTATTTTTTAAGCTTCGTATTACTTTCCGAATGAGCTTTGAACTTTTTTTGTTTTTTGTTATTATTTCATGGGACTAGAAGCAATAGTGTGGACCAATATGCCATAATAAATTGATAGTGAGAACATTACTTAAATATGGACCTTGCTCATATCACAATAAAAAAGCGTGCAAATTTTAATGTTTTGTACATCAACAACTCATAATGCATTCATATTATAAACCATTGCATATATGTAGTGACACACCAGACACATTAACAGTGACACATGTTAAATATGTTTTATTCAAAACATTATTTGTTGATGCTGTTGCTGTTCTTCATGTCGATAAAGCATTATCTGCTTAAGGTTGAATTTCGCATATGAACCGTTGTGCGATGCTACAAGTAGGTAGTTGGTAGGCAAACCATTGTTTCCTTTGGGTAAGACTTGCGCAGTAAATGCGGCCAACTGGATTAGAAGTGAACCAGTTCATGTAGGTCACAGGTTCACCTGACAACCATCGCCACATACCTCTAACACGGGCAAGTCCAATATACCAAGCCTCTACAAAAGTTCACAATAACATATTTTAAATCAAGGAACGAGAATGAACGAAAAAAACAATAACATATGCAAATGAGTTATTATTGGACAAAACGCTCTATAGAAGAAATAGATCTTTATCTATAGAAAATATTAATAAACGATTGTTTTATTTTAAATTTGAGAAGTTTTGGTCGTCCGTCAAGAATAAGAAGCGAGAGTATCAAGAGTGTCTTTAAACTTCCAAAATGCGTTTAAAATTCAATAGCCACTTATAAAGAGGGTGTATGTCGACTTATGTATTTGATAGCACATCCCAAATTTTATATCTGTCTTGTTTATACATGGACTATCTCTTATGACATACGTAAATGTCCAAATTATTTCAATCTTATACATACCTGTTGATCCTGTATTTGCATTTATAAAATTCTGTTCTGTAGCGCTATTAATTGCAACGAGAGTTCCACATGCACTCTTACAAGCTGCCTGAAAAAAAGAGTATTGAATGAAGTGGTAAATCAATCTACTCATTCAGTGTTGAAGCTTTTATAAAGGTATCTACACAATCTTGCTTTGGATGAATCTGTTAATCTTATTTTATTTGGGTTTGTTGTCATTATTGGATCATTGTGTTTTTTGTATTTGTTATATATATATATATATATCAGCTAAAGGTCTAAAGTCCAGAGTGGCTGGCTTCCATAAACAAAAATGATGTGACATTTTGTTAAACACTTTGGAGGTTTTTAAATCTTAAACCATCCAACAAATTGAGTTCGTCAATATTTGAGTATATAGAGGACTAATATAGAGAGCAATCTTAGAAGAAATCGTATCAAACTTAACTCCAAAACGTACCTGTGCTGCCATGAAATTCAACTTGATTGCACTAAATATGTAATTTTTACCCGCATATGACAGCGTTTTTGCATTTGGATCAAACACCCTTGGGACACCTGGAAAAAGAGTGTTATCGGGTATCAAACAGTACTAAATTAAAATTCAATTAATGTGTCAATTTTCCACAAACTAACCATCATAAAAATGGACATCAAAATCATAAGAAGATAGACACTTATTACTCTATTAATTCCTCGCTAATATATAAAAAAAACAACTGTAATACTTTATGTCGTATTTTATCTATATTGTTTAAGATAGGAAAGTTTTTTGTGACAACACACTACATAATTATACTGAAAATATTGAAATACATTGTATTGTAATATTGATAATGTCCAATTTGTTTGTTTCCAAAATTTCATTTGGACGATCAAGCTTAATTTTCTTTAAAAAAGATGAGCATCTGAGTAAAGTTTTAATTTTCTATAAGTTTGTTATAAGAAACACATAAAGACATATTTATTCATCGGAAAACGATTCTAAATCAAGAACACTTACAATATTGTGTATTGAATTTACATATATTTATCAATTTTACTCACATTAACCCATAATTGACTATAATTCAAATATAATCATTTCCCCTGAGTGGTATATGTATTTTACACATGTCTAGCTATTAATTTCTCTCTTTTAAAACAAAGTAAGGATTTTCATATAAGCGCCAAAGCAATTAATGTTCTCTTAATACACAAATTTCCTCACCGCAAAACTGGCACTGTAAACGGTAAATGTACATCAACCGTACAAGCAATTAAAACAAGACAGGTTGTTGTGCTTAACATATAAAACAAAAATACACTTCACTCACATTGATGGGGACCATGGGGACCGTGATACCTGTAACGCCTCCATGGTCTTCTCCAGCCTCCCCAGCCTCCCCAGCCGTGCCC
Source organism: Perna viridis (assembly GCA_037379345.1). Taxonomy (NCBI): domain Eukaryota; kingdom Metazoa; phylum Mollusca; class Bivalvia; order Mytilida; family Mytilidae; genus Perna; species Perna viridis. The sequence continues at coordinate 1,885,362 of CM074522.1, forward strand.
TACAAATAATCGATAATTAAAATTGTTTTGCTTTGTTTTTTATTGTTTCTTGTAGTTGTTTTAATAATATGCATTGATTTAAACATGGTTAACAAAATTTAATATATATGTATATCACCAGAAGTAATTTTGACTTTAATGATTTTAATTTTATTTTTCTTAAATCATATTTAAACTCCAAAAACAACAAAAAAGTAGCAGATACTATACAAGAGTTCGGCAAACAGACGTCATGATGAAAGACTACTTAATAATCAAATTAGTATACATGTCTTGTCATATCTTTTTATCAAACAAAAGATATTCAAAGGATAAAAAATTACTCAAGGAATAAAGACGCTCGCTACACAGATCGTGAAAAAGTCACAATAACAAAATAACAAAGAAAAAATGTAAACCAGAAAAAACACGGGACTCCACTAAAGTCTGGGCGTATCCGCAAGAAACTACACCACATTGGTTATGAAATAACACTGGGTAGACGGAAGAAATAAGGAAAACTATGAAAATGTGGCAAAAAAACTGTGTTGATAGTGTAGCTCTAGATAGATAAAGCTTCATCCTCCATAATTTGTTATAACTCTTATCTTAAAGCAACAAAAGCCTGTTCCAGAAGCCAAATTGAAAAAAAAGTCAAGCACGGAAAACAAAAAAAAAAACAAAAACAAAAACAAAAAAAAACGCGTAGTTTTGGAAAACAGTCAAAAGTTCAGCAAATATAAAATACAATACCTTCAATCTTTGCAATACATTTTACTAACCTTCGGAGAATTCGAAAATCACCGCGATGAACACAACAAAGACCAACAACTTAAACATCTCTCTCCAGCATTAATAAACATTGATTTACCATGTGTGTTTATATAATAAATTGTAAGGAAATCTTCAGCAATATGTTGCTTCATATTTGCATATTTTGGATGATTGAAGTTTAAAAACATAGGATTGGGGATATTTATTAAATGGCTATGATTTCCGGAACAGAAATAAACCCTGTGAGTTTTTTTATATTATTAGAAACATCAGTAATTCAATATTGATTCGTTATTTTAATGTAAGAGGAATCAAGGGAAATAAGATTCCAGCGGAAATCAACAGAATGTTATCCAGGGGCAAAGACCAGACTTGGCAAAAAGATACACACGACAAAGAATATTTATATAAAACACACCAAAATAAAACATACAATGTTTTCCTCTAGATGTAAAAACGGCAACAAAATGTTAAAGTTAAATTATTTGAACTTCGAAAATAAAATAAATTAAGTAAAATCAAGCACATTAAAACAAATATAAATTGGGTAACTAATTGAAAGAGCAACCAAGGGAACAAGGTTATAGCGGTAGTCGAAAGAATGAAATCCAGGGACAAAGACCACAAAGAGTGAATAAACAAAATATACTCACGAGTGTCGTAGAACGTCTAGTATTAACGGGTGTGTGTGGAACTTGTTCCGCGCGCGAGTTAAATCTTAATGAGATCCTGGAGGGAGTGTTTATAATTTGGTTATTCACGATAGCCAATTAGTTATCCTATTTATTATATAGATATTCTACACTGTTTTTGTTGTTATTTTCAACATTAAATTCAAATTTGTAAACGGCGGATTGATAAACATGTTGTGAGTTTTTGTGACGTTTCGGCGGGAGAATGTGCGAGAGTGAAATTACTGAATTTATTTCACAGAGCGAATTATCCAAAATGTTTTCCCTGGAAATATGTGGTATATTACTGCTATCTATATAATAATAGTACAGAATGTACCCTTGTTTATCTTCTAAATGGTGGAAAATGTTTCGGTCATTTGGTGATGTGAATATGAAAGCAGACGAATAACGTTACAATAAGGTGTTGAGTGTATTTAAAAAACATGTAATTGTATACGTTTTGATTAGTTTGAGCCTTTTTTTCTGATGCTGATCAAGAGATTCAGTTGAAATACTTTTTATCCTAAATTACAGCTTCATTGCTTTTAGCGTATGTTTTTAAAAAGCCGTGTGAAAATCGTGTGAAATAAACAAGTCCAAATTACACCACAATTCCAGAATCGATGCGAGGTTGCACATTTGCGATGCAAATTTGGTCGCTCCCTCAGCGGGATACGAACCCTTCTCTTCCCTGACATCTATGGCAACACCGCCTGCACTAAGTCCAAAGCTCTAGACCTCTAGGATAACTAGGCTATATAAAAATATAGCTTTCGTTAACCGAGTGGTACTTCCTCGTACGTAAATCTAGAGCGCAAACGTTAGTATATGATGTAAATGAATAGGACAACCTCTGATGGTGTCATGCAAGACAATAGTGGATCTGTAACAGTATACAAATATAGCCACGATATATATGAGGCTGAAAATTCTTCACTATGTTATAACTGTCAAATTTGCGAAGAAAATTTTTGGTCGTTCTCTCAGCTGGACTCGAACTCGTATCGCTGTGGCATCCGTGGCAACACCGCCTGCACAAAACCCAGTTCTAACATCGTTGGGAATTTTTTAGACCCTTAAATATATATATATATAACAATTATCAATAAATCTGAATCTTATTGCCGCGGTGTCACCCTTTCACTTCTAAACCATGTGTTTTAAATTTTTGGTAATGATATCAAAGTTGTGGAGATCCTGCTCGATGCGAGGATAGATCTCAGATTGCATCTTACAGATCTGCTTTCATGTACCTGTTGAAAGGTTGTTTTGCTTCGCAAACATACTTCAGACCACATCGGCACTTGAAAATGTATGTAGTGTTTTCAGTTTTGCACGTCACGTTGCAACAATTGGTTTATTCCTTTCCAGTGTAGTAGCTTTTTGATGTTTGAGTCTGCAATATTTGTGTACAGGTCTTTCATCTTTGATCTCATCATGGTTGACTCTTATCAGTTGTTATATTTTATTTAGTCTAAAATGAAATCTCTACTATTACCAGGGTATCTTATACTTCCAAATTCGAATGAAGTAGCTGGTAGAGGTTGCTGGAGAGTAAGGCAGCACAAAAAGGAACCCTTTATCTTTTTTTTGAATTTGTAGTCCATTAGGTCATTACGGCTGATGCAAATAACGCGTTCAAAACTAAAAAAAACTTACGGGTGCACCTGGTCCATGGTCCCAGTTTTTTTTAGTGGAGTTCGATCTGCTCATTTGCTTTTGTTACTTTGTATGTATGATTTTATGTCTGTTTTCCATGTCTGGTCTTTGTCCCTGGATTACATTCTTTTGACTACCGCTATAACCTTGGTTCACTTGATTACTCTTTCAACATTCACCATCTATGTCTGCTGGTTTGAAGACCAAAATATCAAATTGATACAAGGAAGACATGTAAACGTATAGATAGGTCTGAAAAATACCCAACGATGTTAGAACTGTCAAATTTGCGATTCAAAGTTTTGGTCCTTCCCTCCGCGGGACTTGAACTCGTACCGCTGTGACATTTATGGCAACACCGCCTGCACAAAGTCCAGCGCCCTAGACCACTCGGCCAGCTAGGCTATATAAAAATAAAGCTTTCGCTGGCTGGGTCATTCCTCCTCGTAGGATTAATCTAGGGCTGTAACTTAGTACACGATGTATGGTAGTACGGGACAGTTCATATAGATGTTATTATGTAGGATAGAGGATCAAATTAATGATGCATGTCACAACAAATCAATATTATACAAACGTCTCACGCTACACTGCACCATCGGATCAAATTGATACAGGGAAGATACATGTGTATGTAAACGTATAGAAAAGTCTGAAAAATTCCCATCGATGTTAGAACTGTCAGATTTGTTGCCATAGATGTCACAGCGATACACGCATTGACAAAAGTATTGGCCGATATTTTCATAAACTACTTCACAGAAAAAAGAAATAATTAATAGCCGCCAACGCTTTCATCATCAAACATATTTGAATATAAATATAATTACAGTATATGAAATCAACATGAACCGTATTCGAACGATTACAAAAGTTAATCCAAGTATTACAAGACTAGGGGAGAAGAACTTGAAAAATAAACTAAAATTACGCACATATAGAAACAAAAGGTACATGAGCAACTTGGACTCCATAGAAAACTCTGAAACCAGATGAATCGGTAAGGTAGGCGTCCTTTGATATTTTTATAAACGACAAAAATAACACTTCCAAGATAACAGAAATTGGAAAAGAAGGATCGGATAGGCATGTGTTAGAATGTTTTAAATGTATTGAAATTTTCTCTATCTTCTTAAATTCCAGGCTTTTTAACTTCCTAATCAATACTGAATAAATGCCTAAACTGCTTACATTTTACTTGCCATTTCTTTACAAAATCATTCTTATATCATGATAGACGTAGAAATTATTTAGGAATCTCAGTAAACTATGTCCCTTCAAAATAATTTTTCATTCTGTGTTTAAAAACTTGTCCACTACATACATCAGTTTAAAGTATATATCATTTATATGGCTGCCATGATATAAACATAATATTAGGTTCTACATGTAGAGAGTTGAGAGTAGCTGTAACTCTTTATTAATTTAGAAAATCACATGACAAATGCCTAATATAATGGATAATGGATAAACAATAAGCAGTCAAACAACTGCAAATCTATAAACGTGCTCAGTCAGAAATTAAAATTAATCTATTGTTTGAGTTTATTCATAACTAAGAAGCTTCGTGCATTTAGTGTAATGTGTACGTTGAGACACAAATGCATGTCCTATTAGCAAAATCCGATTGGCGTATATAAATTGGCCTTTGATAACATAAATTGTAGGACTATTTTACCTAATGTTAAGGAAGAGGGATTTAGTTTAAACTGTGTTTAAATTTTCCCTATTAAAATCATCGATTTTTTTTTTGTTCAAGTTTGAGGTTGATAAAATATTTTGTCGAATGAATCATAAAACATTTAGTTCTAATATTAGTCAAAAAATATATTGTAACACATGGCTTCCTTTTTTATTAAGTGATCTAACGATAAAATATTTGAACGCCGATAATATGCAGCCGTGTTTCAAAGCTAAATATCATATCGAAGAGTAATCAAGGGAACCAAGTTTATATCAGTAATCAAAAGAATGTAATCCAGGTGCAAAGAGCAGACATGGAAAACAGACATACACAACAAGAATATAAAGTAACAAAGATTCAAAACCTTTTGAAACTCTTTACTTTATTTGATTTGAATAAAATAGATTGTGAACTTCCGTTTCATTATTTTTTTTTTGTTTAATGAATGGATAATTGCTGTAGAAGAGTTAATTCAATAATTCAAACAGATTTTAATAGTTCGTTTTATTTTTGCGTTTCCCATAACTGCTGTACGTTTTTTTTTTTTTGGGAGGGTCAAGTGCTCACAAACATGCTTAACCCCACTGCATACTTAATGTCTGTCCTAAGCCAAGAAGCTGTAATCCAAACGTTGTCGGTTGGATTTTTATTCATTGTTATTTCGTTTTGCTTTTCTTTTTCTTTATAGATTAGGTAGATTTTTTCCTTTTATTTATAATCTAATTTAATTTGTTTTATAACTTTTTTACAGCTTGCTTAATGCTATGGGTTTTTCGACCGTAAGGTGACCTGTAAATGTTGGATTGTTCGTTGGTTGATATTTCATGGATGACTGTCTCAATCATACAACAAATATATTTTTTTTTATGAAATTAAAGAAAATATAGCTATATATACCTTAATCTAATTCCATTTGTTGTAGAATTCTTTTACAGCTTGCTTAATGCTATGGGTTTTGCCGATCACTAAAGACCGTAAGGTGACCTGTAAATGTTTGATTGTTCGTTGGTTGATATTTCATGGATGACTGTCTCAATCATACAACAAATATATATTTTTTTTATGAAATTAAAGAAAATATAGGTATATATACCTTACGATCTCTAACCCTTTAAATAAATATGTAAATTACATCATTTCTACAAATCATATTAATGTTTCGCCAAAAATGTTCATAAAATCATCTTTCAAATAACATTGTAAATATTGCCCATGAACAGGATTGTATGTAATGTACTGATTTGTCTATCTAAATTTCAGCGATGGAAAGGATACTTTGTATAGTTATGTCAATAACCTTGTTTCTCCCGTTTCATTGTTTTTTATTGTATTATTTAAATAATATGGCCCTAATCAGGTGTTTGAGCAGTGGTTATACACACCATCAATTGATTAGTAAAAATATTGTTTTACCTAATAATGTTAGAGGATTTATCATTTGTTTTATATTTTAATCTATTTTCTTTTTATCTTCTTTTTAAATCAACTAGAACAAATATTACAATTAACATCAGTCATTGTGATTTATCAATACATATTAGATTTCCGCTGTAAATATTTAAAGATGGAATTTACTCCCGTTCCTGATATATCAGTGTTTTCACAGGAAGTGTCTGCAAAACATCATATTGGTTAAGTGCAAATATTTATTTATCATTCGTTGCTTTTTGTTCCCACTAAGGTTGAAGACGGAATTTCCTTTAATTTTAGTGGAAACATATTGTTTTTGTCTTTGTTTCAAAAGATATGTTAGTGCTTATTTATTTGCTTAATTTTATACAACAAATAATGAAATAGAAGCCTTTTAAGGTTTACTTGAATAGGAAGCATTTACAATTTTCAGGATATTAAATGCATAAGACCAAAAAACAAAAAAAAAAAAACACTTTCTCCCACTTAAATCACAAACCATACTACATACATTACACATATCTGCTTTGTGGAACAAAATGAAGGCAACATAGTTAGAGAATATAAATTGTAGTCAAAATATGAAGTGCTATTCCACCTAGGAATCAGGCAGTGTGTGAATAATGGTGGAAAAAAAACACAAGTGTTTCCATGCAATATTATTCACAATGGTTTCTCAAATGTTGGCATTCATTTTTGTTTAATTGTCAGTAATTCTAGGCATACATTAGATGACATGCGGTGTAAATTTATCATTTAACGGAGATACGTTATTTTTCCATATCGTTCTACTGTAATTTTAACCTCGCTTTTCTGCATTTTCGACAACGTCTAAGACTTTCATCAGACCATAAACTATGTGTCCTTATTGTCAAATTGATGAATATTTTTCTTTGAGCATCATTCATACAGATTCCAGAACACAACACATGTACATAAGACGTATTATGTATGACTACAGAAAAGGATTATCGATTCTTTTAGTTTATTTCCAGACAATTTTTCAATTTTTCTTTACGCATGCATAGGTTGTCAAGCCATTAGATGTATAGAAGGAAATGTTAATGAGTAAAACTGAACATTCTCTCCGTCTCTACTTATTTCAAACCACAAATCAAAATAAAAAAAAAGGTAACTGAAACAAGAGTGGTTTATGACATTGTAAATAGAAAGTTTGTCCAAGGAAATAATGTATTTAATCGATATTAATGCGTAACCAATCGTTTATATTAATTTAATTTAAATGAACGATTTTCGACAAACCAGAATTCCATATGCCTGTTATATTTGATTTTATCTAAGATATGAGTTTTTCACTGCTTTTTTATGATGCATGTGGTGACTGCTGCTTAACTTTGTTAAGTTAAGTTTAATTCCGTGACTACACTCAAGAAAAGTGAATATATTCCTTGATTTAATCCGACATTAGAATGAAGTGTTGGAAAACTACAAAACATGTTTCACAAATGTATTAAGCTTTGATGTTGTCAATGAAGTTTCTTTGTGAATGACTGATAAAATGTAAACACTTCTTTTCATGGAGTGCAAAATATTGCAGCACAATGTGATTGCTTCATATTTTATTGAAAATGAAGATGAAACACAAGAAACTTCCATAAAGAAACCAAACGTACAAAATGTCCTTTTATCGATCTATAAGCATTGAATAACTAAGAACAATTACTGTGCCCAGATAAAGTAATTGTTTTTGAGGAGGGTTGTTGTTTGTTTGTTTGTTTTGTTTTGTTTTGTTTTGTTTTTTTTTGTTTTGTTTTTTTGTATTTTTTGTGTGTGTGTGTGTTTTGTATTTTTTGTATTATTTTTTTTTGTGTCCTTTTGTTTTTGTTTTTGACTTTTTTATTGATTTTCATTATCATTTGTTTCTTTCTGTTCATTTTATTTTTTATCTGACATCAATATCTACAAAATACACAACGGAATTCGCCTTTAAACGACTGTGATCTGAAAGGTCAACTGACACGTTATAAAAAAAGGTCGTAGCAATTTCAAGTTTCTTCTTTTTGTTTTCCTGTTGTCTAAACCTTTAACACATATTATTGCGATTGCTTTTATTATTTAAGAACGATCACCTTAATGTTCGGGGTCACTAAATGTAACATATTAAAATGTATTCTTTTTTCGGAGGCGCAGAACAACCCGAGGCTTCTTCATTTAATTCGGTCTGAAATGCTTAATTTTTAACAAACAAACAAAAATCCAAATATTTAATCTTTATGATCATTTACAAAAATAATAAAAATTAGAATAAAGCATATATATGCACATACTTTCTAAATCTTAGAATTTGAACATTTCCTTATTGTGTGTCGGAAATTCAAAATATTACTAACATCTGTTAAATTACTATTTCCGTACAAATACATGCCTGCATAAGGAAACATATTCGACAAACGTCAGCGTTCGATTTATCTTCAATATGGGTATTTTATTTACGCATGATTTATTTTTAAAAACTGGCTATCCATATTCAGTCATGCTGCATTTATCTTACATTTATTGCTGGTTACTTTAATCGTTTTGTATCTGTGTAAAACTTTTAAAATCTTTTTTAAGCTATTTTGTATTATTTGCCGTCATACAAAAGAATAAAACAAATTTGAAACAGACAAGGAAAAGTTCATTGATTAAATATATAAATACCACACATTGTTATTTAATAAAATGTAGGAAGAAGATAAGTCCAAAACAATTAATTACAGAATAAAGTATGTTTTTTTGTCAATGTAAACATCGGAATAAATACTGAGACGTCAATAATACCATAAATACTCTAAAATCAAAGGTCATACAAAATAAAACAGGAAACAGTGATTATACATTAAAAAGCAAACAGAGCAAAATAAAATGTATGCAGAATAATAGTTACTTCGGGTTAGTTCACTCACTTTATTATAAAAGATAGTATCTATAGTAACTAACGTTTGTTAATTGACAAGATAAATTTTAAGAGAAATGTGTTTACTTTACATTTAAATAAACTTGTTTGCGGAAAAGGGGGATGGGTAGTGCGGTTAAGTGTCATTTCAACGTGATGTTATTCCCCTAGAAACATTTTTGGTCCATTTGTGCGGAAGCCAATTTTGAAAATTATACCTATTTCTATCTCCCTTTTCCCATCTAAAATAGAACTGCAACCCCCTTTTATGCTTAAATACGTTAACTGATACCTGGTTTCTGTTATGCCTGCATCTATTTATATATTTATCTTTATCCTAAAGCATTTTAGGGCTTCGCCCTCGCCCCTTTCCCTTATTCAACTTAAAGCAATGCTCGTCTATTTCATTTCAATATTATAGCGAGACCAATAGGGTGCGTTTTTTTTTATAATTTTAAAACACAAAAATCTTGAATTGATACCATATAATAAAATATAAAACATTCACTCTTTATAAATCCTATAAGTAGTCCTATTTGTTTTCAAGGACGTTTAAAATATATCAAATGAATCAAGATTTCCGAGTACAGAGACGGGACTTTCTCCATGTACATTTGTATGTAGTGATACTATAGTATGCTATGGAATATCTTTTTTTTTCTGTTTTACTGTTTTTGTTTTCTTTAGCGCGATTGTACTACACGCCAAACCTGGTACACATGTTGCCCGTAATGTTACCACTCACGAGAAGTAGTGGAATTTGATTCAAAGATTTAGAAGTCTATACTTTTGTATATTTTGCGTTTGTTTTAGTTTCAATTAGAATGCCACTATACCCACGTAAAAGGTAGGCTGATAATTTCAAACTTCTTGTTTCTGATTTTATTTCTTTTATTACCTGAAAGACGTTCATGTAAGTACATCCCACATTCTGATGGTCTTATATCATACTCCATACGCAGGAGCCGAAGGGAAAGTTGACAATTCTGAATAAAAAGTCACCACGTTTGTCGTAAAGTTTGGTCAATAGTTTTCCTTTACCATCGATTTCTAAGTGTAGGTCAAGATATGTGGCTGACTTCACAGTGTCTGTAGTGTCTTTTATCTCAAGTTCTTTGGGGTAGATGCGATGTATCAAATCCCCGAAATTAGGATTGTTTAAAGATAACACGTCATCTATATAGCGGAAACTGAGATTGAAGGATCTAGCCAAACAATATTCTTTCTTTCTGATCAGATCAGCTATAAAGTCATCCTCATAAGAGTGAAGGAATAGGTCAACTAGTAAAGGAGCACAATTTGTTCCAATTGGAAGGCCGACCGTTTGTTGAAAAACACGTCCACCACACTGGAGAAATATGTTGTCGATTAAAAATTCCAGCATTTTGTAAACATCTTCCTCTGTACATTTGGAAGATGATTTGGAATTATTTCTTACAAAGTATGAGGAATATCTGCCAAGAACTAAATATTTGTATCTAGGTGTACCATCTTTTTTGGAAATACAACGATGTATGATGTTTTTAAGTCGGGATTTTAACTGAGTATGGTAATAGAAGTATACAATGTTCAAAAATCATAGGTTTTAATGCTATTATATTCAGATAATAGTCTTGAACTGATTGTCTCCAAAAGATCTTTTGAATTTTTCAGGATCCACATTGAATTAATACCACTACGGGAGTAACAAGTGTTGTGGTAGGACTGTAGACCCTCTTTGACAGTTGTGAGTATAGAAGTTAAAAGTTTTGAAAGAGGTTTGGTGGTACATTTTGCAGATCCAGCTATGAAACGTTGTTTGTATGGATTCTTGTGAAGTTTAGGAATCCAGTACATAGACGGTAAATCACAATCATCGTCCTTGGTAGAGAGACCAAAAGAGGATAGCACAGATTTATGGTTTTACACAATCCCTTCTTTGGAAAGAGTGGTAGCAGTGTAGGTCTTATCACTGTTATTATTTTCTACGTCTACTTCTGATAATAAACATTGGATATAAAACGTTTTGCAGACAAAAACAATGTTGTTTTAGGCTTTGTCTGCTTGTACGACAACATATTTGTCATTTGCCTCACGGCCTTTTACCACTCTGACAGAGAATCAATGTCTTGTTGTTCTCGTTTTATCCATTTTCTTGCATAGTCCTCGAAGGCATCCATAAGAACTTTAAAGTTATAATTCCAATTTATGGAGCGTGGTTCACGGTACTTGGGACCTTAAGAAAGGATATTACGCAGAGATTCGTTTTCGATAAAGGTTAAATCTCCCGTAACGACGTGACTAGAAGGACCATATTTGAATGGAGAGGTTTTGCAAGAACAGTCAGGTGGTTTAGCCTTGAAGTCCTCAATCTCGAGGTTCTGCAATAGCCTTTTATAATTGAAAATTTTGGATGCTATGGGTGAAGTATACGAATATGAAATAATTGGTGTGGATTTGTTTTTGAAAAATGGGGGAATTTTGTTGGTAACGTTTTTGTGATGGAGGATGTTAGCCAAATTAATTGCATATATACCTTTGTTGACAAACGGTAGTGGAAGAAATGATCGTTTTTCTTCATCTCGACTTTTCACACAAACTGGTTTAAAGAGTCTGTGGAAACCAATACCCAAAATGATGACAACAAGTCTGTATAATGATGAAGTGGGGTCAGAAACAAGACTTGTTTTGTAAAGGGAGTGTAGTAGAGTGAGAGGTGTAGAATAAAGTTTGGTTCTAAATACATGTTACTCCAAATCATCCATATCTCCAGTATTTAGTCGTGTTGAATTTTTCACACGTTTTGTTTTTGTTTTATTTTGGGTAAAAAATGCATCGATCGGAATGGCTTCTTTTCTATTTTAATTTTTAGTTCTGTTATCTTATTATGACATTTTAATATATTAATTCAGTTATATTCAAATCTGTTTTGTAGATATTTAAAGTATTTTATTTCCTTGTTTTTGTACATTGATGGCAATCGATTACTGTGGTGCTTACGTAAATGTGTTTTTTTTAAATACTTTTTGTTAAACAATCAATATTATATATGTTAAAAATATCATAGAGAGAAATCAAAGGTCAAATCGTCGATTTATATCTGAAAGTAAAAAAGGCAAGACATAATAAAATAAACAATTTTTATCTTTGAAAAAAAAAGATTTATTTTTTCTTGATTTGTCTTTCATTCAAGTTTATAGGGAAGCCGGTTGAGATGCGTTCACTTTTTTACATGTTGAATTTCAATAAGAAATTTTATTGGTTCAATAACATACACCAATATCACTGAAAGCCAAAATCTGTTTTTCATTTGAAATATTCAGGAAACAAATTCCCCTTCCCATTGATCCCTGAATATTTCAGTTGTCCCAACTTTTGTCCGATGGAATGGGAGGTCGTAAGCGAGTATTACAGTTGTCCCGACTTTTGTCGATAGAATGGGAGGTTGATTACGTTGTCATAGCTCCATTGATGTCACGTTTTGTCAACGCAAATTTACAAAATAAAGAACTAGAAATATTATCTAGAAATATTATGGAAAATGTAAGCCAGCGATACCCGTCATATTTCGATAGATTAAAATCTGGTTAGCGTCTGACTTCTAACACACATTTATGTGAAATAAGTTTGATGAATACTATGCCCAGAGGTGTATTTAGAAATGTCTTTTTGAAATCATTGTATGCAAACCTGAAATAAGGCAATGAACTGCGTCTTTTTTTTTTTTCTTTTTTAACTTTTTATTTTTCTTTATAATTATTCCTGGTTTGAAAAACAACGTTACATACTCTATTTATAATCCTATAGACTATGACTAAAGAGGACGCGCATTGAAGAAAAAAAAGCTATCTAAAGTTAAAGGTCATAGTACGACGCTAACGATGTTTATTTTTCATTGTTTCATTAAGTTTGTACTACATATCTATATGGAATAGTTTAAAAGTATCAGCTACCTTACCACCATAAAGACTAATGTATTTTTTAGACATATCAAATTACTAAATATTGATTATTTATTCTTTCATTGTACTTAATATATGCATACAAGAATGTTGCTCCTTTGATATACTCAGGTAAAACGTGCAAATGATGGTGTTCGCTTCCTATTTCGGTAGGTTTTTGTTTGGGAACATCTTGAATAACAATCTATTTTCGAAGCTTAACATCTTAAGTGTTTTGTTTCAATATTCCCTGCAACACGTATAAATCATATCGAAATGGAAATAACAATATGTATATATTAAAACAACAAGAAGCGAACAAGGAGCCATTAAATTCTGAAAATGGAGGATGTAAATATTTTGTTTTATTTGAAGCTCCTGTATTCTATCTATAGGTCAAAAATAATACAGTGCAAAAACAAAATACTCCTTCATTGGTTACATTACTTTATTGATAAAACTTTAATAACAAAATGAAGTGTCCTTTTATCACCATGCTGGTCCTTTGTTTTTATTTCACTTCACAAATAAAACGATTAGTAATTTTGATACAATCTTGTCTAAGGTGGGCTACCCATTTGTTAGTTGGTGACTGAAAAGCACAAAACGGATCACCAAAAGTAGGAGGGAATACAAATATCCAATTTTGGTAGGTTATTCTTTCTCCTGTCAACCATATCCAAATTCCTCCAACACGAAGAAGGCCTATATACCATGCATCTATATAAACAGGAAAAATAAGGGTATAGTTATTAAAAAAATAACTATTCATTATTATTTTTTAAATCAAACTTATGAATGAGTAATCAAGGGAACCACGGTTATAGCATTAATCAAAAGAATGTAATCCAGGGACAAAGACCAGACATGGAAAACAGATATACACAACAAAGAATATAAAGTAAGTAAAATCATACATACAAAGTAACAAAGCAAATGAGCAACTCAGACACCATTAAAAACTGGGAGCATGGACCAGGTGCACCGGTAGGGTAAGCGTTCTCTGTTTTTCTAGAGGTTTCCACGAGTTCATGTTGATGACCATAAAATTCTGTAGTGATGACTTCAATCTTGAAGCAACATAACCCTGTCTGCGTAGTTTTGGCAAACACTGGCATAACGTATGAGTTGTGATATGAACACTCCATACGCAGGTGCTGAAGGGATGTTGCCACAGTTGAAAGGAAAGTTGACAATTCTGAATGAAAAGTCATCACGTTTGTCGTAAAGTTTGGTCAATAGTTTTCCTTTACCATCGACTTCTAATTGTCAAGATATGAGGCTGTAGTGTATGTAGTATCCTTTATCCCAAGTTCTTTTGGGTAGATGCAATGTATCAAATGCCCGAAATTAGGATTGTTTAAATATAATACGTCATCTATATAGCGGAAACTAAGATTGAAGGATGTACCCAAACGATAGTCTTTCTTTCTTGTCAGATCAGCTATAAAGTCAGCCTCGTAAGAGTGAAGGAATAGGTCAGCAAGTAAAGGAGCACAATTTGTTCCCATTGCCGACCGTTTGTTGAATAACACTTCCACCATACTGGACAAGTATGTTGTCGATTAAAAATCCCAGCAGTTTGTAAACATCGTCCTCTGTATGTTTGGAAGATGATTTGGAATTATCAGAAGTTTTATAAACCTTGTCCTATCATTGTTAAATACATATGATAAAAATACGTATTACTTAAAATGTTTCTGACAAAATCATTGTTTCTCGAAAAATCAAAAGAATTTGCGTATTTTTTAAAAAGAAATGTGTAAAAAAACTACAAATGTTTGCTAGCTTGTTATCCTTCTTATCTATTTTTAAACACTTACCCTTTGATGGGAGAGTTGCTAGTTGAGTGTTAATGTAATTTTGTTCTGCAGCGTTGTCGATCGAAACAAGATTCCCACATGCAGCCACACATGCATTCTATAATTGAACAAAGAATGTCACACATTTGTACAAGAAAGGGAAAATGTGGAAACGTTACTCAAAGAGCGGAATGAAGTTATTTCTCAGCTCCTAATATCCCTGTAATGATCAATCATTCCATATTGCTAACATACCATCTCTTTACTCCCGATCTTAGTAGGAATAATTTCATCATTCCAAGTGCAAATGCCCTGTCTCTTAACCTCAAAACTCACCATAAATCACCCTTTCTCTAAATGACTATACGTATATTTCCTCTATCAATCTCACAATAATTCCCCTTATTTCCTTATTTCCCCTTAATATGTATACACTTTCTCTCCACTTCCAATCTCACTTCATATATGGATACCAATATTTTCAATGCCTCTAAACCATCTGTTCATTCCAACTTTCACTTTAAATCTCAATATTCTCAATTGCCTTTTCCCTATCTCCCTACTGATTTCCATGTATATTATCTTTCCACTCCCAGTCACACTGTAAATCCTTATTGTTCTAAATGCCTTTACTCTAAATTACCATCCCAATCTCACTACCAGTTCCAAAATTCCCGGTTACTTTACATAATCTACCCATTTCTAATTTCACAATAAATGTCAATATTTCCAATTGCTTATACATTCTCAATCTCACGTATTCCAGTATTCCCAATTGCCTATTTCGAATCTCACTACTTAGTCCCATGTTTATTGTCTTCCCACTCCAATCTCACTATAAATCCTTCTGTTTCGAATTACCTATACTCTAACTTACCACACCCAATCTCACTATAAATCATTCTGTTTCGAATCACCTATACTCTAACTTACCACTCCCAATCTCACTATAAATCTTTCTGTTTCGAATTACCTATACTCTAACTTAGCACCCCAAATCACACTATAAATCCTTCTGTTTCGAATTACCTTTTACCTAACTTACCCCTCCCAATCTCACTATAACTTTAAAAAATCCCAATTGCCTCTACACTATATATCCATTCCCATTCTCATTATAAATCAAAATATTCCCACTTGCTTATACACTATCTCACAACACCCAACCTCTCTTTTAATATCAGGTATAATATCTTTCCAGTCATAATCACAATGTAAATTCCTCCTATTTCAAAGTGCCTATACACTATCTTTCCTCTAATTATCTCAGTATTAATTTTGTTATTTCCAATTGCCTGTACCTTATCATTTCACCTTCAATATCACTACAAATCCCCTTAATCCCAATTGCCTATACACTATCGTTAAAATCCCAACCTCGTATTAAACTCCCTTTTCCTAATAGCCTATACACTACCATTCAACTCCACGTAACGGTATAAAGCCCCATATTCTCAAATGCCTACACTATCTCTTCATTCATGATTTCAATATAAATCGCCCTCATCCCAAAGGCCTGTACACTATCTCACCAATCTCTGTCTCAATAAAAATCACTTCCTATTTTCTATTCAGTATTTCCCCTTTCCAATACAACTATTAAATTGTCTGGTTTTTTTTTTTGGTTTTTTTTTGGGTTTTTTTTGTTTTTTTTTTTTTTTAACTAAAAGTTGTTGCATACCTGCGCATCGTGGAAATTCAGACGTATACTGCTGAATATATATTTTATAGCTCCATTCATTGTTATCTTGGCTTTCGGATCAAATACTTTAGGTACACCTAAAACATTATTCTAATATTGACATATTTGAAACGACATTATAAGTATTACCTACTATTAAAGAACATATACAATTGATAAAACTAAAAAAGTATATTTACCGATAATTCAAATCGATTTTTAAACGCAATTCTAAAAAAATATGTACTTTATTTTTTTATTTTTTATTATTATTTTTTTTTTTTATAAATAGTAATGTGAAAAGAGTTATCCATTGATGAGCTTTATTCAAATTACCTAAAGTTTACTCACATGGTTTAGGATGATGATGTCGGTCATAGTAATGCCCTAAAATAATAATATAGAATACAAAACCAGTTCATAAGTATCTGTTTTAATATTCGAAGCTTGTTTACTACAAAAGCTATATTCTAGAGAAAACTCTTTTTTGGTTTCAAGTAGAATTGTAGTCAAGGTAAAAAGTAATCATGGGAACTAATATTCTAGCGGAAATCAAAAGAATGTAATCCAGTGATAAAGACAAGACATGGAAGAGTGATCAAGGGGACCGAGATTGTAGGGGAAATCAAAGAATGTAATCCTGGGGAAAAGACCAGACATGAAAACAGACAAACACAACAAATAACATGTAATAAAAAACATAATACATAAAGTAACAAAAGTAAATGAGCAACGCGGACTCCACTGAAAAGTAGGAGCATGGTGCAGCGGTAGGGTAAGTGTTTAAGAATAATATCAAAAACATATCTATGAATAAATCAAAGAGAAAAGTAAACACTAACAACATAATACTATGATAATGTTCGTTATCTGATCGATGTCTTTAATAGCAATGGTTAAAAATCAAAATATTTGAGGCAACACACTTATTGAAAGCAATCGACCATACTACAGGAAGTATTGCAAACAAATTTATTTGGGTTAAACGAAATTAAAAAAAAAAATTATTTCGATCTAAGGATGGGGCAATTGAAAATAGTGGATCACAAATAAATTCGTGAAATTTATCAGAAATGAGATATGGCAGAATATGAATGTTATTATTTCATGTATATAGAATAATGAGAGACTTTTGATATACGACATGTGATGATTGTAATATTTTCTTAAATAGACATGGCGACAGCCTGTTGTGACGCGTCAGAAAACATGAAATAAGTAAAATATATTTAAAACTTAAGATTGTGTTGAACAAAAGATCCTAAACTAGGAAATACTATATGTAAGATGAATTAAACTTAGTATGTATAACATTAGATTCAGGAAACAAACTAAACTATAAGATATAAAATTGAAAATTAACCTACCTTGTATAGTGTGAATTATCACAACAACGATTAGAACAACGAATAGTTGTTTCAACATCATCCTAATCCGAACTAACGTCAATTCGTGCAGTCATTGTGTTTTATAAGGCACAATGCAAGGAAACTCCTTAATGTTTTTTAGGCTATTTATAAACGTTTTCCGACCTTTTCCCATCCCATTCATAATGTTCAGGAAACTATATCGTCATTGGTCGTACACATGACAGATGTCCTATGAATGCCAGGTTATATTTTGCTTGCCAAAATTTCGTTCATGCAATACATTGTTTAAGCTCTGTATGTACATCCTACTTGTCAACATTTTCGATTGCACTTATTACGGAATTGAAAGAAAACGAAGTTCATCAACCTTTTCTGATGCCTTTTCTGATGACCTGGTAAAACATATAGTAATACAAAACATGAAGTTTTGATTAATGCAGTATTTCTTCAAATTTGACATCAAGTTTATACGTAAATTCAGCTTATGAAGAACACCAGACTGAGAATGACAAGATATACGGCATGTCTATTTCTAAGGTAGAAAAAAGTATGACGTTGCACATAAACAGAAAAGCGCCAGTATCTTTATGAAGTAACCCATCTCCTATGTTTCTTCCTGTCAGGCGTCAATTTCACAAAAAGTCGTAAGTTTAAAGTTGATCGTAAGTAATGACGTCACTACCTAAAATAGCACTCTGATGTTATCATTTACGACCAATTTACGCTGGGACTTTTTGTGAAATCGATACCAGGAGTTTAAAACCGTCTATTTTTCCTAGAGACACACATAAAATATCTTATGATGCGTAATTATTCGTCATAGCTTTGAGTTTGGATTAGTAACTATAAATGGCTATCCAATGCAAATTGATGTAGTCAAAATTAATAAGCATTACTGTACATACACTCATATCAAATACAGTATAAGAATTTTTAATGAGCATTAAAACGTAAATGCATCTTAGTTTGTATTTGATCTGCAACAGGAGTCTATTATTTCTATAATTAATCAAATTACATATTTTTATAATAATGTAATTGAGGTACTCATAACAGAAGCTGTTCAATGTACGAATTACTTGGGTTTTTTTTGGCACTGGAATAGAAGAGTAAAGATATAAGAAAACTGAAATTGTCTTTTAAATCCACATATGTGCTTGCTAGTGCTCTTCTTTGATATATATCCACCTATGAATTGTGTTTCAAGAAAAAGCAGAGGACACTTACACTACCAGTGCACCTGGTCCATGCTCCCAGTTTTTAGTGGAGTCCGAGTTGCTCATTTGCTTTTGTTGCTTTGTGTATATGATTTTAGTTACTTTAGTATTCTTTGTTGTGCATGTCTGTTTTCCATGTCTGGTCATTGTCCCTGGATTGCATTCTTTTGATTACCGCTTTAACATGGGTTCCCTTGATTACTCTTATGTATTATGATATCAGTATACATGCATGCCAAGGTAGTCGACTGAAACTATAGTCCAATATGAAACATTGCAACCTTCTTGAAACTAAACCATATGTGATATTTTTGTTTTATTAAAACTCATTTTGAAAACTATTTACAGTTATAATAATAATAAAAAGTTCATTAATCAACATTTTATGTATTATGATTTTTTTCCTGTATATTTAACTTAAATAATCATTTATGTATGACGTATAGATATAACGTATCGAAAACGGCAAAAAACAGAGACATTTCCAAAACCAAATCGTAAGGTTTTTAGTATAAATATTTTTTTTTTAAATCCAACCCGAGAATACTTGCAAGTCTCGCATTACCCGCCATTGCCATTTGATTCATTTCTTCAATCGTTAAAGAAAAAGGCCACCTTTATTTTAAGTTGGGACTAATGAACACTCATACACTTGTTACCAAAAATAAATAACCTTGAATGCAGAATGCGCTTATGTAAAAATGCACAAGGCTATACACAATTCAAAATCCTTGAGATATACGTGTAAAACAGTCTTCAAAAATGCGCCTATCTGAAAGAATCGATAATGTTGATCATGCGCAGACTGTGTTGATTATGACAGATATATATTGATTAACTCATGACGTTACTTAGTCGGTTCGGTACCGATGCAATATGTAAACAAAAAATAAAACGAAAATATTTCTATGATTCTTTATTTTCTAATCACCAAAACATGCTGATTGGTCAAGCTTATGATTACACAAATGATAAAAGAGAAATATTCAAACAGTTTTTTGACCGGCAACATGAACACTCTTCGGAAGTACCCTTTAGATTTTCCTCATAAATACTAGTTTTCTAGCTCCAAATACTATTGATCGTCAATGATGTCTGACATTTGCTTACATGCTGTGTTTCATTCTCTTCTTCTGTGTATTTTGAAGTTATAGGGGGAAAGTTCCAACTTTGGGCTTTCCTTTCACATCGTAATCAATTATCCATTGTCTTTCACTTTACAAACCCACTTTGGGATGTCACAACTCAACCGATCATAGTGGCGCGCATAGGCACGAGAAATTCAAAATCCCTAATTATGAATCGTGATTAAATAGGCAATTGTTTTTTCAATTTAACTTTCATAATCATTTAAAAGATTACTTTCTATATTCATGACTTGCATACTAAAATAATCTTATTCTTTAACTTAATTTTGTAATTGGTATGCCAAAAAATGTTAGATGATGACGTCACAAACGTTGCAGTGTTTATGTTATCTTGATGATTTCAGGATATATCACATTGCTAAACATACGGGTTTGCTTGATATAAAATATACACGTCTCAAACTTAAATCATGTCTCAGTTCTTCTTATCTTATGCGCATATTGTCAAATTGCTGGATATATAAATGGAAAACCCCAGGTTAAGAAGAAAAATAGTACATTTTCTCCGATGTTTGCCTCTGTCAAGTCTTTTGTCAAAGCACTATACAAAATCTATGCAGATTTATGACATTTGTCATTCTAAGAAACACTTTGAATCGTCTTTGCAATATCGAATATAATTGCACGTTTTAGTCTTCATAAAACGTTGTGATCATTGGATTTTGCATACATATTATGTAGCACTCCAGCTAAGGATCATGCAAAATGTGATTTATGGGTAAAAAGCCTACAAATTTTTATTTTTGATATTTTGTTTCAAATGTTATAGTAAACACAAAATAACATGTGGTTTTTATATTACCCGTGCTCTTAGGAGATACAAATTATAAAGAATGCACTGTAGATTTTAAAATTAAGGGAGATAACTCTGTAAATGACGCTCAAATACAATATAAACTACTGGATTTCCAATGCTGATTATCTCCTAAGAGCAGGCAGATTTGAATGAATAATTACTCATTTCATAGTATATACCCATAAAACATCTTAATTACAAAAATGAAAATATGTAGCCTTTTTAGGGTGTATCACATTTTTCAGATTTTGCATGATTCTTACAAAGATAGCTACTTATGATGTCTTATGGTGTATCCATCTGCACCATTTATTTCACGGGTTATAGTTTTCCATCCATCGTTTGTCCAACCTGGACTTGACTTTTTTATGAGCAACTCGGCGGGTCTAGAAAAGCAGAGGACGCTTACCCTACCGGTGCACCTGGTCCATGCTCCAAGTTTTTAATGGAGTCTGAATTGCTCATTTACTTTTGTTACTTTGTATGTATGATTTCAGTTACTTTATGTTCTTTTTTGTGTCTGTTTTCCATGTCTGGTCTTTGTCCCTGGATTGCATTCTATTGATTACCGCTATAACCTTGGTTCCCTTGATAATTCTTATAGTTTCTTCTGATAGTTTTTAAAATTAATAAGATGTAAAGAAACCATGTTATCAACCATGTTCTATAGAGAAAAAAGTGAAATCAGTTGTCTTTTAAAATCCCAATGGATAATTCAAAATCAGACTTAACAAACCCCCTGATTATATTTGTTTTAGTTAAATAGTAAATAGATGTTAATGAAAAAAATAAAAAGGATATTTCAAAATGGAAGTGGTAAATCAACAGCTGTATTAAGTGTAAATTTTTGTAAGAATCAGGCAAAATAAAACAAATCTGAAACATGCATGTCAAAAACCAACCGATTCGTCAATAAAACTTCAATCAAGAATGATTTATCTATTTGAAAATAAAATAATTTATCTCTGCATTTCTTGATTTTTCCATAAGTTGTTCAATAGAATGTTACAAGCAAAAAGGTTTTTAGCAGAGTTATCTGCCCCTAGAATGTTCATTTTCAGTGCATTTCCATACAATGTTTACTCAATATACCAAAAATGATATGTAAAATCTTCTCTTTCTTTTTCTTGATCCTGATTTTGCTAATAGTTGGAATTAAATTTTCAAAATGGTGTTGGTTTGTCATACCATGTTTCGTAAACTGACTGATTTCTACAAAGACTGACACTTCACTGACGTATTATCTTTTTTCCTTATAGAACATAACAACATAAGACAGTTCGATAAACGTCGGCATTTAATAAATTTAGTATCCTCATATTTTACATGCATGATTGCAATTTATATTGAAAAAAAGTTGGAATAATTAAGTATATTTGTTGCAATACGTAGTATATTAAACAAAGTATTTATGTGTTAGAACGATAAATCATCCTCTCTAGTTTAGTGTCAGCCTTTGTAAGAATCAGGCAGTCAGTGAAATATGGTATTGAAAAATTCAGTATTTTGATGGTGTATTTTGATATATGCTCCATCAGAATCAAGGAAAACAGACACATTTGTCCATATCATGCTGAACTATTGAGTTACAATTTCATTGAAACGCACTGTAAATTATCATTTCAAGGGCAGATAACTCCGTCGAAAACCACATTTTTCTAAGATACTATTAAAACATTTCTGTTCAAAGCCAGTGATGAAGAGATCAAATAAAGGTCTTGTCAGATAGAGTATCATTGATTTTGGCACCTGTGGCTCTGACTTTTCCCCTTTTGCTTGATTCTTACAAACACTTACATTGAAACTGTGTTATCCATTTATTGATTATTGATGTAGTTATGTTCGTTTTCTTCCTTTCATAATATTCAAAATGCAGGGGACTTTCATTTGAGTCAGAAGCCCCTATAAAGTAGAAGAATAAAATGGAGAACACACACTGTGATAACTTTGTAGATAAAAAAAAACCACAAACATTTAGGAAGATATTGAAAGTAAAGAAACATTCAAGAAACATATATGCAAAAAATAATAAGTCTGATTTTTTTATTGCTAGTCACATAATGCTTTTCAATTTGAATAAATACTAGCTTTTGAATATGCATGATTGATATCGGCTATAGGCTTGTATTGTAATAGCTATTCCGATTGATACAATTTTCACTGCAAAAAATTCGATTCACCGTAACAATAACGAGTTCATGATGACGACTATAAAACTTTTGTAGTGATGAGTTCAATCTGGCAGCGACATAACCCTGTTCCAGAAGCCTATTTGTTAGTGCGATACAAAAAGACTGCGTAGATTGGGCAATCTCTTGTATAACGCTGGAGTTGTGATATGAGCACTCCATACGCAGGTGCTGAAGGGATATTGCCACAGATGAAAGGAAAGTTGACAATACTGAATGAAAGGTCATCACATTTGTCGTAAAGTTTGGTCAATAGTTTTTCTTTACCATCGATTTCTAAGAGTAGATCAAGATATCAGGCTGACTTCACAGTGTCTAGAGTATCCTTTATCTCAAGAACCTTTGGGTAGATGCGATGTATCCAATAAAAATCATATGTTTTAATGTTATTATATTCTGATAATAGTCTTAAACTGATTGTCTCCAAACGATCTTTCGAATTTTTCAGGATCCACATTGAATTGATACCAGTACGGGAGTAACAAGTGTTGTTGTAGGACTGCAAACCATCTTTGACAACTGTGAGTATAGAAGTTAAAAGTTTTGAAAGAGGTTTGGTGTTACATTTTGCAGATCCAGCTATGTAACGTTAATTGTATGGATGCTTGTGCAGTTTGGGAATCCAGTAAATAGACGGAAAATCACAATCATAGAGTATAGCACATATTTATGTTTTCCACAATCTCTTCTTTGGAAAATGTGGTAGCAGTATAGGTCTTATCACCGCTATTATTTTCTACGTCTAATACATAAACATTGGATGTAAAACCATTTGCAGACAAAAACAATGTTATTTTGGGCTTTTTCTGCTGGTACGACAACATCTTTGTTTTGTATAGTAGACAATGTTTTTGCTACATCAGGGTCTTTGAAAACTGATATAGTATTGGCGCTCATTGATCTACTTTAAACTTTCATTCGTTTCAAAATTAAAGACCTCAAGGCCTTCAATCACTCTGACGGAGAATCAATGTCTTCTTGTTCTCGTTTTATCCATTTTCCTCCACGGCATCTATAAGAACTCTAAAGTTATAATTCCAATTTATGGAGCGTGGTTCACAGTACTTTAGACCTTTAGAAAAGATATTACGCAGAGATTCGTGTTCGATGACTGGCAAATCTCCCGTAACCATATTTGAATGGAGAAATTTTGCAAAAGCGGTCTGATGGTATAGCCTTGAATTCATCAATCTCGTGGTTCTGCAATAGCCTTTTACAATGTATAATTGAAACATTTGGATGCAATTGGTGAAGTATAATATGAAATAATTGGTATGGATTTGTTTTTGAAATAGGAGGAGGGGATTTTGTTGGTAATGTTTTTGTTAGCGCATTTCAGTCAAATTAATTACATATATACCTTTGTTGACAAACGGTAGTGGAGGAAATGAATGTGTTTGTTCATGTTGACCTTTTACACAAACTGATACAAAGAATTTGTGGAAACGTATATCTAAAATGATGGCAACAAGTCTGTATAACGATGAGGTAGCGTCAGAAGCAGGAGTTTTGATAAATCCATCACATTTAGGCTATCGTTATATTGGTTTGGAAGGTTTCCTACACTTTTGATTTTGCAATTGCATCCGTAAGGTATTCCAGTACCTAGTCTGCTTAACCAGTACTCCTCTCTTTCTCTACGATAGTTTTTACTTAGAACGGGACTGTTCGTAGGATGGTATTTTTTTTCTAAAATACGAACTTTCATGTAGAGGATTGAATGATCTTGTTGATTAAAATGTTGATAAACTTTCGGGAATTTGGTGGTGTTAATTCCCGAACGATGACCGCACATTTTTTTTATTTAATCGTTCTTGCGTTTCTCCGACATATATTAAACCACATAAAGTTGCATTCTAATCCATATATTAAGTTTGTTGATTTGCAACTTAAGTCATCGTGACTTTTAAATGTATAATTATAATACCTTGTGATAAATAGCCTAAATATGCTGCCAGTTGTCTTGTGCATATTTAAAATTACTTTATACTTTTAGACATGTTTTGTGTATTCCATTTTTTTTATATTTGATTCAGATCTACTTCGATTTGGATTTTATCGTGTGATACACTGTGTCTAACTCCACACTGTAATGTCTGTACAACAGTTGTAAGTTCGGAAAGTATCGTTCTCTACATCTTGATGGATTTTGAAATACTGTTTTTTTACAGTGAAAGTGTATTGTGAGGTTCATTCTTGATAATGTCATTTATTTGTCTTAAGGGGCCAATTGAAGACATACTCAGATTGCTGCACTTTTTTCTCACTATTAACCAAAAAACCAAACACTGTCTTTGGCTGATTATTACATTTTTCAAGGTTTCGACACTCTTCTCTTCCTTCATTTGTTAGCAAATTTTGCATTTGAAAAAAATAAATGTATAGATATAAAAGCCACAAAAGTAAACGATTACTTAAAGCGTATGTATTTATTCATACATATATCATCAACACGACAAATCTTGATGGTGTATAAGCCGTTCTGTCTTATCAACCATTCCAATTCCTTCTGCGATTAGGGAATTGTCTTCCAGGGAATCGATTTTGCCTGCGCCTCCATGGTGTGCGATTTGGTCGTCTCCATGGAGGGGGCCTCCACGGGAAAGGTGTTGGTCGAGTGATTGGCCTTGGGGTATTTATCTGGCGTATCCGATTGTGAAAATAGTATCGTCGATGGCCTACAAAAAATTTGAGAAAACAAATTAGTGTGCGATGCACTCATAACACTTATACATTGTATATAAAAACGACAATTGCAGTAAAGAAAACAATGCATCAAGATGCAATACATTTAGAAATTTCAAATTGAAATGTGTATGGGTATAAACATGGCGAATGATTAAGTAACAATATGATCTAGCCCTCTTTAAAATTGTGATGAAATAATCATCATTTTAGAAATCTACCATTGCATCAATGTAATTAATTATGCCTACTTATTTATAGGGTGGATCCATTTATGATAATTATAAATTGTAGAAGAAACCCAATCTCTAACAAATTTATTGTGATACTTTTATTATTATAAAAGACCAAACACTGTCTTTGGCTGTTTTTACACTTTTTAAGGCTTCGACACTCTTCTCTTCCCTCGTTTGTTAGCAAAAATAAAATTGAACGAATTAAATGTATAGATAGAAAATCCACAAAAGTAAACGATTACTTAAAGCGTATGTATTTATTCAAAAATATATTACACACACGATACATTTTGATGGTGTACAAGCCGTTCTGTCTTATCAACCATCCCAACTCCTTCTGCGATTAGGAAATTGTCTTCCAGGGAATCGAATTTGCCTGCGCCTCCATGGTGTGCGATTTGGTCGTCTCCATCGATATGGAGGGGGCCTCCACGGGAAAGGTGTTGGTCGAGTGATTGGCCTTGGGGTAGGTATCCGCGTATCCAATTGTGAAAATAGTATCGTTGTTGACCTACAAAATATTCTAGAAAACAAATTAGTGTGCAATGCACTCATAACACTTTATAAATTATATATAAAAGCGACAATTGAAGTATAAGCCGTATAAAGAAAACAATGCATCAAGATGCAATACATTTAGAAATGTCAAATTGAAATGTGTATAGGTATAAACATGGCGAATGATTAAGTAACACTATGATCAGCCCCTCTTTAAAATTGTGATAAAATTGTGACCGTCATCATCATTTTAGAAATCTGCCATTGCATCAATGTAAATAATTATGCCTACCGTTTTATAGGGTGGATCCATTTATGATAATTTTAAATTGTAGAAGAAACCCAATCTCTAACAAATTTATTGTGATACTATTTTTTTTTATTTTATTTTATTGCAACATACTTACAGTACTGTTCATATTCAGAAATGTTTAACCATTGTCCCATTATCTATTTCTTATTCTGAAAACCCGCACTAACTTCAAGATTTTAGAAAAAAAAAATACCGGTAAAGTTCGCATTTGACGTGTTTTCCACAATGTTTATCATATTTGAAAGAAAAAGAAGCAACGAGGATGTTATTGTTATTAATAAGAAACTAAAATTTAAGTATCGTATATAGTCATAGTACAGTAAATTTGACACTTGCGAATTTGGATAATTTGTAGTGATTTACGGTCCTTTCTGATAATTCCTTTTTCACAATATCCAAGAGTTCGATGAATTTGTTATTTATAATGTTATAAAGAAGACATAAGCATTTACTCTAAATAAGGTTACACAAATGTAATTTTCTTTTTTAATTATGATTTAAATAAAGATAAAAGAAAACCTTTAGTACTTTCATATGTCTCTGAAGCAAGAATTGTTGCTATTTATTGCCTTTGTTTTTGATGCTTTAGTAATTTCAACCCTTAAAATGTGCCCTGTCTAAATTGACTATTTACATCAAATTCAAAACTACTATACTTATAATGTAAAACAAGACATATAAGTTGTAATACACGGAAAAAAAGCACAATGCCGTTCTGTATAAACAATAAACGTGATACAGATCAGCAATAGAATCAGTGAATGTAACTTCAACATCTTCTTGACTTAAAATCAGAGAATTGTCATAGCTTTAATATTTATATTAATTTTAGAAGGAAGCCACGTGTTGCTGCACCTCTTCAGTTATATTTAAATAAATTGGTAAATGTGTTCTTCTATGTAGGTACGTGTTTTTTCAGGGTCCTAGTTATTTATTTATTTGTCTGATATTTAGTACGTTTTCTTTTGTATAATGCATATGATACTTTATCTTGCAACGACCTATGTTCTATTTGAAAAGTTATTTTAGGCTCATATAGTAGTTTTTTCCCCTATTTCGTAAAAAAAATGCAATAAACGGTTCATATCGTCTAGACGCTAAGACTATCGATCATTGTTATAAATATCATTTCCATTTGCATTATGAGGAAATTCAACTGAAATACAAAAGGTGGTGAAAAACACCTTAATGGTTTGTACATATATCATACACCTCCGGAAACGTGTAACATCCCCTTTTTAGCGTGCTTCGTGTGCTTCGTGTGCGTGTATCGTGTGCTTCTTGTGCGTGTTTCGTGGAATCGTGTATCGTGCAGCGTGGGATTCGTGTGCGTGTGCATTTCGTGTGCGCACCTCGTTCTTCGTGTATCGTATAACGTTCTTCGTGCAACGGTTCTGTATTCTGATTTGATAATAAAAATAACTACTATGATAAATCTATTTTACGGAATACTGTTGTAATTTCGTTTGCTAGGCTAAAATCAGTGTTCCTTTTACATTGAAAAAATATTCAGGAATCAATAGATGTAGGAAATAATTGGTTACAAACAATCGTACAATATTTGTACATATATTGGACTACTGCCAAAATTTGAAAGGTCTTTCGAAATGGTAGGGCAAAAGTTTCCCGAACAATAATAGGTTTTGTTTGTCTTTTGAGAATGATAATTTAGTATATTTTATCCCAATTTTATGAAATTTCAATATTTACATATTCCCAGACAAGTGATTTTTATTTTCACAGAGTACCATGTATCTTAAAATGGAAATTTGTCATATCAACAATGGAATATTTACTTTTCGTAGACAAGTAAGATGGTATGGCATTCGTTAAAAGAGCGAAATTATTTCAAAATAAAGTACTTTTCACCAATACATTATGAAATTTTGGCATTTTTATTCTCCTGGAAAAAAACACAATGTCTTCCCAATGATCCTTATACAACAAATATGGAGATTTTTTTTTCATAAAAAATACTTTCTTTTCGTATTAAGAGCTATAAGATGGTATCACATAAGTCAAAAATACTCTATTATCTAAAAATTGAGTAGATTTTACCCCATTCTATTGAATTTTTTATACTTTGAGACCAATGAAAATGTATTCACAATGTACCAAGAATAATAATAAACACTTTTTATATCAACAATTTAATATTTTCTCTTTGAGTCAATCAAAATGATATCGCATTAATTAAAACAGTTAAATAATATCAAAATAGAGTGCTTTATACCAATACTTTATGCAATTTTTGTATTTTTATCCTCCTGGAACAATGAAAATGTGTTCCCAATGATCCATATACAACAAATATGGACATTTTTTTCACGTAAAGATTACTTTCTTGTCATATTTAGAGACATAATATGGTATTGCATAAGCCACAAATAATCAAATTGAGTATATTTTACCCAATTTGATGAAATTTCAATATTTTCATATTCAAAGACCAGTGAAAATGTTTTTTGCAATGCACCATGTATAATAAAATGGACATTTTGTTTATATCACAATGCATTTTTTAGACCAATAACATGGTATTACATTAGTTAAAATAGCTATTAATTATTTCAAATAGAGTGCTTTTATAACAATGATCCAAGTTCAACAAATATGGACCTTTTATAAAAATAGTTTACGACAAACGTGATGACTTTTCATTCAAAATTGTCAACTTTCCTTTCATCTGTGGCAACATACCTTCGGCTCCTGTGTATGGAGTGTTCATATCACAACTCATACGTTATGCCAGAGCTTCCCGAAACTACGCAGACTTTTTGTATCGCGCTAGAACTCTAACAAATAGGCTTCTGGAACAGGGTTATACTGCTGCAAGATGGAAGACATCACTACAGAAGTTTTATGGTCGTCATGATTTCGTGGATCAATATGTTGTATCCATCTGCACCATGAAAACTTATTTATTCAACGGATCATAGTTTTCTTTTCCTCGTTTGTCTACCCGAACCTGACTGTTTATGAGCAACGCGGCGGGTGTTTCTAGAAAAGTAGACGATACTTACCCTACCGGTACACTTTTCTATGCTTCCAGTTTTTAGTGGAGTGTATGCATGATTTTAGTTACTTTATGTTCTTTGTTGTGTATTTCTGTTTTCCATGTCGGGTCTTTGTCCTTTGATTACATTCTTTTGATTACTGTTATAACCTTGGTTCCCTCTATTACTCTTACATATGCACATACTTTGTAAACCTAAGTTATTGAACATTTCCGTATCCTTTGTCGGAAATTCCAAACATTATTAACATCTTTAAATTACTATTTCCGTACAGATACATGCCTGTATAATGAAAACTATTCGACAAACGTAAGAGTTCGATTTATCTTAAATATGGGTATTTTATTTACGCATGATTTCTTTAATAAAAAAAAAAACTGGCTATCCATATTCAGTCATGCTGCTTATATCGTATATTCATTGCTGGTTACTTTAGTCTTTTTAAAACTTTAAAAAAAAAATTTAAAAGCCATTTTGTATTGTTTGCCGTCAAACAAAAGAATAAAACGTATTTGAAACAGACAAGGAAAAGTACATTGATTAAATATAATAATAATACCACAAATACTCTAAAATCAAAGTTCATGACCAAATACGAAACAAAACAGGAAACAGAGATTATTCATTAAGAAGCGAAAAGAGCAAAATAAAATGCATGCAGAATAATAGTTACTTTTGGTCAAGTCACTTACTTTATAATACGAGCTAGTATCTATAGTAACTAACGTTTGTTAATTGACAAGACAAACTGTAAGAGAAATGTGTTTATTTTACATTTAAATAAACTTGTTTGCGGGGAAGGGGGATGGATAGTGCAATTAAATGTCATTTCAAAGTGATGTCATTCTCCCCAGAAATATTTTTGGTACATTTGTACGGAAGCCAATTTTGAAAATTATATCTAGTTTGAAATCTTTCTATCTCCCACTTCTATCTAAAATAGAATTACAACCCCCTTTATGTTCAAATGCATTATCTGATGCTTGGTTTCTGTAATGCCTGCATCTATTTATATATTTATCTTGATGCTAAAGCATTTTAGGGCTTCGCCCTCGCCCACTCCCTAATTTCACTTAAACCAATGCTCGGCTATTTCATTTCAACATCATAGCGAGGCCAACAAGGCGCGTTTCTTATGATTTTAAAACAAAAATCTTGAATTGATACCTTACAATTTAAAACCTATAAGTAGTCCTATTTGTTTTCAATATATCAAATGATTCAGGATATCCGAATACAGAGACGGGATTTTCTCCATGAACATCTGTATGTAGTCACTATAGTGTGCTATAGAATATCTTTTTTTCTGTTTTACTGTTTTGCTTGTCTTTAGCTTGATTGAACTATATGTCTATACACATGTTGCCTGTAATGTTACCACTCACGAGAAGTAGTGGAATAATTTTATTCAAAGATTTAGAAGTCTATACTTTTTTTTTATATTTTGCGTTTGTTTTAGTTTCAATTACAATACCATTATACCCACGTAAAAAGTAGGCTGTCAATTTCTGATTTCTGATTTTATTACTTATAATACCTGAAGGACGTTCATGTAAGTACATGCCACATTCTTATGGTCTTATATCATACTGTGATTTACGCTGGACAGATCTGTTTACCAAAATGTTGTTCAGTTTCAGACACATCTGCTTGTTTTAGTTAATCTTCAAGTTCTGTCGGATTGTTGTCTGAGTTAAACATATTAACATCGTTGTGTTGGTCTTGTTTGTTTCGTTCGGCGTGACATTCCATTCCTATTTCATCTAACATTGCGATAAATTGTGAGTCCTCGGAGTAAACATATGCTACTCCAAATTATCCATATCTCCAGTATTTATTCGTGTTGAATGTTTTTACATGTTTTGTTTTTGTTTTTGTTTTATTGTTATTATTACTATTATTATTATTATTATTACTATGTGTACCTGTTTACCCTGTGTGATCTTAACAGTTGGATTTGATTTTTTTTTATTTTTGTTGAAATCTTGGTTTTCTTAACTACTGTTTACAAAAAAGAAATTCCTAATTATGAATTTGCTGAAATATATTTTTAAAACCTAAAAAAGCAGAGGATATATTGGGGGCAAAAATGCATCGATCCGAATCGTTTATTTTCTATTATAATTTTTAGTTTTGTTACCTTTGATGACATTATAATTTATTAATTAAGTTGTATTCAAATCTTTTTTTTTGTAGATATTTAAAAAGGGGTAATCAAGGGAACCAAGGTTATAGCGGTAATCAAAAGAATGCAATCCATGGACAAAGACCAGACATGGAAAACAGACATACACAACAAAGAATATAAAGTAACTAAAATCATACATACAAAGTAACACAATCAAATGAGCAAAATACGTATCCGTTAAAATGTTTCTGACAAAATCATTGTTTCTCGAAAAAATCAAAATAATTTAAGTATTTTTTAAAACAAAGTGTTAAAAAATACATATGTTTGGCTAGCTTGTTGTCCTTCCTATCTAAACACCTGTTTTAGTAATTATGAGAGAGAAGGTAATGTATGTATGTCATATTTCACAAAATATACTTTTATTCCATATACTAGAACTAACAGCAATCATTTAAGCAGTCAATTATTTTATTTTATTTTATTTTTATTTGATTATTGCACTTTAAAGATAAACATATTACTTTTTACATAAAATCAGCACTTTCATAGAGTTGTCGTTCATGATGAAGTCCATTGAAGTTCGAGTTAAATACAAATACAGATATGTATGGAGAATGGACTATGGGTTTATAAACATATGGTGTACGCTGGTTAAGGAAGCATTATTTTTTGTTTCAGTGGGTTTAGCTGCATCATTGATTACCTTTATCATTGACAGTGTCTGAATATTTTACGAATTGGTACTTAACATATTGCCTGCAGCTGACGGAATATATTATCTTTAACGTTATTTTTTTTTATTACATTACTAAAAACCTAATATATGAAAAATTCCCAACGATGTTAGAACTGTCAAATTTCCGATGCAAATGTTTGGTCGTTCCCTCCGCGGGACTCGAACTCGTACCGTTGTGACATCTATGGCAACACCACCTGCACAAAGTCCAGCGCCCTAGACCACTCGGCCAGCTAGTCTTTATAACATCGTTGGGAATTTTTCAGACCTGTCTATACGTTTACATATCTTCCCTGTATCAATTTGGTCCGATGGAGCAGTGTAGCGCATAGAGTCGTCACATTCTGAGACGTTGTATATTATTGATTTGTTGTGACATGCATCATTAATTTGATCCTCTATCCTACATAATAACATCTAAATGAACTGTCCCGTACTACCATACATCGGGTACTAAGTTACAGCCCTAGATTAATCCTACGAGGAGGAATGACCCGGCCAGCGAAAGCTATATTTCAAATAGCCTAGCTGGCCGAGTGGTCTAGGGCGCTGGACTTTGTGCAGGTGGTGTTGCCATAGATGTCACAGCGGTACGAGGTCGAGTCCCGCGGAGGGAACAACCAAAAATTTGCATTGCAAATTTGACAGTTCTAACATCTTTGTGAATTTTACAGACCTTTATATATATATATATATTTGTATTTTTGGTATATATTGGTTCATTTGATACGTGACATATAATATGCCCAAAATGTATTTATTTCCCAGATTGTGTACTTATGATTGAAACATCGTAGCTCTAGACAATGTGCCTGATCTAGTGTGGAATTTATCAATTTTAGTTTCTCTTTGTATTCCAAAAGATTAACTTAAACAGACACAGAATTGAATTTGTCCGTATATAAAACACATATAAATTGGTCTTTGAAATGTGACGTTCTTCCAAATTTATGTTTGTGGCTTTGTTTGTTCGTTTTTTTTTTTTTTTTGTTTTTTTTTTTTTGTTTTTGTTTTTTTAAGGAGCAGTCGTTGTAAGAATCTTGTACATGTATATTATGTAATATGTAATACATGCAAAAAAAGACTGCTCAATTTAATTTGTGTTATTAAATTTATTTCTGGGTCAATGGGGTTGCATGTATAATAATACATTACAATTTGTCTGGTATTTAGAGATAATTCAGACAACAGAAAATCTGATCGTTTCTAATGTAATTCATTGTCATTACAAAGTTAACTCCCTAAATTGTAAATTTCATAATTCATAGCTGAAGTGCTACTGAAATCAAATGGTGATTTCTTGATAACATACACATTAGATAGATTGATATTGACTTCTTAATCTACTCGAGTTCAGATGGTAGACATAATTAAGTATTGAAAGTTATTTCTGTAAAAAGACTGATATGTATTGAAAAAAAAATATTTCAAGTAATTATTCATTGATGATGGAGGGTAAGACAATTTCAAAATAAATATATATTTTTTTTTTCATTTAACTTGTATTATCTCCTAAGAGCAGACAGATTAATATGAATGAATATACATATCAACATTATAAATAAACAACAACTTTTTTGGTGTATTATATTTTAAAATTGCATTTGGTTTTTACGTTTTTTAATATTTTTTTTTTTTTTTTTTTTTTTTTTTTTTTTGCAGAATTTCGAAATTACAACTCATTGTAACCAAGTTTTATTTTACATTAGTTCCAATTACATTTAGATACATCATTTTGTTACATACAGCAATGGTAGGCTTTGTCAATTTTGTGAAGATTTCTGTCATGTCGAACCTTTGTCCTATAAATCAAACGTTTGATTATTAATTTAATGAGAATAAATACTTTTCGTTAATTAGAACTGTTTATTATAAGTAATAAAGATAGTATATAGAAGTTCAGTGTATTGTGGATCTTTTGATTTGTGCATGTCGTTCACATATTTATGATTTTATCACACTTGTTGATAGTTACCAAAGGCATCACAAGCTCATTTAAAAATGCCAATGAGAATTGACATGTGTATATATAATCGAAAGTATATAAAATTAAAGACTGCAGTAAATAATAAGGAAACTTTCCCTTACATAAATACATTTTTAAAATGAGAGGTTTGCTTTTTGTTTGTTTGTTTGTTTTTTTTCTGTTTTATTTATTTTTTTGTTTTTATTTTTATTTTATTTTATTTTATTATTATTATTATTATTATTATTATTATTATTATTATTATTTTATTTTATATTATTTCATCTTAATTTTTTGTGCTCTTTGTTTTATTTGAAAACATTTGAAGAGGGGGTGTTCTTTAACGTTCTCTCTTGCAATATTTTGACTTCGTCTTCATCTTATTAATATTTGTTAGTCAACGCATTTCCTCTTGGATATACTTTCAATTTTGGTACTTTGTGTTATGAGACAATGGGGTATTGCTGATGTTTTAAGGCATGATAATCTATTAAGGAATTGGCTTCAAATATGTACATCTGTCTTAAGATATTGTCGATATACATGATATATGTTATTGATCAAATATTTTGTATAAAGATTTAAATATAAACTGCTACAATCAACCACTTCGACGCAACATTCAATTTCCGGGTGGAAAACGTCTCAAAAGAACACCTATTCGCATGCCGACATTTCTTATATGTCTACTCTCGTCTCAATGCCCATGTTTTTCGGTAATGCATCTGCTGTGGTGGAAGCATGACACTTTTTGCTTAGACACAATGCCCACGTCTGTACCTTTCGTCTTCTCCTAGTGAAAATTGTAAGACGATAACACAGAGCCACATACATTGAAAAAGTTACATGTCATTTTCTATAAGATATGTAGTTTCCGTGTATCATGTTATATTTATGTGATGAATTAAACACAGCTGAAAATTATTGACATTTCAAGGCAGAGTAACGGGTGATAATTTATAATAATGTTTGAGAGATTTGTAAAAATAAATTGTGTAAGAGCATAAGTCAGTTTCAAATATATTTCAGCAATTAACTGTGCAAATGTATCACAAATATTATGAACAATTCTGAACTATGGACAACAATTCTTGAATTATTTATAATGACAATCATGAAAATTATAGCCAAATCTCATTGTTCTTATTTTCCAAACAATTGCTTAAAATTCAAGACCAGTTCTAAGTTTACCTTTGGTAGATGCAAATATCGAAATACAGACCAGTATTAAGAGACTACAATATAATTTCATGTTCAGTAAATATATTTTCTTTACTTTAACGTGGATCGACTAAATATATATTTTATGAGAAAATGCTACCATGTGTTGCTTAAATATTGACATGTGTATTGACATGTGGTCAATTTATTCTGATCCCCCTTTTCATGGTTACAGTTTGTTTAGCATTTCAACCATCGTGTGACAGAATTTTTGCATTATCACTATTGATGACGTGTACAATGAAATTATTTTTTAGAAAGACAGAACAAAAGATGCTCAACTATGCTTTTACTGTATTTTTTGTATTTTAAGATATGCATATATGAATAAATTTGCATTCTTCATGAAAAATGTGCAATCAGCAAATATATCACAATGACTATAGAAATTGTTATAAGATGACCTCGTTCTGACAAACAACATACACAAATTTGCAACACAGCGCCTCCATACCATGTAGTAATGAATGAAACTTTTGACCAGACCTCAAATTAAAAAAAAAAACAAGATCGACTACATAGCGTAAACTTCAGTCTTGTTTATAGGATATGAAGAAAAATCGGCATCTGAGATGTACATATTGATAACTATCCTGTTATTGATTTGAACTTCAAATGCATCCAACCAATCGACTGTATACCGAATACAAACTAATTTATGCATCACCGCTCTAATTTTTTAAAGAGGTTTATATTTTGTCGTGTGCATGATCTTTTATACAAAACGAAAACATGACATTTGCATATTTGGGGAAACCAGATTTTAACATATGTTTTATTCTTTTTGTCGTGGTTGACAACATTCTGGTTAAGTTTGGGTTTTTCCAAGAATCGTGCAAAATAGGAAATATCAGAAGCATGCATGTCGAAACCCCAGCAATTTGACAATATAGTTTCATTCAAAGATGATTTCCTAATTTGAAAAGACCACTATTAGATCTCTGCATCAAAGGATTTTTTAAAGAAATTGTTCAATGGAATGTTGGAAAAATGAGGTTTTGACAAAGGTATCTGCCATTGAAATGTTCTTTTCAGTGCATTGCGTATGATTTGAGACATGATTGGCTTTCTCATTAATTTAGATAGTTCGAAAAGCCAAATTCTATTTCAAATTGGTGAATTTGTTTCATTCATGGCCTGATTTTTACTAAGACTTTTTTTTCAAGAATTGAATATTCTAATTTCGATATTGCATCAGCTTGTATGAGCATTTGGCATAGCCTTTTTTCAATGAAACATTTGTTTGTATAATGTTAGACTGGATCATGTAGCCTCATAAGTTTTAATATGGGAAATGTGCTGTATAGACTCATGCAACATCATTTATGACGCCGATTGTCCAGTTAGATTACCATATATCCATACTATACATTGTTAATGTAAATTAATATAAATGACATCCGAACTATATACAGTAACTTATTATGACGTCAACTTTCATTGTTTAATATGAACAAATGAATGAAATAAAATGAAATAAAGTTGATCACTAAAGTTTCTATACAGACATACTGGAAAAGTAACTTCAATTGATACAAATGGTCAAAATAGAAAGTCTTGAAATATAAGATGATGAACGAAATTTCTTGTTGCTGATGGCCTTGTGGGCATTTGAACTCGTATTAAAGTCTTGATAATAAACATATATATATATACATATATATATATATATATATATATATATATATATATATATATATATATATATATACATATATATATGGTTTTATATTCAAAGATTGCGTAAGATTCTGAATATTGTAAATTAAACGTCGGTCTAAAAATTGTATTTCGGTTTGTATGAAACATTACTATTTTCATGATTTGGCTTGTTATGTGTTGACGTTAGTTATAACTAGCATTTTGAATTGGCATAAAAAGAAAATGAATAGTAATAACAAATTTACAATTGTCAAAACCAATAGTCAATGGGAAAGCAAATGAGAGACATCTTAGAACAACCAGATGCGGACTTCGCACAGATATTTCCAAGATGAAATGTGGATTCAACAAGGTAGACCACTGAACCTCCCGTGCTTTCTAGCGTATAAAGGTGACATCAGAGATGTGTGTTAGAACATAAAGGAATTAAGAAAGCATCAATAGAATATTCGTTTAGCGGTTGGCACACAGCACAATTTATTTTCAAAATTGGTTGATTTATTAGAAATCTAAATGTTTCCATAAAACAAACGTTGGTTTGTAATAAACGGAATAGTAAGCATGCAATAAATTACATAGAATCCTTTCAAAGTTAAAAATATAGGGAAATAATACTTTATATTAATCATAATAAAGAAAGTTTGTGAGTGAACTCTGATCAAATATTCTGATTCATACACTTTTGATACAGAAAAATACCTGTTTATCACTACATTTTCAGTTTAACGTTACATAGGATTGGAACAAAACGATTGTGGCATAAAACTAACCCTGTGCCGCCCTAACCATAGGGTCTGCCTGGCTTCTTCACGAACAGTATCATAAATATTGAATTATAAGAAAACCTTTTTTTACCATACAACGTAACATCCATGAATAAATGATTTGTATGTATTTCAATGAAAATAGGCAAAGAGAAACCTACAATATCAGAAACTTCAGCATTTATTTGTTATTTGCAATTACCACGATGCAGATTTACAACCGGAGCAGTGAATGAAATTCAAACATCTTCATGATCTCAATAAAATAATTGTCCTTTCTATGAATCCTGTATTCAATACGAAATTTACGGTTTAATCCTTGTTGACATCTACAGCTACATGTAAATATATTGATAAATACATTTTTGTCGTTTATTCCCATTTTTCTTCAATTTCCTTTCTATGTTCTTTCATTTCGTGTGAGTATTGATTGAATGTATTAGCGTATGAAGGTTTTTTTCCTAAAAACTTATATCTTTCAAATTGAAAGGTCCAATGAATGAGTTGATTTTGGGATGGAGATGTTGAAATATACTGGAAATAATAAACTGTTACGGAATGGCCAATTTAGCGAAAGTTTCTTTTAGAATGATTGTTTTATCTCAAAATCAGCCAATTAAGAGTAGAAAACAAATAATATTGTAGTGTGCGTGTCTCTACAAATCTACATGAAAATATATTTTTATATGATCAAAGAATCAAAGGCTTTATCATGGAAATGATATATTTTTAGTTTGAAAACTCGAAGTGAGTGATATTTTTACCAGAAGTGCTATACTATATCTTTTATATTCTAAAATTTGCATTGTTATAATGCTTTTTGCAGTTGACTTTGTTCTCAAATATTATTGGTCATGTAGAAGTAAAGTGGGCGGTAATAAATCAAGTATTGAATAAACGATAAAAACAAGGATTATATTGATTCTGGCGGTAAGGCCAAACCACTTTAAAGGAGGGTACAAAGAGGGTCACGAAAAGATAATGAACGACCATTTCATGCAGCCATGCTTGGGTATTTATCCACTTATTGGCAAAATGGGACATAAAACATGCATTTGCCTCCATTAAGAAATTATTCCAAAGAAATTACAGGTTTGTGACTTTGACCTAACATCCATTTGAAAATATTCACAGTATAACCCTATTATCCCCGAGGGTCAAATGTAATGTTAATGAAGCAAATGAAGAAAATGTACGAAATTTTAGAAATATTGTTCTGTCTGTCTGACGGACGTTATTGTAATATGAATGAAAATACCAAATAATAGTGTTACGTGTACCATATATGTATAATAAAAAACAGTTCGAGCTGCTAAAATGTAGAATTATAATACCTTGTGATAAATAGCCTAAATATGCTGCTAGTTGTCCTGTGCATATTTAAAATTAGTTTATACTTTTATAACATCCCTTCAGCACCTGCGTATGGAGTGTTCATATCACAACTCATATGTTATGCCAGAGCTTTTTATATCGCACTAGAACTCTAACAAAAGGCTTCCGGAACAGGGTTATGTTGCTACAAGATTGAAGTCATCACTACAGAAATTCTATGGTTGTCATCATGAACTCGTGGATCGTTATGGTGTATCCATCTGCACCACGAAAACTGATTTATTCAACGGGTCATAGTTTTCCTTTTCTCGTTTGTCTACCCCGGACTTGACTTTTTATGAGCAACTCGGCGGGTGTTACTAGAAAAAGCAGAGGACGCTTACTCTACCGGTGCACCCGGTCCATGCTCCCAGTTTTTAGTGGGGTTCGAGTTGCTCATTTCCTTTTGTTACTGTGTATGTATGATTTTAGTTACCTTTTGTTCTTTGTTGTGTATGTCTGTTTTCCATGTCAGATCTTTGTCCCTTGATTACATTCTTTTGGTTACCGCTATAACCTTGGTTCCCTTGATTACTCTTTTGAAATGTTCTGTGTATTTCATTTTTTTATATTTGATTCAGATCTACTTCGATTTGGATTTTATCGTGTGATACACTGTGTCTTCTTTTATATCTACATTTGCTAGATGGAAAAGGGAGTTTTGAACCCATCAAACTAACTCCACACTGTAATGTCTGTGCAACAGTTGTAAGTTCGGAGAGTATCGTTCCCTCCATCTTGATGGTTTTTATAATACTGTTTAAACAATAAAAGTGAATTGTGAGTTTCATTTTTGCTAATGTCATTTATTTGTCTTAAGGGGCCAATTGAAGACATACTTTTTTACAAATTGAAGATTGCTGAATTTTTTCTCCCACTATTAACCAAAAGACCAAACACTGTCTTTGGCTGATTATTACATTTTTTAAGGTTTCGACACTCTTCTCTTCCTTCATTTGTTAGCAAATTTTGCATTTG
This sequence comes from Perna viridis, assembly GCA_037379345.1. Taxonomy (NCBI): domain Eukaryota; kingdom Metazoa; phylum Mollusca; class Bivalvia; order Mytilida; family Mytilidae; genus Perna; species Perna viridis. The sequence continues at coordinate 1,926,142 of CM074522.1, forward strand.
AAAGAATTAAATGTATAGATATAAAAGCCACAAAAGCAAACGATTACTTAAAGCGTATGTATTTATTCATAAATATATCATAAACACGATAAATCTTGATGGTGTACAAGCCGTTCTGTCTTATCAGCCATTCCAATTCCTTCTGCGATTAGGGAATTGTCTTCCAGGGAATCGATTTTGCCTGCGCCTCCATGGTGTGCGATTTGGTCGTCTCCATGGAGGGGGCCTCCACGGGAAAGGTGTTGGTCGAGTGATTGGCCTTGGGGTAGGTATTTGGCGTATCCGATTGTGCAAATAGTATCGTCGTTGGCCTACAAAAAATTTGAGAAGACAAATTAGTGTGCAATGCACTCATAACACTTATAAATTGTATATAAAAACGACAATTGCAGTAAAGAAAACAATGCATCAAGATGCAATACATTTAGAAATTTCAAATTGAAATGTGTATGGGTATAAACATGGCGAATGATTAAGTAACAATATGATCTAGCCCTCTTTAAAATTGTGATGAAATAATCATCATTTTAGAAATCTACCATTGCATCAATGTAATTAATTATGCCTACTTATTTATAGGGTGGATCCAGTTATGATAATTCCTGAAATCCAATCTCTAACAAAATTATTGTGATTCTATTTTTATTTATTATTTTAATGCAACGTACTTACAGTACTGTCTATATTCAGAAATGTTTTACCATTGTCTCGTTATCTATTTCTTATTCTGAAAACCCGCATTAACTTCTATATTTTAGAAAAAAAAATACCCTTAAAGTTCGCATTTGACGTGTCTTCCACAATGTTTATCGTATTTAAAAGAAACAGAAGCAACAAGGATGTTACTGTCATTAATAGGAAACTAAAATTCAAGTATCAAATATAATCATAGTATAGTAAATTTGACACTTTCGAATTTGGATATTTTTTAGTGATTTAAAGTCCTTTCTGATAATTCTTTTTTTCACAATATCCAAGAGTTCGATAAATGTGTTATTGCCCCTTATTTACAGTGTTATAAAGAAGACATAAGCATTTACTCTAAATAAGCTACACAAATTAATTATGATTCAAATAAAGACAAAAAAAACCTTTAATACTTTCATATGTCCCTGACGCAAGAATTGTCTATTTATGCTTGCCTTTGTTTTTGATGCTTTAATAATTTCAACCCTTTAAATGTGCCTTGTCTAAATTGATTATTTACATCAAGTTTAAAACTTCAATACTAATAATGCAAAACAAGATATATAAGTTGTAATACACGGAAAAAAGCACAATGCCTTTCAAAATATACCAACGTCTACATATATTTGTAATAAAATGATAATATGTTTGCCTACCTTCTATATAAACAATAAACGTGATACAGATCAGCAATAGAATCAGTGAATGTAACTTCAACATCTTCTTGACTTCAATCAGAGAATTGTCATAGCTTTAATATTTATAAGAAATTTAGGAGGAAGCCACGTGTTGCTGCACCTCTTCAGTTATATTTAAATAAATTGGTAAATGTATTCTTCTATGTAGGTACGCGTCTTTTCAGGGTCCTAGTTATTTATTTATTTTTTTTCTGATATTTAGTACGTTTTTTTTTTGTATAATGCAACTGATGCTTTATCTTGCGGCGACCTCTGTTCTATTTGAAAAGTTATTTTAGGCCCATATAGTAGTTTTTCCCCTATGTCGTAAAAAAAAAGAAAGCAATAAATGGTACATATCATGTAGATGCTAAGACTATCGATCATTGTTATAAATATCATTTCCCTTTGCATTATGAGAAAATTCAACTGAAATACAAAAGGTGGTGAAAAACACTTTAATGGTTTGTACATATATCATACACCTCCGGAAACGTGTAACATCCCCATTTTAGCGTGCTTCGTGTGCTTCGTGTGCGTGTATCGTGTGCTTCTTGTGCTTCTTGTGCGTGTTTCGTAGAATCGTGTATCGTGCAGCGTGGGATTTGTGTGCGTGTGCCTTTCGTGTGCGCACCTCGTTCTTCGTTCTTCGTGTATCGTGTAACGTTCTTCGTGCGACGGTTCTGTATTCTGTTTGGATAATAAAAATAGCTACTATGGTAAATCTATTTTATGGAATACCGTTGTAATTTCGTTTGCTAAGCTAAAATCAGTGTTCCTTTTACATTGAAAAAAAATTCAGGAATCAATAGATGTAGGAAATAAGTGGTAGCAAAGAATCGTACAATATTTGTACATATAATGGAATAATGCCAAAATTTGATGGGTCTTTCAAAATGGTAGGGCAAAAGTTTTCCGAACAATAATAGCCTTTGTTTGTCTATTTTACCCCAATTTTATAAAATTTCAATATTTACATATTCCCAGACCAGTGATTTTTATTTTCACAGAGTACCATGTATCTCAAAAAAGTAAATTTTTCATATCAACAATGCAATATTTACTTATATTATTAGACAAGTAAGATTGTATGGCTTTCGTTAACAGAGCTAAATTACTTCTAAATAGAATACTTTTGACCATTACATTATGAAATTGTGGTATTTTTTTTCTCCTGAAAAAAAAAAGCAAAATGTCTTCCCAATTATCCATATACAACAAATATAGAAATTTTTTTACATAAAACAAATACTTTCTTTTCATATTAAGAGCTATAAGATGATATCGCATAAGTCAAAAATACTCTACTATCTAGAAATTGAGAATATTTTACCCCAAGTTTTTCAGATTTCAAAAGTTTAATACTTTGTGGCCAATACAAATGTTTTTGCAATATACCATGTGTAATAAGTTAAAATAGCTGAATTATTTCAAACTAATGTACTTTTCATCAATGAAATTTTGGTATTTTTGTTCTCCTTGAACAATAAAAATCTATTCCAAATATGGTTTGTGTCACATAAAAATTAAATTCCTTTCATATTTTGAGCAGTAAGATGGTATCACATCAGTCATTTAGTAGATTTTACCCCATTCTATTGAAATTTTGAAATGTTTATAGTTTCAGACCAAAAAAAAAATGTTTTCACAAAGTACCATGTATAATAATAAACACTATTTATATCAACAATTTAATGTTTTCTTTTTGAGTCAAGCAAAATGGTATCGCATTAATTAAACAATTTTGGTATTTTTATTCTCCTGGAACAATGAAAATGTGTTCCTAATGATCCATATACAACAAATATGGACATTTTTTTCACATAAATATTACTTTCTTGTAATATTTACAGCGTTAATATGATATTGTATAAGCCAAAAATAATCAAATTGAGTATATTTTACCCAATTTTATGAAATTTTAATATTTTCATATTCATAAACCAGTGAAAATGTTTTTGCAATGCCCCATGTATAATAAAATGGACATTTTGTATATCAACAATGCAATATCATTTTTAGACCAATAACATGGTATTACATAATTTAACTTGCTATTAATTATTTCAAAATAGAGTGCTTTTATCACAATGATTCAAATTCAACAAATATGGACCTTTTACACATAAAAATAGTTCTAATTATGTCACATTCATAGCAATATTATTGTGTGGTAAAAACACTTTATCAACTATTTTTTTAGTTTTTTTCTTCAAATTTAAGAACTTTCAACATGTTCATACTTCCAGACCAATGACAATGGTTTCGCAAAGTGCGATGTATAACGGAAATTAACATGATTTCATATCAAAACATTTACAGACATTTAAAAATTGTGTATATCGAATGTGTTTATTATTGCATAATACACATTAATGTAAAATTACATGTAAGATGTTATCAATCAACAAAATACGACGAACACGTACACTTGATATCATAATTAGTATCAGTTTCGTCTTGCAAGTTAGATTTCGAAATATACAAATTACTGAGAATAATAATTCCGGCGGACACGATCATTTTATCGTGCTTCATGCAACGTGTTTCGTGTGGCTTTCGTGTATGGTGTGTTTCGTGTGCGTGTTTCGTGGGATCGTGTTTCGTATTTCGTGTGCTTCGTGTACTTGGGATCGGGAACGTTACACGTGTACCTATAACAAGGGTACCACTGTCAATCAACTAGCGTCATCTTATAAAAACAAATTGTGTAAACAAAGAGATATAATGTATTTTCAATGATTTTTTATGTATTTTTTTATAATTAGTTATTTTTTTTATAATTAGTTATTTTTTTTATAATTAGTTGTAATCGGCATAATAACAAGCATATTGTTTTTAATACGACGATTACTTTTCTACTGAAGTGTTTGAAGACAATATCATAATATATTTTAAAGAAACAACAGATGTTATGATCTTCCTTATATCAAATATTTAAAATAAACAAAAACTGATTTACCTCCCTATCTTACTATTTAAGAAGTTTTTCTTTCCATTTGCCGGTACGAACCCTTTTTTCTCAATTTCTTCTTTCAGTTCTGTCGTTGTTTTAATTTTAAAACAAACATCTTTTTACCTAACAGTTTATGGAACACAAATATGGTTCAAATGAAACGAGATCGCATAACGAAAAAGTACCACCAAACTATATTGATTTTTTTAAAGGAGGCCAAAACAATGTTTGTGCAAAATAAATAAGTCAAGATCTTGGACTTGGCGTATTGTGGTGTTATATATGTTTTTGTAGAAAATGAAGAAAATTCAATCACTAAGATGTATATATTGTTGATTATGTCCTCAAATGCAAATACCTATGTAACATTCCTTTTCTTCTTGACAATTAAAAAAGTAATTGGCAATTTTCAGTAGGTATATCCTTGATGGAGAGCTTAGAATAGTCATTTGCATACTTGGGAAAGCAGATTTGTCACTTATTCTTTTTTTTTTTTTTTTTTTTTGTATGTTTATCCTTGATATAGAGCTAACATGAGTCACTTGCACACTTGGGAAAAAAAGATTTGTCACCTATTCATTTTTATATGTTTAGTCTTGATACAGAGCTAACATGAGTTACATGCACACTTGGGAAAACAGATTTGTCACTTATTTATTTGTTGCATGTTTATCATTGATACAGAGCTACCACGAGTCATTTGCATACTTGGAGACACATTTTTTTTTTAATTATTCATTTTCTGTTTGTTTGTGCATGGTTGAGAATGTCGTCAAGTGAACTTTGCAGAAATATTTATCACTGAACACCATTTATTTTCATGAAATAGACAATATAGATAATCAGCATTCTTCAGAGATATTTGTTGTATCTTTATAAAGTAATAATAATTAAATCAATATCGATTTGATTTAAATTCCAGGACATCGTATACCTTTAAATTAATAAATTTTCATTTCCCTCGACTCATAGGTTTGATACGATAAATAAAATTGCTACGAATTGTTGTTTTGTCTTCAAAATTTATGTGTTAAAAGTTTTATGCATCATCCGCGTGTAAAAGCGTTGACCGTAGCTCATTCTTACTACGCATTGGCGCTTCATCCAAAATGTAAGATCAGTAGGCGTAGATTGTAAAATAGCTAGAATTGTGTTTCATCGACACACGGAATATATTTGATATAACCGATAATCCAAGTTTATCTTATTAATACGCACAGAAAATTAATTTACATAACATTAAATAGGAACTGTAGGCCACTGATTATGATAAATGACCATCAGGTTCATTTTGTACATGTACATGTATTTTGGAAGGGGAACATCTATGTGATTACATATACTGTATATTAAATAATACATGGAAGTAACTTCAGTTGTATTTAACTTCAAGATAGAAAGTATTGAGACAGAAGTTGAGAGTCTATAAGCAACATTTATTTTAGGATGAATATTGTTTATTTCTTTTTATTTTGGTGTAAGCTCTCTTTACAGTACAAATGATATGGACGTTTTCATAAACATAAATTACCACTCGTATTTACTAAACATGCGTATTTTGTTTTAATGTAATGAAGTGCTTTTTATACCACTTATACTTCACGCAAACTTATAAGTTGATTGTTTTATCTGCAATTGTTTGCATTCATCAGTTGAGACAAGATCATTCATTTAGACCGTTTTTACTGCAACACAAATAAAATCAGTTGTAACTGGAATTATAACTTAAAAGTTCTTATGGAGGCCGTCGAGGACTATGCAAGAAAATAGATAAAACGAGAAGAAGAAGACACTGATTCTGTGTCGGAGTGATTAAAGGTCGCCGTCAGGTCTTTAATTTTGAAACGAATGAAAGTTTAAGTAGGTCAATGAGTGCCAAGGCTACATCAGTTTTCAAAGACCCCGATGTAGCAAAAACATTGTCTCCTATACATGACAAATATGTTGTCATACCAGCAGACAAAGCCCAAAACGACATTGTTTTTGTCTGCAGAACGTTTTACATCTAATGTTTATCATCACAGGTAGACGTAGAAAATAATAGCAGTGATGACACCTATACTTCTACCACACTCTCCAAAGAAGAGATTGTGGAAAATCATAAATCTGTGCTATCCCCTTTTGGTCTCTCTACCAAGGACGATGATTGTGATTTGCCGTCTATGTACTGGATTAATAAACTCCACAAGAATCCATGCAATGGAAAGGATACTTTGTATAGTAATGTTAATAACCTTTTTTTCTCTCCTTTCATTGCGCTGTAAAAATATTCAAGGATGGAATTTACTCCCGTTCCTGATATAAGCGCAAATATTTATAATCATTCGTTGCTTTTGTTCCCAATATATGAAATATATGCCTTGGTTTTCTTGTATATGAAGCATTTACAATTTTCAGGATATTAACTGCATCAGAAAAAAACACTTTCTCCAATATACTACATACAGTACACATTTTTGCTTTGTGGAACAAAATGAAGGCAATATAGTTAGAGTATATAAAATTTAGTTAAAATATGATGTGCTATTCCACATAGCAATTAGGCATAAAAACACACAAATCTTTCCATGCAATATTATACACAATAGTGTCTCAAATGGTAATTTTGCATTCATTTTTGTTTAAGTGTCAGTGTTGTTTATTTTTCCAAATCGTTCTATTGTAACCTTAACCTCGCTTTTCTGCATTTTCGACAACGTCTAAGACTTTCATCAGAACATAAACTATGTGTCCTTATTGTCACATTTATGAATATTTTTCTTTGAGCATGATTCATTCAGATTCCAGTGCACAACACATGCGCATAAGATGCATTTTTATAACGACAAAAGATGATTATCGATTCCTTTTAGTTTATTTTCATACAATTTCTTTTTTCAATTTTTCTTACGCATGCATAGGTTGTCAGGTCGGTAGATACATAGGAGGAAATGTTAATGAGTAAAACTGAACATTATCTCCGTCTCTACTTATTTCAAATCTCAAGTCAAAATAAAAAAAGGTAACGGAAACAAATGTAGTTTATGACATTATGAATAGAAAGTTTGTCCAAGCAAATATTGTTGTATTTACTCGAAATTCTTGCATAACCAATCGTTTACATTAAATTTAATTTAAATGAATGATTTTCGACAACCTGAATTCCATATGCATGTTATATTTGATTTTATCTAAGATATGAGTTTTTCACTGCTTTTTTTCTAAATGATGCAGAAGGTGGCTGCTGCTTAATTTTGTTAAGATTAATTGTGTGACTACATTCAAGAAAAATGAATATATTCCTTGGTTTAATCCGAAATTAAAATGAAGTGTTGGCAAACTACAATACACAAATGCAATAATAAGCTTTAATGTTGTCAGTGAAGTTTCTTTGTAGATGACTGATAAAATGTAAACACTTAAAGTTAGAAGTCTTAATGGTTCTTTTCCTGGAGTACAAAATATTGCAGCCTATTGTGATTGCTTCATATCTTTATTGAAAATAAAGTTGAAACACAAGAAACTTCCATAAAGAAACCGAACGTACAGAATGTCCCTTTATCGATCTGAAAACATTGAATAACTAAAAACAAATACTGTGCCCAGATAAGGTAATAATTCTTTGAGGAGGGTTGTTGTTTTTTAATTTTTATTTATTTTTTTGCGGGTTTGTTGTGTGTGGTTTTTTTTTTTTTTTCGTGTTTTTGTTTGTTTTTTTGTTTTTTTTTGTTTTTGTTTTTGTTTTTTTTTTATTCATTTTCATTATCACTTGTTAATTTTCAACTCATAATCTGTTCATTTTATTTTTTATCTGACACCAATATCTAGAAAATACATAACAGACTTTGCCTTTAAACTACTGTGATCTGAAAGGTAAACTTACACATTATCAAAAGTTCGTAGCAATTTTCTGTTTCTTTCCGTTTTCCTCTTGTCTCAACCTTGAACACACATCATTGCATTTGTTTTCATTATTTAAGAACGATCAACTTAATGTTCGAGGTCACTACATGTAACATATTAAAATGTAATTTGTTTTCGGAGGCGCAGAACAACCCCATGCTTCTGGGTTTAATTCGGACTGAAATGCTTAATGTTAACAAACAAACAAAAATTAGAATATTTAATCTTTATGATCATGTACAGAAACAAAAATAAAGCTAACATATGCACATACTTTCTAAACCTAAGTAATTGAACATTTCCTTATCGTTTGTCGGAAATTCAAAATATTATTAACATCTTTAAATTACTATTTCCGTACAGATACATTCTTGTATAAGAAAAATATTCGACAAATGTCAGCGTTCGATTTATCTTAAATACGGGTATTTTATTTACGTATGATTTATTTTTAAAAACTGGCTATCCATATTCAGTCATGCTGCTTATGTCTTATATACATTGCTGGTTACTTTAGTCGTTTTGTATCTTTTTTAAACTTTTAAAATCTCTTTTTTGAAAAAGCCATTTTGTATTGTTTGCCGTCAAACAAAAGAATAAAACGAATTTGAAACAGACAAGGAAAAGTACATTGATTAAATATATGAATACCACACATTGTTATTAATAAAATGTAGGAAGAAGATAAATCCAAAAACAATTCATTCCATTTTTTTTTTGTAAATGTAGATATCGGAATAAATACCGAGACGTCAATAATACGACAAGTACTCTAAAATCAAAGTTCATGGCCAAATACAAAACAAAACAGGAAACAGAGATTATTCATTAGAAAGCGAAAAGAGCAGAATAAAATGCATGCAGAATAATAGTTACTTTTGGTCAGGTCACTTACTTTATTATACGAGCTAGTATCTATAGTAACTAACGTTTGTTAATTGACAACAAACTGTAAGAGAAATGTGTTTATTTTACATTTAAATAAACTTGTTTGCGGGGAAGGGGGATGGGTAGTGCGGTTAAGTGTCATATCAACATGATGTCATTCCTCCCAGAAATATTTTTGGTACATTTGTGCGGAAGCCAATTTTGAAAATTATGTCTAGTTTAAAATATTTTTACCTCCCACCTCCCGTCTAAAATAGAATTGCAACCCCCTTTATGCCTTAATGCATTAACTGATACTTGGTTTCTGCCTACATCTATGTATACATTTAGCTGTATCCTACAGCATTTTAGGTGTTCGCCCTCGCCCACTCCCTAATTCCACTTAAACCGATTTTTGTCTTTTTCATTTTAACATTATAGCGAGGCCAACAAGGCGCGTTTCTTATGATTTTAAAACAAAAAATCTTTAATTGATACCTTACAATACATGGTCTTTATATAAAACTTTCACTCTTTATGTCTCTATAAATAGTCCTATTTGTTTTCCAGGAAGTTTATAATATATCAAATGAATCAAAATTTCCGAGTACAGAGACGGGACTTTCTCCATGTACATTTGTACGTAGTGACTATAGTATGCTATAGAATATGTTTTTTTCTGTTTTACTGTTCTGCCTGTCTTTAGCTCTATTGAACTAAATGTTACCACTCACGAGAAGTAGTGGAATAATTTTATTCAACGATTTAGAAGTCTATACTTTTTCATAGTTTGCGTTTGTTTTAGTTTCAATTACAATACAATTATACCCACGTAAAAAGTAGGCTGATAATTTCAAACTTCTTGTTTCTGATTGTATTTCTTTTAATACCTGTAAGACGTTTATGTAAGTACATGCCACATTCTGATGGTCTTATATCATACTGTGATGTACAATGGACAGATCTGTTTACCAAAATGTTGTTCAGTTTCAGACACATCTGCTTGTTTTAGTACATCTTCAAGTTCGGTCGGGTTGGTGTCTAAGTTAAACATATTAACATCGTTGTGTTCGTCTTGTTTGTTTCGTTCGGCGTGACATTCCATTCCTATTTCATCTAACAATGTCATATATTGTGAGTCCTCCGAGTAAACATATGCTACTCCAAATCATCCATATCTCCAGTATTTAGTCGTGTTGAATTTTGTCACACGTTTTTGTTTTTGTTTTTGTTTTATTGTTATGATCATTATTATTATTATTATTATTACTACTACTACTTTGTGTACCGGTTTACCCTGTGTGATCTATACAGTTGGATTTGAACTTTGTTTTAATTTTTGTTGAAATGTTATAATTTTTAATTTTGTTATCTTTTTATGACATTACAATTTAATAATTAACTTGTATTCATTTTTGGTAGATATTTAAAGTATTTTATTTCCTTGTTTTTGTACATTCATGGCAATCAAGTCACTGGTGTGCTTACGTATTTTTTGTGAAACAATCAATACTGTATATATAAAAAAATATCATAGGGAGAAATTCAAGTTCAAGTCGTCGATTTATATTTGAAAGTAAAAAAGGCAAGACATCACAAAATACGCAAATGCTATCTTTGAAATAAAGACTTATTTTTTTGCTTGACTTGTCTTTCGTGCAAGTTTATGGAAAATCCGGTTTAGATGCGTTCTCTTTTTTACATTTTGTATTTCAATGGTTCAGTAACATAACCCAATATAAATGAAAGCCAAAATCTGATTTTCATTTGAAATATACAGGAAACAAATCCTCCTTCCCATTGATCCCTGAATATTACTGTTGTCCCAACTTTTGTCCAATGGAATAGGAGGTCGTAAACGCCGTTGCTTACGTTGTCATAGTTGAGCTCCATTGGTGTCACGTAATGTCAACTTAAATTTAGAAAATAAAGAGCTAGAAATATTAACGCATATAATGGAAAATGTTAGCCAGCGACACCCGTCATATTTTGCTGAAGTAAAATCTGGTTAGTGTCTGACTTCCACACACACATTTATGTGAAATATGTTCGATGAATACTATGCCCAGAGGTGTATTTAGAAATGTTTTCTTTCAAAATCATTTTTTGCAAACCTGAAATAAGGCAATGAACTGCGTCACTTTTTTTTTTCTTTTTTAACTTTGTATTTTTCATTATAATATTTCTGGTTTGAAAAACAACATTACATACTCTATTTATAATCCTACAGACTATGACTAAATATGACGCATCGATACAAGGTTTTAAGAAAAAAGCTATCAATAATTTAAAGATTATAGTACGACGATAAAGATGTTTATTTTACATTGGTTTATTAATTTTGTATTACATTTCTGTATGGAATAGTTTAAAAGTATGAGACACCCGTTCACTATTCAGACTAATGTATTTTTTTAGAAATATCAAATGACTAAATATTGATTATTTATTCTTTCATTGTACTTAACATATGAATACAGATATGCTGCTCCTTTGATATACTCAGGTAAAACGTGCAAGTGATGGTGTTCGCTTCCTATTTCGGTAGTATTTTATTTGGGAACTTCCTGAATAACAATCAATTTTGACGTTTAACATCTTTAGTGTTTGTTTCAATATTCCTTGTAACACGTGTAAATCATATCGAAATGAAATGAACAATATGTATATAATTAGAACAATGAAAACGAACAAGGAGCCATTAGATTTTAAAAATGGATAATGTAAATATTTTGTTAGGTTTTATTTGAAGCTCCTGTATTCAATCTTTAGGTCACAAATAATACAGTGCAAATACAAAATATGCCTTCATTGGTTACATTACTTTATTGCCAAAATGAAGTGTCCTGGTATCACCATTCTGGTCCTTTGTGTTTATTTCACTTCACATATAAAACGATTAGTAATTTTGATACAATCTTGTCTTCTGAGGTAGGCTGCCCATATGTTAGTTGATGCCTGAAAAGCACAGAACGGATCACCAAAAGTAGGAGGGGATACAAATATCCAATTTTTGTAGGTTATTTTTTCCCCTGTCAACCATATCCAAATTTCTCCAACACGAACAAGGCCTATCTATCAAGCATCTATATAAACAGGAAAAATAATGTTATAGTTATTAAAAAAATAACTGTTCGTTAATCTTTTTTAAATCAAACCTGTGAATGTTGTCTTAGAAGTTTTAAAAACCTTATCCCATCATTGCTAAACATATATGTTAACGAATAATCAAGGGAACCAAGGTTATAGCGGTAATCAGAAGAATGCAATCCAGGGACAAAGACCAGACATGGAAAACAGATATACACAACAAAGAATATAAAGTAACTAAAATCATACATACAAATTAACAAAAGCAAATGAGCGAAATACGTATCCGTTAAAATGTTTCTGATAAAATCATTGTTTCTCGAAAAATCAAAAGAATTTAAGTATTTTTTTAAAAACAAAAGTGTAAAAAAAATATGTATGTTTGCTAGCTTGTTGTCCTTCTTATCTATTTTAAACACATACTCTTTGATGGAAGAGTTGCTGGTTGAGTGTTAATATAATTTCGTTCTGCAGAATTGCTTTACATAATCTATCCATTTCTAATTTCACAATAAATGTCAATATTTCCAATTGCGTATACATTCTTAATCTCACTTATTCCAATATTCCCAATTGCCTATTTCGAATCTCACTATTGATTTCCATGATTATTATCTTCCCACTCCTAATCACACTATAAATCCTTCTGTTTCGAATTACCTATACTCTAACTTACCACTCCCAATCTCACTATAAATCCTTCTGTTTCGAATTACCTATACTCTAACTTACCACTCCCAATCTCACTATAAATCTTTCTGTTTCGAATTACCTATATTCTAACTTACCACTTTCAATCTCACTATCACTTGCAAAATTCCCAATTCCCACTACACTATATATATATTCCCATTCTCACTATAAATTATAAATTCAAAACTTTTAACTTCTATACACACAGCTGTCAAAGAGGGTTTGCAGTCCTACCACAACACTTGTTACACCCGTAGTGGTATTAATTCAATGTGGATCCTGAAAAAAAGATCTTTTGGAGACAATCAGTTGAACACTATTGTCAGAATATAATAGCATTAAAACCTATGATTTTTCAACACTGTATACTTCTATTCCACATACTCAGTTAAAATCCCGACTTAAAAAACATTACACATCGTTGTTTTTCCAAACAAATGATACACCTAGATACAAATATGTAGTTCTTGGTAGAGATTACTCATACGTTATAAGAAATAATTCCAAATCATCTTCCAAATATAGAGAAGAAGATGTTTACAAAATGTTGGAATTTTTAATCAAAAACATATTTGCCCAGTGTGGTGGACGCGTTTTTCAACAAACGATCGGCATTCCAATGGGAACAAATTGTGCTCCTGTACTTGCTGAACTATTCCTTCACCCTTATGAGGCTGACTTTATGTTTGTTTAAAAAAAAAGTTCAAATATTGTAGTACGGCGTATTGATGTATAGCAAGTAGTGCTGTACCAGCCTTAGATCCAAGACCTAAAAATGAATTATTTTTTCTCGTTAATTCCATCTGGAGAAGTTGTTTGCAATTTCTTCATCCAAAAGCTTTCCCGAGATACTCTTTTACATTTTGACCAGTTTTTATTATGTTCTATTATCGTCACAACAATGTTGTGGAGATCTTCCTGGGTGTGTCCGGCAGATCTGAGATGGCGACTCAGAGGGAGGTCTGGTTTGCATTTGTAGTCACTGCGATTACCATTCATACGCCTGTTGAAAGGTTGTTCTGTTTCGCCAACGTACTGCATACCACATCGGCACTGGAGAAGGTATATGGTATTTTCGGTTTTGCAAGTTACGTCGCAAAAAATGGCACATTCCTTTCCAGTGCAGTAGCTTTTAAAAGTTATGGTGTGCAGCATCTGGGTACAGGTCTTACATCTCTTATCTCCACATGGTCGACACTGGCCCGTTGTATTTTGTTTAGACTGAGATGAAATCTCTGCCCTTACTAAGGCATCTCTTAGGCTCTTCGGTGTACGGAATGCCAGGACCGGGGCCCCCGGAAAGAGCTTGGAGAGCTTGGGATGTTTTTGAATGTCTTTCCAATATGAATGCAGTAACTGCGAGAGTTTCCCAAAGGCTGGATGGTACGTAAGTACAAAAGGGACCCTTTTGTTCTTTTCTTAGGTTTGTACTCGAGGAGATCTTTACGGCTGATTTTGTTAGCACGTTCAAATCCCCGATCTATATCTGTTGATTTATAGCCACGCGATAACAAATGACCACGGAGTTCATCTAGACGTTTGTTGGTGGTATCGTCAGAAGAACAAATACGCCGAATTCGAAGTGCCTGACTGTATGGGATGCTTTTAGTACAATGTTTTGGATGACAACTATTGGGAGATAAGTATTGGTGACTATCAGTTGGTTTGCTGTGAAGATCCATGGACGTTTCCCCGTCTTTTACAAACGAAGTAGTATCCAAAAATGTGATTTTAGTGTCAGAAATTTCATGGGTGAATTTGATTGATGGATGAACATTATTGGCATGTGTGATTAAATTGTCTAAATTTTGTTTCGACTCAGTCCATTTCATGTCAACATCATCGATGAATCGAAACCAAGAGAGGGGTTTCGATAAAGATGTTGAGATTATTTGATTTTCTAATATACCCATGAAGATGTTAGAATACGAAGGAGCCATTTTCGTTCCCATAGCTGTACCATTGATTTGAAGGTAGTGTTCGTCGTTGAAAGTGAAGTTGATACACTTCAAAACTAAAGTGAGTAAATTAACTAGGCAGTCGGTAGGGGGGTCCAAAATATCTCGTGATTCCCAAGCTTCTCTGCAGGCTTCGATACCGTCATCGTGTGGGATATTAGTATAGAGTGTGCAGTGACATCAAGGGAGACCAGAAGTGTTTCGGGAGGTAAAGGATTCATTGATTCCATTTTCCTCAGATAGTCCGTGGTGTCTTTTAAATATGACGGGAGCTTTTGAACAAGGGGTCGGAGATGGTAATCCACAAATTCAGAAATTTTTTCGGTTGGGTGACTATTAGCAGAAACTATGGGTCGGCCAGGGATATCTTTTTTTTGTGAATTTTAACTAGAAGGTAAAAACATCCGGGTCTTAGATCCTCTGGTTTTAAGTATTCGAACTGTTCTTGCTGTAATGCTGCCGTCCTTGAACATTTTGTTCAGTTCTGAAGTAATTTTTTCACTGAAAGATTTAGTAGGGTCACTGGATAGCTTTTTATAAAATCTTTCATCAGGAAGTTAACGCGTAGCTTCTGAGATGTAGTTATTTTTATCCATAACTACTATGGCGCTGCCTTTGTCTGCTGGTTTTATAACTATATCGTCACGGTTTTTCAACGACTGTTTCAATTCCGAACGATGACAAAAATAATTATATAAGTCTAAAGGATTGTACAACGACACCGATAAAGATGTTAACACACTATAATAAAGTATAAATTGGGCAAAATTTTCAGTAAACAAATGACCTTCTTCAGTCCCTTAAATTAACTGAGTGTGTATGAAAGTAAATGGTCTGTGAACACATATATATATATATATACAACGTCTCAGAATGTCACGACTCTATTTGCTACACTGCTCCATCGTATCAAATTGATACAGTGAAGATATGTAAACGTATAGAAAGGTCTGAAAAATTCCCAACGATGTTAGAACTGTCAAATTTGCGATGCAAATTTATGGTCGTTCCATCCGCGGGACTCGAACTCGTACCGCTGTGACATCTATGGCAACACCGCCTGCACAAAGTCCAAAGAAATATTGTTATATTGATTTGTTGTGACATGCATCATTAATTTGATCCTCTATCCTACATAATAACATCTAATTGAACTGTCCCGTGCTACCATACATCGTGTACTAAGTTACAGCCCTAGATTAATCCTACGAGGAGGAATGACCCGGCCAGTGAAAGCTATATTTTTATATAGCCTAGCTGGCCGAGTGGTCTAGGGCGCTGGACTTTGTGCAGGCGGTGTTGCCATAGATGTCACAGCGGTACGAGTTCGAGTTCCACGGAAGCAACGACTAAAAATTTGCATCGCAAATTTGACAGTTCTAACATCGTTGGGAATTTTTCAGATACGTGACATGAATATGCCCAAAATATATTCATTTCCCAGATTGTGTACTTCGTCTCTTATGATTAAAACATCGTAGCTCTAGACAATGTTCCCAATCTCGTGTGGAATTTATTATTTTAGTTTTTCTTTGTATTCCAAAAAATTAACTTAAACAGACACAGAATTGAATTTGTCCGTATATAAAACATATATAGACTGATATAGATTGGCCTTTGAAATGGGACGTTCTTCAAAATTTATGTTTGTAGCTTTGTTTGTTTGTTTTGTTTTTGTTTTTGTTTTTGTTTTTTTTTTGTTTTTGTTTTTTTTTGTTTTTTGGTTTTTTTTTTTTTTTTGTTAAAAAAAAGACTGCTCAATTTGATTTTTTTTATTAAATTGATTTCTGGGTCAATTGGGTTACATGTATAATAATACATTACAATTTGTCTGGTATTTAGAGATAATTCAGACAACAAAAAATCTGATCGTTGCTAATGTAATTCATTGTCATTACAAAGTTATCTCCCTAAATTGCATAATTCATAGCTGGAGTGCTACTGAAATCAAATGGTGATTTCTTGATAACATACACATTAGCTAGATTGATATTGACTTCTTAATCTACTCGAATTGAGATCGTAGACATAATTAATTATTGAAAGTTATTCTTATCCTATAAATCAAACGTTTTATTAATAATTTAATGAGAATAAATACTTTTCGTTAATTGAGGAAACTGTTTAATTAATTTAAGTAATAAAGATAGTATATAGAAATTCAGTGTATTGTGGATCTGTTGATTTGTGCATGGCGTTTACAGATTTATGATTTTATCACACTTGTTAGTTACCAAAGGCATCACCAGCTCATTTAAAAATGCCAATGAGAATTGACATGTGTATATATAATCGCAATTATATAAAATTAAAGACTGCAGTAAATAATAAGTTAAGTAAACTTTTCCTTTTATAAATACATTTTTAAAATGAGAGTTATGCTTTTTGTTTGTTTGTTTGTTTGTTTTTTTCATTTGTTTTTTTTTATTATTATTTTTTTTTACTTTATATTATTTCATCTTAATTTATTGTGTTCTTTGTTTCATTTGAAAACTGTCGAAAAGGGGGTGTTCTTTGACGTTCTTTCTTGCAAGATGTTGACTTCGTGACCATCTTATTGATATTTGTTAGTCAACGCATTTCCTCTTGGATATACTTTCATTTTTGCTACTTTGTTTTATGAGACAATGGGGGTATTGCTGATGTTTTAAGTCAAGATAATCTATTAAGGAATTGGCTTCAAATATGTACATATCTATTAAGATATTGTCGTAGATATACTACTCTTTTCTGGTATTTCAAATGTATAGGTGTAAAAATCAGTTAAGACAGTTGTAAAAGTATACATGATATATATTATTGATCAAATATTTTGTATAAATATTTAAATATAAACTGCTACAATCAACCACTTCGACACAACATTCAATTTCGGGGTGGAAAACGTCTCAAAGGAACACCTATTGGCATGCCGAAATTTCTTATATGTCTACTTCGTCTCAATGACAATGTGTTTCGGTAATGCATCTGTGGTGGTGGAAGCATGACACTTTTTGCTAAGACACGGCGCACTCGTCTATACCGTCCACCTAGTGAAAATTGAAAGACGATAAGACGCAGCCACATACATTTAAAAAAGTCATTTTTATAAGATATGCATTTTCCGTATATCATGTTATATTTATGTGATGAATTGAACACTGTTGGGGATTATTGATATTTCAAGATAGAGTTACGGTTGATAAATCATAATAATGCTTGGGATCGACGTATAGTGCGAGATGTTTTTGGCAACTTGAAAGAGATTTATAAAAACAAATGTGTAAGAGCATAAATCAATTTCAAATATATTAACAATTAACTGTGAATATGTATCAAAAATATTATGCACAATTCTTGAACTATTTATGATGACAATCGTGAAAATTATATCCATATCTCAATGTTCTTATTTTCCAAACAATTGCTTAAAATTCAAGAACAGTTCTAAACTTACCTTTGATAGATGCAAATATCGAAAAACAGACCACTATTAAGAGAATACAATATAATTTCATGTTCAGTAAATATATTTTCTTTACTTTAACATGGATCGACTAAATATATATTTTATGAGAAAATGCTACCATGTGTTGCTTAAATATTGACATGTGTATTGACATGTGGTCAATTTATTCTGATCCCCCTTTTAATGGTTACAGTTTGTTTAGCATTTCAACCATCGTGTGACAGAATTTTTGCATTATCACTATTGATGACGTATACAATGAAATTAATATTTTAGAAAGACAGAACAAAAGATGCTCAATTATGCTTTTACTGTAATTTTTGTAATTTAAGATAAGCATACATGAATAAATTTGCATTCTTCATGAAAAATGTGCACCATGTCAATCAGCAAAAATTTCACAATGACTCTAGAAGTTGTTTAAAAGATGACATCGTTCTAACAAACAACATACACAAATTTGCAACAGAGCGCCCCCTACCATGTAGTAATGAATAAAACCTTTGAATAGACCTCAAATTAAAAAAAAAATAAGATTGACTACACAGCGTAAACTTCAGTGTTGTTTATAGGATATGAAAAATAATCGGCATCTGAGACGTACATATTGATAACTATCCTGTTATTGTCTTGGTGTACAACATTCTGGTTAAGTTTGCGTTTTTCCAAGAATCATGCAAAATAGGAAATATCAGAAGCATGCATGTCGACACCCCAGCAATTTGACAATATAGTTTCATTCAAAGATGATTTCCTAATTTGAAAAGACCACTATTAGATCTCTGCATCAAATGATTATTTTTTTAAAGAAGTTGTTCAATGGAATGTTGGAAAAATGAGGTTTTGACAAAGTTATCTGCCATTGAAGTGTTGTTTTCAGTGCATTTCATATGGTATGAGACATACAAATATGACAAATTTTGGCTTTGTCCTTGTTTTAAATAGTTCGAAATTACTCTTTCAAAGTGGTGGGTTTGGTTCTTTCCATGTTTCATACATAGCCTGATTCTTACAAAGACTGACTTTTAAAATCAAGCTTCATATGAATAAACATCAGATAAATTGTGATGCATCGGATACATTGTTTTAGAAATTAATACTAAAATATATTTTACGAAGAATCTCTCATCAACATAAGAGATGATTTTTATTTAAAAGCGTTCTAAAGGCAACCACTATTGTTTTGTTTTTTTTGTTGTTTTTTTTCTTCAAGAAATAAATATTCCAATTTCGATGTTTCATCAGCTTGTATAAGCATTCAATGAAACATGTATTTCTAAAACGTGCGACTGGATGATGTAGCCTCTACATGTATAAATATTAGAAATGTGCTCTATCGACTCATGCAACATCATTTATGACGCCGATTATCCGGTTAGATTACCATCTCAATAATATGTTTCGTTAATGTAAATTTATATGAATGACATCCGAACTATATAACGTAAAATTATTACAAGTTATTACCGTCAACTTACGTTTTTGAACATGAACAAATGAATGCAAAAGAAACGTTTGCATACAGAAATACTGAAAAAGTAACTTCAATTGATAAAAATGGTCGAAATAGAAAGCATTGAAACATTAGGTGATGAATGAAAGCTCTTGTAGTTGATCGCCCTGTGTGTCTGAACTCATATAGAATCCTCGATATTTTATTAATAAACATAAAAAGCGGCTTTCATTATTTTACTTTTGTATAAACATGTGCTTGTAAAACATTTATTTGACAAGGAAACTTTAATTGCAATTTTATAATTTAATTTATCTTCGATCGTTTGCATTCATCATTTACTTGGTTCGTTTTCAGTTAACTGCATTACACGTATAAATGTACACAGGTAAAATAATTAAAAAATACATGTAAATGTTAAGATATAAACGAATTAAGATGCAGACACACTCGTATTACAACATATGTTTTCCTTCTCCATAGTAGAAAATGATTGGAAACTATCGATTGATAATATATAGATATACTGTTGGTAAATTATATTCTACGAGATGACGCTAATCTTGTCTTTTAACGATTGATTAAAACAGACTTTTTCTACCAAATTACTGAATAAGTTAAAAAAAATGGTTGACATCTATACTTATACATTCAACTCAAATATAGCTCCCACGAGCCTGAACCGCTCACTTGGTTGAATTTCAAAGGCAAAAAATATAACAAGAACTTGTCCAACAATTTTGATTCCAGAAGACTTTGGTAGGACTTATCAAAAGGATCATTTCAGCAATTGAAAGTTTCTTTCTGAAATATAGCTATAAAAAGAATTGCAGTGTTTATGTGGTGGACCTTAAATATGAGAAACATTTTGAAACGTGTAAAATAATCTTGTTTCCATATAACAAGAAGCTCCCACGAGCCTGAACCGCTCACCTGGTTGAATTTCAAAAGCAATAAATTTAACAAGAAGTTGTCCAACAATTTTGACTCTAGAAGACTTTGGTAGGACTTATCATAAGGATCATTTCAGCAAACGAAAGTTTCTTTATATCTATAATAGTTTTCAAGATATTGGCTGAAAACTGTCATTTTTCCCAAGTTAAAGGCATTAACTCTTATAAGGAGTCGACTGAAAACTTTTATCCCTGAAGACTTTTGTAGGCCTAATGATAAGTGTCATTTCAGCTATTGAAAGAATTTGGTTTCGGAGATATATGTGAAAGAGTAATCAAGGGAACCAAGGTTATAGCGGTAATCAAAAGAATGTATTCCAGGGACAAAAACCAAACATGGAAAAGAGACATACACAACAAAGAACATAAAGTAACTAAAATCATACATACAAAGTAACAAAAGTAAATGAGCAACTCGGAAACTAAAAACTGGGAGCATGGACCAGGTGCACCGGTAGGGTAAACGTCCTCTGCTCTGCTTTTCTAGAAACACCCGCCGAGTTGCTCATAAATAGTCAAGTCCGGGGTAGACAATCGAGGAAAGGAAAACTATGACCCGTTGAATAAATCAGTTTTCATGGTGCAGATGGATACACCATAATGTTTCACGAGATCATGATGATGACCATAAAACGTCTGTGGTGATGACTTTAATCTTGTAGCAACATAACCCTGTTCCAGGATCCCATTTGTTAGAGTTCTAGCGCGATACAAAAAAGTCTGCGTAGTTTCGGGAAGCTCTGGCATAACGTATGAGTTGTCAATAGCTTTCCTGTACCATCGATTTCTAAGTGTAGGTAAAGAGATGAGGCTGACTTCACAGTGTCTGTAGTATCTTTAACTAATATTATAGATATTACAGTTAAAATGTTGAAGAATTCAAAATTATAAAATGATTAAAAAGATTTATTTTGATCATGTATATACCTGATGAAGAAAAAAACGATGAGGGTGTATTTTTTTCTATGGGTACTTTGGTGACTTGGGATTGGGATTTTTTGGGACAGGGGAAGGGGATTTTGCAGGGAATGGAGACTTTGAGGATGGTATATGGTGTAAATGGGAATAATATATCGTTAAAATTGGATATTTATACATTTCAAGAGCTGTTGTGTCTTTTATCTAGTTATTTACCGCGTTCACTGAGACATTTAACAAGATACATGTACTCATATTTTTACTTTATGCACGATTGGGTATGATTTTTATATTGCATATACATATATAGTCTTTGCTGAATGAATATTAAATTGGATTTATAACGAGGTTTGGTGTACAATGTATATGCGAAAGAGAATACAAACCCAACGGGATGAAAATGTCAGGCCAATGCAACCAATTTGTCTGCAATGAACGACAAAGAAACCCTCATACCTCAGGGCAGGCTGCAGCTGGCCAAAACATCATCATATACAACTAAAGCGAAAGAGTGGCCCATTTTTCCTCAAGTGTCATGAAAAATAATTTAAAGATAAAAACGAAACTTGAGATACAAAGGCCTGAAATTTCTGACATTGGACAGGAGCAAAAAAGCGGCCAGTTGACACCTATAAAAAGTTATGTCCCTTTCGTATGCAAAACCAATTCTAACTCCTCTAATTTTGGGTCGGGAATTGTGGCACATCATAAGTCATACAACAAATAAACAACCCACGTCATGCAGTTAAATATAGTGTCCTTATTTCTTTGTGAAGACCATATTAGCGAATCAGTGTAAATACTAACAGAATGTTATCCTTAACGATGTGTCAACAATATCACAGCTATATTCCTAACGAATGAGCCCACCCAACGGTCTAGTCTATCTATTCGGTGAACAAGTGAGATGCCCGTATCGGTTGAAAACAATGTCCCTATCAGCCTGCGACATCGAAAGTCCGATGCAACAATCTCTTGTCAAAATAAAAACCCCATGATTAAAATCCGAAACACCGTTACAAACCCGAGAAATCGAATCAATGCCGACATGCAAGCACCATACCATGGTGACAAGGGGACGTCACCATCCAAAGTCTACCACTATCGATATGAATATTACAATCAAGAAACGGTGATTCTTTATAATCAATAGTTTATACACAGTATAATCTTTTACATGATTTGGCTTGCATTGTGGTGACGCTATTTCTATATAGTACTTTGAATTGACATCAAAAAGGAAACGACTTAGTTTCGTTAGTAATTCGTTTTAAAAGGGCAAGCCCCTTTCAAATCATATTAAATTGAAATAAAATATTATTCAGTCCCATGGTCACTGGCCTTTGCTTCATAATATATTGTTCTCCCCAAAGGCAGCATAATGTGACACAAGTTATGTGACATAATGAATATTTACTATATTTAATTGGTATTATATACCAATTTTATGCGGGAAGTATGATCATTTTGTTGCTATCATCTTCACTTCTACTGTTATATGTAACCATATCGGTAAGTATGTTTTTTCTCCGTTTAATCCCATGTTTCTTTTGTTTTCTTTCTATGTTTATCATTCCTTGCGATTATAATTTGTTCTGTTGGACACAGTGTAACGACTGAGGTTTTTTCTTTGATATTATTCAATTTGGAAGTAAAATAAATGAGTTTTTGATAGTGACCAGTCGTCCAGTTTTCTACAAGTCACTTATTGTGTTAAAGCAACATGTAATAATTTCTTACAGGTAATCAACCATTAATAGAAATAGTTAGTATATTGAAATATAGCATGGGTGTGGATAAATTAACCAATCCAAGTATTTTGTCTTTGAAATACGGAGGAATATTGTTCGTGACTTTTTTGTGATGGAGGATGTTAACTAAAGCAATTGCATCTATACCTAGTTTGTTGACAAACGGTAATGGAAGGAATGATCGTTTACCCTTTAGTACAAATTGCTTTCAAAAACTGTAGAAACCAATATTCAAAATGAAGACTACATTTCTGTATTATGATGTGGAAGATTTGGTAATTGAAGGAATTATTTTGGAAAGGAAGTGTAGTATAGTAAAAGTTAAAGAATAGTGTTTACTTCAATCGTGATGAAGAGGTTTTGTATGAAAGGAGGAAGATATTTATTTAGATATCATGCATATTAGATGTTGTATAGTGGCGATGGCCATTGCTCCTCGTCTAGGATTTTTGTCAAATAAATTCATAACACTTACAAAATTGTTACTTTGGCTTGAAGTGTTACATATACTTTTTATGTTGTCATTGCACCCGTAAAGTATTGCGGTACCTAGTCTGCGTACCTAGTATTCTTCCCTTTTCTTCCGACAGTTTTACTTAGAACAGGACGGTCCGTTGGATAGTATATTTCTTTTCAAAAAGCCCCGTGTAGGTCCGGGTGTCAAAAGAATAGGCCGACAGCAGCGCTAAGCTTGTAGTAAAAGGCAACTAAATAGTGCTCAGGGTCCTAGCCCTAGGGCGCTCTGCTCAAAGAGAAACTGGGTTGTGTGCCCAAGGCGGTGACATGGGGTACCCCTGGCGTGTTACATGCTGGGGTTGTCAGGCTACAATACGGAAAACCTGACCGCAAACCACATTGGTGCACCGTGTTGTGAAAGATGCCATGTTCTTAGAACGTTAAAGAATCCTGCTGTGGTATTCTCCCGGCGTAGGATTGATAGGGCTCCGCCACATAAGGCTAAATTGCCCGACCCTACCCACCTCACCCTATTTCCAGTGGCAATCAAAATTTGTCGACCCCATTGTCCTTGTGTCCCATCCCGTTTTCATTTCATCATCATTTCATGTTAATTTTGTCATCCATTTCATGTTGATCGTCTGAATATAGCTGAAATATTGCTGCTCGGACGTTAAACCCCAACAAACAAACAAACAATCACATGCAAATGCCCATGCAACATTCTTCATATTCTTGAAAAATCAAAAGGTATTTGATAATGTGATGTGTATAGAGCTAATATAAGTCATTTGCACACTTGGGAAAACAGATTTTTCTTTTATTTATTTATTGTGTGTATATCCTTGATACAGAGCTAACACAAGTCATTTACATTTTTGAGAAAACAGATTTTTTACTTATTCAATCTCTATTTGCCCTTGTATGGTTGAGAATGTCGAAAAGTGAACTTTGAAAAAGACGTCTATGTCAGTGTTTCTTTAAATAAAATCGGTTAGATTGTAATGCTTCGGGAATTTTTAGCGGACATATATATAACTGAACCGCATTAAATTTCAAGATACAAACAGTAAAAATAAAACAGCTTGGTTTAGACAAAAGTTGTGTCAGTATATAAAAGCAATAAAAATAAAATCAATTTCTATTTGACTGAAATTTCAGCTCATCCTATATCTAAATTTATACCGTTATGCAGTAAAACGTTTCTTAATCGCGCCCCTTTCGATTTTTTAAATCGATTCGGTTTAGACAGGCATTCAGTTTGTTAAGGTCCAAAATGTGTAGGAATTGATATGGTGGGACTTTTGAAGGCTTCTTGTTTAGACAGGTTTTCTGATTATTCAAGGTTCGGTTTAGACAGGTATAGCTGTACTATTACTAAAGAAATTATCTACATTTAACTCCTGTATTGATCTGTACGTAAATTCTATCTGCATCAACTCATATATATAATGGCCTGAAAAATTCCCAACGATGTTAGAACTGTCAAATATGTGATGCAAATTGTTGGTCGTTCCCTCCGCGGGACTCGAACTTGTACCGCTGTGACATCTATGGCAACACCGTCTGCACAAATTCCATCGTCCTAGACCACTCGGCAAGCTGGGCTTAATAAAATATAGCTTTCGCTGGCCGGGTCATTCCTCCTCGTATGTATGGTAGGACGGAAAATTTCATGTAGGTGTTATTATGCAGGATAGAGGATCAAATTAATGATACATGTCACAACAAATCGATATTATACTAAATATATATACTTAATTATACTTAATCTAATAATGCGACGACTCTATTCACTACACTACTCCATCAGATTAAATTGATACAGGGAAGATAATGTCAATGTATAGAAGGATCTAAAAATTCCCAACAATGTTAGAACTGCCAAATATGCGATGGAGTTTAGGTCGTTCACTCGGCGGGACTCGAACTCGCAGGCGGTGTTGCCATAGATATCACAGCGGTACGAGTAAACAGTAGCCCATTCTCCCTGCGTGCTGGCGCTTCTTGTAAAACCAGTAGGCGTAGACAATAAAACAGCTAGAATTGTGTTTCATCGACCCATGGAACAAACTGATAAAACCAATTGTCCAATGAGGTAAGTTTATCTTTTTGATACGCACAAAAAAATATTTGCATAAAATTACGTTTTAGATCACTGATTGCATTAAATGCCCATCAAGGTATTTCGTATATGTATATGTATTTTGGAAGTTAAAAAAGAGGAAAACCCATGTGATCATATATTATGTATACAAAAAATAAAAGAAAGTAACTATAGTTGTATGAAACCTTTAAAATAGAAAGCCTAGAGACATATCTTGACCTACACTTAGAAATCGATGGTAAAGGAAAACTATTGACCAAACTTTACGACAAACGTGATGATTTTTCTTTTCCTCGTTTGTCTACCCCGGACTTGACTTTTTATGAGCAATTTGGCGGGTGTTTCTAGAAAAGCAGAGGACGCTTACTCTACCGGTGAACCTTGTCTATGCTTTCAGTTTTTAGTAGAGTCCGAGTTGCTCATTTGCTTTTGTTACTTTGTATGTATGATTTTAGTTACTTTGTGTTCTTTGTTGTGTATGTCTGTTGTTCATGTCTGGTCTTTGTCCCTGGATTACATTCTTTTGATTACCGCTAAAACCTTGTTTCCCTTGATTACTCTTTCATTCAGAATTGTCAACTTTCCTTTCGTCTGTGGCAACATTCCTTCAACACTTGCGTATGGAGTGTTCATATCACACCTCATACGTCATGCCGAAACTACGCAGACTTTTTGTATCGCGCTAGAACTCTAACATACAGGCTTCTGGGACAGGGTTATGGTTCGACAATATTGAAGTCATCACTACAGAAGTTTTATGGTCGTCATCATGAACTCGTAGATCGTTATGGTGTATCCATCTGCACCATGAAAACTGATTTATTCGACGGGTCATAGTTTTCCTTTCTACGTCTCTCTACACCGGACTTGACTTCTATGAGCAATTCGTCGTATGTTTCTAGAAAAACAGAGTTCGAGTTACCCTACCGGTGCATCTGGTCCATGCTCCCAGCTTCAGAGTCCGTGTTTCTCATTTGATATTGTTACTTTGTATGTATGATTTTAGATACTTTATGTTCTTTGTTGTGTATGTCTGTTTTCTGGTCTTTTTCCCTGGATTACCGCTATAACCTTGGTTCTTTTGATTACTCTTTGAAGAGACAAATATGTATCTCTAAGCTACATTTATTTTAAGTTGAATAATGTTCAATTTTTCTTTTATTTTGATGTGATTTCTTGTCTGTGGTCGTGCGGTATGACTAATTTCGCAGTCTGTACGTTTTCATAAACATAAATTACGACACATATTTACTTCACATGTATAACTGTTTCGAAGTACTTTTTATACCACTTATTTTAGGGGTAAACTTATAATTTAACTGCCTTATTTGCAATCGTTTATATTCATCAATGTATCCACCATTTCGTTTGAAGTGCCTGTACCAAGTCAGGACCATTGCTGTACCAACTGCTCTAGTGGTGTAATATCTATCTTGCCAGATTTATTTTAGACAAGACTTGATAATGAAACGGATTCGTGCTCGGTAATTTTGATGTGACCCTTATTTAGATCATTCATTCAGACTGTTTTTACTTAATGCTATTGCAATACACACAGATGAACTACAATTGTAACACATGGCTTTCTCTTTCATAGTCAAAATGATACTAATTCAAGATAAAACAGTGCATTTTTCTAACTTTATAACAAAATGACGACATACATGTTTTTTTTTAATTAATTCAAGCCAGGAATTTTAAGAAATTATAGAATAAGTAAAAAGGAAGAAATATCCCTAATTATTTATGTACCTTCAACTACAATATGGCAATGAAATGAATATCAAAGTAAACTGGATGGACCTTTGAGAGGGAATAGTTTTTTTTTCGTATATTGAAAAAGAGTCTAGTTTGTATGTTAAAATATGTGAAATTGCACTTTGAAGTGAAGGAAAACGTCCGTTTGTATGTACATAAAAATCATCACATGTTAGAGAGGAAATAAAATACAAATAAAACATGTTGGTAAAAAATGAGATCCAATTTTACTTGTATTCCATTCTTTTTTTATTTTTAAATGTGGGGTAACCTACCATTCTGTAGTATATTTGGGTGTGAATTTTGAATGGGGACGAGGAAAGTAATTTGAACGCTTTTATTTCTCCTGCAAAAAAACATCTAACTAATGAGATTGTACAGTTCATATGCTGAAGAACTTGAAATTAGAGACTAATTTGAATTCATAAAAAACGAAAAGTTTTATGGGGTTTAAAATTATCAATGGAAACTGGGGTACGACAATTTAGGATAGTATACGGTATAAATTCAAGAGCAGTATTTCTATTATTTTGTATTATTGTATTTGTTATTTTTTGTTGTTGTTGTTGTTGTTGTTGTTATGTAACATATTATTGGTACATGTTCATTTATTAAAACTAATTAGAATTCGATTGGTGTACATGCTTTTCAGATTAAAACATTAATCACTTGGTTAAACCGACTAACCAATAATGTTGGGAAAAAATCTCCTTTGGAAACCAAAGGGGCTGGTTCCTCTCCATCCAAAACGGTTTGGTCGAATGCCTCCCCATGGTAACAGGTTGGGTCTACGTCGTGTCCATTGCAATAGAGAAATTCGACGGTTTGGCCATCTGACAGTCGGGGTAAGACGTCCCCAGTTGCCATAGTATCGTCGTGTGTTCCACAATCCTAAAAAAATAAAAGAATGTAGGAAATATCTGTCAATGTATCAGTCTATTTGTATCTTTACATATATTATTGTTCTTACACTCATAAACGTTTTTGAGGAGTTAGATTTTATTCTGATGCAAACCATTTTAACACAATTGTCTTTATTTAGAATACACCATTAGGAACACCTTTGTGTTTGCTTGTTTTTTTCTCATAATCATTATTCAATATTCACATCTGTGAACGTCGTGCTATAATTTTATATACTCACACATTCATATCGTTTTTTTATCAGATT
This sequence comes from Perna viridis, assembly GCA_037379345.1. Lineage (NCBI taxonomy): Eukaryota > Metazoa > Mollusca > Bivalvia > Mytilida > Mytilidae > Perna > Perna viridis. The sequence goes on from CM074522.1 coordinate 1,954,967, forward strand.
TAAAGAAAAGACAGTAATTTGAAAATCGCATCCTTTACGAATAAATCTATTAAGGGCAGTTGCTAAATCCGTATAAAGACATTAACGTATAGATTTCGGTAGTTCTCTGACTAAGGATTAGGCAATATGTGTATTAGGTTAGACTCATTCCCTGATTCTTACACAGAATGGTACTGAAGATTGTATGAAGATTTTCTCTAAGAATGACATATGCAAGTCTGATATTTATCCTTGTTAACTTCTTATCAGGGTTACATAAAATATTTTTGGTGCTGATACATTAACAGAAACAAATTAATAGGGCATTAGGAAACGACCCAGGCAGTCGCGATTTGTTAATTAAGTATTACTTATCACTAACTAATTATTCCTAGAAAATCAATGCTGGTTGTTATTAACCTGAAAATGGCACGAATCAATAAAACTTACATAAAAAGAATTACAAAATTTATAATAGAGGAAAATAACATTTTGATCTGTTCATATTTTAAGGTTGTTTGGTATTAAACTTTGAACATGATATTCTTTACTTTCTACACTTGTAACAGAAAAAATCTCTGGTCATATAAGATTTACTCTATGGATTGACTTGGTTTCTACAAGCATGAACAGTCCCTTTGTAAATAAAACTTTAAATTGCAGTATGATTACCCCTAGATACAAATATATAGTTTTTGGTAGAGATTCTTCATACTTTGTAAGAAATAATTCCAAATCATCTTCCAAATATACAGAGGAAGATGTTTACAAAATGCTGGAATTTTTAATCGACAACATATTTGTCCAGTGTGGTGGACGTGTTTTTCAACAAACGGTCGGCATTCCAATGAGAACAAATTGTGCTCCTTTACTTGCTGACCTATTTCTTCACTCTTAAGAGGCTGATTTTATAGCTGATTTGATCAGAAAGAAAAAATATATTTTGGCTAGATCCTTCAATCTCAGTTTCCGCTATATAGATGACGTATTATCTTTAAACAATCCTAATTTCGGGGATTTGATACATCGACTCTACCCAAAAGAACTTGAGATAAAGGATACTACAGATACTGTGACGTCAGCTTCATACCTTGACCTATACTTAGAAATCGATGGTAAAGGAAAACTATTGACCAAACTTTACGACAAACGTGATGACTTTTCATTCATAATTGTCAACTTTCCTTTCATCTGTGGCAACATCCCTTCGGCTCCTGCGTATGGAGTGTTCAAATCACAACTCATACGTTATGCCAGAGCTTGCTGAAACTACGCAGACTTTTTGTATCGAGCTAGAACACTAACAAATAGGCTTCTGGAACAGGGTTATTTTGCTACAAGATTAAAGTCATCACTACAGACGTTTTATGGTCATCATCATTAACTCGTGGATCGTATCTATCAGCACCATGAAAACTGGTTTATTCAACGGGTCAAAGTTTACCTTTCCTCGTTTGTCTACCCCGGACTTGACTTTTTATGAGCAACTCGGCGGGTGTTTCTAGAAAAGCAGAGTCCGAGTTGCTCATTTACTTTTGTTACTTTGTATGTATGAATTTAGTTACTTTATGTTCTTTGTTGTGTATGTCTATTTTCCATATCTGGTCATTGTCCCTGGATTGCATTCTTTTGAATACCGCTATAACGTTGGTTCCCTTGATTACTCTTTTAAAATATTTACGTTAGAAAAAATAAATCTCTACCAAACTCATGAATATATGATTTGACTGTATTTCATTGTAATACGGTAAAGAGAAAGCCTGAACAAAACCCGCGTGTAACCGTTATCAACACTTATTACAATTTATTCCTTATTGATTTGATATGCTGTTTCATTTCATGTAAATTATTTTAAATCAATCATTATTTTTGTTGCAATAAGTCTCAAATTGCCATACCACAATTGAAATATTGCTGCTCGTGCGTTAAACCCCATCAATCAATCAATCAAAAATAAATTAAGACGAAGCAATGTTGCTATGCTTTCCACTATGGTCGCTACAAACAATTAAGTCACGGCCTTCAATGATGGGCAAAACCCATACTACAAAGCAAGCTGCGAAAAGCCACAAAAACAAATAAATTGAAACTGTTAATAGCAGACAAAAATAGACCAAATCTTTATTGTAAAAACGCGAATTGAATGAAATTCTTACCTTCTGTATTGACTATGAAGGTTATACAGATCAGCACCAGTAGCAGTGAATGTAACTTCAACATCTTGACTTCAATAAGAGACTATGCATAGATAAGAACCCTTGTGTATTTTATATGAATTTTTACGGGGAAATATGATCATATGTTGCTACCATGTTGTCTTTACAGCTATATGTAAAAATATTTTTCACCGTTTATTCCTGTCTTGTACTTTTTTTTATCGTTGAGTGCGATTATGGATTATTCTAGGCAATTGACATTTGGGAAGCAATGTAACGTTTGGAGGGTTTTTTCTTAAACTTAGTTAGTTATGAGATGCTGTTTTTCTACTAGTCACATCTTGTTTTAAAGTACATCGGATTTTATCTTACAAGTTGTCAATATTGATGAAATATTACATGGATGGGGAAAATCAATCAAGGTATAAATTAAAAATGAAAAACATCAAAGTATTTTCAATGCTGTGATGATGTAGAATAAAATACTTCTAACTAAACATGGAAGATTAAATGTTTGGTGACAATTAAATCAATTATTATGTATATCAGTATATTATGAAACGAACCAATCAAAGTTACTTTCAAAACTGCATTTTTATGTCAGAGTCAACCAATAGAATTGAAAACAACAAATTAGAATATTGTAACTTGTGTTTCTCTTTATATGAACAGGACAATACTGGTAAACATGGCCCGACAAATGAGAATGTTAAAAACAAAAAATGCTGATGGTTTTTTATTACTTTTTTTTATTTTTTTCAATTCTGTGTTTTTGTTTTTGTTTTTGTTTTCTGTTTAATTACTTTTTTTAACATTCGAATTAAACTCTATTCTATACCTCTTACTCTACTACACGCCCTTTACAAAACAAGTCTTGACACTCCTGTTTCTGAACCTACATCATCATTACATAGACTTGTTGACATCATTTTGGATATTAGTTTCCGCAGATTCTTTAAACAGGTTTGTGGTAAAGGTCACAATGAAAACAAAAACATTGCTTTAACTACAGTTTGTCAACAAAGGTATAGATGGAATTTATTTGGCTGACATCCTCCATCACAAAAACATAACCAACGAAATTCCCTCATATTTGACAAAAAAATACTGATTATTTCATATTCTTATACTTCACATATTGCATCCAAAATTTATAATTATAAAAAGCTATTGCAGAACGTCGATATCGATGACTACAAGGCTAAACCACCTGACTGTTCTAGCAAAACCTCTTAATTCAAACATGGTCTTTCCGGTCACGTCGTTACGGGAGATTTAAACATCATCAAAAATGCATCTATGCGTCAGGCCCTTTCTAAAGGTCCCAAGCACCGTGAGCCACGCTCAATTTAAGTAGGTCAATGAGTGTCAATGCTACATCAGTTTTCAAAGACCCCGATTTAGCAAAAATATTGTCTACTATTTATGACAAATATGTTGGCCTACCTATAGACAAAGCTCAAAACAACACTGTTGTTTGTCTTTAAATATTAAATATTTATTATCAGAGGTAGACTAGAAAAACATAGCAGTGAAAAAGCCTATACTGCCACTACACTTTCCAAAGAAGAGATAGTGGAAGACTCTTTCTGGTCTCTCTACCATAGACAATGATTGTGATGTACTGTCTATGCACTGGATTCCTAAACTCCACAAGAGTCCATACAAACAATGTTACATAGCTTGATATGCAAAATGTACCACCAAATCTCTTTCGAAACTTTTAACTTCTATACTCACATCTGTCAAAGGGGGTCTCCAGTCCTACCACTCCCGTAGTGGTATTTAATGTAGATCCTGAAAAATTCGAAAGATCTTCTGGAGACCCTTAACTTACGATTATTATCAGAATGTAATGGCCTACAAAATATGATTTTTTAACATTGTATATTTTTATTCTACTTTTTTTTTACCCAAAGAAACAAACGCAAAAAGGATAACACGTCACATGTGTGACGATTGTTTTTTTCAAAATGTTCATGTTGGAATATCTTGTAAAAAATTGCACAAGCGAATATTGAATATAGACTTGTAAAAAACATAACCTTTAAGTCAATAATCTATCTATTGTTTTTATGTGGGTGTTCTAGTTGTCGCCATCCACCACATCAATGAAATTTATATGTGCTATTTAAAAATGAGTGGTTAGCTACATGTTGTAATTTTAAAAAAAACAGTTCTAAAACAAATACTACTAAATAGTTGACAGACAAAATATTGATGCATTCATCAAGCAAAGCAAACGTATTCTTTAAACCCTTTAACTCAGCTGCATAACAAGGAAAAAATAAGATAAAAAATCAAAATAATTGCAATACTAGCAATTAAAGATGTCAATTAGAACGTGTCAAGAAAATGGGCAAATTGAGAACACATGGATAATTAAAACATCGGTCAAAAGAAGGATTATTCAGACACATTAAAATTCATGTACATAAACAAAATGTCGAAAAAATGAAAGGGAAACATCATCTAAAAAACTAAAATTTCCATCAATTGATGTGTAACAAATAGTGCACAATCTCCGTTATAATTAAGTGCTTTTATTTCTGCTTAGACCAATCAAACAACATATACACTACTTCCCCATGCCAAAATACATATATGCTGTAATACATGGTTTCCTTCTTCCTAGTAGATTGCATTTTTTTCTGAAAAGAATCGGCAAATTTATTCCAATTCACAGACATGTTTATTAGCATGTCTATAGAAATACAATCTAAGAAAATAATTACTTGTCGCTTTAGATGGGGGCGTAGTGGGGCGTAACCTAAAAGTTTCTTCATGCAATATAATGACAGTGGGTTGGTGGCCTATAGACTGGGGCGGAGTACCAAGCGTCCCTTAAGAGAGATTGATGGATTGGTGAACTTCTGTATCACGTCAATCGTGTAAAGCTTGATTTTACAAGCAAGAAGGGACATGTCTGCTTATCTATAGACCCTTAACATAAAAAAAACGTTGAACTTGGTTGTTTAAAGAAAAGAAAGAAAAGGGGCACATTTTCAAACCCGGAAAAGAATCAACCAATAGCAGGGCTGCAGGGTGAACGAGTGAACGTGCGTGTGAGGATTCCGTAAGTTACAAAACATGTGTTACGTGTCTACGGGACTCTTTGGTAGGCAAGAATAGGCTTTAAAGAAGTTATCACTGAGGCTCCTTTTGAGCGAATTCAAAACAGTTTGGGCATTGATTTACCGATATATTTATATTCATATGTTACATAAATATTTTATTATTGCCAATGTACATGTAGGAACACTGTAAACTATGTCTTTTTTTTTTCACGAAGCCCCCACAATATAATCAGCGACAGGTTGGTACACTATAAAATAGGTAAATGTAGTAATTCAATTTGACAGAAATTTTGATTTTTGAAATTGATATTTTTCGCAATTACCCATCCAATCCATGTTATATCTGTTTCTTTACGCCAAATATCAATTTAAAATGTGACTGATCTTTGCATGCGTCAGAGTCTTCTTTATAAGAGTTCCCATATTTTTCTAGTTCTGCTGCACGACCTCTTTTTTGTACTTTTTACTGATACTCTGATCTAACTCGCACCTCCGTTTTAATTACTTTACGTTACTTTGGAGATGAAAAAAAAAGAATTTCCGTAAGAATTACGTCGGGATGGGGATCATGACGGCTGTATAAAAGTGCGGGACTACGAAGTATAGAATGTTCGTCAATTAAAAGAATAGACAGAGCGACAAAGCAAACATAAGGTCTTCTTTTGAAAACAAAACATGATAGTGCAGCTATTTTAGATAAGTAGATCCATATGAGCATACATACACACTAAGCAGTTTATCAGATGTAGTAAATATGATTGATAAATACACATGTACGATGCACGGAAAATGTTAGTGCCATGAAGAAAAATATTTTAATCATTATAAGGAGTTTAAAGTATCTACTTTTCATTCATCGGCTTCTGTAAAAATGTATTTAATCTATAATAAAATTATTTCACAATTTATTTATCAAGCGTTCGTGCAGAACCAATACTGCTCTCTCTGAGATCAACTGTTATGTGTTTTCCATGTCTGTCGACCCGTATTTGTGGATTCATATTATGTTTAAAAGCTTCATAAAATTCCTCAGTTTCAAGATTTCTATCTGCAATAAAGTTAGATTTTTCTTTAGATTTGTCCGTTAAAACTTTGTTTAGAATTCTTTGAACTCGAGTAGGATCAACTTGTCTTATTTTTCGTTCTATTTCTTTTTCAAAATTTCTTTTGTCATAACCACCTTGATAGATTCTAATTTCTTGTGCGAATTGCCTGGCTGATTTTGGAGACTGCACCCATGGTCTTTTGTATCCCTGTTTCTTCAAGGTATTAAAGCAGTTTGCTCTGTAATTTTCCTGCAACACTCTTTCGTATCCTTTCAAGCGCTGGTGAGATCGTTCAGATTTAGAAGACATCCGGTTCAACATGTTGCTCTTAAATCGTTCCTCTTTGTCGATAATTCTTTGCATTTTTTGAAGCCGTGCTTCTTCTTCCATATTGACTCGGTTAGCACGTGCACGTGTTCTCTGTGAAATCTCGTCAAGTCTTGAGAACGTCACTTTCATATCATAGAATGGCTTTTTAATGTTGTTCTGCATGCTTTATTTCATCTAAAACAATAGAAACAGCGGTTCAATTTTTAAAACAATATCTCTGAACAAATTTAAAACTGCTCCATGAGGAAGAAAGACAAATAAGGAATTACGGCGTTTGGATAGCAATGTGTTAATATTTAACAAATATAGCTACAGTTGTTTAAAGTCTGAATGTGTTCCTTGTCATCAAAAGCGTTAATTAAGAATTAAGTACATGTACAGCTCTGTCTTAAAACTAGGTAAAAGTTTATGATAAGTGATTCATGCAGCTCTTAATCCCAAATTGTTTTTGAATGGATATCCTTCAGTAGGTCATACACGTATAGATAATGTAATTGACAAAACAAGTGCAAATGAAAGTTGGTAACTGAAGATACAAAAAATGTTTATATTTAGTACTTAAAATTTGGTATTTCATCTCAACATCTTGAAATGATTCATACACGTACATGTATATTAGTCTGATAACGTTTTATGAAAGGGTGCAAACCTAACTTCCAGTATTTACTCTTACACTGTATTGCATTGGATATGTCATTATGCTGCAGCTGGCACGAAAAAAAAAACGAAAAAAAAAAGTTTATAACATTACACCTATTTTAGATCAAAGACAAATGAACGATTGAAGAAATACTTCATGAAAATAAAACCAAGGGAGAACACAACAACTAAACATAAAATGAAATAATAAAGCCCCACTTTTCCACACTTTGTCGAGTCCGGTTGTCTGTAAGAATCCTATATGTATAAAAAAACAGCATTTGTTTATATTTTAAGAATAGTGATTATGTTCTGACGGTTAATGAATATATGTAAGACACAATACTGTTCGGATGAAATCTTTTTCTATGGAAATTATTATACATCTATAATTTTCTGAAGGATATTATGTCGCTATGAAAAATTTTCCACACCTATTAAATTGTTTCCACTACTTGAATGAGTAATCAAGGGAACAAAAGTTCTAGCGGTAATCAAAACAATGAACGCTAGAGGTATTCCTAATTGTATAGAGGATATTATTTCATGCTACAGTATTAAATAATATCCAGATAATAGTTCTCATATAGTGAACAGAATTCCTAATTGTACACATGATATTATTTCATACTACATTGTATTAGATAATATCCTGAATATACCCCCCCCCCCCATACGTAGAGTGACCACAATTCACACTCTTGATAAAATGGATAATATGTATCAATTAAATATTATCCTGGATGAAAAGCTATGTGTAAAACATCCCATGAAATACTTAATTAATATCTGCAAACCTCCTGGATGAAAATAAACATCTAAAAGCATCCTGAATAACATGTCATATCCAAAACTATCCAAACCAACAAGGTGAACTCTTGTTGTTTATGTGAGTATGGAAACAATTTAGTAGTCATGGAAAACATTAAACTATTATAGAATATACCCGGATTAATTTGACTATACTATTGGTTGTTACATATACAATATACATGTACCTGTATCATACCCGAGCAAACTTTGGTACATGTACGAAATGTGTACATCTATATAGACGGTGGTGAATTCAGATAATGCGTAATGTAAGCTGGGAGTCTGAAGGCTTTTAAAAATTATTTTCCCCTTTCTTAAATGCGGTAGGTCCCAAGATCAGATACCTGGGATCTGGTACCTGTATATGTAGTTGATACATCTAAATATTTGATATGGCACCTGTCAAGTTGTTGAACGGTGTTCTAAGAACAATAACTCGAGATTTTACAGAGTATTCTGTGAAACTATGTCTACATGTAAATGTATATTTTGAATCATTCATTAACAAAAGACTTTTTCTTCCACATTTTTCTCTGATCATGTCTGCCCACATGTAACACCGTATCCATAGTGTTCCCATGTGGAGTGTGGAAGGATAACAGTAGTATAAATCTTCCCCGTACATTTAAATTTAGGTAGCTGAATTTGTATGCATGTACATTTATATGTTTGCACGAACTGAAATGCATCTTTAAAAAAAATAATATTACGTTTGTGTACCTACTTCAGTCTAAAACTCTTCTTACATTAATTCAATCAATCCTAAACGCGTTAGTTGTCGTGTCATTTAAAGAAGGATTATAAAACATATTCACATCTATCTTCCCTCTCCGATATTACACCAATAGCACAACCAACCAAATATTGATTGGGTACATTAAGATGTGAATTATAGAGGTATTTTTCGACATTCCATTTTCTATTTTATATATGCCATCATTCAGTAAGCTTTTACAATCTATTTCTTATCCCCGTCTTGTTCAGCGTACAACAGTCTATCCGCTATGTAATGGATCTGATATTATATAAGTGAAGACGTGCGAAATGTAAATTCAATATCAAGATTCAAATGTGCAATTCGAAGCGAAAATACCTTGCATAAACATGATAAACCAGACAACCCCCAATATTTTAATTACGGCCCTCGTAAATTAAATATTTGTTTGACTTAGCTACGATATTCTGCGTCTTTCCTGAACTACAATTTACACAGAGTACATATTGTACATGTAACTGATCCTGCGTGTAGCTGCGGTGCTCCCATTGAAAGTGTATACCATTTTCTTTTAGGACGCAAAAAATATACAGAAAACCGTATTACACTATTCTTGAGTTTACGCTTAATTCCTTTAAGAATAATTGTATGGATGTTTCACTGCTTACCAGGGGCAGTACTGATCTAACGTACGAAGAATATACACTTATTTTTTATAGTGTCTTCATATTTATTAAAAGGTGAAAAAGATTAGTATAGAGGTAAAATCAGCAGTGTCGCACAAGAACAGTGCATCCACCCGTCCACTTTATGTTTCTCTTCAGTTTTGTAGATATATTTATATATTTCTGAAACTTTCGGGTGTTTTTTTTTTTTTTTTCATTGTACATTTGTTTTTCTTTTCTTTTTTTTTTTTGTCTTCATTGTCTTGTAAAATCTAATTCAAAATTGTCTTTTTTAATATTTCATAATGATTTTATGTATGCCTTCAATATTCTTATTTATGTATTGTATATTATTTTTGGGTGAAGACTTCATAAGTTGGTAAAAACTGGTGTCCTATCCCTTTTGTAAAGTTAACAAATAAAATTGTTGTAAACTAAATCTTTTTCATATCACGTGACGATAATCGCCATTCATTTTGTTTTACATCGTAAAAAAACTCGGCAAGGATTCCCCATGACAATGGTAATGTGATGCATTCAATACTTGTTGCTGTAATATCGCTTTTATGCTAACAGAAATCAATACCCTAATTGGGTAACTTGCGGGCCGATAATATCCTAACACCATACTACATGTATAATTACATGCAAGTCACGTAAATATATGACAAATTCTGTTCAGTCATACTACTTTAATTTCCTATTTCTTGATCGTAAGCTTCAAAATAAAATTAGAAACTCATTCAAGAATATACATGTAATATAAAGCTATTCGTACATGTATGCATATATTAGATGTTCCGTCGACAAGTACCTGACGTTTACTTTTTAGATAATTTGACAAGATTTGACACAAATTAATACGTATATAAGAAAGTTAATACCTTATCAAGGTGTTAAAACACACGTAATGTATCCCTTCATAACCATTTCAGTAAATCGAGAGGTCAAGAATCAGGCTTGATTATCTTGCTTTAAAGTAAAGGTAGTAATGTTAATTAAAGGATGCAACATGAAAAGTGGAAGATACTCCCTCCAGTTATGAGTTATCTAAATTATTTTTAGGGGTATTCCAACTAAAAGTTTCCAGCCGACACTAAATTATTGATCCGGCATTCTACCCTTTCTCCGTAGTTTTAATGCACAGTAAAGGTATTGAAAAAACTGCAATAATCATCCAAGGTAGATTGACTCGAAGTGTGTTACGCTGTATCGAAGTACAACCTGTCGCAATGTATAAAATACATATTCCATTCATGATTACATGCACATGTACTTAGGAAAAAAATCTGCTATACATTTGAGTTGTCATTAATTGGGCCCTACTTATTTAACATTAGTAAATATTTTAGCGAATATACTGTATACTTACGTTCCCTGTATGTACAAATATACCAAGACCGGATAAGGTGTACATGTATATGTCAAATAAACAACAACTCTACCGGGAATGTACAAATATATATTTACAAAGTCCCTTCAACAGACATGAAGCTTGGAGTGAAATCCTTAACGTTCTATTTCAGTTTGCAAGTTCATGCATCATCAGCATATAATACACACTAAAACAATGTTAATTACCATCTTACCGCACATAGCTCGTGTCCGTGTGAATACATGTGGCAAACTGATGTCTTCCAAAAAGGCTAAAAGTTATACCAAACAGCAAAAAACACCATAAATATTATCAAGTTTGATATATAGTCCTTTCATAACGCTACCTTTCATGATGTCAACTATACTCATGTACAGATCGTTATTTTCAAAAGTGAATTTAAATGTTTTCAGAATTCAATGGCAAAAATCCATACAAATATTGACACAATTTGAATATTGACCTACGATAAGATATACACTGTTTCCTTTTAAATGTCATTTTCTGGTTTAGCTCAATAAACATTTAAAAAATGTATTGAGCTTTAAAGATAAAGTCTCAGTAAGAATCAGGTGTTGGTCATAGTAACTCATTGATCTTATTAAAAACTTCAATGTGGCACTTAAATACACCCCACCCAAACCCCCATACCCCCGTATTTGTAAAGATTGAATAGTATTCGGCACTAAGGTACATGTAACTAAAGATGGAAATTTGTTTGCCCGATTTTAGCAGGGACCTGTACAAAAAAAGGTGAGCTTCGTTTGACGATAGACTAGGGTGAAAGTGTCGGTTACTTAAGTATATATTTAAATCCATATCAAGTTAATCGCTTTACAATTTAATTCAATGCATGAAATTAAATCGACTAAAATGGGAATTGGCGAGGAAAAAGGGGGTTTCTTATGAATTTATTGGACAGGACAAGCTCAGTTAAACAGCGAGATAAAAATATGAAAGTCAATGGGTATAGAAAATAAAATTAAAACGAAGTAGACAATGATTCAGTAGGTTAATAATAATATAATCGAACTGACAAAATATAGGCAGTAATAGCATACATAGAACACACACACACACACACACACACACACACACGTACACATTACTTAAAGTTAATTGTTTACGTCGCGTACATTTTTGGAAAAAAAATCGGTTAACTATGACGGTTGCGTTTAAAGAATTTGTGGAATAATTTTGGGATTAAAAAAATTTATTCATTCTAATGAGTAAGTTACTATATTTAATCACTTTCCATTGTAGACTAGAAAATATTGCCATAGATAAGCCATTATTTCATACGCAGTAAACAAACAGACGGTTATTTGGGTCTTCAAATATTCCTATACTGCTGCTTGTATGTCACGCGAGGACATAAAAACTATCGATAATTTTCATTCTCACTCGACTGGCGTGAGATTGAAAATTATCGTATAGCAAGATCAAATTTTAAACAAAACAGCGATAATGCCTATTATATAGAGGCCTGACGTTGTACCTGCCGTCTGATTCGCCCAGAAATACCAGCTCTCCAAATCATACTTGATTTTACAATCCTTATTTGAAGACCAAATGAAGAAAGAACACATGTGCTTCCTAAATTCCGAGGTCACCAGAGGTTAGTTGAAGTTTGCCAAAGTGTGAGGTCAAATTTTGACATCACCCGACCTGAGGGCCACAACTAAATGAACATCTTTATAAACTTAAGGTGCATGTAAAATGTTCAAACGATTTAAAATAGTCCAGATCATTTGAACTTCCAAAGATAAAATTGTCGTTAGAGGACGTCATTGAAAAGCGTTGAAAGGTTGCAAAACGATTTTAAAGGCATCATACTACATGCCACAGACCTACAGGAATATTATGGTGTTCGACGACACATAGAAACAAAGCTTAAAAAGAGCAAATCGTATATACACCATCTTCAAAATAATAGCAACCATGTCGATGAAATCGATATGTCTTTCACCTTCACCATGCGTCAAGTTGAACAAAGACATGGGAAAACTAACGACTTCGGAAAAGTTAATGTCGCGTCAGACCGAAAGTCGGTCAATCATTCGGCATTAAGAAGAGTCGGCAATGACTCCGCGATCAAGGGCGACAATCATGAAGACATCTAAATTGTCATTACGATGTAGATGTGCAAAAGATATCGCTCAAAATGAAAAAAAATATAAGCATCCCAATATGCCAAGTTGGTGTTCTTTCGAGTATCGTCAGAATAAGTGATAAGAGAACGATTTCCACTGAAGCATCATACAAGCATGGTCATCTGTTCTTGTTCAACCCGACTGTTAAATTTCGAAAAGAAATAAAATACCTGGAGATCCATGGGATTTGAAGCAATTAGATGACGCTACAATCGCCGCAACTTACCCGGATGAAAATGATATTATTTATAAACATGCCTATTAGTGAAGTCGTTGTTACCATCTCATTGCAAAGGTCAGAATTGGGTATCACTATAGCAATGACAGCTCAATTTGCTTAGGTTGAAAGGGTAACGAACATTCAAAGCTGGATTTATACGGAAACCTTCTAAGAAAGATATCTTAAAAAATTTTCACATTGCATCAGACAGTATTTATTTCGCTGACCAGAAGAAGCATATACTATGCTGTACCTCACTGAAAGGAGAGCTCCTGTGGACTTGTCGGAATTAATACATGCGAGGTCCGCAGGTCGTTTCTACAGACAAAGTCGGAAATATTCTGACAATCACTGTATTGCAACAATATCTCCGGAAAAAAATAAAAATCGGATCCTTCTGAGAAAAAGCGTGGGTATGGAACGACCGAATGCAATGTACACTGACCAGGAAAATTAAGTTCAATCTCTCGGTCAGTAGTCGGAGCGGAACATTTACTGCAATGTATAAAATTGTACACCAATAAGAGCATTGCAGTTGTATACCTTTGAACACTGTTATGATTGTCCCAATGATTTATTTACCTTATCGAAGCGAAATTATATTTCTCTTTCCCTCTTTCCTGTCGTCGTTGGATTGGCGTCTAGCGATGATCCACTTAGCACGCTAAGGCGCTCAACTTCAAATTTAATTTGGTTCTACAGAACAAGCTTATTAGAAGCCATATTTTTTTTTTTTTACTTTTTTCTAGTTTTAACTTTGACAAGTTGGGCACGTTAGTAACACGAAGGAATTGTAGCAATGATTAAATTTCTTCGACAGGTTTTCCTCATTCATCTGAAAAAACATTTTGACTTTTTTTGTCAGCTCTGAATTTTAATAGTATTTAATGCATGTTCAGATCACATAAGCAAAAGCATGTGCAGTTAGATTAATGTCTCGAATGAAGAAATAAGTTATACCACTCATATCTGACTCTACAGCAATTTACAAAATGTAAAACTGAGTATATGTAAACTTTTAGTTTGAACTATATTAAACTCCTGGTAGTTAGTCATATATTTTTGTGAACAAACATCAACAATTTGCCTTGAAAGACAATTTAGTGGTTGCACTTATTTTTCAGCGAGGAAACTAAAACATGACACGTAGTCCTACAACATTATAATATAATCATTAAGTGTCCTTTACACGTTAGTATTTGGACACTCAAACCATTCCCTAAACCTTGACTTCAATGTACAATATTATAGCTCTATGTATATAATTATCTGCTTTTTATTGCTCAATCACAACGATAAAAATTGAAATCAAGCGAGAAATCGGTCATAATATACTGCAGCAACCATAAAAACGGATTAAAGTGAAAAATAGCTATGTTGCACTACAAAAGATGCATTCATTATTTTACAATAAATTTACAAAAGTCGGGGAAACCTTCGGGAAGAAAAGCTCAATTAAATAATGACATCGTATTAACCTAAACTAAAATGGTTTGTACCCAAGGGAAAGTATACTAGTTTTGTATATTTGGGATTAATCGCATCGTTTGTGACGGCCTTGCATATTTGGGGCTAGACCACGAGGAGATTACGATGCAATCTCCATCACTTCATTCATGTTAGAGTGTTGATGTATCTAAGGGAAACGAGAAAAGTCACAACGATGGAGGTCGGATCACAGAACCAACCAGCTTTATTATGTCTTTGTGTAAGTGAATAATACATGCAATTACTATTTCTACTTATTAAGCCACATGCATTTAGGACATTTTTTAAGCTTTTTTATTTTTGATTCATATCAAATATTTTTATGCGGGGCTTTCTTGATAAGCGTGTTTAACGTGCAATGTATTTAGCAGCATCTCAGGTTAAATTTCTAATGTACATGTATTTAGCAGCGTCTATGGTTCAGTTTCTGATGTACGTGTATTATATTTGTAAGCAGCATCTCTCATTGATTCAGTTTCTGGTATACATGTATTTAACAGCATTTCTGGTTCAGTTTTTTTATGTAATTGTATTTAATGATGTTTAGTCTGTTATCCTTTTTATTAAACTTACAGTTGCGGATTCATAGGGGTGGACCCGGCGTACGCCCCCTTAAACCTAGAAAACAGATTTTGCAAATGATTTGTTGCAATCTTCAACCCCTAACCACTCCATAATAAAATTCTTGGCTCGCTTCGCTAGATATCTTCAATTATATGTACGCCACCACACTCCCATCCCCCCACCACTTTCCCCTGCTGTAATCCTGGATCCCAAGAAATGATATAATAATGCTACTTACTTACATGTATCTACAAAGGATGTGATTTGGTTTGATAAAAGGTTGACTGTACAATGTGTTCATTTTTAATGTATGCTTTATAGTTTGTCGCATTTGTGTAGAATACAGGCGTTTGCACTTTTACTTGAGAACTTGATGTAGAACGACTGATTTTTTTTTGTTTTACGAAACACTGCATGTATTTAATGTTTGAAAAATTAAAGCTGGATTGATTTTAACATTGTACTATAACGCTGCATTCATGGAGCATTACTCTGAACGGATTATTAATAATTCAATTTCAGTTTAGACATTACTTTTGCTGTCGCCGAAAAAGACAATGGAATCCTATCAACGCCAAAAAACCACGGGTCAAAAGGGAAAAGAGTGTGGTATGTTTGCATGTACAGTTCACTTCTAACTTCTCTTCGATTCTGTCATAGTTTTCTGTCATAGACTGTACATTTGCCGCTGTTAGAAATAGATATACGAAACAAGAAATCCAGTACAGTTCATTATACCTTCTTTTGGGTAATGTCCACTTTACTATATTGTATACACACGCAGTGTCTTCGGATATTTTTCTTTCGAATGCTACAGTATGGTTGCAGATTCTACAAAAGAGCAGTTACATGTATATGTATGTCTCCATTACACTAAAGAAGAGAGAGGAAATTATACTAGATGTTACATTATTGATCAAATGACAATTGAATTCAAGTTGCTGATGACGCTTTGAATTATAAATTTCCCATTGTTTTTTCGTTCTTTGCATACGTGCAATAAGTACATTTACATGTATTACATATAGTTAAACATATAATAAATCTATATGTGTTTCCAGACTTTTGCTTCGAAAGTCAATAAGGTGGAGCCAGTAAGATATGAGACCATCCATGAAAATGATTCCCATTCAGACATAGAGGAACACTGTGTGCAAAAATTACCGTTCGAAAACAGGGTGTCTCCGCTTAAAACGAAAGACCAAGATGACAATTCGTCGACCACTGCTCTATTGGATGAACGGTTTTCTGAAGATTCGTCTCATTCCAGCACGGATGAGTTAGAAGCTCTTTTACTTCAAGGTAAAGAAGGTACTCACATTTTTCATTTTTATACGTCCGCAATTTTTATAATCTCGGTTATAATGACGTCATCCTGTTGTCTTCGTCGTTGGTGTCTTTTAACTTTAGTTTATATATAAAACCTTAAGGAAAACTTATTCAAATGTTGATTTTTTTTTTAATTTGATACATTGTTTCTATGGATATGGCGGAAGGCTCTATTACTTTTTGTCACTCCCCTTTTGGAAGCAAAGGGCGAAAAGGGGAAAATAGGTGTTACATGTACCATTAGAATTGATAGGAAAAGCTTATTGTTGATCCGATCTTTTATGACTCAGATATCAATCTGTTCCCTTTAAAATTATGTTTTGAAAATGTTTACAAGGTCGGCTTATCTTTGGCTGTTTTGGAGTTAAAGTGGGTACACATTTAAGCCACGCCCAAAAATTATTTTTGGTCCGATTTCAAAACATTTAATTAAATGCTGTGCTATATTTTGTCCAAACCAGTTGTTCTGTCCATAATAAACTGTACCTTTAAAGAGTAGCATTTTTTTTTATTTTGGACATTTGTTGTGTTTTGTTTTTTTTGTGGGATTTTGTTTGTTCGTTTAACTATTTGTTTTTGTTTGTTTGTTTGTTTGCTTTTGTTATTTATTTTTGTTTATTTTTGTTTTTTGTTTTGTATTTTGTTTTGTTGTTTTGTTGTTTTGTTTTGTTTTGTGTTTGTTTTGTGTGTGTGTGTGGGGTGTGGGGGGGGGGGGGGTCATTATAGCAAGTACTTCAGTCATTTGTGTGTTGTCGTGAATGTTATTATCATCTCGGTTATTTTAAAGAATATTAAATGTATTCGTTTTAGTCATGTACTGTAGAGATTTTGATTTTTCTGAATAGGGAACATTCTATTTCTTTATATCACAAGAATTAAATACGACAAAATGTATACGTCTAGTTGCTATTGGCAACGTTGCTGATGGATTTGAGAGGTAGATCTTATTCAGTTTATGAAACATCAAATCTCCATCATTCATGCGATATACTGTTGATCAGAACTATTTTTAGCATTTGTTGAGAAGTATGTGAAGGATACGATTACTGCTGCAGTAGATCAGTGGAAAAGGGACGTAGAAAAACAAAACACCAAGAGAACAAATACAGTGGAGTAAGTAAAATACATACATATATCCAGGGAAGAAGGACTGCCATTTTTCCCAAATGTATAATTTTAGTAAATAAAGGTTACAGTATTATATGCAGATATGTTGCTTAACATATGTGCAATCTATATACAGTTACAAAAAATACATGTACAATGCACAGGATCAAAGACTGCCAATTGTAGTTGAATTCTAAAATTAAGGAGTTTATTATACATTGTAACTGTATTTGTTTTTGTTTTTTTATAGTAACTTATGTGTACATGTATACATGGTAATAAAAAATGTATCTCTGTTTCAGAATTATAGGATATACATATACAGGAGATTCGGACGAAGAATCGTACGAGTATACAGACTCCTCAGATAGCATGTGAACACTTCATGTGAACATTAATCGTATTGTATTGTTTTTTTGTTATATTTTTATAGAAGCATTGATCGGAATAACACACATTGTGGCATAGATAGTTTCAGGACTTTACATTTGTTTTTATTGAAAGTTTTCTTCTGGTTCGGCAGGAATTGAAAACAGATCTTCATGTCCGTGGGTTGCTTCAAGTGACAAAGTGGTACACATGTAAGATTGTATATAATTGTTTATACCAGCTTCCGATCCTGTTATTTACGGAAACACTACAAAGACATTATTGTAACCGGATATGGACTATACTGATATAAGCTTGGGAGGTGTAATATCTTTACTGTATATAGTAAGATCGAATCAATAATGCAACTGTCTCAGAAATAATACTTACCAATTACAAACATAATCGTCAAAATAGCAAAAAAAAAAAAACATTATACTAAGACGCTGTGAACTTTCTTTAAACTTTACTCACATGAAAGATATTACACCATTAAGTAAAAATAAAATTAACTCTCAAAAATTACTACTAATAAAGTTTGATATCGCATTATACATTAAATGAATTGAAATACAAATGAAAGCAATTTAGCATACCATCAGTGTGACAATACTGTGTCTGTCATTTGATCGCTGATCGCTGTGTGACAAGACTGTCTGTCATTTGATCGCTGCGTGAAAAGACTGTGTGTGTCATTTGATCGGTGTGTGACAAGACTGTATCTGTCATTTGATCGCTGTGTGACAAGACTGTCTGTCAATTGATCGCTGTGTGACAAGACTGCGTCTGTCATTTGATCACTGATCGCTGTGTGACAAGACCGTGTCTGTCATTTGATCGCTGTGTGACAAGACTGTGTCTGTCATTTGATCGCTGTGTGAAAAGACTTTGTCTGTCATTTGATCGCTGTGTGACAAGACTGCGTCTGTCATTTGATCGCTGATCGCTGTGTGACAAGACTGTGTCTGTCATTTGATCGTTATATCGAGTTACGATTTTTAACACCAACCTTGAAATAAATTAACCGTCTGGACTTACAATATGAATTAAATAAAAAATGACCAAACAATGAAGGTCGAAATGGAAAATACAAATAAAATGAAAATTATGTACAAGAAAAATAAAATAATTAACTGATAGCAAATAAATGAAAAAATCTCAGTAAATAAATGAAATGGAGAACCTATAAGAAACTAATTAAAAATGAAATAAGATCGTAGAGTACATGTAACAAAAAGCAATAACATTACTTACGATTTCAGAAAATATAAATGTCCAGTTCATACTTTTAGTACCAAAATTACAATATGACAAGTTACCAAAGCAATACTGTTTGTATACTAAACCATAAAATCTAGTTTTACAAGAATTCTAATGAACTTCAAAAATAACAAAGAACTGATCCTATCCATATCCAAATCATACATGT
Source organism: Perna viridis (assembly GCA_037379345.1). NCBI lineage: Eukaryota > Metazoa > Mollusca > Bivalvia > Mytilida > Mytilidae > Perna > Perna viridis. Next base: position 1,974,421 of record CM074522.1, read on the forward strand.
ACGTTTCAATTGTCCATATATTTTTGGTGTAGAAAACAATTAAATTTGAAAAATATTTATGAATCTTAAATGTGTTGTCCATTCCTACATGTACATGTATGCATGGTACAGAATATGTTTGTGAAGGTCGTATGATGTTTATTTTATTTAAACCAAACAAACAGTATACATACTATACAAAGAAACGATCTATCTATCTATTCACTTTAAACAAAAAACATCATAGCTTCAACTTTTACTACACTTGTTTCTCGGTTTAAGACGATGTTCGTCGTTACTTGTTGATAAATATCCAATACTTCCAATTCTAACTGAAGTAACTGTCAGACATATTGGTAAAAATGGCAATATATTTTATCGCAGAGACTTAAGCCGACAGCTGAGACTATAGTACCAGGACTTATTGGTGTCAATTGCCAAATGCATCACAATTAAACGTGAAAAATATAGACATCACTTGTTTCATTTCAAGTTACTGGTTTAATGAGAACGTCTTTTGCGTACTTTGGAGTTTTCTACTTTATGTATTTCTTCACTTAAAAAATAGTGACATGAAGATTTTCGGGACATGTGTTGTATTGTATGGCGGTCATTTAGTTCCTCATAAAGAACACTATAGTATGTACATCAATGACGATATACGAAAATAAACGCATTCTCATTCCTGGAAAAAAACCATACAAACCACGTACACGTACATTGTACATGTAAGCATTATAATTTTCATTTTTGTGTTTGTTTTGAAAAATATTTTGTTCTAAAAATGTCTAAAGTCCTAAATTAGCTACATGTACATACATGAACATTTAGCTCTACATATTTATAGTTATTTATATATATTAAAGAGTAATCAAAGGAACCAAGATTCTAGCAAAAATAAAAAGAATGCAATCCAGGTACAAAGACCAGACATGGAAAATAGATAAACACAACAACGCACATAAAATAACCAAAATAATACATACAAAGTAAAAAGTAAATGAGCAACTCGGACTCCATCAAAAACTGGGAGCATGGACCAGGTGCATCGGTAGGTAAGCGTCATCTGCTTTTCTAGAAATACCCACTGAGTTGCTCATAAAAAGTCAGGTCTGTGGTAGACTACTTGATAGTTACGGCAAGCACTGACATAGCGAATGAATTGTGATATGACAACTCCATTCGCAGGTGTTGAAGGGATGTCGCCACAGATGAAATTAAAGCTGGCAATACGGAATGAAAAGTCATCGCGTTTGTCGTATAGTTTGGTCAATAGGTTTACTGTACCATTGATCCCTGAGTGTAGGACAAGATATGAGGCTGACTCCACAATATCTTTCTGTAGTATTCGGTATCTCAAGTTTATCCATAATACGTCATCTATTTAGCGGAAAGTGAGATTAAAGGATCTAGCTAAACGATGTTCCTTCTTTTGGATAAGATAAAGGTATCATTACGTTACAGCCTGAGATAAAGGTTCTTGGTCCGTAATATTGGACTTCAGCGTCGCCTCGGGCCAATATGACAAGTCTTGACCTTGTACCAAAGCCAATATACAAATCACTACATAATAATACCATAATATTGTTGCTTTTGTTTTTTTTTCATATACATATACTTGTATGATAAAGTCTCTCCCAAGTCTTTTTAGAGTGGCTCTTTTGTGCCATATGTTATCTTTATTTGTTATTTAATATCAAGAAGTTAGACTTTAATCAAGTATTTGTCTTGTTTATACGCTTAAAACTGGAGATATACCATGATATTATTGAAAAAAAAAACTTGACAAAAATTTGACAGTGACGTAGGTCCAATCATTTCTCCTTCAATTACTACAAGTATAATTAATATTGTATCACAAAAAGCTTCATAGCATAATTGTACATTTCTTCAAATGAATCGCTGGGTAATTGTACGGAAATAATTCCCTTTTCTTCAACGGACATACTCTTCCTTTTTTCTCATTAACATCTTTGTTATGACTATAACGAAGATTAATCCAGAATAGACTTTCTCTTGTCATGAAACTATTACTTTACATCAATAAGAGGAACAGAAAATTAACCCAACATAACTTGCAAAACCTGTATCGTAAAAGACCTTTATACAAAATTGATGGATAATGGAATTGACTGATTTAGACTGCGAACTAATTACTATAGAAATTCATGATGTCTTCCATTCTGCTCTCGTTATTTTCCCAGTGTTAGAAACATCGGATCCAGACAATTTAAAAGGAGGGCAACCAGGCGGGGTTCCTCAGAAAAAGGGGGTGTAGGACATTATTTACCATTATGTCAATTTTACACAGGAAAATGACAAAGTTCTAATAACAAGGAAGGGTGTCATTTCCCCGGATCCCCCAATGCAAATGGTACGCACTCTGATAAATATTATGATACCAATTTATGTATATTTCAGTCGTGTTATTTTAATTCTGCACAGATTTAGAGTACTGCAGAGACTCGGACGTGGCTCCAATACGGTGTATCACGTCTATATATGTACTTGTTGTATATGATCACTCTTAATTACTGATGTATCATACATGTACCTATTTAAAGTATGCGTGCATCTCTTTCGACGTCTGTATTCTAATGTCTTATCTATAAAAACAGAAATAAAGCGGACTACCTGACCGCAAACCATAGTGGTGCACCGTGTTGGGAAAGATTCCAAGTTCCTCGCACGTTAAAGAACACTGCTGCGGTATTCGATAGGAGTAGGAACTTTTGCGCTCCGCAACAGGAGGCTAAATTGTCCTACCCATCCCTCCCTTTTTCTAGTGGCAATCAAAATATGTGACTCTGTTATCCTTGTATCCCATCCCATTATTCACTTCATCATCATTTCATGTTCATTTTATCATCCATTTCATGTTCATCGCCTGAATAAATCCAAAATTACTGCTCGGGCGTTAAACCCCAACAATCAATCAATCAATCCGTTTTTTTTCTTGAATATCAGTGCAGTATTACAAGTATTGGATAAAATGTACTTTTTTTTTCTTTCATTTCAGAAATACTAATCATATAACTTTTGTACATATCGGTATGCTGAACACACGTTTCTTTTGTAATTAAATCCCACTAAAATCATGAGATTCTACTCCGTATGGTCAGAAGGCTTACTAGAGGTCTGATATTGAAAGATGAATGATTAATTTCCGTATAGATACATATACAGCTGTGATCATTTCTAACCACTCTTAAATTATGTCAAAACCTGTCAAAAAAACTGTCTTTGACAGTGGATAGAACAGAAATCCTGACAGATCCTAACAGAAACTATCTTGGGTCAAAGAAATACGATCAGCTGTTCAAAACTGACATTCCCTGGACAGCTCCTTACTCTTATCTGCATGACATCATTCAGATCTGGACGTCCGATTAAAACATGAAAACTGGTTTTGTATTTAAACATATTTTATTTGTAATAAACAAAAAGGATTGGACAAAAGTAAAACATACTTACGAGGTCCTCTCCCATATACAATAGCAATATACAATATTTTGTCAAACCGAGCATGCATCAATTACATTTTTCAAACACTAGATAAAAAAATAAAGTGAAAAATAAGACATAGAAGAGAAGAGTTTGAGAAAAGGGAAGAAAAAATAAGAGGGTTGAGAGGAATGTGGTGATGGTGAAGAAAACATGAGCATATCACTATTTCATCAGATTTCATCAAACAACAGAAAATCTTTTAGTTCCTTTGATATATCTATGGACATGTTTTATTAAACGAACATTTTGATCATAAGTTAAATTTGGATTTCCATGAGTCAAAAGATTTACATTCAATGGCAAATCATCGGGCAGCCAACTAATGTTATTCATAAGGATTACTCGAGTGTTTTCGTGTAAGGGACAGTCAAGAAAGAAATGATGAGCATCCTCAACATCTCCGCTTCTACATAAAGAACTACTTACGATATTGACTCTACATAAGTCATAGTTTAAAGAAGAAGCAGAACATCTTAATTGTGTCCAAATAATATTCAGTTTTCGTTCACCAATAGAATTATAATTAGGAACTAGTGGTTTGTGTGTATCCTTCTTTAACTCTGTTTTAAATTTGGAAATAGTGTCTAATTGACAAGGTGATGCATCAAGTTAATTCCATTCTCTAATAGTAGCAAGGGAAAAAGACTCGCTTGTTACAGATAATCTACAAAATGGCTAATATGTCATCTCCGGTTCTAAGGGGATAATTAGTAAGGGATTGTACTTTGGGTGGTATTATGTCAAGCAAATAAGATGGGGCATTTTTATGTTCAATGTTATAAATCATTTGTAACTTTCTTCTTTTGCGTCTAACATCTAGTAGTTCCCGATTAACTTCTTGATATATTTTATATCTTTGTAAAAATAGGTAAACCCGTGACAATTCTCACTGCTTCTAATTGAAGTCTTTCTAATTTGGAGGTATTACATACACCACAATTATCCCAAACTTCAGGTGCATATTCAAGTAAAGGTCGTATATATATATTAAATATAACTTCTCTAAAGTGTTTCTAGTAAGTTGATACTTCAACTTCCGAAGAATATTTAGATGTTTTTTAACACTAGCTATAATATTTTCTACATGGTCGTTCCACTTGGAATTACTGCTAAATGTTACTCCGAAATGTTCATGTTGGTTTTTGTTTGGAATGTCTATTCCATTCAAGGAGAACGTGAAATTGGGAGTTTCATAATTGGAGAATATCATAATTTCGGTTTTATCTGGATTAAAGGACATCAGCCACTTTTTGGACCATTCATCCAATTCACTCAGATCGTGACTGATTACAAAGAGGATCTGTTCACTGTCAGAATCTGAGTAATTGAAGGAAGTGTCGTCTGCGAAAAGTCTGCACAAAGATGTCAAGTTACCTGCTATATCATTTATGTATATAATAAAAAGAAGAGGTCCTAGTACAGATCCCTGCGGAACACCAGCTGAAAGATGGCAATCATCTGAGGATGCTGTATTTAACATTACCTTTTGACGTCTACCATCTAAGTAACTTTTAAACCAACTGAATAAATTTCCTGAAATACCATATGATTTAATCTTTTTTAATAAACCTTTGTGCCAAACTTTATCAAACGCTTTCGAAAAATCACAAAAAAACAAAACAGTTCATTTCTTTTTTCTCAAGAGAATTTAAAATAATACTGTATATCTCAAGAAGTTGATGCACGGTAGAGTATTTTGGCAGAAAACCAGATTGGTACTGATAAATTAGCTTATTACTATATAGATGATTATATACATGTTTAAATATAATTCTTTCCATGACTTTGCCAACACAACTTATTAACGATATTGGTCTATAGTTTGAAGGCAAAGAGGGGTCTCCTTTCTTGAATAAAGCAGTAACATTTGCCATCTTCCAGCTAGTTGGGTATTTGCATTGTTGGATTGATTTATTAAAAATTTTCTTTAAGGGGATAGCGACTTTTTCTGGACAAAGCTGGAGCATCCTATGACTAACAATATCTGGTCCCGATGCTTTGTTGGGTTTTAAAATCTTTAATACATCAACGATTTCGTTTTCATCTATTCTAATATTTGAAATACAGCTATTTGTCTTACTTTCGAAATCTGATAACTGATGATTTTCCTCCTCTAGTTTTGAGATAGAACAAAAATATTTGTACACTTTTCATCATCTGTGTATACTATGTCACTTAATACATCATCGTTTATTATATTTTGAAGGGGCGGGATAGAATTTGTACCTTTGTTTGATTTTATCAGCATTTTCATAATCTTCCAATACGCTTTAGGATTATTTACATTATCTAAGATATAATTGTCAAGATAACTTTCAAACTTTTCTTAGGCAGCTTTTTTTAAATTATTGACTCTATTTCTCTTCTTCTTGTATCTCAGAATATCACTTTCATTTTTTTTTATTTCAACGCTTTTTCCTAAAACGGTCACGCTTTCTAATTTCCTTTCTAAGTTCGTTATTAAACCAACATTTATCATTTTTTCTAATGATAACGTCTTTGGTTGGAATGCACTCCTTCGCGATGGACAGAAATGTTTCCGTAAACATTTCTGTGGTTACATCCACATCTGCGCCATCGGGAAGGAGTGTATCCCAATCCAAGGCCTCTAGTTTCTCGGCAAACTTTTGTTTGTCAGTTTGGTCGTACAGCCAGACAAGTCTTTTGTAAGAGACAGGATCTTTGTTTGGACATACCAAATATACAATAGATGCGTCGTGGTCACTTACAGATCTGGGAATATCAAAGACATCGGCAATGGTGTACGATACTGTGTTGCTTATAATAATAAGATCTAATAAAGATTTTCGATTATCAGTTGTTCTAGTAGGCTTGTTAATCACATATGTAAAATTGAACAGATTTATTGTGTCAACAAGTCTATTGTTATCAATCATAAATAGATCCGAATTTAAATCACCCGTGATCACAATGTTTTCATTGAACTGGTAGGTCATTCCTATCGCATGATTTAATCGTGTAAAAAAATCAACATCAATTCCAGGGGCACGATAAATATTACAGAGTACAAATCTTTGACCCTTTGCTCTGATCTCAACCCAGAGTGTTTTGTCGATATCATTTTCTAACATATTCAGTCTTTTGACATGAATATCGTCTTTTGTATATATTAATATACCGCCACCAAAGTTATTACGGTCCTTTCTGATGACGGATTTAGAAAAGGAGTCTAGAAGTATATCTTCATCTTTTATATTTGGATCTAAGTGTGTTTCCGTTATGGTTATGATATCAATTTCCTCACAGAACAGGTTTAAAAAATCTAGTTTGTTCCGAATACTTCGTATGTTAATGTTACATAGTGAAAGGGAGTTGTCGTTACTGGAGGAGCTAATAGAAAACTTTGATGAGTAAATTATAGGACCTGGGTTCATTTCATTATTCCTGTAATGAGAATGAAGTGTAGTACAAAAAGCAGAAAACTGTGTCTATTTTGGGGTGTACTGATTGAAGAAATGAAAGGCTGATGACGAAAAATGTACAATTAAAATTAATAAGAAGCAGATCAAGGTAGGTTGAGTTTCTATAATTTAGGGGTATTGATTTAATCAGTTTTCTTTTGTTAAATAAACCAATGGCTGCTCTGGAAGTAAAAAGATCATTACCTACCATTTATCCTAGAGACAGAAGTTGCAGATATGATGATATAACAGCCACTGTCAAAGAGTATTACACATGTCAATTCAACATCACCAACTTTAGAAACATAACATAAAACACATACATTATATACAAAACAAATTACAAAGACTTGAAGAAAATACATATATGACATATACGTCATCGAGGCAGAGTGGGGATTGGGATTTGACAATGTAATATATCTACATATGTATTTAGGGACGTATCATTTTTAATCATGCAGAGTAAAAATGAGTTTTACAACCAATCATATATTATTTAAGTAATATGGAGAAATCACAATTTTTTCGCCATATTAACATGAAAATATGGAATAAAGAGAAAATAACAAAAAGATGTATATTAACTGATTCGACTGTTAGTATTTCACCTCCATACAGGTTACATCGATGCGAACATTTGATGATATTTATTCATATGCAATATTTTAGCTATATCTTTCTAAGATATATGATAGCTATATCTTACTAAAATGTATGAAACATACTTACAAAAACAACTAGAAAATGTGTAAGTGGAACGGAAAATGCCACGATCGGTATTCACATTAACCTAGAAAGTTCCATGCTAATTCAAGGTGGACCCTGTTTTGTCAACATAGTTATATCCGAGGTTATATCTAATAACATAGTATCATTGCCCTTCCATATATTTGGATTTTATGGACCTAAAAACAAAACTTGACAGTGGTTAAATGGAGAATGTAGGTCAAAATGTCCTAAGTCGGCATTTTGGATCGTGCTTTACTAACCAAGATAAACATACTGACAATGTATCGTTGTCCTATCATGGAGTAGTACCCGAGAAAAAAGAAAAAGAAAAAAAAAACATAAAAAAAACTAACAAACCTAATCAAGTCACTTAAGCGGAAAATGGATGTCAAATTGACATAATTTATTGTGGATCTTGGTGTTCTAATTAAGTGACAAAGTATCGTTGCCCAACCACATACAATACCCGAGACATGGACCTAAGCCCAAAAAATCTTGACCAAGATAGGAATGCACGGACGTACTCACGGACAATAGTAAATCTATATATACCCCTTTCATTTTCGTGATCGGGGCATAAAACGCGTATGGATTTCATAGTCTGTACAACTTCGACATAGGAGGTCAAATGTACGTATAAATTCTCTAGTTATACTAAGGAGTAATGTTCGAAATATGTTAAAGTTTTTTTTATATTATCATCTAAATCGCAGTCCCAAAAATACAGGTACAATTTGAATAATTGTTTCTATTGATATCAAACAGAACAGGTAAATTTGTCTAAATATAGCCTACACAAAAAAAAAAAACAAAAAACAAAAAAACAAAAACAAAAAAAAACCGCAGGTAGAAGTTAGAACACATGTTTTGGATGAATGCCTATGTTTACAAACAATAAAATAATAACAATTCATGAAGACATGGACAGGCTATTTTAAAGCAGAAAGCATCCTTGTTATATTTATAGCATAGTATTCCGAGTTAGACAAATAAACTTTCGAACGCGCAGCGTGAGAAGTTTATTTGGCTAACGAGGAAGGCGTTGCTATAAATGATTTGTAACATGAATGACACGCCCATGACAGTCCGTGCAGAAAAAAATAACGTTTGGCGGGAAAATCTAATAACCCGCACAGTAGGCAGTATGGCAGACGCATTCTCTCTACCAGATTGGCTTGACATTGAAAATGTAGAAAGCGATGATTTGGTTCTCTCTCAGGTGTGTATTTTTTAATTGAATTAGACTGATTTACGCTAATTGTCTTTTTGAAGGCTTTTAAACACAACTATTCGGGGCATGGACCCCCTTTTTTGGCCCAAATGTAAAAAAAAGTTTCAAAAGTAAAGAAATGTGTATTTTTTCGGTTCTATCTTTAAATTAATGAGTAGACATTATATTTTTTGTTCTCTGTCTGGCAAAGAAAACCTGCAGAGATTTAAAGATTTGTATTTTATTATATGAAACCGTATAAAATTGACATTTGTATGTGTGCTTTTTTGTAGGCGTAATCTTTCCCCAAAGAGGCGGAGCTTACCCATGCAATATTGGTTTTAGTGTTTTGGTTATTTCATGGCTGTTTCCTCATTGCATTATATAGGCCCATGTGACCTTTCATGCAATATTATTTGGTTGCTTCAATTTAGAGCATACATTTTGGTACATGCTTGTCGTCTCTATGTTATTCCATAAAAAGATCAAAGGAAAAAAGAAGATTCATGTTACAATAGACGTTTATATCACGGCTATGCTCAACTGCTGCATGATCTCTGATACGTCGCTCGAGGTTTGCTATATCATCAAAGTTGTTATGATCTCTTTTCGACTCTCTGCGTGTTGTTTAACGAAAATTCTACCATCAAATGTCCAGTATGCTTCGATTAATTTGTCAATTTTAAGTTTGGCAAGTCTCATAACCAATTCCGTTCTATAGGGTGTTAGATTTTCTGTAATAAAGGTACCATTTGTGTCGTTCTTTAAGACCTTTTTAGTGGAATAAACCAAAGCCCTTGTCCTGTAACTCATAAATCTGACGATAACTTGGGATTTTCCTTTTCTAACTTTTCCGATTACATGCGATCGGCCTATGTCATTCAGTCCAATATTCAAATTCATTTTGCCATTGCAAATATCAAGGACAAGTTGGTCAGTGTTTACAGGCTGCTTGATTCGGCCATCCTCATCTTTTGGAACTGGGACATTGTGAAACCTAAGACTAGTTCTTCTAGAATATTGTTCCTGATTTTCTAGTCTGTATTCAAGTTCAGCGATTTTTTTATATAGAGCGTCGATGTCTCTTTCACGTTCTTTGACCGCACTAATGTTGGCCTGAACGGATCTTTCTAAAGAGGATATTTCAATAAATTGTTTACAGATTTTTTGTTCATTTTTTGTGATGATTGCGTTCTCATTGCGCAGTGACTTTGCTTCATTATCGATTCGTAGATTGACTTGTTCAATGTCAGCAGATATAGACTCGCTGATTTTACTAGCAAGTACTGGCATTATTGTTGTCAGAATTTCTGGGCTCATCAAGATTTCTAATACCTTGTCTGCGAGATTTTTCATTGCAGCTGTCTGTTTTTTTGGTAGCCGGAGTTTGGAGTTCGGTTAAGTCATTCAAGGAATTTCGTCTACGAATTTGTCTTTTTGTTTGTTTTTCAGTGGGAGGTAGGGTATCGGGCTCTCTGGGTTGCGACGTTTGTTAGTGGTGGGTTTTGTAGAATCTAAAGAATCAGTACTGGGATTTGGTTATGATTGGGTAAATATGGGCAATTCGTGACCATCATGTACGGAGGCATCCATGTTTGTTTACGTGTTTGTATCGTGAGTTGAGTTCAGAGTAAATGTTACAAATGTTATTACACACAATTTTTTAACAAAATTTCATATCAATCTGTCGATTAATATTCTAGCAACGATTTGATAAAAGTTATTCGTCCAGCATTTATGTTTTCCAGCATAAAATCCCAATTTCCCGACGACAAATTTTATCCTGCCATGTCAAGTTGACGCATGCCCGGAACCCCCTCCTGTTCATAATAGAAAACTAGAGCAGTAAATCTTTTCTGCGTGAAGTAAAATAGAAATTAAAAATAACCATTTTAACATAAAAGTGAAAATGAACCGAAACAGTTATAAACTGTTACTCAGAAGCTGTCAGGAACTGTTTGCAGTAAAAACTCAGAATAACCTCTCACAAAACTATTATAGAACTGTCAGAAGAACAGTTCTGTGACAGTTATAGAGCCAGTTCTTCTGACAGTTCTAGTAGAGCCGGCTCTTGTAGAGCTGGCTCTGGTAGTAGAACTGTTATTTTAGAGTTGGCTCTAGTGATAGAACAGTTCTTCTTACAGTTCTCGTAGAACTGATGCTAGGAGAACTGCCTTCGTACTAGAATTACAAAAGGGTTAGGGTATAATTACATTAAATATTATTATTATTATTATAGTATCATGGGTTGTAACAATTTGTTTTTTTTTTAATTAGATCGCGGAGATAGCGGAAAAATTAAGTAAGAACAAGTCAATACATGTATTTTACCCCGAGTGATCGAAATGATTAGTTTTCAGCACGAGAATCTTCTGAATACAATAATAATAAAAGAAATACAGAAAATATTGAACGTTTCCTAACCAACGATATATCAATCTCAAATTCATTTTAGAATGATCATTCAAATTTATTATGAGTATATTTTGAACTTATTAATAATATACATATTCATATCTTCCATTTTTTTAAATTATAAAGATATGTTACAGTTTTTAGCGCTTTCGTTGGTTTTTAATATCAAAAGTATGTTAACAAACTGATACACAAACAAACAAACAAACAGTGAATATTTACAATTGTTCCCATATTTGAGGTTTTCTAAGAGCAGCAACAAAAAGTAAAAAAATAGATACAAATGCAGTAATTTTATAGCTTTTCATCCAATTTTGAGGTTTTCAAATGAAAGTCAAGTGCTCGCACGCATCAATGGTACTCAGAATTGCTATATTTCTCTTTTCTTACATTTGTATATACATGTACGCAATGTATTTTTTAACATTTCATGGGTATTTTTAATATTTAAATCTCCTACTAGCAAAATTTGAAGATGCATTAAACCCTTATTTTCTTTTCATGTCAAACAAATTGATACACACAAAAATAAGCAGTGAATATTTACTTTTGTTTCAATATTTGAGGTTTTCAAATACTGTTAAAGTTAATCGAACTAGCAAAGAGTATCATAACAGGTCTAAATGCATTCATTTTATAACTGTTCATCTAATTCTGAGGTTTTGGCGGGAAAGTGAGATGCTCACACTCATCAATGATACTTATACATGTAGTTGCTATATTTCTCTTATCTTATATGTATTTCTTTGACATATTACTCTTTTCTAATATTATTTCTTAAACATTTTATGGGTAATTTTTTTTCATATTTATATATCCTACGAACAACATTTGAAGATGTTTCACAGCTTTTTTTATTTCATTTCTCAAGAACTATTCACGAAGTTGAGAATTGTGTTTTATGCATGTATATATTATCAAGCATTTTACTACAAATGGTTTAGTATGTGTTTATCATGGGTTTTTAATTTCCATATTAGTCTAAATAGCTAAACAATGTCTTGTATTATACACTGCTAACACAGTAGTCGACATGATTGATTTTCAAGTGTAACTATTGTTTAAACAACTTGCCATGATATGTTGTTTTAATCTAATGTCTGGAAGAAATTAGTTTTCTTTTCCATCAAGTTAATCACCATAGCGTGTAATCAGAGTATACAAGCAAGATCAAATCTAATCAAAGGTCCGAAAAATTACTTATTGGCATGAAAATTAACTCAAAGACTTTCTGCATGGCACCACAACATTGTTACAGTGTACCATTTGAAGAGTGTTAGCATGACTACAAACATTAACAATTTACGCGGTCGTTGTCAAAATGATGTTAAGAATTTTTTTTGTCCGTTACTAATTTCTCTGGCATGTAGTGACGGCTTCTGCCTCGAAAATGATCAGTTTAAACATCACTGAAGGTGATTATAGAATTTTGTTTATTTATGTTTTTTTTTTTGTTCTTCTTTTAATGTGGATATTGTAGCATCCGTCTAAACCTCAGTGTTCCCTTTATAACATTTTATCCATCTAAACCTCAGTGTTCCCTTTATCACATTTTATCCGTCTAAACCTTAGTGTTCCCTTTTTCACAATTTATCCGTCTAAACCTTAGTGTTCCCTTTTTCACAATTTATCCGTCTAAACCTCAGTGTTCCCTTTATCACATTTTATCCGGCTAAACCTCAGTGTTCCCTTTATCACATTTCATTGATACTTTTGTCTGATTCTTCTCTTGTTTATTAAGCGAAGATCGCTCTAGATTTTGACCACTTGAGGAACTTTCGTCAAAGCAACACGTTCTCTACATGTACTTACTGAAACTTCGAAAAGTTGTAAAATTACCCACCACATCCGGAATTTGACAGGATATTATATTTATATATATATATACTTTATTTCCTCTCATGCAGAGATTTTCAAATGTATAAAGAAGAGAAAAGCGCTTATCAATATACATGTGAATAACATAAAATGTACTTGTTATCATAACGAAAATGAATGAGAGTGAATCTCTAAAAGTTACACAGCAGGTGGTCAACAATGTCCTTTATGGAAAGTTTTGCACATCCTAAAGGTATTCTGTACGCAAATTTTACTGAAAAAGTCAAGTTCATCACTTTCTATAGTTCGAAATCAGTATTGCAGGATAAGATGGTAACAATAAAGTTGATGCTAGACTGTCTAGGTATACGCTAAACTGAATTGGATTAATGTTAATAATGTCTTGTCAAAGATCATCACGTTCGTCTTTCAATGTACAACATGAGATTTAGATGTGCTCTACGATATTTGAAAAGAACATCCTACATCGATCACATAGTAATTCGTTATTGTCTTGTTTAATAATAGAACATAAGTCAATTACATATTTAGTTGCTTCTCGTTGTTCTGTGTAAAGTTTGCTATAGTCCAGGCACGGTATGGTTTTATTTCACTATGCATACATATGGAAAGGTTAGAGTCCTCGTCGCTACATAGCCTCAAATACCACTCAAATATTCAGTCTTTTTTATCTGACCCCTGACAGTACATTTAGCTTGGAAATATACCAGAGTCAATAAACAAAACAAAGTGTTTTGTCATATTGTATTTATGAGCTAGTCAGTACACGTCAGGAACGCGACCAAGTTGAGTTTAAATGCATTTATTGAATTCGAATAGCCTGGTCACCATAACCCTTCTAGGCAATGCATTCGATTTTAGTCTATATATTCTGCCGAAGAATGATAACTTGCATTTATCAATGTAACAGTTGAAGCTGAACCATCCTAACAGACTTGTACACTTGTCCGAACGTGTTCGTTTCGGGAGTCCTTGTAACGTTTTACATGCGAATTTATGTGAACATTCAATCATCTCAGTTTCAGATTGAGTTAAATTACTCCAAAATTCACTTCCATACAAAGCTTAAAGTTTTGTGTAACACAACTGTTGTACTATCTTTGAACAAGTCATTGGGTTTATAATAGACGAGTGAATTCCAGAGTTGGTAACAGAGTCATAGACAACGATATTACATAGGACACACTTGCAATGATGATGATTGATACATTAATATAATTCAATCATGTTCTCTTTTGACATCATACATGTGTTCATTACTAGAGAAAAAAAGTGCATTCCTTTTTCGAAAATATACTTGAAATTTTTTAAAAGTTAATAAATTGCGTCGATTTTACAGGCTTATGACGGTTTGAAAAATTCATTAGAACTTGTGTTTAATATGTACCAATTCGAACTTTGAACTTTGCTTTGTAATGCAACAGTTCGTCGATCGGTTAAGATCGGCAAACTTCGATTGAATCCGAAATGGTACGAACTCAAACGACGTTGTCAGATGCTCTTATATCGAGTGACTTCGTTATCCTGATGACCCGTATGCAACTTGGAGACTAGTCGTTTCTCAGCTATATTACAGATAGTTCAATGCTAACCGATCATTTCATCTTTTAATGTAAACTTCCCGCTCTCATACAAAAATGTACAAGTAAAAAACACGCGTACATATAGGACACAGTCATGTGTTTACTATTTATGAGGTAAGAGGTACATTTTGATCTCGTATGAAGCTAGAAATGACGATTCTATGGCACCTACATATGTATCGGCTACATTAAGTGGTGTAATTATATATAACTATGCAAACTATATACGAATACATGTACAGTACTGAAATTACGAGTACAAGATAAGGGACGAGTAATCCTGGACGAAACAAGAAATAAACACTGCCAACCCAGATGACCTAGGGAATGTACGTGTATATATTAAAAAGCTATTCTCTGATGAAAAATCGTGTGAACATCTCAAAATTTCGAATATTTTTAAAATACCTTAAGTAAGTATGTATGACATATTAACATCGAAATTAGTAGAAATTTTTATTTTTGCGAACCCGTTGCAATGGAAACCAAAATTTAGTATTTACATAACTAACAAATGGTATTTTTTTTTCTATTTCAGTGAACTTATGAACATAGGAACCATGGATAAAGACATTATAAATTCACGCTTTAGATAGTTTGATGATGCATCTGGTATTTGTAGGTAGTTACATCAATACCTTCACATACTAGGTATTAAAAGTGTCTACAATAGTTTCCAAAACTAGTATTTTTTTTTCATTTTCAGAATCCTAATTTACGTAATTTTCAATCCCAGACAGTACAAAATTACACCCGTAGATATGTGTGTACTTTCAGAAGTGAAGAGACATGGTCTTGTACAAGAAAATTATAGAAAACTAGAGATATACATGTTATTCTATTTTTCAATTTTGAGAAATCTGTAGAGAAGCTTGGTAAGTTAAACGATGGTCATATTTAAGAAAATTGCAATTTGTATTGTTTTCCACAGGACTTTTTATTAACAATCTTAATGATATTAAGAAAGCAGGTTAAAACTTACTGCAAAAGAATTCAAAAGTACATAAATAATAAGATTTTAAACTTCAAGGTCAAATTTTCTCATTTCAAGGTCATTTAAAATGTTATCTTGGCAATTTCTGTTTTTATGAACATGCATTGTTTCCCACTAGCTACCTTGAACTTTAGTTTCACCACAAAAAAATTTATTGTGTTAATAGGTACATTTATATCCTGACTATGTACTGAAATTTTCACACTTGATGGAAATGAATTTTTACATGAGCAAACGTTTGGGATATAGAAATCATCTTACAATTCATATTTTTGCTGTTTTTATGGTGTTGCATATTTAAGGTCTATATTTTGTAACTTATAAAGGAATTACCTATCTACGGGGTTCAAGTTTATGTAGTCGATTATTGAAATGAGGTAAAAATTCTTAAATTGCAAAAATGACCATTTTGATGGGTACTTTTATGTTATTTTTAATAGCAGTAATACAACTTTGACAAATAACTGTACATGATATAAAATGTAACTCGTAATTAATGCAGAACAAAGTTATTGAGAAAATTCAGTAATGATCTCCATGGAAACAGAACAAATTAAAATGACATGGAATGACCTTTCTAGTCACCATGACAATAAGCGTTACCAAAATAAAAAAAAGTGTTATAATTGTTTTCCACGTCTATATGCCAGGACGACTTCATACGGTTAAAAAGAAGCAGTATTGGACCCTTGTGTAGTTTTTTTCCCTATTATTTGGTCCTTCCAGAGAATTGCTCTTAAAATTTTAAAATTTTGACCTTTCAGAAAACTGACTGAGCTGATTTAATCACAGGTTACTAGTCTATTATCAGTCTACAGATAACCAGATCAACATATCCACATGTACAAACTGAAGTTTATATCATTATCAGAACTAATTGTAGAAGAATTGAATTTGTTTAGGAAGTTTGTTTGTATTGTTGGTTTTTTTTCAAGAATAATGCCAACAATTGATACATTTACAATAAGAACATGAATTTGTATCTTCATCTTTTAACTGACAGGCAATACCTATATACATGTAGTAAAGTCTCGTTACATGTAACAACCCACAAGGGAACCAGATCGAACCAATTCGATCGTTAATAAATTAGAATATAGTCCAAGGGAAACAACTAAGACAAGGACACACATTCCAAAGAGCATGAAATAATGAAAACAAACACGCATACAAAAGTAAGAGAGCAACCTGAACGTCATGCAAAATTTGGTGCATGGAGCAGCTGCACCAGTACAGTAAGCGCCCTCTGCTTTGTCTGGAGACATCCGCCGAGATGCTCATATGTAATATCTTGGGTAGACGAAAAAAGGAAAAGAAAACTATGACACGGTGAACAAATCGGAGCTCATGGCATGGTGCAGATGAATATGAATCTGAATGCGTCCCAGATCATACGGATACTGTACACGTACATGTACATACACTTATTTATATGTTAATATCCTTGTTTCCTTGTTATTGTTTTTATTCTATTTTTATGATTTACAGCTATGTTCCCCTCTTAAATCTTTACAGTAAGGTATAATACTGTAACTTCTTGTTACTTTTTTGGATACAGATTTAAATGATGTATGTTTTGTTGAAGGCCAAAGATTGTGAAAATAATATTTTTGTTCATTTTGATTAAAATCATATTATATGTCTCGTTTGATTTTTTTTTTATTTCCGTCATACATTTACTTCAGTATTGGAAATGAAACAACGTGAAACAAGACAACAAACACAGCCTATTAACCCGAACTAACACGAAGTCTGCACACGTTTGGTAGAAGTACATTCATAAGTCACGTGTATTTGCAAAATCAATATATATAACAACATTTTATGAATGACCTCATTTTTTTAAACGACTTAATTTCTATTGAACTGAAACTTAAAGGTCCGTGTCGTTATCCGAATCTCGCCATACTTGCTTCTGCGGGAATAGAGGTAAAACATGTAGGTCACATGTTCCTTTTTAAGTTCTACTAAACAAACGAAATTTCTTCAAACACTAAACTTTCACAGGTTGTAATTTATTGAGCTGCATCTCCAGAAGTTATTTAGGTGACCAAAAATGGCCCTACTTTTCTGCCGACAAAAGATGCTGAGCCTCATAATTTTCTTTTTCTGGATAGTCTTTGTTGCTTTGACGACGATGAACAAACAGCATAAACTACACTTACATATATCATATTAACCAGTATTTCTATAAACCTGCAAAGTGAAAACGATACTGGTGATGTATGAAATAATACGTGTTAAGCAAGATTTATATTTGTAGGTCGAGAAATCTCAAGGTCAAAGTTTAATTAAAATTGCATGTTTTAAGGGTCAGGTGGTGTTGTACAAAATAGTGGTAGTACCGTCTAACATATACATGTAGCGTGAAAATGGTAATTGAATTGTTTTTTTGTTTTTTTTTGTTTTTGGGAATACACTTAATATTATACATGTAAAATGTGCACTGTTGTTTCATGTTCGTGTAAATCACTGTACAACCTTTATCTCCATTGTAGAACATAAAGTGTCATATGGTTACATATACCATTAGGTCCCTTTGCTTTTACTGGTCCTAGAAAGATATTTGCACAAGTTATATTGCCATTTCCGTCCTTGCGAGCCACGTAAGAGCAGTCAAAGACGTTATCTCTTATTATTTTAATCGTCGTATTGGTTTTCTTTGCAGGTAGTTTTGAATAAAAAAAAACATGTATGTCTTACCTATATACTGATTGGAAAATAATCCAAACTCTTGGTCTTATCCGACTGCTTTGAAAAATCCCACCATATGCACTGAATATTATATATACTTTACAAATGATAATTATTCCGAACAATGTAATTTGAACATAACATAACTTCAGAATCCTCCTTAGCATAGTAAACTGTTTCATTCTAAAGAGGCTAAGAAATGAAAAAGAGACCGGAAATATGCAGTTTGCCATTTTACTGAGTCTAGATTTTGAGATAGACGTGTCTTCAAGTGATTCACAATTTTCAAAGTTGTTGGGAATATTTTCTTCATTGTCTGCGAGATATCCCTGTTCTTTTGATATTTGGTCGACGTCAAGTTCTGTGCTAATTCTGCATATATCAGGCTGTATTATAGTAATCTCATTACTTTGTTCCATGCTTATCTCACTTTTTGTCATGCAAAGCAGATTTACCTTCTCGTTCGGTACGATTTCCTTCGGCAATGACTGTATTTCCTCAATGAACATTCCACTTCCATTGCTGCCACTGTCTGAATCTGACGACGAATTTCTGTACGGCGGTTTTACGCTCAACTTGTTAGGACGTTTAAGAAATGTAGACTTTTTTGTACTGGACTCGTTTTTCTTTATATCTTGTAAAGAGGAATCAGAAATATTTATCAACGATACCTTTCGAAGAGAGCTTTCCGAACGTCTGATTTTTGGAAATAACAATCGTTTTTGTGTTGAATCTTGGTTTTGTAAATCTATATCCTTTCGTGAATGACTAAATTCATCAAAACTCCTTCTAGCTTTCTTAGTTTCTCGTACGTAATTTGAAAGCTTTGGGGCATTGAAAATAAAAATTGTTGTATAAAAGATAGTCCAAATAGTTATTGTTACATCATTTAAAACAAATATTGGAAAATCTGTAAAATGTTTACAAGATATAATTTCGCATACTATCACAAAGGAGGATTTAAAAACGATCAAGATAAATTGTTTATACTTTCCACCAAATGTCGATAGGTTAAGTCGAGTTTTCTGCGACACAAAGTAATTCACGAGGAAAAAATCCCATAAAAAAGCTACTTCGTGTAACTTCCATAACATGACCAAAGCTGGGTGCGGTAATCTCCGAAACAATCCGTACGGATCTGTCAAGATAAAAGTGACGTTACTTATCTCCGCAGTAATGACAGAAATGAGAACAAAGAGGATAGTTCTATGACGTAGTAGTACCCGAATGGATTTGATTATAAGTGACATCCCGTAAACGTAGACAAGTATATGTCCAATAGCGCATGCATACACATGACAGGTGAATTCTGTAAAGCAGCACGCCTTTATATCTTTATATTCCGGAAGGCCATAGTACTTATATTCAACTTTAATTGAAAGGTTATTATAGTTGAACATTTCGGTCACAACAGTCCATAACCCGTATCAATACTTCTCTGTAGTCTACAGGTAACTATACATGTACAAATATAGAGTATACCAACCACTTACGCAAGAAAGTATCAAATATTAATTTTATAATTGTCATTTTCAGGTTGTCACACAATGCTTACACTCCAATATTAGAATTATTCAGTCTTTAATTTGATTTCGAATATAAGGATTTGATTGCAATAAAACGATATAATCATACTGATGTATTGTTCCTATCAATAATAATTCCCCAGAACCTCCTTCGTAACTATGAACATTACGTATACAACAGGCGCTTAAGGCTTTTGAATTGATCTTCTTTAAAGTGCTAGAATTTCCAAATTAATACAGGCACACAGACGCAGCTGTTTTACTTACAATAACGTTAATGTATTGCTATAGGCTGGCGCCATGACAATATGTCAAGATCTCGTTTCCTAAACAAATTGTTGTTAAGTCAATCTATTCACCATGGCAACGCGTAATCAAAAACCACGAGCGCGACCTACCTTAGTAAAACATTTCAAGTTCACAATAAAAAGCGGACGTATATGCATGAAGATATTTGCACAAATTATCGCGTTATCACTATCAAATGTACATGTACATTGTATATCATTCCTTTCACCTAAATCCTTTACTGCTGTCTTTCCACTACTTTCTCTATCGACAGTGTATTTCGCTGATGACACCGTAACGGATAAGCTTATGTCTCCAATGCCCAATGTTATTCAATCAGTAATAAATGCTCCGTCTCGTTTTTTTTTATTCATTTTCATATGAGATTCTTCAAGTTCGCCGAACTCCCTTTAACATTAAGAAATAATATAAATAGAATCTTTCAAGGTAGTCCAAATTAATATCAATGTTCGTTTTTCAAAACTAATCAAGTCATTTTTTAATAGAGTCACGTTAGAAGGCTGGTGTAATATGTCTAGGAGAAACTAGTTTCCAGTCCTCCAATTAATCACAATAGCGTGTAATCATGCCGCGGGGATGTAAAACAGATCTTACATTTAATTGCGTCATGCTTCCAATTTATACTTTGCAGCTCAACAATGTCTTTTTCACCTTAGTCATTTACACTTCTTCATTTGAGATTAACTTACAAATAAGTTGTCCTCGTTGTAGAGGTCATTTCCAGTCATACGGTTTTATTTCTGCCTTGTCATGAGGATCTGCGTTATAGTATACAGTCTCTGAACGGATACGATTTATTTTTTTTTCCGAAATGAAAAATTTGATCTCTTCAATGAAGTGCTTTTATTTATCAAATTGATTGATTTATTGGATTGCAAACAATAATCTTCAGACAATTATTTCAATTTTTGGATATTTTTGTATTGTTGATTTGTATTGTTTCTGTTGATATATCTGTTTTCTTAGTCCAGTCTTTGCACTCTTATTATTGATATTCTAACCGTTACATGTACGTGCTATAATCATTATCTTCTATCATTGACTTTATTGTAGTAATATAATGTGCAAAGAGGAATCTAACGGTAATAGAGATTGCTCTGAAGGGAAGATATGGTGGCGCGTTGTTGACTTTTCATAAAAATAAATTCAAAAGCCTATTATAATTGTGAAATAAATTGCGATACTTGAACCTATCTTTGGTAATGTGTTAAGAGTTTCACAAAAAAAGTCAAAACACTTTGAAACTTCAAATAATTGTTACATATAAAGTTCTATATATAAATGTAAACATAGCAAGAAACATGCAGTACAAATCTCTAATCAAACCGAATGACCCGATTACACGCATAGAGTAAGTACTCTAGTCACTGGTGGATTTTTGTTCAAATGCACTTGCGTTTCCATGTAATTATGTAAAACGCACAAGAATAAATGAGTAACCCGATTTAGTCATGTTATTTATCTTAAAAACCGTCGAGTTATATTCTTGAAAATAGATTTGATTATCTCCTTCATTTACATTGTAGCTAAAACAACCTCTTCAAGGAAATGTCTCGCTTCTAACAAATAGACATATATTCGTTGCCTACTCGAGTTTAAGGACTACCTTAAGTTACTATCAGCGTAAATTGATTTAATCTAACCGTCTGGACATTAACTTGTTAATTTCTCATCAAATCAATCATGTCAGTATGTAATCAAGCCCCTAAGATACAAACCAGACCGTGAGTTTGTACTTCTAACAATTTAAATTCACGTCAAACATACACATTAATTCTGTACACTATATAGTAACTTTCATGTAAATAGAAGAAAAGGAATTAACCAAGCACAATACGATAACACGGTAACGAAGGTCACATGTCCAAGAATGTTTTGATTTCATTTCTTTATTTTCAGCGTGTTCTACACTTTGTCATTTCAATTGTTTTTATGTCAAGACAAAAAACTCGTAATAATCTCACAAATTCAAACTATAATTCTTAAAATTCAAGTAATTTCAAACTCTTAGAATCCTTCAGCATATCGGGTGTTTTGTAAGGAGCAGGAACTGTACAACCATATCACCTATGAGATAGCCCCAGCTTTAGTTAGTTTTGTACTATTCGAGTTGCCCCGTGCAGGTCCGGGTGTTAAAAGAATAGGCCTGCAGCAGCGCTAAGCTTGTTGTAAAAGGCGACTAAATAGTGCTCAGAAACCTAGCCAGGGGCTAGGCGCTCTGCCCACAGAGCAACTGGGATGTGTGCCCCAGGTGGTGGAATGGGGTACCCTTGGCGTGTTACATACTTGGGTTGTCAGGCTATAATACAGAAAACCTGACCGCAAACCATAGTGGTGTACCGTGTTGGAAAAGATGCCACGTTCCTCGCACGTTAAAGAACCCTGCTGTGGTATTCGATAGGAGTAGGAACCTTTGCGCTCCGCGACAGGAGGCTAAATTGCCCGACCTTACCCATCCCCCTTTTTCCAGTGGCAATCAAAATTTGTCGACCCTATTATCCTTGTGACCCATCCTTTTTTTTCATTTCATGTTCATTTTATCATCCATTTCATGTTCATTGTCTGAATATAGCTGAAATATTGCTGCTCGGACGTTAAACCCCAACAAACAAACAAACAAACAAACTATTCGAGTTTGCTGTGTATATTTTTGGGTCGTTCGTTTTGCACGTTTTGAAGTTTGTTCTTAGCTTGTTTAAATCCTGATGTTCCAAATATTATCGTTCCCTTAAATTTTCAGGTTCATTTAAATCATTTAAAATCAACGCAACCTAAACTAGACCTTGGTTTGACTACATACAATATACAATTGTTGAAATTGTTTTAAAACGTACTGAAAATCCTCCCCAAGACTTGTGTTGATGGTTTTCCCCACATGTATAGTTATGTTCAACCAGCATATTTCATTACAAAAATAGTAACTGTTTTAATCTATAGACAGGTCTCATGATTCTACGTATTGCATTTAATACAGATTTCTAAATGCATTTTATTTTTTTCTTATATAGAACGCACACAATGGGTTTAAATGTGAAATAAATACAATCTACGGGAAAACAGCATGCATGTTTTGTCATTATTATAGTGATGAAAGAGTATTTAGCTTGACTCAATAAGTTATCATTTTCATCCATCGTGGATATTAGATTCTAAAGTACCATTGAATGATCTTTAAAGCTTCAAATGAAGTTTCTCGTTTGAAGAGAATGCGGAAGGACATTAATTCATCGACAAAGACAACTTCAATAGAACAGGAGTCAGGCAGCACACTATCAATAAACATTAACTCATGGTAAATAATGGAAAGATCTGTATTGCAAGATCAAAGACAAGCGAAAAAGAATTAAGAAATAATAATAAAAATATAATATAATAATAAAGAATTAGAAATAGAAAAATCATGAATCTCGTCAGCATTTTAATTATATATAACTTTATGTTTATTTGTTTAACAAATTCAAGTTGTATGAATAAAGGTTTAGATTTAGAGGTATTGGGTCCTGGTGGAATCTTTAACATACAATTAATCGCCTTTAATATTAAACAAACCCTTATATAAGAAAAAAAAATCTTGATACTCTGTTGAAGGAAAGTGTGATGAACACCAGCTTCACTTCAATCCAAATAAACTTACATATGTATTTTGACATACGTGTCCATATACATATGTACTACCATCAAACCTCGAGTACCTTCTGTTCTGTTAAATAGCGCATTTTTTGTAATATGTATCAATCTTTGAACAATAACTTTAATCATAGAGATGTCAATTGTCCAACTAACAGAGTAACATTTATTTCCCAAATCCTTTTGGTACTGTAGGACTTAATTACTGCTGAGTAAAATCTTCAGAAAACATTACTTTTACTATATTAACCTACAACTTTATGATTTTTTATTGACGCCTACTGAATAAAAGGCAGTTAGAGCTGCTTGTTTAAACTGTAAGTCATCGATTTATTTCATTTTCTATTTTTTACTTATAGCTTCTAATTATGTCCTCATAGTTTGAATTTCTAAATTTGTTTTTGACATTAATATCATGTCCGCGTTTTACAACTTTTGCACAGACACTAAGTGCCTTTGACCCATATTCTTGTGCCGTTAGATGCATTTGACACCTAAGTTATTTCGATCCTGTTTACAATGACGTAGGATGCATTTAAAATTTGACCCATGTTGCATTTGTTCCTGATTCCTGGACATTTGTTGACTTTGACCCTAGTTAATTTTCATCATAACTTGTTGCAGAGAAAAGTTAAATAACGATTTCTAAGACATGTTTTAAAGTTTACTAATAAATGTGTTACAAACATATATATACTGAAATAAATTGTTGAAATCATGTCTGAATCACATGTAGTTCCTTATAAAAAAGGATTTTTATAATAATTTCTTTTCTTAACCATGATACTTTAGGAAAACCCAGATGTAATACGATTTCAGAGCATTTCAAAAATTTGATCTATAACACATTATCTCCTTGTGTTACTAAATTGGTTCTGTGGTTAATTGGACGGATAGACTTGATGTATAGTAAAATGCTGAACGATTGAATGAAAAACGTATATATGAAGATTGACAAGTATTTATCAGAAGGAATAGTCCGTATAAATGATGGCAATATCAGGGTAAAAAATAGTAAATTTAGAAACCACCGCCATGGTTCTGACTTGGTACAGGTATATTTCCGAAAGGAACGATGGAATGAGCCAGGTTTTATAGCGCTCTAAACGTCCCGCTTCCATAAGGGGTGATTATTTCCGGCATATGTAGCATATAATAATCGGCACATGTCAAAATCGGTAAAATCGGTAGTCAAAACAGTACATAAGATAACATAATGATCAATAAATAAGTGAGAAAAAAACTGTTGTAAATCCAACCATTAGCTTCAAAACCAGTTATAAACTTTCGTTTGTGTAATTGACGTGTCATTGTCCGTTAATTACATACAAATGTCTTTGGATCAAATAGAGCTTTTCGTTGAATGAGAGTTGCACTTCATGGACACCAGACAATCATGAGTCGAACTATAATCACTCAATAAAATTGTTTCTTAGATCATACATCACGAACAAAAGATTGATTAGATTTCTGACGACTAATTAGACAAGATACATTGATCTGATGAAACGATGAATTGGATCGAAATTTGTTTACAATAAAACAAGCCAGGTACTATCAAACTATATCGAGTTGAATGTAATGACCCTATAGCTATGTAGTATCAAGAAATCCAATACGCATTCAGAAAGCTATCATTGGAACCACCCAGAATGTAATGGGTCAATGTAATATCAAAAGAACCACGACACCTTCGGAATAATTCTTATCGAAGGCCACAACAAGTCTTGTTTGTATACGAATGCTGAACTGTAGTTCGATTTTCACATTTTTTTTCACTTTGTCACAAATGTAGTTGCAGCGGTTTGTTTAAGGTACGCTATATTTACTGTTTAACGTCTTACATATACATT
This sequence comes from Perna viridis, assembly GCA_037379345.1. Lineage (NCBI taxonomy): Eukaryota > Metazoa > Mollusca > Bivalvia > Mytilida > Mytilidae > Perna > Perna viridis. Next base: position 2,000,111 of record CM074522.1, read on the forward strand.
TGATGTATACTTGTATAAAGACGCTGTGTAGACTTGCAATACCATGTTTGTTTGTTTGTTGGGGTTTAACGTCCGAGCAGCAATATTTCAGCTATATTTAGACGATGAACATGAAATGGATGATAAAATGAACATGAAATGAAAAAAAAGGATGGGACACACGGATAATAGGGTCGACAAATTTTGATTGCCACTGGAAAAAGGAAAAGAGATCAAAAACAGGATACTATTGCAGTTATACTTACTCCTATTTCAAGTTACTAACTTGTTTGTATGTTCTTAATTGACTTATAACGGTTTATTACGATCTTGGGTCAACTATAGTTTTCGTTGGAAGATATTTGAAGTCTTTTGTTTTTCTTGTGTCATTTCTTTGCTTCACTGGGTGAATGGAGATTTTGTCTCATATAACAATATATGTTACACTCAATATATTTGCTTCAATGTAACAATAAACAGCGTAAAAAACAACAATAAACAAATTACATTCGTCGTCGACCGCCTTTGGAATATTTTTGCGACTCAAAGAAAAAATGTTTCCATCTTTAAGATGCAAAAGTTTCCCTTTATGCGAAAGTAATAATTGACAAAAGAGGCTGTACTGTAAGAAATTGGAGTACTTCAGTATCAGACTGCCAATACAGTTACATACAAATCAACACAATCGAAATGATTTACAGACTTATCGAGAATTAAGTGCACATACGTTTTCGACATAAATAAAAAGAAATCAATTTCAGCTTTTTGCAATTATCTCTCTCGCCTGTTGACTAACAAGTTCATTATAACTTAAATGTAGACACTGAAAAAGTAATCAAGGGAGCCAAGATTCTAGCGGAAATCATAGAATGTAATCAAGGGACAACACCAGACATGGAAAACAGACAAACACAACAAAGAACACGAAGTAACTAAAATAATACATACAAAGTAACAAAAGTAAATGAGCAACTCGGGCTCCAATAAAATCTCGAAGCGTGGACCAGGTGCACTGGTAGAATAAGCGTCCTCTGCTTTTCTAGAAACACCCGCCGAGTTGCTCATAAAAAGTCAAGTCCGGAGTAGACAAACTATGATACGTTGAACAAAATTGGTTTCATAGTGCAGATTGATACCACGTAACGATTCACGAGTTCATGATGAGAACCAAACAATCTTCTGCAATCTCGTAGCAACATAACCCTGTCCCAGAAATCTTATAGTAAGAGGTTTAGCGCGATACAAAAAGTCTGCATAGTTACGGCAAGCTCTGGCATAACGTATGAGTTGTGATATGAAAACTCCATACGCAAGTGCTGAAGGAATGTTGCCACAGATGAAAGGAAAGTTGACAATTATGAATGAAAAGTCATCACGTTTGTCGTTTAGTTTGATTAATAGTTTTCCTTTGCCATCGATCACTAAGTGTAGATCAAGATATGTGCCTGATTTCACAGTGTCTGTAGTATCCTTTATCTCAAGTTCTTTGGGGTAGGTGCGATGTACCAAATCATCCCCGAAAATAGGATAATACGTCATCTATACAGCGGACACTGAGATTAAAGGATCTACCTAAATGATGTCCTTTCTTTCGCATCAGATCAGCTAAAAAGTCAGCCTCATAAGAATGAAGAAATAGGTCCGCAACTAGAGGAGCACAATTGGGTGTTTAAAAGCAAGAAATACACTAAAATTATTTGTGAAATAGCCGATCAACATAAGATCGAAAACAAGAAGACGCACGTATTTACCTGACTTGAAATTAAAGCTCTTTGCCGATTTCCCTAATTTACTATGCTTTGTTTTTTGTTGGTGTATGCACAAGTCAATAAGCTTTATGTGGAAAATTGATGTAAATGATAATTAAAACTGGGAAATTATAGTCATCGCCCTTATTTTTAATTTTTAACAGTCTGTTGTGTATTTAATTCAAATCTCCTTTTTCTGTAGAACTGGTAATGTTAGAAAACAGGATTTTTGGAGGATGAAACATTATGCATATAGCAGTGGCTCTAGTTTATTTGTGTTTGAATAAGTTCTTGCTTGTAGATTTGTAGGAAACCATTAGCACATAGATATTTGCATTGGTGCCCATTGTGATGCTTTTTATTTGTTTTTTTTATTTTTATTTACCAAAAAACTATTTTACCAGGCTGTACAAATATGTCGTTAATCAAAATGCTACAAAGTAATGTTTTCATCAATGGAACATTATCTGAAGTAAGATTTATCTTGGCATTTGACTTGGTAAGTTCATCTGAATCTCCCTTCCTTTTTAAAGATGCAGTGATTAATTTAAATCAACAGCCTATCTTTTAAATGCGTGTATAGCATAGTAGTATAATGAGTAAAAAGAGTTGAAAGTGTTTCGCCACTACATAGAGTTCTTATGTTCTTTGTTGTGTGTGTCTGTTTTTCGTATTTTGTCTTTTATCCCTTCATTGTGTACATTCGTATGATTTCTGCTAGAATCTTGGTTCCTTTTATTACTCTTAAGTCAATGCACAACCGAAAGTACTACACATGAAAATTATACTAAATATGCACAACTTATGGTTATCAAATAAATTATTCGATATGCGATTATCGCATGGATCAAGTATAATACGACTATATATGGTACTAATTTGGCGACATGATTATCATATTTCTAAGTAAACATATGATTATTTTATAATTGTCATTTATTGATCACAGGCTAACACTCACATATCCGAATGATATAATAATTGCATGACTAATAATTAAATATATTACATGTGTCATTATTGGCATGTTCAGAACTATATTCGGTAGAACAACTCGTTAGTAAACAGAAGTGACTATCTTGAAACATGCTGGCGACAGATAATTATCTTCATCTAACGAAATAAGATTGGAGCTGGCTTATATCTTCTGTACGAAATTACACTCTAATGATGATTAATTGGCAGAAGAATAACAAGTGCTGCCGAAACATGGTGATTGAAAACTATTAAATGTCAAATGCTTACAAGAAAACATAAGCTGGTGTTTCCACAAGACGTATTGTCACTATGTTTGCTGGGAAGACGAACAAGAAATCCTTACTAAAGTTAATTTGTTTTTGAGAAAGGTAGACGATATTGCTTGAACAACTGAACTTTCATGCCATGTTTGGAACATCAGAAAAATGACATTAATACAAAACATAATTAGTTTGATAGAGTTAACAAAATTGAAGGCATCACCTTATAGATCTTAAGACTGGAAACAGGACCATGTGATAGATAATTAGGTAGTCCTCAAAATTATTTTGTGGTCCTGTTCTTAGGACTAATGAAATTTTAAGAACTAATTTAGGTAGCCCAAGGACTACCCATTGATATTTCAAGGTAGTCAACCTAGAAATTAGGTAGGCACAGGACTACCGAACTACTGTTAATGTCGAACCCTGCTACAGAAATTTTATGATGGTCATCATGAACTCGTTGATCGTTATGGTGTATCCATTTGCGCCATGAAAACTGATTTATTCAACGTGTCATAGTTTTCCTTTCCTCGTTTGTCTACCCCGGACTTTGACTTTATATGAGCAACTCGGCGGGTGTATCTAGAAAAGCAGAGGACGCTTACCCTACCGGTTCACCTGGTCCCTGCTGCCGGTTTTTATTGGAGTCCGAGTTGCTCATTTGCTTTTGTTACTTTGTATGATTTTAGTTACTTTATGTTATTTTTTGCGTATGTTATTCATGTCTTGTCTTTGTCTTTGGATTACATTCTTTTGATTACCGCTAGAACGTTGGTTCCCTTGATTACTCTTAAAAAACTGGCCATGTGTTTGGGTATTTCGAAACTAGCTATGTGTTTGGGGACTTAAATATTTTGTTGTGTCTTAGCGTGTACTGATGTGATAAGAAATAATTGTAAAATCAAGTGAATATTTACCTCACCTGTACATATATGTACATAATCAAATTTATCTGTGCTATTGCAACAACGTGTGGTGTATTGCAGTCTGCAGCTGGCGTCTTTGCGAGTATAAACTACACATGTACTGTTAAAATAGAATAAAGACAACTAATGCTTGGATTGTATATAATTCACGACATTAAGATTAAACAGCAGTGTTGGTATAATGGCTAATAAAAGAAAGAAAAAATACGTATGTGTAGGCCAAGCTTATGCCAAGTATGACTCGTGTGCGTGACAGAGTTCAGTATCTTTAACTTGGTTTTTGTAAGTGTGTGCATATGTAACAATGTGTGCTTTTACATCTATGTAAAAGTATTAAATTTATTAGTATAATATTAATATGATCAAAGTTAGTCCACAAAGTAAAGCCATTAAAATGTTCAATTTTACGATCATTTTGGTCTTGCTTTCCGGTATGTAACCAGTTAATTTTAATGAGATACATTAGATTGATGAAATAATAACAACAATATGAAATAATAAAGTTCGAAATAGTACAATATTTGGTTCATACAAGTTATTGCTACTGAAAGGCTACGTATGGTTATAGTATAAGATTATTTTTATCGTAAAGATATTTGCAGTTTGATTTGATCGATAGTATTTTGACTTTAGTTTCTAAGAAAATAAATAATTTAATGTTACCGCTACCATTTGTAGGCGATTCTCTAAAAGTAGTAGTTCTTAAACCAAAACTGGCAGTTAATACCTTGTTTCCGATGTTTTGATGGTGTTTCCCAGTTTACATTTTATGGAGAACGGGATATTTTCGTTTTTTCCCGTTTGTTCTTGGTTTGCTTGTTTGTTTGTTTTGTTTTGTTTTGTTTCGTTCTTGTTTTGTTTTTTTTTTTTTTTTTTTTTTTTTTTTTTTTTTTTTTTTTTTTTTGGTTAGATTGATATTTTATTGTACCTTACATTTGTCAACTTGTAAACAAGTAAGAGATCATTACTATTTTTGCAGTGGTGGCATCTTATGCCGTTATTTCACCTAATATTCATGTCATCATGTAAACATGTAAATCTTAAAAATTGAAGCGATGATATTATAAACAAATAATAAGTTAATCCACAAAAAAATTGTTTTCATAATGATGCCGATTTACGTTTATTCCACGCATATTAAAAACGCGATGAAACTGAAAAATGAACTGATTTTAAATTTAAAAGATTGTAAATGACAGGGCGAGACGAAAGATATGTCGATCAACAGTTCAATTGTAACATATCGGAACTATCGATAAAACTTTAAAACGACTTGTTAAATGAAATGAAAAGGAAAAGAAGCATAACTCATTTTTAGAAAGTAAAACGTAACGCGACCTGAATGTGAAAACAAACAGGAAATAAAGAAAACCTATATTAACAAAAGCGCAACGAATAAAATAAATTGCATAAAGCACAGGCAATATGAAATCGCAAAGAAACCTGGGTATGATACCATGTTATAACAGATGCTTCGGACGGTGGTAACAAGACCGGAAATGGTCAACTCCAACAAAAGCACTGTGATTAAACCAAATCTAAAATAGTTAATACTTTCAGAGATCACCAAAATGTCTTCACCATGTGTGAATATCCAAAAAGACCTAATAACAAAAATTGAAAATGAATTGATGATAACAGAAAAATAGCAATTCTTCAAAATCAAATTAAAAAGTAATAAAATGGTACAAAGATACTTAAATGACCGGAGTGTGTACTAGAGAATAACATCTACGGTGGGTTTCAATTAGTTTAATCAGGCTTTTACCGACATCCCCTCGTTCAATGTAGTTCCAAAATTAAGCATGATCATACAATAGTAATCAAGGGAACCAAGGTTCGAGCAGCAGGTTTGCACTTTTGGATATAAACTTTTCTGTAAATTTAAAGAGACAGAATCATTAAACTATGCCCTACATTTGGGGATATAGAATGCGTTTTAAATTTCTGGTCAAAATTAAATCGAACACCGATAGCCAAAATTACGATAATCAAAACGTTATTCATTTCCAAACTAAACCATTTATTCTTATCATTACCAAGCCCGAATCAAATATATCTTAAATATCAAATAACCATATCAAATCATAGTAATATATAAATTCATCAAATGCACGTTTGAATTTATTTGGGGTGGCAAGCCAGATAAAATTAAAAGGGAAGTTTTAACACAGAAATATGACAATGGAGGTTGAACTCAACCAGTTCTTATAGTCATTTGCTATTCTTTACTTAAAATATAAAGAAGGAAGATATTCTTCACATAGGTCCTATAAATCAATTGACAAACCCTTTTTGGAAAGAAGTTATTGAAAATTGGTCAGAACTTAAATGCAAACTTCCTATAAGCAATACTCAGGATTTTCTTGAATCAAATATATGGAAGAATAAAGATATCAGAATTGGAAATATACCAGTGTGGTACAAAGAATGGTCTAGAAAAAGTGTATGGCCTATACATGATTTACTAAATGAGAATGGAAACTTTATTGATATACAAGAATTCCGAATGATATACAAGAATTCCGAATGAATTATACTATAAATACAAATTTCACACAGTATCATGGACTAATAGCAGCTATTACATCATTTAGGAAAAAATATGATATTGATACCAATTTTGTTAGAATCAATGGACCAGTTATACCAATGACTCTTAAGATTTTTACAAAATTGAAAAAAGGTTCAAAAGATATGTATGATATTCTGCAATCCAAGGAAAATAAAATAAAATCAGAAGACAAATGCCAAGTTATGAATAAAAATAATATACAATGGCAAAAATACTACAAGCTTCCTTTTAAAGTTACAAAAAGTACAAAGCTACATTGGTTTCAAACAAGAATTTTACATAGAATCCTAGGAACAAACGATCTTCTGAATAAAATGAATCTAGTACCCAAAATACCTGCACCTTTTGCCATGAATTACCCGAAACTATTGAACATCTGTTTTGGTCATGTGCTTACAGTTTTGAGCTCTGGGAGGCTATGAATGCATGGATCTTTGAAATTTTAGAGATTGAACTTCCATTAAACATGGAAATAGTATTGTTGGGGATAATGGAAAATTCCAAGAGAAATAAAGTAAGAAATATTATAATTTTATTTGCCAAATATTACATATATAAATCAAAAATGAAAAATTTACGACTAAATATAAACGCTTTAAAAAACTTATGAAAGAAAATCTTAATATAGAAAAAATTATTACATTTAAAAATTAATCATTAGAAGCTGCCACTGCCTGCTGGGGCCCCTGGCTCCAAATTTTGTAAAATGAAAAACAAGAATTAATGAAGGTTGTCACATAACTCCCATGTTCCTATAGAACATGATGAATTGCCAGATATTGTTCCATTGATACAGTCTAAAAACAAATGTACCCAAAACTATTATATTTTTTGGTCAGTGCTTTTTTATTGTACATTCAGTCATCTGAGACAGTTTCATTATATATAATCTGACCGACCAGACCATCTTCGTCTATTTTTTTTTTTTTTGTTATATAATATATACCAACAATAGTAGATTTTCCTAGTATGCTTGTTCATAATTGTATGATCCATGTTTTCTAATATGATCTGTCTTTGTCAATATGCCCTTTGAGATAATATCCAATATCAATCATCGCTTTATTTATTTATTTATATATTTATTTATTTGTTTCTATTTTTTTCTTTATTTGTTTTTTGTTCTTATTTGTTCTTTTTTTTTCTTCTTTTCTTTTTTTAACTTCCGTTTCTCTATCTTTAATTCTTCCTTCTTTATCTCTACCTCCCTTTCTTTTTTTTATCTAAAAAAAGGATTCTGTATATTTGTTGGTCCTGTTCCTATGCAACTGAAGTCATAAAACATGTATATATATACAATATTGATATTATTTACTAACACACACTAAACATTGCTGTTGCGATACTAATAGTTAACGAGGCCGGGAGAAGGTACCGGTATTTGATGTTTTTCTACTAAGAAATGTAGTTTTCAATAAAAAAATATCAATTATAAAAAAAAAGATTCCAGCAGAAATTAAAAAATATAATCGATGGAGAAAGACCAGATTGGGAAAACACAATAAAATTGACTCAATAATACTTTAAAGTATTTCAATGAAATACCAATTATATACCATATAATCAAACTGAGGTCTATAGAAATCGTAATCTATACGAAAACATCTATAAAGGCAGTTTATAAACCTATTGGACGTTTAAGAAAGTGTGAATTATTGATTATAAAGGAATGGTGTGCAATGCCTTATAAAGAACCTAAAAGTGCTAAACCAATTTTCACTTTGTGTCAAAATATTGTGACGGTAAAAAAACAAGAGGTTGGAGGTATCGATACCGACAAATTATACAAAGGCTTTTCAGTACAGAATTGTTAAGATCATTAAATTTGACATTTTATTACAAATACCAGTACAACAGACCAGTTGTGATATGAAAATACCACATGATTGGGCTTCTGAAATACCACATCTAGGAATAGAAAATCAAAATCACCTCTTTTGTCATTAGTTCTAGTAAGAACGTTGCCATTTTCTAGTATCATATCTAAACCAGGAGAACGTACGGCGTACAAGTATTGTTATACTTCGTTAACTGACGTTCTTTTAGGTAGATTTCTTTAACAGTTTTCGCTAGATTATTAATGGCAAATTGTCATCAAGATATCAAAAGGAATTATTAAATTCCTAATACAGATCATGTTTGGAATAATCTTTAAAGAAAGTAAAAAGGGTAGACACGAGTCAGAGAGGTTCTATGAAAGATAATGGAGTGACATAGCAAGCGTTCGTCCTTGAGTATCTTATGAGGTTTATTTGGCAATGTGGTTAGTACAAATTAAGGTGTAATAATCAGGGATCAATCTTTCACAGAACATTTTGTGGTTGTAATATGAGAAATCCTTAAGCATAAAATTTTCAAGAATGGTTCTTGGATAGGTAATGATTTTTTAAATGATCAGACATCTGACTTATTGCTACATGTAGGGTCTGATCCTAGTGTAAATAATAAGTCCAGTTAAAGTCCCAACCTTCAATGTGTGCCAATTACTTGAACTGGTTTCGTCATTTCTGTTAAAAAAGAAAGCAGAAGCTGTGATTTATTGAAAATGAATGTTATCCGTCACGATGAAGAGTAGTTAGAAGTATCAATCCAAAAGATGTATACTGTCGGAATAATATATACCAGCAAGACAAACTCTATCATAACATATAAGCCTTCTCTAAATATTGATCCGTAAGAAAGTAAGCAAGAATCAGTTGTTGTTTCAGTAGAATGGAGGATTGCTGTGGTGGAAGTTGTTTCAGTAGAATGGAGGAGTGCTGTGGTGGAAGTTTGTTCAGTAGAATGGAGGAGTGCTGTGGTGGAAGTTGTTTCAGTAGAATAGATGACTATGGAGGAGTGTTGTGATGGAAGTTGAATTGAGGAGTGTTGTGGTGAAAGTTGTTTCAGTAGGACGGAGGAGTGCTGTTGGAAGTAGAATGGTGGAGTGTTGTGATGGAAGTTGAGTGAAGGAGTGCTGCTGTGGAAGTAGAATGAAAGAGTGTTATGGTGGAAGTAGAATAGAGGAGTTCTCGGTTGGAAGGATCCTTTTGAATTTGACAAGTCTGAGAGAAACAGAATATTTAATCTGGAATAAAGTAGCTATATTTACTGCTGAGCCTAATAACCTATAGTTGCCCTTGTTTTAATGGGGTTCGTGATGTTCATTTTGTGAGTGGCTGTTAGTTGTTTAATCTGTTTGTTTGCTAGAATTAGAATTCTTTGTCGAATTTTTTTTGCAATTTTTCATAACAATTATCCAAGTTTTTGTATTGTATGAGGTGCCTCTGTTAACTCCTCCAGGAATTTCAGAAATAATTAGAAAAGAAAAGGGCAATAAATGAGAAAGTTTTATTTTAAATGGTAAATCCGCCTACATCAGGAATACAAAGCTATAATAATAATGATACACAAAGGAAAATATAATCGACTCTTTATTTGACCGTACTATTTAACCCAGATACAACATTGTTATAAACTATTAATAATATAATTTTAGCAATTCTAGCTATACTTAAATTCTAAATAACGATAATAAACATTTCGCGTTTGAAAAAAAGTGTAAATGATATTGCTTTCCATTCTTTTCATTGAACTATAAGCCATCGTTATCAATATATTTGTCTCTATTTACAGAGTTTATTAGGTGTCGTCTTTTCATTTCCCAAGTTATAGTTTTTACTCATGTGGATTAAAAATTATCGCTATTGACATACTATACAAAATGACCACAGAGCAGAGAAAAGAAATTGATTTAAAAAAATCTACAAAAATAGACGCTTAATAGTAGTTTATACCTCAGTATCATACAAGAAAATATTCAGGCAAAAACGATTAAAATATTACATAAAATGTTCCGACTTTTCATTGATTTTTTTTATGAGTGGACGGAACTGCCGGTGAACAAATGATTATTGAGGGCGTTCACCAACCCAATAGTAACAGTTTTCTGACCACGAACTTTATATTGTATTTTATTTCACGGAATTTGCCGTAGCATAAAATTCGAAACCTTCTTAAACATTGTGACTTCACTCAATGTATTACTTATGGGGCTACATCAATATAGCGCCTTTGACATGCTCTGAGAAATTGGTGTGCCTGATTTTGTGTACTTTTGATATTTTGTATTTGTGTAATTCTTATACTGAATTCATTGTTGTAACTTGAACTTTCTGTTTTAGTTTCCATGATAACTGGTTACTCCTTGAAACACGTGTCCAGAATACTGATAACAAGTTACCCCTTGAAATAGTGTACATAATACTGATATATTAAACAGGTTATCCCTGAAACAGTTGTACATATTACTGATAACATGTTACTCCTTGAAACAGGTGTACATAATACTGATAAGATATTCATCATTGAAACAGGTGTACAGAATACTAATAACAGGTTACCCCTTGAAACAGGTGTACTAAATTCTGATAACAGGTCAGGTTACCCCTTGAAACTGGTGTACAGAATAATGATAACAGGTTACTCTTTGAAACAAGTGTACAGGGTACTGAAAACAGGCTACCACTTAAAACAGGTGTATAGAATACTAATAACATGTTATTCCTTGAAACAGGAGTACTTAGTTCTGATAACATGTTATCCCTTGCAACAGGTGTATTTAGTTCTGATAACAGGTTATCCCTTGAAACAGGCCTACTTTATTCTGACAACATATTAACCCTGAAACAGGTGCACTGAGTACTGATAACAGATTCCTCCTTGATAACTCTTTGACATATTTAACATATCTATTCTCTTTATATATGGTGCTTAGAGGTTGCAGCTCCTGCTTTTAATGTCATGCGGCCGTAACCATGATCGTTACAGTTAATCAGTTTAAAAAAGAAAAACAAATACGACTAAGGTCATTTATGGAATTTTACTTCACTGGATTTGATCTGCATCCCGAATCACTGTGGGTGTTCAGCAAGACAAAGAAGCTGATCTTGTTAGTATTTGATTTATCTTAGGTTTATAGTTGGTTTCGTTCTGTTAGTTTTTCCTTTGAATTATGTTCAATCCTTTTGGTTCTTCTGTGGGGCAGCTAGTTCTGCGGCCATTGTTCTTTTGGTGTTCTAACTATAGGTGTTTTCTAACGGATTTCCAAACCGGTTTGTAACCACTTTTTTCAAAATCTGGTGCTCATGTTATGAGAAGTAGGACCGAAAAGGATACTGAGACAAAAATACCAATCATATATATTGGATAACCGAAACGCGTGTCATATATATGGTTGTGGAAGAATGTATGTCTAGTTATGTATTTAAATCAGCATTAAAATATTTAAAATTATTTTTCAAAAATATTAAATAGTTGAGCTGTAATGGCGTTCATAATTTTATTGCAGCAATATGTCAAGTAGAGTCTTATTTATTCACTGATGCCAACAAGATCCATACAGCATTGTTTACAACTTACAACAAACTATCAGAACATCCTTTAATTGTCCAAGCTGAGTACAATCTTCTCACCATCAATTCTTTGGTACGTATTCTATTATAATCTCAAGCATACTTTATATCCATGACAAGCTTACTAAATTTCATGTAAGGTTAAGGCAGAAAAAAAAAACGATTATAATATACTAATATAGAAAACTACTACGTCAACACTGTTTCATTTCAAGGTTTATTGTATCACCTGGACCATAGGCCCGTAAGAGATACTGTCTTCACTTTGGGTCCGACGTCGTTTGTCGTCGATAAATCTTTCCCTTTGATACCACTCAGTGGAAAAGCATTCCTCAGCACCATGCTGTCGATAATACCGACTGAAAAGACATAATCCTACCATGTCCATATAATGAAATAGGGCCTAAAACGATCTATTCTAAGTTTTATAAAAAAAAATTATGAGACCATCTTTCTTGTGCTTGAAGAACTCATTGGTCAAAACTTCTTTTCATGTTTTTCCTTGAAAAGCAAAAGGTGACGTTGTTCACCTTTTCAGGTTATATATTGAAAGAGTTTATGATATGATGAGATTACCCAGCGTAGAGTCCCGGTTGACTCACACTATAGAATGACTTCCTTTAAAATTATTGCCTTATAAGGGGGGAACAATGATTCTCGCCACAAAAAAATTGAGAAGTGTTAGGATTGGCCTTTCTAAATACAACAAATGATTTGTTTATTTGTGTTCTGATTAGTCTTGTTAGTATTTGATTTATCTGCGGTTTATAGTCGGTTTCATTCTGTTTTTCTTTTGAAATATGTTCAGTCCTGTTAGTTCTTCTATGGCGCAGCTAGTTCTGCGGCTATTGTTCTTTTGGTGTTCTAACTATAGTTGTTTTCTAACGGATTTCCAAATCGGTTTGTAAATCAAATATTCCTACTTTTTCCATAAAACAATGAATACGAAGTCGTTTATTGTGTACTGAATTAACGTTTTAAGCCGGGAACTAAGGTAATTCAACCAATTCCTACTTGAAAGACGGACATAATATAAATAACACAAATGCTGCTCAATGTGTAAAGAAAATCAATTGAGTTTTGCATTTAACAGTGAAGGAATTGTTATTGTTGTAAGCTGCAGTTTAAATGCTACATGCTTAAAATGATTTCTTTCTACAAACTTTTCTTTCGAAAATCTTTAACCTACCATTTGTTTTAATAACTGTAAGACTGTGTATATCTATTCATAGCTGATCAATGATGTTACTCCTATTAAACAAGTGCAAACTCTTAAGCTCACAAATGTAATTATTGTTCAGAAACACTCAGCAAATGCGACTAAATTAACTTTGAAAAACTATCATTATAACTATGTTATTTTTATATTTAATAGTGAGTATGTATCGTTCTAATATAAAATGATTATTCGCAACCATTCGCATCAGTTTATTGTAAATCATGACATAACCAAAATGACTCTTAATCACAGTTAGTAACGAATTAAAAATTAACCGGACCCTTTATCGGACTTATAGTTGGTTAACCTAAAGTCACTAAAGACTGGTCTGTTCATTAAATTGACAAGTAATTTGATGACGTTAATGTTACAAATGTAAAATGCATTTAATTTCTATCGATAGAGATATATAGATGAATTAACAGAGTAAAGTCAGAAATTAACATCACTAAGTACGATGGAAAGTTTTGCGTGTCTATTCAATGGTTTAAGGATATTTACTTATTTCTATTTGACTACAGGTAAGTTAATACTAGCCTTATCTTTATTGGAAAGAAGGTATAGAAATAAGTTTTTGTTTTTGTTTTTGTTTTTACTTTTGTTTGTTTGTTTTTTGTTATTTTTTTTTTGTTTGTTTGTTTTTGTTTGTGTGTTTTGTTTGTTTGTTTTTTTATGTGTTTTTTTTTGTTTTTTTTTTCGTTGTTTTTGTTTTGTTTTTGTTTTGTTTTTTTAATTTAAACAATTTGTTACAGATGGTAAATTTTTAATTCATTATTAGAAGATACAATTTTGTTTATGTAGATATTGCGTTTTCTTGTTGACTCAAATAAAACACGTTTTTCAAAATCTGGTGCTCATGTTATGAGAAGTAGGACCGAGAAGGATACTGAGACAAAAATACCAATCATATATATTGGAAAACCGAAACGCATGTCATATATGTGGTTGTGGAAGAATGTATGTCTAGTTATGTATTTAAATCAGCATTAAAATATTTAAAATTAATTTTCAAAAATATTAAATAGTTGAGCTGTAATGGCGTTCATAATTTTATTGCAGCAATATGTCAAGTAGAGTCTTATTTATTCACCGATGCCAACAATATTCATACAGCATTGTTTACAACTTACAACAAACTTGTTCTACCAGAACATCCTTTAATTGTCCAAGCTGAGTACAATCTTCTCACCATCAATTCTTTGGTACGTATTCTATTATAACCTCAAGCATACTTTATATCCATGACAAGCTTACTAAATTTCATGTAAGTTTAAGGCAAAAAAAAAACGATTATAATATACTAATATAGAAAATTACTACGTCAACACTGTTTCATTTCAAGGTTTATTGTATCACCTGGACCATATGCCCGTAAGTTTGCTTGCTTGTTGGGTTTTAACGTCCGAGCAGCAATATTTCAGCTATATTCAGACGATGAACATGAAATGGATGATAAAATGAACATGAAATGAAAAATGAGATTGGAAACAAGGATGATAGGGTCAACAAATTTTGGTTTGAAGTTAAAAGGGAGGGATAAGTAAGATCGGCCAATTGAGCCTCCTGTGGCGGAGCGCAAATGTTCCTACTCCGGGAGAATACCACAGCAGGATTCTTAAACGTGCAAGGAACGTGGCATCTTTCTCAACACGGTGCACCACTATGGTTTTCGGTCAGGTTTTCCGTTTTATAGCCTGACAACACCAGCATGTAACACGCCAGGGGTACCTAATTCCACCACCTGGGGCACACATCCCAGTTGCTTTGTGGACAGAGCGCCTAGCCCCCGAAAGTATAGGGCGACAAAAATATTTAGAAGTGTTAGGATTGGCCTTTCTAAATACAACAAATGATTTGTTTATTTGTGTTCTGATTGGTCTTGTATTTTTATCAGACATCTATTGGTCCAAACTCTAGGCCTATATTATATATCGCCCCGTTTGGGTCCGGATGTCAAAAGAATGTCAAAAAAGGCGACTAAATAGTGTTCAGAACGCTCTGCCAGCAGAGGTTTGTGTGCCCCAGGTGGTGGAATGGGGTACCCCTGGCATGTTAAATCCTGGGGTCGTCAGGCCATAATACGGAAAACCTGACCGCAAACCATAGTGATGCAACGTGTTGGGAAAGATGCCAATTTTCCTCGCACGTTAAAGAACCCTTCTTGGTATTCTGTCGGAGGCTAAATTTCCCGACCCTATCCACCTCTCCCTATTTCCAGTGGCATCAAAATTTGTCGATCTCATTATCCTTATGTCCCATCTCATTTTTTCATTTTATCATCATTTCAGTTTATCATCCATTTCATGTTCATCACCTGAATATAGCTGAAGTTTTGCTATTCAGGCGTTTAACCTCAACAATCAATCAGTTTATCAAATAGTTTTTACCAATCAATCAATATAAAAATAGGAGATGTAGTATGATCGTCATTGAGATAGTCATCCATCAAATGCCAAACAACGAACAATTTATGTCCCACAGGCCACAACAAAATTGGCAAAAGGCATACCGTTAAAAAATTAATAATCTTTCATAGCATTACCACTTTCAATAATGAACAGATTCAATTGTTTATCACATTTTTTTACCGATAAGTTGTGCAATTGTCATAAATAATTTTGAGGGAACAAAATGTTCTTTTTGCAATCTACATCTATATATTGCTAATGGGTTTTAAATAACAAAATATTACATATTTCAGGAAATGAAAACACAGACACTTACAACTTCAGGATGGTTTACTGTGGTGAGTATTAAACATGAGTTAGTTGTATTGGTTATAATTATTTCTATGATTATTTGTAACACCTATATAGAAAGGGATTATAGATTTAACATGAACCATTTTAGATTAGGTTTATGAATTTTTAAGTAACCTTATTGTAATGAAAAAAAACCCGAATGAAGTAATGTAATCAAGGGAACCAAGGCCATAGCGATAATCAAAAGAATGTAATCCAGGGTCAAAGACCAGAAATGGAAAACAGACATACACAACAAAGAACATAAAGTAACTAAAATCATACATACAAAGTAACAAAAGTAAATGAGCAACTCGGACTCCACTCAAAACTGGGAGCTTTGTTTGTTTGTTGGGGTTTAACGTCCGAGCAGAATTATTTCAGCTATATTCAGACGATGAACATGAAATCAATGCTAAAATGAACATGGAATGATGATGAAATGAAAAAGGGATGGGACACAAGGACAATGGGGGGTCGACAAATTTTGATTGCCACTGGAAATAGGGAGAGGTGGGTAAGATCGGGCAATTAAGCCTCCTGTGGCGGAGCCCTATGGTTCCTACTCCGGGAGAATAGCACAGTTGGTTTTTTAACGTGCGAGGAACGTGGCATCTTTCCCAACACGGTGCACCACTATGGTTTGCGGTCAGGTTTTCCGTATTATAGCCTGACAACCCCAGCATGTAACACGCCAGGGGTATCCTATTCCACCACCTCGGGCACACATCCCAGGTGCTCTGTGGGCAGAGCGCCCTAGCCCCCGGCTAGGTTTCTGAGCACTATTTAGTCGCCTTTTACGACAAGCTCAGGCCTATTCTTTTAACACCCGGACCTGCACGGGGGAAAACTGGGAGCATGAACCAGGTGCACCGGTAGGGTAAGCGTCCTCTGCTTTTCTAGAAACACCCGCCGAGTTGCTAATAAAAAGTCAAGTCCGGGGTAGACAAACGAGGGAAGGTAAACTATGACCCGTTGAATAAATCAGTTTTCATGTTGCTGATGGATACACCATAACGATCCACGAGTTCATGATAACGACCATAAATTTTCTGTAGTGATGACTTAATCTTGTAGCAACATAACCCTGTTCCAGAAGCCTATTTGTTAGAGTTCTAGCGCGATACAAAAAGTCGGCGTAGTTTCGGGAAGCTCTGGCATAACGTATGAGTTGTGATATGAACACTCCATACGCAGGAGCCGAAGGGATAGCCACAGATGAAAGGAAAGTTGGCAATTCTGAATGAAAAGTCATCACGTTTGTCGTAAAGTTTGGTCAATAGTTTTCCTTTACCATCGATTTCTAAGTGTAGGTCAAGATATGAGGCTGACTTCACAGTGTCTGTAGTATCCTTCATCTCAAGTTCTTTTGGGTAGATGCGATGTATCAAATCCTCGAAATTAGGATTGTGTAAAGATAATACGTCATCTATATAGCGGAAACTGAGATTGAAGGATCTAGCCAAACGATATTCTTTCTTTCTGATCAGATCAGCTATAACGTAGTCTCATAAGAGTGAAGGAATATGTCATTAAGTAAAGGAGCACAATTTGTTCCCATTGGAATGCCGACCGTTTGTTGAAAAACACGTCCACCACACTGGACAAATATGTTGTCAATTAAAATTTCCAGCATTTTGTAGACATCTTTCTCTGGAGAATAGGAAATTAACATTTTTAGATATGAACTTGTACACAAATAACCGGATATAGTCAAGTCGCAATGACAATAGAATATAATATGATGCAGATAATAGGAACACACTGGGGAAAATAAGGCGAGTTTATATCAATGTAAATTACCTTGAAAAGGCGGATAATTGCGTTTCTTTTTTTTTTATTTATTTTATTGTTATTCATTTTTTTTTATTTTTTGCTGTTTTCGTTAGTTTTTTGAGCGGTGCATATAATGTTTCGATCGATACAATAATGCGTCTAAGTTGTAGAACAAATCTCTTTAAGAGATGTTGCCATATAAGATCGGAAATTTGATTTTAAAAATGACTTTAAAAGCATAAACATATTTTAAATAAAAAATTGAATGATGCACTCATCTGTATGATATTTTCTACAAAAGCTGTCTTATTTCAATTTAAGTTCTCTTGAAAAAAAAATATGCTAATTTTTGCTGGTTTTTTGTCTATATGTATCAATTATGGACTTTTATGTAGCATATTGACTGCGAAAAGTATGTTATATTATTTATATAATATACATATGTATATGTTCAAATACATTGTGAAAATAATATTTTTTGTAATCGAAATTCGAACCTGGTATGTCATTACCAAATTTTTTTGGCGGGAAAATGGACGCCATGGCAACATCGACTTCTCAATCATCTCGAAATCTCAAATTTACATGTCGAACTCATCCTTAAAAACCAAATCTCATTCAAATCTTCGAATTTTTTGACGGAAATATCAGTGGCCGACAATAATTTGGAAACATTGGAACGGTTCGTGTCCGTATCTTTGTGTAATTAATACATTTATAAATAGAAACGTAGCGGCAAAAAACGTATAGAAGGAAACACGGCATTTGGTACCCTGCATACCATTTGAATCATATAGCCATTATAACCTGTGAAAATGGAAGAATGCCATATCATATGTAATATATTACAATAATCAAAAATAGAAGAAAGCTTTTCATAGATGTTTTATCGTTATGAGAAGTCCCACAACAGACCTAATATACTCTGGCCAAGAACACACTCTTGTATGATTCAGTCTTTTAAAAGGTAAAATAGCAATTATTCAGTTTTTGAATTATAAATAGGTACCAGCCGTTCAGAAGGAAAAGGTATCAATCGCTCGCTGTGATATTATTGTATTCCATGACATCAAATATTTATAAGGCTAGAATACGCGTTCCAGGTGAGCAATTCGGGACCCCTAGGGCCTCTAGTTTATTGATATCGTTGTTTGTTCTTATAAATCGTTTTGCAGATATCAATTGAACAAAAAAACTTCAATGCATTTTAGGTTAAACTTTCCACACGAATACATTGTGAAATTTCGTTAATATGTCAGTATGTTGTACTATTCTGTTGTATGCTGCACAATAAAGGTTTGGAATGATACAAGACTGACGTGGAACCGATCGGAGTATGGCGATATAGAACACATCTATGCCTCACAAGATAAATTGTGGCATCCAGAACTGATTGTAGAAAACTCGTAAGTAGTAAATTTGGATATAGCAAATGTTCAACGGATGGTTTATATTCATAGCGCATGTTCCGGTTAATGTTGTACCGTTTCTTTTATTGTATTGTTCAGAAGTTCCTGTGAATATTGTAGCGTTCCTGTTATTGTATTTTTTCCAGCCCTTCCTTTCTTTGTTGTAGTGTTCCTTGTATTATTTTGTCAAGCAGTTTAATCAAGCACTTTATTTCAGCACTTCCTCTGTGATTATTTGAGTGATGTATGCGTTATTTCGTTCAGCAGTTCCTTTCCTTGTTGTAGTGTTCCTGATATGTTTTTTTTTGCAATTAATTGTTGTGTACCTTGCACTCTTGTGACTAGCAGTTCCCGTAATTGTTGTAGTGTAACTTGCACTCTTTTCTCCTGCAGTTCCCGTCATTGTTAAAGTGTTGTTGGTATTCTTTTGTCCAGCATTTCCTGTCATTGTTGTAGTGTTCCTTTTCCAGGATTTTTTGTCATTGATGTAGTGTTCCTTGAATTGTTGTGTGTAGCAGTTCCTGTTAATTTTGTTGCGTTTCTTTTATTGTGTTGTCCAGAACTTCCTGTCATGTTTGTAGTATTCTTGGTTATGTTTTGTCGATCACTTCGTTCCATTGGTGAAGTGTTCCTTGTATTATTTTGTCCGACAATTCCTGTCAATTTTATTGCGTTTCTTTTATTGTTTTGTCCAGAACTTCTTGCCATTTTCGTAGTATTCCTGGTTATGTTTTGTCGATCACTTCGTGCCATTGGTGAAGTTTTCCTTGTATTGTTGCCCCGTGCAGGTCCGGGTGTCATAAAAATAGGCCTGCAGCAGCGCTAAGCTTGTCGTAAAAGGCGGCTAAATAGTGCTCAGAAACCTAGCCGGGGGCTAGGGCGTTCTGCCCACCGAGCAACTGGGTTGTTTGCCCCAGGCGCTGGAATGGGGTACCATTGGCGTGATACATGCTGGGGTTGTCAGGCTATAATGCAGAAAACCTGACCGCAAACCATAGTGGTGCACCGTGTTGAGAAAGATTCCACGTTTCTCTTTGCATTGTATTGTCCAGCAGCTCCCGCTATAGTTTGAGTGTTGTTTGCATTCTTAGCAGTTCCTGTCATTGTTATGACCAGCACTTCCCGTCATTGTTTAATTGTTCTTGGTGTTTTCCAACAATTACTGTCGTTGTAGTGTTCCTGTTACTATTTTGTCCAGCACTTCCTGTCTTTTTTTAAGTGTTCCTTGTATTGTGTTGTCAAGCAATTCACGTCAATGTTGTAGTGTTCCTGGTATGTTTAATGTAGCACGTCCTGTCTTTGTTTAATTTTTTTCCAGCACTTACTGTCGTTGTAGTGTTCCTGTTATTATTTTGTCCAGCACTTCCCGTCATTTTTGTTATGGTCCTTTAATTGTTTTAAAAAGCAGTTCCTGTCGTTGTTGTACCGTTCTTGGTATTGTTTTGTTCAGCAATTTTTGACATTGCTGTAGTGTTCCTGGCACTGTTTGACAAGCAGTACTGTCATTCTATTAATGTTCCTGGTATTGTTTTTTTCCCGCAAATCCCGTCATTGTTGGTATTGTTTGGTTCAGCATTTCTTGTCTTTTTCGTAGTGTCCCTGGTATTTTTGTCCAGCGCTTCCCGTCAATATTGCAGTGTTTCTTTCACTGTTGCTAGTATTATTTTTGTTCAGCATTTCCTGTTATTGTGGTAGTATTCCTGACATTTTTTTTGTCCAGCATTCCCACTCACTGCGCTGAAATATTCCTTGCACTGTTGTAGCCAGCAGTTTTGGTCATTGTAGTAGTGTTCCTGACCTTGTTTTGTCATTGCTGTTGTATTCCTTGCACTGTTTTTTAGTAGTTATCGCCATTAGTTAAGTGTTGTAAGTATTGTTTTGTTCAGCATTTCCTGTCGTTTTGTAGTGTTCCTGGTGTGTTTTTGTTTAGAGTTGCCGTCATTGTTGTAGTGTTCTGTGCACTGTTGTAACCAGAATTTCCGGTCATTGCTTTGGTGTTTCTTGCAAAGTTTTGTCCAGCATTTCTGGCCATTTCTGTAGTATTCCTTTCACTGTGGTTGTCAACAAGTACTGTCATTATTCTTTTGTTCCTTGTATTGTTTTTTCCATCAATTCTTGTCCTTGTCAATGTTGTAGCGATTCTTAGATTGTTTTGTCCAGCATTTTCAGTAATTGTTGTAGTATTGCTGGTATTGTTTTTTTCCACCAGATCCCATCAATGCTGTAACGTTCTTGGATTTGTTTAATCCTACACTTCCCTTGATTGTTTGCAATATTTTCTCCAGAGGTTTCTGTCATTGTTGTAGAGTTCCTAGCATTGTTTAATCCATCACTTCCTGTGATTGTTTGAGTGTTATGTACATTGTTTTCTCCATCAGTTCCTGTCATTGTTTAACTATTCCTGGTATTATTTAATCCAACCCTTGTCGTCAATACAGTAGCGTTCCTTTCATTGTTCAGACCAGCACTTCCTGTCATTTTTGTAGTGCCCCATTCTATTGTTTTGTTCATCAGATTCCGTCAATACTGTTGCGTTCCTAGCATTGTTTAATCCAGCACTTCCCGTGATTGTCTGAGTGTTGTGTGAATTGTTTTCTACAGCAGGTCATGTCATTGTTGTCGTGTCCCTGGTATTGTTTTGTTCCTGTAATTCAAGTCATTGCTGTAGTGTGTCTTTCACTCTTGTGTCCAGAGGTTTGCGTCATTGATAAAGTGTTCCTGGTATTGTTTTGTTCCAGTAATTCAAGTCATTGCTGTAATGTTCCTGCACAGTTGTGTCCAACAGTTCCTGTTATTTTTGTAGCATCCGTTAAATTGTTTTGTACAGCAATTCCTGTCAATGTTGTAGCGCTTCTTTTACTGTTTTGTCCAGCACTTCCTCTCAATATTGTTGTGTTCTTTTGTCTCTGGATTACATTCTTTTGATTTCCGCTAGAATCTTGGTTCCCTTTCTTACGTTTGTGCAATATTGTCCAGCTTTTCCCGCCAATGTTTGAGTGTTTTGGAACTGTTTTGCCCAGCAATTCCTTTCATTGATTTAGTGTTCCCTTTCTTACTCTTGTGCAGTATTGTCAAGATTTTCCCGCCAATGTTTGAGTGTTTTGGAACTGTTTTGCCCAGCAATTCCTTTCATTGATTTAGTGTTCCTTGCACTGTTGTAGCCCCGTGCAGGTCCGGGTGTTAAAAGAATAGGCCTGCAGCAGCGCTAAGCTTGTCGTAAAGTGCGACTAATCCCCCCTTTTTCCAGTGGCAATCAAAATTTGTCGACCCTATTATCCTTGTGACCCATCCTTTTTTTTCATTTCATGTTCATTATATCATCCATTTCATGTTCATTGTCTGAATATAGCTGAAATATTGCTGCTCGGACGTTAAACCCTAACAAACAAACAAACAAATTGCACTGTTGTATCCAGTAGTTCCTGTCACTGTTGTAGTGTTATCTTACGCTGTTTTTTTGCTTGCGGTTCACGTCATTTTTGTAGTGTTCCTGGTATTATTTGTTCAGCAATACCCGACATTGCTGTTGTATTCCTGGCACTGTTGTGTCCAGAATTCCTGTCATTACTATATTGTTCCTGTCATTGTTTTATCCAGCAGTTCTTGTCATTGTTTAAGTGTCCTAGCCAGTTTGCTTACAGTATTACCTGTGCTCATTTACTTTTGTTACTTTGTATGTATGATTTTAGTTACTTTATGTTCTTTGTTGTGAATATCTGTTTTCCATGTCTGGTCTTTGTCCCCGGATTACATTCTTTTGATTACCGCTATAACCTTGGTTCCCTTGATGACTCCTTTTCAATTTGAATGAATGAGGGCTACAGTCAACCGCATGCCTTCAGTTTTGGGCGACCGAAATAAATGGAATAAGTCAGAAAATACTGTTTCACGCCTTTAATCAGTTCTATATTTCGTCAGTGCGTTGGTAGTAATGTTAGATTACGATGGCATTAACAGTTGTCTCTTCCCGAATTGTAAAATGACTATAACTGTTTGAAAAAAAACGATGCCAGAAACGCTAAAAACTAACAGAAAGAATTACTTTAGAAAACAATGCCTGGAACACTACAGCCATGGCGGGTACTTGTGCGGTTGAATAACACCATTTTCAAAATCCGTGTGATTACACTGATTGACAGGTATGTGTCAAATTGGATCATTCAATCACAAACATGACATAAAAGTTATTAGCAAACTGCAATGAAGAATATTAGCTGAAAGGAAAAATGTTCAAAATTACAAAAAAAAAAAAATATGATTTAGTTATGTGATTTGCTAGGAAATAACAAATATCTATATGAACAATGTCATCTCGCCTGCTCTACTGCTGTTGAACTAAAGTCTTCGAATAAAGTATACTATTTATATCTAAAGTATAGTATCGAATTAGCTAAGAAATTAATTTACATTGATACTTATACTGTGAAAAAACTGTGTCTTAATTATCATATAATAAACAAGTAAACATCGTTATGGGAAAACGACCAAAAAAAAAAAAACAGAAAAATAATAGAATGAATACAGGATTATTAATCATATTTCTATTTGCTGCCAAAACTTCGATGAAAAATCGTTCATAGATTAACAATTCAAATATAAAAAATTACATTAAATAGAACAGATGAAATTTGTGAATATTTCAGGGTAGTTGGTTTAACGAATCTCGGAGAAGACGACACACAGATTCGGATTCAGTATGACGGTGAAGTGCGATGGGAACCACCCGCCATCTTGTCTACATCATGTGACATGGACGTCACATTCTTTCCATACGACTATCAAACATGTCACGTGGAGCTGGCGAGTTGGGGTTTTCCTACATCCGCTTTGAACTTGACGTTTTTCAAGTCACATATCAATCTTCTTGACTATAGAAAAAACGGAGAATGGCGTCTAAAATCGACTGAACAACATACCGGTGTCATTGTAGAGGACGACCTGTCTTACTCAGAGCTAGTATTTGACCTTCACGTTGAACGACTTCCGGGTTATTATATCATGAGTGTCATATTTCCCGTTATCATAACTGCAGTCTTGACGTCGGTGACTTTTCAATTACCAGTTGAGTCTGGTGAGAAAGCAGGGTACATTTTGACTGTCCTGCTTTCTCTGGCAGTGCTATTAACCTTGTTCACAAACAGTATGCCAACGACTTCAAAACACACATCAGTTCTAGGTATACAATTTAAGGTTCTAAAATTTATCAAAGCATGTTAAATAATCATTATTTAAATGTTGTATACTAGAATTTGGTGGTAATAGCGAAAAGCGACGAATTTAGCAATTGAAAGAATGATATATTCGGATCTCTTTTGACCATTCCACAGCATTCACCAT
The DNA here is from genome assembly GCA_037379345.1 of Perna viridis. Taxonomy (NCBI): domain Eukaryota; kingdom Metazoa; phylum Mollusca; class Bivalvia; order Mytilida; family Mytilidae; genus Perna; species Perna viridis. The sequence goes on from CM074522.1 coordinate 2,024,455, forward strand.
ATTATACTTAGTACCAATGCAATGGTAAAATCCTAAATGGTATGATACACGGGTCAGATTGAAACCTACTAAGCATTTAATTTCATTCGTAAAAACTTCATATGTTCCCGTGCTAAGAATTTCTTATGGTTTATGGCACAAGACTGAGTGCAGGCGGTATTGCCTTAGACGTCTTAGCGGTACGAGTTCAAATCCCGCGGAGGGAACAGTCAAAAAGTTGCGTCGCAATTTTGATAGTTCTGAAATCGTATGGATTATTTTTTTCAAAAGTTCTTATCATGAACTATGCTAATATATTTATGTTCCTTATAAAGATAAAATACATAGTTGAAAAGATGTTTCCTGTAGCTTTTATTTTATTATTTATTTTATCTTATTTCCTTTTGAAATAAAGTTTAAGACCACACTTACATAGCTACATGTACGTGTAATATGCAAAAAAATTAAACCGGAAAAAGATAATACATGAAAGAAATCAAAATCAGGAATGGAACTCTTTCACTTACATGTGTGTTTTAAAATGTCACAAATGTAAAATTAATATCTTTTTCCGTCGTTGACGTGGAAAAAATTAAATGAACATTGACTGAAAAAAAATAATATACACAGTGTAGTTATGTTAGTTTAATATATTTTGTTATTGTTGTTTTGCCAACCTGAAAAGGCATATGTACATAACATCCTGAACATGTTGGTTTTTTTTTAAGGTAAATTCTAATATTCTTAGCATTTACATCTTTATTTAAACTATATTTTCAGTTTTGTTCCTAACTGTAACATTAGGTCTGTCTGCAATGGCTATAGTTCTGACTGTGTTGGTGATCAAAATCCACCACAAACCTGATGAAGATAATGATCTTGAATTGCTCCAGGAATTTGCAAGAAAAATGAAGAACTGGCCATGTAAACCAACTTCAGAACGGACAACAGACGTCACAAACATGCCAGGTTCAAATCCCCCGCGACCTAAAGTGAATGCATGGAGTCGAAAGGAACGGTCACAAAATACCAAGAGATTTACAAATCACGAACTGGCTAGTTTCCTTGACAACATATTCTTTATTGTATTTACTACGGTGTATATTTTAGTTGTAGTGGGATTTACATTCACTCTGTGTTTTTCTGTCTAACGAGGGAGCAATATGATGGGCAATGATACTCGCCAGAAACATGTTAAACATGCTTGTAAAGATAGTATCAAACCTTTTTTTTCTTGAAAAATGAGAAATTTTATTTAACTTTAAATAGTAGTTTTTATCTTTTTTCAGTGTATTTTAAAACTTAAAATTAACTCATGTACTTGTATATCTTGTACTTGTTAGAGTTATTTGCTTACATTTGTTAAATATCTATTGAATAATGAAAATGATTTCTATTTTGCTGGTGTATAATGCAGTCGGATTTTTGTCTTCATTTCTAAATATTATTTTTTATATTTTTGTCTGCATTTTCTTATTATTTTTGCACTGATGACTCCATACCGGGAATAAACAAAATAATTGATCAGTTATATATATATATATATATTTCATTAAAAAACGACTTCTTTCTTTTAATAATGTGGATGGTGTTTAAGAAATAATTTATCGAGTAAATGTTTTGGTACATGTAGCTCATTTCCAAGAATTTCAAACTAATCTCTTATGCTCCTTATCCTTTTTTACTAACAACGTATAGTTATATTTTTTTTATAGTGGTCATTTGCCTTTGTCGCTCTCTCAACGGTTTCTCCTTGTTCTTATAAAGAAGTACATGACATTGTTCATCGTTTAACCAGCAAATGTTATATCTGTAAGGTCAGTTAGTTTACAGAGATATTAGTTTCTCTTAATGTATTACATGCATTTGTTTGAGCTGCGATATAATTGTAACAATTACAGATATGATCCCACTTCATTTTTGTTTTTAAATTTCTTGTCAATTAATCTGAAAATTGATTTTTTTTAATTATAGTGTTTAGTGTTGTGTCAATAGCAAAGAAAGAGTCGATTTACATGTAAGTATTGCAAACTTCATTAGTCTATTGAGAATTTGGAATATTTACATTCAGAGAAATTGATCATTTGATTGACCGTATATAGTATCTTTGGAATCAAAGTCAATTTACGTCGAAACAGTAATATTAAATAACGATTGAAAGGACCAACCATTGTCACTGATGTGTTGTTTAAGTACAAGTTCCATTAGAAACAAACAAACAAAATGTGACAAGTCGAAAATTATTGTAAACCTCGAAACCTTTAATCTTCCGAAAAAAGTATCGATGATAGAAATACCAAGTGGATTTGTGATCTACATATATATGTATAAAAAGAAAAAGAGAACATTAGAAAATTGGTTTTTGATACTAGCTTAATCACGAGTATCTCAGATCGAGCCCAGTAGGGCGAGCCTCAGATTCCCCCGATAAAGCCGATATCAAAAGTCAATAGCCTAATATTCTGTTTATGGGTAATTTATAGGTACACATGTCACATAAAATTCAAAATTCTGAACTTGAAAAAGAATAAATTCGATTAACCTATTTTGTCGGGATGAGCCAACTTCCTTCAGCTTCACTGTGACGATTTTTCATGCTCGCCGTATGCCCGGTATTTTTTTCTGTTTGTTTATAATCTTTTAATATTTTAATTTGATTTTTTCATTCATGAGATGTACTGGATGCACTGAAATCATGTAACGAGTTACACATATTAACTTATTACATCTACATATAGCCTATGCGAGATTTTAAAATGAGCTAAAGCTGAGGCATGTTGGAAATGAACATGTATATGTTAAACGCAGTACTGTTTTAGTGAAGCAAACATTATCAACAGACAAGCATTGATTTGCGTCCTATATATGTTAAGAGCTCCGAGCATTTTTATTTTCATTTTCATTGCTTTCTATTAAAAGAAAATAAACGACTGAAGCCTAGCATATTATCACAGCATCCTAAATTACGTCACCTACGCTGGTTTTCAGAAAAAATCCTCAAATTCATTTGTTCCTCAACTTCTTCCACCCAAATTTCAGCCGTATCAGACTGCTAGAAATCCAAGACTTCAGGAAAAACTTAGGTATTTGTATTTAAGGTAATTCTGACTTCGGAATTTATGTGAAATCCACGTCAGGTTTAATATGAAAGGACAATTGTACACATGCAAGATCAGCATGAGGCAGGTGTAACCTGTAAGAGGACAAAGGTTAATATATAAATGTATTTGAAAAAAAACTTGTCGCTTTTTCTCGACATTTTAATGGTTTTTGTCACTTCTTGACACTTCTTGTCGCTGATTGGTGAAACCGGTATTACTCAGTCCAGAAAGGCCTTAGTCTTATAGCATGTCAGAAACAAAAACAAAAATATTTGAATTTATAATAATTATTGAAGACCATATGATAAACGCTTTTTAGTGAAGAAGATACGAAAATACCGAACTTTGTATGGGAAGCTCCGAGAGACGTGACATCATGTCAGACTGAAATCAGGCTCTACATGCTTACCAGCTATGACTTTATTTGGCTCAAATATTGTTATGAGGACTTCGTCCTCTATCAAACGTTTTATTATCCATATACAAAGTGAGCTGGACAGGTGGCTGTTAAGAGAATCTGCATTATTGTTTAAAGCTTGAATGATACGATATACATATAATTTTTTTCATATATTTAGTATTAATTGTTTTCGATTCAATGTGATTCTTGCAGTGTTCAATACGCAAACTTTCACAATTTAGCTGGCTAACTCAACCACCGCTGACCATTGAACTTTTGAACTGAAACGGTTGGTTAGGTTCAACTTGTGTAATTAATTATAAAATAAAATATTGAAGTACTTTAGTATAAATATTTTTCTATAGCAATAAAATTTTACATAGAAAGCAAGGTTAAGCTAGCGTGTAAGTAACGATATTGAGAGCGTGCAGTTAATCATAATGTGATGAACAACACACTATGGGCATTATAGAAATTGCTATGTATCATCGTTTCATTTTTAGTACAAATTGTAATTTAATTTGTGAAGTGATAGCGTAAAATGTCGTGATATAGTTTCATGACAGAAATGTTAAAAGAACGTACTATTCTCAAATGAATTAAAATGTTTACTATATATCTGACGATAATTGTTCCACGTTCAGCTTTTCTGTAGTATTTGAATGTAATGTTTATTATGTCATTTCATATTAATTTGATGGTCATGTTTGATTTTAATTGCTTTAAATTATTACGTTTGATGGTTCTATCGTTGTATCTTCCATACAGAGTGATAAATGATCTAAATAATTACAATTTTCAGTCGACTTACACAGATATGGAATACCCTTAAAATGTGTCAAGGTTTTGCATTTAAATGTAAGTGTTTTGTGAGAATCAGAAACACATGTCAAAAACCCACCGATCTGACACTATAATTTCACTCAAGAAAGCTTTCTCCATTTGAAAAGGCAACTTTTTGATATCTGCATCACTAGATTTGCTCAGAATTTTTTTCAATAAAATGCTAGAAAAATGAGGTTTTTGGCAGAGTATGTGATACCCTTCATTTTCGGTGTACTGCAATTGAATAATAACTCAATTTACCAACATGATATGGAATATCTTGTCTGTTTTCCTTGATTTTGATGCTGCAAATAGTCAAATTAAACTTTTAGAATGCTAGTTCTTATACCATGTTTCACCCAATGCCTGATTCTTACAGAGACTGATATTTAATAGTTTATTCGTTTTTTATACCATGTTCCATCCACTGCCTGATTCTTACAGAGACTGACACATCAGTCTTAGGAAGTACAGTTTGTACAAATGAAGGGGAATGCATTGTCCAAAGCGACGCCGGGAACAAAACAATGACAAGATACGATAAATAACTCGATCAAATTAAAGAAAAAAAATTGGGCTTTAGTATGGTGAACTGCAAATGTCACATTCTTTGCTTCATTCTTTGTATTCCACGAAGTAGAACTTCTCGTTGATGGATTTGGCTTCAATTTCCAATTAGAGTAGGTAATTTTAAAAATATTTTTTAGTATTATTTTTTTTTATTATTTCACATTTTGTTTTAAAAATAGGTCTGTCTTGGGGTGTGGAAGCAAAGTGATAGCCTTCGGAATATCTGTAAAATTTACACTATTGTAACTACCCAGTCTTATTGTATAAGTCTTCATTAAAAAAATCAGAAATGATGTGGTTCATGCATGCTAAAAACCCACCAAATGTTTACTTTTATTTCTTATTCAGAAACACTTTCAGACCACATAACCACTCATTTGGTTGTTGAAATTATATAGATTGTGTTTGAAATAGTACTTTGCAAGAGTTATCGTTCTTGATTTAGTTGAATTTAGTTGAATGTGTACTGTAAAGTATTGTGTTCTAAAAATACAGATCTGAATGTAAAAAAAAACTAGAATATGTAGATGTGTTTCTTGGGTCTTTTTTGTAAAACACTGAATCACCCCTACCAGTATCTGAATTTAACTGGACTGGTACTATACTTAAAAAACCTATATTCTTACATTGACAAAAAAAAGCACCGATTGCATATTGTATGTTGGCAGCAAGTCCCTCTTATACAACTTTATGCATTTTATTCCCTCCGTTTTTCCCTGAATAACAATAATTGACTAAGCAGCTTATCATTAACACGGATATATATTATAAATAAGCAATATTTTCACCTGCATTCCTCGTGTCCCAAGATAAATTGATTCATTTTCCTCTGTAATGGATTTTTTCTCTTTATCTCTCTCTTCGCAAATGATGTTTGATTACACTGTAACCGGGGGCACAGTTCACTTCACTTAATTTAGACCTTCAACCACTTTGGATAGAACCATATAATTCCTATGTGAAAAAAGTCTTTAGGCTAGGCTGATTTAATGGCTCTGTGTACCAGTAGTAAGTATAAATTGACCGGAAAATTTGAATTTGTTTGAAAAAAATATTGAAAGTACATTATCATTACTTTACTATTTTATAACTTAACTACATTTTGTATAACATGTAACACAAATTAAGAGAGTAGTTTATACCATTTGTTCAAATTAATATAGTGTCTATAAATGTATTCTTACACTTTATTATATTATTTTATATTATACTGTCGGGCCATTGTACCCATGGTATCGATGGGTTTCGTAATATCTTAATTCATATATTTGGATTAAAATATAACTTTTTTGTATATGTGCATTATAAGTGTTTGTTTGAACTCTATATCGTCTACCCTATATCATACATCTACACCTATATTGCACCCCTTCACAGAACATACTTGGAGTCTGGTTAAAATATATGATATAATGAACATGACATGTTAAAATCTGTATCACATGCTGTATCAACCTTCGACCTATATCATCACGCGGGCCGATGGTCCTTGAGGTGTATAGGAGTCTCTGGTTCATACGGCATGTGATACAGATTTTGACATGTAATATTCATTATTTGTATTAATCATGTACGTGAACCAAACAATTCAATATCTGATCTTAATTGAAACGTATTACATGTAACACTTGATAGTGATCGCAAGGATTCCTGTTCCTCGTTATTTTAATTATTAAAGGAGTTGCTCCCCTTGGAACACAATTTACTATACTATTATATATTATACAAAAATGCCAATTATTTTGCATTTTATCTATGTATATCATATATTTTAAATTTAAATAAAGTATATATTTTTTGTATGAACATTATAAGTAGTAAGCCCTATATCGTTTACCCTATATCGAATACCTTATATCACACCCCTTGACCTATATCGCACACCCTATATCACACTCCTTGACCTATATCGCATACCTTATATCACACCCCTTGACCTATATCGCACACCCTATATCACACTCCTTGACCTATATCGCATACCTTATATTACACCCTTGACCTATACTGCATACCTTATATCACACCCCTTGTCCTTAATCGCACACCCTATATCACACACCTTGGTCTATATCGCATACTTTATATCACACCCATTGACCTATATCGCATACCTTATATCACACCCCTTGATCTATATCGCATACCCTATTTCACACCCCTTGACCTATATCGGATACCTTATAGCACACCCCTTGACCTATACCGCATACCTTATATCACACCCCTTGACCTACATCGCACACCCTATATCACACTCTACTCGGAACACCCATGAAGTACAGCAAAAATATATGATATAATGAACATGACATGTCGAAATCTGTATCACATGACATATCAACCCTCGACCTACAGGTGTCCCTTGAGTGATATAGGGACGTCGGGTTAGTACTGCACGTGATACAGATTTTTGTATGTCATACTAAATGTACGGTATGTACTGAGTATGTAAATCTAATATGATAATGTCTTTTTAAATATGCAATGTCAATATTTCATTCATTTAGCTTTCTCTTAATAAAGTACTTTGTATTTATTACTATTTACAGACAGTGGTAAATGAATTGAGCATATCATACATGTACTGATCTATAGCACTTTTAGTTTCATATTTCCATTTCATATATTTACAAATACGGTCAGATGTTTTATTTGTTTCTTATCATCAATATTTTTCATTTGTTGATAAATTTATTATACATCTAGTTGCTTGCCTACGCAAACAATAAAATATTAATACAGTTCTATTGAATATCATGAAATTATATGTTTTAATCTTTTTTTTTTAATTTCCGCCACCATTATCGTCGAACGAAATATTATCCATCAGGGCATCATTGTTGTGCATGTTGTCCAATCTGAATGTTTTCTGGAACATATACTTTAGGGTAGTTTGTTAAAAGTTTTTGTTTTTAATATTCATGACAAAAATGTTGACTCTCAAGAACTATTTCGTGTTTTATATTATTCATCGAGACACTGTCAAACCAACTAAATAGTACTTGTAATAGATATGGCCCACTCAACAAAAGGGTGATACATCGGAATAACCTTGTCCGCTCGTCCGTCTGTTATTTCGTCTGTCATTTCGTCTTTCCGAATTCTGTTGGAGTTCAATACGACCTGAATAAAACGCTTTTAAGAAGTGTCTTGTGTAATGTATAATATATTTAATGCATTTGACGTCCAGTTACTACAGATAAGTGACTTAAATATAAGATGTTCTATCGAGAGTGCTTGATATAGAGTAATCTCAAAGGCCAAATGTTGCTCTTTGTATCTTCCTAAGAATGAATCATTAAAATAAAAAAAAACGTATTATACTACTTATCCTATGCAATCATTTTGACAGATATTTTGCCTTATTTGTAAAAGTCGAAGTTAAGATCGGTTACTTTTGAATACGCGTGACCTTTAATTCAGTTTTTGCTGAAAACATGTGTCCTATAATCCAGATTTTTGTGGAATACATGTGGCCTCTAACTCAGGTTTTTGTTGAATACATGTGGCCTTTTACTCAGGTTCTTGCTTTTAACTCAGTTTTCTTGAATACATGTGGCGTCTAACTCAGGTTTTTGTTGAATACATGTGGCCTCTTACTCAGGTTCTTTCTTCTAACTCAGTTTTCTTGAATACATGTGGCGTCTACCTCAGGTTTTTGCTGAATACATGTGGCCTCTTACTCGGGTTTTTGTTGAATGCATGTGTCCTATAATCCAGGTTTTTGTGGAATACATGTGTCCTCTAATCCAGGTTTTTGCTGAATACATGTGACGTCTAATTCAGGTTTTTGCTGAATACGTGTGACCTCTTAGGGCTTGTCTGTACATCAAAAATGACTAATTTGATAACGAAACACCTTACGACCTCTTTTTGGATTGAATAATTAATTATTGATGTATATCATTGATACTTATACAATCCATCCTGATCAAGTTTAATCGTCCAACAAAGGGATTTCATTACGTTATAATTGAAAATTAATTAAAAAAATAAACGAATTATTTGTTTGGTCTATGAGTCATTTTTATACAGTACTATATAGAAAATAAATGCTTACCCTGTGTTTTGTACTAAATGCTAATTGAAAAAGAAACCTACGGTCTATTTGTTTTCTTTCCGTTCAAGAAATATAACTTTCAATACGAAATGACGAGGAGGTTTTCTTTGTACTTTATACAGTGTTCTTATTTGTGTGTTTGAAAGGTCAATAGACCACATGCAGTCATAGTTAAACTACAATGTAACATTACTCTTCTTTCCGACTTAAACGAAAAACAGGTACAACAACTTTTCTACGTAAACTATAATTAATCATTGTTTTATCACGAGAAACCCCAGGTGGTGAAATGGGCTACCCCTGGCATGTTACATGCTGGGGTTGTCAGGCTATAATACGGAAAATCTGACCGCAAACCATAGTGGTACCCCGTGTTTGGAGAGATGTCACGTTCCTCGCACGTTAAAGAACCATGCTGTGGTATTCGATAGGAGTAGGAACCTTTGCGCTCCGACACAGGAGGCTAAATTGCCCGACCTTACCCATGCCCCTTTTTCCAGTGGCAATCAAAATTGTTAAACCCTAACAAACAAACATCACGACCAACCTCTTGCTTTCTAACGGGGTAAAATAATGCGACATACACCTGTAAATAGACAGTCCTTGGTAATACAATTATCAAATTGAGTTCTTTTGGTTATTTTTTTATTTCACACTTTTAGAGACTTCTAGTTATGAAAACTGGAGACAAAAGTACCTACTTTAAAACAGAATTAGAATTAAAATTTTATTGTAACAAAACCTGCAATCTAGATTGTAATCATCGACAATGCATATGTATAATTGTGATTTCTATAATAGTTTAATTGTAAATTAATTTATTTTGCCAAATAAACGAATATTAACTTTGTTCCCTTAATCTTTTCCAAGTAAAGCTATAAGTGCATAGTTTCACAAAATGTTGCGACAATACTTATTCAATATTTATGGAACATTTTGCAAAATCAAAAATAAAACAGAAAAATAAACAGAAATCGTGTCACAAGGAGAACTGGGAACAAAATTTGACAAACCGGATGTGATGTAACTACATAATTAGTACTATTTGACCTAAAACAACTCTTCCGTAAAAACCAGTAAGGTGTAGATTTGTTTACATTATTATGATTAAATGCACAATACTAATAGTAATATTTCTTAACAAACGTGATACATGTGAGAAATTCAATTCCCCAAGGATGACAAAAGTTTGATTTTGATGTAGCATACAATACCTATCAATTTCATAAGTTCTGTACATGTATTATTCTCTAATCAGAATGCCAAAAATATAGCGATTAATGGGTAAGATACATTTGTACTTATATGTCACGAAAAACAAGGAACCAAGATTTCGACTTGTGCGAACATTTTTTAGCAGGCATCATCGGGTTACACACATTAAACTTATCATTAAAGCTTGTATTCAGATAATGTTAGAAAACAAAGCCCAGGACAAAACATTTTGATGATATGACACTAACGTATTTTAATTTCGTATTTAGAGTACGGTATAGAATCCTACATTTGTTGTCTTAACAAGTTGTGTTATTTTGTTATTCATTGCACTTCGTGCAGTATCTTCCTTCATAATAAATGATGCCAACGATATACACAACGCAATATTTACAGGACACAAAACAAAAAAATTACCGGCATTTCATGTTACCATAGCAACATAGTACAACCTTCTTACCATTAACTTTCTGGTAAGTACATTTAGTTATATATGAGCTCATTTATTTGTTGATTCTTCCAGTGTTTCGTCAGTTTGTTCAGTTTGTCCTGTAAGTGTCAATGGTGGTGATATATGTGGGTTACAAGATAACAGTATATTGGTGAATCGGACTTCCGTACAATGACGAAAGGCCAAGCAAACCCAAAGTTGTGTGAATATAAATAGAAACACCAGACCCAAACACGCTCTTTCAGCGACTTATCTGGTACATAATGTAAGTTAGACGACTACTATGTATTCGCTGATTGGCTGACATCTTGTATTAAAAGAATAGAGGATATTTAGCGAATGTCTCTTGCGTAATAAATGATATTTCAAATATGAAATATAGACTGCCTTTCAACTTCACTCTCGGACTATAATTTGTACACAATAAGGCTATCATCACAACATGTAGTCAGTTGTTTCATTCAAAGAAGTACGATACAAATACGTAGACGTTTTTCATTTCAAAAGCATTTAATTTTATTTGTTATTTCTTTTCTGTTCAAGATTTTTTTCCATTGACATATGGTACTGTGAATAAAGGTCGATTTGACCGCAGTCCGCGATTCAAATAATTCCAAACGAAATAAGGCTTTGATTAGGAAAAAAAATAACATTTGTATAATGCCTAGGTCACACATTCACGGACTGCATGGCTGGTTCTACTACGGATTAAATTCCACGGATGACCCGGAAAATCCCAATGGCGTTGTTCGATACTGATCCAATACGATTGAAGGACGCTTGGACTACGGATTATGACGGACCCACAAAGGACAATTCGGGAAAATGGCTATAATTGATACAGAATGACACGGTACAATACGGTCATAACACATAATACGGACGGATACGTGCCAGAACGTACTCGCTACGATGAAACTACGGTACAGGTAAGGGTTACTACGGAAAACTACGGTCTGATACGATTAAATATCTAGTCCTCATGAATGTTGTGAAGGAAAACACAGGCTAGGTTTATTACATGAACTGTATTTGGCTCTTGGTTCTTGATGACAGCAAACATCTGAATCTATTTCCCGAAATACCAAAGACATTTTCTACTACTCTTCTGGTCCTAGATAAACGATAGTTAAAAATCCTTTCATCATTGGCAAGGACCCGCCTGGAGAAAAGTTTCATAAGCCAAGTCTTCATGCCAAAGGCGTCGTCTGCAATTATATAACATCCCATTGATTTTTCACCACCTGGCATGCCGATTAATCCCCTTTCAATAGCTTTCTTCAAATCACATTGATTCCAGATCTGAGCGTCAGAGCACCCACCTTGTGCACCAATATTCACCACATCGAAATTTGTAATCGGCATCAATGAGAGTCATCAGAACTACTGAATGATATCATTTGTAGTTGTAGTCAAGGGAACCTCAACCCTTCGGAGGACACCGCATGGCTACATTCTTGCCACCCAGAGCACCAAGTGTATGGGGAAACTGCCAACTTGCTTGAATCTGCTCTGCTATAGCCTGCCATTGCTCATACTCAGTACAGGTCTGGATAACGTCCTTGGCATATATTGAAAATATGACCCCGCAAATATCTCGAAAAAACCACTTATTCTGGTGTCGTTTTCTGTTTGGTGGCAGTTTGATGTCTGCCAGTGTTGTCATATTCCTATGACAGTGCTCCATTGAGCTTACACTTGGGAAGCCTTTTTGGTCATTACCAATCCGTAATCCAACGTAATGGAATCGTACCTTTCCGTTATACCCTCGTAGAACACCGAACTCTATCTATCAAAATAGCGTAGTGTACCCGTGCTAGTACTTACTTATTCGTTAGGAACCGTACAAGTCCATGATGATTACTAATCTATGAATTAGAAGGGATCAATACGGTTCTAATAGGGATTAAAACGGGTCAGTAAGAGCTTATACGGTTAAGTAGGGTTGTGCTTTGGTTGTTGTATCCGTGGTAAAATTTTGAACATGTTCAAACTTGTCACGGATAACCGAGTATTACACGTATCATTACGGATATAATACGGTAAGCTACAGGGCGATATATATCGCTTTGAGTAATGCTGGATCGTATCCGTAGCTCTTCCAGCAAGGCGATACTTGTTTGACCTTGGCATTACTGGAATCGATTAAAAATTGAAGTATAAGAACTGTTATTAATTTATCAGCATAATAAACCCCCTTTCGGTTCACGACGCGTAAAATGCCCTTAAGTTTGTTAACTCGTATAAATTGTTAAAAAAATTTGGAAAATAAAAGTCCTCAAGTAACGTCAGTATTTAGTTTTTTTTCTGTCATGTTTACCATTTTCGAACAACATACCGAACCAATGAATGACGTAAATGAACAATGAATTACGACTATTGTAATCAAAGGTTAGCTCCACCGCTCCTCTGATAACTTTTTAAATGCAATTTATTTATCTGAAATGCAAACTGTCTGACTATTTAAACTATTTCATTTATTATATTTCTAATCCATCTAATCATCATTTTAAATATTTCTTGGTCGAACATGTACCAAGATCTGATTTTTTTTTGTTTTTGTTTTTTTTTTGTTTTGTTTAATAGTCTCTTATATTTAATTTAGTAATAACGTTATTTGATAGCATTATACCAACCACTATAAGGGCTATACAATACCGACTTGTACCACGTTTGTGTATGCACCTACTCATGACTTTTACGAATTGTTTCTGATCATATCAGTATCTGTTACCATTGATGTAATTTTCTCCATGAATCGTTTTTGCCAGACATGCGTCGACATCCGGTAAAATTAGGTGTATATTTACTATCAATTCCAATATTTTTAAATTAATTAATTGATTTATTTGCTCGTAACAAATATATAAAACCAATATAACTATCAGAGTAATAAGCAAGCAAAAATGGTAGGGTTATTACTGATAACGATTCATAGTGGAGTTTTGTTATGGTTCTTTATATTATCAGTAAACGACCTGTCACGTCTTAACAATAATATCAAATGATTTAACATCAGAAACAATACGATTGGATAAGCAATTTCGTCCATCATCTCATAGACCAAATTTTGTAATGAATTTAAACGTCATTGAACTTTTTTAATGATTTAATTGTTGAATTTTTATACTTAAATAAACTTTTGTAAATTAACTTCAATGCCCATGGTACACACTTTAAATTAACTTCCTACATAGGTTATTTAGTGTGCACCATGTGTTGAAGTTATTCCGTCATAGACCGAAAGGCAATATCAAGAATGGGGATGTTTTGGTAACATACGACAAAGTTGCATGTATGACCACAAGTTTTTTTTTGTATGCTCTGTCTAAATACCTTGTCATTGTTTACCGTGTACCATTACATATGGCAAAGGGTGCGTATTCTGTGGTCTGTAACGAATAGCAATTGATGTGCGTATTGCGTGGTCTGTAACATATAAACAATCGATGTACGTATTCCGTGGTCTGTAACATACAACAATCGATGTGCGTATTCCGTGGTCTGTAACATACAACAATCAATGGGCGTATCCCGTGGTCTGTAACATACAGCAATCAATGGGCGTATTCCGTGGTCTGTAATATTTATGTCAATCAATTAATGCATACATCTAAACGAGACCCTGATTCGAACGTTTTTGTAAAGATTGGGCTGTTTACTAAAATCGTATGATTTGTCTGCTTTGTTTGTTTGCTTTGTTTGTCTGTTTTGGTCTTTGTGTTTAATGTTTTTCGTTAGGTTTGTAACTGCTGTGTTCCGTTGGATTACAATTTGTGGTATTGAATTAAGGTTGCTTCAAAACTTTTCTTTTCCTTTGGTTTAACTCTGGAACAATGAAACAAAATGAGAACAAATTTGTTTGTGTTGGCTACTTCGAAAAGTTTTTTTATGCTAATCATACTATTAAAACAAGGACTGTTGAATTAATTAAATTCCTATTACGATAATTTCATAATATACAAGTCACATTTCATTGATTTTAAAACTATTATATAATAGAAAAAAACAGCAGGTTTATTCTTAATTTGCACATACCGAACTATAATCAAAAGATAAAACACCTCGATCAAACGTCTATCGCTTATTGTTCTAAATTTATACATTCCAAGTATGTTACAACTTCAAGGCCCAGCATGTAAACGTCGATCGGTTCAATTAATTTACATCTTTTTAATAACAGTTTATTGTAATCTGACGTCGTTAAAATACAATTACATCGTTAAGCACGACTTGCATGATAGTAATGTATATGTACCTGAACATATTTTCTACGATGCAATAACGGAAATCATAAATGCAATACAAGGAGGTAGTTTGAATATGAATTTAGGCACATATTATACCATTAACAACAGCTGTGTATATCATGAAACAGGGTATACAAACATACCAACTACAAATATATGTCACAACGATCGAATGCGACGTAATACGATTTCCTAATCTTCAACCTGTCATAGCTTTCCTTTCCTTTTTCGTTTACCCCGGAATTGACTTTTGATGAACAGCTCGGCGGGTGTTTCTAGAAAAGCAGAGGACCCTTGTCCTACCGGTGCACCTGGTCCGCGCTCACACTTTTTAGTGGAGTCCGAGTTACTCATTTACTTTTGTTACTTTATACGTATCAATTTGGTAATTTCATGTTCTTTGTTGTGCGTGTCTGCTTCCCAAGCCTGATCTTGGTCCCTGGATAACATTCTTTTGATTTTTGCTAGAATCTTGGTTCCCTTGATAAATCTTCAACACAGATCAAATTTGTTTAATTGTCGATATTGTTTGCTTTGTCAAAAAATCACTTTTTGGTAACTCCAGCTAAAATATACGTAACTATTTCATGTATGCAATAATCTATCCTCAAAATAGTATACCTTCCAAAATGTAAGAAAATGTGACATTTTTTTTTTGCCATTGTAATGAGTTGAATTGTACCTTATAGATGTGCCTTTATATATTTGCACGTCACATCGTAGACGTCCTTTGTCCGAAGTAGTTACTTTAAAAAAACTACATAACGTATATATGTGATATAAATAATAAGATTTCAGGCTATGTATATGATGGACGGAGCTCAATGTTTGCCCTTCAGCTCCGTACTTGCGCAATCGTTTAATTCCGCGTCGACAAATTTTGTCACTTTCGGCAGAATATATCTAGCCATTCATAGTTATGGTCGTACATTCTACATATATAGGACGTTACTGGCACTCTGTCCATTTTGAATAGTACTGTATAATTCATATACGGTGTCTATTTGAAAATAATGTTTGTATTGCTTAAGGGTTTAAGTGGGATTGCAGGCAAACACGTATAAAATATCCTTTACGTTTTAATCAGAAGCGATCGTAATTAGATTAAAAGATACTGCTAGTGCAAACAAAACTGTTAGCATTAAAGCAAATCCATTTTATTTTACTTATGCTTGAACAAATTATTCGAAGATCACAAATATTGTCTATGCAACTCAAATAACAAACGATACATCCAGAGTCTAAAATATCTAATACGAATAGGCTCACAACTGCAAAATGATATCTTTAAAAAACCAACGTACCGATGTCGTGCCTAAAAGACGAATTAACGTTATGATTAAAAAAAGTGTTCGAGGAGCAGGATTATACAAATATTGCTACAAAAAATATGACTACCATGGTCGAACCATTTTCAGTAACCAATCAAGTTAAAACAATGACACTTATATTGAACAGATTAAAGCAGCATCTTGTACACTCTGACACTTCTCGAATTTTACTCACCTGCCTTGTGACAGAAGGAGTAGACAATCATACCTAGGCGGAACACCTCCTGTCACAGTACTAGTAATTAGACGTAGCAGACATGATAGCGCATTTGTTTTTGTTTTTTGTTTTTTGTTTTTTGTTTTTTTTTTTTTTTTTGTTAAGGCCAGGTTTTTTTTCAAATTTAATTACGATGCCTTTGAATTGTCCGGTTTGGATGCAA
This sequence comes from Perna viridis, assembly GCA_037379345.1. Taxonomy (NCBI): domain Eukaryota; kingdom Metazoa; phylum Mollusca; class Bivalvia; order Mytilida; family Mytilidae; genus Perna; species Perna viridis. The sequence goes on from CM074522.1 coordinate 2,041,020, forward strand.
TGCTCCAAATATTCTGTAATATTTTGTCGATATAAGTATATGAGTATAATAAAAAGATTATGCTTACAACTTGAGAGCTATTTGATTGCATAAACTGTGATGTTTTACGATTTCAGGATATGAAATCACAGACACTCATCATGCGGAACTAAAAATGTTCTCCCAACACATGACTGAGTGCAATGAAACAATCTGAAAATCAGAATGATAAAAAAAAACAAACAGCAAATCCTGTTTAATCCATCACAGAACTAAAAGTTAGGTTCTCTCGTTCTATGAATTTGTTCATAGATTTCTGTCAGTATTTTGTTTTATCTTGTATGAACTGTATTTCCATTCCGTCACAACAAAAAGAAATAAAAAACATCCTCTACTGACCACACCAATATATTATTTCAGGTTCGTCGAAATCACCGCTCAAGTTTTCACTTTCTTCTTTTTATTTTCGCAGATTCCACAACATCTTTTTTGGAAAATGTATATGCATATAGTACTTCCGGTTGTATTTTCGTGCCATTTTCTATAAAAAATTTGTTTAGCTAAACTAATTTATTGTAATGAATTCTGAAAGGTGAGTTTTATCAATGTAATAGCCTCTGTATGGCAGAATGGTATGGTAAGAAAATCAAGTACTCTACATAGAAAGTTGTTTGTAGCCAGCCAATAATGAATGGCTAAAGATTGGGGCAAAGTGTACTGTCAGATTCTAGGAAAACAGCGTTGTTGTAGGCTTGCTTTGTATCGTGTTTCAATATGAGAAAAGTTCAGTCTTAAGAATGTCAAATTTCCAGCCTCTGTTTCGGGACTAAAATCTTTAAATTGTTGCTATTTGACTTGTCAATATAATTATGGCGCTCATGCAAAATAAAAATTACCCTCCAAAGACAGCATAATCATTTGCACTACTATGTGACCAAAATGCAATTGAAACAGTTAATCAAGGGTACCAAGATTCTAGCGGAAATCAAAAGAATGTAATCCAGGGACAAAGACCAGACATGGAAACATACACACATACACGAAAATGAATGACTAAAATAATACATACAAGGTAGCAAGTTGTTTGAAGTCAAGATGAAATCTTCACAAACTCTTCGATTTCCTGTTGTGTAGTAGAATTGGAAAAGACGCTACATGTGATGTGTGGAGTGTTGAAAAAACAACTTCCCTTTCCATCCCATACATGTTTTATTAGTAAAAAGCTGTATCAAAATGTTGTAAAAATATTATTGACAATATGATATTAAAATGACACATGTTCAATTTAAAATTGTTTTGTAAACTTCTCCTTCTTTTTAATTCTGTTAATTAAAAGATGGGAATCTTAGTATTATTATATATCAACATTTAAAAACCCAAAATTCTATGAATAATTGAACTTTATTAGAGGTTTTAACGCATACAGAGATACAAATACACACGATATACTAAATAAGTTGAAACTTTACAATCTACTCTAATGATTTACATCAAGATAATGTTTAAATCTATACATATTCTTGTATTGCAGCTGAAATGTCTGCATGTTGTTTTTATAAGTTGGTGAGACATTGATATTACCAGAATATAGAATGAATGTTAGTCCGTGTAGAAAATTAAAAAAAACATATAGTATAGGAAAGAGTAACCAAGGGAACCAAGGTTATAACGGTAATCAGAAGAATGTAATCCAAAGACAAAGACCAGACGTACAGACATACACAACAAAGAACATTAAGTAACTAAAATCATACATACAAAGTAACAAAAGCAAATGAGCAACTCGGACTCCACTAAAAACTGGGAGCATGGACCAGGTGCACCGGAAGGGTAAGCGTCCTCTGCTTTTCTAGAAACACCCACCGAGTTGCTCATAAAAAGTCAAATCGGGGTAGACAAACGAGGAAAGGAAAACTATGACCCGTTGAATAAATCAGTTTTCATGGTGCAGATGGATACACCATAACGATCCACGAGTTCATGATGACGACCATAAAACTTCTGTAGTGATGACTTCAATCTTGTAGCAACATAACCCTGTTCCAGAAGCCAATTTGTTATAGTTCTAACGCGATATAAAAAGTCTGCGGTAGTTTCGGCAAGCTCTGGCATAACGTATGAGTTGTGATATGAACACTCCATACGCAGGTGCCGAAGGGATGTTGCCATAGATGAAAGGAAAGTTGACAAATCTGAATGAAGAGTCATCACGTTTGTCGTAAAGTTTGGTCAATAGTTTTCCTTTACCATCGATTTCTAAGTGTAGGTCAAGATATGAGGCTGACTTTACAGTGTCTATAGTATCCTTTATCTCAAGTTCTTTTGGGTAGATGCGATGTATCAAATTCCCGAAATTAGCATTGTTTAAAGATAATACGTCATCTATATGGCGGAAACTGAGATTGAAGGATCTAGCTAAACGATATTCTTTCTTTCTGATCAGATCAGCTATAAAGTCGGCCTCATAAGAATGAAGGAATAGGTCAGCAAGTAAAGGAGCACAATTTATTCCCATTGGAATGCCGACCGTTTGTTGAAAAACGCGTCCACTTCACTGGACAAATATGTTGTCGATTAAAAATTCCAGCATTTTGTAAACATCTTCCTCTGTATATTTGGAAGATGATTTTGAATTATTTCTTAGAAAGTATGAGGAATCTCTACCAAGAACTATATATTTGTATCTAGGTTTAGCATCTTTTTTTGAAAAAAACAACGACGTATTATGTTTTTTAGTCGGGATTTTAAAAAAGCATGGGGAATAGAAGTATACAGTGTTGAAAAAATCATAGGTTTTGATGCTATTATATTCAGATAATAGTCTTGAACTAATTGTTTCCAAAAGATCTTTCGAATTTTTTCAAGATCTACATTGAATTAATACCACTGCGGAGAAACAAGTGTTGTGGTTGGACTGCAGACCCTCTTTGACAGTTGTGAGTATTGAAGTTAAAATTTTTGAAAGAGGTTTGGTGGTACATTTTGCAGATCCAGCTATGAAACTTTGTTTGTATGGATTGTTGCGGAGTTTAGGAATCCAGTACATAGACGGTAAATCACAATCATCGTCCTTGGTAGAGAGACCAAAACGAGAATAGCACAGATTTATGGTTTCCACAATCTCTTCTTTGGAGAGTGTGGTAGCAGTATAGGTCTTATCACTGCTATTATTTTCTACGTCTGCCTCTGATAATAAACATTGGATGTAAAACGTTGTCATGTATAGTAGACAATGTTTTTGCTACATCGAGGTCTTTAAAAACTGATGTAGCCTTGGCACTCATTGACCTACTTAAAACTTTCATTCGTTTCAAAATTAAAGACCTCACGGCCTTTAACCATTCTGACAGAGAATCAATGTCTTCTTGTTCTCGTTGTATCCTTTTTCTTGCATTGTCCTCGACGGCATCCATAAGAACTTTAAAGTTATAATTCCAATTTATGGAGCGTGGTTCATGGTACTTGGGACCTTTAGAAAGGATATTACGCAGAGATTCGTTTTCGATAATGTTTAAATCTCCCGTAATGACGTGACCAGAAGGACCATATTTGATTGCAAGAACGGTCAGGTGGTGTAGCCTTGAGGTCCTCAATCTTGAGATTCTGCAATAGCCTTTTATAATAGAAAATTTTGGATGCAATGGGTGAAGTATAGGAATATGAAATAATTGGTATGGATTTATCTTTGAAATATGGGGGAATTTTGTTGGTAACGATTTTGTGCTGGAGGATGTTAGCAAAATTAATTGTATCTATACTTTTGTTGACAAAAGAAGAAATGATCGTTTTTCTTCATCTTGACTTTTCACACAAACTGGTTTAAAGAGTCTGTGGAAACCAATATCCAAAATGATGGCAACAAGTCAGTATAATCATGAGGTGGGGTGAGAAACAGGTGTGTCAAGATTTGTTTTGTAAAGGGAGTGTAGTAGAGTGAGAGGTATAGAATAAAGTTTGGTTCTAATGTGATGAGGTTTTTGTATGAAAGGAAGGAGACCATCTATGGAGACATCATGCAACTTAGGTGACGTATTGTGACGATGACCATGATTTTTGTCAAATAAATTCATCACATTTATGCTATTGTTATATTGGCTTGAAAGGTTTCCTATACGTTTGATGTTGTCATTGCATCCGTAAGGTATTGCAGTACCTAGTCTGCGTATCCAGTATTCCTCTCTTATCCTTCGATAGTTTTTACTTAGAACGGGACTGTTCGTAGGAAGGTATTTTTTTTCTAAAATACGAACTTTGATGGAGCGGATTGAATTATCTTGTTGATTAAAGTGATGATAAACTGTCGGGAATTCGGTGATGTTGATTCCCGAACGATGACCGCACATTCTTTTATTTAATCGTTCTTGCGTTTCTCCGACATATATTAAACCACATAAGTTGCATTCTAATCCATATATAAAGTTTGTTGATTTGCAACTTAAGTCATCGTGGCTTCTTGTATGGAAGGTTTTGTTTGTAAGGGAACTGGAGAGATAAGGGTCGGTTATAAGAATGTTGCATGTTTTGCATTTTTACAAGTGTTCGAAGTTTTCACAATGTAATCTGTAAATGTGAAACTAAATATGTAAATTTAACCAAAATTGTTCAGTTGCAATTATTTTTTATGAGTTTTTTTTTTGTGTATCATTAGATTTTATTTGGGTTTTTATGGTATTATGTCTATTTTCTAAGTCTAGTCCTTCTTCCTGGATTATGAAAATACTGTTTGTAATTATAATCATGGTCCTCTTGTTTTATGTTTAGTGTTGCTCTTCATAAATATAAAAGTAATGTATAGCGCGACTACGTATATTTCAAGAATAATTAAGATATTTACTCTCACAGATTATTTCCTAACTATATGGACCCTTTCCTTCCAAACAGCAGGAAAATCACTTCTATTTAACCATAGCTGCAGAAAGGACATTTGAAGGATGAATGAGATATCAATACAATATTATAAAATTGATACATGAAGGAGAATCTGTACTTCAGTCTTAATAAAAATCAGGCAGGAGGTGATCCATGCATATCAAAAACACATCGAATTCTGTTTTATTTCTTGTTCAAAAACAGTTACTGATCACATTAGAAGACTTAGTTTTTTTGTTTGTTTGTTGCACTTTTGAGATAATATATATAAACGTCTCAGAATGTAACTATTCGCTACACTGCTCCATCCGATCAAATTGATACAAGGAAGATATGTAAACGTATAGAAAGGTCTGAAAAATTTCCCCAACGGTGTTAGAACTGTCAAATTTGCGATACAAATTTTTGGTCATTCCCTCCGCGGGACTCGAACTAGCACCGCCGTGACATCTATTGCAACACCGCCTGCACAAAGTCCAGCTCCATAGACCACTCGGCCAGTTAGGCTATATAAAATATAGCTTTCGCTGGCCGGGTCATTCCTCCTCGTAGGATTAATCTAGGGCTGCAGCTTAGTACACGATGTATGGTAGTACGCGACAGTTCATTTAGGTGTAATTATTTAGGATAGAGGATCAATTTAATGATGCATGTCACAACAAATCAATATTATACAAACGTCTCAGAATGTGACGACTCTATTCGCTACACTGCTCCATCGGAACAAATTGAAACCATAGATGTCACAGCGGTACGAGTTCGAGTCCCGCGGAGGGAACGACCAAACATTTGCGATGCAAATTTGACAGTTCTAACATCGTTGGGAATTTTTCAGACCTTTCTACACGTTTATATATCTTCCCTGTATCAATTTGATCCGATGGAGCAGTGTAGCAAATAGAGTCGTCACATTCCGAGACGTTATATATATATATATATATATATATATATATATATATATATATATATATATATATATATATATATATATATTGTACATGAAACTGGCTCTTAGCAAGAGATATCATTCTTAATTTTGTTTGATTTTGTTGATTGTAGATACATGTATGTTTTCTTTTTTTTTTTCGAAAGTGCAGATCTGAATATAGAAATAATTATCGCTATGTGAAAATATAGTATACGCAGGCTGAAATAGCATCGTTTGTTTGGTGGGTTTTTCTACACCATGAATAACTTTACCCTTGGTAGTGTCTGAATTTTACGTGGACTATTACTTAAATGCTTGATGTTTTTGGTCTTTTAAAATGATACCATCTTTTCAGATATGCAATGGCTTTTATTATTGTTAGTTTTTCGTATCAACATTTACAATGGAGTAAAATAACCAATCATATGTTCGTAAAAAGTACGTTACAACCAATAAGTACTAAAATTATATCTCTTCAAATTTTCCAGTAAATACAGAAATTACTTCTATGTTTTTAATACTTTGATAAATGAATAACGCACAATCGAAAAAAATTAAAACTAGCATTTTGGAATTTTCAACATTTTTTTTTCAACACAGCGGAACTTAACATCGCATTTTATAATAAAAGACTTAAATCGTAATTATAATTATGTACAATAGTTTCTGAATCAACGGAAAAGGATTTATTTTCAAAAGTCCATTACTGGCGTCTATATTATTCAATTATTGTGTATGATTCTATTTTTATACAAGTAAAGAACACACACTTTTTCAAAACAATGACGAAATGATTGATGCATATACAATTACATGTTCAAACTCAATTATACATATGAAATTTTATATCGGAAGTTTTTTTGTTTTATGGTGAATTATACAGGAAATTAATTGGGGGTTTAGCGATTTTTGCTGTAACATACCAATCCTATCAGAAATTCTTACGCCAAGTCAGGACAATCTGATGGATTTCAACTCCTCGGATTTTATTCTGATATTGCCATTTATTGTACGGCTTTTCCTCTTGACTATTCCATTTGCTGAATGCGTAGATTGTATCAGTTCGGTGATTTCGTAGTTACCCGTATTTCCTCTTTATCTTAAATATTGATATCAGATAAATCAAAAGGCTTTGAAAAATATATATGTTTGAAATTAATTATACCTTTCAAAATCCTTATCCACATATAAACTCCTAGCACCGTTAACCCCCAAATTTCGATAGAGTGGGAAGTATTCAACATACATGAACAGTTCATTCATTATGATCACAACAAAAGCTTACACTCTACGGGATGTCTATAAACTTGCTGTAATATGATACATGCCTATAATAATCAACTAAAGTTCATGAAAGCACGTAAAGGTCCAGTCTTCCGAAAGCACGTAAAGGTCCAGTCTTCCGAAAGCACGTAAAGGTCCAGTCTTCCGAAAGACTTTCCTATTAAGTTTGTTTACAATGACCTGATATCATTAAAATCTGTAACCTGATCTATCGTTTTCTATTCTGTGAAAAGTTGACAGATACAAGGACAAAGAAATACTGGATACATGATTATTTTAAATGTCCAATACTCCAAACAGAAAGCAAAAATAGCACTTGATATTTAATAATTGTTGTTCAAAATATTTTATTTAAGATTTCCTTTCAAAATATAAAAATTACGACATTTTCGTTTATTGCGACATAGGTTAATGACAATAAACCAAAAGAACATAATATATGGGAATAAATCCAATGGTTGTAGGTACCATTTAATGTTAGGGCTCCTTTGGAATATATACTCCCATGCATATATATCTATACATGCATGGGAGTAAATCCAAGAGTCCACGCTCGATTTGATGAAATGGATTCCTTTGGATAAAATGAATAATGCTACTAAATATATATTAGGTTAGTTAAAATACAGGTGATTAAATACATATTTGAATTCCATAAGTGTATGGCTTAGACATGAACCTCTACGGAATAGATAATGAGAAAGGTTTTATCAATAATTTCATAACCTTAATACTTGCACTAATTACTTCTACTATATCACGTGACTGACTATTATACAGTTTAAACAACTCTAAATGGATGGACGGTGACACAAATTTTATTTTGTTTAGGTAAAATTAATAGCGGAGGTTTTGTTGTTTGCTTTGCGGTTTATTGACTGAGAAAAAATGTAATTATTATTGACGCATCATCATAATTAACAGTTCTCCAAGATAATCAATTGGTATTTCCTGTACATCATAGATTCGTGAATGAGGTGGATTAAAGACCATTTTTTTTCTTAAAATTACAGTGACGATTTCTGAAGCTTAAACAGAATGAAGGCGTTTCATGAGTTGTGTTGGATATCCTTTCTGATATTTATTTCTAGTAAGTGTTTTTTTCTCGGTTTGATTTGAATTTGAAAATGATTGTACATTTTAGTAGTCATGTACATTTTAGTAGTCAATTTAAACAGCTTTTTACAAATTTAGTTAGCAATAAGAGTCAGCAGCTAATACCAGAAGAGTTGTTCAGAATTTATCTATATTTGTATATGAAGTTAATAAAAGCTTCTATTTAAATGATATTTTCCTAATTGAAAGTTTTGTACTTAAGTGTCAGTGTCAGTAAGAATCATGCATTTGGTGAAAATGATATAAAACAATAATCATTTTAAAAGTTTGATTTGACTTAATTGCACCCTCAGAATCGAGGAAAACAGACAAGATTTACCATATCATTTTGGTAAATTGAGTTATTATTTCATTAACATACACTGCAAATGAACATTTCAGGGAAGATAACTCAGTCGAAAATCTTATTTTTCTAACGTTCTATTGATACATTTCTGTGCATCTCCAGTGCGAAGATCAAATAATTGACTTTTCAAAAGGAGAAAACATCCTTGATTGAAATCATTTTTTTTTAGATATATGGGGTTTTATGCATGTTTATGATTTTTCAAATTTTGCCTGATTCTTACAAAAACTTTCACTTCAATCCATTCATGAATGGGGCATTTGAATTATGTTGTAATATTTTTGTCAAGATTTTAAAACAAAAAACAAATTAAATACATCCCTCACAGTATTGAAAAAAAAGAAAAATTGAATGCGAGCTAGCTTAAATCGATTAAATAATCATAATTCTGAGGTCAAAGCCGTAACAAAAGGCTATGTGAAAACCACTACGGCCTAATGTTGTTATATAATATACAAAAATGCCTTCTTTAACATAATAATCTTCCATAATATTCATTTTTAAGAATAATAACCAAATACCCACGAAATTAACATGTATCAATTCTTTGTTTCTAAGTATAATACACTGATATGATATGTATTTTGAATATACGAATAACGAAACACAGGTCCTTCCGAAAAGCATGGAAATTTGCACTAGTCCGTTTCATGAAATGAAAATTGAAATGAAAAACAGAAGATTGATTTTAATTTTTAATCAACTTCGGGACAGTTTACGCTTCAAGAACCGCATAAGTTAAATGTCCAACAACTCGGTATGCCAGCATGACTATGTAAAAAATAAAATTCATTTAACGCTTACCCTACTGGTGCACCTGGTCCATGCTCCCAGTTTTTAGTGGAGTCCGAGTTGCTCATTTGCTTTTGTTACTTTGTATGTATGATTTTAGTTACTTTATTTTCTTTGTTGTATATGTTTTTTTACATGTCTTGTATTCGTCCCTGGATTACATTCTTTCGATTACCGCTATTACCTTCGTTCCCTTGATTACTCTATTTAATATTTTCTATCAATTCTAGACCAAATTGCGATTAAGATTAATATGATCTATAATCAAAACGCTGTTTTAGTTTCTGATAATTAAGAAAACGGACTGCTTACCATTCGCCGTTTATGCACAAGCAGTTAATACAAAATAACTAATAAAGAGAACTTATTTATACACTTACTGCAAATCAAATTTAATTATCTTGATGTAAATGATATCTGTCAACTCGTCTTGTACAAACCATTCAAAAATCTCCTCGCTCTTGTTCCTGTGGAAAAAAACTATCGTTACAGAATATGGCTACATGTTAGTTAATTACTTGGCCACATAGAACATATAAAGAAATATTCGATACTTTATTTTTCCATGGAAGTCAAATGACTTTCAATATTGTAAAAGAAAGCACAAAGCTATGTTAACATTTGACAACCAATAATTTCGTCACATTAATTTAAATCAAAGTTGACACCTATCTGTATTTAGAGATAAGTGTGCATGTCCTTGATAAATAGGATTGATGGCTGCCTTTTCAGATGTTTTGATTTTTGATTTTTATATTTTTTAATAATACTCATAATACTTTCAATTTGACTTATTTTTTAATTAAAATCAAATCTTTTTCTCGAACTAGCGATATGATAAACAAACACACTCTACCTCCACTGTAGCATAACACATAATGTCGTTTTATTGAATATGTATTGTTCAGGTAATGAAAGAGTAATCAAGGGAACCAAGGTTATAGCGGTAATCAAACGAATGTAATCCAGGGACAAAGACCAGACATGGAAGAGTAATCAAGGGAACCAAGATTATAGCGGTAATCAAAAGAATGTAATCCAGGGACAAAGACCAGACATGGAAGAGTAATCAAGGGAACCAAGATTATAGCGGTAATCAAAAGAATGTAATCCAGGGACAAAGACCAGACATGGAAAACAGACATACACAACAAAGAACATAAAGTAACTAAAATCATACATACAAAGTAACAAAAGTAAATGAGCAACTCGGACTCCACTAAAAACTGGGAGCATGGACCAGGTGCACCGGTAGGGTAAGCGTCCTCTGCTTTTCAAGAAACACCCGCCGAATTAATAATTAAAAATCATATTAAACGCCTGTGGTCCTCATAAACCATAGTATTTTACTGTAATCTTGGGAATGGATGGTTAAACCGTTAATTATCATACATTCATATTATTTATTATTGATACTAATACAAGATTCAACTCATCCGGAAAAAGGCCGTCTGCCATTGAAAAGAAATAAACAGTTGACATATAATTATTATTCAATACTAATTCTGAAATTTTTATCACCAGATTTAAAATGAAGTTTTATAAATAATATGAATTGTAATATATATCTATATTGTTCAGGTAATGATAATTAAAATCATATTAAACGCATGTGGTCCTCATATATATATATATATTGACTTGGCCAGTTTGTATATATCTCATGTCATGTTCCAAATATCTAATAAAAACGTCAACTCCAAGGCAAGGTATGGAAGAAAAAGAGTGAAAGGTAGAATACGTACTGTACCATCATTTCGTTTTTTCATTTTAGTTCGTACAGTATCATCCTATACTACATCTGATGCCAACAACATACACGACACCATATTTACAGGATATAAAACAAATGTTTTACCGGCTTTTCCTGTTACCATAGCAACAGAGTACAACATGCTCACCATAAACTCGCTGGTAAATAATAATGTTCGTTTCCAATAACTCTCTTATAAGAAGTTGTAAAAGATGCCATTTTTTGGGGGGTTTTTTGGTTTTTTTTTTTTTTTGTTTCAGTAAGATTTATTATTTATGCCACAAAAGTGATACATTTGGACCAAAAGCAGTCGTAATAAGCCTGTTATCAGATTATTAGACTAAAACAATTGACAGACATATGCTCCTGAATGACCATTATTGAACGATGTCAAACGGCCACCCAAACAGATAAAGAAATAACGGGGTTTTTTTGTCAGTCGAAAGCCCCAAATGTACTTCGTCGTATATTACTGATATTGTAAAAATGGATGTTCTTATCATGTAATGTTTGTTCTGGTAAAATATTTCTTTATAGGATATGAGTTGAGATGCATGGTAATTAAAGAAGGAAGATATTATGCACTTCGTGTGTGTGTGCACTTTGTAGTTTTCTCATTTTAATATAGGTTGTCCCTCAGTAATGAAAAGTTTAAATTATTTCTCTACTCTCTATTGTAAAATAAAAAGATTCCAGCAGGTAAACTTTAGCAAGCATTTTAAGATATCGTCATTTTCCAAAGTTTTTTCTGACAAATTTCATTGGAGAAACCTAAATCTATCCTCGATTAAAATCATTTTTTCACTTTCTGTCCTAACATTAAAATTTAAACATGACAGCTTTATTCATATCCATATGCTTCTCAAACTTTCTTGTATTAACTACTCTTTCGAGTACCTACATAGCGTGATTTCTTTTAAAAAATTACTTTCAGTACCTACAGTATTTCTTTTGGTGTCTGTTTCACCATATTTGAATAACAATTAATCAATCAATTGGTTACTAGATATGTCACATTAAGTCACGAGTAATTTATTTGGAGTCATGTTCCACTTAACAGTCGATTATTCTGAACACTTTCTACACGGAGGGCGACCTATACAAATATGAAATTAATCAATCTATTTACGTTAAGCTTAAAAGAGTAATCAAGAGAACCAAGGTTATAGCGGTAATCAAAAGAATGTAATCCTGGGACAAAGACCAGACATGGAAAACAGACATACACAACAACGAACATAAAGTAACTAAAATCATACATACAAAGTGACAAAAGTAAATAAGTAACTCGGACTCCACTAAAAATTTGGAGCATGGACCACGTGCACCGGTAGGGTGTGCGCCCTCTGCTTTTCTAGAAACACCCGCCTAGTTACTCATAAAAAGTCATGTCCGGGGTAGAAGAAAGAGGAAAGGAAAACTATGACAAGTTGAACAAATCAGTTTTCTTGACGCAGAGGGATACACCATAGCGATCCACGAATTCATGATGAGACCATAAAACTTTTGTAGTGATGACCTCAATCTTGTAGCAACTTACAGAATCATTAAAATATTTCCACTAGAATCTTGGGTTTCTTTATTACTCTTCCAAATCGTACTATTTGATCTCACCAAATATGATCTCGCCTAACTCCGAATCATATTTGTGACAGTGTAAACTGCTCGAATGAACTATTGTATAATGATTGTTAAATTGTATGTTGATATTTATAACGTTATGTGAGATCTTACGGCAATCACATGCAAGGGAATACTGTTAGAAACAATCAACTTTAAGTTACACATTTTTCCTCTTATTTGTGACTGGTACTATTTGTTTCTAAAATTAAGAATATTTATAGAATGTGTCCTATATTGCATTTATGCATCGTGTTTCATTTATCTCATTGTTGTGCGTGGTCAATAAAGTGTTACTTGACAACACGAAATGCATCACCTTTTCATTTTGACAAAACAATACTTTTTTCTTCAATTTTGCCTTTTGCATCAACGTTGACACTTATTGGTGTTATCATAGTAAGCAAATCGCTGGGTACATATGTATACAAAAAAATCTTTACTGCCGGAAAATGTCAATTAATTTGATGGTGACAATGTTCATGTATTGTTTTTCTTCTGCAATCTCATTTTCTACATAAAACATGCGAAATTTGTTCAAAATAGTTTAATTGTAAGCAATCTTTTGAGCGCAGTGGTCGGTGAGAGCACCTTTGAACTTGTTACTTATTTCCTGTTTTTTGACGTTGCATATAACTGAGGCAATTAGGTGGAGAAATAAAGCTTTGCGTAAAATTATTTAAATAGTAGATAGCCTAAATGTAGGATTAAATTTGAAACCTTAGGATGATTTATGCAAATATCTTACTTGTTACAACGGAAATACTTGGATAAGTGTTTTATTAGACTATACTATATCACTATATAGGAGTGTAACTCCGACAATTTGAGATGGAGTTTTACATTCTTGATGCAATGACAATAATATATTCAGCTGAAATGACAGACACAACCTACGTGTATCTAAATTAACACACTTGTCATCAAATGTGACCGAAGCAACTCATGTTTAAATATAGTTGACATCAAACAGGACAGGCAGAAACCAAGTGTAACTGAATAAAAACAGTTGTTATCAAATATGACTGCAGATAAGACACATATGTACCTTAATAAATTATGTTGCCATAAAATATCGCACACACAACCCACGTTTATCTAAACATACACCTATCTTTCCCCTGTATAAGCATCTTCTACTCCGAAACTGGATTTGAATTATCTCATTTATCTCAAAACCGTTATGTTTAACGAAATTCTGATATACGGTAAAAGTATTCAGCATGAATATCTATGAGATCTATTTGTGGTCAAATTTGTTGATCCATGTTAGAGAAATTGCCCCTTTTAGACATTTTTGAAAGTTCTTATGAATGCCGTCGAGGACTATGCAAGAAAATGGATAAAACGAGAACAACACGACATTGATTCTCTGTCAGAGTGGTTAAAGGCCGTGATGTCTTTAATTTTGAAACGAATGAGAGTTTTAAGTAGGTCAATGAGTGCCAAGGCTACATCAGTTTTCAAAGACCCCGATGTGCAAAAACATGTCTACTATACATGACAAATATGTTGTCGTACCAGCAGACAAAGCCCAAAACAGCATTGTTTATGTCTGCAAAACGTTTTATATCCAATGTTAATTATCAGAGGCAGACGTAGAAAATAATAGCAGTGATAAGACCTATACTGCTACCACACTCTCCAAAGAATAGATTGTGGAAAACCATAAATCTGTGCTATCTTCTTTTGGTCTCTCTACCAAGGACGATGACTGTGATTTACCGTCTATGTACTCGATTCCTAAACTTCACTAGAATCCATACAATCAACGTTTCATAGCTGGATCTGCAAAGTGTACCACCAAACCTCTTTCAAAACTTTTAACTTCTATACCCACAACTGTCAAAGAGGGTCTGCTGCAGTCCTACCACAACACTTGTTACTCCCGTAGTGGTATTAATTCAATGTGGATCCTGAAAAATTCGAAAGATCTTTTGGAGACAATCAGTTCAAGACTAACTGAATATAATAGCATTAAAACCTGTGATTTTTCAACACTGTATACTTCTATTACCATACTCAGTTAAAATCCCGACTTAAAAACATTATACATCGTTGTTTTTCCAAAAACAGATGGTACACCTAGATACAAATATATAGTTCTTGGTAGAGATTCCTCATACTTTGTAAGAAATAATTCAAAATCATCTTCCAAATACACAGAGGAAGATGTTTACAAAATGCTGGAATTTTTAATCGACAACATATTTGTCCAGTGTGGTGGACGTGTTTTTCAACAAACGGTCGGCATTCCAATGGGAACAAATTGTGCTCCTTTACTTGCTGACCTATTCCTTCACTCTTATGATGCTGACTTTATAGCTGATCTGATCAGAAAGAAAAAATATCATTTGGCTAGATTCTTCAATCTCAGTTTCCGCTATATAGATGACGTATTATCTTTAAACAATCCTAATTTAGGGGATTTGATAGATCGCATCTACTCAAAAGAACTTGAGATAAAGGATACTACAGACACTGTGAAGTCAGCCTCATATCTTGACCTACACTTACAAATCGATGGTAAAGGAAAGTATTGACCAAACTTTACGACAAACGTGATGACGTTTCATTCAGAATTGTCAACTTTCCTTTCATCTCTGGCAACATCCCTTCGGCTCCTTGTATGGAGTGTTCATATCACAACTCATACGTTATGCCAAAGCTTGCTGAAATTACTTTTTGTATCTCGCTAGAAGTCTAACAAATAGGCTTCTGGAACAGGGTTATGTTGCTACAAGATTGAAGTCATCTCTACAAAAGTTTTATGGTCGTCATCATAAACTCGTGGATCGTTATGGTGTATCAATCAGCACCATGAAAACTGATTTATTCCACGGGTCATAGTTTTCCTTTCCTCATTTGTCTACCCCGGACTTGACTTTTTATGAGCAACTCGGCGGGTGTTTCTAGAAATGCAGAGGACGCACACCCTACCGGTGCACCTGGTCCATAGTCCCAGTTTTTAGTGGAGTCCGAGTTGCTCATTTACTTTTGTTACTTTGTATGTATGAATTTAGTTTTACTTTATGTTATTGTTGTGTATGTCTCTTTTCCATGTCTGGTCTTTGTCCCTGGATTACATGCTTTTGATTACAGCTATAATCTTGGTTCCCTTGATTACTCTTGGATAAAAGTATTTACAAAATCTGAAATTGATTAAATTTCTGAGAGTTTTCCTGCCATTTCACATTTCCGATTTTTCTACAAATTTTATAGGCAAAACCAATTTTTCCTCAGCTTTTTACAAAATGTATTTCTCCACTCTCTATGTTAAATTGAGATTTAGATTATGTATAACCTACATTATTCCAAAAATATTCATTATAACAAAACGAACTGACCTATAGGTAGAACTGAGTGCCCACAAACGTCGGAAAAGTGACAAAGTTCACCCAGATAATATTTACCTCTTGATAGCCTTTCTATTTTCTAAAATTGTTATGAAATACCTTTTTCAGGACACAAAATCACAGACACTTTCAACATCAGGATGGTTTACAATGGTATGTTTATAACTAATAATTAGGATTAAGGAATGATTTGTTTTTTTTTCAAACATTATATGAAGTAACCAGGTTTGTAGTAATTTACACATGTATATCACGGTATATAAAGTGTAAACTGGCCCGACCAGGTTACTGAGTAAAACAGTTTAAGAATTAGACACATTCGGGTGATAGTTCAAAAATTAATATTGAGCATTCAAATACCGGTAATAGAACAAATATACAAGGCAGGTACAAACTCATTTAATCTAACCTTCATTTGTACGATTGTATTCCATCTGTATTGTTCCCATATTGACGTATTTTGTAACTGATCAGTATAGCAAAGTATTGTGTACAAGTTGGGAAATATATAGGCCAGTTTTTTTATTTAAAATGACATCTTTGGTGCTGAATTGTACTTTTATCTGTTTTATGCTTTAAAAAAACGTGCTTTCGTGTAAACATTATAAAATATACGAACTTATATTTTGTTGGCCAGTGCGCAAAGGTCATTTTATCTATAAGTATTAAGCAAAATAATTTGGCGACTTAAGTTTTTTGTCACTACATATGAGTATTCAGAACATTTTTTACTTTAATTGGTCAATTGCAATGAATTGATGATTTAACTAATACACTAATTTCATTATTATTTAAGGAGTGGACGGATTCAAGGCTCACATGGACTCCAGCATCTCATGGCAGCATAGAGTATATTTACGCTTCACAATCAACATTGTGGCATCCCCATATCATCATACAGAATTCGTAATAATATTACCTTATTAATATCTCATTAAGTTAATTTTAATCGAGATGTTAAAAACAAATGATGGCAAAAGTTGTACTTCCTCTATGATTTGGTCTTTTTACATACTTTTTGAACGGCTGTAGATTTCCGATGTCACATCATGGACGATGTGATACTAACTTGTGACATGAACAATTTTCCGTTTTGATTAGATGTTGTGCATCGTCTTCTACAAAACAGATTAGTTTGTAATGTTTTCTTCCGCTATGACATATGCCGAATATTAAGCGGCAAAAATATTTAAAAGAAATCATAAAAAAATATCGCAAATATCAGCTTAATTTATTTAATTCAAACATTATAAAAAATGATCTTCGGAGAGCTTGTTATGATGCTGAAATTAAATTACTTGAGTTGATATTTTGCCATATTCAACTCTCATTCATGATGGAAGTTTAGATTTAAATTAATTTAATTATAGCCTTATTTGCAAGAGTTGAGGTGTATTATTATTTGTTCCATTTAAAATTATTTCATTCAAGTACTTTTGTGTCTTTCTTTTTGACTTTCTGCTTTTGGTTTAATATTGTTTTGAATAAATGAGCATTTAATTGCACAATCACTATGTACTGATCAATGACGAGTGTTTAGCAGAAGTGAACTGATGTATTCTGCATGATAAAGTAAAGAAGATTTAGAATTAAAGCCGTTCAGTAATACACTTTTTTCAGAGTTGTGGATTTAACTGGTCTTGGGGATGATGATAGTCAGCTAAGAATTCGTTATGACGGACAGATACGTTGGGAACCACCCGCTATTTTAGCGACATCGTGTGACATGGATGTCACATTCTTTCCATACGACAGTCAGAAATGTGACATTGAACTCGCCAGCTGGGGCTTCCACAATGATGCAGTTAATCTGACATTTCTGAAGACCGATATAAACTTACAAGATTACAGAACGAATGGAGAGTGGGAACTAGTCTCAACTTCTCAGCACACTTCGGAAATAGTAGAGGATGGATTTGCATATTCGGAATTGGTGTTTCGTTTAACACTAGAACGGCTTCCGGGTCATTACATCATGACTGTTATATTTCCTGTGATACTTACTGCTATACTAACGACAGTAACATTTTTATTACCAATTGAGTCAGGTGAAAAAGTCAGCTACATCTTAACAGTTCTACTTGCTCTTGCCGTTTTGCTGACAATATTTGCTGATAATATGCCCACCACTTCCAAGCACACGTCAGTTCTAGGTATGCCTTACTTTATAGACAAGGGAAGTATAGATCATATTCTCAATAGTATATTATTAGCATGTATAATGAATTAATCTAATACAATGTTTTAATGTTGAAAATACATATATGGTAATAGCTTGAAAAATTGTTGACATTAAGACGCAAACAATAATGCTTATACATGTAGTAGAACAGGACAATAATTGAACTAGGGTAATAACTGTAATCAAAAAGGTGATAATCAGGGAAAAGAAATAAACCAAACAATATAAAAAGTGACATAATCAGAAGAACACGCACACAGAACAAGAAAAACGTACTCCACTATAAACCTGGAGTAATGACTAGGATACAAACAGAAATAACAATTGATCAAATAGTAATCAAGGGAACCAAGGTTATAGCGGTAATCAAAGGAATGTAATCCAGGGACAAAAACCAGACATGGAAAACAGACATACACAGCAAAGAACATAAAGTAACTAAAATCATACATACAAAAGTAACAAAAGCAAATGAGCAACTCGGACAGGTATTACTATACTAGGAGAAAAATCTTGAAATTGCCAAAGATACAAAAAAGTAAATGAGCAATCAAGACTCCACTAAAAACTGGTGCACCGATGGGGTTAGTGTCCTCTGCTTTTTTTTGAAACACCAGCCGAGTTTCTCATAAAATTTGAAGTCTGGGTAGACGAAAGAGGAATTGAGAACCATGACTCAGTAACCAAATCGGTTCTCATTGTGCAGATGGATACACCGTAACAATCCACTATGACGACCATAAATCTTTTGTTATAATGAATTCAATCAATTTATATCTCTATAAAAAGTCGATTTTGAGTGGAGAGTATTTTGATAATATTTGTACGATGTGTATGGGGTGTTCTAATTTTAATTTGAAATTCTTAATTTCAGTTGTATTTTTGACCGTCACCCTTGGACTTGCATCACTGGCAATTATTTTGACAATACTAATCATCCAGTTATACCACAAACCAAAACACTACATAGCACCGAAATGGATACACAAAATTATCGAATGTCTGAAAAGCAAAGGATGTCGTGGAAACAGCATTAAAGATAATATCATATATACAGGTGAAAAAGCTGAGTCATCCAAGGATAAAAATTCTAATTTAAAGGCAAATTCGTTCTTGTCAATAGCCGATTCCACCCAGCCTTCTAATAAACAACTCGCCGAGTTTCTTGACAAGGTCTTGTTTCTGATATTTACTGTTATATACATCGTGGTTGTACTCTGTTTTACAGTGACGCTTTGTGTTAGCGAATGACAAAATTAAGATATTTAAGAAATTGACATGTAACATATGGCTACACCGAGCCATGCGTAGGACACACGCTAGTACAAGTAACGTGAGCATGTAATCTGAGAGGCTGACTCTAACACGCGGCATTTATTGTGGCATGACACAAAGCCGTAATTGGCTAAACAAGTATATCATGAGAAATTTGAACGTATGGCACTTATCCTATTTACATTTGCGCTAAAGAACATTGGGCGTCTGTCCGTATGTCGTTTAAAATAATATGATAATAGTACTTAAGAATAAACAGAAGCAGTGAAATATAATTTATCAAAGACTTATATCTACAATAATACGAAACTATACAAAGAGACAAAATAAATTTTGTCAAAATATATTTCAAAAGTTTTAACAGCCAATAACAACCATCTTGTACTGCATTGTTGTATAGAATGATATTTCCTTTGGCGTGATATGCAAGACACATTGCATCAGAGACACAATTTTGCAATTAATATGTGATTAGTAGTGTCTAATATCATTTACTTTTCTTTCTTTCCTTGTTTTCCTTTTGCAACATCATTACATTGGCAATAAAAAGGGGAAAAATGCAATTTCACTGCAAAATTCAGTGTAATTTCTCCACAAAATGATGATCAAATTTTTTCGAGATAACAATAACAATCCAAACTGAAAAATGAAGATCAGATTTCTAAATTAAATTTTCGTGCAGTTTCTTTACTTGACTTCATTATGAAACGGATTAGTGTTGGGTAATTTTGTTGTTAATCTTACTTACAATTAAAATACAAAAAAAAATTATACATATGAATAACAATTATCTTTCACAATGTGACCTGTAGACAGAAAAATAAAGGTAGTTTATTTTTATTTGTCTTCTCCAATTAATGGCTTTCGAGAAATTGGGACATGTCAAAGGTAAATTTCTGAATCTGAAATAAATTTTGATCAAACATTGTGGAACGAGGCCTATATATGTTTATATGTGAATATGTGCAATAGTTCCGAATACAAATTTCTCACCTTAGAGCAACAGGTGCCATTTCAAATGTTGAGGAATGATTTCAAGACACTGTGTCCAATCAAAATGATATAAAGTAAATATAACGGGAACACAAAACAGCAAATACTTTTTATATTATATTGAAATATAATATCAATCGAAAATGTAAACTGTTAAAGACATGATAATATGAATGACTCAAATATTTGTAATGAAAGCACATAGAACGGGACAGACTTATCTATTAATATATTTGTAATGAAAGCATATGGAATGGGACAGACATATCTATTAATATATTTGTAATGAAAGCATATGGAATGGGACAGACATATCTATTAACATATTTGTGGTGAAAGCACATGGAACGGGACAGACATATCCATTAATATATTTGTGGTGAAAGCACATGGAACGGGACAGACATATCTATTAAAAATGAAAAAATGACAAACAGCTTTTACATACAAAGGTGACTTTGGTCCAGCAAAAGTTAGAAGAATTTGACATATGCACTCATAAAATTAAGCACCCTTCACTACCTACCGTCTATGAAATACCTGCTTGGTTCATGATACCATATATGATTCAATATAAAAAAGTAAGTATGACGAAAGATTTATTTCTTATGGTAAAGATTATATCATGTGTAGGTCAGATTATGTAAGTTTCATTTTCTTTTTCTAATTCATTATTTGATTCTTGGACTCACTAAAGATTCAAAACACAAAATATACACTTTTAATGACTAAACCCATACTTTAAGTTAAATTTGTAATAAATAAATTAAATATTCATCATATTCATTGACAGTAGCTGTATTTTATACATATCAGAACGGATGTAACACAAAAACAAGTACAGACCAAATAACCATTCTTTTCGATTTAGGTGTTGCATATTTTGGATGAAATTATATTTAATATACATAAAATGGGCTTTTTGATATTAATTTGATATTGAATTCTTAATTTGTTTGATATAGTTTAGAAATAACTGCTCGTTATACTCCACAATACAGGTTTTTTATTATAAAAAAATAATTATATAGTTGACACTGAGAAAAATCAAGGTTATGTTTAAAAGTTATGTTTAAAGCTCTCTGTTTTGTCGCTATCATAATGAATAAGAAACATACCTCTGTGTCTAAGTAGTGACCTTCATGCAAAGCTCTTTAAGGTTACAAACTTTTAAGTCTATTATTTCCTGTTCCCCTTTTGAGATTTTATTATTATTATAATTTATTATTATCTTTTTTATTTATTTTTTTTTCTGAAAGGTTTTTTGAATATTACTGAATTTTTTCTTCCAAAATTTATCAGCATTATTAATAAACAACATCACATAATCAACCCTCACAAAACATGAAAATTTCACTACTGTCCTTTTAACAATTTCTTTAGTCACTCTGTATTTGCCAATCTCTTGGAAAATTCACTATTCTTCATTTCCTGAAAATGAGAAATTATAATTAATAAGACATTAAACATCATATATATTTAGATATATCTATAAAATGGTAACTATAGTTTTTTTTCTAGTTTGATTAATGCATCATTTGGCCAATAAATGTTTCCCTATATTTTTTATTGCTGAATCAATTGCTATTCCGACACTATGGTATTAAACTTAATTTAAAAAAATTGGATCTGACTATTTGCTATTTCAAGTTATAATTTTCTCATCAGTTGAATACATTTTTAATGAAAATCAATTTTATCAAAGCAATTTTTACTAGAAACCATTAACCCTAGTTTGAAGGAATATGTCTCAAATGAATCCCATCTTAGATATGATTTTTGTTGTTAAGCAGCTTCCAAAGTTCGAAGTAAATCGAAGTGCTATCCAGATGACAACATGCTGACACACAGAGGGTCTGGTATAGAAAAAAAACATAATGCGTGGGGAGTGAAAGGCAGATGGACATTGAGCAAAGATATATGATAGTCTCTATATTTACCAGGCTAAGGGTATAAAACATATATGGAGTAGATAACTAATTATATTAAGCTGTTAATAACTATTGTATCTTTCAATTCTTTTTCTTTCCCTCTCATGCAGAGACTTCCATTTGTCACCTGCAGGATTATCTAGGATGTCCTGCAGGTAACACCTAAATGAGCCCCAGAAGTCGATCACTTCGTCTTCTCTCTCTACTGCTTGGGCTCTAAGGAGCCGTTATTCATGGCAAAATGACCTCTGTAAAATAAATATACATTTAAAATAATTAATATAAGATGTTATTAAAAACTTAAACAATGATTATAAATACATTGAAGAAATATCATTGCAATAAATTCTAGACAGTATTATGTAAAAATGATTCAAATGACTTTCTGTTGGGATGTCACAAACATTACATGGTTGGATGTTGCCTGGATGTCACTTACTTGGAATATAACCTTTTCCTAAGTGTGACTGTATCAGTTTAAAGTTAATGCACTGTTATATTGTCTGTATTAAAGAATTTCATTAGCAACTTTTTTTTTCAATTGTTCTGTATATTTAGATATTTACTATCATAGGCTACCGTCATGATACTTATGGAATGTTTCCAGTTTTTAAACAGGTTATACAAATTATAACCTGAGTTTCAGCAGTTTGTACTTATAACAGGAGAGATAAATCAACCAATCAGATAGCTTGCTACAAATCAAATTAAATCATCAAAATATATCAGTAACTTTTTATGATAATGTTACATCAAATTAAATGTGACATTACCTGTAAACAGAACTCTAGCTTTGAATATCACATTTACTCTACTGGGCTCACTCAGCCTCACTGTGATATATTATCTTTCTCAACAACAAAAATGTTATTCTGTATTTATCAATGGTTATCTTTCCTAGTGAACATGCAAATATAATTACTTTAAAAATGATCCTTTTGGTCAATGAAAATGCACTGACCTGTACCTATCCACATGCAATATACAAAAAAAAAGAGTAATCAAGGGAACCAAAGTTATAGCGGTTATCAAAAGAATGTAGTCCAGGGACAAAGACCAGACATTGAAAACAGACATACACAACAAAGAACATAAAGTAACTAAAATCATACATACAAAGTAACAAAAGTAATGAGCAACTCGGACTCCACTAAAAACTGAGAGCATGGACCAGGTTCGCCGGTAGGGTAAGCGTCCTCTACTTTTCTAGAAACACCCGCCGAATTGCTCATAGAAAGTCAAGTCCGGGGTAGACAAACCAGGTAGGGAAAGCTATGACCCGTTGAATAAATCAGTTTTCATGGTGCTGATGGATACACCATAACGATCCACGAGTTCATGATGACGACCATAAAACTTCTGTAGTGATGACTTCAATCTTGTAGCAACATAACCCTGTTCCAGAAGCCTATTTGTTAGAGTTCTAGCGCGATACAAAAAGTCTGCGTAGTTTCAGCAAGCTCTGGCAGTTGTGAGTATAGAAGTCAAAAGTTTTGAAAGAGGTTTGAAACATTACTTATCTCAATATTACTTATGTCCTACAACATTTGATGCATCTTTACAGAAAAATATGGTTTTAACAACATATATCAGCCTTATTGTGTCAGATTACCATATGATGAGTTATGTTTGTAACCATATTGGTCCATCTGCCAACCATTTTTGTTCTAAATGTGTGTAGTAAGTTTGTAACTTTTCTTAGAAAAGGCTATCAACAACCTCATTCAATTTGCAAACATATATTATACTTGCTGCTCTAAATCCATGTGAATTAAAATAACAACATCAAAACAAAAGAAAATAAATATTGTTTTCATAAAGATGGCAATATCCAATTGGATTTGATACATTTATCAAAATATTTAGTATTTGGAATTCAATAAATAATCTTTTATTTTGTTAATCTATGCAAAAAAATATTTTGTACTTTTATGAGCTCACCTGGCAGATGGAATGTGAGCTATTGCCATCACTTAGCGTCTGTCGTCGTCGTCGTTAACAATTTTTCAAAAATTTTCTACTCTGACACTACTTGACCAATTTCAACCGAACTTGGTATGAATGTTCCTTGGGGCATCCTGCATAGAACTGATGTGGGAATTTAGATCTGTTAAAAAACATGGCCACCGTTACTAAAAATAGAACATAGGGGTCAGACAGTAGCTTTTCGAGTATAGCTCCAAAACCATTACGTTAAGCTGAATTCTGATAGGGTAAAAGTGTTTAGCATGATGAGATCTATCTGTGGTCAATTTTTTATTTTAATCCTTGAAGCCATATTGGAGTTATTGTCCTTTTTCAACATTTTTTGCTATTTTTTATGTTATTTCATTAAAAAATCTTCTCCTCTGACACTACTTGACCAATTGGAACCAAACTTGGTATGAATGTTCTTTAGGGTATCCTGTATAGAATTGATGTGAGGATTTTTGATTTGTCGAAAAACATGGCTGCCGCTACTAAAATAGAACATAGGGGTCAGAGGTAGTTTTTTCGGATATATCTGCAAAACTGTTAGGTTTAGCAAAATTCTTTCAATAGCTGAAATTATCCATATTATTATTGTATAAGGACTACACAAGTCTTCAGGGTCAAAAGTTGTCAGACGATTCCTTGTAAGAGTTATTGCCCTTAAAATAGGAAACGTGAGTTTTCAGCTAATATCTTTAAAACTATGATAGAAATTCTGCTTAAATTCACTGCCCTTGAAAAACAAAATTCTACCAGGTGAGCAATTCAGGCTCCTGGGAGCCTCTTCTTTATTATGCTGATTGCTGAGCTCTATATAATAAAATGATAAATGTATGTGTACTTATTTTCATAGGCTGATGATTCAAATCCATTTGTTAAATGGAATGCCAGGAGAAAGTCACAAACTTTGCACACCATGGAAAGACTCAGAATTACTCATGACAATGACATTAACTGGTGTTAAAAGATACGAAAATTGTCTATGGGAATATATCGATTGTCATAAGTAAGATGTTTCTATTAAATTAATAAATAAACTGTCAATGCAATTTGATTGCTAAAACAGAATTATTATAAGTTCTTTCTTAAGAATGACTATCAAAATTGTGCTTTATTCTTTGGATATTAAGTCATCTCCTCAGATTTGTTTCTTATATGTTGCTTGTATTGCAATGTATTTAAACTTTTTTTAAATAGTGAAATGTATTTAATAGATAAGCATTGTTATGAAGGTTGAACATACAGTGACAAAATACCAGCTATAAAATGATGTTCACAGTGATACTAACAATAAGCAGCTAAATTGTTTTGTTTAAAAATGTGTTTTTTTATACGCCATGATACTAAATGTCCTTTTTATTAAAGCAGTCTTTTTGGGTCTGCCTTAGTTTGTTATTTAACTTTCACACAATGGGTTACAGTGCATTGCAGTGATGTACTGAAGTGTCATTTCTTGATTTGTTATCTGATGGTAACTACATAAATTAATTTTACTTTAAAGGGATACACCAATTGGTTGATTGCATTTTCTGTACCTGGGCCTTGCAAAACAGTTGATAAAGGTGAAAATAATGAGAATATTTTAATTGTTTTTTAACCGTAATTAATGACTATTTGGGTTAATTATGCTTATTGTTAATATTGTTGAAATATCAAGTGTATATATATTACATTATTTTTAAAGGTATTTAGAATTATAGTTACATGTACTTTTGAATTTGATGCTACTGTATCTTTAGCAATTTCATATATATTAACAAGATCAAACGAAACAAGAGGCTCCCCAGAGTTAGTCTGAATTGCTCACCAGGTTAAATTTTTGCCGTAGAAGGACAATAACTCCTTGAGGCCTTTTAATAGGGATCATTTTGGCAATCATAAGAATTTGGCTAAACATGACAGCTTTGGAGATAATTGAGAAAAAACATCTGTCTTAACCCTATGATCAGTTTTTGCCGTAGACGTACGCCAAGTGATGACAATAACTTACATGGCGTTAAGCCAGATGATCTGTTAAATATGGATAATAGATAAAATTTAATATGAAACTTACTAACTTTACGTTTAAGAAATAAATTTTGAAAAAAAGACTTATTAGGTGATTTATGTATTTGCAAACTACCATCTATCCTACAAGTAAAGTTGAGGTCAAGGAAGGGGTACATGTAGACAACCAGAATTCGGACATGTATCAAACATGAATTGTGTTTCCTTACTTGCTACACCCATTGCAGTTTGACTGAACAATATTTTTCAAAATGCTAATATGTATACATTATCTATATGCAGTTTGTATTGGAGACACTGAATGTTGGTCGGAAAACTTTATGGAGGGCACACCTGAACAGCATAGACCAGACTAACTTCACCTATAAAATCAAAGAGAGCTTTTTTTAGATATATAGATAGCAGACAAGGAAAAGATTTTAAACACTATGTTAGTATAAAGGGGAACATTGCGTCTTCTTGTTTAAGATAAATATAAAGTTAATGTTTTGATTCATGTATTGAACAAAAAACACATGATTTAAATGTACCTTAAACTTTACACAATGAATAATGTATGAATGAGTTAAAATTGTTGTAACACATTTTCTGTGTGCAAAAGCTATTAAAATAACTGACCAAATGAAATTTCTTGTGTAAAATGATACAAGTAATTGAATTAGAAGTTTTTTTTCTGAATTTTATTAAGATTCCTTAAAATAATCTATTTTCTACTTACAGCTTCAGATTGCTGCTTTGAACTTGGAATTTGCAGGTCTGCATCCAAAATATGTAAGAGTGGTAGTCAAACGTGCAATGGTATGTTATTTTTTATAACAAAAATAAACAGTGATCTTCCCACAAGTTATTTTATCCTCTTATGGATGTTTCACTCATGATGGTTATTAAAATGCCTGATAGAACTGGAATTTGTCAGTAACAAAAAATGGGATAGCCCGGAATATATGTGCAAAGTTCCATAACAAATCAACTAAATTATTAACCGATCAAAGACGTATTTCCTTGATGTTAAAGTTTCCGGTGCTTTATATGTATTTTCCTTCCATTTCAGTAACTTACAAAACTGATCACTAATGGATAAAATAGTTTTGAAAACAAAATTTGGCATGTACCATCCACTGCCTGAGTCTTTAATTGACATCTTCTATAATGTACTTATAAGAAGTTTAAAAAAATGTATTATTTAAAACTAAATTGAACAATTGAGTGTAAATATTAAGTTCATATATAAATCTGTAAAACCTTTATTAAAAAGCAGAGAATACTGTCACTGATAGAGTAAGTTATGGTGGATGCCAAATATCAAGCTGTCAGATAATTAGAAATCATCACAGACAAAAATGGTTTAATATAACTCATGACAGAAATAATATTAACTCAATTTATTTAATTTCAACATCACAACAAATTACCCTTACAATGAAAGTACACGTATTCATAATCAACTTTAACTTTTTATGAAGCATACAATGATACAATATTTGTTTTAGATTTCAAAACATGTTCTTCAGAGATGTCCTACAGAACAGTGATCAAGGGAGATAAGAGAATACCTTGACACTTTAGAGGTTGTTAATCCGGAGAGAGGAAAAAATCTAACGCACATTTATGTGCGCATCTGGTAATAAATTTTCTCTAATCTTGCTTCACTTTTCATACCGCTTGACCGGTTGTCATCACTAGTGACTTTTTTGTTCTCGGAGTTCGATTGGCTTAGAAATCGATTGTCTTGCACTTCATCTTGAATCGCATCGATGGCCATTGTAGTTATATTTCAGTTAAATGAGATAATTTTGGTATTTTCTTACCTTAAATGAGAATTATGAAGGGATTCAGGAACATTTGAAATCATCTAGTTTTTGTTTGGAATGTTTGCGTTTGTGTGAGTCAACATGTTTCCTATGAATCGGAATCATAACATTTTGCGAGTTTTTCATTTTGTGTATTTTTGACATTTTTAGGGCATTAGAGAAACAGAATCTACACTCAAAGCTTGTTGATTATGAGTTTCTCACATCTTGTGAAATATTTTTTAGTTTGAATAACTCGGCAAGCCTCGTGATCAAAATTATAAGATTTATTTCACTCAATGTTAGAAATTCCATAATCAATTTGTTATTGTTGTAGATTCTGTATGTTGTATGCATGCCAAAAAATATAATTGCTTAATACTAATTTTGTGATCTTCAGTCAGTTATTGTCTTTGTTGATACTGTAAAAGGAATGGATTAACAGTTTTTATTGTGTCACATAAGAAAATTTATATTGATTCAAAAATATAAAATGAATTTCTGGAAGATTGAAATGGAAAATATTTCCTGGCAAATATAAATTTACTTAAGTAACTTATTGCACCTGAACAAGTGTTTTACGCAGGAAAAAAATGATTCATATATAGCAAAAAATATTCACATTAAAAAACGAAGCTTTGATTATACTTGTATATTACATCAGGGGGGGATTAATTGTTTATATGCACAATAATAACTTCTCTTTTCAACCAGAAGATATGGAGCGACATGGTCATCCACTGCGGTACATGAAGGATGCCTTTGAAAAAAAAACCACAAAGCTATCAGAAGTGGTATAGCACATCAAAATGGCCATGCTCGTTCTAGAGATACTGCTGAACAATTCGTAAATAATACGTTAATGAGGCATGTGATATCAGGGGGATATATTCCTGAAGGAGGTGTATGGTAATGACTACGCCTATATATATTATGACTTTAAACTTTAGGCAAAATTGCTCAAATATTTTCTTTAAAAATGAAAAGGCATTTCATTTCTAATTAAGTTTTCTTTATCAATTATTGTAGCCCTTGCTTGAAAAGCTGGAGGTAAATAAGGATCATGGTGTCTGTCTAATCCTAGTTATAATCGGAAACTTCTCTGAATGGAATTTGATGAAACTTTCACAGATTCTTTAATGTAGGATGCCACTGCGCACCTCCTATTGTATTTAAATCTAAATGCTTTAGTCACTTATGAGGTATCTTATATTGTTACTTGATAGGGAAGCAGGGGGTATCACTATTTGAGTTTTGCTCATGGTTCTTTTTATTTCTTTAAGCAACACTATGTGTACCAAATTTTATATCTCTGCCACAGGTCTAAGCTTTAATGGCAATGAATTATTAATATATACAGTCCCTTTACTGATCCACACAACTATTTGAAAGATCAATGACTGACGATAGTAAAATGGTAGTTGCTAGGTTCTTATAAATGTCAAAATTTGGATTGAAACAAATTCATTAATTCATTATAGTGCTTTGTTTATTGATTTAGAAAATCAAATAAACATTAAGTATTTCATTTTGAATATGATGTTTTGATTTATATCATTTAGTAAATATTTGTAAAAATGACAAACCAAAACAAAGGAAACCGTAAAATTTTCATAATTGAAGGAATGAAATCCTTTTGATTTCCACATAGATCTTTATGCCATGAAAAAGGAAAAAGGAAAAATACATTAATAGAAGACTATATAGAAGAGTTAAAAAGTTAAAAATACAATAATTAATTGGAAAGAGTGAATAACCAAAATATTATCACGAGTGCCGACGGACGCCTAGATTTAACATTTAAGTGTGCGAAACTTATTCCGCGCAAGAGTTAAATCCTCAAGCGTTCTTGGTACGAGTGATCATATTTTGGCTATTTACGATAACCAATTGATTATCCTATTTATTGTATAGATTTTCGTCATAATTTATCGATATTTTCAACACGAATTTTTAATTCTGTAATTGGCGGGTTGATATCTATGTTGTGACGTTTTGGCGGGAGAAAGTCCGAAAGTGAAATTACCGAACTTAATTATAAATTTATTATGCTGGGAATATTTCATAAAAAAAACTGCTATTTATATAAACATTTCATGTAAAATGTAGCACAACAAAATATGATTGGGTTTCATTAACCGGTTCATACCACTGTTTTATTTTTTTGGGGGTTTTTTTGTACTGATTTCAGTAATTTAAATACGATTATTTTGTCACAGATATTCACTGATGAGGACAATTTTTTTCAGGAGGAAGATTTGGGTACAAACCTTTGAATAATATTCTTGCCATATCTGTCAGATTTTCATTGTATATAAAGTATTGGTGACCACTAAAAAGGTTTCAATAACTTTAAATATGGGGGCTTAGTTAAAAAAATGAGTGTGGTTACTAAAGTTCCTTGATTTTGTTATGTCGTAAATTTTAAACTTTGACAAAACTTTTAGTTCACTGTTTTAATTTTCCAAGCAAGGAGAGACATAATCAGCAATCAGGTCATTATACTTCAAGCTATCTTAACATGTGGCGGCAGTCCACGAATTTTAGATAGCAATGAACAAAATTACAGAATTTAAGAAATGTGTAACCCAAGCCGGGGAAAATGCTCCTATTGGTAGTTTTGCAATGTTTAATAATTAAGAAAATGTAGTAAGTACTTTTATCCACCACGAAGTGTGAGGGAATGTAGAAATCACTCATGATCTGTCCATTTGATTTTACAAGCCTCTGCATACATGTATATCTTCTATATGCAATTTCTAACTTACACAGCATGAAATTTTATAGGAGGGTTAATCTAATATGTCAAGAATGAAGATAATTATTATCTAAGTACTGCAATGGAAGATGATTCAACTTCAATTTTTGTACATAGTTAAACATAGTAAGCACTTATTCTAAACTCGTGAACATATTTTGATGTGTGGATAGTAAGCTTAGGTCACATGCGAGCATGTGCTTGAAGGAGCTTGTCAGCATTATACACTGTTTTTATTTTATGAAAATATAAGACACACCCAATTTCAATGAGAATTATACATGTTATATTATATATATATATATTATTTTAGTTATGTGGTTGTCTCATTCTCAGGTGGCACATGATATTTAGTACAATAAAAAAACATTTAAAATTTTTTTATCACTTTTTAATTACATTTGTTTTTTTTGGTGAAATTGGGATGACTGTTTGCATAACATGCTTTTGATCAAGTTTTATTTGCTAGCATTTTCCCTTGTAGAACCAAATAGGACAAATTACAAAGCACATAAGACTTAATTCGAAAAATAACCTGCATTACGTAACAGTTTTAAGAAATGTAGAGGTTAGACACACAGGAGATGGCAATTGGTGTCAAACATTGACTGTCAAAGAAGCCAGCACAGTTGCCATATCCTCCAACATCGTTCAACTTCTATATGTATTGCATGACTGCAGATGCCAATTAAAATTGGGGATTGATAAAAGAGAGACCAGAACAGGAGGAAGATTAAGTTAGCGGTACATTTTTAGGCATACCAAGAGTCATAGTATCTATGTAATTAACAAATGCCGAATAACACATTTATTTGACAAATTTGTCAATTAGTCTACGATTAGAAATTAAGGACTTTTATGGAAAAGTGATTGTATATTTATTGCAGGGGTTACATACAAATCACCCTGTCTGTCTGTCCGTTTGTCCACATTTCTTGTAAGCAACTACTCCTCCTAAACGCCTTAAGGGATTTTCATGAAATTTTATAGATTTTTTAGTAGCATATATAAATGTGCATGAAGGAATATAATAACTGCTAGAGGACTCCAAAGTGGGATAATCCAATTAGGGGTTTTACATGTTAAATCCTCAATTCCTCCTACACAGCTTATGGGATTTTGATAAAATTTCATAGGAAGGTTGCATCTCAACTATAGATATGCATAAATGAATATAATAATTGTCAAAGAACTCCATGGGGAGATAATCCAAATTAAGGGTTTTATATGTTTATAACTTATAATCGCAACTCTTCCTAAACCGTTCAAGGAAATTTATGAAATTTTATAGGAATTTTTAGTATCACATGTAGGAAGGAATGTAGTTATTAGCTGGGGAATCCACTGGGAAATTATCTAAATTAATGTTTTTACATGTTGAAATTATATTCTGTTCAATTTTAACTGAAAAGAGGAAAGACTATTTCTAATGATTTGATAATCTCAAATCATACAGGATTACTGCATTTATATTGCAAAATATTATTCATGTTATGCAAAAAAAAAATATCATTTGCAGAAGGGGGACCAAGAAAGCTTGTTAAAAAGCACATTACATTATTACACTGTCATTACAGTAAATATTTATCTAAATTCAATTCATAGAGGTGATATATTGTACAAGTTTGTGGTTTGATATACTTGGTTGAATATGTTTCATTTTGAATCATGCAGATATTGTGTTTATTTACCTGACATATTTATTCATTTATTGTACAATTATTATAGTACATTGTGTATCACATTTGTGTCAATAAGCTACTTTGTATATTTTACTTTTGATTGTAAAAGATACACAATATTTTGCATAAAATATGGACATTTCAATTACTAGACAATACACTTTAAGATGTAAGGGGCAAGTCCTATCAGCTCTATTTCTTTCTACAAATGAAGAGTTTTTAAAAATTTTGTAACAATTAATATCATAGATTTATCTTCTGTATTTATATGTAACATATAAATAGTTTAATTTATTGTATTGCTACATTTTGATGTTAAGATGGTCATTTGATGCTTGCAAATAGAAAATATGGATATATTGTTGATAACTTATCTTGTGATGCAATATATTAACTCCATTCCTATGTATATTTTCAATTCATCTGTGAAATGTAACTATTATTCTTTACATTACTGATTTGAAAAAAAATAGACTTCAATGCAGATGTTCAAATTAATATTGGTATGACATATCAATTTTATAAAATAACAATTTTTAGGTAGAAGAAATTTTATAAAATAACAATTTTTAAGTAGAAGAATATGGTATTTATTCTATATTTTATAAATTTTACTTAACTGAGATAGATACAAAATTGATACCCACACACTGCGTACGTGAAAAATATATAAATATTCACAAGTAAACTACAGGCAAGGAAAACTGTTTATACTTAATTAAATCAAGATATAGGACAGAAGCGTGATATTGTAGTCATCTTTAAGCTACACTATTTTCCTGATCTACTTAATGTTTTTCATAAAATATTCAGGAAAAATGGAGTACTTAGCATGATTTCCATTTCAACTTCATTAAAACTATAGTTGGCTTTTATTTTGTTCAACACACATTAATTAATTTGGAATTTTTGCAAAGTTTGACTTCTTATACCTTTCTACTTTTTAAGATATATTTAACAAAGACAGCACTAGAAAGCAATGTTACAAAGGGAGATAATTGATTAATTGTGTACAGTGAAGACATTTTTTTAAATTTTAACTGCCAAAATATTACATTGTTGTTTGCTTTTATTGCAACCGTTTTATATCAATATTTGAATAGACAACTAAATAAAACTTAGAAAAACCATTATATGCCACCACCATTATGATGATGGGGTTTTTAACATTTTCAACTTCTTTGACAAGTCCCTCATGGGTGTTACACTCATCCTTATATATATTTGATTTTAGAAATGGAACAGTACTTAACATCATTATCATATAAATATCATGTGAAAGAGTAATCAAGGGAACCAGGGTTATAGCGGTTATCAAAATAATGTAATCCAGGGACGAAGACCAGACATGGAAAACAGACATACACAACAAAGAACATAAAGTAACTAAAATCATACATACAAAGTAACAAAAGTAAATGAGCAACTCGGACTCCACTAAAAACTGGGAGCATGGACCAGGTGCACCGATAGTATAAGCGTCCTCTGCTTTTCTAGAAACACCCGCCGAGTTGCT
The DNA here is from genome assembly GCA_037379345.1 of Perna viridis. Classification (NCBI taxonomy): domain Eukaryota; kingdom Metazoa; phylum Mollusca; class Bivalvia; order Mytilida; family Mytilidae; genus Perna; species Perna viridis. Next base: position 2,075,168 of record CM074522.1, read on the forward strand.
CATAAAAAGTCAAGTCCGGGCTAGACGAATGAGGAAAGGAAAACCATGACCCGTTGAATAAATCAGTTTTCATGGTGCTGATGGATACACCATAATGATCCACAAGTTCATGATGACGACCATAAAACTTCTGTAGTGATGACTTCAATCTTGTAGCAACATAACCCTGTTCAAGAAGCCTATTTGTTAGAGTTCTTGCGCGATACAAAACAATCTGCGTAGTTTCGGCAAGCTCTGGCATAACGTATGAGTTGTGATATGAACACTCCATACACAGCAGCCGAAGGGATGTTGCCACAGATGAAAGGAAATTTGACAATTATGAATGAAAAGTCATCACGTTTGTCGTAAAGTTTGGTCAATAATTTTCCTTTATCATCGATTTCTATGTGTAAGTCAAAATATGAGGCTGACTTCACAGTATCTGTAGTATCATTTATCTCAAGTTCTTTTGGGTAGATGCGATGTATCAAATCCCCGAAATTAGGATTGTTTAAAGATAATACGTCATCTATATAGCGGAAACTGAGATTGAAGGATCTAGCCATAAAACGATAGTCTTTCTTTCTGATCAGATCAGCTATAAAGAAAGCCTCATAAGAGTGAACAAATAGGTCATCAAGTAAAGGAGCACAATTTGTTCCCATTGGAATGCCGACCGTTTGTTGAAAAACACGTCCACCACACTGGACAAATATGTTGTCGATTGAAAATTCTAGCATTTTGTAAAAATTTTCCTCTGTATATCTGGAAGATGATTTCGAATTATTTCTTACAAAGTATGGGGAATCTTTACCAAGAACTATATATTTGTATCTAGGTGTACCATCTTTTTTGGAAAAAACAACGATGTATAATGTTTTTAAGTCGGGATTTTAACTGGGTATGGGGAATAGAAGTATACAGTGTTGAAAAATCATAGGTTTTAATGCTATTATATTCAGATAATAGTCTTGATAGTAAGTCCAAGGGTCCTCGCTCGATTTGATGAAATGGATTCCTTTGGATAAAATGAATAATGCTACTAAATATATATTAGATAGTTAAATCATAGGTAATTAAATACATATTTGAATTCCATAAGTGTATGGCTTAGACATGAACCTTTCGGAATAGATAATGAGAAAGGTTTTATCAATAATTTCACAACCTTAAAACTTGCACTAATTACTTCTACTATATCACGTGACTGACTATCATACAGTTTAAACAGCTCTAAATGGATGGACGGTGAAGCAAATTTTATTATGTTTAGACAAAATTAATAGCGGAGGTTTTGCTATTTGCTTTGCGGTTTATTGACTGAGGAAAAAATGTAGTTATAATTGAAGCATCATTATAATTAACAGTTCTCCAAGATAATCAATTGGTATTTCCTGTATATTTACAGATTCGTGAATAAGGTGTATTAAAGACCATATTTTTCTTAAAGTTACAGTGACGATTTTTGAAGCTTAAACAGAATGAAAGAGTTTCATGAGTTGTGTTGGATATCCTTCCTGATAATTATTTCTAGTAAGTGTTTTTTTCTCGGTTTGATTTGAATTTGAAAATTAGTGGATATTTTAGTAGTCAATTTAAACAGCTTTTTACAAGCAAGCAAATTTAGTTAGCAATAAGAGTCAGCCGATAATAATTAACAGAAGAGTTGTTTAGAATTTATCTATGTTTATGTATGAAGTTTATAAAAGCTTCTCTTAAAAAGATATTCTCCTAATTGAAAGTTTTGTACTTAAGTGTCAATGTCGGTAAGAATCATGTATTTGGTGAAAATGGTATGAAAAACAACTTAATTGCACCATCAGAATCCAGGAAAACAGGCAAGATATACCATATCATTTTGGTAAATTGGGTTATTATTTTATTAACATGCACTGAAAATTAACATTTCAGGTAAGATAACACAGTCGAAAATCTTATTTTTCTAGCGTTCTAATGATAAATTTCTGTGCAAATCCAGTGCGAAGATCAAGTAATTGTCTTTTCAAAAGGAGAAAACATCCTTGAGTGAAATCATTGTTTTAGATATATGGGGTTTTATACATGTTTATGATTTTTCCAATTTTGCCTGATTCTCACAAAAACTTTCACTTCAATCCATTCATGAATGGGGCATTTGAATTATTTTGTGATATATTTGTCAAGAGTTTATAGCAAAACATTTTAAGTACATCCCTCACAGTATTGAAAAAAAGATAAATAGAATGCAAGCTTGCTCAAATCCATTAAAAGAATCATAATTCTGAGGTCAAAACCGTAACAAAGGGCTATGTGAAAACCACCACGGCCTAATGTTGTTATATAATATACAAAAAGTCTTCTTTAACATAATAATCTTCCATAATTTTCATTTCTAAGAATTATAACCAAATACCCACGAAATTAACATGTAAGTTTAATACACTGATATGATATGTGTTTTGAATATACGAATAATGAAACACGGATCTTTAGGAAAAACATGGAAATTTGCACCAGTCCATTTCATGAAATGAAAATTGAAATGAAAATCAAGAGATTTTCAATCAACTTCGGGACAGTTTACGCTTCATCAACCGCATAAGGTTAAACTGCCCAACAACACGGTATGTTAGCATGACTATGTAAAAAATAAAAATCATTTAACGCTTACCCTATTGGTGCACCTGGTCAATGCTGCCGGTTTTTAGTGGAGTCCGAGTTGCTCATTTGCTTTTGTTACTTTGTATGTATGATTTTATTTACTTTATGTTCTTCGTTGTATATGTTTGTTTTCCATGTCTGGCCTTTGTCCCTGGATTACATTCTTTCGATTACCGCTATAACCTTCGTTCCCTTGATTACTCTATTAAATATTTTTTATCAGTTCTAGACCTAATTGCGATTAAGGTAAATATGATCTATAATCAAAATGTTGTTTTAGTTTCTGATAATTAAGAAAACGGACTGCTTACCATTCGCCGTTTATGACGTCATAATACACAAGCAGTTAATACAAAATAATTAATGTTGCCCAAAGAGAACTTATTTAAACACTTATTGCAAATCAATTTTAATTATCTTGATGTGAATGACATCTGTCAACTTGTCCTGTACAAACCATTCAAGAATCTCCTCGCTCTTTTTCCTGTGGAAAAAACTATCATTATAGAATATGGCTATATGTTAGTTAATTACATGGTCACAAAGTACATATAAAGCAATATCCGATACTTTATTTTTCCATGGAAGTCACATGACTTTCAATATTGTAAAAGAACGCACAGAGCATTGTTAACATTTGACAACCAATAATTTCGTCACATTCATTAAAATCAAAGTTGACACCTATCTGTATTTAGAGATTAGTGTGCATGTCCTTCATAAATAGGATTTGATGGCTGCCTTTTCAGATGTTTTGATTTTTGATTTTTATATTATTTTAATAATACTAATAATATTTTTAATTTGACTTATTTTTTTAATTAAAATCAAATCTTTATTTCGAACTAGCGATATAATAAACAAACACACTCTACCTCCTCTGTAGCATAACACATAATGTTGTTTTATTGAATATGTATTGTTCAGGTAATGAAAGAGTAATCAAGGGAACCAAGGTTATAGCGGTAATCAAACGAATGTAATCCAGGGACAAAGACCAGACATGGAAGAGTAATCAAGGGAACCAGGGTTATAGCGGTTATCAAAAGAATGTAATCCAGGGACAAAGACCAGACATGGAAAACAGACATACACAACAAAGAACATAAAGTAACTAAAATCATACATACAAAGTAACAAAAGTAAATAAGCAACTCGGACTCCACTAAAAACTGGGAGCATGGACCAGGTGCACCGGTAGGATAAGCGTCCTCTGCTTTTCTAGAAACATCCGCCGAATTAATAATTAAAAATCATATTAAACGCCTGTGGTCCTCATAAACCATAGTATTTTACTGTAATCTTGGGAGTGGATGGTTAAACCGTTAATTATCATACATTCACATTATTTATTATTGATACTAATACAAGATTCAACTCATCCGGAACAAAGGCCGTCTACCATTGAAAAGAAATAAACAATTGACATATAATTATTATTCAAGACTAATTCTGAAATTTTTATCACCAGATTTTAAATGATTTTTTATAAATAATATGAATTGAAATATATATATATATATATATATATATATATATATATATATATATATATATATATATATATATATATATATATATATATATATATATATTTCAATTCATATTATTTATAAAAATATATATATATGAACTTGGCCAGTTTGTATATATATCTCATTATGTCATGATGTTCCACGTATCTAATACAAAAGTCAACTCCAAGTCAGGCAAGGTGTGGAAGACAAAGACGGAAAAAGTAGAATACGTACTGTATCATCATTTCTTTTTTTTATTTTAGTTCGTACAGTATCATCCTATACTACATCTGATGCCAACAACATACACGACACAATATTTACAGGATATAAAACAAATGTTTTACCTGCGTTTCCTGTTACCATAGCAACAGAGTACAACATCCTCACCATAAACTCGCTGGTAAATAATAATGTTTGTTTCCAATAACTCTCTTATAAGAAGTTGTAAAAGATGCCAGTTTTTTGTCAGTAAGGTTTATTATTTATGCCACAAAAGTGATACATTTGGACCAAAAGCAGTCACACAGTTTTACCATGTTTGAATAACAATTAATCAATCAATTGGTTACTAGATATGCCACATTAAGTCAAGAGTAATTTATTTGGAGTTATGTTCCATCTAACATTCGATTATACTGAACACTTTCTGCACCTGTACAAATATGAAAATAATCAATCTATTTACGTTAAGCTTAAAAGAGTAATCAAGGGAACCAAGGTTATAGCGGTAATCAAAAGAATGTAATCCAGGAACAAAGACCAGACATGGAAAACAGACATACACAACAATGAACATAAAGTAAAACTAAATTCATACATACAAAGTAACAAGAGTAAATGAGTGACTCGGACTCCACTAAAAACTTGGAGCATGGACCAGGTGCACCAGTAGGGTGTGCGTCCTCTGCTTTTCTAGAAACACCCACCGAATTACTCATAAAAAGTCATGTCCGGGGTAGAAGAAAGAGGAAAGGAAAACTATGACAAGTTGAACAAATCAGTTTTCAGGACGCAGATGGATATTCCATAGCGATCCACGAATTCATGATGACGACCATAAAACTTTTGCAGTGATGACCTTAATCTTGTAGCCACTTACAGAATCATTTAAATATTTCCACTAGAATCTTGGTTTTCTTTATTACACTCCCAAATCGTACTATTTGATCTCACCAAACATGATTTCGCCGAACTCTGAATTATATATGTGACAGTGTAAACTGCTCGAATGAACTATTTTATAATGATTGTTAAATTATCTGTTGATATTTATTGATAACGTTATATGAGATCCTACGGCAATCAAATGCAAGGGAATACTGTTAGAAACAATCAACTTTAAGTTACACATTTTCCCTCTTATTCGTGACTGGTACTATTTGTTTCTAAAATTAAGAATATTTATAGAATGTGTCCTGCTTTGCATTTATGCATCGTGTTTCATTTATCTCTTTGTTTTGCGTGGTCAATAAAGTGTTACTTGACAACACAAAATGCATCACCTTTTCATTATGACAAAACAATACTTTTTTTCAATTTTAACTTTTGCATCAACGTTGACACTTATTGGTGTTATTATAGTAAGCAAATCGCTGGGTACATATATATACAAAACATGTTTACTGCCGGAAAATATCAATTAATTTGACGAGCTTTAGAGACAGTCAAATGGTGACACCGAGGGTTCCCCGAGCTAATATGACAGTTTCGAAGCGAATATAAATAAATTTTTATTGATATTTTCGACAATGTTCATGTATTGTTTTTCTCCTGCAATCTCATTTTCTACATAAAACATGCGAAATTTGTTCAAAATAGTTTAATTGTAAGCAATCTTTTGAGCGCAGTGGTCGGTGAGAGCACCTTTGAACTTGTTACTTATTTCCTGTTTTTTGACGTGGTCTATAATTGAGGCAACCAGGAGACGATATGCAGTGGATAAATAAAGCTTTGCGTAAACTTATTTAAATAGTAGATAGCCTAAATGTAGGATTAAATTTGAAACCTTAGGATGATTTATGCAAATACCTTACTTGTTACAACGGAAATACTTGAATAAATATTTTATTAGACTATACTATATCACTATATAAGAGTGTAACTCCGACAATTTGAGATGGTGTTGTACTTTCTTGATGGAATGACAATAATATATGTCATCGAAAATGACAGACACAACCTACGTGTATCTAAATTAACACACTTGTCATCAAATATGACCGAAGCAACTCATGTGTAGATATAGTTGACATCAAACAGGACAGGCAGAAACCAAGTGTATCTGAATAAAACAGTTGTTATCAAATATGACTGCAAATAAGACACATATGTACCTTAATAAATTAAGTTGCCATCAAATATCGCACACACCACCAACGTTTATCTAAACATACACCTATCTTTCCCACTGATATAAATATTACTTATTCAAATGCACTTAAATTCTGCTTTTACCTTGTTAAGCCGACCTGGCCATAGGCTAGCTGACCTATTGCCATCTCTTGGTGTCCGTTGTCGTCGTCGTTACAGTTACAACTGTATAAGCATCTTCTACTCCGAAACTGTTGAATGGATTTGGATGAAACTTATCATGGTTGTTCCTTATGGTATGCTGAACAAAGTTTATGCTTCGATATGTGATCTGCTGCTATTCAAAATAAAACATAGGGGTCATACTGTAGTTTTTCGCAATTATCTCCAAAACCTTTATGTTTAACGAAATTCTGACATAGGATAAAAATATTCAGCATGAATATCTATGAGATCTATTTGTGGTCAAATCTGTCGATCCATGTTAGCGTATTTGCCCCTTTTAGACATTTTTGAAAGTTCTTATGGATGCCGTGGAGGACTATGCAAGAAAATGGATAAAACGAGAACAAGAAGACATTGAATCTCTGTCCGAGTGGTTAAAGGCCGTGCGAAAATAATAGCAGTGAAAAGACCTATACTGCTACCACACTCTCCAAAGAAGAGATTGTGGAACACCATAAATCTGTGCTATCCTCTTGTGGTCTCTCTACCAAGGACGATGACTGTAATTTACCGTCTATGTACTGGATTACTAAACTTCACAAGAATCCAAACAAACAACGTTTCATAGCTGGATCTCCAAAAAGTATCATCAAATCTCTTTCAAACCTTTTAACTTCTATACTCACAACCGTGAAAGAGGGTCTGCAGTCCTTCCACAACACTTGTTACTGCCGTAGTGGTATTAATTCAATGTGGATCCTGAAAAATTCGAAAGATCTTTTGGAGACAATCAGTTCAAGAATATTATCTGAATATAATAGCATTAAAACTATGATTTTTTCAACACTGTATACTTCTATTTCCCATACTCAGTTAAAATCCCGACTTAAAAACATTATTCATCGTTGTTTTTCCAAAAAAGATGGTACACCTAAATACAAATATTCAGTACTTGGTAGAGATTCCTCATACTTTGTAAGAAATAATTCCGAATACACAGAGGAAGATGTTTACAAAATCCTGGAATTTTTAATCGACAACATATTTGTCCAGTGTGGTTGACGTGTTTTTCAACAAACGGTCGGCATTCCAATGGGAACACATTGTGCTCCTTTACTTGCTGACCTATTCCTTTACTGTTATTAGGCTGAGTTTATAGCTGATCTGATCAGAAAGAAAGACTATCGTTTGGCTAGACCGTTCAATGTCAGTTTCCGCTATATAGATGACGTATTATCTTTAAACAATCCTAATTTCGGGGATTTGATACATCGCATCTACCCAAAAGAACTTGAGATAAAGGATACTACAGATACTGTGAAGTCAGCCTCATATTTTGACTTACACATAGAAATCGATGATAAAGGAAAATTATTGACCAAACTTTACGACAAACGTGATGACTTTTCATTCAGAATTGTCAACTTTCCTTTCATCTCTGGCAACATCCCTTCGGCTCCTGCATATGGAGTGTTGATATCACAACTCATACGTTATGCCAGAGCTTGCCGAAACTACCGCAGACTTTTTATATCGCGCTAGAACTCTAAAAAAAGGCTTCTGGAACAGGGTTATGTTGCTACAAGATTGAAGTCATCACTACAGAAGGTTTATGGTCGTCATCATGAACTCGTGAATCAATATGGTGTATCCATCAGGACCATGAAAACTGATTTATTCAACGGGTCATAGTTTTCCTTTCCTCGTTTGTCTTCCCCGAACTAAACTTTTTATGAGCAACTCGGCGGGTGTTTCTAGAAAAGCAGAGGACGCTTACCCTACCGGTGCACCTGGACCATGCTCCCAGTTTTTAGTGGAGTCCGAGTTGCTCATTTACTTTTGTTACTTTGTATGTATGATTTTAGTTACTTTATGTTCTTTGTTGTTTATGTCTGTTTTCGATGTCTGGTCTTTGTCCCTGGATTACATGCTTTTGAATGAAACTTGGTATGAGTGTTCTTTATGGTATAGTATTCTGAACAAAAACATCGTTAAACATTTTTAAATTTGGAAAAACATGGCCGCTGTTTCTAAAAATAGAACATAAAGCAAAAATGCGGTTTTTTGCAAATAACTCAAACTTAAAAACCGTTGCATTGTTCACCATCAGAAGTCCTATGCCGAAATTTTTAAACGATATATATTCCGATGTAGGAGTTATTGTCCCTGAAATAATTTTGTGTCGCTTTCCCACGTGTACAACTTTTTCTCTGAGACGATGAGACAAACTTTAATGAGGTTAGGAGAGTTGGCAGAATTGTGTTTATGCTATCTTGCATAAATTGATCATTTTAAATTTTTCTTCGGTCGGAAAACATGCCGTCGTTACTAGAAATAGAACAAAGGGGTCAAATTATTTTTTCTGTATTTTCCTCAACTGTAGAAAAATAATGAAATGAAAGCTACTTATAAGATAAATATGATATTCTGAGTTGACTGCAGTATTGAAATTTTGTTTCTACAGTTGTTCGTTTTCCTATTGATTGTTGAAGACGAAAGTTTGTTCTGGGTGGCAATTGTCAAAATGGCTGTTATTGTCCCGCTAATTTTATATTTGCTTTGATTTCAGCAATAATTGGTTTACATAATAAACATGGTCTCCAGAGTTGAATGTTGCTGATGTAACATTTTGTATGGCCATGATTAAGCTTCATTTTATGCTCCTTTTCAACACATGTACACTGCGCTAACGCCACCACAGGTGGAAAAAAGGTAATTTTTTAATGCATTTCCAACATTTCAAAGAGCTTTAGGTACTCAGTTGAACTTACGGCATTCATTAATGTAAGCTCTTTTTCAGCATTATTGATCAAAGATATGTAGTTGGTCGTTGAATATCATTGTATTCTATGTCATGTTCACTGTGTTCTTTCCTCTTACTTCTATCCCGGGAGTTATGTTTTATGGCAAACTCATTGGATGTTTCTTAAAAGCAGAGAATGCTTACCATACCGCTGTACCAAATCAATCCTCTTAAATTTCGTTTAAAATTGTGGCACCAGCTCTCCGGTGGTGTAATTTCTACTTTGCCGGATTGATGTTGGACTTGACTTGATAATGGATTGGATAAGTGTTTATTATATTTTGTTTAGTCTGGGTTGCACATTTACTTTAGTTCTTTGAAGGTGTTATTTTGGTTGTTTCATGTTCTTGGTTGTGATTGTGTCTATTGTTCCCGTCTGTTTGTTGTTCTTCAATTGTGTCTTTTGAGTACCGATCAAATCCTGCTTCCCTTTAATCCTGGTTACCTTGAATTATCTAAAACATTAAAGAATTGTGTATGAGCCGCAATCAGTTTACATACTCAATATGTAATCCGGCGTCCTATTGTTCTGCAAGTTTTAAAACAATGTTCATACGCATGTACTTTAGCATATACTGTGTTTTTTTTATATGATACAATAACGACAAATAAATAAATCATACAACGATGTAAATCTCATCAATTAAATGTTTTTACAAACTTTTACTATCCACGAATACTAAATAACATTACATTTAAATCGAATGTGGTATATCATGCATCATCAAATTTATTATTTGCAGTGAATATTTTATTTCATATTTGAATGCACCACATGCATTTAAAGAAAAAAAATTAATTTCCGATAAAATCTATAACAGAACGATGCAAGTATTTGAGTTATTGCACACTGCTGATTTTCACTTGAATGTTGAAAAGAAAAAGCTTTGTATCAATCTTATTTTTTAGACAGATTCAAATATTTTTTATAGCTTTCTAAAAGAGAATTTTTATAAACTGAAGATTGATGATTTTACGACCGTACATATTTATATTTTTTTCCATATGCGAGATAAATCTTCAGATAATCACATAAATTTCAGATTTGTTATAGATCCCTCTTTGTTACCTTTTGGTAACACGGCAATATAATTACCTGATGTAAAACTCTCTGCCTTTTAAATGATTTATGTAATCAATAAACTTAATGAAATTTCTGAGAGTTTTCCCGCCATTTCACATTTCCTATTTTTCTACAAATTTTATTGGCAAAACCAATTCGTCCTCAGCTTTTTAAAAAATATATTTCTCCACTCTCTATGGTAAAATTGAGATTTGGGTTATGTATAACATACATTATTCCCAAAATATTCATTCTAATAAAAAGAACTGACCTATAGGTAAAACTGAGTGCCCAGAAACGTCGGAAAAGTGACAAGGTTTACCCAGCTAATGTTTACCTCTTGATAGTTTTTTATTTTCTAAAATTGTTATGAAATACCTTTTTCAGGACATAAAATCACAGACACTTTCAACATCAGGATGGTTTACATTGGTATGATTATAACTAATAATTAGGATTAAGGAATGATTCTGGTTTTTTTTTCAAATTATATGAAGTAACCAGGTTTGCGGTAATTTATACATATATATCGCGGTATATAAAGTGTAAACTGGCCCGACCAGCTTACTGAGTAAAATCTGTTTAAGAATTGGACACATTCGGGTGATAATTCAAAAATTAATATTGAGTATTCTAAACCTAGTGCAAATACCGGTAATAGAACAAATATACAAGGCAGGTACAAACTCATTTAATCTAATCTTCATTTGTACGATTGTTTCCCATATTGACGTATTTTGTAACTGATCTGTATAGCCAAGTATTGTGTACAAGTTGGGTAATATATAGGCCAGTTTTTATTTAAAATGACATATTTTGTGCTGAATTGTACTTTTATCTGTTTTATGCTTTAAAAAACGTGCTTTCGTGTAAACATTATAAAATATACGAACTTATATTGTGTTGGCTCCAGTGCTCAAAGGTCATTTTATCTATAAGTATCAAGCAAAACAATTTGGCGAGTTTAGTTTTTTGTCACTATATATGAGTAACGAATTCAGAACATTTTTTACTTTAATTGGTCAGTTGCAATGAATTAATGATTAACTAATACACTAATGTCATTATGATTAAAGGAGTGGACGGATTCAAGGCTCACATGGACTCCAGCATCTCATGGCAGAATAGAGTATATTTACGCTTCACAGTCAACATTGTGGCATCCCCACATCATCATACAGAATTCGTAATAATATTACCTTATTAATATCTCATTAAGTTAATTTTAATCGAGATGTTAAAAACAAATGATAGCAAAAGTTGTACTTCCTCTATGATTTGGTCTTTTTACATACTTTTTGAACGGCTGTAGATTTGCGATATCACATCATGGACGATGTGATACTAACTTGTGACATGAACAAGTTTCCGTTGTGATTAGATGTTGTGCATCGTTTTCTACAAAACAGATTGGTTTGTAATGTTTCTTATGTTGTTCTCCCGACACAATGGGTACCTTCATAAATAGACGATCGTTAAAATTTCCTCCGCTATGACAGATGCCGAATGTCAAGCGGCAAAAATATTTAAAAGAAGTCATAAAATAATATCGCAAATATCAACTTAATTTATTTAATTCAAACATTATAAAAAACGATCTTCGACGAGCTTGTTATGAGGCTGAAATTAAATTACTTGAGTTAATATTATGCGATATTCAACTCTCATTCATTATGGAAGTTTAGATTTAAATTAATTTGGTTGTAGCCTTATTTGCAAGAGTTGAGGTGTATTATTACTTGTTCCATTTAAAATTATTTCATCCAAGTACTTTTGCGTCTTTCTTTTTGATTTTCTGCTTTTGGTTTAATATTGTTTTAAATAAATGAGCATTTAATTGCACAATCACTATGTATTGATCAATGACGAGTGTTTAGTAGACGTGAACTGATGTATTTTGCATGATAAAGTAAAGTAGATTTAGAATAATAGCCGTTCAATAATACACTTTTTCAGACTTGTGGATTTAACTGGTCTTGGGGATGATGATAGTCAGCTAAGAATTCGTTATGACGGACAGATACGTTGGGAACCACCCGCTATTTTAGCGACATCGTGTGACATGGATGTCACATTCTTTCCATACGACACTCAGAAATGTGACATTGAACTCGCCAGCTGGGGCTTCCACAATGATGCAGTTAATCTGACATTTCTGAAGACCGATATAAACTTACAAGATTACAGAACGAATGGAGAGTGGGAACTAGTCTCAACTTCTCAGCACACTTCGGAAATAGTAGAGGATGGATTTGCATATTCGGAATTGGTGTTTCGTTTAACACTAGAACGGCTTCCGGGTCATTACATCATGACTGTTATATTTCCTGTGATACTTACTGCTATACTAACGACAGTAACATTTTTATTACCAATTGAGTCAGGTGAAAAAGTCAGCTACATCTTAACAGTTCTACTTGCTCTTGCCGTTTTGCTAACAATATTTGCTGATAATATGCCAACCACTTCCAAGCACACGTCAGTTCTAGGTATGCCTTACTTTATAGACAAGGAAAGTATAGATCATATTGTCAATAGTATATTATTAGCATGTATATTGAATTAATCTAATACAATGTTTTAATGTTGAAAATACATATATGGTAATAGCTTGAAAAAATGTTGACATTAAGACGCAAACAATAATGCTTATATATGTAGTAGAACAGGACAATAATGGAACTAGGGTAATCAAAAAGGTGATAATCAGGGAAAAGAAATAAACCAAAAACATAAAAAGTAAAATAACCAGAAGAACACGCACACAGAACAAGAAAAACGTACTCCACTATAAACCTGGAGTAATAACCAGGATACAAACAGAAATAACAATTGATCAAATAGTAATCAAGGGAACCAAGGTTATAGCGGTAATCAAAGCAATGTAATTCAGGGACAAATACCAGACATGGAAAACAGACATACACAGCAAAGAACATAAAGTAACTAAAATCATACATACAAAAGTAACAAAATCAAATGAGCAACTCGGACAGGTATTACTATACTAGGAGAAAAATCTTGAAATTGCCAAAGATACAAAAAAAGTGAATGAGCAATCAAGACTCCACTAAAAACTGGTGCACCGATGGGGTTAGCGTCCTCTGCTTTTTTTGAAACACCAGCCGAGTTCCTCATAAAATTTGAAGTCTGGGTAGACGAAAGAGGAATTGAGATCCATGACGCAATAACCAAATCGGTTCTGATTGTGCAGATGGATACACCGTAACAATCCTCGATGACGACCATAAATCTTTTGTTATAATGAATTCAATCAATTTATACTTCTATGAAAAGTCGATTTTGAGTGGAGAGTATTTTGATTATATTTGTACGATGTGTATGGAGTGTTCTAATTTTAATTTGAAATCCTTAATTTCAGTTGTATTTTTGACCGTCACCCTTGGACTTGCATCACTGGCAATTATTTTGACAGTACTAATCATTCGGTTATATCACAAACATGAACACTACATAGCACCGAAATGGATACACAAAATTATCGAATGTCTGAAAAGCAAAGGATGTCGTGGAAACAGCATTAAAGATCATATCATATATACAGATGAAAAAGCTGAGTCATCCAAGGATAAAAATTCTAATTTAAAGGCAAATTCGTTCTTGTCAATAGCCGATTCCACCCAGCCTTCTAATAAACAACTCGCCGAGTTTCTTGACAAGGTCTTGTTTCTGATATTTACGGTTATATACATCGTGGTTGTACTCTGTTTTACAGTGACGCTTTGTGTTAGCGAATGACAAAGTTAAGATATTTAAGAAATTGACATGTAATATATGGCTACACCGAGCCATGCGTAGGACACACTCTAGTACAAGTAAAGTGAGCATGTAATCTGAGAGGCTGACTCTATCACGCGGTATTTATTGTGGCATGACACAAAGCCGTAATTGGCTAAACAAGTATATTATAAGAAATTTGAACGTATGAAACTTATCCTATTTACATTTGCGCTAAAGATTATTGGGCGTCTGTCCGTATGTCGTTTTAAATAATATGATAATAGTATTTAGAGAATAAAGAAAAATGCAGTGAAATATGATTGTAAGCGTCCTTTTATCAAAGACTTATATCTACATTAATACGAAACTATACAAAGCGACAAAATAAATTTTGTCAAAATATATTTCAAAAGTTTTAACAGCCAATAACAACCATCTTGCACTGCATTGTTGTATAGAATGATATTTCCTTCGGCGAGATATGCAAGACACATTGCATCACAGACACAATTTTGCAATTAATATGGGATTAGTAGTGTCTAATATCATTTACTTATTTGTTTCGTTGTTTTCCATTTGCAACATCATTACATTGCCAATAAAAAGGGGAAAAAATGCAATTTCACTGCAAAATTCAGTGTAATTTCTCCACAAAATGATGATCGAATGTTTTCGTCGGAGATGACAATAACAATCCAAACTGAAAAATGAAAATCAGATTTCTAAATTAAATTTTCGTGCAGTTTCTTTACTTGACTTGATTATGAAACGGGTTAGTGTTGTAAATATTTTCCAATTAAAATACAAAAAATTTATACATATGAATTACAATTATCTTTTACAATGTGACATGTAGACAGAAAAATAAAGGTTGTTTATTAGTTTATTTTTATTTGTCTTCTCCAATTAATGGCTTTCGAGAAATTGGGACATCTCAAAGGTAAATTTCTGAATCTAAAGTAAATTTTGATCAAACATTGTGGAACGAGGCCTATATATGTTTATATGTGAATATGTGCAATAGTTACGGATACAAATTTCTGACCTTTGAACAACAAGTGCCATTTCAAATGTTGAGGAATGATTTGAAGACACTGTATCCAATCAAAATGATATAAAGTAAATATAACGGGAACACAAAACAGCGAATACTTTTTTATATCATATTGAAATATAAAACCAATCGAAAATGTGTTAAACCGTTAAAGACATGAGAATATGAATAACTCAAATATTTGTAATGAAAGCACATGGAACGGGACAGACATATCTATTAATATATTTGTAATGAAAGCACATAGAACGGGACAGATATATCTATTAAAATATTTGTTATGAAAGCACATGGAACGGGACAGACATATCTATTGATATATTTGTAATGAAAGCACATAGAACGGGACAGATATATCTATTAAAATATTTGTAATGAAAGCACATGGAACGGGACAAACATATCTATTAATATATTTGTAATGAAAGCAGATGTAACGGGACAGACATATCTATTGATATATTTGTAATGAAAGCACATAGAACGGGACAGATATATCTATTAAAATATTTGTAATGAAAGCACATGGAACGGGACAAACATATCTATTAATATATTTGTAATGAAAGCAGATGTAACGGGACAGACATATCTATTGATATATTTGTAATGAAAGCACATAGAACGGAACAGACATATCTATTAATATATTTGTAATGAAAGCACATGGAACGGGACAAACATATCTATTAATATATTTATAATGAAAGCACATAGAACGGGACCGACTTATCTATTAATAATGAAAAACTGACAAACAGCTTTTACATACAAAGGTAACATTGATCCAGCAAAAGTTAAAAGAATTTGACATATGCACTCATATAATTAAGTACCCTAAGAACCAAACTTTATTCTATACCTTTCACTCTACTACACTCCCTTTACAAAACAAGTCTTGACACTCCTGTTTCTGACCCCACCTCATCATTATATAGACTTGCTGCCATCATTTTAGATATTGGTTTCCACAGACTCTTTAAACCAGTTTGTGTGAAAAGTCAAGATGAAGAAAAACGATCATTTCTTCCACTACAGTTTGTCAACAAATGTATAAATGCAATTAATTTGGCTAACATCCTCCATCACAAAAACGTTACCAACAAAATTCCCCCATATTTCAAAGATAAATCCATACAAATTATTTCATATTCCTATACTTCCCCCATTGCATCCAAAATTTTCAATTATAAAAGGCTACCACAGAACCTCGAGATTGAGGACTTCAAGGCTAAACCACCTGACTGTTCTTGTAAAACCTCTCCATTCAAATATGGTCCTTCTGGTCACGTCGTTACGGGAGATTTAATCATCATCGAAAACGAATCTCTGCGTAATATCCTTTCTAAAGGTCCCAAGTACCGTGAACCACGCTCCATAAATTGGAATTATAACTTTTTGAATTATAAATTTTTGAAAGTTCTTATGGATGCCGTCGAGGACTATGCAAGGAAATGGATAAAACGAGAACAAGAAGACATTGATTCTCTGTCAGAGTGGTTAAAGGCCGCTATTCCTCCTTTTATTGGACTTGGCTTCTATATAAAACGGCCGAGTTTCTGATAAAGTCCAATAAAAGGAGGAATAGGGAATTTGAAGGAAAAAACATTTTTTGTTAGTATTGGAAATAATACGGAAAACCTGACTGCAAACCATAGTAGTGCACCGTGTTTGGGAAAGATGCCACGTTCCTCGCACGTTAAAGAAACCTACTGTGGTATTCTCCCGGAGTAGGAACCATAGGGCTCCGCCACAGGAGGCCAAATTGCCTGACCCTACCTACCTCTCCCTATTTCCAGTGGCAATCAAAATTTGTCGACCCAATTATCCTTGTGTTCCGTCCCTTTTTCATTTCATCATCATTTCATGTTCATTTTATCATCCATTTCATGTTCACCGTCTGAATATATCTGAAATATTGCTGCTCGGACGTTAAACCCCAACAAACAAACAAACAAAAAACAAAAACCATATACCACGGAGGACACTTATCTTTCCAGTACATGCTCCCAGACATGAAAAACAGAAAACAACTACAAAGAGCATAAAGTAACTAAAATAATACATACAAAATAACAAAAGTAAATAGTAAATGTAGTATCCTTTATCTCAAGTTATTTTGGTAGTTGCGATGTATCAATCCCCGAAACTTGGAGTGTTTAACGATAATACGTCATCTGTATAGCGGAAGCTGATACTAAAAGGATCTAGCTAACCGATGTTCTGTTTTGTAGATCAGATCAGCTATAACATCAGCCGCATAAGAGTGAAGGAATGAATCAGCAAATAGAGGGGCACAATTTGTTTTCACTGGAATGCCGACCATTTGTTTAAAAAAACACGTCAATTACATTCAACAAATATGTTGTCGATCAAATGTTGGAAACATCTTCTGTATATTTGGAAGATTTTAATGATATTATATTATGATAATAATCATGAATTGAGGGCTTCCAAAATATCTTTCGAATTTTTCAGGATCCATATTGAATAAATACTACTACGTATGTAACAAGTAATGTGGTAGGAGTGGAGACCATCTTTGACAGCTGT
This sequence comes from Perna viridis, assembly GCA_037379345.1. NCBI lineage: Eukaryota > Metazoa > Mollusca > Bivalvia > Mytilida > Mytilidae > Perna > Perna viridis. Next base: position 2,092,999 of record CM074522.1, read on the forward strand.
GAGTATCTAATTTGTTGCTGGTACGACAACATACTTGTCGTGTATAGTAGACAATGTGTTCACTACATCGGGGTCTTTGAAAAATGATGTAGAATTGAAACTCATTTACCTACTTCAAAAAAACTTTCATACGTTTCAAAATAACAGACTTCAAGGCATATACCCACTCTGACAGAGAATCAATGTCTTCATGTTCCTGTGAGATCCATTTTTACGTAGTCCTCCACGGCATCCATGAACACTTTAAAAGTGTAATTCCAATTTATGCCGCGTGGTTCACGGTACTTTGTCCCTAGATTACATTCTTGTGGATTCCGCTAGAATTTTGGTTCCCTTGATTACTCTTCTATTTAGCTGAATAAGCATAAAATCTGATTAAAATAATAATCAAGGGAACCAAGGTTATAGCGGTAATCAAAGGAATGCAATCCAAGAACAAAGACCAGACATGGAAAACAGACATACACAACGAAGAACATAAAGCAACTAAAATCATACATCCAAAGTAACAAAAGCAAATGAGCAACTCGGATTCCACTAAACCCTGGGAGCATGGACCAGGTGCATTTTACTGTAATTGAAGTGATTTGTTAGTTCATTATTATTATTCAGAGAACAAATTCAAAATATCCATAACTCACTGCACATTTGTCATACTTTGCAGTAGTTGTCAATTCTTGTTCTATAGATAATAAACAAAAATATTTAAGCTATTGAAAAAATGACAGGATAGCACAGACAAATTCATCAATATGACAGATTTTAAATATCGTTTCCTCAAAACATCTAATTTTAGACCAACATCATTCATTTTTCTATATTTTTATGATTTATTTTACATTAAAAGAAGCTATGGGTTATTTAACAGTATGTGAAACTGTTTAGGGTATTATCATAGTGATTCACAAACCTGGTTATTTCATAATATACAGATCAATATATATATTGTATTTATTTTCCTTTCGTTTTGGCTTATGAATGATGAGCTATAATAGCGGAAAGAATAATTCTTCACTCCACCAATTCCATCGGAAATATCTGTACCAAATCAGAACCATTAGGGTGGTTTCACAAGTTCCGAACAGCGTTTGACGTCGCAAGCTCCTAACAGTGTATGACGTTCAAAATTGATTCTTGACGCTGCACTCTGTCCTCTCCAAAAATACAAGAATCTTGTAAAGTCGGAAAAAGTGAATGATTATACGCGACGTTATCCGATTGTTATACGACGTATGGTTTGAATAACGAATTTCGAAAGGCCTGTCTGCAGCAGTTAGTAAGACAGGAAACGAACATATGCCACTGTACGGACCTTGGTTGTGTCAATGTACCTTATCCCTTGTTAATTGTTATACAAACTTTCTGGCACTATTTTGATTATTTGAAAAGGAAGACTGCATTATTAAAACTATTGAAACACATGGGAAGTTAGAACAGATATTGAACAATTAAAGCCATAGGAACGCGTGGTACAAAGAAATAGACACGAACAACTAAAGGTATAAAAAGAAGTACAAACTACAGTCAAATAAAGCTATGATGACACATTTTCGGACTTGCATTTGTTTTGTGAATGAATGGTCCGATTTTCTTTATCGATAAATTCTATTAGATAAAAAAAATGTTTTTTCTTTTTGTTTTTGTTTATTTTTTTTGTTTTTTTGTTTTTTTGTTTTTGTTTTTGTTTTTGTTTTTGTATTTGTTTTATTTTTAATATACTAATCAAAAATTGAGGTCAATTTACAATTACAATTCAAGGATGGGGAGAAGAAAAAAAAGACTATACAAACACACAAGACGAAAGAGTGAGTGTGAATATTACACATTAACTAATGGAATGCAAAGAGTGTCTGTACAATAAAAGAGCGACTCAGACTCAGACTCCAAAACAAAACTAAGCGAATATACCAGATGTACTTAAAGTGTTAAAATGTGTGGCAAGCAAATTCCTTGTATAAACTTATTTTACAAAATGCTGTAATTTTTAATCGACAATATATTTGTCCAGTGAGGTGGACGCGTTTTGCAACAAACGGTCGGCATTCAGTGGAAACAAATTGTGCTCCTTTACTTGCTGACCTATTCCTTCACTCTTATGAGGCTGACTTTATAGCTGATCTGATCAAAAAGAAAGAATATTGTTTGGCTAGATCCTTCAATCTCAGTTTCCGCTATATAGATGACGTATTATCTTTAAACTACCCTAGTTTCAGGGATTTGATACATCGCATCTACCCAAAAGAACTCGAGATAAAGGGTACTACAGATACTGTGAAGTCAGCCTCATATCTTGACCTACACTTAGAAATCGATGGTAAAGGAAAACTATTTATCAAACTTTACGAAAAACGTGATGACTTTTCATTCAGAATTGTCAACTATCCTTTCATCTGTGGCAACATCCCTTCAGTACCCTTCGTATGGAGTGTTAATATCAAAACTCATACGTTATGCCAGAGCTTGCAGAAACTACACAGACGTTTTGTATCGGGCTAGAATTCTAACAAACAGGCTTCTGGATCAGGGTTATGTTACTACATGATTGAAGTCATCAGTACAGAAGTTTTATGGTCGTCATCATGACCTCGTGGATCGTTATGGTATATCCATCTGCACCACGAAAATAGATTTATTCAACGGGTCATAGATTTCCTTTCCTCGTTTGTCTACCCCGGACTTGATTGTTTATAAGCAACTCGGCGGGTGTTTCTAGAAAAGCAGAGGACGCTTACCCTACCGGTGCACCTGATCAATGCTCCCAGTGTTTAGTGGAGTGCTCATTTTCTTCTGTTATTTTGTATGTATAATTTTAGTTGCTTTATGTTCTTTGTTGTGTATGTGTGTTTTCCATGTCTGGTCTTTGTCCCTGGATTACATTCATTTGATTAGCGCTATAATCTTGGTTCCCTTGATTATTCTCTCAAAAGTACTGATCTGAATATGGAAGGGACAATTGCTAAGTAAAAATATAGCATATGTTCATTGAAAAAAAGAATTGTTTGTTTGATGGGTTTTTCTTCACCATTAATCATTTTAATATGGGCAGTGTCTAAATTTTATATGGACTGACACTTAAATATTGATGTGGATGAACTTTTCTACGCTTTGGTATCTTTTTGTCAATATCTATAAATATCAATTACTTTGTTATTAAGTTGCTTCATAGGTCTATATGATGAAATGTACAATTATTCATTCAAATCTGTCTGCTCCTAGGAGATAATCAACATTGAAAATCCAACAGCTTCTATTGTATTTTAGTGTCATTTATATCCCTTATATCTTGAATTCTACATTTCATGCTATTATTTTTTCTCCTAAGAACAAGGCTTATATGGAAAGCCACTATAATATTTTAAACAAAATGTCAAAAATAAAAATATTTAGGCCTTCAAACCATGAATCACATTTTGCATGATTCTTTTCAAGAGTGTTACTTTACATGTCATACGAGGAAATATAAGTAACAATATCCATTAGTCTGCTTTATTGAACAGTTCAGTTGTATTGTCGTTTAAGGCAGTTCACAAATGAACTTTTTATTAATATTACATTTCGCTCTGTGCCATTTATCACCTGCTAATGCATATGTACAAAAACCAAATTCTCGTCTATCAGGAAAGTTGGAATAATCCGTATCATCTAAGACCTCTCCGTTCACCCACGTTTTGTCAAAAAGTCCAATCCACCAGTCTTCTGTAAAATGCATACATAAAATTCAATAACAATCGAACGAAGTTTTTAATCAACATTAGAGATGAATTTTATCTTCTATGTTGTTAAATAAGCACATTGCCAAACTTTTTGAAAAATTATGCACCATTTTCCCGATTCCCATTTTCCTTTCCGGGAAAGATACAAAATTCGATCCCCATCGCCATTAAGCCATTGACTGGATAGACAACCCAACATTACCAAAACATGTATTTAGGAAATGAATCTTTACAATGTAAATCAACAAGCATATTGATTAAACAGTGACTGTACTAGATTCTTTTATAATAGTATACATGAACATTTATTTTACCTCCACCGCCATTTTGCCTGATGCATTCTTGTTCCATTTCGGAATTTACTATTATGAGATATCCTCCCTCGTCCATACAACATTGCTGTTAAGTTGAGATAAAGTTATTGTCAACAAGATAAAATATATACAGTTGTAGATTAAATGAAAAACAAAGTTAACAAATATAATGATAAATTAACATTCATTCAAACATGCAATAATGTGTCGTGACACAAAACTATTAAATTTATGGTCTTAATTTCAAATATGTTTACATTGTAAATAGAATATGAAAAACCATATCAATTTGTTTTCATTCGTACAATTTTGGAGAGTTTATATATGTGGAAAGAAATTCTCAAATAAAATGGTCAAAAATACAAAGCGTCAAAAAAGATTTGAAACAAACAATAGATAAAAAAGGTCTATCTTTATAAAAAAAAAAAACTATAGAATTGATCTAAGATCTTCCTTTGAATTTTTATTTTTAACAGTTTTTAACAAAATAGTTGGACTGATACATTTACATGTCTTTAAATTGATTGCTTCGAACAAAAACTTACTTTCGAGACTATGAAGAAACGTGAGATTGTAGAGAAATGATATCGTGTTCCATCACAAAATATCTCCTTCTTGTTAGGGTCATAACCTATAAACATAAATACAAAACCTCACAAAATCTTTGTAGAAAGGTTAACATTTTCTGCAAAATCAAAATAAAAATAATAAATGTTGTGAATCGGCTCAAATTGAACGTAAAAAAAGAACTAAATACATTGAAATAAAATATGAATAAAACGTAACAACACTGAAAAATATGAGCCCAAATCTTCGGCATAATGACCTTCTTCAGAGGCAAAAAGTAATGAGGAGTAAACTGTCAATCTCTGCCACAGAGACAAGGGTGGGCAGTCCCAAGAAAGCTGATGATACGATGTTCTAGGAACTTTGTTGTTTTCCCCTGAACGTGTTTTCAAAAGGATAGTTACTTCATGTCGTCAACTCTGTGCTTTGCTTCCCGAAAATGTTTCCCGACTGGACAATCCCATCCATTGGTGATGCTTTATTTGTGTTCTAAAAAAACGATCACCGAACCTCCGATAGGTCTCTCCTACGTAAACAATTTTATAGCGTTTGCAAACCACAGCGTAGACGACGTTATCTGGGGTTCATGTGGCATCAACTTTTAATTTAAAGACGTTTGCTGGCCTGACGACTGCATCAGTTTCCAAAGTGAAAAAGCATGTGGAAAAACGTGTTCGCTTACAGTGTCACGTGTCTTTGAACTGGCAGGGGATCTAATGGCACTCTTGAAAGAACTAGTTACAAGTGCACTTTTAGACTCTTTTCCTTTCTATAGGCAGTAATTGAAAGCGAACCGTTGAATACTGACGACATGTATTCGTCTCCACGAACTACGGATTTAAAGTTGAGAATAAGGATGTTCTGGATCGCAACGTTGTGAGGATGATAAGTTAAGACCAAAGGAACACCGCCACTTATGTTCTTATGCTCTTTTCCATAAACTCAGATCTCTTAACTTGGGAAAGTGACATGATCGCTCGATCAAGAACATTGTTTGGATAGCCTCTCTTGACAAACAAAGATTTCATCGTGTTACTAACATTGATCCCTGAAATTCGTTATCGCTGCAAATACGTCGAAGTATGTGAAATTGTGTCTTGGGAATAGCATATTTGCATGACTGAGGATGACAGGACTGATAGTTTAGGTAAAAATGTGCATCCACTGGTTTTTAAAAAACTGAAATTTTTCCATCTTGAATTTGACAATTGATGTCAAGGAACGAAAGGCTCTCCTTGGTGATGTTAAAGGTACAGTCGAACTTCGATGGCAGAAAACTAGATATGTATTCAGTAGGACATCTGCAGGTCTCACAGGGTTCCCAACTTTATGTTTCTTGGAACGCATATAGAAACGTGGAGTTCAGGGTTGAGATACAACCAAATTGATGACTTCTTTTGGGGGATCCTGATTGTTTATTGATGTTGAAATGAATTTCGTGATTATTTTATGATTGTCTATTGTATTATTAGCCCGTATTTTTTTAATAAAATTTAGAATCAGAAAATTGAAAATCCCCCTTTGAGACATAGCACTGAGCATCCTAGGCAACTACAGCTCCACCTTTGTACGCAGCTTTGATGTCTGTACGGGACTTAAGATGTCGGAGGGTGGACAAATACAGTGCGATTGTCCCTGTCCTTTACTCAATGATAATATACTGAAAATCTCTCGCACACTACATTCATTCATATGAACATTAGACACCCCAAGTGTAGCGTCAGGAAGACCTTCAAACCGGTTTCGACTCACCTATCTTCCATTGTTCCCATCTATATGACCCATGTTCCTTTATTGTATGTAGAACACCCCTAATTTCTAACCTCAGTTGAACACTTACGGACGGTATTGGCAATTTTACATTATCACCAATATTTAGTACAGTAAGGGTTCTGTTTATATTTTTATCGGTAATTTGAGCAACTTTGATGTGTACTTACTGATAAAGCTTGGATCGGCAAACTGATATCCAATTCATAGTGTAAAGCTTTAAATAAAACAAGTCCTGGTCATTTTGTAAACACATTATTTAAAGATAGGGTTGCCTCTTTTGAGGGTTAGACAAAGATTTAGATGGATTTGGAAATATTTCAGTTGAGAGATATGTATGTGTGGCCCCTTTACAAAACATATAGACTGTAGCTCGAACATTACAAACCAATTCAGAACAAAAAAGGTACTAATATAATAAAATAAATGATTTCAATAGTGATATTAAAACCCGATTTAGATTTGCATTCTACCGTAATTTCTCATTATATTGGTTTTGTTTGTTTGTTTTTAGATATTGAACATAAAACTAAAAGAACATATTCTTTTATACCTAGTGTTCAAAAGTCCCTAATATAACAGGTTTTAGAATCAATAACTACGAGTAACAATTGAGAAAAGCGATGTGAGACTCAAACACACACATAACACAAATAAATACACCATGAAATTTGTTTTATAAATGACTCGGAATAAGAGATAAAATATTACCCTTCAATGAAATGATTGTAAGTTTTTCTCCATTTTTCTTTTAAATCTCCTTTTTTCTGGAAGTAACGTACTCTTATACTCTTTTCTATGGATTTGATGTTGAATAATAAATAAACATTCTTTCACTTATTTAAGTATATCAGCATAACTTACATGGTCCAGGCGTCGTTGTTTTAGAAGTGGTTGTCGGAGTAGGAGTGGTTTTTGATAAAGGGCTGGTCGTTGTAGAAGTGGTTGTCTGAGTAGGAGTGGTTTTTGGTAAAGGACTGGTCGTTGCAAAAGTGGTTGTCGGAGTAGTGCTTGTTGTTAAAGAGCTGGTCGTTTTAGAAGTAGTGATTTCGGTTGTGGTAATTGCTGTCATTATACGTTTTGTCGTTGATGGGGTAGAGGTCATCGTTGGAATAGAGGTTGTCATGGTACTGGTGGTCATTATGGGAAAAGAGGTTTGCATCAGAATAGTTGTGGTCATAGGACTGGTTGTCCGAGTCGGAGTAATGCTTTTCATCAAATCGGTAGGTTTTGGTTCCGGAAAAGTCATTGATGTACGGCATTTATTTATTTTCATACCCCAAGGTCTCCACGTATACCGTACATTACCATGAAGATTTCTTTTTTTCCATTCTGATTCCCTAGCTGAAATAGAAGTTTCATTTCATAATCCTGATGTGGCCATCGCACAAAATGATAAAATAACGTATGGCTATATTTTCATGTTAAAGTAACGACACCTTGATATAAAACAAGACAAACGGCGTTATCCTACCTGTTGCAGTATAAAAGAATATAAATAATAATGACATAGTATACACAACATATTACATTTAAACGAAATCCGCTCAAACTTCCGCACATATGGATGATTTAAAGTCTCTCTATGCGATCTTTTACAAAACAGCTTATTTCGGAAGCATTTCCGTTCTGCTTGAAAAGAACAACGTCTCAGAATGTGACAACTCTGTTCGCTACACTGCTCCATCGGATCCAATTGATACAGAGAAGATATGTAAACGTATAGAAATGTCTGATGTAAACGTATAGAAATGTCTGATGTAAACGTATAGAAAGGTCTGTAAAATTCCCAACGATGTAAGAACTGTCAAATTTGCAAATTTTTGGTCGTTCCTGGTACCGCTGTGACATCTATGGCAACACCGTAATATATAGCTTTCGCTGGCCTATATAGCCCAGCTGGCTGAGTGGTCCAGGGCGCTGGACTTTATGCAGTCGGTGTTGCCATAGATGTCACAGCGGTACGAGTTCGAGTCGGTATATATATATATATATATATATATATATATATATATATATACATTTGTCAATAATAATCCAACATGATCGAGTAATCACAATATTTTAGTCACTAGTACTTTCATGCCTTGTGGCAATCTACAGGTGAACAATATGACTACGTTGTTAACGGTAACGTTTATGTGACGTTACAATAGTTATAATAAATGGGATGAATTACTGCCCATTCAACGACAGTTTAAACTTTTCGATAAAACGTTTTTCTTTTAATTTTCGAAGACCCTCATCGTATTTTAAAAAACCCGCCGGCGCAAGTGACAATGTGCGCACTAAGAGGTATATATCGGTAGGCGGGTTCTCTCTAACAACGTCGTCATATTGTACGCCTGAATATTGCCACAAGGCATGAAAGTACTAGTGACTAAAATATAGTGGTTACTCGATCATGTTGAATTATTATTGACAAATATATATTTCTGTATACACATTTAATTCTTAGTCGAATATTATTATTATATAAAGCATTTACATGGAGTAAAATCAGTTGTTTTATAAATAAAATGCTCACAAGTTCGAAAAAAAAGATTTCTGGATATTTCAAAGGCCACACTAAAATCCTGATATCAATATATTTAAATTCATTATGTATACATATTATATATGCAATTGTCTTTGAAGCATAACGTTTGTAATGAACTAAATAAAGGGTAATAACAAAATTACCGAACCAATCAAATCTAGGCAGTAGTCTAGTCATTAGGAAGGTACGTATAACAAACGGCACCAACAAGGTACAAATCGGGTATGGTCCTGACTTGATACAACCATTTCATGATGAAGGGTGGGTTTAACTAGGTTTTATAGCGCCTAACACCCCGAAAATTGCACCAATCAAAATCACTAATCAAAACAGTATAGAAGATATGAACAATAAATACATAGAAATAAAAAAGAACTAAATACAATAATGAAAATGTAAATCCAAGCCATGAGCTTCAAAAAATGCAAATTATGAAACCTTACCTGCAGCGTCTAGAAAAAGTGCAGTATTCAGCACAACTAAAAACATGTATTTCAACGTCATATTTTCTGGCAGTTTTGGACCTGTCAGTCCAACACGTCATGTTTTATACGAATATCTTAAACATGTGATATTTTTTATTTAGATTTGTACTATTTCCAAATGTGTGTTGTTAAAAATATTTACGGAAAACGCATGAGATGTTGATACAGACACCTTAATAAAACTTTCTGAAAACGTAGGATGATGAGTCAGTATGAAAGTTCTACAGAGCTTATGTTATTGTACACTCCTTGAAACGTTCACATTTCCCATTTTAACGTTCGTGCATCGTGCGTTTACACATCGTTTGCATTCGTTTAAACGCCCCGTGCAGGTCCGGGTGTTAAAAGAATAGGCCAGCAACAGCGCTAAGCTTGTCGTAAAAGACGACTAAATAGTGCTCAGAACCCTAGCCGGGGGCTAGGGCGCTCTGCCCACAGAGCAACTGGGTTGTGTGCCCCGGGTGGTGGAATGGGGTACCCCTGGCGTGTTACATGCTGGGGTTGTCAGGTTATAATACGGAAAACCTAACCGCAAACCATAGTGGTGCACCGTGTTGGGAAATATGCCACCTTCCTCGCACGTTAAAGAACCCTACTGTGGTATTCTCCCGGAGTAGCAACCATAGGGCTCCGCCACTGGAGGCCAAAATGCCCGACCCTACCCACCTCTCCCTATTTCCAGTGGCAATCAAAGTTTGTCGACTCCATTATCCTTGTGTTCCATCCCATTTTTCATTTCATCATTATGTCATGTTCATTTTGTCATCCATTTCATGTTCATCGCCTGAATATAGCTGAAATATTGCTGCTCGGGCGTTAAATCCCAGCAAACAAACAAACAAAAAAACGTTCGTTTAAACTCATGATAGAAGCGTTCGTTTATTTTTGTACTTTAATTATTTGGTTGATTCAATTCTAATTTTAATATGTTTTGCTATTATTAATTTATATAATTTCATTAATTGTATTTCCTATTTTGTCTTCATTATTTGTTAAAATTATTGATTGATTGTTGGGGTTTAACGTCCGAGCAGCAACATTGCCGCTATATTCAGACGATGAACATGAAATGGATGATAAAATGAAAATGTAAGATGATGAAATGAAACAAGGGATGGGACACAAGGACAATAGGGTCGACAGAATGTCGTTGCTACTAGAAAAAGGGGAGATGGGTAGGGTCGGGCAATCTAGCCTTCTGTATTCCTATCGAATACCACAGCAGGGTTCTTTAACATGCGATGAACGTGGCATCTTTCCCAACACGGTGCACCACTACGGTCAGGCTTTCCGTAGTATAGCCTGACAACCCCAGCATGTAACACACCAGGGATACCCCATTCCACAACCTAGGTCACACATCCCCCGGCTAGGTTTCTTAGCACTATTTAGTCGCCTTTTATGACAAGCTTAGCGCTGCTGCAGGCCTATTCTTTTGACACCCGGACCTGCACGGGGCGTTTAAATTATTATTTTTCATTGTAGCGTGAGCGTTCGTCTATCGCGCGTTTAAACGTACGCTAGGAGCGTTTGTTTTTTTTGCGTTTAGCGTACTTTAAATATCGTGCGTGCGGGAAACCTATACGTCTGAAGGAGTGTAATATGCATGTGACTATAAATTAAAAAATCTCTATTGTGTTCTGTTTATAGAACAGACTAATTCATCAATATGATCGATTTTTTTTATAGAAATAAATTCGTTTCCTCAAAACATCTAATTTTAGACTAGCATGTTTCATTTTTAATCTATTTGACGTTTGAAAGTAGTGAAAGGTTATCTAACAGTAGGTGAAACCGATAGATGATTCTTAAAGTTAATCTGATTAAATTCACAAAACAGGTTTTGGCGTTCTTAAAAATATATAAATCAAAACTTTTAAAGTTAAACAATAAGATATATTTTAGACGGGGAGAAGGATGTGCGTAACCCCTCCGGGAACAAACATTAGACCAACACAACAGACAAAACAGCATAAATGCCACATATTAACTAACGGAATTCATGGAATACACACAGTCTTTGTACAATAAAAGATCGACTAGGACTCCAAAAAACCTAAAAGAATAGACAAGTCTGTCGGTAGGGTTAATGTCCTGAGCTTTTCTAACCAACCACCCATTCTCTTTTGAGATGACGAATCCGGTTTAATGAAAATGGGGAACTACGAAACTTTGATCAAATTTGGTTTTATGATGAATATCTCTACACCTTTTGGAACAACGAATGATGTCGAGCTTTCATTTTTAACATAATGACACTAAACATTTGATTCTGTCCATCTGTAAAAAGATGCGTACTGAACAAAAATTCGTACATCTTCGGCGGTATTAAAAATGAAGTTGAGCTTGTGAAATACTCCATACAGAAGGACTGACGGGATGTAGCCATAGATGTAGTAGGTCAATATACAAGGCAAATCTCTGTAGCGATAATCTTTATTTGGATTATGTTTTTCGTTCATTTAAAATGAAAAATACTGGTTGGTAAAAACGCTAAATAGTTAATATTTAAATGGAAATGATTTAGGTTATCCTAATTTCCATAGAAACAGAACTGTGAAAAGTTTACCATACTGTAATTTGAAACAATAGCATATATTATTTTGTAATATAGAAGATAAGAGTTAGTCACACGTTTGAAACACATACATACTTCTTAAGGAAAACGGCAACAATGAATTGTAGATTGATGACACATGTTACAGAAAAATGGTATGGAAAACATATATTTTATGTTTGAAATTCTTTTCAAATGTTGGAGGTAAAGGTTATCGGTGATCTTAAAATTGTTTACCTTTACCTTGTTATCGAAATAAATGGAACAAGATAGAAAAAAAACGGAGGGGAACCGAAATATGCCTTTAGTTATTTCTACAGTTCAAAACGTTTTGATGACGATTCTTAAAGTTAAAAATAAACGGTTTCTTGATCAATTTTCCTATTTTTTGGTTTATAAGTCATATGCCGAAGGATAAGGATAGAAGAATACGTTACACACCATTTTTTCCAGACTGTATTGAAAATGCTTATCCTTGAATTGATAAAACTTTTGAGCTGATTTATGAGTATCAAGAGACTAAATTCGAAAAAATCTCGCATGCTTTTATACACTTTCATTTAGTACTGTAATATATATTTATCTTGTATTTTAATCACCAGAGCATTTGAATGACTCCTAATATGCAAGCCTCAAAGTGATACTGGTGTTATAGGGAAATAACTCCAAGAAAGGGTTCAACTTCTAGAACAAAGATGCCAGTACCAGTAACTCTTTTGAAGACAATGAAGTATTGATGAAATGTTTCAAATGGGTACATTGAGGAATATATTTTATAAGGTGGGAAAAAGTTTCTACTGCAAACCAAATTCCTTTAGATAAAAAATATTCGAACTGAAATATGAAAATAATATCTTTTCATGCGACAGTATGGCTAACCGATAACCTTGCCAGTTTTATAACTCCTTAACCTGTTACAGGTTTTTTTTTATAATTTCTTATAAGACTTCAAGTTTTCTGTTTTCATTCTGTTGCTTTGTTCAGCATATGACCCTATCCAGCATTGAACTATGTTAACATATAAGTTTGCCCCTTCGTGTAGCAGTATGAATATTTGCTTGGCATTAATTTGCAACAGTAGTTGACTCAAGCTGTGCCGGGAAGTGATCTTTCATCAATAAGTCATCATAATTTGATATTTGGTAACCTTATTGAATATTAACATGATTTTAGCTATAATGATTAGTTATTTAAAATAGAGTAATGCCTTACCCTACAGTCATTAAAATATTGAAAAAAGCACGGTGAAGTTTTCTGAAAATCTGTTTATAGATTTGCATACGAATCGTCCATATAATATCAGTATTGTACCAAAATTGAAGTATGGATATTTTTTTTTCAAAAGTAGAGGTTTAATATATAAGCAAATAGCTGAAAAATGCCCCCTTTTTTGTTCATTGTCTTCATTGTTCAAAATCTGCACGGCGAATTTTCTTTGGTACCCTTGTCCATGGTTTCTTCTGCTAGAAATGTCTTTAAAAGCTAGCATTATCCTCTTCCTTGTAGGTCTTGTAGAAAAGGACAATCTCGTCACATAACAAATATGGTTTGTTTATCACTCAAACACTCCTGCATCCTGGTAAATTGTGGCTCCCTTAAAAAAGACAAACCAGATGCCTTCCTTTCATACTCGACCAATCTCATTGAATCAACAGACCGGGATAGTCTCACTCTCATTCTACCGTATACCCCTAATAGTAGCTGGATGTTATATCGTGATATGTGACTTTGATTTCCTACTAAATTATCAAACATGTTTCATGGAAAGCATACATACCTGTTTTACTTCTGTTAATATCTCTGTCTAAGAATTTTAAAAAATGTATATCAGGTGTGGCACATGAAGAAAACAAAATGCAGGATTTTATTGCACAATCCAAGTATTTAAACTTCGTAATCTACAGAAATAATAAGTGTTTGTAAAGTTTGCCTTTTTAAGATCTTGATAGGCCAAATTTGTTTGAAATGCACTATGATAAAATGGTGGGAAAATTTTTCCACACTTTTTCCCTATTTAAGCAGTCAGAAAATCTTTGTCATATATGCTACAAGATAAATTTAAATAGCTTTTTGGTTGTTTTCTAGATGTATTGAATATTTTTAGGTAAAAAAAAAGACAAAATTGAGAGCAATCATGTGCCACCCATGGTGTGATTCGTACACATAATAGTACTTCTAAGATCTCAAGTCATCACACAGGTAATGAGCTACTCTGTTCGGTTATCAAGGCAACATAGGATGAACGATATTGGTTCAATTACTTTTACCGTTGGGCATAGGCAAAAACGACTAAGTAGGTGATGCAGTAATTTTGAGTTACGCCTCTTTGGTTGTAAATATAAAGAATAGAGAGCGGCAACGAAATCAAATAGTGTACAGTCCATGGGTTTTCAATGAACGGTAAAAATATTTAATACTAGGAGGCGTGACCTTAAAATAATAGTATACATGTTCAGTGAAATGGTCATAGCATTACACTTTCAACATATAAAAAACAAATAACTATAGAAAAAAAGTCGACATTATCGGTATTGCCTTACAAACAAAACCTTCAATACAAGAAGTCACGATGACTTAAGTTGCAAATCAACAAACTTAATATATGGATTAGAATGCAACTTATGTGGTTTAATATATGTCGGAGAAACGCAAGAACGATTAAATAAATGAATATGCGGTCATCGTTCGGGAATTAACACCACCAAATTCCCGACACTTTAATCAACAAGATCATTCAATCTTCTCCATGAAAGTTCGTATTTTAGAAAAAATTTACCATCCTACGAACAGTCCCGTTCTAAGTCAAAACTATCGTAGGAAAAGAGCGGAGTACTGGATACGCAGACTAGGTACTGCAATACCTTACGGATGCAATGACAACATCAAACGTATAGGAAACCTTTCAAGCCAATATAACAATAACATAAATGTGATGAATTTATTTGACAAAAATCCGGGAAAGGGAAAGGAGTCATGGCCATCGCCACTATACGTCACCTAAGTTACATGATGTCTCCATAGATGGTCTCCTTCCTTTCATACAAAAACCTCTTGGACTTCATCACATTAGAACCAAACCTTATTCTATACCTCTCACTCTACTACACTCCGTTTACAAAACAAGTCTTGACACTCCTGTTTCTGACCCCACGTCATATTATACAGACTTGTTGCCATCATTTTGGATATTGGTTTCCACAGACTCTTTAAACCAGTTTGTGTGAAAAGTCAAGATGAAGAAAAACGATCATTTCTTCCACTACCGTTTGTCAACAAAGATATAGATGCAATTAATTTGGCTAACATCCTCCATCACAAAAACGTTACCAACAAAATTCCCCCATATTTCAAAGACACAATCCATACCAATTATTTCATATTCCTATACTTCACCCATCGCATCCAAAATTTTCAATTATAAAAGGCTATTGCAGAACCTCGAGATTGAGGACTTCAAGGCTAAACCACCTGATTGTTCTTGCAAAACCTCTCCATTCAAATATGGTCCTTCTGGTCACGTCGTTACGGGAGATTTAACCATTATCGAAAACGAATCTCTGCGTAATATCCTTTCTAAAGGTCCCAAGTACCGTGAACCACGCTCCATAAATTGGAATATAACTTTAAAGTTCTTATGGATGCCGTCGAGGTCTATGCAAGAAAATGGATAAAACGAGAACAAGAAGACATTGATTCTCTGTCAGAGTGGTTAAAGGCCGTGAGGTCTTTAATTTTGAAACGAATGAAGGTTTTACGTAGGTCAATGAGTGCCAAGGCTACATCAGTTTTCAAAGCCCCGATGTAGCAAAAACATTGTTTACTATACATGACAAGTATTTTGTCGTACCAGCAGACAAAGCCCAAAACAACATTGTTTTTGTCTGCAAAACGTTTTATATCCAATGTTTATTATCAGAGGTAGACGTAGAAAATAATAGCAGTGATATGACCTACACTGCAACCACTCTCTTCAAAAAAGAGATTGTGGAAAATCATAAATCTGTGCTATCGTTTTTTGGTCTCTCTACCAAAGACGATGATTGTGATTTACCGTCTATATACTGGATTCCTAAACTTCACAAGAATCCATACAAACAACGTTTCATAGCTGGATCTGCAAAATGTACCACCAAACCTCTTTCAAAACTTTTGAATTCTATACTCACAACTGTCAAAGAGGGTCTACAGTCCTACCACAAAACTTGTTACTCCCGTAGTGGTATTAATTCAATGTGGATCCTGAAAAATTCGAAAGATCTTTTGGAGACAATCAGTTCAAGACTATTATCTGAATATAATAGCATTAAAACCTATGATTTTGCAACACTGTATACTTCTATTCCCCATACTCAGTTAAAATCCCGACTTAAAAACATTATACATCATTGTTTTTCCAAAAAAGATGGCACACCCAGATACAAATATATAGTTCTTGGTAGAGATTCCTCATACTTTGTAAGAAATAATTCCAAATCATCTTCCACATATACAGAGGAAGATGTTTACAAAATGCTGGAATTTTTAATCGACAACGTATTTGTCCAGTGCGGTGGACGTGTTTTTCAACAAACGGTCGACATTCCAATGGGAACAAATTGTGTTCCTTTTCTTGCTGACCTATTCCTTCACTCTTATGAGGCTGACTTTATAGCTGATCTGAAAGAAAGAATATCGTTTGGTTAGATCCTTCAATCTCAGTTTCCGCTATATAGATGACGTATTATCTTTAAACGATCCTAATTTCGGGGATTTGATACGTCGCATCTATCCAAGAAAACTTGAGATAAAGGATACTACAGACAATATGAAGTCAACCTCATATCTTGACCTACACTGAGAAATCGATGGTAAAGGAAAACTATTGACCAAACTTTACGACAAACGTGATGAGTTTTCATTCAGAATTGTTAACTTTCCTTTCATCTGTGGCAACACCCCTTCGGCTCCTACGTATGGAGTGTTCATATCACAGCTCATACGTTATGCCAGAGCTTGCCGATACTACGCAGACTTTTTGTATCGCGCTAGAACTCTAACAAATAGGCTTCGGGAACAGGGTTATGTTGCTACAAGATTGAAGTCATCACTACAGAAGTTTTATGGTCGTCATCATGTATTCGTGGATCGTTATGGTGTATCCATCAGCACCTTGAAAACTGATGTATTCAACGAGTCATAGTTTTCCCTTCCTCGTTTGTGTACCCCGGACTTGACTTTTTATGAGCAACTCGGCGGGTGTTTCTAGAAAAGCAGAGGACGCTTACCCTACCGGTGCACCTGGTCCATGCTCCCAGTTTTTAGTGGAGTCCGATTTGCTCATTTACTTTAGTTACTTTGTATGTATGATTTTAGTTACTTTATGTTCTTTGTTGTGAATGTCTGTTTTCCATGTCTGGTCTTTGTCCCTGGATTACATTCTTTTGATTACCGCTATAACCTTGGTTTCCTTGATTACTATTTCAATTAAATATTCCATACACTAACGTTTAATTGTGTGATATTCAAAATTTATCAGGCATTAAAACTTGGTAAGGACCATTATTACATGGTCAATCATAATTATATATTTTCATCATGTTACTTGTCAAACAGGCAAATTCACGCAGTACAGTAAAGTACTGTCAGAAGTAAAAGTCGATCGAAAAATCTTGTGAAAAACCAATGTATTTATTAACAATGCTTTGTATTATATTTGTTTTCTTTTTTTAATTGTATTATTTGTGCATGTGCTCATTGATATACTTTTGTGAGTACAATGTTTTGTTGTATTTCTATTCCTTGTTTACATATTTCTGAGGGAGTTAACAAGGAAACCAAGATTTGGCTGAAATCAAAAGTACACATTCCAAGGATGACGACTAGGCAGGTAAAATACGCGCACACAACGTACAAATAAACTAAAGTGACTGAACAGCCCGTACTTCACTAAAATTTGGTTGCATGACCTGCTATTGTATTAAGAGTTACCCCGCCTTGAGCATGTTATTAAATGATAACTTTCTATAATGTGGTGTTTTTCTTCCAGGATATTTGTTTGATTTCGACAAAGAATATTTCAATATGTATAAGGCATATTTCTCGATTTATTTCGGTTTTTTACGTTTCCTCAATAACAAAGTATTAAAATCATATTTTTAACAAGTATATATTTTATTTCTGTTTGTGAAAAAGCTGTTAAATATAAATACTAAAATAAAAATTCTTCAAAACGTATTTATATTTATATTTGTTCATTTACTTACATAAGTAATTGCGGCAATACCTAAAGAATTTGATGTCATGGTTGATGTGTTTTGTTCATCTTTATGTTCCAAGCGTAAACACTGATGTCTTTTTTTCTTCATTTCTATTATTTTGATTTCTGTTGTTGTTTCTCTTTGGGTGTTTTTACCTATACCTATCCTATTACGAAATTTATGCACTGTCTGTACATATGCACTTTAGTCACCCGAGCTACAAGCACCGTTTATTTTCTCATCTATCTCCGATGGTTAACACTCCCTTTGTCCCGTCCTATTATAATAATGAGTAAGATACAAGGGGATGCACGCGTCTTTATAAACACCAGGGGTGCAGTTCTGATATATCACTCCTAACATGCAATGGGTCAAGAGCTCTCTTTTACCAAATTAAATGAACTTATTGGTTTGCGTTACCGATCGACACCGATACAATCAAACTATACTGTCTTATATGATATAAAATACCATGTAAAAACATTTTGTCACTTATCTTTTGTTCATTAAAGTACAGAAATCGTCAATGATACTCTTTCTGTTGGTAGGGGTCATAAATATCATTATCAGTACATAAAAAGACCATTGTACTAGATGTATGAATATGTAATATTTTTATGACTGATTCATCGGTTCCATGTATTCCTTGCTGCATGATATAGAAAAGCACACATAAGATAGCCAGCGTAAAAATTCTCACAATACAAATACTTTTAAACAGCTAAAACAATGTGTATATTCTATGTTTTAATATGTTTAAATTACAACACTTGTCAACTCCAGTTTGAGTTTTCTTAATTAACCAAGTTGAGTTATAGGATGTCCATATTGCATGTTATTTTGACATCTTAGAGCGGTTAAATTATTTTGTGTGTTGACTTTTTTTGTTGAGTGTGGAATTCTTATCTTTAAGTCTGTTTATAAATATGTGCGTGTGTGTGTGTTTTTTTTTTAGTGTTTTTTCTTTAATTTTTTATCTGTTTTTGTTTAATTTTGTTTTCCTTTTCAATTCGTTTGCAATATGCAAATTAGTTTATTCGTATGTACTACTTATTATGGTACTATAATATTGTGTTCCTCATTTTTTCGAAAGAGCGAAAGGTGTACTTTCCTGTAGAAATAATGATGGCACAATCATAACTTATTTCAATACTATATACAGTAAAAAAAACCCGTAACTTGTAGATCTATTCATCAATTTAATTCTAAAATGCATAAACAGGTCTGATTTGCTAAGTTACTAACACTTTTATTCCATTTGGTATCACAAATATCAAAATGGGAAGCCGAAGTAAACAAACGACGTCAGTTTGAACTAAAAGGTTATGTGCGAGACAAGATGCATCACTCAACTAAGTGACAATGACTATCTTTATAGGGCTGTTTAATTGAGATAATTTGAGGACGAAAGAGAGTCATAATAAAGATAGTACGTACAAAATGTCTTCTTATCAGATACATTTATCATACTAAGGTGGATCTTATTGCACGAACTAATGAATTTATCTTTTATTCTCAATAACATAGTACCAAGAAACATTGACATAAACTATTTGAATATAATCGTGAATCGTTTGACATCATTTAATGAACAAAAGAGAGTTTGACTTTTTAACCATGAAAAATAATTCAAATTTCGGAGTAACATGCAAAATGGTTTAATCTGTATCGTTATGATGTGATTGGCGTAATAATTTATGAAACATATTTATAGATATTTTTCATGCAATTGCTAAATAAAGTAAAGGTGAGCTCAACAATACTAATGTATTTTTAGTAAGTTTTAGGTGAAGGAAGGGGTATCATATTTTATTAAACTACTTAAGTGTAAGTATTTGTAAGAATCAAGCAAATGGGAAAAATCAGAAACATGCATGTCAAAACCTCTTCGACCTGACAATATAATTTCACTGAAGGATAGTTTCTCTATTTTATAAGATTATTATTTGATCTCTACATCATTTTATTTGCTTGCAAATTTTTCAATAGAAATTTAGAAAAATTAGGTTGTTGGCAGAGTTAACTGTCCTTGAAATGTTCCTTTTACTTTGCATTTAAATGAAATTATATCTAAATGCACCAACATGATATGGAAAATATTGTTTTTCCCTTGATTCTGATCATGAAATAATCAAATTATACTAACAAAATGATGTTTTTTTCATACCATGTTTAACCCACTGCCTGATTCTTTCAAAGACTGACACTTAAGCAATAAAGCCTAGTGAATGTGTACATCAGTGTAAGGAACAACAGATACACACATAAATACAATATTCTTCACTTGTTTTTGTAAACACCTGAAAAACATATATTTAGGAATTAATAATTAATTCATGCAAATTGAAACAATCATTATATGATATTTATATAATTTTCCATTGAAATTCATATATGATTATGGTTTTCGTATGCATAAGAACATATATATACATGTGTAATATATGCATAAAAACATATGCATATCGTTCATAACAAGGTTATAGCGGTAAACAAAAGAATGCAATCCAGGGACATAACTACCAATACATGGCAGATGCTTTAGCGAACATGGGAAAATCATTTAAAAGAGTTTTTGTTCATATCACAAGTCATACGTTATGCCAGAGCTTGCCGTAACTACGCAGATTTTTTCATCGTGCTAGAATTCTAACAAATAGGCTTCGGGGACAGGGTTATGTTGCTACAAGATTGAAGTCATCACTACAGAAGTTTTTGGTCGTCATCATGAACTCGTGGATCGTTACGGTGTATCCATCTGCGCCGTGAAAACTGATTTGTTCAGCGTGTCATAGTTTTACTTTCCTCTTTCGTCTACCCCTGACTTGACTTTTTATGAGCAACTCGGCGGTGTTTGTAGAAAAGCAGAGGACGCTTACCCTACCGGTACACCTGGTCCATGCTCCCAGTTTTTCGTGGAGTCCGAGTTGCTCATTTGCTTTCATTGTTTTGTATGTATGATTTTTGGCTGCTTTGTGTTCTTTGTTGTGTATGTCTGTGTCCATGTATGGTCTTTTTCCATGGATTACATTCTTTTGATTACTGCTATAACCTTGGTTACTCTTCCACATGAATTTCTTGTGATTTTTTTCTTGTGTGTAATTGAAGAAATAAAATTTATGGCGGAGTTCACGTGAGTCAAGCCTTCATGTGAATGTTATATGAACTTTTCACATGAAGTTCATGTCAAGTTAATTTCTCGCGATATTGTGTTTAATTTATGTGAACTTGACGAGGACAATATTTGCTTGTGTTTGTGAGTTTAAATCTCACAACCTCTACGTTTAGATATTCAATAATTTAGTGACGTTTAAGATACATTAATATATAATGTTGTCAATAAGATCGTGTACTTATTTTGTTTTGTAGTGTGTTGAATTTTATTTAAAAATGCCACCACATAGAATATAATTAGTGAATTTCAATATGTATCAAAACCTTGGACTTCGTGTACTCAGAACAAAATTAATTTCAATACGCGTAGAGTTGATACCAATTGTCCTTTAATACTGAAAGTTTCATTTGTATCTTACTTGCACAGATATCATCTTTGAATACGACTGAGTCATTTTTTTTCCAAATGGGGACGCATATGCTCAGTGTTAAAAGAATAGTTCTACTATCAATTCTGATCTTTTAACTTTCCTTCAACTAACCCGTCTTTTCTTTTTGTTGAACTATTATGTCAATGTCAGCTAATCAGCCATCTAAATATAGATCGTAGGTGAGATAGTCATAAAGGAAGAATGGAAACAAATGAGACGTCATGGTTTATCCTTGATGAACAACCTAGATAATTTGAAAGGTGGTATATTGACAAATTACGTAAAGTTATGTGTCATTTTGTTTTTGAATGCAAGGTATGTGTGGGAAATTATACACAAAATAGATAAATAGATAATTTCCAGTTATGAATAGTATTAATACAGAGTAACCTAGTTTGTCTAGCGCAATACATTTAACTGTTTTTAATTTGTTTTTTTTTCTGTTGTTTTGTTTTTCTTTCTTTTGATCTTGTTTTTTTTTAATTTGTTTTGTTTTGCTTTGTTTTGGGGTTTTGTTTTTGTCTTCTTTTTTTTGTTGCGGTTATTTCTTTAAACGTTTTTGGATGGGTTTGTCACGGGTTTTCTCCTTGTTAGACATGCAGATTGGTGTTCCACCTTTTTCTTACAATACAAAAAAACTCTCATGTATTCAAATGTCGAAAACGATAAAATATTTGTACATGGTTATAAACACAAGACTTCACGTGCTTTGTTTCCTTGGATGGGACTGTTTTGTGTGTTTTATCATTAACTGTTGGTTTAATCACTCTTGTTTAAGGACGAATGTCTGCATGATGCCATTCGTTTTCCCTAAGGTATCAACTTAACACAAAAAAAATACTAAATGAAAGTCGGTAACATCATATGCAATGTGATTTGTGTGAGTATAGCTTCGCTATTCCGGTATTCATTTAAGCGACAAATAAATTAAACGTTCTACTGAAGATGATTTTGAAGACCGGAAATGAAAATTTCGGATGATTACATTTCCGATATCTACAACTTGGATATACAAAATTAATGCGTAATTTTCGCACCTGAAATTATAAATGGGAAAAAACAAAATGAAAGAATATAGATAAATTTGCAAGAAGGGAAAGCAAACACGCATGAAAATGAATAATTCCATATCAGACTAAGAGGTTTTTTAACAGTTCATTACCATCCTTTTAACTTCTGGATGCGATTGGTTTTCAAGAACTGTCATTAACAGAATAATTAGATTTGTCTCTTACTTTCAGAAAACGTAAATGAAATTCTCGGTTATTTGATGAGTAACGGTATCATTGAAATATTTGATGTCTTCGTTCTTACGGGTTTTTGGTTCATTACGTTTGTTTTGTCCAGAATGTATGCTCTTTTCTCGTCATGTTAAAATGATGTTTAATATGAATGAAACTTCACTGCTGTAAAGTAGCAGGTAGAGATAGGTATTCCATGTTTAAGTTTTTATTAAAAAAAGAAGGACTGTTGAGTTACTAAAATAACGTTAACAGATATGGTTAAATGTCCTATTGAAAGTCACTCAGAGGTCAGATTGCATATTAGAAGCTTATTCCATATGTACAGTGTACCAATAAAGCAGTTCTATGGTTATGTTTTCGTAGCAGATTGTACAGACTAAGTACATATACTGTTTCCAAATCTAGAAAAGTCAGCAAAAAACAATAACGAGATTTTTATATTGATATATTACTATTTCTCGTAATTTGTAGGTTTTTAACTACTTCTTGCTCACTGTAATCAAGCTGTACAATGCTCTAACTTTAATAATTATATTTTAAGGTGATGTTGCTATGATTGTCTTGGATGAATGTTAATCTTAATTTCTTGCTTTCTGTAAACGTATACCTTTGTCAAACTAACCTTTTTTTTTTCAAATAATTGTCCTGTGGTATAACATAGAACGATTAAAGACTAGCATTAAAGACCATACGTCAGATGAAAATGCAAAAAAAAACACAGCACATTAATTTGAACAATTCCTATATCATCATTTTTACTGTGTTTTAGGATCGTAACTTAAACCCAAAGTGTGTTCGTTCGTGTGTGAGAGTGTGTGTGTTTGCGTGTGTTTGTTACAGAAATGTTTACAACGTAATAGACACAAGATAAAATAAATATTACCTAACAAAATAAAATTTTATTGTTTGTCCGAGTTGCTCATCATGTTATTGTTGTTGCGTTGCGCTTTCGCAAGGTATACTGGGGAACAATAATTGTGGTTCCATGAAGCACCTAAAAATTCCAAAGATATTGAGAAACTACATTTTATTGATTTTAATCCATTACAACTGAAAATATTACAATACAACTGTTGCACGGAAAAACCTACAGGCACACCCTTATTAGATTTTCTCTGCTAATATTAACAAAAACCGTATACATGATTTCTTGTGGTCAAGTCTTTCAAATATTTCAATTATAGTTCTAATTTGTCTGTTAGTGGAAAGTATGAATTATGAATCTTATGTAACTGCATATATAATATTAATGTTATATGGAATAGATGATAGTAACAATTGTAATAACTATGATTATTTGCTTCGTATCCTTATTATGTTCCTTAGAAATCTTGGTTTCTTAATATTATACATGGTTTCCAATCATTCAATTCATACACCAAACTTCTTTTCGAGAACTTTTGGACCTAATATTAAAAACAGATTTGATAACTTTCTTCTTATGTGACTTGGATGTATTTTCAGATTTCTTTCGTGTTGTCCATTTCAGCTGTCATTCACAGTAGAGCTACTCTTTCCGTTGACAAATTAGTACGAAAATCCAGTAAAACAAGTCAAAGCGAACTCTCGTTATATCTAACGACCGCAAAACAATATAGTTCTTCGCGATCCTCTATGATAAGATAATTAAGCGAAATTGACATCTTCCTCCGCGAAAGTGTCAATCAACCGAAGAGAATTTCAATTTCCTTATCCTAAATCGACACATTTTGTTTCATCCTGTTTGCAGAATGCGTGATTATACGAATCCTATATTGGCCATTTGGGGAAACTGTCTGAGGTAAAAGCTACTCCAGAGTGACAAGTTTCTCCGCTGATTATACATGACACCGAGGCAAATTGATCCTTAAGTCAGTAGATGCTCTTTTAATTGCCATTTGAACAGAGAACGGAAGCCGTCTTGATGCCCTTTACTTGTAGATACACTTAATTTGTCGCTTGGAAGATTGTCGACTGACACATACAGAATTCTCCTTGTCTTTCAAAATAAGGGAGAATCAGATATTGATAAATAAGATTATCTTAAGACCCCCTCTTTCAATACTGACTTATTAGTCTTCAAATGTTGACATGATTTTGTTCTATGTTACCATTTTACTATTTCGTTTGCATTTGTATATTTATAAGATGAACGTGCAGCTCGGTAATTTATTGTATATACATATACATGTATGCACCACACTTCTATGTGAAAGTTACAACACTCTGAGTTAAAAACCGACCCGTGCAGGTCCAGGTATCAAAAGAATAGGCCTGCAGCGGCGCTAAGCTTGTCGTAAAAGGTCACTAAATAGTGCTCAGAACCTTAGCCGGGGGCTAGGACACTCTGCCCACAGAGCAACTGGGTTGTGTGCCCCAGATGGTGGAATGGGGTACCCCTGGTGTGTTACATGCTGGGGTTGTCAGGCTATAATACGGAAAACCTGACCGCACACCATAGTGGTGCACCGTGTTGGGAAAGATGCCACGTTCCTCGCACGTTAAAAAAACCCTACTGTGGTATTCTCCCGGAGTAGCAACCATTGAGCTCCGGCACAGGAGGCTAAATTGCCCGACCCTACCCACCTCTCCCTATTTCCAGTGGCAATCAAAATTTGTCGAGCCCATTGTCGTTGTGTCCCATCCCATTTTTCATTTCATCATCATTTCATGTTCATTTTATAATCCATTTCATGTTCATTTTATCATCCATTTCATGTTCATCGCCTGAATATAGCTGAAATATTGCTGCTCGGGCGTTAAACCCCAAAAAACAATCAAACAAACAAACAAACAAACTGAGTTAAAACCATACAAGAAAATAGAAAATGTGGATTGATTGACAATGAGACGGTTATCCACCAAAAGTCAAGCAACGAACAATTAAATTTCTACAAGTCACCACACGGTCTTCAATGGTGGACAAAAACCATATCATGAAGCAAGCTGTAAAAGTCCCCTTTAATTATCTTATTAAACGATATTTTATTATGTAATGGAAAGGGAGGGATATATCTCCGGCACGAGTACTCTTCGTGTGTACCCCGATTGATTTAACTCATTGTTTATGTTTCCAAGATATATCAAATACTTGTTACTACTGTTTGTGGCTTTTTTATATTGATGTTGCCTGTGTCTTCTGTGTTTGTTTTGGGTATGAGGGTTATATTTTTGTTTTCGTTTTTGTTTTGTTTTTTGTTGTTTTTTGTAGTTATATGTTGTACTTTTTGTTTTTGTTTGTTTTGATTTGTTTTTGTTGTTTGTTTGTTATTTGTTTGTTTTGTTCTGTTTTTTTTTCTTTTTTTTTTTCTTTTTTTTTTTTTGTTTTGTTTTTGTTTTTGTTTTTTGTTTTTGTTTTGTTTTTTTGTTTTTTTTGGGTGGTATTTATTTTTACTCCATATTTTATTAAAGGGGTGCAACTATATATCTCAACCTACCTCATTTAGATTCTCCACAACATTCCTTTATCATTTCCCAATATACCTACACAGTAGAATACATTTTACATCGTAGGATATTTAAATATCTAATCAACTTGTCTTTATTATATAATGAATCGTTCAAAATACCAAAGACTGTCACCAGAAAAGTTATCTTCATTTTCATTGACAATAATGTATTGTGCTCTTATGATCTCTTCTGTTTTGAGACAATGAAAAATATTTTCATCAACAGCTTATGTTTTAGAAAAAGATGAAATGAGAAATACGGATGATTGATAGTAATCTGTGAAGGTATTTATCTTTTTCATTATCCACTATGATGTCTGTTCCCCGCCACTAGAACCAATTAAACCCTGTGTCGATAATAGTTTTCTCTTTTCTCTATCTTATTTGTGGCTTCGGAACTAGAGTTGACATTTGATCTTATCCTTTTATTATGCATAATAGACAATTTCCAGAAGAAATCTATCCGTCTTATTTTTCGGCCTTATAAAATTTCCCTAAGTATCTTTCTCACGAGAAAAGATTAATATGATATATCTTGAGCTTTAATTAATTCTATATTGTGTCAATAATTATTAATTTCTAAGTTCCTAACATCCTTAATCCATCAGTGAAGAATTATCCAACATTTCCAACCACTTTTCACTAAAAATGGGATCAACAACAAAACGACAGACAAATAAAAAAACCGGGATAATGACTGATAATGAACAGTAAAAAAAGCTCAACCTCACAAAGTAGATGACATTTCTAACAAACGCAGCAGGGACCTTAGTAGTCAGTGTTACACGTTTGAACGCTTAACACGAGTCATTAAACCAACACAACACTGCATCTGATTAGCGCTTGAAAATTCTTCTAATGGTTTCTTCATAAATCGAATTTATATCTCTTAGTTATTGAGAGGCGTTTGTGCATACTACCTGTTTTCCGACCAAAGCTTTAAAACGATGAGTTTTCTCTGGGAATCTCTTGGAATTAAAAGACCATTTCCATGTAAAAGACAAGTAATGGATTCCCAGGTTTTCTGATCATGAGAAAATATCAAGTTTACTAAAGAAGCCGGTGAAGACAATAACAACCCAAGAGAGATAGATTAAGTAAATGGGACTAGGATTGTTTCTAGTTCCTGAAAGTCTTTGAGAAATAGATTGAATACACTGAACTGCCTTACTTACGATAATAAGAAGTATGTCTTTTGAAGTTTAAACTGCCATCAGTTAGAATTTATTTCTCACTAGATCGGTTCCAAAGAAATCTGAAGATGTCATTGCTGACACTTAACATCACAATGGGTACATGACTGAGTGGTCACATATATTCTGCACTGCATGGTGCAGTGTTCATTCAATTTAATTGACGGAAATTAGTTAGGTACATATATGGTGTTTAATCGTTATTAAAAAGAGGTTATTTGAGGTCTTACGTGTATGTATAAATTGTACTGTAAGACCCTCTCTGTCGTGACCGTTCTTACTCCGATGCCATAGTTAGTGTCACGTTAAATACTAATCAAGGGAACCAAGATTCTAGCGGAAATCAAAAGAATCTTATCCAGGGACAAAGACTAGACAAGGAAAACAGACTTACACAACAACGAACATAAAATAACCAAAAATAATATACATGAATAAAAGAAACATAAGTAAATGAGCAATTCAGAGTCCACTAAAAACTGGGAGAATGGACTTGGTGCACCGGTGTAGGGTAAGATTGATTCTGACAAAAATAAAATACTTTGTACAAAATACAATATCTCTTTTATAATTCAATGTAAACATAAATACATGTACTCTAATGTTGATACTAATAAAAATATTTATTGAAGAAAGAAATTTTCCTCTTAACACTTTTAAATCATTTTTAAAGACAGGAAATAAAATTTAAAAAATGAAAAAAAAATTCTGTCGAATGTATGCAACATTTATTGCAAGAAGACAAGGATAATCTATGTAGTAATAAATAACGTAGATATATGGGTGGAATTAGAAAATAAAATTCGAATACAAAATAAAAGACAAAATTATCATTATAAAGAAATCCTGATTTGGCAACCATAACTCACTCACCCAATATAAATAGAGAAAAAAAATCGAGGATCCTAAGATCATTACTTAACACGTTAATATATACGTATACATCAGAAACATTCATAACAATCACTTGTGTGTTCTGTTAATTTGTTTCACAACTTTGGCCATCTCTAAATTTTTATCTAGTATAAAGCTCAATAAATAAATGTAGCTGATGACAAGTTTGCTGTTTTTAAAGTGATGAAATCTTTATTTTCATTTGGTCTCTTATCGCACAACCGGATCTTAGAGCAGAAGTTTGTGGAAGTTTTAACCAAGAGTCCATGATTTCGTAACCAATGATATCATCAACCATGACAAAAATGTGTTTTACCTTTAATAAAACAATTACCCAATTTGTACTTAAAGAAAAAATCTATAAATAGATTTGCAAAAATAGCGATTTTAGTTCATGATGTTCGTGATTCAAAAATCTTAATTGAAATGTCAAGGTATAATTATCCTTTCTGCTAATGTTTGAAGTTCTTCACGAATTTTCTATATAAAAAACAAAAGACGTTAATTCATTTAGGCACTTCTCTGTCTAAGAATCAGACAAAATGTGTAAAGGTGTGGCAGATGAAAGAAAACTCGGAGATTTTATTACATTATCAAAGTATTTATACTTTATTCCTTCAGAAATTGCATCGAAGTCTTTGTAAAACTTACCATTTTAAGATATTAATAGGTCAAATTTGGTTGAAATTAAATTTAGAAATAGTGGAAAATATTCCCATACTTTTTCTCATAAATTAATAATAAATCAAAAAAATAAAAAAATATATGTACATGACAGATATGAAATTTTATGGTTGTTTTTAGATAGATTGAATATAATTGAGGCAAAAAAGCCAAATTAAGAAAAATGATGTGCTACCCATTGCCTTATTCTTACTCAGAATGGTACTTAAAAGGTGATTGTTTCCTTTTTAGTGTTCAACAAAAAGTAAATAGCATTAATTTAAATCGTTGATTTGTAAGGTTACACAATTACACTTAGACCACATAGGGAATACTTTCATTAATTAGTATATTTTGTAAATACAAGAAGTGAATGAAATAGATCAGATATGTATATATTCACTGGGTCATGCGAGCACCTGTCAATCACACCGTTGCTTGACAGTCCATTTGCGGAAGTGACTAAGCTCTGCTCGCATGAACGATCCCTTAAAATGGCCATTTAATATATTATCATTTTACTTACCAAGGATGAGTTTTGAAGTGTCATAGGGGGTACATTACGTTTATAAATGTATTATCATTCGATCGCACTTATTGGCCTATTCGCCGCATATTGAAACGTTTTGCGGAAGACCACCCTAAATTCAGTACAGCGGTATCCGTACAGGGTACACAAACATTACTTGGCTACAACTCATTCATCATTGGCAGACAAAAGTATTTTGTAGTTCTAATTCATCATCATTAGGCTTCTTTAGCTACTTCACGGGTGAAAAGCTCGATGTAACATACAGAAAGCATTGCTTAAAGTCTGGTAACCCTGTATTATGTATGGGGGAGGTTTGTGTATATTATTTTCCATGTCAGTGGGTTTGAATTTAAGAGATAATTGTTTATTTGTATGTTTTAAACAGTAATCTATTGAATGAAATTCACACGTTTTAAATCATTCATCTGACATTTTTATAATCATATCTTTTCTATCTTCTTGACATTTTGAATGTGGTTTTGACAAATAAAATAGAATAACCTCTGTGATTTTAAAACACATCCTCCTTGTTTTTGTTCCGAGTGTTCCACAGTTGGCTACAGAGTGTGTATATGTTGATTGACCACTATTTGGAATGTGTTTAGACAAGGTTTTTTTGGGGTTTTTTTGTTTTTTTGGTTTTTTTTATCAAAAACTAAATGATAACACTGATAAAATAATAAAAATGATAAAAATACAACAAAGTTAGGTTCACACTTTAACCCCTGATTTGTACACAAAACAAAAACAGATATACAATGTAAGTAGCAGGTAGAAAAATATTCATATATTAATATTAAGTTCAAGTAATTTGTTGTGTACAGTAAAACGTGCGATTAGATAACGCTCTTCCGGGCGTTCACTCCTGGTTTTAGTGGTTTTCTGGCTGTTTTGGTTTTTCATGTATATTCTATATACGTTGTTCTTCGTTTGTTTTTTTTTTTTTAGATTTATGTGCAGATTTTATAATACCTAAACAGCTATCAAAATAACAATCAAACATAAGGCAAAACCAACTTTACATATGGAACATACACACAAAATAATATGTATTTTAAACAATGTTTAATGAAATAGTCTACTATTGGTATTCAAATAAAGGGGGTGGAAAAACGCAAAACAAAAAATATTTTAGACTAGGCAGACGGTGCCAAAGAATAACATTTTCTTTTGTTTCTTTATCCTATCTATGATGATATGACAACTATCAAACAAGTTTTTAGCTGAGATTATATTTTGGAAAGTTACATGTATTAACACATTGAATGGAATATATTATAGATAGCGTTAGTTCTTTTTGTATTATAAAAAAACGAATGCTTACAGACAAACCAAAACTGCCAACCACCTCCTAGTTACAGTACATTGCCGTCGTTTGCTTCCACCGCCGCATTCATATAAAAGCACTTGACTCATACCTAAATGTAACGTCTTGTGATATTTGATAGAGGATCTGACCTTACATATCATTCTCCCAAGACAGTCCGTAAATAACAAAAGTCTCATGTCAAAACAAACAATAGGTTTAACTAAAGACAACAAATTGTTCAATATCATATCACAGACTAATTGTTTCTAAATGAGTCGCTTATCTCCCTTTAACAATGGTGGTGTCATCACGTGATACGCTATTAACCGATAACAACCATTTATCGTTTTGTTAAATGAATAAAATACATAAATCTGAACAGTGTCATTTAAAGAAGAAAAATGATTTAAATAGTTTGAAATATGACATTTGACAATTCGGAATCTTCCCCAAAAAGAATTAATTTGTAATTCGAGGCGTGGACCACCTTCATTTGTATGGCTAGAGACAGTTAAATGATCTTTGAATATTTTTATTACAAAGCATGGTAATTATATAATAGCATCAAGTTTAATTGCAAAATTTAGGAGTTTGTCTTTGGCTCCTACTTTGCTTTTAATTAACAATTCGTGATTTCACATTGTGTAACATATCGATAGATTAGTATTGAATAAAATGCACTAGAAATGAATGGATAAACTGACGAGATGTCTTAAACGTGTACTGGAAAATAACTTTATAGTTTTATATACATTCATTTGTAACTATTGTTAGATTTATTACAGTTGTGTTTTGTTGTTTCTTTTTGTTTTGTTTTTGTTTTGTTTTGTTTTGTTTTGTTTTGTTTTGTTTTGTTTTGTCTTGTCTTGATTTGTTTTGTTTTGTTTTTGTTTTTGTTTTGTTTTTTTTTTGTTTTTGTTTGTTTCTTTTTTTTTTTTTTTTGTGAAGTAGGTACGATAGAAATTCGACAAACTTGGGCACAATGAGTACATGTATATACAACACCTTTGTAGTTACGGGCAGATATTAGAGGGTATCGCTGTAGGAGGTAGATAATAAACCGCTGATCATGCCGAGCTTTGTTTTAACTCTTAAGTTGGCGAAGCGAAAACGAGAAAAACGAAGCAAAGATGCCACAAGAAGACCGCTGTCTGTATTACTTCATTTATGTCTATTGTGCCAACGGCGACGACGATTGGTGGTTTTTACGGTCTTGAATATCTTTATGAATCTTGCACGACCGCACCTGACGGCGATTGTGTAAGCAGATGTCTATTAGTAGTTGGAGGTAGCGGAGCCCAGCCTTCGGAATATCTGACCGAAGATCTCAGTAAAAGTATGTCCTACTAGCAGTTGGGTTGCTCTGTTGACGCTCTGGTCTACTCCCAGACCCCACATGGGTCCGAGAACGTATCACCACTCTATTTGGGAGTACGTCAACATGTAGAGTGGTGGCAACGGCCCGACGAACGCCCTTTTTATTAATAATGTTGATTCATACTCTACTGCACTAAAGTACGAAATTACCAGTATACACATGTAAGAACAAATAAATTGCAATTCAAGAAGTTGTGAACATGTTCACAGACACTCTAATTCAAAATGAGTATTCAACTCGAACTCATATAAGAGAAATACGCCATATGAACGTATAGAGCTATTTTAATACTAACCTACAGACACAAGCAAAACTCATGAGCTTTTTTTCTATTGTAGAAGAAGTATTGGCGGTTCAGTACTGTCGAACAGACTTTCGCGGTTTTTCGTTACCAGACAAAACCTCAAAGGCAAAATTCACACCAAAATATTAAATTTCTATAAAAAAAAATACAATTCAATTAAAATCCAAGAATGAAAAAAAAAAATCAAAGAAATGATTGATACCTGTACCAACGATAAAAAAAGAACGGATATGATATAAGTACATTCACAGTATAGCATAACCGGGCAGGCACTGTTTTTGATCTATGGACTTTTTGGTACCGTTAGTCTTAACTCATTTGTACAAATGTATACAGCCCCTCCCTTATTTTGCAAGACATTGCGACTAAAAATAGAGAAAAGAACATTTTTAACTAATAAACATCAATACAGTCAATTTATACCTTGTACGTTGTGGTTGTAGGTATAATGTAGAAGGTTCAACACAATTTGTCTTCAAACTAGTGTAAGCTGTAGTGAATGATAACAGAAAGTTCTCATTCAATTTAACTGCAGATTTAATCGAATAATTAATTCCGAGGTCTGATATTTTACTGAAAATCACATTGATTCTGAGCGATCTGATTTTAAGTGTGTAAATGACAATTTAACCAATTATCTGTATTGATATCGAGCCGCTTTGAAGATGTTTATCTCCATAACGAGGCTAGCACTCAGAATCGGCCACTTCCTTAGCAACAGGTGGATAATGATGTCGTTCTTTTGCGCTTTGTTGACTAAGTATGGACGGAAACTGACAAGAGAAAATAAGGAACATCTTGTAATATTTGTTTAAGATGACGTCCGATTCTCATCAAATAAAAGTTTATTTCTTCAAGACTATTTACTGAGAGATAAAAAGCCAGCAAAACGGTATCGTGCAGGTAATAAAGGATTAAGTAGCATACGGTCTCATGAGCCTTGTTCTGAAGTTATTGCTTAATTTATTATCCTGCAGGCATTGATAGTTAGACTATCTGGTTCGGGAGACAACGTATGATAACTATCCTGGAATCATTCGGTTATTCCAAGTTGCGTAGGTGATTTTTCAAAATTAGTCTTAGTTTTCGTGTCTTGTTGACAGTGAAGAGTCTACATTTTTGCAAGATAAGATATACAATAAAACATGTCTAAGAAGTACGCATTTCACACTAAATAATCTGCTTGGTTTATGCATGTGTCGATTTACATAGTTTTAAAATGCTTTAAATCTGTTTTACAGGGACTTCATTCAGGTGACGTCGGGTGTGGATAAGTTTCTGTTTATTCAAAGTCCGTTTTAGACAGGTTTTTTCTGCATTGATTGAAAGAGGTCTGAATTCACATATTGCATTATATAGATTATTTTAGTCTTGGATTTTAATCCACGATGCTACGTTTACAAAACGTGGTAGATAGTTATTTAGAAGTTAGGGTGGATTGTAAAGTGCAAGAATAGTAACACTCGATATTGTTAAGTACTTGTTTGCACTTTATGCCAAATTCTACTAGAATGTTCGAATTTAGATTTTTCTGCAATTATGGAAGCTGAAGGGTTACTAACTACCGGTAAAGGTCATTTCAATTTGAATGTACACTTTAAAAGGCTTATAAGAAACCTCAAATAGAAGTATAAACATCGTCTCGTGACTGTCGTGTTACACGCTGGAGGATGTTTTTTAGGAAAACAGTAAGTAGTTTTACGAGGGTCTAGTTAAATACCAACTTACATGACTTATAATGATGTTTTTCTAGATGCCCGTGCGATCTTGACATTGCTGTATTTCGGGTATTTGAAGTGCACTTACCCTATATGCTACATTTTTGTATATCTATCAATTTGAATGTGAAGGGTGTTCATACACTGATTCCCAATTTTACTTGTTTTTGTATAATAAGTATAAGTTCTATGGCATGTATATTATATCTTTTTCTTTGCTCAGTGCTACTGAAGACCGTGTCGCTACCCCTGCCTTTGGTTTCAGACAATGTCACTAGTCACCACATCCATGGTGTTATTTCTGTTTGCTTAGTTTTTTTATTGTTTTTTTTTTCAGATAAAGAGCATTTGATTGGAAGAAATACATTGGTCTTAGCTCAGATTTCCTTTTTTTCAGGTCCTCTTTCTCTCAGACCTTCCATACAAAGGGGAATAACTTGTACACCAGTAAGACTGGTTGGCCGCTTGACAATAAAGTAAACAGTAAACCTTTTCTTCGAAAACAAAACTACCTAGTTCTCAGTTTATACCTGGTCGAATGGGTTTGGAAAATATTCACGAATAGACCTATTTATATGATGTTTAATGAGGATGCTCAATATACACTTCCACGAGGTAGCGTTTGGGTAGAACAAAAGAATTTTCCTCGCGGAGGAGTATCTTGAGCATGCTCCACGCATACTCATCGAGTATCCGACAGTTAGCGAAAAAGAGGATATTACCAAGTAATTAATAAAGTTCAATTAGTTAAAAGTAGTTTCATAAGATTTTTTTTTATTGACTTGCAATTCTATTACAGTGAACCATTCCGTCTGCTGTGTGAGTTATGTGTGCATGAAAGGTTAAGGGACCAGTAACTGAAAAAGGAGTTACTTAGTAAAATTTTACTATATTATTATTAGACAGATTTTTGTGCTATTCTATGTAAGAATCAGGCAATGTGTGAGTCATGGTGGAAAAAAGTACACAATCTTACTCAATATGTTGTCTGAAATGCAGAAATGGCATTCATTTCTTTTTTAATAATAATTATGGAAATGCATTATGAGGTAACACAATTTTCACCTATCATTCTATTTTGAACTCGCTTATTTGCATCATCTAACACTTTTGAGACGAACGAACTTTCAATTCATCTTCAATAGACCATAACCTTTGTTCAAACGTTGTACAATTTATGTGTTTTTCTGATACGTTTATTTTTCATTTTTTTTTCCTTATTCTTGCATATTCCAGAACCTAATCAGGATACAAATATGTTTGGGGCCAGCTGCAGCCATCCCTGCAGTGTGAGGGTTTTCTCATCGTTCATTGGAGACCAATGGAGGACCTAGGGCTGACATTTTCATCCAGGTGAGGTTGTTGTTTCGTTGACATATTCACTACACTTATTCTCGTTAGATTAAGCACATATTATTCACTACTGTTAATTTTCAATTTCACTTAAATTAGATTTTTATCAGAATATCGCCAAAACAATTACGGAAGGCCAATCACATAGATTCCGAGCATTGCCGGGATTTGCCAACTGTGTACCGATTCCGAAGTAACAAAACAACCTACAGGACAATTTGGAGACATCAGAATCCAAAGACATTTCAAAAACGTGAGAAGAGGAAACAGATATGATCCACATAAGTAATGGGGACAACAAATAAAATACAATTATATTATAAAATTTGAGATACGAAAAACAGGACAGCACGCAAAAATTAGTATATTGCAATCTACATTTCAGTACGAGGAGAAAGTCTGGTACAAAAAAAATCAAATGTTATCCCTTCGTGTATGAACAAAATGATATTTTTACTCGGAATTAAATATGTTATTAACGTGAATAATACCAAAGATGGGAAATATTATAAAAATATCTGTACGAGAAGTTAATATGTCTTTTTACAACTGTTGAAAAGCAACTATTAGATATCTAAAACAACATGTAAAATAATCAGTAATCTTTTTACCAAATTATCATACACTATTGTGTTTCCTTTATAAAAGATGATAATATGTTTATATATAAATTTAATTTCACAGTTTTTTTTTCTATTTAGAATGTAAGTCATAAATTCATGATGTTTTGTACATTTTGGTTTCATCCCAATCTTGCAAGAATCCGAACAAGCTAAAAATCAATGTTCCATATGTTCTAAAAAAGCATTGGTTCCACATTTAATATAGAAACTACGTGTATCGCTAGTAATGTATATATATGTTTTTATGTGTGTATTACATTGGTTTCGTTGCTTCAGCAAAATAACGGGAATAACAGATCTCTGAGTTTAGGGCAATCACAATATGTTCTTTTCACCATTCGTACAATCCAATCGTAGATGCTAAATGTTCATGAACTACGTGTATAAAGATATATTTGTATTTGGAACGTATTTTAAAACTTAGTTATTTTTTCTTCACCTGTTTTAATTTTTCTCAATTTCATATCAGTATTTTCTCCATTTTTCTTTTTTCTTTTCATTTTATTTTATTGTATTTATTCAGTTTTTATTTGAATCTGTCAATCAGTTTGGCCTGTCTACATAATTGCCTCCCTTGTTGATTATAAGCCGATACGGGTGATTGTATTTGAACACGATAAAAACAAACACTTCAAGATGCCTGAAGAGTAACGGACAACGCCATTGGCAGATTGTGATACGCCTCAAACCAATGATTGACAGGCTAGGATCGATGGAATGATAAATGTAAAATATGCCGATGTAAATATTAGTAATTAATACTTGATTCTAACAGGTGTTTTGGGATCGTAGTTGGTGAAGAAAGTTAAAGAAATCCGATTTGTTCAAGTTGTAGGAATGGATACTGAAGGTAACATATCTTTTGATTCATATTTTTACTTTTT
The DNA here is from genome assembly GCA_037379345.1 of Perna viridis. NCBI lineage: Eukaryota > Metazoa > Mollusca > Bivalvia > Mytilida > Mytilidae > Perna > Perna viridis. The sequence continues at coordinate 2,130,248 of CM074522.1, forward strand.
ATATTTAGTGACCTTGTGTGATTTTTTTAACTGTTTTGTCGTGAAGACGAGTTTTATATTTTGTATTTTTAGGTTCTTATATAAAATCAATTTTCAATTTTATTTTTAGATTTTTAGTAAATTGATTTACTACGAATTATCTTTTTTTCCATTTAAAATGATAATGATGTCATCAAAACGCATTAAAATATTTGGACCATTAATCAGGACCATTTACAGACACAGAATGTGAAAACAAAACTGTCACATTGATGCATATTTGCTTTTTCACAACTTTTACCAAATACCATCAAAGTAAAATTATCGAAGTTATACCAAAGTGTCAAGAAGAGTCACTCTGCAAACATAAATTTTCCACTTTAAAACTTTTTGAAGCAATTTGCTAAAAGAAAAACCATGATTTTGAGGGCTTTACATGCACTTGAAATTCTTTGGAAGGACAAATTATCTGCAAGCAACAATCATTTAAATCAAGATCACTAATAATTGATTTGATTCAATGTTTTAAATTTTCTTTTAAAAAGTTTATTTGTAGCATTTTTGTCTCAAGTGTACATCATTAAGTAACAAATCCAATTTTGAAGTTTTTTTTTCTGTTGTATTCTATAGTAGAAGTCGTCTTTACATTAAAACTTACTGTCCGGGCAACTTTTATAGAAATATTTCTTTTTGAACTTAATGCATATCAAAAGGTCTTCACATAAACAGTTCATATATCAGTATGGTGAAAATTAGGATATTTTGAATGAGTAAACAACTGCATTCAAAGTCATGGCTTGCCAAGGAGACACAGTATTATATTACTATATTACACTTATCTTTTTCATGTCTACGATGTTACATGTAATAGCATATTAACGTCATTGACTACTTGCACTGATGGCATTTTGTTTCTAATATTAATATATATATATTGTTTATTAAATTAATGTTGATGCCCATTGGAGGCCTTTCATTAGATAATAAATGTTTTTCTTCTTCTTCATCTTCTTCTTCTTTTTCTTCTTTTTTTTCTTCTTCTTCTTTTTCAATATCAACATGGAAGTATTTTATACATAGAAGCGTTCCACTTTATATGACTGTCAACCAACTGAGAAGTTTAATGTTACTACAAAAACTTACTTTTTAAATAGCTTTAAGTTCAAAGTCATTGGGCAAAAAAATATTTTTCGACTCTGCATTTAATACTTATTCTTAAAAGAATGAAAGTGACCGTCGAAAAGTTTTATAAAATAATTTTACAGCTACAAATATGTGTACACATATGCTTTCAGTTTGATGCGAAAATTTTCCACCCGAAATTTTTTTGTATTTTAGACAGTCAGTCAACCAAAATTTCGACAGTTTCGATAAAGAGCATTATATTGCTTCTCCAATCGCATCACATCTTTTTATAGACCGTGATTAATAAGACACATCAGGCTATCTATACACTGTTCCAATCAGTTGCACTGTTTATAGAGACCCTACTCAGTTGTACATGTGCATGTATCTTTCCGAGTGCAATTCTCACACGGTTGGTCCGCCAAAACTTATTTTGTAAATTCTGCACTAACTAACCAGTAGTCTCATTCATTGTGATTCTCTTTGGTTCTCCCCACAGTTTTGTTACAGGATGAATGAAATATATTGACTGTATTTTCAATCTACTCAAGTTTGGGTGAGAAAAGACTCAATAAGAAGTTTCCCGCCTTTTCTTTAGAAAGAGGCTGGGAAAAAGAAATGACTGCCGTCCGGTGAAGCTGCCATTATGACAAAATACAAATATTTTGACAGAATCTTTAGCTCTTCAAAATAATTAAAAAACTAAATTGTGATATATTTTAATTTTAGCATGCCAATTGGGAGAATACTCGCCTATCTTACAATGTAACAAGCCGTGTTTTGGAGGCACAAATAATTTGTTTTCAAGTGAAACAAATCAACTTCAGATTAGACTTTTCAAGGAAAAAAGAAACTTTATAAGGTTATTTTGTTGCTGAAAACTAAATAAATAGGAATCTGAACAAATATGAATTATAGTCAATCTTTGTTATCATATAAGCAGTTAGGTTTAACTGAAAATAATGACTAGGCTATTGGTGACAACAAAAGTTTCGATTTATAAAGAGCATACGAAATTAAAACTTTATATTATATTTCGATGGCAAAAATGCCTATCTATTTTTTTTTGTTAATATTTAATTAAAAGAATAATAACTAACGAAGAACAAGGTGGGGAAAAACAATTCAGGATTTATGTTTTTGGACTGATAATCTTTTGTTCAGCGACCCATCTGTTGTGTGATTCTAACAAAACAGAACTTAGAAAAAATACAAGGACTGGTCAACCAACGGTCAAGACGACCGCCAGTCACCTGGTATGGACAATCGTCCTGATTTATGAATTATTATAATTGTTATAGGTCATCTGATATTGTTTTTGACACTGGACAATGCACACTCAAAAATATTTAACAAAATGACAATCATGGTTAAAAAAGAATATTGACCGCAACGGACCGATGGCACGTCCTAAGAGTTGTGATTAGGTCATGGGAAGGGTCAAGCTCTGCCATGAGTGACCATTGGCTGGGGGGTAATTTATGAAAAGACAGCAATTAGATATTCGGAATGCCGATGTGCATTATGGACATTAAATATAATTGAATGTGGGGGATTTTTAAAACACATGATACAAGAAAACTTAAAAGTTGAAAAGTGCAGTTACTTCAATCTTATGGCTTTTGCTGTTTAAATTGGTAAATAGCGAATGTTTTTATAAGGAACAAATGTTGGTAAAGGGAAACTTTTCACTTGTGTACTTTTGACCGAAAAAGTACATTTCAGTTATAATTTATACTGCTGCATTATTAATGAGATATGATTTAATGGGCTATGAAATGTATCTCATTGAAGAAATTTTATTATAAGAAAATGGTCATTAGCCAGGCACAAAGGACACGAGAATTAGAGCAATATAAGAAAAGACATGTCCTTTTGAAAAGCATGATGTTTAGACACACATGGATCTGCATGATTTCATTATAAAATGCAGATAGTATTTAAAAAATGAACAAAATAAACACAGCCATCAGTTTTTCCATCGCTTTTTTATTATTAGATTTTTTTGGTCTTTCTTGTTGCCCCGTCAGTTTATATGGTCCCATACTGTTCCCCTCTGTTATACCCTACTTTAGTGTATGGGCACTTTTCTTAAAAGTTTTCGTTAAAATGTTATGCTTGTATACCTAAAAACTTGTAAAGATTACGATGGGTATGATAACCAAACTTTTACAAATAAAAATAACTATTAAAATTCAGATTATCTTGGTGAGGACTTCAGTCTGTCAACAATCAATACAAACACGTTTCAGCTACTGTTACTATTCAGTTATCGATTCATCGAGTGTTCAGAAACAATGACTAGCGTTAAAAGGTGAAAGTCTACAAGAAGTCAGCGATAAAGCTTACTCTTTCTTTGAGTATACGATGCAATAATCCTTGGATAAACTACGACACTAGTAAATATGTCAAGAGGATACAATGTACTATGAAAAATGTCTGCAACTATATACGGTATTACTTGTCAGTGTGGCAATTCTTAAAATAATGAATTACTGCTTAAAACTATCTAAAAATGTGTATTTGCTTTGTTCATAATAATGAGCGACCTGTAGAAAGGGTATGTACATTGTATATGTAGATTCTAATAACTGGGAAAACAATGTAGTTTAAATGTAATTGTATGTGTTTTAATTATAATTATAATAATTAATGATATTGTTTTTGTAAAGAAACAGAGTATGGCCATATCATTGTTACTAAGAAGTCGATGGTACGTGTATCAGTATCGGGCAATACTCATTAAAACAATGAGTGCTTCAAGAACTACAATATAATAAAATATTTGTTTAAAGAAAGTACATTGTACATGTATGAATGTACATAATCCTACTTGTACTTGTAACTAACTTGAATGTCTACATATTTACATTGTAAAGGACATGCCACAAGGACATCTTGCACAATCTCCTTCTCATCTTTTGGGATCAGTTTATCTTTCGGAAGCATAACGAAGCTAGCATATTAACCTCACATAATTTCCTTTGTGTAAGGACCACTTGAGAAATCTCTCCTTATCAAGCTTGTATAATAATATCTTAAGGATGTTGTGTCGTGATATATATGGCTTCTGTTTTAACTGACTAGTCAGGACCTTTAATATAACAGTGAAACCTTGCAAAACCGAACCCCGATTAATCCGAAACTTGTCTAAACCAAACCCCAAGTAATCCGAAAATCTTTCTAAATCAAACACTCTTTAGAGTTCGTGTTTATTGTTTTTAATGTATTTAGAACATTTGTAATCCTAACAACTGTCAAATCTAAACCAATTTCTAGGAATAAAAGGGGGTTCAGTGTAGACTAGTTTTACTGTGAAATAACTGATTTTTTTGGGAGTGTTAATGCGATGAAGATTTCTGGGAATTCTAATACGGGAATAATTTCGAAGAAATTGCAATCAAGATAGAAATACACAGTTTTAACTGAGAAAATATAATTTCCAAGAAGCGATTGATTATTATATATAATATACAATATACAGGACAAGTCGTCCTGAATTGTCTTATCAATTTGTCTTACTCTCAATTAAGGTCAGTAGCATCTACATATACATGTACGTCTCTAAATATTTCCCTATAGGATATGATAAAGCCGAATATTTATTTCATAAAGTTTCTTCTTTTAAGGTTATATATTTTTGTATAATTTTTTTTTTTTTTTTTTTTTTTTTTTGAAAGATTACACTTGTGGGTCATACAATGTATTCTCAGCTGCAAAATGGTATTTTAACTTTTGATGTTAAAATATGGGAATAAAATAACTAGAGGTACTTTGATCTAGGTTATGTATGTATATCAGTGACGTAAAACAGACAGTTGGTTTTGAGATTTAATAAAATGTACATACATACATTACTCATATTTAAGGAGATACCTTTTTTGTGTGCGCGTGTGTGGTAGTCCATGAAAAGAGTCTAGTAAAATTATAGAAAAAATTATATTTGAAGGGTATTATATTTGATTCAAAACAATTTATTAGTTATGTATAAATTATATTTGATTATATGTATCGTATTGATAAGTATAGGCATTAAAATTTGTATAGTCGTGTGTTGTTGCAATCCGGGGAAGTAGCTCCAGAAACACCCATTTAGTTTCACTATTCAATTATTTCTAATTATGTCAAATTTACAAAATACATATTAATAATTTTCTATTGTTTCCCAATTTATCGAAGATGTGTAAAATCTCATGTATGTACATTTTACGCATATAGTACTCAGCACTTAGAGATTCGGAGCGACAAGGATGGGTACGTCCAATTACCGAGGGATGGGAAATGTTCTATCACGACTGCTAAGGACCTAATTAGTCTGATTTTTTCCACTTACAGAGACAATGAACTACAAGTAATAAGATACTTTTTGACCTACTTCTAAAATTGTAACTAATTTTATCAAGTGAAATTTTATATATAGGTCAAATTAGGTGCATATCAATTTAATTGTCTTATAGATCTACATGCATACTTTTTGACACGAGTTTCCATTTACGGTCGCTGATTCCATTTAGACCTACAGAATAACCCAGAATAATATTTGAATTAATGATTTGAAAAACAGTAAATTTTACATTCTCTGATCATGTATTGCGGGATCTTCTATGAATACATGGATCATCAATGAACCAAACCAACGTACACAACCATCATTCCATTCTAGCAGTCGCTTTCCTTTCTCTTAAATCTAAAATTGAATGATATGCGACATTACTCTTTTTTTAACTATTGATACAGAACCAGGTATTGGGATTGCGTACATGTGAAAAAAAAAATATTCGCCGTAAACAATGAAAACGGCCATTTCTATAGTATAAGATCCATTATAATTTATCAAAAAATGACCCACAAAATTTTATTGTTAATTTGGAATTTTAAAAAAATCTGAAATTTTAACGTCATTTTTTTCAATAACGACGATGGTACCATATACACAGTTTTTACATGTCACAATCCGGTTTTTGTATGTCTCCTTGTGTGCACATGACCGTGCATGTATGATGAGTTTACGTTATGTCATTAAAACACACGTTATTCAAGGACAAGTCTACTACAATGACAGTGAAAATTTTATTATACCCAATTGAAACGCCTCTTGACGGTTTTCAGCAATTCAACAAGTTTGATTTCACCTTATCTCAAGACGCTTTCGACCAAGACAATATATATTGCTTTATGGGTCCTCAGCCCATCTGCCAAAACCCCACATAAGACAAGAGAAAAGAGAGGTTTTATATTTACTTTCAATTTTACATCACTCTTGAGATTGCTCATCAAGAGCTTCTTTATTGTTGCCGAGAGAAAGTCTTATCTTTATGACTGTCATATTAGAATTGGATGTTACACCGTTCATATAATACGATTGTTCTAGACCTAGTCTGATTACTTAAAATGTACTTATGCATTTCGAATTAAGAATTTGGAAAGAAAATGAGGTGTGTTGCGCAGATATTTCTCATTTAATGAATGTTGGTTCGTGCTATTCATTTGAAATGGCACGGGATGTAGTGTACATGTATAATGCTGACATATTTTCTTATTTTCATTTTGAAAATATTAAACGAAAGCTTTTGTGTGTTATGCCTAACTGCGTAATTTTAACTTCTGGTTGTCCCATAACACATTAAAATCGAAAGCCATTATGAGTAGTTCTGTTCTTCAGCAGTCATTTTTTTTTCAAAAGAGACAAAACAATGAACATTGTTTTCTTTGAAATTCAAATGATTTGATTGTTGGTAGTTACAGAGATTTTGGTTGTATTGTTGTTGTTGTGTGTTGTGTTGCGTTTTTTTTTAATTTGTGTTTTTATAGCCAAATAGTATGTTTAATTCAGAATTCACTAAGTGGGAAAAGGGGTTGTCAAGGGAAGCAAATCAGTGTTATTAACATATTTTATCTTATTTTCAGATGACCGTCTCCAGTGCAGTATTTGTCGGACAATTTTATCGTCCATTGACGAGTTTGACAGTCACCGACATGTCTGTCAAAGAAACTACTGTCATGATGTAACTGTAAGACGAATGTCTGAATCTCGTGAGAGGTATGATTTAAGAAAACTGTTTTCAGAGGTTAATTACTGAAGTCAGAATGAAAGTATTGGTTTAATACATCGTCGACTTACTGTATATTTTTCACATGCTTGTCCAACACAGTTTTTAGTGGAGTCCGAGTTGCTCATTTGCTTTTGTTATTTTGTATGTTCGATTTTAATTACTTTATGTTCTTTGTTGTGTATGTCTGTTTTCCATGTCTAGTCTTTGCCCCTGGATTACATTCTTTTTATTACCGCTATAATCTTGGTTCCCTTGATTAATCTATAAACACAGTACTTTCTTTGGCTGAAAGTTTCATTTACATGACAACAAAATGACTCTAGTAAGTTCGAACCTCAGTGAAAATTTTACTTTTTGAAAGACAGGTGCTTACCATGGACATCTTTTAGCTTGCTTTTATACCATTTTAAGAGACAAGCTAAGCTGAAATATATCTATATGATATTTATACATGCACTTGTTACAAAATGGCGAAGGAAACTTTAAAGTAGCAAACTGATATATCTATCTCAAGGCTAACACTTTCCCTATCCCGGTCCCTTTTTAATCTGAAGAGACTTTGTTACATAGCCTCAATATTTCAATCATGCACATATTTACAAGGGCAAACGTTTTCAGGATAAAGATCACAAGAGATACGAAGACTATAACCTCCAAAACAAATACGGGTGGGACATGATGATTTTTAGGATATGACACTTGGTGCAATTCCATGCAGGTGTTTCGAGCATGCTGTTGTTTGGAAATTCTGACTAAAAACGATTTTAATGTCTTCAAATATTGTTTGATGAGTATTATTTATTGCTGAGACACTAGAAGATATCACGTGTTATATAACATTCTAATACGAAAAGATAGAACTTTAATCTATTAAGATTTCGAATGCCATAAATTTGACTTCTTAAGGTGCATAAAATATTTCAATCTGAGCCTCAACAAACACTCAAAATGATATAATTTCTGGTCTTCTTTTTATCTTATTTGCTATTTGACAACAACGTGTAATGAAGCTTTATGACCGTACCCATCCTCTTAACTTACTGAACAGTACTTGCTTACTTCCCTTGGATTTGTCGTAATAAACTTTCTGCACTGTCATGCATTATGACGTGTATTTCTTAGGAGTACAGACTTTGGGTTCTACCTGAAAAATCGGTACGATCTACTTGAATTCTGATTTGTTCTGTTGTTTGTGCGTTACCGTCCAGAAATTATGGCTGTAAGCATACTTACGCCTTTTATGAAACCCGTTCAAACACTCGCTGGTAATAGTGTGGTAGAAATGAAGAAAAAAATACATTTATCAAAATTAGATTTTTAATAATCTTTCTAATACACTTCACCCCCAAAAACTCGTGTCAAGTTTGAAAAATTGTTGAGGATTTTTATCATTTTCAGTTTAAAACGTAATATACTTAAGATGGACGATGATCAGTAAAATTTCTAGTTACCATTGGTCCATTGAAACTATTCTAACAATAATAAAATAACAATGTAGACTGGTTTCTACATCCAATTAAGAAAAAACAACAGGGATCTTTAGTTTTTTCTCTTCTGCAGCATCGAAGTTGACGAACAGGTTTTATATTTTATGTCATTGATGACGGTTACAAAACCATGACACTAAACGTTCATTGAAAAGAAATTCCCTGTTTATCTAAAATCAGTATGATTTCTTTACTTTAGTATGATCTTAGAATTAAAAAGATATTTCCATGATCTCATTTATTGTAACTCAATGTCAAAGGAGGACAATTAGAGTCATTTTCATTTGTATTTCCTTTCAAAAATTTACCCTGTTTCTCATCGAACTTTTCCCTTGGTAAACTGTTTTGATAGGCTCTTCCGAGTGCCATGTCAGACAAAATTAGATAAAATAAAATTTGATTTTTATCAATATTCAATATCATGATGTGCTAATAATCCGGGTCAAATAAATGCTTGTTTCTACCATAATCTTATCATCAAGTATAAAACGCGATGTTGACTTTGATATCTGCATTCAATATCTCAATTGACAAAGACGGCCATTGACTCCGTCGTATTCCGATTGACATGGTGACATTCCGAGTAGAATTCAATGGCTAAAATGACATTCTTTTGGAATTAAAATAAGTTCTATCTGATTGTCTTTCTTTTGTTATGTGACAGTTAAATATATGACATCTGAATTAAATAAAAACTTTCTCACTAGGTATTCGAGTGCACCTCACATGACGACTTGATTCATCGTTAGTTTTGAACTGTTCGAGGGACTTTATCTGATGAGCGGTCGCTGTCAGTTTGTTTTTAAAATCTGAAACAATAAATGCTTAATCACTTCAATATTTCTTTGGATCGCAGTAGGTCATCTACACGAACGATTCTTCGAAAAAAATATCTTTTGTCTTTCATTGTAACTTCTGTAACGGATGCGTGGTCAGAAATACATTTTCTTCCTTGTAGTGGTGCATTAAAATGCAAATTATCCGCTATCTGCAGCTTTTCTTGGATTAGAACACGGTTTACCCGCAGGGCTTTCGGTTTTATCATTTCTTCGTTTTAGTTACATATGTGCGATATGATGGTCACGCTGTCTTCCTTTGAATAGAAGTCGACTTATCTCTTGGTACTGTGTTTTTAATGTATTATTAATTTGACGTGCAAAGTTGAATCTATTGTACCAATGTTGAATACATAGGACATTTTTTGTTCGGAGACTTCCTGAAAAAAAAAACGAAAATGCCATATTTTTAAAGTGTGAAGTGCTGTTCCGTTCAATATATTTATTGTGACTTTCTTTGGAAAATGAAAACTACAATATAAGTAGAAGTAAAGCCTGCATTCATCTGCTTTATAATTGGATCCTACAAGTTGTTTTAAATACTGAAATGCATTTTCTTTGTTATTTGTATAACTTCATTTTTTTCAGTAATGATGACATATCCGAAGCTAATGACCAGTCAAATTTTGGCGGGGAAAATGACTGCGGTCATTGTGAACAGACGTTTCCATCACGACCGGAAATGATACGTCATCAGGTAATAACAGCAAATCTTCCTCAGTCTTTAAATTTCATAGTACTTTATGATGCATAGAGTTTGAAAAGTTTTATATTATATATCTCGATGTTTTCTGAGGACAAACATAAAATACTACACTCGGTATTAAGCCACGTATTTCACGTGTTGGAAACCAACCACTAAACTATTTATATTACAGTGTATTTTGAATTTATGGAAGTATTTCATATTAGAAGATCAATCAACTGAAACCACTTTTAGGACAACAAACCAAACCTATAATATCAGAAACTAAATCAAAATAACAGAACCGAGTAAAAAATAATCAGATGCGAACAACAAGTTAAAGGAAGCAGACAGAAAAGACCCAAAATAGCAACTCTTACACTATATGTAGGAGACTGCATGGCTTATGGACTCTATTGGTTAACCTGTCAATGTTGTTCTGTAGAAAAGGCTCAATGAAATTCCTTTAACTCGTTTTCATGCTGATTTGATTTAAGTTACAATTTAAAATCTTAGCCTCGATAATTATTATATTTTCCAGATATCACATCTCACAATGAGGAAGTATCCCTGTGAAAATTGCGACAAAGTATTTACTGATCCAAGTAATTTACAACGTCACATTCGGTCGCAGCATGTTGGTGCTCGATCTCACACATGCTCAGAATGCGGCAAAACATTTGCGACATCTAGTGGACTAAAACAACATCAACACATACACAGTACGGTCAAGCCTTTTCAATGTGAGGTCTGCTTCAAAGCATATACTCAATTTTCTAACTTATGTCGCCATAAACGAATGCACGCTGACTGTCGACAACAGATAAAGTGTAAAGACTGCCATCAGACATTTTCAACAGTAACGTCACTCAGCAAGCACAAACGTTTCTGTGAAGGAGCGCTTCGGAATGGACTTAATATTGGGCTTTGTAGGGATAATTTTCATAAAACTTCAAATCAGTATGACGCTTTACAATTAAACACTCAACAGAGTCCTCTTCTCATGCTTCACTCACAACTACCGTACTATCAACACTTGCCGGCATTGGCTCACATGATACCGCACGGAACTTTTCCACCGCAACCAGGATTAAGTGTTCCGTTTCCTGCCTCTATTCAGAGTGTACCGAAATCGCCATTTTTATTAGGTTTAAGTCAAGATATTGGACTGAAACGAGAGCGGAAACATTCGCTCGGTGACTCGCCCTTGAGTTCTACAAGTGACAGAGAGAGTGTTTCGCCTAATGTGGAAGCATCGCCTTTAAAAAGGCCAAAACATGACCGAGCTATTACCCCAGAACCTACACTGAAGCCACAAAAAATATTTGCACCGATCCCGAAGATTCCAACTTATACACCTAGCACACTTTCTGCTTTTCGTACTGAGGACAAGAAGGCACCGTTTGCAATGTTTGGAAATAATTGGTCCAATATGATACCAAAAACTTCACCTCTGGTCTCGCCTCGAGACTCTATTTTAAAATCAGCTACGGATCAGCCATTAGACTTAACAAGCAAGCCTTTGAAACATAAAACAGAAGATAAGAAAGAAACAGAAAATATAGAACTGAAGAAATGCAAGAAGTCAGAAAAAGACGAAAGTTTCGGTCATCATTTTCATTCAATCTTTGATCGTAAACCATATTTTGAGGGCACGAAAGAAAAGAGTGAGGGGAAAAGATTACCCGGTGAATTGTGCTTCCCTTTTAGATCATTTCAAGACATTTCCTATCAAAGATATCCGATTTTCGGATCTGCGCATACACAGTTTAATCCGTTTTATCAACATATGATTCGTTCGGAATATATGGAGAAATCTTTAACGCAAGGCCGATTTAACGAACATTTGCAGTTTATGGCATCAGTAAACAAAATAAAAGAGCGCTATTCTTGTAAATTTTGCGGTAAAATTTTTCCTCGTTCTGCCAATCTTACCAGACATTTGAGGACTCATACAGGTGAACAACCATACAAATGCAGATATTGTGAACGATCCTTTAGTATTTCTTCAAATTTACAAAGACATGTTAGAAACATTCACAACAAAGAAAAACCGTATCGATGTCCTCTGTGTGAACGATGCTTCGGACAGCAGACAAACCTTGATCGCCATCTTAAAAAACACGAGACCGATGGACCTATTGTACATGACACTCCTGAACCTGAAATTACTGAAAAAGATGAACAAGACGATTTTTCTCTTTTGGCGCCAGCTGATGACAAAGTGAACGACGATGATGTTTTTGACAATAGTTCTATTCCATCTTCGGATGATGAGGAGGAAGAAAAAATCGACGTCACGTCTAATGAAGACGAAACTGAACGATCAGATGCACTTGAAGCTGTAAAGACAGAAAAAGCGGAACAACACACAGAAATGGAAAACTGTGAACAATATCCAGATCCGTCATTTCAAAATAATCAATTTTTGAAATCAAAATATAACTTTCCTAATAGTTTTAGATCTGTGCCGTGTTTCACGTAGTTTCATATTAACCTCAATTAATTGTGCTAATTGTAAGAATATAGACACCAGTGTGTGATTGTTTCGTTTAAAGAATTCTTGTTGTGTTGTACGAAGTCTAGCTGTTTTCTTAAGATGAACATGAGAAATACATGTTAAAGTTACATGGCTTTAACTTTCTAGCAACAAGCAATACGGAAACAATAAGAATACACTAAAGTATACAATACGTTTGTATAAGTTTTTTTCTGTAGCTTTTAAACGTTGTTACAGGTACTTAACGCTTTGTCATGTGCTCATTATAGTAAAATTGCTTGGATTAAGTTTTTAATAAAATGTCCATCATATTTATACATGTATATGATATTCAAATTTCGCTATTTGTACAATAAATTCATGTACATGTATACATCTTGGCACATGATCATATTATATATTTATTTCATTTTTACGTTCATTAGTACTAGAAATATTACCGTCTTACCTGTGCTTGATTTTAGTACTATTTAAAGGCATTTTTATCGTAAGCCCCCCACCCTCCCCTCTTTTATTTCCTCTGTCATATGCGAAGAAAATTCATTATTTTGGCATAAATTCTTCATTCATATATTTTCAGTATCATTATTTGCCATTATGTATTTGTTTATAATATATAAGTGCTTTTTGTACAGGTGATTAAAGTAGAAGGCATTATGTCTCCATTATTTATGTTTCAATGATTATTTTGAATAAAACAATTTAAATTGACAGTTCAAAGTTCTTCATTTCATTATGTGACCAATTAAGAACCATATATGTAAAGCATTTTAGAACGTGTTGTGTGTGAAGACCTAGCTGTCGGATGTCTAAATCTGCCGTCCAGTGTTGTTTTTCTTTTTTCGTTTTTTCTTTTACTTTTTCTTTTTCTTTTTGTTTTGCTTTGTTTTTTTTTGGGTGATTTTTTTTAAAGCTCAAGCCAGCAAATCATTATCTTTACCATTTAGATACCTATACCACCGGGCTCAAGATTTTGATATATCAATATATTTCTGTAGCGGTTTCTGTCGATTTCACAAAGAATTTCTCTTTATTCTACACTGGTTTTGGTATGATTTTGTTCTCTCTGTACATGTGACAATGTCACATTACTATTACATACCAAATACATTATTGGAGAAGACAACATTAAAATGTCATCATCGGAGCGGGAATACATTCTCTCGATAATGAAACGCGCCCGATAGCATGGTAGAATGATGATTTGCAATATGTCACCGTCAGCTATAAAGAATAGATGCGGCTCCATATGAGCTATTAGCAACAAAAACACATTTCATCTGATTTAATTCCATAAATGAGGGTTATTTATCACTGATACTACAATTAAATAATTCTGTCAAGAGACTATTATTCATTTTGCCCATTCTACTCATCACACAGAAAAAGTGAAAAGACTTTTTGATAACCGATTTCAACCGTTTAGATGGTAACAATGACAGGTATGGGTTGATGATATAAACGTCTCCTCCCATTTAAAAACATCGTTGGAACAATATAAAATGAGGATGTAATCGCCATTTTCATTAAAATCATATCTGCATACCAGACAAGCATAAAGTGCATGTTGCCTTTTGTTGGAATCATTAAGCGGTTTCCATTTTTTTCCTATTTTCCTAATTTGATAGAATTTTATATAAAACATGCCTTTAAAAGTATGTATTTTTTATTTAAATGGTATTCCATTCTTAATTCTTAATGACTTGTACATGTGAACCTGTACATTTGGTTCAAAGAGAGCATCAAGAAATGTTATGCATTGAGAAGTTATTACTTATTTACGTATGTGCAGTATCGGTCATTGATATAAATACACCAATGAAATTAATTAAATATGAGGAATTTGAAGCGACTTAAAGTGATTTCGTATTAAAATAGTTCAATCGGATGTTGTGTACCATTGGTTTGCCTTGTCTCTTTCTTAACATCTACTTTTTGAAATTTTGAAGAAGAAAAAATGACGTTGTACAGAAGTATCTTGAAAACGCTACCGCTGCACCTGGTCCAAACTACCAGCTTTTAGAGGAGTTTGGGTAGCTCTTTTAATTTTCTTTCTTTGTTCGTGTTATATTGGTTATTTCATATACTCTGTATTGTGTGTCTGTTTGCCCTGTCTAATCTTTATCATCGGATTATATTATTTTGAATTCCACTCGAATCTCGGTTCCCCTGACTACTGTTTAATTTTAACTTAGAATTATAAACGCATACATGTACACGTAGCTTATCGATGGATGATGTAAGAAACAACGAACGTTTAATATTCTAATTTAATTCTTGCAATTATACATGTACTAATAAATAACAAATAATACGTTGAATTAAATGTAGAGAGCTCTCCAGCTGGTCCTGTGCAACGAGCAATAAAAAAAGCTCACAGTAGAAATATTATTGTTCATTGTATATTTTCAATTGCACATGTACATTATATAAAACGTTCAAGCTAAATCTATTAATTATCCTTGGATTATAATATTTTGCATCACCTTCCGCATCCTGGTTCCATTGATATCTCTTCAAACCGCTCTAAAATATGTGAACAAAACATAAAAGGCGAATACACTAGGAATCGTTACATTTGAGCACTCAGCTAAAATGGAAATAAAAAACTTCAAATTTCAAACAGAACGAACAAATATAAATGTAGCTATGGTGCTGTGTGCTGGTACAATATACGTGTAAACCGACAAGAGTAATAAATAGCGTCGGAAACGTATTAAGTAGCACTCCAGCTAAGAATCATGCAAAATGTGATACATGGTTGGAAAGCCTACATATTTTTAAATTTGATATTTTGTTTGAAATGTCGTTGTAAACAGAAATTAACATGTGGTTTTTCATATAACCCGTACTCTTAGGAGATAAAAATTGTATAGAATGCACTGTAGATTTCAAAATTAAGGGAGATAACTCTGTAAATAACACTCAAATACAATAGAATCTACTGGATTTTCAATGTTGATTATATCCTAAGAGTAGGCAGATTTGAGTGAATAATTACTCATTTCATAGTATAGACCCATAAAACAACTTAATTACAAAAATAAAGATATGTAGCCTTTTTTGGGGTGTATCACATTTAACATGCATAGGAGTTGACTTAAATTCACCGGCAGCATTCATCTATGAAAGAAATGTGGGGATGACCGTAATAAGTACTGAGAACGAGACATCGGATTTGAATCTTAATTAGACACGCAGAAGATTACTATAAATTCTCAATTTGGAATACAAGTACGATACCGTGAAAGAGCTATTTTTTAAGCAGTACCGATTTTCATGGTTCAGTAAAACCGAGAATGCAAGTTCCCAACGAAAGATAAAATCGTCGTCAAACAATGTGTTAAAGACCGCAAAGTACCGCACTCCTTCAAAAACCACGAACATTGACTTCCATGAATACAACTGCATTCGAAATTGCACCAAGGTACAGTAAAAAACCAATAGTTGCACTGAGCATAAATTGGCATTCTCCAAACACTTGAATGTTTAATGTCTATAATACAAAAAAAAAACAAATAACGTAGAAAAAAAATATACAGTAATATGCCCACAGTTTTTCAAATAAATTTATCATGAATAAAGAAAAAATACCTTAAATAAAGTAAAAGAAAAGTCATCACATGCAACGATTAGTTACATAACCTATAATTATGATCTGTAGCCTTAATGTCTAGAAAAATATACAGTGGGTAGGATACTGTGCATCTTCTCAAGATTCGAAAGTTTGGTACAATGGAGCTGTTGTCTATTTAATCAAAATTAAAATCTCCTTAGGCGCTTTAATCCCTGCAAATCATAACACCCACCCGTTCCATAACGATTTCAAAAGACTTACAAGCTCTCTGATATATTTCAGCTGACGTCGAGTATGATGCAGAAACAGGTATATGTTCTATGCGTCAATTACAGACCTTTCATACAGCTAGCGTAATTAAAGATAGAAGACATCAGATTGGACCGATTACATCTGAATCCGCATACAACGATGATTCCAGAATGTTTAAGAAGGTGTTACGGACGAATGACGTACAGAAGAGCAACAGAATGGCAAATAGTAGCGTTACATTACTGACCCACAACGTCGCTGGAGCGAGGGGATATTCAGAGACTCGTTTTGAACCTCTTCTTGTTTTAATTCGAACAGGTTCTAACTGTTTGATTAGCTGCGTGGAAAGTGATGAAACAAATTTAACTGGGATAAGAGTAAATTGTCTGTATATCTGTAAACTTTCAAGATTCAATTTCGTGTTATAATTTTACATGACCCCATGACCTTGAAAAAAATACAATTTTAGATGTTCATAAGGGCTTGCAATGAAACAAGTTAAATTTAAATTTCGTATAGACAGGTGATGGTTCTAGAGTGTTAACAACAGTGTGTCGGACGGACGGAACGACAGAGAGTAACTTTACTTTATCCATATTTAACTTACACACATGCATTTGTATTTATCAGTGCTAGGGTATTGTCACATATGCTCCAACAGATTAGTGTAAGAAGACGGTCATTTGATTCTGAGGGGTGGGGTGGGCTAGTAGTTTTTTTTTTTAAAGCTAATTTTCTGACCTACAGTACACCTCCTAGAAAATAAGTACAAATGTAACTTTATCTGACCCTTGTCCAGATACATCATACAGTGAAATGGAAAGAAATAATCTTGCCCCGGTATGTATGTTCGAAAATGAATTTTCTGACCAACAAAATTTGACATCCCTCTCAGAGTCAAACGGTTGTCCCCTAACAACTACGTTCTCAGCAATAATTTTGCGCATGCACAGATAGTATAACTGGACCCTTCTTTACACGAACTCTTAGATCATCCGTCACTCATCTCCATCATGGAGCTGTAAACCAACTGTTAAAGGTGTAAATTAGACTGTTTACCTGTATTCTTACCTGACAATGATTGCTTTGAAGTGAACCTGGTGGGATGAGTCATCCCATGATAATAACACCACTTATCAGTTTATTGCCAAAAGATGATGAGAAGTTGTTTGAATCTACTTTTATTGTCAAATTAAAGAAGTGAACAAATTAAACGACACCAAGGAGTTTATTAAAATGTTACTTCCATTGTCGTTAAAAGGAGATTTTTTCCTTGTCAATCTATTAACGATACTTTTTTTAAAAGGATTTACTAAGTGTGAGAAGTTTTGGAACGGGATTTTGTATTAATGGTACGCTTTAAAGTTTTCTTTAAAACATTATTTTGTTGTTTTGTGATATTAAAATCATTTTACTACGTGTGTTATTCAATTATCTAAATTCTTTTGATTATCGAAATATTTTGTGATTCATCCTCACTATTTAAGAGGAATTCCTTTTACTCTTAGTACTCTAATATCAGTCTTAAGAAGGAATTCTTCACAAGCTACTATCGTGTAATTATTTCAAGATGTAGTTTCATTCAAACTGTACATGTGACACAAATGCGGAAAAGGTAATTCAGACAATAACTATTATGTCCTACTAATTTTATGACTTATTATGACCTGTGGTTATCAACCCTGCACGGGAAGAATTGGTTTTACATACAATGGTGACATACATGTAACTTTTTGTAGGTTTAAACTGGTCTCGAACTGGCTTGTCAGTTAACTACTAGTAGTCCTTAATTCGTACATTTCTGTCATTTATATTCAGTTTATTTATTCTGTTTTAACAAAATACTGTTTGTTGAACTGATTTTTAAGTGAGTTTAATTGTGTAATATTTTTTCCACAGTGACCAGATTTTAAAGGGGAGGGTTGTAATCACGGCAAAGATCTTTAACCCCGCCGATTTTTGTTATGTTTCTTTTGCTGTACCTGTGTATAATAATGTTTTGAAGCCTGATGCAGCCTGCCCTGAGGTGTGATGTTTATTTTATTTCCTTTTTATCTTACTACGATTATATGGTTTTAGCTACATGTATATAACTGCTATCTAAGTTACGAGGTTTTAGGTCCATCACCATTTGTGTTCAACATTATCTTAATATATTATCCTAAAAATCTTAAAGCTAGTTAATTAAAACCATATTAACGTACTCGTTTAAATGGTGTAATCGTAACCGATCAAACATGGCAGCTGTGGCTATTTTAGAACGATCGTGTATATTCAAGTTAGCATTAAGATACAGACCCCCCCCCCTTTATCCACATTCCCCACTTCATCGGTCCAATAGGGTCTTAAAAAATTAATTTTTGGCATTTATTTAAAACCGTACAATATCAAAGAGTCAATTCAGTTGAAGGTCACACATTTCCCCATTTGGTCAAAATTATACAAAGAATTCTCTATAACAGTTGTGACTGAAGTTTAATCAAAAATAGGAGATTTCTGATGTTCTAATGTGAAGTATTACTAGTCCCTGCTTAGTATGGTTAACCCTACAGGGTAACCGTCACATCTAACTTGGTTTACACTTAGATGACCACTGAAAGTATTCAGGATGTACGCTGGTTCATTGTTGTGTTTTACCATACCCGTTCTTTTTGTATTACATAAAAATGATAGGGTTAATACATGAGTTTACTCTTGCATACAATTATACAATGCAGTAAAGTCAGAATTTCATTTATCTACAACAACTGATTGGTCCGCTTTGGTGCAGCGATATTCTATAGAGTAATACTAGAACCTTACTACCCTTAGAATTAAAAACAGCTTTCTAAAATAAAAGTTTTGAATCTCCTTATTATTTTCTCATTTTTACTGTTACTATAGATTATATGTTTAAAACACCGCTTCATAAACACAGAAACCGTTATCATTTAACCATATAATCCTTCCTAACATTATCATAAACCACGTGTTAGAAACTGAAATTAATGATCTATTGTTTGACCAATTTCCTAATCTGAATGTTTACCCATAATTCCAGCGAGGACGTTCGTATCTAGTCTAGTCCTACCAACCAAGCAATGTAACAAACTCTGGTGGTGTGATCCCAGTTTACTTAAGCCCACCTCCGACAAAGCTCAATAACGGTATTATCACTTGTATGTACACATCAATTAGAATCTGACAGAGAAATTACCATGATACCATACCTTGGCTGATCTAATTAATCCTATGTAAACATTGGCACGTGCCATCATTTCAGTAGAGAGATAGTGGAGGTATATGGTGTCAAACTTTTATTGTTTCCTAGTCTCTATACTTAAAATACCCTGAAGAGATGTTTAATGTCATGTTACACTATGAATTCTTGAATTCATATATGCATGCATCGTGAATAAATTTTATTAAATAAAAATTGTGACACACAATTATAACAATACCAATAAGCAGATATCGAATTAAAAACTAAGAATGCAAACAATACAGCTTATACTGTTTTTTTTTATAAAGATACTGAAAGCAAATACGACGAATACATAAAACATCTAAAACTGTGCAATGTATATTTACGTGTGTATGTATGAACACTGCAATAGAGTGAAAGTAGAGAATGCGTCCTCTGCTTTTCCATTTTTATGATGAACGATACCTTAGAGAAATAGACAAAAATGTATGTCGACATACCATACCGATTAACAAGATGATGTAGACACACACCTACGAATCGACAACTTTATGCTCTTCCTTCACTATGGTGAGTACACACACCATACCAATCTACAACTTCATGCTCTATATCATGATGCCCCCGATTGACAAGTTGGAGTTCTGTCATCATGGTGATTGAATCAGACAGCATATCCATATACTTGAACATGCTCTGTCTACATCATGGTGCAGTCACATACCATACTGATACACAATGCCAATGCCATGCTCTGTCTACATGATGATGCAATCACACACCATTCCGATCCACAAGATCATGCTCTGTCTCCATCGTGGCACAGTCACGCACCATACCTATTCGAAAGGTCTTGCTCTGTTTACATCACGGTGCAGTCACACCATACCGGTCCACAAGGTCATGTTCTGTCTACATGATGATGCAGTCACACATCATACCGATCCTCAAGGCCATGCTCTGTCTTCACGATGATACATTCACACACCATCTGATATTTATCCAATTCATGGTGTCGTCAAACACCATACCAAAGTTTTAGGTCATGCTCTCTGTCCTCATGATGGTGGATACACGACCTTCAATTGTATGCTCTGTCTTCATAGCTTTAAAGACATACACCTTTCCCATAGACAAGTTCATGCTCTGTCTAAATCATGATGGAGACTCACCATATCTATCCCCAAGATTATGTCCTATATTTATAATAGTTTATACACATCACAGCAGTCACAAGTTCATGCTTGTGGCCGTTTTAATAGTATAACCCAAACGGTATACAGTTTGACTACGAGAGGTAAAAAAACAGCTCCTACTTTAGAAAAGAAGTTTGATGTACGTCTCTTTTCTACGTTTTCACGTTGTTTTCTGAAGCCCGTTTTCATAGCTTGTTATATGTTTGTACTTTAAACTTCAGTTGCTGTATGTAATTAGCTGCTGTTCACTTTTGTTGATGTTTTCTTTTTTTTTTCTTTTTTTAATTGGTTAAAGTAAAATGCCAAAGTATTAAAAAGATAGACACTCTGTTAACAAAGCCAGAAAGATAAAAAGACTATATTTAAAGTAAATGTTACGTATATCAATAGGGAGCTATTTTACTGTATACATGACCAGTACTACTGTTCTAAAACTTGGTATCGGAGAGAACAGATTTATTTTAGCATGATCTGTAAATACGAACTATTCAGTTAACAAATTTGCGTCTGTTTTCACATTATAACTTTCGATACATCTTTGTCATCTAATAACCAGCAATAACTATCTTTATTGATGCCTAATAACGCCTTACTAGGGCTGCTGAAGCATTGTCAGCGAGTCCTAATATCTTTTTCTAATTGAATCCACATCCCTTTGAAATAGACGATATTAAGTGATGTTGTCTCACCTGAGATCCACGGGAACATTGACTTTACCTGTTAATTAATAAAGATGTTTCGTGAGAAAAGATGAATTAACTCACAGATATAAACATTACCTTGTGGGAATCCTTTATTTTTCAAATTAAATTTCAATGAATGGTTCTCCGATCTGTCACTGGGACACTACAGAATGACAGGCAAACCAGCAAATTATAAATCTTTATAAGAAAATTGCATGAAGATCCCTGAAATTGTTTTCATGGAATCTTTTCATCTTGAATACTATAGAAAATAACACTTGACTTTTCAATCGATCCCGTGGAGTGTATAATTGTCTAGTACAGTATCTACAAAAACACGAGGAATAATTATCACCGATGATTTACCATTCAATTTTTAACTAAAATCTTTTTTCTTTTAATATTGCGAGTCAGTGATGTCAATTTAAGTACGTGTATGGGATGAACCTTTCCATTAAATACTGAGATTTTAACACTGTGAAGATGTTTGAACATAAATATCACTGTTATTTTATCTCAACTAGGTTTTTTTCTGTATTAGGTCTCATCGGACAGCCGGAATGTATGGACCCTCTCATCATCAGTGCAGATCCTCTTATCATCAGTGCGGACCCAATCGCCATCAATTAAATCGAACTTGCTCCCAATCAGTATGAACATCCTCACTATCAATACTCATTAATGCTGACCCGCTCACCATCATAACGGTTCCGCTCGCCATCAATACAGATCTGGTCGACATGATTACGGATCAATTCACCATCAGTACGGATCTGGTCGACATCATAACGGACCCGCTCGCCATCAATACGGGTCTGGCCGACATCATAACGGACCAGCTTGCCATCAATACGGATCTTGTCGATATCATTACGGATCAGTTCACTATAAGTAAAGGCTCACCATTGTATCAATAAGAATTAACCTCCTTACAATCAGTACTCGATTGTCATCAATGCTGACCATCATAACGAACCTGATCACAATCAATACGGATCTGGTCGACATTAGTACGGACATATATACATACGGATGATATCCCAATAATCTTCTTTCTTTTCTGTTTCTTAAACTTGGATATTATCTTTTATTGAAGTATGAGAAATGATCAACACACCTCACTCAGACTTCCCTTTTCTCGGTATCAGCGGGAAAGCGGTACTGGAACGGTCAAAAGTATCGTTGCGCCGTACCAATGAGTCAGAAAGAGTGAACCACTCATGGGGAGTATTATCTGACATGTCATACGACGTAATTGGTATTTAAGTAGACAAAGAAGTAATAAAAATGTACTATGCTATAAGCCACTCTTATTTGTTGATCCACATTTGCTCACACGGATTTTTTCCCTCAAAATATGTACATCTGGGCACTGCAGGAAGAATTTGTAAGCTATCATGACAGAAACAACGGGCCTTAAATGGATGCAAATCGGATCATACAATCGATTTCCTTTAGAATATTCATGGAGGATTTGGCTTGAAAATCATATTTCAGAACTGTTTTGAAATTTATTTTTTTATACAGAAGTTATGATTTTATCTACTCAGATCCGATTCTTGACCATTACATCGTATCATAGACGGGAGTTCTAATCGTGTAAGAGTAACTGAAATCCGTCGTTGATTTGACATTAAGCTGTCAAATATCACGTTAGCTGGGCATACAATGTGGTTAGAGCTGTAGAACCAATGCATCACCCTATTCGCACTATTTTCTGTGCATGAAGTTCGTTATTCCTCTTTTTGTTTGCACTTTTATCATAAAGATAATATTCAATACTGAACCGAGTAGCTTCTATCAAATAAATACTTATAACATTGTGACAACATGAAATTATGACAAAAATATTCGTTTTCATTTCTACAAGACTAAAGTTCAGTTGGCGTAATTAAAATCGGATGAACAAAAATTGATCAAGTTTCATTATTCGCAATTGATTGAGCATGGTTTTGAAGACAAAATAATTGATTGTTAAGAAATGAATTAGACACAAAATCCAAAGGAGAATAGACAGCTACTCTTTTACAATGTATCATCAATATACAATCCACAGAACATATGTCATTTTCGCACGACAGGTACTAACTAATTCTATGAAGAACTCGGTGATGTTATATTATAGGATAAAAAAAGATGCCACTTATGTCAATAAAAAAACAAATGAAAATGTCCAAATCGATGTCCTTACGTGAATGAGATTATTTTTTTTTTAAATATTTGTTAAGACTAGAAAATTATTTATGTATCGGAAATTGTTGACCTGGTTGTTGGTTGGGTCTTTTTTAAATCTGAAATGTTAAAAAAAAGGTTCCATTCGTAACATATACTGAGTATAAGCTGCGTAAAAGAACAGTAGTTTTAGACTAGTTTCAAAGGATAAACATACTTTTTATAAAAAAAGCTAATTGTATGATAATGAAGTAAAAAAATATATATCATAGAAATAAGCAAGAAGTTTTTTTTTACCAAATTGACTGTTTTTCAATTCAATTTTGTAATTGTACATTATAACATTATATCCGTCATCATCATCATCAGTATTATCATAATCTTTATCTTTATAATATCATTATATACGTTTGTGTTCAACATCATCATCATCATCATCATCATCATCATATCATTATAAATTGTTTGTTATCATTACTAATTATGTTATTACTATTATTTTAATATTATTATCATTGTTATATAACTTTTTTACTTCACCCCTACATTAACATTGCTTGTCAATCATACCAGAATACTTGACATACCTCATCCCTAAAGTAAGTCATCACACGAGTGGGCAACAATTTATGACCCGTCATTCAAAATGAACACGAACAATGCTGATTTGAAGACTAGGAGTTTAAACGGTACAGATTTAGTTCCTTAAAAGAGATGATAAACACATTCCTGACGTTTATACAGAAGACGAGCAACATAATTATAAGTATCGTTTTGGCTACAATTAGTCAATTAGTAATTAATACACGTTATTTATAACAAACGACACCAATGCCGAACGTTTTGATTAACAGTTAGAGAGAGGACATGATGAGGGGTCTAAACTGAGGTATATGGTCTGTAAAAACGATTCCCTGTTTATTATAATTTTCAATAAACGTTACCAAGGTTATAGATGAACAGCGTACATTATACCAAATGAAAAACAAAGGGTCAAAGTGAACGCAAAAAAATGATAAAAGGAAGCAGGGTCTATTAGAACCGGAGGGTAATCATCTTTCCTGGTATCTTCATAAATGAAAGAGTTGATGTATACACATTTGTTTCGTATCAACTTAATGTCTACATATATATTGTACTTATCCTTTTTATGGCTCCGTAGTGACTCCGTCATAACTAATCATTTTCATATTCATCGACCCTCGGATCTTTTTACCATATGGGGTATTGAATGAACTTGAGCTAAGATTGTACCAAATAGTACATGTACAATTGGATGAGAGAAATACGCCAACATTGACGTTATAAGTTACTTCGCAAACATGGTCTTATAAACAATCATTGTCTCTAGAGCCTCTTAATAATTAATTAACATTAAATACAATGAGAACAGTGTGTTTCAAAATTATCCCTTTTCTATAGTTAAGTTACTGCAGTAGGAACCCACGTGCAAATATCTATGTACTTTGGCACAAAATTCATAACTTGCTAAATCACGGTAATAAAATATACACCGTGTGACACCAGTATCATATTACTATCAGCAGTTCGTCCCGTTACTTGAGGTGTTAAATTGATCTATTGAACGGTTCACAATAGTAATTAAAATGTAAAATATGCCTTATTTGTCAACAATGGACTTTGAATTTCTACGGATCGTTGTTTTAAAAACAAACATGTGCAGGGTTGATCGATTTCCGTGTTATAGAACCATGCTGATGACTACAGACAAATATGAATTTTATTCTTTCTTCTTTGAACAAGTCTTTTAATGTTTTGCGGTGGTTGTATGAGTCATATAACTGACCATCCTTGTGAACTGATTAACCTCACGATTTTACTCCAAAAGCTGTTTAATGTGACATAAAACAATTGCTGTTTTTCAATTATTATGACAAAGAGATTGCTTTTATAATTATTCTTTTTTTTTTCGCTATTTCACTCTGATGATGGAAAATTCTAGAAATGTCATTACTGTTCCATAAATAGTCTAAAAATTGAAATGCAGTTCATATAATATATTGATGTTTTCCGATTAAATTCATTATTATTGTTATTGTTATGATTATTATTATTATTATAACATCGCATGTTACTTTCTAGTGG
Organism: Perna viridis; assembly: GCA_037379345.1. Classification (NCBI taxonomy): domain Eukaryota; kingdom Metazoa; phylum Mollusca; class Bivalvia; order Mytilida; family Mytilidae; genus Perna; species Perna viridis. Next base: position 2,156,083 of record CM074522.1, read on the forward strand.
AAGCCTCGTACTATTTACGTCCTGTGCTTAACTTGTCGGCTTTTGCAAATCTGCTTTTTATTTGAGGATTATACATCGTCTTCGACCAGCTGGTGGACTAATAGGTTGGCCCCATTTTGTTGTTTTCATCTGGCTAAAACCCTCATATATCTTCATAGCCTGCCCCTCCTTTTTTGATACTTCTACTGACTGAAGCACAGCGTAGTACCGGAGGTTGGCTGGTTGCATGGCATCCTATATCGGCAAATAAATCCGAAGCGTCAGCAGAAGAGTTATTCAAATACGTTAAAATCCATAAACATGACCTAAACGTGAACACATGAACCCAAGACATTCTACATACGTATATAAAGTAGCGAACCAATAAAATAGATTACTCATGAAGTCTGAAGATGAGGGAAATAAGACGGCACACACAATCTAATATACTAGCAATATGAACCCCCACAAAAACTGGGAGTGCCATCAGATGCTCCGTAAGGGTAATCACGTCCTATTCCGCTAGCAGCATTTGTCATATTGCAAGTGAGAATAATCCTGTAATGATCTAGCAACAATAATGCTGTTCTACGACACGTGTTAATAACGTACAAGTGAATATAGTTTTCTTTGTTTTTGCATGCAACCGATCAAAGCAGGAGATACATACAGTTCTGATAGGATATTGTATGGGGGATGGGGGTTTTGAATGGGGAGGACGGGGAAATTATTTTTTTTAAAGTATTCATTGATATGCAAAATATAGTAAAATAAATTAAATTAAAAATAACATGTTAAATAATGTGAAAATAATTTTATAATTTTATTTGATAATATAAATATTTGACAAGACATACACAATGGGGATCATGTCAAAATGTCAGATCTTATGCACATGATATGTAAGTATTGATATATTTATATATAATATATTTATTTCTGACTTATTAAAATAATTAATGTTTTACTGTCCACCTATTCATTGTAGCATCTAAAGCAGATTACGTCAGCAGTATAATGGTCATATTGATTTTTTTTAATTTGAACAAAAAGAAAAAATACACAATTCAAACCGACATTAATTTTTACATATTTTTGAAAAGGATATGTCAATAAAATCAGGTTGACAAGAGTAACCAAGGGAACCAAGATTCTAAGGGAAATCAAAAGAATGTGAAACAGACACACACACAACAAAGAACATAAAATAACCATAATAGTACTTACAGACCTTTCTCTCTCTATATATATATGGGTCTGAAAAATTCCCAACGATGTTAGAACTGCAAATTTTTGGTCGTTCCCTCCGCGGGACTCGAACTCGTACCGCTGTGACATCTATGGCAACACCGCCTGCACTAAGTCCAGCGCCCTAGACCACTCGGACTTAGTACAGGCGGTGTTGCCATAGATGTCACAGCGGTGTCACAGCGGTACGAGTTCGAGCCTTGAAGTTTGACCAGCAGGACATGATAGACGAGTTAACCAACTTGATATGTTCAGCAAGTGTTTCTTTACCGACAAATGCAGCGTAATTATATATATATATATATATATATATATATATATATATATATATATATATATATATATATATATATATATATATATATATATGTTTCAGTTATGCTTTATGCTAGTTTTACATTGTACTTTTGTACCCCAGTGGATACATATCATTTGTTTGTTCCTATCATAGATAGTTTTCTTTCTACACTGTTCTAGTGTGTATTATTTTACCACTTCTGGATTTGTTTATTGAGTATTCCAATTGTACAAAAATGTTCTGACAACTATTTAAAAAAATGGAAAAATGGGCAATCCAATTTTTATAATGTATTTTTTTAAAGGGATAAATGAGCTATTTAATTGTCTAAAATGTATTTTTTATAAATCGTTTTGTATTTAAGTACTACTCCTGATTAGAATCATGCGATACATGGTTGGAAAGCCTATATCTCTTTATTTTTTTTATATTTTATTTAGAATGCTTTAGTTAACAGAAATTATTATGTCGCTCTTCATAGAACCCTTGCACTTCAGAGATATAAGTCCTATAGAATGTAGTGTAGTTTTCTAAATTAAGGGAGATAACTCTGTAAATGACATTGAATTACCGTTGAAAGTATTGGATTTTCAACGCGAATTATCTCCTAAGAGCAAAGAGACTGGAATGAAAAATTATGCATTTCATCATATATACCAACATTGCAACTTGATACAAAAAATAAAAAATGTAGCCCTTTTCTTTGGGGGGGGGGGTGTATCACATATTACAGAATTTGTATGTTTCTTACCAAGACTGCTACTTAAATAAGCACCTATACATCACAATAACAAATTGGTAGGACATTCATAATAAAAATCCTAGTTGTTCGGACAGTTCTAGATGTAAATCTGACACAAGTTTGGTTACAAACCAGGTCGTTTAACATCGGGAAGTCAAAATAATTAAAATCTCAGTAGAATCACATTACAAAAGTAAAAAGATCATTTTCGTACGGAATCGTTCGATTATTTTATTAATTACCAGTTCAATGTGATATGATAAACTTTATCTCCTTTTCCGTTTTTCCTGAAAAATAGCAATCTGGTCATTCTGCAAAAATCGAAAAATTAATCTTATTTGTATTACTCTTGACAGGACAGGAAAAGTGGGATCGATTTGACATATTTATTCTTCTATTGAGCTATTCTGCAGTGAATATTGACGATTGTTGGCTGCATTTACTGCAGAACAACTTCCGGCCAATATTTAAGTTTATGATAATACAGACCAATTTTGTAGGTGTATTGTTTTTATCAGCTCGTTATTACTTCATTTTGTGTCATTTGTAGTTTTAACTATTCTATTCGTCTTCCTCCCAAATTATCTTCTGTTCTTGCATGTATTTCCGACTTAATTGTTTATCCATCACGTCCCAATGACATTTGGCTTCAGATATATTTTCTATAATTTTGAACAACCATAATTTGTGTCGTTGAAAAAAGAATACTGAAGAAAGAGACATGTCGATCTCAAAAATAATAATCAGTATTATTTTCATAGAAATCAAATTAAAAAGAAATAAAAATGTAAAACTGCATAAAATATTGACATGATAGTAACACTAGTAATTTATCTATCTGAACCAATGTCTGTGTATGCTTGTTGATATTTTATAAAGCAGTCACTAGCCTTTTTCTATTTCCAATTTCATTAGTTTTTTTTTCTTTGTGAATTTGTTCTATTTGTTTAGTGCTTTCACATCACTGTTGTTTAATTCATTGTACGTTCTAGTAATTTAATCTGATTGTTTTCTTCTAATTTTGGCAAGATAGCATAAAGAAACTTGGTATTGTGACGTCATTAACGTCGATCAGTCCGCAGTCCGCAATTCAAATAATTCTAAACTTAATAAGACTTTGATGAAGGGACAAATCAGAAGTCTGCCTTTAATTGATTAGAAATTAAACCATAACAATTGTTTTGAATTTTAGAGCACAGTCTAGCGGTTCTTAAAACGTAAACTGCCTTAAAGGTCAAAAATAAAAACAACCCTTTAATTAATCTAAATATTGCCCCGTCTATTGTCACAATGTCTTCGTTCATCTTAGCTAAAATAAATCTCCAAAACAAAAATGGTTGAATACTGGAAATGTTTTTTTTTTACACAAGGCGTAGGTAATACGCATCAAAACGATCAGAAATATAATATATAATGGCCATATAAACAGAGCTTATTGTGATTATCATGTTTTTTTCCCAAATAACACAAGTTATCATGCAAATATATAGGGGTCATAGGAATATGAAACAAGCATAATGTTGGTTTCAACATGTACATGTACTCTACAAATATATATAAACAATCGAACGTTTGGCACTTTTGGTAATTTGCATGTTTTTCCTCCACATCCTTCTATCTAGTCAAACTCATTAAGTAGCACTCCATCTAAGGATCATGCAAAATGTGATTCATGGGTAAAAGCCTACCTATTTTTATTTTTGGTATTTTATTTGAAATGTCATAATAAACAAAAATTAACAAGTGGTTTTTCATATAACCCGTGCTCTTAGGAGATAAAAATTATATAGAATACACTGTAGATTTCAAAATTAAGGGAGATGACTCTGTAAATGCGGCTCAAATACAATAGAATCTACTGGGTTTTCAATGTGGATTATCTCCTAAGAGCAGGTAGATTTGAATGAATAATTACATATTTCATAGTAAAGGCCCATAAAACAACTTAATTACAAAAATAAAAATATATAGCCTTTTTTTGGGGTGTATCACATTTTTCAGATTTTGCATGATTCTTACAAAGACAGCTACTAAATACCTTAACGCAATGTACAGCAAGACAACTACATTGCAAGACGGGTAGAAAAGTAGTCACATGGAATAAAAACCTGTTTTACCTATATAGACTAGTGAAATGAAGGATGTAAAAGTGAAATGCATGTTTTCTTTCAATCTTGAAGAAAGTTCATGATCTGTGGTTATTTTTTCTCGATAACAACAGGGAACTATAAGGAAATGTATGGACAGATTAACAATGGTGGAAATAGTTGTTAATTTTGTGATCGATATGATTTTAGGCTTGGTCAAGTTTTTTGGACTCAAACAACATTGCAATTAATGCGCCACTATGGTGTTATATTGATGATTACGCTCTCGTCCAATCAGAATATCCGACACACTTCGTAACTGCATGCGTCACTTCAGATTTGAGCCATTTATTTTAAAAATATCTACTTATATAGAATCGACGTATTAAACAGATGTTGATAATATACTTGTATACGAAACTGTTTAATTTGGTCAAATTATAAATTTAACCTATTTTTCATGTGTCTATATGTTTTTTGTTTCGATTTCTGGAGTGATTTTGTTTGTTTGTTTGCTTTCATAAGTTTTATTTATTCATTTTGTTTTGTTTTTCTTTTTTCATTTCGCTTGTTCTGTGTAATCTCTTTTTTTTATATGGAACATTGTCCATGCAGATATCGTACGCATTGGGTTCAAATACCTTAGCAATACAAAACAAAAGTTGTTAAACTCACAAGTATCTAATGACTAAATATTTTATTAAAAAAATGCTGGAGGGAAACTAGAAATAATGTTTAAACTCCCTTCAATAGATGAACAACTGCATGTGAATGATCATAACATTTTGTCATAAATGTTTTGAGAGTATTTAGAGTATTTCCTTTGTCCAAGTATTTATTAACGTCATCAAAAAAATTAAACAACGTATGTATATATATATATATACAAACGTCTCAGAATGTGACGACTCTATTCGCTATATATATATATATACAAACGTCTCAGAATGTGACGACTCTATTCGCTATATATATATATATATATATATATAAACGTCTCAGAATGTGACGACTCTATTCGCTATATATATATATATATATAAACGTCTCAAAATGTGACGACTCTATTCGCTATATATATATATATATATAAACGTCTCAGAATGTGACGACTCTATTCGCTACACAGCTCCATCGGATCAAATTGGTACAGGGAAGATATGTAAACGTATAGAAAGGTCTGAAAAATTCCCAACGATGTTAGAACTGTCAAATTTGCGATGCAAGTTTTTGGTCGTTCCCTCCGCGGGACTCGAACTCGTGCCGCTGTGACATCTATGGCAATACCGCTTGCACAAAGTCCAGCGCCCTAGACCACTCGGCCAGCTAGGCTATATAAAAATATAACTTTCGCTAGCCGGGTGATTCCTCCTCATAGGATTAATCTATGGTTGTAACTTAGTACACGATGTATTGTAGTACGGGACAACTCATCTAGGTGTTGTTATATAGGATAGATTATCAAATTAATATTATACAAACGTTTCAGTATGTGACGACTCTTTACGATACACTGCTCCGGAACAAATTGATACAGGGGAGATTTATATATATATATACATGCGATTAGGATCCTCTGAGCACAATAACTGCAGTGTTGACCTCCAATACTAACACTGAACTCCACACATTGCAATATCATGAATGAGACAGTAGAAAGTCTGTGGTTATTTTCTTTTTACGATGATGACAAGGCATTGTGTGTTATATTTATAACATAAACTTGTGGTCTCATCCCTTTTTATATCATAGTAAATTCACATAATTTGTGAGTGATTTAGTTCAGTGTATTCAATGAAAGCGGTTACATTTTGTAAGACTGCAACATCAGATTAAGAAAAATCATGACGTTACTGCAACCGCAACAACCCCTCAATTATCTTATTAATAAATTTCTTAATCTGAATTTACAGGTAACTAATAACACATTTATTGCCAATGAACACTTCACAGTGTAATTGTAAGGTGAAGTGATGATCTGAAAAGTGAAACATCAAAGTGTAAATAACAAACGAAAACATCTGCTCCTAGTCAAACCTCAATATAAAGTCAATTATTCTGTAATTTATAATCATAACTTTCCTTTCATATTCACCTGTTAGAGTCTTAAACCATGTTCCTAGGGTAAACTATCGTTACTTTCACTTTGACAAAATTAATATGGAAACATTTAATAAGCTTTACAAAAAGTGAAATTGTCAATTTGAACGTATTATTAAATTCTTCAAATAGTTCTAGTATGAGATTTTCACTTTATATGCAGTTAAAATTTTTCATTGATAGAGGATAATTTTATATGAAATTAAAAATTGAATTTCATGTTTATTGTAGCAACTCCACCTGATAAGACATTTAAATATGCATTGCTGGGTCTTAAGTATCTAATTTACAAATTCACTTACTATAATTGGGCATCACATTTAAATTATAGATCAAATAGAGTTTTTTTTGTGTGTGTGTGTGTGTGTGTGTGTGTGTGTTTTATTTTTCTGCCTGATATTTACTGCAATTGTTCTGAAAAAAGGCAATTGCGATCGACAAACCACTTCACCGTAAAAAGAATAATGCCAATCTCATGCAATCGAACCCATTGTATCGACTTCAAAACCGCCGTTATTCTGTATTTGACTTGTGTTGTGGTTTTTATTTTATATATACATTTCAATTGTAAATACAGCCTAGTAGATGTATTTGTTCGAACTTTATTTGTTATGTGTACCCCAATGTATACCGGGAATATTATCGTAGTTATCACTCTGCTCGTCTACATTGAAGCAAAACATTTCTACGTTAAAAAAAAGTTTATGTCTTGAGGATTAAAACATTTTTAGTCGTATATTGTATTTTGTATTACTTAGTTGTTTTTTGTTTTTGTTTTTGTTTTTGTTTTTTTGTTTTTTTGTTGTTTTTTGTTTTGTTTTTTTTTTTGCTCTGTTTGTGTTTGTTTGTTTTTTGCTTATTTGTTTGTTTTGTGGGTTAGTAAGGTAAAGGGTTGAGTTACATGTTTAAGATCGCTATTGTTATTTTCAACATAACATGGGTATTGTTCATGAAGAAAAAACATTCATTACAAAATAAATATAATTAATCATTATTGTAACTATTATTATAACTATAATTATTATTATTATTTCCATGAACTAGCAACTTCGTATCGAAAGATTATTTAAAATAGTTTTCCTTATGTTACCTTTGATAATTAAATAACCTTTTAGCTCTCGACATTTACAAAAAAAAGCAAAATATGTTTTAATTTAGTTTAGAAATGTTATTATCAATTCTATACATTTTATAGATTCATTTTACCGTACTTAAATGTAAAGTAAATATTTCAAATAGGATGCTTATGTACCTTTTAAAGACCAACAACATGAGTCATCTTAATTAGAAATTTATTTATTTTCAAGCTTACATATCTCATACTAGACAAGGAATTTTATATCAATTGAAATTTCATAATGTTATTTTAATGACTCTTTAAACCCCATCACCTGGTTGAGACTTTGAAAGAAATAACAAAATATTGGAATGTTTATGGTATAAATCTAAGGCCAAAACATACAGTATTCAAGGTTTTTGACGATAATTGGGGTTTTAAATAAATTTACCTAACTGATGAGTCAAGATATTCTTCTTTTATCTATTAATGCCTTCTTAAAACACGGGTATATCACTAATCAACGGATGGGCAGTGACTCTCTACATGTGGTCTATTAACAGGAGCCTTTTTCATCTTTAATGTTGGGTTTAATGGTAAATTATTGAAAGAACTAAGAGACAAGTATTTATCCAGCTTTCACCTTATTTTTCCTTTGATCCTACCGTTTATCACAGCTTTTCGTTTGAACGTCAAAAAGTCTCTTTTTTTCCCCTTCCTTCAATGAAAATTCCATTCTTTTTTTAGAATTTCATTTTTATTATATCGACATTGAATGAAATTGAAAGAAAATATCAAAATGCTGTATGACGTATAACTGTGCTTTGATAAGTAGATTAGCAGGGTAATTGTGAAGATGTATTGGGCTATCCAGCGTGTCAATTACAAATTAACGAATAAGGTATATAAGAGTATGTGAAAGAAAATATAACCATTATTTCTTTACATTTTGTCGCCGGACAAGTCCATTTCTCTTAAATATTTGACAAATACAAAAACAAATATTGACATTTTCTTATACAACATAAGTGTCGGTACCACAACGAAATACACAATGACAATGGTATTAATATAATTGGGTTGACTTGTCGGAATAAACAGATTGTACTCTCAATTTCATTACGAATACAAATCTATTTATAATTATTGGAAATAATAAGACTTAGCAATTCATAATTAGTTTAGAACTGAATACATTTACTTAATCAAATATTGTCTGGAAACAGATACGACTATGTTTAAATCAAGACTGGCTACTTCTGTTTTGATGGTAGAGAATCATAGATGTAACAATATGATAGAGAATTAACACGTCGTAAAATTTGGCATTTTTTCTGTGTATTGTTTTGTTTAATTTTCCCTTGGAATATTTCATTTCGACGAGTTAACTTAAAGGTTATGTGATTTATATTTATGCGAGTTGAATTTGATCCACGACATCCACTCGAAAAGTTAAATTCGTTATAAAATTTCTATAAGTGCAGTGTGTGCATTTGTTTGTGCATCTGGCGCGATTTCTGAAAACATCAATTTGCGTCAAATACCCACTCCTGGACGTCGCTTCTTTAAAACATGTCCAGTACTGGTCATCTGGGGGCAACATGACTTTTTTCTAAAGAATGCAACACAGCACCTGCCCAACATGTCCAGGACAAAAATTTTGTCTAAATTATGAGTTATGGTAATATTAATATTCTAAGTATGGGTCATCGCATATAGTTTTTCATCTCGGACAATGGTCACTTTAAAAACTATTGTAAATCTTCTGTCAAAAAGATAATATCCGGAGGCATGGCCGGAACCCGGACAATGGGTCATGGGAAGGGTCAAATAATGTCACGTCAAAACCTGAAGTGACCATTGGTCAACGACACTGGACAGTAGAAATAATAGTCATAACTATTTCAAACTGATATTAAGCATTAAATTTGCTTTGTTCGATGTGTCTGGAGAACAATGCATATTTTAATGAGGGAAGATTTTTGTAATTTTCGGAGAATAACAGCTTTTTGACATGATTGTTACCATAGCTGTTTTAATAAGGCGGGAGATTTGACATTTTACTCCACGCATGTCTCTGAGAGCTCTTCAATTATTGGTTCTATGAACCCATTTCTAATATACTGCCTCTTTGATCATTATTGTACAAGGAACAAAGTACAATGGGTTTCATCTTTACACTTAATGAAATAAAAGTTACGTGGATTGGGTACATGCAATTAGCTTGCATTACTGAAATCTTTAGAATTGAGAGTTATCGTCCTTTCCTTGCACTTTACTAATTATCGAATGTGGGCAATTATTTCATTTTCTGAAAAATACACGAATGCTCAGGAAAATGTTCGATTTTAAAGTAGGAAGAGTGAAGTAAAGACATTTTAGCTTAAAATTATTTGACATTAATATTAATGTTTATTTTTCTGCAAATACTAAATAACCCGTGATAAAAAAATAGCATACATACAAACTGTGTATACAAAAATCGATTAAATTGTACAAACACATTATTATTATCACATCTTATCTTATTAACATAAACGACATCGTAGCAAATTAGTCAGTTATCATTTTTTTGTGATGTTTTAGGGGACGAACAATTGATTCTGAGTTGGATGCGGCTGGCATATTTTAAATAAATACTCTGGCCCTGACCAGGTTTAAAATGCATATTCTGGCCTATATCTCCTAGAAAAAACATTCTGACCAAATTCCAGATCCTAAACACAGTGAAATGGAATTAATAAACTTGCCAAATGTGATATAAATTCATATGCTGACCCTCAAAATTAAAAAAAGAAATGTTCTGACTCCACTTAATGTGCCAGCCTCCCCCCTCAGAATCAAATTGTCGTCCCCATATGTTATTATTTATTTACGAAATGATGAAGAAAGAAAATTGTGTTTAAGGCCATAAAATTTTAATTCATTTAGTAGCAATGGATCAGAAAGTTACTTTTTTGCTTGAAACAATGAACGAAGAACATAACACTAAATCTATTAACATTTTTTTTTAAGTTGTGTCCCCTTTTTTTCTTTGGCAAAAGTTTATATATTATTGATAAAAGACTAGATAATATTTTTCTCTTGGGAACAAATAAATATGTATCAAGAATTTATTCAAAGGAAAAATATTTGCATGAAAACCTTAGAAAGTATAAGAAAATTAGAATAATGTAACCTCATTTAAAAGCATAAATACCTTAATATCACGATTCCGTATGAAAATAATTTTCAAAAATTACGATCATGAGAATTAAATTAATATATCCCTTTTTAATTATCAAAAAGTAAAAGAACTTTCAAAAGTTTAATGATATAACTCTAATTGATATGACACAAGTTAAGTTATATAACGAAACTTCAAAGAAAAATTCGCGATGACACTTAGTCATAGAAAAATGATAAACATGTGTTTTTAATGTTTCTAACGGGATAATTTGCATTCCAAGCTTATCTCAGGCGTGAGAATCTTCTCTTTAATTTGTTTAGAAACAAAATTCTGCATTTTCTTTCCCATGTCTATACCGGAGGTCATTCTAGTAAAATTATGACAGTCTGACGCAATTTGTTTTAAACTATAATGCATTTAATAATATTTAAATCTTTTCTGAGATTAAAGCATAATTTATACAATGACAATTCTAAATCATGTAAGTTATACCTTTAAAAATCAATTATTTTACTATTTTGTCATATTGTGGTTTACATTATATCTTTTTATTATTATTATCATTAAGTTATTATTATTAAATCATTGTTTTTGTTGTTACATTTGCATTCATCTGAATAGTTAAATTCACTTCCTAAACCATTAAATTGGTTGAATAATTAGGACTTTTTCAATTACACGAAATTACATTACATTTCAAAGTTATGTAAAATCCAAGGTTATGAAATCAAATTATGATAAGCAAAACTCAAGAAATATATTCATTTCTAGATATATATGTTTTTCATAATTTAAACAAAGTAGACATTTATATACCATTGTTTATGCATGTATAATTTCCCTGATAAATTAGTAACCACTTGTTACGGTGTAAAGAAGTGACGTGACTAATATTTAGATGAAAATTTACCTCTTAATAAATAAATGTCATGATGAAGGTATTGGGCGCTTTTTTCAAGGAGCCAGGAAAATAGGGAAATGGATTTATACTATGGATTGTTAATTCAGTAGACAACTATTATAATTTAAGTACATTTCAAGGGAAATAAAATGTTTTCCTGTATGGCGAAAACTACAAATATATAGTAATACCACAAATGATAACTTTCATGCCATTATATTTCCTCTTTTTTCTTTCTTTTCTGTTGTCTTTTATTTGTTGAATGTTGTTTCTTTTGTTGTTGTTGTTGTTTTTTTTTTTTTTTTTCACTTTTGAATAATTTTGTCATTTGGCTTATCTTTGCATTTAATTAGATAAGGAGTTAGGTTTTTAAGATAAACATATTTACCAAAAACAGGGAGAAATACGAGAAAAGATTTTGCAGCGGCAGTTCCCAACATAACGATCATAAAGCATTAATGGCATACATTGAATGTACAATGAAGTTACTGTCTCTTTGATATGTTTTTAAAGACGAACAAAGCCTGATTCTTTAACAAACTTTTACTAGTTTAACGTGAAGCAGGCAACATGATCAGATAACGTATGATTGTTTGTATAATCGCCTCATCCTATCAGAGCAACAGGCTTCTCATCTAACTCAGAAATAGTTTCACAAATGAAATGCACATTTCCAGCAAATGATATTTGTCAATGATAGCAGAAGTGGAGATAAAACGTGGGAAAATTCTGTAAATGTTGTGCATCACCGGATGAATCTGTCTTCTAAACAACACAAGTACCTTAGGCTCATTAGCAGACGGCCACCGTGGCTCGTGCGAACGCGAGGGAAATATCGCTTGGTTCATTGCTCAATTAAACATCATTTGAAAAGGTAACTTTTTGACAAAGGTAATACCAGGATACACTTGACATAATACTGATATCATACTGATCTGTTATAATTATTGTATTACGCAGAAGCTGCGTGTCACGTGTAAAGTTAATACTTTATTGGGCATCATTTACTTTTCTCTTAGTCGCTGCGTAAGCCGTGGGAAACTAGAAATGAGGAAATCTGAAAGGGAAAACCAAGGGAAAATTAAAATTAGGAAATACAACACTTTAAGCATATCTTAACCCAATGCTGTGTCTTGTCATTTTAAAGGTTCGGATCTTTTATTGACATCTTACGACTGCTAATATGCTTTTATTGGGTTTGCTAACGAGATGTAATTTTGTAAAATAACAAAAGACATTCTTAATGATCACCCCGTCTTTATTTCAAAGACGATTTAATATCATAATTGAATGGGAGAATATTCTGGTATAATTCTTAATGCCTTCTTATCACTTCATTTAATTTCAATTGAGGATCTAAGACAAGATAAATTGAAGCTGTCTTTTTATTGCGGAAGGCAATCAAACAAATCGGCAAGGTCAGCCACGAAGGCATGCGTCGAAGTGAATGGACATGTTCTGCACTGAATACAGAACAAACCGATGAATTAGTTGTTTTAATAATAGCTTTTATACCTGAATTACTTGATTGATTGAGTGGTATGTACAACATATTTTGAGCTTCAAAACCCAAAAGGGCTGGTTAGGTCTAATTAATTTTTCTGAATGCTTGAATTATGACTAGAATGCCCAAATTTGTTCAAAACATCTTTAAGTGACAGTGACACCTTTCTAGTCGAAATGAGCAGGTTGTTGAAATAATAAAATCGATGTCAATTCTACGACAAATGGAGGGTAATAACAAAAATTATGGGCATAGTCGAGGACAAATCTGTTTAATAAAGGACAATATCAGGAAAAAAAACCGGAAAGTTTTAAACTATCGTGATGATCCAGATTTGGTGCGGACAATTCGGATGGAAAGTTAAATGTCCGAGTTCCGTTGTGTTCTTTAAACCTTTGATTAAATCATAGATTACTGCATGGATTATGTCCATTGTTAAATATAGTGTCTCACCACTGTGTACAAATAAACGATTTAAAATATAGGAATTATATTTGAAAATGAAAACAATGCACAACCTGTATAGGACAGCCATTGGCAATTAGGTAGCATTATTTAGCACCTAGGCAACCTCACTTTATAAATTATACACACTCTCCACCAATGGCCTTGGGTTTTGTCAACATGTCACTGTAACCTTACAAGATGATTTCCTTTTCATATGAACAAAAGATTATCCATTGGTTACATCATATCAGACAACGCCTCATCTTTGTAAACTTTGGTATACAAGACAAGATTTTCTCATGCCATTTTCATGACCTCCCTCGTTATTGCGATATGAGAAATGAGAGAACATGTTTTTGTAATAAAGAGGGTGGTAGATTTTATCAGTTTGAAGTTTTTTGGCTGGGACAGTGCTATCTCAAAGATGGGATTTTTGTCAACAAACTTCTTCAATCATCTCGTTCATAATTACCACCAAGTGATTTTAAACACAAACAAACCGATTGCGTTGCAAGGCAGATGAACACAACCCCATCTCAATTATATATACATTCCCATGCCAAACATCTGCACGGGAATTAGATAGGAAGTACTATTTAGTCGCTGTTATAAAGGGGAATTTGAAAACAGCTACTAACTATTGACGTTTCAATGTGGGTGACATAATTTTACGACTCTGTTTTCTTTTTTTTCCACTACAAGTTTATAACTGTCTTCATGTTTAGGTGAACTGATTAAAGTCAACGAAAGACTTCACCAACAAACTGGTATTTTTTATATGTTATTATATTATTTGTTTTTTTTTTTTTTTTTTGGTGTGTGTGTGTGTGTATGTTTTTTGTTTTGTTTTGTTTTATTTTTTGTTCACTTTATTTTTATAAATAAATAGAATTCAGTAAAATCAAATGTTTCTCTCATGTAACACTACGATATTCATGACCACAAAACTTCCAGTAGCTCGTTTATCTGACAAATAGAATAGAAAAGAATAGAATAGAATATATTATGACAAAGTTTTGCAAAATTGAAGAAAGTTACACATGACTTATACATGACATACATATACCATTTGTAATGTACAGTGTGATTTCCTATCATTTCTTTGTTTTTGATTGCTGTTGCTTTTACCGTTTGGTTTGTTTGTTTGTTTGGGGTTTTTTTTTTTTGGTTTTTTTGTTTTTGTTATTTTTTACATTAAGCAGTAATCGTCGTTTCTTGTTTGACGTTTTGTCTAATTACACATGCAATCTTAAATGTCATCAATGACTATACATCCTTACTCAGGTGACTCTAAACCACTCAGCATCAGATAGGAAGGTTTGTCCATCAAATCGTTTCAAATGTATTTTATTTCCCTGTTATTGCTTTAAGATGACTGAGAGTACATTAAGATTTAAATAATTAAAGAGTTTAAATCTAAGTTTAATGCATGTAGTAAATATGGTAAATAATCATTACAAATCAAAATATTTACACTTTACCCTATAATCATCTTTAAGGATGTCTCTGAGATGATCCCACATGGTACAGGTCCAGATATAATCAATACGATCACTAAATGTTTCTCGATTAATTTAAGAGGCTAATGAAAGGGAATTGTAAAAAATGATCTACTTATCTTTTTTACAATTAATGTTACAAATGATTTATCTAATATTTATTCAATGACAACTTTGTAATTATTTTGTAACATTGAAATATAACGATAAAATGATAAAATAATATTTCATGCTATCCTCACAATAGCCTTATGCAATTGCATATTGACTCCCTGTGTGTCAAATGCTAGATGTAATTAAATTGCTTTTGAGCTATTCTAATAAACTTGATCATAGTTCTGCTTAAACTGTTCTTGTGATATTTGGCGCGTAAATTAATTTGTCTAGCTAAACGTAATCGTACCCACTGATGTTACACTCTATATTTGTGACAGTTTTTTATATATATATAATGAAGAAGGCAAGCGAAAAAAAAATTTTTTTTATTTGATAAAGATAAGAAAAAAATGCATCATTTAAATTGTATTGTTTTCTGGGTTTTCAGTGAGTTTTTTAATCGATCAATAAATAATACCTACAGGAAAACAAAAAAAAAACTCACGTGTTCGGGGATTAGGATGCAATTTAGTATTTTGCAGATTGGGAATAGCAAATTATTGTGCAAAGTAAAAGAATGGTAATAAAAAAAAATCTTTTAGGAATTGGAATTGATGAAACGGTGTATTGATGGTGGGCACTTTTAATGATGCATAAAAATTTGTGACGGTTTTTAATAGTGAATCGTAATTAGGAACGGTAAATATGTACAGTTGAGTTTGAATTGATGTTCCTGAGAATGGAAAATGATAGGTAGGTGAGAACAACAAACGGTGTATAAGATATATGACAGGTGGACAATTAAAACGTGGCAACAGCTAAACATTTCTAAAAGGGAATGACGAATCGAAAATGCAGATTGAAGATACTTGAAAAAATGTGTATTGGAAAAGACACATAGAGTGTAGTGGAACTGTTGATATTGGTGGGTTGGTCGTGTTAATTGTAAAGGATGTCTTTAGAAAAGCTATTTGTGTGACATTTTAGATAATGCTAATTTTAACGAAACTGTGTTAATGCTTTGTAAGAAGAATCACGACAAAACTTTTTTAACTTTTGTTAGGAGATTGGGTATGTAAGAATTCGAGATGCTTATTGTTGTGTAATAGGTGTAATATGTATTGGTTGACTGTAGACGTGTAAATGATGCATAGTGTGAATTTAATTAAACGAAATAAGGTTTATATGAAAGGACTGATTGGAAACATATTAAAAGAACACGCCATGGAGTAGTTAAGAGTTTGTCATCAAACTTCAAGGACAAGTTTATTCTACGAACAACAATATCATGGTAAAGCATTGCAATGTTTTATATGGCCAGAAGTACGAAACATGAGAAAATAAAACACCAAAAATGTACTACTGTTACAGAGTTTTGTTTCCCTATCACCGGTAATATAAAGCAATTAGTTCATCCATAATAATATCAGTATATAGTTTATTCAGTACATCCCCCTTTTTATGAAGACAACCGTAATTTTAATACCTGTATAATTGCAATTTGTTTTTGCTTGACGAAAGTCTACCTTACTTGTATTAGCAAACAGTAATACTTCGTTGAAATCCAACGTCTCCGTTCAGCAGAAGATAAATAAAGTTTATTTTTTACGAGTGTCATAATTTATATATTTGCTGTAATATTTGATATATTTTACCTTAACTGCATAATTGCAATATATTTATCCTTTCCTTCAATACATTCTACATTTCAATATATTGGTAAATGCACTTTCTCTTGTTGCTTGTCATGAAAAGTGCATGTCATTTGTGTAAGTACACAATATGTTTTCCTCTCGAATCTTACAGCGCCTACTTTTTTCTACATCCCAATATAAACCGAGCCCAACATAGACGAGTGTCATATTTTATCTACTTGCATTGCCATATATGACATTTTTTATTCTAATACTTCACGTCCCCAGCTATTGTCGGGTGGCACAATATATTCATAGTGCACCCGTTAACATAATCTTATCCTTTCTTGTTACAAAAAGACGAAAGGGACTTAAGCAAGGTCTCTGAAGTTTGAGTAAATACCCCCAAATAAGATTACAGAAGAAAGATAATAAATTTCAATTTTCTCCAGAAGAGTCATCATAAAGCTCTTCAGGTGACACGAGCATTGTTAAAATCCATCTTAAAAACATTTTTATGATTTAAATCATCGATATTTCATTTGCCCATTTAATTAATTTCCTTCTTCTCAATGCTCCGGTGATCAGAACATTTTTGTCCAAAGGAGAAATTTCCATTGAAATGGTATGACAGTATATAATTCTTGCCTCTGCTTTTAGGTACAACTGTGTTTCTATAAGTCGCTCTATTTCCCCCGATAGATGATTAGTTTGGGACAATTAACGGAAAAACTATTCACATCTACACATCTTCTTTAAAAATTAAACTTTTTTATAATGAAAACAATAGTTACGTGATATCTAATAGTAATCAAGGGAACCAAGGTTATAGCGGTAATCAAAGGAATGTAATCCAGGGACAAAGACCAAACATGGAAAACAGACATACACAACAAAGAACATATAGTAACTATAATCATACATACAAAGTAACAAAAGCAAATGAGCAACTCGGACTCCATGGACCAGGTGCACCGGTAGGTTAAGCGTCCTCTGCTTTTCTAGAAACACCCGCCGAGTTTTAAGGCACTTTGTTGTTTTTTATGTCCAAAAAGAATATGTAGGTCTAATGACAATAGATAGGAAGTACAACAGTAATGCAGTTTCACATAATTTGAGAAAAAGTAAAGTACAACCAACAAGCGTATTTGCACCGCTTTTTTTTGCAGTGTTCTCAATACTACGATTTTGAGATTCCGAATAATCGAAGGTATCAAACCAATTCCTAAATGAAACAATTTGTTGAAGATTTTACAATAAGCAAACTCAGTCTGTCAGTTGGACATGATCATGAAATATTATTGTCTCCCGGATACATTGACCAATTTGTATACTTTACCCCTGATTGAAACTGGTGTTAAATCAAGGGGAAATAACTAATTTATTTAATTGGAACTGTATACCCATGACATTTCATATGATACACATTCGAATGTTTTTATCATGTAGAATGACAGTCCAATGGACAATGACGGAATGATCTTGTCCATTCCGTCAAATATTGATATTAACGCTATCTTGGAGACGGCGGGCAGGTGCTCCTTCAAATGTTGCATTATGAATAGTCCTATAAGCTTTGAGAAAATATTTAATGTATTTTCTTCCTATTTGACTTCTGATTGAGATAAAATCATTGATGAACTAAGTTTTTTATTTAAAAATGTGTAATATTAACTTCGTATAACTGACAGAAATGCATTAAATGTCATATTTTCTCATTTTTTATTTCATTTAATAGATTCTATAACTGTCTGATGGAGCAACAACTGATACAAACACGGCAAATTTATTATATCTTGTTATATATAATAAAGTGAAAGATAGAATGTGTACAAAGATTTTAATAGCAATTATTATCGTCGGATAACATTTCATGAAATGATGTATTCGGAGACAGTACCATTTAATACAAGATTGATAGTAATAAATTGTTAGGCGATATCATTTTTACGCTTAAGAGTAATCACATTTTGTACATTCGAACCACAAATATTTTTGAAACAGATTAAGATTATTTCGATGATTTGAGTTCTATCATAATCGGAAATCTTCACATTTAAATGCTAGTAACATTGGTGCAAAGTGATCTTTAAGGAAAAAAATAATTTCTCAGAGCATTTAACAGATGACACTTTAGATACAACAAACTCGTCGTTTTCTATAATGGGAAATGTCTCTATAAAGGAAGAATAATCAGTTACGCAGACATCTTTAAGGTGATGCACAAGTTACACGCAAAATGAAACAAGATGCCTTTATGCGCTTGGTTATTGCAACAGTTTCTCCTATAATTTATTTTATTTATTACATGGTAGACTGCAGTTTTATCACGCTCGTTATCTCATTTGCATGTGATCTCTTCTTTCCGATTTAAAATGTGAAATTTATTTTGAAGCGAACAATGTGGTACCAAAGGGCGTTTTTCTACTAATCTTCGTAATCGAAAATATAAGCATGCGCAAGATCAGTTACATCATTTACTCTAATATGCTTCATTACATTTCTTTTAAAACTGATACAGTTAAACGCATGCAAGATTTAGATAAATTCTAATTAAGAGACAGAAAACTTGTTAAATTAAAATATGAATATCTATTGGTTGCATGTAAAACAGATATTGTGGTTTCTCTTCTCAGTGATGATTGGCTTAATCGAAGGTAACGAAGAAAAATATATGAATTATAAAAGTACTGTGATTGATTCATTTTACCTTATGTCAGCATGCTCTATTCCCATATCATACCAAATTAAATTAAAAGTAAAGTGAAATTGTTAGTTTGTTATGTCCGCTTGTCCAGTTCCATCCACAAATTTATTCTCTTTATCTGAATTATAGTTATAACTGGAAAGAAATAATTACGGCCACATATGTATATAGGGCGATAATAACCAATTTGACATTTTAAAAAGAGGTGAGTCTCCCTCAATAATAGCTTTCTAAAGTATGTTTTAGTTTTTTATCATTTGAAGGGGATGCGTAGGATTGCATATAGTCGCGTCAAAATTAGACTGCAAAAAGGAGGAGTTGATAAAAGCCGTAAATGAATAAGACAATGATGACTTTTTTATTTGCTCTTCCATATATTGATTCGTATCTTAAAAACCAAATCGAAGTGCAGTGCGTATCGTTTAGTTGACAGCCAGACATTAAATAATACCACGAACGCGCGCCGATCAACTATGTCATTAGTCCAATGTCATAAACAAGTATTAGGTTCATATTCGTTGTGTAATATCTGTCTCCGATTGAAAAATAGATTTTGTTATGATAGGTCTAATAACTACTAAATTGTAATAAGGGTGTTCGCATGACTATATTTTAATTTGGTTGATTAACTTACCAAAACAAGCACACACATGAATGCTGTAAATGATGAAGGCACAAACGGATTTACTAGTTTAGTTGTGGTTATAGTGGTAAATAATACAGCATTTGGTACCGAGAAGTAAACTGTCTATTTCATCGATATCTATTGAACATTGATTTAAAGCGACTAACAACCACAGGTACGAAGAGGAACAATTTTATTAATTATCACTTGCTATCTTGAACTGTCAATATTCGAATAGAAAATTTTGAATATAGGTCAAAATACAAAAAGACTTTCATCTGTCATTTTTTTCTGGTATTGAATTAATTAAATCACACTGAAGAGTTTTGAAAAGGACTTTGTAAAATTTGTAGAGACCAATTAACATCGACGTATACCTAGAATTATTTTCTATCTCTATCTCATACAAATAGAAGACTGGGCTAATTGTCTTTGTGCTTATTTGACAACACTTGGAATGGTCGTCAGAAAAGTTTTCGTGATAGACCCTTTTGGCACTATTTGTTACCCATAACATATCTTGTGTTGTATCTCGAGACTCTTCAAATCAATAGATAATTCATCAACAGTTTAATTCGATTAACCATTACATTTTTTAGCTTCTTAACCAACTTGCTTTGTCATTGTATTTATCTTACCGAACAAAAGATAACGTTTAGTGTACCAAATTTCGATTTCTTGCTGAAACTAAACAGATTGTAAGTACCACTGTGTTATTGAAGGTTGGCAAAGTATTCTATGTGAGAGAGTTACTGGCCATACATGTAGCATTCTTAGTCATAGGTTGATTATGTTTTGTGTGAAAAAAAAATGAAAAAAGCTAAACATTGAATACACAGGATCCCTTTTTTCGTATCGTATTTATCAGTTAATTTTTTTAATCATTTCCATTCACTTTTTCACTTTTATTACTTGTAGATAACATTTTCGTGCTAATATCCAAAGTTACATTTGAGCGCAAAATTACGTCCCAATTAAATGAACGCAAAATTACGTCCAAATAAAATGAACGCAAAATTATGTCACAATAAAAAACAAATGTCACTGTTGATAACAATTGGGACTTAAGGAGGAGACTTAGGGTAAGAGACACAATGTTACAAATCATTGGAATGTTTGTATTCACCACATTACATCAATCTTATGTAAGCATCAAAGTAACTCGGACTGATTTCATTCTGTTTCAAATAAAAGCTTGAATGTGCTTTTTGAAATTTATTTGATACAAACATATCACTGATTTAAAGTATTATTTCTCTTACCCTAGATTTAGCTCCTTAAGAAAGTTAAATTCGACAAATGACAGAATATATGACAGATTGTCAGGCACGATCAACGAAAACAGTATCTTTATGTAAAAATCTTTTGAGAAAGTAATCAAGGGAACCAAAAGGTGAAGCAATATCATATGGTTTCTATCATATAACATAATTGTCTCGAATTATTAACACAAATTTAGGGTTTGTGAATTTATTTATAATCGACTCAAAATAATTATCTTGAAGTATAGTAAAGCTTATTACTTTGGAAGAATTATCTCCCCTTCATTGTTTAAAAATACAAGCCTTTCCATGTTAATACGCAGGAAATTATGATTTATATTTGTTTTCTTTATATATAGTAGTATATCATTTGGAAACGAATGTGTATACTTAACCAAACTTACAGGAATGTAGTTAATTTTATTTAGTCAAATATTAAGTATTTCTCAAGCTAAGAATCATGCAAAATGTGATACATAGATTGGAAAGCCTACATATTTATATTTTTGATATTTTGTTTAAAATGTTACATTTAACAGTAATTAAAATGTGCTTTTTCATATATCCCATGCTCTTGGGAGATAAAATGTATATAGAATGTACTGTAGAATTCAAATAAAAGGGAGATAACTCTGTAAATGACACTATAAAACAAAACTGTTGGATTTTCAATGTGGATTATCTCCTGAGAGTTTTTAGAATGTAATGCAAAATTATAAATTTCATCATGTAGACCTAACAAAGCAACTTAATAACAAAAATAAAAGTAAGTAGCCTTTTTTTATTTGGGGGAGGGGGTGTTGTATCACATTTTATACAATTTGCATGACTCTTATAAAGACTGTTATTTAAGTTTAAGAATTCTAGCAAATAGCTGTATTAACAGATAGTTATTTCTGTCGATCTCGGGTCATTTGAGTTTATGATCACTGTTATTTTAATGGTTTCCTTGACTTATCTGCTAATGTAAAGTGACTCAATAGTCGGTTAATCGATTGCTCACATAATACTTTATCATTTTATCTAGACCAAATATTAAAAATAAACTGGTATGTCGGTTGTTTGTTTAACAATTGAAAGGTCTTTCCCTTGAAAACTTTCTCTTTGTAATATACAAATTAAAACATCTACAACAGTTTGACTTTTTGCACTTGGTGACCTTGTCGAATGCAATTGTTTATTTTTCCATCATGACTTTTGTAATGTCAACTCGACGACCCTTCGATAGATATACAACAACCCTACTTTCTGTGAACTTTAGAATTTTGCAATTATTAACCCCAACTGGGTTCTTTTTCTGTATAAATAAATTGAAATTTGAGATGTACACATTATGACCTTTAATTTGATATGTGACAACCTAACTATATAAACAACTTAAGTTTCGCACTCATTGACCTCACTCAAGTCATTTATTTCGAGACAAAACATCGATATTTCGGATGTACGCATTAAAACCTTTCATTTGATATGCAACAACCTTACCCTCTAAGAACTTTAAATTTTTTGCATTTAATGACCCTACTATTTGAACATGTATTACTTATCATGGTTTAAACTCTGATTTTTGAAATGTGCTCATTTAGACCTTCAAAATGATATATTACATGACCCCCTTCGATAAAGTTGAAAAATGATGCAATATCAAATCTATAAATAGGTATTGATGAAATTTATCAAACAATCGGAAAACATGAAACTTTTAAGTTGTTCCAGTATTATTGGTTTTTTAGATTGATTCTTGGTATATTGTGATACAGTTGTACTTGTGAAGATCTTTCATTCTGTGGAATGACCATTTGAGTGTCTGCTGTGGATTTTAAAATATATACCCCGCTCTCAAAACTTACAATTTCAATAGATCCAAAACTAGACAAAATCTGTCAAATCTGAAAACTGTATGATAATTTGCAGAACATATACAACAACATTTGGGCAATTTTGGAGCTCATTTTGACACCAATGATAATTAAGATATGATGCAATAACAAACTCCAGAACCAGAAGTCGTAGAGACATGAAACTACCAACATACATCTTAGGTTTACCTGACCTTGAAAAAACTTACAAGGTCAAGGTCATACGTTTATATCAAGGTCACAAACCGGATTCTGCAAAACTTTTAAATTGTTATAACTTTTGAATAGACGGTCTGACAGTTGTCAATTTTGTCTCAAAATGTAGGGCGTATCGAGAGGGTCATTCCATACGCTGTATGTATTCACTTATCTCTTGTTGTTTTCTCAATATCAAGGCCTGTAATTTTGCAATGAGAAGGCTTTCTAGCACTCTATGAACTTTGACCTTGGATGCAAACGAAAGGTCGCATGGACCAAAGATCATTGATGAAGGTCCCATGTTTCTACAATTTCTGGTTCTCGAAATATAAATTTGAAAAACTTAAGT
Source organism: Perna viridis (assembly GCA_037379345.1). Taxonomy (NCBI): domain Eukaryota; kingdom Metazoa; phylum Mollusca; class Bivalvia; order Mytilida; family Mytilidae; genus Perna; species Perna viridis. The sequence continues at coordinate 2,179,844 of CM074522.1, forward strand.
ATGATATTTCAAGAGATATAACTCCTGTATTGTTTGATAATGAAATACATGTTTATTCATTAGGTATTCATCTTGTGTACATGAAACAGTTTTTAGATTGTCTATCTATTATGGTTTTCAAAATATGATAGATTGAAATAAATTGTTTTAAGGGGACATAACTCTTAAAGATGATGATGAAATCCTTAGCAGGGTCATTTCCTAATTGAACCTGATGATATCTACATGTTCACTAAATATAGTCATGATATCCTGAAAAATGAGTTCGGGGGACCGTGTTGACAAAACCGCCAATAAACGGGAGATAACTTCTACAAATGGATAATGGAATCCTTCACAGGATCATCTTGTAAAAGTCTTTAGTGAGCTCTATCGATGGTTCAAATGTGGTAATGATATCTTGAAAGATGAATATGGGAGAGCACGTCAAAGAAAATTTTGCAAATAACGGAAGAATACAAAAAAAAACATTAAAAAAAACAATAAGGTCTTTTCCTGGTAGGGAAAGCCCTTTAAAAAGGAGTAAAACACGGCGTCGTAAGAAAACCGATGTTTGACTTCATTCCGGATTGATTTTTTACTCTGCAATTCAACATGCATATGTTGATTTTATCATTGTACCTATCTACGTGTTCACATGGAAAATGTTTTCGGTATTAACCCATTGCACTAATAGTGTTTCAATTTTCATATTATATATCGTACTCTTTATTTTTACGTAATAAAGAGATTTGACCTGTTAAATGAATTGCTAATTACCATAGTTCCTGACCTGTGTATGCACTCTTATATGTACAAGTTAATTTTGATAATTTCAATTTAATTTTTACATCGTATCATTTTTATTATGTAGATCAAATAACTTTTAAACAAACTGTTTTTCATCCTAATTCTATACTTCATGTTATACACAGTACTACATGTTTCACATGTATTCCAGTAATTCGTCCGAGTATAATTATATTCGGATATTGGTTTGCATATAATTATGATTTTACATGTATTGCACATCGAAATTGACAAATATGACTGGTGATCTTGTATTTTGAATGCAGAATAGTTTGTTTGCTAGAGTAGACATATTTAATATATCAAACACTGCAGCTAAATAATTATGACAGTAACGAGACTGTAAGTACAAATAAAAATTGCGGAAAAAGACATCCGGGACCTTTCGATTTCGGTATAGTGAAAACGAACTGCAATTTCTATGGGAATAGAGATGGAAATGCTATTTTGAGAGGGGTAGGAACAATAATGAATTAACGAGAATTAGAAATTACGTATCGATACTATTTCATTGCTTATATACAAACTTATGATATTATATATCAAGTGTACAAACTTCATGGGAATAAGACATTAGTGACTGCATAGAAATTGGGTAATTTATGTCTTTTTAATGCTATATGACTATTGTGTTTTTATGGCAATTTAGATAAGGGTAATAAAGTGGATATCAAAAGAATGAAATCCAGGGACAAAACCAGACCGAAAAAACCGACACACACAACAAAGAACATAAAATAACCAAAATAATACGTACAAAGAAACAAAAGTAAAATGTGCAACTCGGACACCTCTAAAAACTTGGCGCATTGACCAGGTGCACCGGTAGAAATACCCGCCGGGTTGCTCATAAAAAGTCAAGTCCGGGGTGTGACCTGATGTGGTTACAACAATAATGTCTTCATGCTACTGGAACAAGGATTTCATAATTGAAATTGAAAATGTGGTCTCACTGTGAATGACCTCGTTATGAAAATGGGGCAACAATATCTTCTTTATCTTGGGCAATTATGTCGTCATGAAATTTAAGGCAAAGTTTTTTTGATGTGATTGGGTTAATTCGGTACTCACGCGCATGTGAAACTAGCCGATGATGCTTTGATCGAATTTTGGGAAACGGTGTATTCATGGATTAGTAATGATGCCTGCATAGAAATGGGGCAAAGATGTCTTCATGGAAATCAGGGTGTTCATGTTCTCATTTGAATGGGGCAATCATGTCTCAACCCGAATAGGACACGGGTGTCTTTATGGGAGTTGAGTAATGGTGTCCTAATTTGCATTTGGTTATGTTAGTTTTATAGGAATAGGTACATATATTTTTAAAAACGGCCATACATTCTTTGAGAATACTTGAATCTTCCAAGGCGGCTTTGATTTACCTAGTATCTGGAAGATAAATCACCCTTATCCCTTTACACATGTCCTTATATGTGTCACTTCATAAATCGTGTAATTATCATGTACTTGGAAACATCAGCCCAAAAAAGACTCTTTTTATATCAATTTCTTTTTCTATGATATCTTTGGAAATTTTGAAATCTTAATTGGTAACAGAAATAATTTAGTCTAAATCAAATATTGTTTTGTTATATTATCGGAAAATCGACAGATTTAAATCTATAAATCAAATATGTAAAGATACGAAGCGGCCATGTTAAGTTTATAATAGATAATCCTATTCAGTCAGATCTCGTCTGTTGCTGGGAAATACCGCAAGAGGCTATCGGAGAAGACCTCCTTTTATTTTTACCAATGTACACAGAAAATGATATATCTTTGGTTGATGGTGGTCGATCTTGACTGATAGAAGATAAATGTCTGTTTGTGTCAAAATATTATCAAAACTATTGAAAAATAATGGAAGATCGAAATAGTTGGCAAACAACGCAGACTACAAGTTCACGCGGGTTCTGAATGAGGCCTGAAATAAACTTGAACTTAATTCATTCTGGAACCAGTCTAATTCAAAGAATTTTCAAACAAACGTAAATGAGTTGTATCATACATATACAGTTAACATTTACTCATTAAATTAATACGTATACCGTACAAAACTCTGAGAGAAAAATATATAAATTGTTTGATTTGTTATCTTACTTTGAGTGTTTGGGGTTTTGTTTAAGGGGTTAGAGGGTCTTGGTAAACTGCACTACTGAAATTCAGGGCACGATATTTTACATTAGGTCATAGGTATTTTCGACACAAAAAAATTATAATTTCAATCCTTTTTAATATATTATATCCTTATCAAACAATCAATGTTTTTGCAAATGAATATTGCATCAAATGTACGTCTAAAGAGAAAGTATAGTTAAGTTGAAATATACATTATGATAAACAGTAAAACAAATATTCTGTTTTACATCATGTTTTACATCGAATTATTCTCATGATTCTTAAGCAAACACTAATTACAAAATTAGAAAAATGTTTTTTGTTTTTTGTTTTTGTTTTGCTTGATTCCTGTTTTGTATTTGTTTTTCTTAAGGGTTTTTCCTTTATTGTTTGTTTTTGCTTTGTTTTGTTTGTTTGTTTTTTTGCGTTTTTGTTTTTGTTTTTGTTTTTTGTTGTTTTTTTTTTCTTTTTTTTTAGGTTTTTTGTGGGGTTTCTTTTGTTTTTTAAGGGGTTATTTTATCAATTCACTAAAATACCAAACCTTCTTTCGTTTATAAGACTTTTTAACATCATGTGATATACATATACTTTTCGAATTATTGTGATATGAATCAAACCTAAAATAAAACCATTTATGAGATTGGTTCATAATACGTACAACTGTCGCCATTGATATCAGGTAAATGTAAATTTTGTGAATCTCTTGGCTGTCTTTGACAAACTGTGCGGATAATTTTCACTGATATTGGTAGAAAAATTACAACGCACCTCTTCCCATGTTATGACTAAGACAACTCTTTAAAATTCAAATTCTTTAGAACACTTGTTTTTCTTGTCTATCTCATAATTTCATTACTAATATCTACTCTAGTCAAAGCGTCTTTGATCTTTGACGAAAATATCTTTTACGTATTTAAAACGGCACCTTCCTATTCATTTAACTGTATTAACGTCGAGATAAATTTAACATAATTATTAGAACATTAAACTACATTAAAGTTAAATATTACACGAGATAAATGAACAGGTACATGTTTGTTCTCAATCGGGTAGGCTGAGGGCTCGAAAATCGAAAGCAGGTTTTTACCAATGTCATGAGATAAATCTAACATCCTGGTATTCTGCAATTTTTGCGATGCACCAAAAATAAAACTCAAGTTATCATATTTCATTCTAGATGTGATAGTATACACTGAAGTGACGTTTTTTTTTATTGACTATCTTGAGAAATGTGTTTTCTTCATTAAATGACACATTGAACTTACAGTTTAAATTGCGTATGTAACACAATCATTCATATCCGATATAATTGAATGCAATCTTTACTGAAGAAAACTTTCCACGAGGATTTTAAACTTTGCACTTTGTAATCACCATGTTCTTCTGTATCATTCAATTTTTGTCTTTATTCTATTTTGATATTTGTATTCGTTAAAAATATTCTACTAGACTATTCCATGGTTTTAGAAACCGATTTATTTAAATTATTTGAAATACATTTATGGTAATATCAACAACGTCTTGTATCGATCGATTTTTATATTTTATGGATAAAAAATATAACCAATATAAATATAAGTGACATATATGTGATGGACAGGGAGTATTTAAACAACATTTTAACAACTGTTTGTGAAACATGTATCTTCTATTTTTACCTAATTTAATTGACAATAAATATACAAACCGTTTAAAACTAATCCACAATTTATACAAATTTTATATTATTCGGCATTATTGTAATAAAATGCCATTAATAACAATTATTATTATTGTTGCGATAAACAATTAAATGGTTTTTTTTAATTCTGTTTTTATGCTATTGTTATTCAAAATATGCTTACTCGAAGACTCTCTGTACCAATGTTATGAAATGTATTTATATATCTACACTGTTAACTACTACCCATTACCCATCTACAACACAGTCTCTGCAATGCAGACGGATAGTGAATGAATATTTGTTAGTAAAGGTATTACTAATTACTTAAAACGTGCAAATAATGACATATTAGTATTGTATTTATCAATTCAGTAATTTTGTTATTACCCTTAATTTTTATTTTTATTTTCTCCTATTTATTGATCATGTTTTGACTATTGATTTAACAGCTTTTACCGTTGACAGTTTTATGCTGTCCAATTGTGTTCAAATCTACCAGAAATAACGAACCGGAATGGAAACAGGAGCGCGCAATTAAACCTGGTTTAACCCACCATTCTTTTCGGAAATGCCTGTACCAAGTAAGGACAAATACAGTGGTTTCCAACTTTCTGATTTTTATCCTGCTATTGTCATTTGTTATTTGAACTTTCTTTTTTTTTATTATTTCTTTTGAATATTGATCAGATTTTATCAGTTTGGTAATTTTGCTATAACCCGAGTCTTGTAGCAAGTTTATTGTTATATTAATTCTTATTACATTTTAATCTATAATGATTTTGCTTTCCGTCCACAATAATATCATATAATATCATATTGTTAGCATTTAACAGAGTAAAGTCACAAAATAAAATAGTAATAATTTTTTTTAAAAAAGTTCTAACTTCAATCCATCTAAGTCCAAGCAATTCATTTAAATCTTTAACATTTACATAAATATTGAAATTGTTTAACTAACAAATTGACTGTTTATTATCTTGATGAAGTTGTGACACTTGAAAACTACAGACAATAGAAACTAACAAATTATAGAATATTTGCCCATTTTTTTTAAAGAATGATGCACATGTCTACCTAAGGGGACATAACTTCACATCCTTCATATTTGTTTTTTCTTTTATCTTTCTCATAATACAAATTGGACTTGATTATAAAACATTTTGTGAGCCATGATTATCGATGATTTTTTATTGTATAAAACAAATTCATTTGATACTTTGTAAGTTTAAGATTCACTTTACTCTTTTGGTTGGTATTAAAATAATAAGACAAATTGTCACATATGTCTAGAATCTATAAACCAAAATCCTGCTACATTTAAATGAATTACAACATTAATCTATTACAGTTAACGTTAGGGATTTCCTTTTTGAGGGAATTCTCTCGTAATCAAACTTTCATGTATAAATACAACCAATTAAAAATTAAAGTCACGGAACGCCCGCTATTTTGCAGGTATAAAAGACAGATCTAAAGTGACAATGCCGTGTCCTGATTCACCTCATAGAATATTTAATATCGTATTTTGGGTAGATACTATAATAAGACAAGATAATATAATTTTATACCTGATGTATTCATCCGCCTTAAGTGTCAGTATCTGTAAGAATCAGGCAGTGGATGGAATGTGGTATGAAAAAACCCATCATTTAGAAAGTTCAATTTGACTATTTGAGCCAACGGAACCAAGGAAAAATAACAAAATTTTCCATATCATTTTGATAAATGTAGTTATAATGTAATTGAAATGCATTGAAAATGGAAACTTCAAGGGCTAATAATTCGGACAAACCTTCATTTTCTAAAATATTAAAATATTTCTGAGAAAATCCAATGATGCAGAGATCAAATAAAGGTCTTTTAGATAGGGAAAGTAACCTTGAGTGAAATTGTACTTTCAGACCGGCAGGATTTTGACATGCATGTTTCTTATTTTTGTCCCATTTTGCCTGTTTCTTACAAAAACATTCACTTAATACCGTACCAAGTAACCTTTCCATAGCAAATTTTGGCACTATTCATTCAATGAATGTAGGAAAAATCTCAATTATAAAAGTAAGGAGTACATCGTTCCTAAAATCTGCTCAATTATCAAAAGGTATTACACTGAACAAAATCATATTTCTCAGGTAAAATAGATGCACTTGTAAAATAATTACTGATATTGAAAATGATAAAGAATATAAATATTTTGACACTTTTTAAATGAATTTCATCTGAAGATTTATCTTCAATTCTTAAACTATCTATAGTTTGACCTTGTCGTATGGGAGAATTCATTAAAAGTACTACTCATTTTATCATATTTTGTGATGAATACAATGACTAGAAAGTTATTTATTTTTCACATCAAAATCTGTCTAATAAAACTGATGGAATTTTGTAAATTTTTACAGATGCACGTGTTCTGTTGTCAGTAAGTGAACCTGGACTAGCCTTTTATTATGTGAAATATTAAATGTAACTTTAGAAAAGTTTGAATCATGTAAATATTCAATATGAGATATTGCTTTTAAAGGAGTGAAATAAAATAGAAATAACAATTAAACAGAAGTTATATAGTATGTAATTTTAAAATGACAAGACTTCGAAAGAGTAATCAAGGGAACCAAGGTTATAGCGGTAATCAAAAGAATGTAATCCAGGGACAAAGACCAGACATGGAAAACAGACATACACAACAAAGAACATAAAGTAACTAAAATCATACATACAAAGTAACAAAAGTAAATGAGCAACTCGGACTCCACTAAAAACTGGGGGCGTAAACCAGGTGCACCGAAGTGTTAGCAAAGCTATTCTTATCCTAGAAAATTAATAAGGAATGAACCACTAAAAAGACAAAATTTGACTGTAAAATGTGCAACAAACAAATGACAGCAGTTATACTAATAATGAATACTAATAAAATGGACAGCATTTCAACAAAATGAATAATAAAAAAATGGACAGCATTTCAACAAATTGAATAATAATAAAATGGACAGCATTTAACAAAATGAATTACATTGAGATGGACAACACTCAAACACAGACATGAATTATAATAAGATGGACAGCATTTAAATTAAATAAATTATTACGAGATGGACAGCATTTAAACAAAATGAATTATAATAAGATGGACAGCATGTAAACAAAATGAATTATTGTAGATGGACAGCATTTATACAAAATGAATTATTGTAGATGGACAGCATTTAAACAAAATGAATTATAATAAGATGGACAGCATTTAACCAAAATGAATTATAATAAGATGGACAGCATTTAAACAAAATGAATTATAATAAGATGGGCAACATTTAAACCAAGAAATAAATGTGAATGTTATGGACAGCATTTAAACAAGCTAATGAATTATAGAAGATGAGCAATATTATTACAAAATTCTCTTGATAAATTGTCAATTTTCCTGTAATTCGTTTATTCTGAAAAAAATATAATGAGTATAAATCGTGTCAAATATCTTACTTACCAGGTTAGCTTTATTGTAATCATATGTCAAACTGGTCCTATTCTCTGAAAGCGTGAGAATCTGTCGGAATATTAAGTATATGGTTCCTAATTAGTACGAACAAATGTTCATTACTATATTTCTAAAATAGGAAAAAATAGATCGACCTAAAAAGGGTGACACTCTCAAAATGTCACTTTAATTAATGAAAAAAATACAAAAATAGACCAGCCTCTACGTATATGTTACATGTGCAACTGCATATATGTGTTAAATACATGTACTTCTACATGCACTTTTGACGCATATTTAACTTTTGCGTGTTATCACTGTGGGTTAGTAGGTCAATACTTCTAATACTGTCCTGTAAGAGATATCAAATAGATGCCAATTAATTAAACGGAGGATATACATCTTCACATGTAGGCCTCTTCCTACGTAATGTCAGATAAAAAACGTTTGAGAAACCGAGATAAAATAAAAGTAGTATAATATGATACTTAATTGCTACTAGTTTTTCGTGGCCATCACTTACATTAACTATCTGAACCCTCCTTTATTTTACAGCAAGTGGTACCAGTCTCAACATGCAGTGTATTATATCAAATGTTGTATGAAAGGTACTTTTTTTATTTGCATATTTTGTATGTTGAAGTTGTTGTATAAGGAACGTTTTAAGCATCTTGTTTTACAGATTACGGGACATGTGCCGGAAAGATAACGACCTATTTCTTGTATGGAATCTAAATTTAAATACAAGATTGTATCAAAATTTTAATGGGCTCGATGCGTGTATCTGGTTAACCTTCATTAGTTTGTTAAAGACTAAAAGTCAAGTTAAAAAAATCGGGTTCAGTCATTTATTGAACTAATAGACGTTTAAACCACGAAAAAGATCAGTTCAAAATATAACATACGTTGCAAGTTCGATAGACATGGTTTACACCTCTACACTAACATGCTTCAACTTCAAAGTGAATTCTAAAACAGATTGTCATGTACATTAACTCTCTCTCTCTCTCTCTCTCTCTCTCTCTCTCTCTCTCTCTTGCCTTTCACGTCTATATCTAAAGAAAATTTGTTTTAAATAATTGAATATATTTATCTTTCTATTATTGTGAAAAGTGAATTACATATGTAAATACTCTGATTTTAGTTAATTTTTTAACAGTTTTTTTTATATAGAAACATAATTCTTTCTCTGATTTTAGTGTAACATTTACTTTCACTTTTTTATATTTCTGATGTAAAAATATTCGGGTTTTTTTTACTGTAACTTAGTATTTCTATATTTGAATGATACAGATTAAACTTTTTTAAAAATCAATATTCTTTTACAATTTCTATTTTAATACTTGAATATAGCTTGATTTACTACATTTGTACGTTTTATGATCGAAATATCATTTTTCAAACCAATTATAATACGATTATAGACTAATTATTGCCTTACAAATATTTATTTGACTCGATTAACAAAATGGACTTAACATTTCCACTTTGGAAACACTTAACCCCGAGCTTATATTGAAAAATCGTATTTATTAGTTAACATAAAGCATTCAATGCTACTTTGTTTGTCATGTTAAAAACAATTTCAACACATTATCAGCGCAATATGGTGAAATAATGCGTTTAGCATCTGCGTTTAAGATGCAATTTTTCAAAGGAGATAATGATACTGTCTCATCCGCTTCATTTGGTTTAACGTACTTAAGGACTTTCAAAATCAAGTCATTATTTGACAATGTAAAACTTAAAAGATAATTTGTTTAAAGAAGTTGTGCTCATTGTACTTTTGTGAAAAAAAAAGTCGTTTGTCGATTTCTCTGACTTTTTCTAGTGTTATGAAAATACATGCGGCAGGTGGTCGTTGTCGTATTGAACATTTATAGCTTGTGTCAAAATCATATTGCGTCAGTCTACAGATTCATTTTTTGTTTGACTTAAATATTCGAATTTTCGAAATTTTAGTGAGACAAGTCGTGCAATGTTGAGCAATTAACGTGATTGCATTGTTGCATTAACACATGGAAAACTGTGTTAATTGTTTTACAGTGTAAACATACATTGCATTGTACACGCCATGTATAGAATATTGTTTTTTGTTCATGTGTTCGTGTTATATCTTTTTCTTTCTCTGTTATGAAATAACTTTGTTCTTATTCATGTCGTATAAACTGCTTAAGATGATAATTTTTCTACAATAATTAGGATCATATACCGTATAATAATATAATTTAAAACATGCTACATGATTATTTCTTATATTGTTTTTTCTATTATTATTATTATTATTATTTTTATTATTATTATTATCGTTGTTGTTTTTTTTAAGTCGATGTAAGGCATGGTATCTATGTTACTACAAGTATAATATTATCAACAGTGACATTTCGTATGAGTGCATATGCATTGGCCATTGAAAATGACAGAAAAATAAAGAAAACAATATTTGTTTATCAAATTAAGATTTTGAGGATGAGTATTAATTATCATTGTTGATTTAGTGTAATTAAAATAATTATTCAGAGAACAACTTAGAAAGAATTTATCGTTTTCTGTCAAAAATCCGTTGTTTCAAATGACAGAAGTATTTATCAATGTTTACTGACCAGGAGTTCAGTTCATGTTCTAAGATTTACAAGTTAATTCGTGAATGAATGCTTGCATTGCATATCAATTACAGTCAAACCAGTCTTTTATAACTTTTTTTTGTATTCTGCAATAATCTGTCTTTAAAATATGACTAAAGTACATTATGTTAAATTTACCTGTAAGTATAAAGACCACCTGTTTTAAGTGAATATTATTTTGCTCTCTTTTTTGAAGATCACTTTATAAAGGCAGGGTTTTTATTGAATTTGAAAGACTTCTATGTTCACCACTTTTGGCATCATAAACAGTATATTTAAGGTAAGTTCTGTTCGTTACAGTTTTATCTTACATTTTACGATGCCATTTTTTTTCAAATATCTTCAAGAATAAGGATGGTGTGTTTTACAATAAATATCTATTGTCCATACATATTGTCTCAGGGGCAAAATATATCTAAACATAGAATACATTGAACACATTTTACAATGCAATGAACATCTAGAACGCATGTATTTGAAAACAAATCCAATCCAATGTACAAAAATTAAGATGCAAAATCCATGTAAATACGATAGGAGCTTTCCAGAGTTATGGGCACTCTCATCGTCGGTGTGATTAAGTAAGAGACTAAGCATACATCAGAATACTTTAACAGAACAGAATTATAATGCAGAAAAGACATTCAGATACAGAATGACTCATCCGTTTTAAACCCCCACTACACATTGATCACTGAGTCAATCCGGACAGTGCAATTCACTTACATACAATCGTTTATTATTTCCTTCCATGCACATGCATGTTGTTTGTGTATTTATTGCGCATCAACTATGCGCATATCCGGTGCGTCACTGAAGTGCGCGATTCAGATTTCAAACATGCAAGATACCAATCTATTATGTGTATCTGCGACGAAGTGCAGTTTGGATTTCCGATATCTTACACGTCGGCCTGTTACGATAATCGGGAGCGGCTTCCGCTGTCAGTGAGCGCAGCAAAAAGGAATTTTAGTAGCATGTATTTTAATGGCGTTTTGTCGGGACTTTTATCTCTTGCCGGCAGCCTCCGGAAGACACGCGCAACTTCCATCTTGACCTAACCAAAGGACACTGTTGTCAAATTGTGATAATGACTGTTTACGACTCTTTCGTATCATTTTAGACATGTAATATACTTGAGACCTCTTAAGAACATCCGTCCGTCCTTGCAAACTTTTGACTACCGAATCTCACATCCCTACGATAATTGTCTTTAGTTGAGGAACTACTTTAATATGATAGTGTTACGTTGGGCGTCTTTATTTTTTCTGTAGGAAATGTTGTTCAAGAGGGACTCGAGTTACGTAGATAAAGGACCCTGTAAGGTCTTTATATATGTTTAATGCTTTGAAAATGCAAGATTAGATCTAAGAAGCTTGTTTATGTCTAACAGATAGTAAACTTGTGAATTGTCTGATATAACATCAGACAAAACGAATGTATAACACTGAGTTTTCAGTGCAAAAAAAAACAACTTAAAAACCAAAACATAAAACAACTTAAGCGTGGAACGTTATTGTCGCTACTTTCCCAACTGCTTCACACACATGTACCTGTCATGCTAATATGTATGATAAGGTTGTTTTTGAAACAACAAATTAAACGAACTAATCAATAACAAATAATGAAAGTGGCAAAAGGTACCATTTAGCCTTTAATATGAAGTGCTACTCGCACAAAACTGGAAGCTCCTACCGGTCTATGTAATAATGTTTAAAATGTATAAAACTAACAAATACAAATAGGTACATATGAGAAAAAACGAACGAAATAGGGGAAAAGGTAACAACGGAGCAAGTTCCTGTGCTGTGGCAAGGATTTTAATAAGGGATCTATATATTCCCTTTGACATACAATGCTAGTAATCTTTTGAAAATGATTTCAACAAACTGGTTTTATTCTTTTTTATGGAATCGCCTGAGATTTTTAAGTTAGCTACACGTTAAGTCTAACTTTTTTTTTCTCGTCCACCAGGAACGTGAATCTACTCCAAACTCGAAGGTCAATGGACAAATAAGAAGGATGGAAAAGCCAATGAACATAACAAATAAATTGAACGAAAAGACACGACTAGAACATTAAAATAGCAACCCTGACTAATATGGACGAGCTTTTCGTGAAGGATAACCAAGCTACAGTGGACTACGTTTTCATGTAACTGACTGGTATAGACTAGGTGCACTGAAAACGTATGTGCTCTCTGGTTTTCTATTGAGCTCCCATAGCTACTAGCCTAATGTTTTCTGTTTGAAGAATTTACATCGGATATTCACTTCAAAAACGTAGAAATATTAAAATTTGATTTTTGCCATCCTTAAAGCTATGACGTACATGAAAAACTTGATAATGAAGTTTATTTTATAATTAGGTTTCCTGAACACGTTGTATCCAATCCATGCTAGATTTACATATCAACAATCATAAATTACAATTTATTTTCTATGCTACACAGCAAGAACAAAACGAAACGAACGAGGGCGACAATAGAATGAAGTGCAACACTTGTTTATGGTTAGAAATATCAAATTATTATGAAAACACACGTAAATTTATTGATAATTAGTTATAGTATTCAGTAAATCCCGTTAAATATGTTAAATTTATCTTTTATATGTGACTTTTGTTTTACACTAACACCATGTACTCAATGTCCTTATAACTAGACAATGCCATAAGCGGCTTTCAATTTTGCTGCACAGTTGTCCGGGTACAGTTCGTGTCTTAACCCGACGGGTTTTGCACTAATAATCCGAGTTTTAAAAACGTGACATATGAAAATCAATGAAATGAAAACGAAATTTGTTTAGAAGAACTTCTTTTAATTCAGAACAAAATTATTATAATTCGTGTCATGACGAAAATACGCGAAGTAATATTAAGCAATGGATGACACTTTCACAATGGTTTCCTACGCTTTGTACAATTGCTGAGACGTGGGCGGGGTTTCCGAATAATAAGCATTGTCATCACATTGATCTACATTATAACCGTTTTAGTGACTTAAATAGAGGGATGTTCGGAAACTATCCTCCTTTATTCACCACAGTCTTTTGTTCGGTTGCTGACTTTTGTTCCGAAATTAAAAGTAAACAAACCATGTTTGTTGTTAGAACTCTTGGTGGGTTTCAGGTTGGACCTATAAACAATACATTAATTGACAAGTCCTACAAATATTAGTCGACCGTCTTCCTCTTGTTGATAGACATTATTGTAAGTTGTCTTACTGTAAGTAAATGAAGCGGTGTCAAACTTCTTTTAAAACACCAAGCTTTCTTTTGCGAAGTCATTTTGAGGTGCAGTATTTACAGCGTATTTCCGCCTACGTTTTTTTAATAAGAATTAATTTGATGTTTCGTGTTAGTTCTTACTGTCTCTTTTGCCAATATGAAATACAAAGGTTTTTGGGGGCGCTGTAATGTTCAATCTGTAACATTTGTAAAATGTTTTGGATTCTTTATATAACCGAGAACTTACTAAATCAAGGCTTCGATATCACAAGATTGTAAAATTATTCACATTTTCTTTCAACCGATACAAGGAATTCATTCTCAAATATACATGTGCTAAGGATTAATACGTGCGGATATCTCTCGCACTTTGTTTTACGGTAATATTCAACAAAACACGGAAAACTCGATACTCACCCAATAAGTTAACTAAACCATTGAATAGGCTCATTTGTAAAGGATATAGTTATAAAATTGTTATCAATGGTTAAGGATAGCAAATTTTGGTATTAATATTGATTCGCTCATTGGGTCTCTACATAGAAATTAAAACACTTTATTTAAAAGCAGTTCTGGGTTGTGTCCTTATTATATGACTTGTGATGTATCGTGGTTTTCAACCCTGCATGGGAAGAATTGGGGTTGATTTTATATACAATGGGGACATATTTGTAAACTATTCTGGAGCTGGCATGTCAGTTACATTGTAACTGCTAGTTGTCTTTAGATTGTACATATGTGTAATTTATATTCAGTTTCTTTATTTTCGTTGTAACAAGGGACTCGGACCTTCTTGAACTGATTTTAAAGAGGTGGGTTGTGGTCACGCCAAAGTACTTTAACCCCGCCTCATTTTTGCGCCTGTCTCGGGTCAGGAATTTCTAGATTTTGTATGTCTTGTTTTGTGTTCACCTCAAGTTTGTTTTATGTTGTATAGAGGCAACTCTTTCGCTGTACCTGTGTATAATGGTGTTCTGGGGTCAGCTGCAGCCTGCCTTGTGGTGCGAGGATTTCCTCGAAGTTCATTGAAGACCAATGGTGGCCTTGGACTGACATTTTGATGCTAGCGGGGTTGTTGTCTGACATATTCACCATACCTATTCTCAATATATCTTCCCTTGTAATTATTTTTCACTTTAGGACTTGACCGACTTGTTGTGATATAAAGTAAACAATTTTACACCATAGTCGTGTCTACCGTGGAATATTGCTTCCGTCCCTTCAAACCTAGACTTACCATATCAAAGTGATATTATCAGATGCACTAACAGAGGATCTTTAATTGATACGAAATGTACAAGTCAATGAAACTAATAATTGTGATAATAGTGCTGTATACATAATCTGAATTTATAAGTTGGTCTTTTATTATTCTCTTTAGCTGTTGCTACGTACGATTGATTGATTGATTGATTGATTGACGATGTGTCAGTAGACTTTAAGTTCGCCTGGTCTTTTAACTGAGAATATTGTCTGTCGTGTTATTCGCAGATCCCCCCGATTTCCCTACCGTTATAGTATATAATATGACTTGCTGCTGAACCAAGATGGTTAATCCCGCATTTTTCCCCGTTTTAAGGGCAATATATCAGTGCTTATGTATGTGCATGCGTAGGTTTTCTTCCTGTACCTTTCTGTGTTGATGTAAATTGGTGCTGTGGTTTTGTGCTGTTTTCCCTTGCTAGTTATTTGCTTTCATTTATAAATACTTTTATTATTTGTACACTACATGAGTTTTACAGTATCATTCGGTTTGCTTTAATTGATTAATCTGTGCTGAGTTATGCTTCATTTATATAAAGAGGATTTGGGATGACAGGATCCCTTAGAAGTATACTTCAGGAAACTAAATTCAAAGGGCAATAACTCCCACAAAATTTTAGGTTTCAGAATTTCCTGGTAATATGCACTACAACGTTTTGTATACGTAGATTCAGAAGTTTCATGACAATTGTGAGGAAATACTATGGCATTGAAAGGACACATCAACATCCTAATACCCTCTATAACTCCATTGCATGGGATGAACTTACATGCACGTGTTTAATCTTGAGTGTCCTTCTTCAGTTGTATCCGACTACCCTTTTACTCCACATAAAGATGAATAAAATAAGTAAGTATTTAGAATTTTATTATTTTTATATTCACAATTTTCTCAAGACAATTGCAGATAACATATCACAGCAAATGCTTATGTGCAAATTTTGGAACACGTGACCATCACGTGAGGTGATTTATTGAATGCCTTGGCAGTGATTGGTCAATAAATTAATGAAAATATTAACAAGGATGCATTGACATGAATGATGGGTATATCAAAAAGGAGAGAATGAAATGTATGTTCTCAATGAAAGTGGGTCCATGAATCCATGAATACAAAAACTTAACATTTTTCAATGAATATTGGTCCAAGAATACAACAAAAGTAACATTTCTCAATGAAAATTGGTCCATAATCACGTGATTGTCAAAAAGGGGGATGGGATAATCAAAACACAAGGTAGCACTTCAAACAAAAAAGATATACAAAATAAAGTATAGCACCATCGGGGCTTTTGTTATAGAGGAGCATCTAAGCATACAAAAAATAAATACAAAGGTAAAAGGAATAAATCAACAACAAAAAATACGATATTAAAAATTTTGGGACACAAAAGGGGGTTATTAAATGGATATGTATATCCATGGGAAAAATTCCTTCGCAAAATTGTAAATAAAATAATGACATTCTGAAAATAAAATGTGAATATATTAGAACACAAGTCTATGCCCACAAATCTTAAAGCTTTAAATGCAAACTAATAAAACTGAATAGATTAGCTAACAACCGGTCTATTGTCTTGTATCAGTTTAAAACTATCATGATTCTCGCTTCTTTGTGGAACTGGAGAGTCACATTTATCAAGATTATTGTTATTACCGAGACAGTTTCCTCCCTTTAAAAACAACGGCTCATGTTGTTCGTCATCTTCGTCGTCAACAATGTCATCTTCAGAACAGTCGACGTTTTCGTCTATATCATCCTCATCCATTTCATCATCAATTGGGAATTCAGCTTTTTCATCTGATTCAGCTTGATCCATTGTAAATTCTCTCTTCATGTCGGAATGAAATGCGGGGTGTTGAGCACTGGTTGCCTTCCCGATAAAGTTTCTTATTTCCGAGAAGTAAGATTCGTCTTTTTCATCCAGATCTGGTTCGTTGACTGGAGAATCGGCAACGATCGGTCCATCGGTTTCGTGCTTTTTAAGATGGCGGTCTAGATTAGTCTGTTGACCAAAACATCTCTCACACAAAGGGCACTTGAACGGTTTCTCTTTGTTATGAATGTTTCTAACATGTCTCTGGAGATTTGAAGAAATGCTAAATGACCTCTCACAGTATTTACATTTATATGGCTGTTCCCCCGTATGGGTTCTCAAATGACGTGTCAGATTGGCAGAACGCGGGAAAACTTTTCCACAAAACTTACATGAGTATCGTTCCTTTAACTTATTGATCGGAGAGGTATAGCGGAATTGTTCTCCTAACTTGTCTATTTTCATTCCATGAGACAATGGAAATGATCCGGTCTGATCTTGTTTGAACATGCTCTGTACGAACGGATTCATACTAGGAAATGCTGCACTGCTTACTGGAAATCTAGGTAGAGACAGGAGTTTAGATGCTGCCTTGATATGATCGCTATCCATTCTAAGCGCATGTTCAAGCATCAAAGGATTCGGTAGCTGTGGGTATGCATAATGGAGTTTACTTTCCGGAAAGTTTAAACTTCTCATATCCCCAAAAATGTGCGTTTTTCTTGGATTTTCTGGTGGCGAAGCTTGTTTCGTTGCCTTTCGAGTCAAATCGAGTGGTTGTTCACTAGCAGGCTTGATTGTGGCTGGTGAAAATGATACCGGCGAAGAGGAAGCAGATCCCGATTTGGAAAGATCGAATGGAGTCTCTTGCTCATTTCTACTTCCGTTGTCACTCTCCCTTAGAACAGATGGCGACAATGGTTTCGGTACCACGATTTGCGGCTGAAAAAGAGCTCGATTGATTGGTTCATCCTGTGACCGCCTAACGTCTGGTTTTCTACTGGTACTACTTTCACTTTCTGCATCAGATCCCGATCCCGAGTCTCTGTCATTATGGGAACTGAGACTTAGATCGCTTTGTTCTGATCCAGTCGAATTCTTTCGCATTCTTTTCTCTGGAGGTGTTTCAATATCGTTTACCTTATGGTCTTCGTGTGATGCCACAGATGACCTATCAGGTGACACAGATTGTCTTAACTTAGACAGGCTTGACGAGTTAAGTGGTGGCATTCCAGGAAACGGGCTGTTCGGAAACATTGGGAACGATCCACCTAACGGTGGGTAAAACGGGTATGGTGGACGGTACATCGAGAAAAGTGGGTTCAGAACGCCTGATTGTGGTGATGTTTGATGGAGATTTATTGTGCTCATCTTCTCAGGAGAAAAACCTAGATGAAGTCCATTACGGAGAGCTCCCTCACAAAATCTCTTGTGTTTGCTTAATGATGTCATGGTTGAGAATGCCTGACCGCAATCCTTGCATTTAATTTGCTGACGACAGTCGGCATGCATTCTTTTATGACGGCAAAGGTTCGAGAATTGTGTGTAGGCTTTGAGACAGACTTCACATTGGAACGGTTTTATGCTACTGTGAATATGTTGGTGTTGCTTCAATCCACTAGATGTTGCAAACGTTTTTCCGCATTCAGCACATGTGTGACATCTGGCGCCGACATGTTGAGACCGGATGTGACGTTGAAGATTACTCGGATCAGTAAATATTTTGTTGCAATTTTCACATGAGTATCTTTTCATTGAATCATGGGAAGCCTGAAAAAAGAAGGTACCCAATTTTACAAACACTCGAACATAAAAGGTATTATCATTTCAGCTGTTCTTAAAGAATAATATAAAGTGTCTGAAGTAAAGTTTACATTTTACTGCGAAACCTCTCTAAACTGATTCCCATTCGTACTGAAGGAGTTCAGATTATGTAGGTTTAACACAGATGTGAAGGCAATAATGACGTTGTTTGGTTAAAAGAAGTTAATATTTTGCAGTTTACCAGTTTATTGTTCTGATCTTAATAGTCACTTATTCAAATAAGTACCTGGTGTTTCAGTAGATTTGACTTCCATTGGAATGACTTTGGACAATCTTCACATTTGTAGTCCCCTTCACCTGTTTCCAAATGTTCTGGTACACTACAAAATAATAGATTGAATTCGTTTTATTTCATAAATGGCAAAAAGTGCAGTGTATATAAAACGCATCAAGTGTTCATTAGGATAAGTATTGTCAAATCATCTTTTTTTTCTATGTCAAATTAGATAACAATCCTCAAATTCAAATTTTTAATTATTTTTATACTTGTACTTGTTTATAACATCATTTTTTTCTCATATCATTGCTGAATGACCTATTCCCCCTATATTAATTCACCCAACTTAATGTCTTAGGGATTTAAAACTTTCTCATCATATAAAGATGATTCATAAAGTCTATCTCAATTCAATAACATCATTGCGACAAAGGCAAGCGATATGTAGGAATGTAAAGAAAGTTTGAAACCATTAATGATTGACATTTAAACTCGTAATAGAAATTTAATTTTGCAAGAGACCATAATACCGAATATAATAATTGAACTTTATTGTTAGAAGGACGAAGTTCAATAGTATGACATGATCGTCTATCAAAAACAAACTCCCATTTGACCCAGATTGTTCAAAACTTTTCAATGACTTCGAAGATACTGTCAAGGTCTATTATGCGTTTTACAAAAAGTAGTTTTTCATAAATCATCATTGTTGTATTAAAACTCTGATAAATTAAGTTTGATATGAAAATTCATTAAGTACATTTCTATTCCGAAATATTTTCCTATACAAATTGAGAATGAACAGTTTAGTGTCAAACTTAATTACCATTGGTTAATACAGAAATGGAAGCGACAGTCGAGTTTGCTAATTACTATGTTAGTAATTTTATCATCAGATAAATTTGTTAAGTCTTGACACTATTAACAAAGTTAGGTGTAAGAGCGCATAAAAACAGAGAACAGGACGGTCTTTTTAAATTTTTTATGGTGTCCATTGACAAACAATTAGAATAAAAGAGTCGGAGTCGAAATAATTAGTGGCCTTTCAAAATTGAATTAAATGAACACACTATTCTAAATAAGCACATCTAAAATTGTTTACTTAGCAATAGCCTTATTGTTAAAGATTATAATTCAAGCTTTACCATAGTACGTTCAACAATTAATATAAAGTAAAACTTCAAATTACCTTTTGTAATCAATATCTGGACCCTGACCATTTGTTGGAATCATGTTTCTTGGACAGGTAAAAGCCTGGTGCCGTTTGAGCTCCTCTCTAGTTGTTAAAACGGCAGTGCAGTCCCCGCATGGATATTTGGTGAGTTCTGCAAAAGAAAATAAAAATTAAAATTTATGATGTTTATGACCATTTTCATTGATGCACATCTGCATAGCTTGGGTTTTAATTCCGTGTACTTATACCCTAGACTGGCTATTATATAAAGTTTATGTCAATAAATTATGCATAATAATTTTTTTTATTTAAATTTTATGGAATACTTCACACCTCCAAGTTCGCATGAGTTTAATGTTTAAACGAAAGCACGTTTTTAAATCATAAAACAGATAAAAATATAATTCAGCACCAAATCTGTCATTTTTAATCAAAATCTGGCCAATACATTTCCCAACAGATTCAAAACCAATATCTAACAACCACAAAAGCAAGTTAGAAAGGCAATACAAAAGGCCGTGCGTGTTCATTGCTATTGTCTCATTTTCAATTATTGTACTTCAGGTAGCGGATGAAGCAAATTTTCCTTCAACAACAAAACATTTTCACTTCTTTTGAAAATGCAATAAAGAACAATAATAAAATTTATCTTTTATAAAGACTCCCACAAATGCACCTTTATGTAAGGTTCATTACTCCTAACGCCGGAGCACCACCGATGATAATTAGGGCTTGCGACAGCCCTATTGGTCCCTCCCTCTATGACATGTGCATGCCTCAATGTACACTTCATCTTCGGCAGATGTTGCATTAATCTTATCTAACGTGTTTATTGACAAACATTAGGTCTTACATCATAGGTGCAATAAAGCCATCTGCCCGGAGTTCAAGTCTTTGTTATTCAAAATTTGTTATGATTTTTTTTTTATTTCGAGGAATGGGAAAAACCTTCTCTTGGACCCATCTGCCCTTAGAAAATGATTAACAACTATCTTGTGTAATGGGGGATTAAATTTCACAAGGTATAAATCCTCATACCAAGTACTTGTTGAAGAAAACATGTCAATGATTCAAATTCAATGATTTTTTTTTCTTGTGTAATACAAAATTATCCCATTAGGCGAGTTTTAAAAATAATAATTAAGCTTCCAATTCAGCATCAATAGTAATGGTATAGTCGCCAGGATTCAAAAGTTCAAGTTTTATCTGTTGAATCTAACCAATGACGATAAGGAAAACATCCACACAGTCGTAACAACTATATATAGAGGATATCTCATTAAAATTATAAGTAATTAAGAGTTCAATTTGTGCTAATAAAAAGCTATAACGCGGGAGTTTTAGGCTTCCCTTGGCTTTAGATTAGATTGAGCAAGGAGATAACTAATATTGTCATCAAACAATATCATATAATCCATATTTCAATTTATATATGGAAAGGTACGCACTATGCAGCCAAATTTTGTTTGAAGAAGAAACTTTCTCACATATAAATAGGAAATATTAACAATATTTTAATGTTGTCATATTTGTAAAGAACATATACATAAAAAGATTCCCCTTTCATCCGCTTTGGTGTTAAAAAATAGAGTGAGATCACCAAATTTAATTTGAAGATTTTAAGATATCAAATATTTGTCACAAAGACAGCACAAAGTAACGACTGAATCTTCAGAGGGAAATTAAGTGGGTGATCAAAGAAGGAAAATGAAATGATTTCTCTCCTTTCATCTGTAATCTTTAGAAAAAGGTTTCTAATGAAAATCGACGGAGGACGTGCGAAAAAAGGGCATGTTTACTTTGTCCAATGACTACCATCCGGTACAGTACTAATTGCTTAGATGAGCTAGGTGTCTCCTCGTATATCAATTAAATTCTTATAAATTTTAATTTATTTTCGTTCAAAGCTTCATAAAACTTGCCAACGCGTTAAAGGTTTCTTTTAGACGGAATTTAATTAAGCGGACTATATACATCCCTTTGACTAGATCTATCTTTTTATCTTTTGAAAACCTGCAAATATATGTCATTCCAAGTGAAATGAATGATTTCTATTTCTGCATTGTCATTTCTTAACAAGTGTTTCTCTCCCATCTCAAAGCATATAAATGAAATGTAATTTACTTTATGAGCTGATTCTAAGGGGGTGTTTATTGCTCTAAGTTTTGAGTCCGCCGTACTATGAGTTGAAAGGTCAACCTGGGTGGCATTTTTATATTTTCGCCAATAATTGCCAATAAATAATTTTAATAGAGGAACACTCCGTTATCAAAAGGACATTATTGACTCGTTATATTGTTATCAGTAGAAAACAGAAATATAGACTAACAAAAGAACACAGAAGTCGACAATCATTTGAGTGCCTTGTTTATCAATAATGCATCAATCGATCAGTAGTCCTATCTACTGTACACTTTGTATATAGGTACTGGAAATTCGATTAATCAATTCATGACGAAACTGGTTTGATGGTTCCCTATTTTAAATCCTGAATTCGCCTCCCCTGCATGACAATCCAGCAGTCTGCTCCTGTGCATACAACTAACTTTATTTACCCCCCTCCTTTTAATGCTTCACCAATAATGTCCCATTATTCAAAGAAAATTGTCATCAGTGATTAAATGGCGAATCCAAATAGCAAGTAAGAGATATAAAGAATATTATTAGTCATATAAAGTAACAAGTTTGCTCCTTTTAAACAACAAATGCTATTCTTTTGGAAACACATAAATAATTGTTTCACTTAGATGACGTTACAAAATCAAATGACTACACTGTTACAATGGCTAAAGTGTTTAAAACAGGCTGTGTTGGTAAAGAACACGTATTAGCCCTAGTCAATATCGTGTAATCCCGAGATAGTAATTACAATATAATGAAATTAATATTTATCAAAAACAGTTATAAAAACATGCCAGGTTGGTTTAATCTGCTTAGGATGACATTTACTAGACACTCTCTCATTTAAAACGGTTAGTAGTCTTCAATAATCCTTTCTTGCAAGATTGTTGTAAAAACACAGAAATTTAAATTGTCTTAATAAAAATGATGAAAACGTAGGGATCCCCTTAGTCTGAAGATATAAATAGGTTATGTACATGGTATCAATTGGATAATAATTCTCAAATTTAGTTATTGTATTCTCCTGTATATAACCACAAAATATATTGGTTCTTTAAATACACACTAGTTCTATGATAGGGTATGTCTATCCCCAAATGATAGCAGTACACATTCTCTTGGGGGTTATTTATGCGGTTTTAATTTTACTATAAGATAAACCGCTTCCACCTGTCCGAGGAAAAACTCATTTCCATTCATAAATTATAGGAAATTGTAGTATTTGTAGTAAATGTGCCAAATAATGCACATTAAATACTGTCAATTCATACCTTTACCACTTTCTCCAAGGGCACTTAGTGCGATGGTATAGTACGACTTTGGAGCATAGGTAATTCGGGGTATTACGATTTGGTCACGAAATAGTCTCATTAATTTGACCCATATGCAACAGCATTAAAGGATATTGTTGTGCAGCGGATACATTTAAATGCGAAGAATGCAGATATGAAAATTTCGAAATTTCCTACCGATTATTTTTTAAAAGTTGTATATAAATTCCTTCAAGTGTTGATTTTTAACCAGTTACAGCCAAATTATTAATTTATAAATAATCAAATAAAAAACATGTAATGCTTATTGTTATTTATCTTGATTTTGAATGTGCATGAAACAAACATTCGACACTTGATTATAATAATGAAATATAATAAACATCTTTTATTGTTTCAATTTCTGACTCAATGATTCAAGCTATGCATAAGGAAGGATGTTTTTGAAGCACCATCAGATTTATAAATAAACATTTGACTGAAAGTCTGTTGTTGAAATATTATATAGTACCATCAATGGTAACATATCTCATGGTGAAAACTATGTTGGGCCGACCCTTAATGGTCTCCATCTCTAATGGTGAAAAATTATGTAGGGCCGACCCACAAGGGTCTCCATGTTTAATGGTGAAAAGCCATGTAGGACCCTCAATGGTTTCCATATCAGATGTGGCATAAATCTCTAACTTGTTCAAAGTGTAAACACAAATTAGTCACTTCACATCTTTGTTGTAACTTTTAAAACTTGCTAAAGATTTGTTTGATCTGACTTCGTTTGATAGTTAAGTATTGAAATACTGCACTTTTTGTCAAAACTATACAGACTTGAAACAGATAATAAATCATATTGTTTTCTGCTTTCTCACTGTTGTCAATGTTACCCTTAACAGGTGGTTCAGTTTTATTTTTTAATATAAGCTGCCGCAACACCACAACCCCATCAAGACCACTGGAGCTAATTGGAAAGATTCTTTAATTGATCATGATTTCTTTTCAGTTTTTAACAGAAATAACATAAAATTTAGGTACTTCAAAAAATCCTGATCACTCTACAATTTGTGAAATCAAAATTTTCATATTAAGCTATACAAAATATATGAGATATTAAATTGAGACCAATGAAAATTAACGGTAGAATTAAACACAAGTTATAAGAATCCACTTAACAATTACTTTTTTACTTTATTATAATAACTGTTAGTTTTAGCAAAATATTTTATTCTTTTCAAGAAATAAAGAATCTACAACTATCAATAAATCTTATTTAAACTTGTTGATTAAGTGCGTGTTGCAGAATCGAATTTCTGCTAAATAACAAAAAATCAAATCTTGAAAAAATACAATACGAGTAAATGATTAAAACATTTAAGTCAACTTACCATTCTCATAAGCTTGATAGCTTTCTGGTGGCTTTTCGGAATACACGGGTTCCGTAGAATATAACAACATTTCTTGTCCCGCTTCAATGTCCTTTATAACTTTGTAAAACACCTAAAATTGATGTGTCAATAATGAAAACTTTTTGACAACAAATAACTTTTACAAAGGACGATAAACTCATATTAGAATCGCTCGGCAGTCGATAGGCTGTGCTGAGAGACATATTAGCCAATCAGAACGCCTGTTTTAATCGGTAGGCTGACACAGTCGATGGTGATTTATCAGTGCGTTATCTTTACCGCTGGATAACGTTACAACCGCGGTTGATTGACAGGCGGTTAACAGATAGTGGTAGTTTTGTTAGAAAATAAATAAGATAACGGAATTTCACTGAAAAAGACAGTCCCAAGGATTATAAAAAAAAAGAAAAATGAATTTGATATTGAAATTAAATAGGTACAAATTTTCATTTTGAATTTTTTGTTAGATAAATGAATTCATGCAATAAATTGAACTATGAATTTGTCATATTTGATTTTCTTTGTAAGTCAGTTTATATAATCTCCGATATCGTCGGTAATAAATTAACAATTTTATTATTATTATTATTATTATTATTATTATTATTATTATCATCATCATCATCATCATCATCATCATCATCATCATCATCATAATAACACTAATTACTATAATAATTTGTTGTTTGTGTTTGATAGCAGACATTTAATCCCTGTTCTTATATGAATTGTTTGCATTACATTGATTAACAATGAATCATTTATATATATTAGAGTATTAAGCGATGAAACTCACTAAATTTTATTGCGGATTTGGTCTCTTAAAAATTGTTTGTAATCTCCCCTTTTTAATTGTTTAATTTTCAACATTTTAGTATAAGTCACAAATAATATATTTTAAGTTTTTTCATTACATTCTATTATAAAAGTGACCTACTATTAACAAAAACAAAACAAACATGTCAAGTGGTGAATGCCCAGACAACTCATAATTATTGTGGTGGATATCCCATATCTATTTCTCACGAAATTTTCACCCCATCAAAGAAATAACACACGTGTTTTTGTTAATTTATTTCTGAAGAGATTTGAGTTAATTATACAGTGCATATTAGGAACCCTACAAGTGCTACATCGTAAACTCAAGGACCCAACATCACCCTGTTTTTCATTTAATAAGTCATCATTATAATTTATTAATATCACATACTGCAATATTCTAAGTGGTAAAAGAAGAGGCCGGTGAAGGATACTAAGAAAATCGTTATACAACATCGAATTTTCTGTGTGAAATTATTTAATCGCTGTGTTTCTTTTTCCACTTATTTACATCATTTTCTAATATATTATTGATATTGTAACAACAATAAGTAAATGATTTTGTTCTAGCTTTTATCAAAAGCTTCATTGGTTAATAAGACAAAAACATATTATTATTTATCTCTTAAACAAATTGGAAGACATGTATCTATCTGGATCTCCCCTTAAAATACACAGAGTAACAAGTGAAATTCACAAATTTCCTTATTCGATATCAAAAGTTTACAATGGTCTGCTTCCAATTAACAATATGCACGCATAAAACATAGATAACGTCTAAAAGTGCCTATTTATTAAATTAGTGTCATCTGAGACAACAGCGAGAAGCGCCATTTAGATGCTGAAAATGACATTTTCTTTCATTTGTCTCGTGAAGTAAACATTTCAATGACCTGATATTTCACGTGGAGGGCTAATGCAAACCAGACTCGAAGACGGATGGACCCGACTGAGGATCCGCACGTCGGGCCATGACACAATGAAAGAAATGTGTAGTTAATCATTTAAAATAACTGCTTTGTCTTTTCACAGATTTCGCATATTTTAAATAGTTTTAATTACCGTCTCAAGGAGATGGTGGTTTTGACAGATTAAGGTGATTCAGCAAAGGGCATATTTTAGCAAGTTTGTCACTTTGAATAGATAAAATCAACTCAATTACTTTTGTAATTATTTAGGTACCGACAAGTAAATATATTTATAACGTGAATAGTTCACTGGGTACGTTTTGGTCTTCATCAACCAACTCATATGGGAAAATTGTATAGAAATATGAATGAACTTAAATTTCTGTTGACTAAACAAGTTCAATAACTTCACAAATTTGTGGGTTTTAAACAGCTGACATACTGAGCATCAGTGTGAAAATCGTATACAATATACATTGATACAGTTGATTAGAGGTTCAAGATATTTTTAAAAATGAAATACAAATTAAGATATTTTTAGATATTTAAGGAGGGCCAAAATGATAAAATAAACATGCTTGTTGCACAGCAGATCAATGAGGAAGTATAACTTTGTTGTTCCGGTCTTATTTGTGGAAAAAGTTAATCGTACCGGTAAACTACATATTCATCTGTAGCATATGCACCCTAATCTCTTTTGGTCGAACAGACGAAAGAGGAAACCACAAATTTCTTATTTTGTATAAAATCTCCTAAAGTGTTTTTTTCAATAATACATGTACATGTATATGGGATTGGACAGTTAACTTATCGTGCAAGACTGCATGTCAGTCAGGATGTGAAGGGTATCAGACATGGAGCAGGACATCCGTATTACAAATACTTGTATATGATGTGGCACCAAATATTTAAATGCATACATGGACAAGCTAATTCAATAATAAAACTTGGCTGACGGTCATAATAATAATATACTTTGTTATTATCATTGTCATTGTTATATGGACATGAAGACCAAGTCAGAAATAAAACATGGCTGACGAGATTTGTCCATATGTTTACATGTCATTTTGCCATTTTTGCATTGAATTAAACGGCAATAACATCAACTGGGATAATGGAGTATATATATTATTGAATTCCAGGTGCGTTCGATTTTTGGATTTGGTCATTGTATCACTTTAATATATATGATATAATTCATGCATTTTAATTAACATGCACGATATGTAGTATGATTATTTACCTTCCCATTTATGTGTTTTGCCATCATGTTGGATCTCTGTGGATCTATAGATCTTCTGATATAATTCATCCATTGTTGTTCTCCATCGTCCAGGCTCGATGTCTGCAATAATTTTTTTTATTTTTTATCTACGTGTTTACTGGGTACATGTACATGAATTATATTCTTATTGAGATAGTTTGTATTTCATACACTTGGCTCATTTTGGTCCTTTGAATATGATGCAACTTTTGATAAATAAGAAAATGAAAAAGGAGAGATAATCGTTAATAGAAACAAACACAGTTCTCGAGATTTTTTAGGGAACAAAATCAGAAAAAAAGAGGACATCAGACTGTTATTCGCCAAGTATTTGCCAAACAATTACTCCAAATTAACAATTTTTTCCATCAAAAATGAGGTTTCAACTCCCAGAAGCCCCGAATCCGTTACTGGTATGATAAAGACAATTTCATACTACATGTATGTACATGAATTATTTTCTCATTTACGATATAGCATATGTACATGTTCCGATAAGTCAAACTTGTGTATGTATGTGTGCAATTTCACCTTAATGAAACAGAAACAAACATGTTGAATGGACAATTGCTATATCAATGAACAACGAATAACTGTTAATACAATAAAGATCACATGTTTAAACAAGTAAACAAAACAAAGAGAATTTTGTAGATCAACAAATAATCTACTGTATGCCATCTCATGATTTCTACCTATGCTATCTGTGCCCCTTGTCCAACGATTGTCTGAAGTAAGCATGCGAGAGGCTGGCCCGGTCTATCACCATGAAACTCGAGTCGAGCCATCAACCATTCAATCAGGTACAAAATCATTAAAATCATGTATGAAATCATTTCCCTTTATTAAGATTCAATGATTATCTAAAAAGAACTTCTGTTTTTCCCTCATGGACATGCCATTCCACGAAATTACTGATTTGAAAGGTGGAAGAATTTGATATTATATATGATATTTTGACGTTTGTTTCCAAACCTGAAAAGGACACTTTTATTGTCACTTCAGATGGTATTGGTGTTCATTTCGTGTTAACATCACATACAATAAAGTGTTCATTTATAGTGTAATTGTAGATTAAGATGTCAAAGAAATGACCATGCTAAATCTCTGAGGTTAAGCATGAACCATTTTGAGCAAAATAATTGGAGAGAATAAATATAGTGAAGCAGAGAAGAAGGTTTATGATCCGAGAAAAAAATAAAACCCATGGCATTTGTAGTGAATTATTACCAATGAATATGAATTTGACAATCAAGGCAACAAACAAAAAACACTGCAAAAATAAAAATCATACCATTAATAAATAATTACAAAAAGCCATTACGGTTTCGTTCAAGTCCTAACTTAACACTACAGATCTTGAGTACCTCAACAATAGCTTGACTAGGTCAATATAGGTTGCCCTTAGTTGCGTGCAGTAAATTTGTGAGACGCAAATCCTTCCCAGATACATCTTATCTTATTTATAATATACAGACAAAGATGAATTTGTCATGATGGTGGGGCATTTGACTGCTATCACGAATTTAATACATAGATCTATTATCAAAACATCGGAATCCGGTCGCCATATTGTCCGTGTAGTGTCACATTGGACCAAGCGACACCAATATGGTTCAAATGTACATGTCATCCAGTATTTTTATACGAGGTACCGGTGGGTAATTTTATTTAACACCAATTTCGATTCCACTTGCATGGATCTAGCTTTTGTTAATATTTTGTACTTTCGATCGAGTTAACATATTATGTACATAATTAAAATATCTTCTGAACAGCAGGGATTTTACAATAGGCTAAGACAGGAACCCAACGGAGCTAATTTGTCAAATATCTATCATCAAAATAATCATGTACCCTCTCCAATTATTCAAATTCTAAAACATTCCCTCGGAACCAATTCGATTCTTGGTTTTAGGGATCAATTTTCCACCTGTCCATATTTCTTGTGTCTTCCATACGAAAACGTCAACGCTTAGTTTGACAAGAAATTTATTTCCTTAATTAAATCGATTTTAACGTTTGGTTAAATTTGTAAACAAATTATAGTTATCAGTGGGTGTCAAAATTAAAAGGTCATCCTCACATTACAACCCTGCATTATAACGGGAATGACAATTCTAAAGTCCGGGGCAGGCCACCAACGAATTCCGGAGATCTTCATCGAGATACCGTCGTCATCTCGGGACCGAGGGACAAAAGACCCATGTCTTCCTCGACACGTCAAATTTATCTCCGGCGATATATACGCTAAAAATCTAGATATTACCCGGTTAAAGGTTTATCCAAATGATCGTGTGTTCCATGTAAAGCTACTGATCCGATTCGAGTCAGCTTATCATGATTTTGATAGATATTTTATTGCACGCAACTTTTACTCTAAACAACAACAAAAAAAAAATAAAATAAAATTGATTTGAAAATGATTCATAAAATGTAGCCTTCGAGATTTGACATACTGCACCCATAAAATCGGGTAGAATTCGATACAAGTAAATGTACCTGCATGTAGGTAGTAACTGTTTCAATACGTTTACCCAGTCCCCAAAAGCACTTACTTAAGCCAGTGCACTGTCACACGTCGCAGAAGATAACATTTTCTACAACGAAAGTACCGTATCGATGTTCTCCAAAAATAATCCCCAAATTTAGTATTATCTTTCATTCATAACCGTATTGACTTGTCGTATATACATGTATTTATTTTCCCTAAATTTCCAGCAAAATGCGACTGATCAATCTATGACTGTAAAGAATAGTTGTGTCGATTCATTGAAGAACAGAAAAGAGGACATATTGTTGTGTCTAAAGATAGTTGCAGCTCACCACGGAGAAGTATAGTGAATTTTAATTGATCCCTGAGCTTTAATGGTTGGGATATTTCGCACGAGAAAACGAAGATTTTTCTCCATCAACTCGGTGCAAAATTTTTATCTCCAAACTAATCATTAATTTTCTATTCGGTTTTGATAGATAATGACAATTGTGATAAGACAACCAAGGCTACACAGATTAATCAAATATAAGTTACATTAAGAATTGATAAACCTATCGCTTTTCTAATCAGTAATATGATTTTACTTTTATTTTCATTTCGGGTCACACTGTCAAGTGTCTGAGAGAAAAACTGACTGACAGAACATTGATTGACTGTAAAAATACAATTAAAATTATTTTTTGTCATATCTTCGTGTCATTCTATTTTGTGGTATTATCATGCAACTTTTGTACCCATTCAAAATCAATAAATTGATATGAAAATTGAAATTTGTAACAATATTATACAATAAAGGTATATTAACCCCATGCTTGGAATTTTAATCATGAATTATTAACATTTGTAATTGTTTCTATTATTTTGTTATTTTTGACAAAAGTGACATACTATAGTGCATGATGGCCTCCGTCATAAGATTATAACTGAGATAATGAATATCTCCAGAGCAGTCCTAACAGAATTAGATTAACTTTAAACTTATTATAACGTATTCAAGAAAAGCATATTTTAATCTGTCCAATCGTATCGCGACTCAAAATCATATTACGGACTTCGTGCTTCTGGACTCACTCTCCCTACTTCGTACTTCTGGACTCAGTCTCCCTACTGCATGCTTCTGGACTCACTCTCCCTACTGCGTGCTTCCGGACTCACTCTCCCTACTGCGTGCTTCTGGACTCACTCTCCCTACTGCGTGCTTCTGGACTCACTTCTCCCCCTAAATTTCTGTAGGTTGCATGGAAATTATAATATTTTATCATACCTACTATATCATCAAGAGGCATTTAGACCCTTCAACATTGCTGTTGTTCCCCAAATTTATCAAGACAATGTGGCCAGCTTCATAAGATATCCTTAAATGCCTATAAAACACCAGCTATTAGCTCTGATAATGATACAACGGATAAAATAAATTTAACATTTATAAACAAATATTTACAAAACAAAGGGAATACACAATATATTATTATACATCTAGAATGCCACGTAAGTCCCCGGGCAGTCCCAGACACTTGTCACAGACTAAGTTCTAAAATCAATCGTGACACCCATAATTTCTGTGATCATAGTTATGGAAACATTGCAAAATATCCTCAATGAAAAATAAGATCACAGCATGTCCGCCATTAATTTTGAGTACGTGCATTTTAAAATCGCTTTATTTCTTATAAAAATGACAAAATTTGACGGTCACAATGCATATTTAATAACCCGACTCTTAGTACCTGCAACAGATGCGAAAGTGTATTATTGTTTTCATTTCTATTTTATCTTCATCTGTCTTTAACATCGTCCATCAAATTAGGGGACAGGTTGTCTTTTATTGCTAAATAGTAGTTACATCTAAGTCTTCTTTATTCATTTTTTTCTGACCCATCAATACAATAGGAGAATATGATGACTCTAAACCACCGTTATTATAGAGTCACAGATTGAATGTATTGTATTGGCTACTTATCATTGTTCTGCTTGTACAGCGGACGGACAACACAGCATATCATGGACTCTTTTAAAGGCAATACGAATAATTAATCCTTATTAGAAAACAACATCCCTTGGTCTTGACTTGATTGGGGTTACAGGTTTTTTTTTTGTCACATGTTCGCTATTATGTGCTTGAAATATTTTCTTATCGATATTTTTGCATTCTTCCTCGTTTGTGACCTTTAATGCGAACCATCATATAATTAAAAAGTTTACTCTGGTCCAAATATCAAACATGTTTAAGTGATAATTTAGCACCTCTTTGGACCACGACAATAGACCAAAAGCTGCCAGACATTACAAAAGTGACTGACCAGTCCATGTGTGATAAATTAAGGAAGTCCGTATTGTCAATACCAATGTCCTGTTTATAGAGAATACAAAAATCGTTTAAAATTTTAATTGAAGTAGAGGTCTCCTATACAAAACATATGAAAATAATTCAATATTTTCTGTAAAATAGACTTAAAACTGTCAGATAACTACCATAAAGTCACCAAAGCAATGCCCTAAAGTCGAACAATGATAGAGTTGGTGCAAAAGGTTGAGGATCTGGAGGCCGATTTTTTAAAGAAGTACTCTACTCTAGTTCAAAGGAAATTACCGTAAAAACGCTGTTATTTTTTTCTAATTGAAGCTCTAAAGATATCTATTACAATCTCGTGTGGAAACGTTTTGTTTATTTTGGGGGTTTTTTTTTTGTTTATTTGTTTGTGCATTTTTTTACCTACATGTTCTACATTGCATGGTTATAAATTATTGACTGTGACGAAGTATCGACAGATTGACGAGAACTAAAGTCGTCCCGGCAGGTAGTATATGTTATGCTTGGTGTTCAATTGTTGCAGTTTTAAGTACCAGTTGACCTCCTTAAACAAAACAAAAGGTTTAACTAGGTAAATAACAAATAGCATGGGAAAAATCTAAGTTTCCTGTAATTAATACTAATTGATGTTTCAATAAGAAAGAAGCAATCTCCTCTCTGCTTTAACAATGTTCATCTACTTGATGCCAATAAAGGTTAAGAGAGGGAGTTCAGAGGAGCATTCCATTCCGATCGGGTAACGGCAAACGCAAGTGCTAAACTCAAGCGAACATTCCATTCCGAACGGCTAACGCAACTGCTCATATAGTTATTATACCTAACTTTTTCTTAAATGAGTTCAAAACATGAAAATGAATGGAACAGACCGAAGTGGACTTTTCTTCACAATAGATAATTTACAATAAATAAGAGTACTTTTATGGTTGCAAATTGCAGAATTTCCTGTCAGAACCCCAATCAATAGTAACTCAACATGTTGTCCAAATACATATCGGTGAAATTATTTCTCCGAATGGAGACAATGATATTATTAGTACGCCTCATCAGTCGATTTTTAAGACACGCTTTTACGCTACTTAAAATCACGTTGATGTTTTTTTATTATATAAAATGACACATGGCGATGTAATGTACGTTGTTGTCGACGTGAAATGATCCGATGAAGCTCTTTATATTGACGATCGAATTTTGTATGTGTTAGTCGAACGTCAGCTTGTCTTATCCCTTGTGTGTGATGATTCTCTTATTGTATTCTTCTATTTAGTCGTTTCATATTACTGTTGCTTTTTTAAGTAATTATCTAAATCAGTTTCGATTTCTAATTACGCTGACTTTAATTTGCTAATTTCAGTTGAATCAAAATGTTTTATATTATTACTGCATCGTCTATCTGTTTTCTGTTATAGTCTTCAATGAACATTATTGACTTCATTTCATTTTGTATTATCTCCTGTGATAAACATTACCGATAAAGGTAAAGAAAAAAATAATGAAAAGGATAAACAAATTTACTAAGGTTGGAAATGAAACAGATTTACTGTGAAAAAGCTTAAGTTTGGAGTGTTTTAAATGTTCTTTCAGTTTTTAAGAAAGTCCTATGAGGTTTCTAAAGATGTGAAAATCTGAAAGAAATATAAGCAAAACTATCTCCTGTTATTCTGTAATAAGTTTCTAATTAAACCGTGTGTACGTTTTGGAAATATTTGCAATGATTGTGGTCGAGCTTTCCTGGTTGTTATAAATTCAGGGGAGCGAACAACCTGCAACTGTACACTTCTCTTCAAAACAAACACTTTAATTAGAAAGGTGCAAGGTGGAAAAAGAGCACCGTATCACGCCATATTGATAAATATGAGCCCATTGACATATTACGGGCCATCAAGTCCAAAATTATCTGATGTTGCACTGAGTACACGAAATCCGATACCGAGAGGACATGACATGATATGCGTGTCTCCGCAAAATGTATATATGTTTATATATAACACCTATTTCACGGGTCGTTTGTGAATTAAAGCATTATTCTTAAAACGGACATAAACGAATATTGTTTTATCTAATCTTAATGAGTGCAGATCAGAATGACTCGGACATCAATCACTCTCGTAACTAGGACATAAATCTTAATAAAACTCGAAAAGTCATTGTATCCTTTAATCCGGGATCTATATACATTAAAGTATGCTAGTATTAGAAAATTGAAGTTTATATCTAATGAGCAATAAAAAGAAAAGGTTATTAGAAGAAAATACGGAGAGTCTTCTAATTAGAAAAGTCGGACAAAATTGAGAGAACAAATTTCAATTAAACATCTTTTCTTTTAAGATGTATATGTACTAGTTTGAAAAAAATTGACGTAAATCAAATAGGTAAGATGACATAACGAAAAATTAAACAGCAATACTAAAGAAAAACCCTTAGGGGAGATGGGTTCTTTATCTTCAAAACAGGAAAGCCAATAATTTTCTCATTGCGTATTTTCTATTACTCACTTATTTCATTTTTTTTTATTTCTATTCATTTTTGCAAGGGTTACGGAAATCATAGGTACATTTACTGTAGAAATGATGCTAAAACTATAATTCACAACGTGAACTCAGAACATCGCGTGTACATGTAGCCATGTAACATGGTTTCGCTACGTTTCACGTGAAATTTGTGCAAGGTATAATATTATAGAAATTGCTAAATTCGCGTCATCAATTTTACCCTCTTCATACAGAATGGCCAAGCATTTTAGTTGCCTTACCTGCATTTTTGACAGACACAGATAAACCCTTCAGACAACCAAAAAGTAAATCTTTCTTGTTTTATCTTTCCTTAAATTAAATGTTTCCACTCGAAACCTGTGTTTTTTAAATTCTTTGTGCATACTTGAATCTTACGAATATTTAATCTTGCCAAAACAAAAGTTATAACATGTATTAAGCCCTATCAAATTTACGATGTCTTTCGCTTAATCGTGGTTTCAACGCCCATCTTTGGTACAAGACTGAGCACGAATGTAAACTTCCCTCTTAGGGATTTATCTCATGTTTTTGTGGAGTATCATGTCTTTTTATATGACACATTACATAACATGATTGCCAAACATTAAATGCCAGGTAAGAAATAGTGAAGTTACTATTCCTCAAAGGTCCAATATACATATAGACACATTGATGGCCTTGCAACCAACAGTTCAGAAAATTTCAGGAGGACATAACGGGCATTTATAAAAGAAAGAGCGAGTCATGGATTTCATTAATATGCTGGTATTTCTTTTAATGTATGTCCACAAGAATAACTATAATGAGCGAATATTAAGAAAGTAAAATTATTTATTAAGTCTAGTGGGGTT
This sequence comes from Perna viridis, assembly GCA_037379345.1. NCBI lineage: Eukaryota > Metazoa > Mollusca > Bivalvia > Mytilida > Mytilidae > Perna > Perna viridis. The sequence goes on from CM074522.1 coordinate 2,215,963, forward strand.
TTTCAGCTTGAGAAGGTTTCCAGCTTCTAAATTTGTATCGGACAATACATAATGATTTGAACTTACCCCCGGCGAGACATCTAATCTAAAATCTCTAGGTCCAAAGATTCGCCCAGATGACAAAATCGTTTTTGCAAATACAGTAAATTTATTTGCAACTTGTTTGACCTCAATATCTGCTGGAAATGACGTCATATTATCCTCAGCGTCAGCATGATTTGTTGAAGCACAGTCCATCACAGTCCCATTTGTATCACTGTCAACAAGATCGAGTTCAATGTCTGAATCATCTTTCTCTTCGATATCTCCTGTAAAGAAATCTATAGTTTATCTTTTGATACTAAAACTGAAAATATGGAAAAATACACAGATTGAACGAAACACGTATATAAAGAATATCACATTTAGTTCACATATAAAACACATAAGCCATATTAACCATATTTGGAAACATACATGTAAAACTTTAGTAAGAATAAAACGCCTGAACTTAAAAGAAAAACTAATAGTAACATTTATGTAAAACCAACCAACAAAACAACAACAAATACGTGATTAGAACATTTATTTAACTACAATACCGAACTTTTGTTAAAGAATAAACAAGCGTTTTGGCTAAGACGTACATTGTTTTTTGCAAATGTGATTATATTTACAAAATTTGCAAGTGAATTGGAACCCAATACCCAAGTCAATTAAAACCCAGGTACCCAATTGAATAAGAACACAGGTACCAAATGACATCATTTGGCAAGAGAATGAATTACGAATACATTTTTTATGTATCCCCATGCAGGTCCGGGTGTCAAAAGAATAGGCCTGCAGCAGCGCTAAGCTTGTCGTAAAAGGCGACTAAATAGTGCTCAGAACCCTACCTGGGGGCTAGAGCGCTCTGCCCACAAAGCAACTAGGTTGTGTGCCCCAGGTGGTGGAATGGGGTACCCCTGGTGTGTTACATGCTGGGGTTGTCAGGCTATAATAAGGAAAACCTGACCGCAAACCGTAGTGGTGCACCGTGTTGGGGAAGATGCCACGTTCCTCGCACGTTAAAGAACCCTACTGTGGTATTCTCCCGGAGTAGGAACCATAGGGCTCCGCCACAGGAGGCTAAATTGTCCGATCCTACCCACCTTTCCCTTTTTCCATCGGCAATCAAAATTTGTCGACCCCATTATCCTTGTGTCCCATCCTATTTTTCATTTCACGTTCATTTTATCATCCACTTTATGTTCATCGCCTGAATATAGCTGAAATATTGCTGCTCGGGCGTTAAACCCCAACAATCAATCAATCATTTGTTTTGTAATTCTGTCCAGTACAGAACTATCTAACCATGATTTTACAGGTATTGTACTGTGGTCATGTGTTGTGTCCATTTCGAAAACTTGATAAAACACATATCATGAATGTACATGTTGTCCAAAAATATTTCGGTGACTTTATATGATGACACTTTGGTCATTGCTTTACTGTATTATTGAATTATATAAGCTGTTAAAACCATCAAACATAATGTGAAGACCATTGACAGAACATTTGATAAAAAAGGAAACTCATAAGTCATCGTGCACTTAACTCAAAGGTTTTTTATAAATATTTGCTGTGATCTTGAAAATATATCTAAACCAAAATGAGTGTTACATGCATAACCTGTTGCACAATAAGGCGAGGGAAGTACCCGGATGTGTAAAATCTTCCCTTTACAAGGAAGAGTTTTCCGTCACCAAATCTCATATATCAGATTACCAAAAAGACCAAGATGGCATATACTTTTGTCGTTTCTCACGGCATGAGCGTGAGAAAAAATGCATACAATTCTAAAAAATTGCACTGCAAATTTTGAACCAATTCTATTAAAAATTAACAAACTAATTATGGTAAAGCCACCATTACATTTACATCCGGGCATCATGTCGAGTTGCAGCTTTCTCATATACAGATAATAGAGACCAATTAGAAGCGATTCTAAATCATAAATATCAGTGCGTTATCTGCACTGCTACCTTTCATGCAGCTTAGATTCCTTAGATTTTAATAACGCTTCTAATTTGTTTCCAGAATGCAGATTTTGTTAGCTACAAGAGGACTTTACAAAACAAACAGTTTGCTGTTTTAATTGTATTTGTTTGTGGAGAAAACCATGAAATTGACAGGCATTTATTGTGAAGATCGATATAATTATTGGTAATTATATACCAATTTAGGTGAAAATGACATAAAGATAAGAGCCGTTTATTAAAACATATTGAAACCGATGCCACGTTGTCAATGGATAGGATGCGAGTTTTATCAATATGGCTGACAGACGACCGGAAGTGACATCAGGGAAGGATTAAAGAATTTTCATAAACGCAGGATATTCCGGAATAGATGCGACGGGTAATTCAAGAGTTTAAATACCGCATAATGCTATTGAATAATTACATTTACGATATGTATTCAATAAAGCTGCCTTATCAAGGAACATTTATCTTTCCCGAAAATTGATCTTTTTCTCAGTCTCTTGTATCTTTCATATTTCGCTTTGTGCATTTTAATAAAATCAGAAAAGGATACGATAAACCTTCTAATATATCATTGTCATTGGAAAGGAAATGCGGAGATTGTCTTTCTTCTAAATAAGTCTGGGACCGAAATTGCCATCGACATTCCAATCACCGGAAGTCATTTCAGAGAAACGTTCTGTATTATCCAAGCTTAAATTTCTTAATCGCCAATTTTTGTCTTTCTTGGTGCAAATTATTTGCCCTTTACAATTATCAACATTAAGATAACAATAAAAAACATTTAGAAATTTTGAAATGTCATGATAGCTAAGATTGGTGACAGCGTTAAGATAATTATAATGTCGCGTTTAGTAGCACGTGTGAAACAACATTTGAAAAAATGGTCCTGTCAAATATCTCAGTACCATTATGTAAAGTGGAAAAATGACAAACAACAACGGCCATGACAGCAACTTCGGTAATAAAAGAAACCAAAGAACATGTATGAACTTTCACAACGGTCTCAGTGTTTCGAAACAAAATCAATTTAAAGTACTGGTAAAAAAACCGGTAAAAGTATATGTAAAACGCCAATAAACAAATGCAAACTAAATCACCAATGAAAAATGATGACGTCATTTCAAAAACTGGTCAAGTTAACTGAAAGGTATTATTATATAGATTAGGGGGAATTCCAGTTACGTGAAGACATACATGTTTTACATTTTCATGGTATTCTATGGAAAGTACTTTCACATTTTGGAATTGTAAAATAAAATCACTTCTGAATAATATCTAAAACCCCCAAGTCCGAACAGCTAACTACTTGATGTGCACATTTCTCCTAAATTTGCGAATCTGTAGTGATTTTTTTTTTAACTTTGAAGTTCTAAGAACTTATTTCACACCGTTTTCATTGTTTGCTGAACGATAGTTTTAATATTCATATGAAGATGTCAAATTTTTAATAAGATAAAAATTATAAAAACATCTTACCCTACCGGTGCACGTGGTCCATGCTCCCAGTTTTTAGTGGAGTCCCAGTTGTTAATTTGCTTTTGTTACTTTGTATGTATGATTTTAGTTACTTTATGTTCTTTGTTGTGTGTGTGTCTGTTTTCCATGTCTGGTCTTTGTCGCTGGATTACATTCTTTTGATTACCGCTATAACCTTGGTTCCCTTGATTACTCTTTCATTAAATGCATGACCAAAGCTAGACTGAAATTTCATCTCCATTTATGAAGATCCACCCTAATTTTATTAATCATATTGAAAGTCATGTAAGACAATCTGTAGAAGCTTGTGCATCTATCGTTTTTGTCAATGATAATTGCTGCTTATATCAAAGATAATATCGACACAGGTGTATGTAATGTATTCTCGTTAACAGGTCTTCAAGATCGTTCTATCATTCAGAATCATAGTTAATTTGATACAAATATTAATATGATATCTTTTAACTCCGTATCTTTTCATAATAAAGCCTTTAATAGGTAATTACATCATATTTTGAATTAGTACGGATGGATGAATTAGACTACTTCTTCATACATGAGACAGGTCACCGGTCGCAACCTTTGAACTGAGGTCTATATCAAATTATGTAGTTGTTCATTTTTCATGTAAAAGTTTACTCTTGAAATTATTTCATTTGATCTTTTCCCATGACAGTTGTCACTAAGACAATTTCACTATTATTTTTTTCATATATGATATCAATTTTAATTCATGGCTGGGGGTCGTATATACTTTCCTATATAGGAGATCACAATATGGATATATTTCCTAACTATCTTTGTTATCAAGATGACAAATATAAGATAGAAGTAAATTAGTTCATGGGAAAGGGTTATAATTATTAGTTTGGTGAAAAACATTCCCAAAAATAGATATCTTCGTCTTTGAGATAAATTTCACTTCTCAGTTTATCAAATTTCAAACCAAAAAAGTCCTCACATCATTTTCATATATAATTACCAGTATAAATAGTACTTACTTAGGTGTTCACCACCGGACGTGGACTGAATGGAATAGACATAGGATTCTGTTTCTTCAATAATTTCCTCTTAATAAGATCAAAATAGGATATAATCTTTATTTTATTGTTTAATGTGATTTTGATAGAATTTGGTCCATCTGTCATCACATATAACATCCCTATTTTCATACTTTGTGTACAGGATTCGCGACTTAAAACGTCTTCAACTATATATGTGACAGGTGATAGGGATTATTAATATTGCCCTACGTATGGATGCTGAATATCAAGAAAAGCGCACGTAAAAATCATAACAATTTGATTTCCAAGTGAAATCCGAAGATTTATACTTTTAAAGTTTTAAGTCCGATCAGGGCCCGGTTTCATAAAAAAAAATCTCAAATTGAGATTTTCCTCATTTCCTTGAAACTTCTTTAATCTTCAATTTCTAGTGATCTGATTGTTTGAAATTTTAGTTTAGGAAGGATTTGAGGAAAATCTCAGTGATTGAGATTATTTTTATGAAACCGGGCCCAAATCCTGGTCCTACGTTTCGTTGTGACATAATAATACCTCTTTTTTGTCATCTTGCAGAACCTTTTTTGGATCAAAGTATATCCGATCCACTATTTTTCGCCATCTATGTACTTCTCTATCATTAATCATCAAGGAGCAATCAAATGTTTAATGTACTAATAAGCGTTTATTTACTTATCAGTGGTTGAGTACTAATTAGTGTTTATTTACTCATCAGTGGTTGAACACAGAGATTGGAGCGGTATACTCAGAAACACAAATGGGTAATAAAATGTTTCCAGAAAATGATAATTCTAAATGGATCTAGATGACACAAAATTTCGACTTTTTAAAATGATATATAAGTTTATGGAAATGTTTAAGTATATGAATGCGTTTTTTTAATTCCCAGTATAAATCGTCCATGATGCTATATTTGATGTGTGTTGGGTTAGTCGTAATCACTTCAATTGTCTCTATACTTTACGGCTTCATTCCGAAATCAATTGTCCTTATGGAAATGTTTCTCTTTTTTGTCAAAAGCTGGCGCATTAATACTTCATTGACATCAATGTATTTAAAGACAAGATGTTTCATACATATTCTTAGCTAACATGCAAAGATAAGTCTCTTTGAATATCTACTTATTCAAGAGATTTTGACATAATATAGACATTAACAATTGATTTTCCTATCTATACTGCAATTTTATTACGGACCATTTTTATGCTATACTGTCGGCGCATATTACACATAATTATTTAAGCTAAAAGAGACCAATGTCTTAGAATACTAGTGTATATAAAAAGAAAACAGCCGGCAATAAAGGAAGAATGAAAATGATTAGAAATGGTTGGTTCCAAATTTTTCAAAGAAAAAAAACAATTTTACTAATTTCAATTATAAAAGTCGAATCATTGGCTTAGTTTTTTTTTATCTTATTTTAGGTTTATTTCATTTTTAATGTGCAACATGAACATTAACAACATTCACAAGTAAGGAAAGGAGGCATCTCCAGATCCTACATAGAATTCAATTAGTACAATCATCTAATAATTCATCAGTTTGTTGGTCTGTCTGTCTGTATGTCAGCGGTAACTTAAATGTGCATGTGCCGTATTCAATTTTCTATAATTAAAAGAAACTTAGTGCTTTTCTATTTTAAATGACTCATCTTTGTTTACCAAAGGTTGTGGGAAAAAAACTAGAAACAATAGAAACAGCGCTTTCATTTAAATTGTTTAATGACAAATATTGTGTTTTTATCTTTCTAATTGAGGTCATTCGAATTAAATCTAAAATTTTCACATGGTCAGTTAAACTATATCAGGGTACAATCTAAAATGATTCAGAAAATTCCATTGTGGAGGTAAAAATGAAGATGATAAACAGATAAGATTCCCGTACTCAAAAAGTATGTTAGGTTAGTTCTGAGGTATTTCGTTTTTAAAAATACGTATATGAAAATTGTGAAATATTACAAATTCCCGTGACAAAAAGGAAAGGTCACTTTAACGAAGTTGTTCTGCCAGCAGGTTATCAATTTAATCTAAAATGTCAAATTCGATTAAAAGATTTCTAAATGAGTCTTATTGTCACAATGATTGTAAACGCACAGAAGGTCCTGCCAGTTGACATGCAAACGTTTTAAGTACCTAGATCCTTTACTTCACAGCAAATTGGTTGTCTAATCTGTGGTAAATGTTATCTTCATGAAGCTGTCATATTTTTTTTTTATGATGGTGGGTCACGAGAGATTCTCCTAATGTCAGAAAATACCAGAACGAATTTTTACCCGACACGGCCTCTGGACTATCCAAAGGTGTCCCCTAATTTAATGTATTTGATCCTGCAACAAGACAATAAAAAGAAATCCAGTTATTCACTACCCTACCAAATCACTAGGAAGAAAAAATTGTAATTAAATTGAATTGATGACACGTAAATTTGGGATGAAATGATTCAATCATGACACGAAAATTTAGAGAAAGAATCAGAAGAAAGAATGGATATTTACCGGTAAGTTGACTCTGTATGACCTCTGTGTACTTCTTTACCCTTAAAAATACTAATTTCAGGAGAAGAAAGAAATTTTCAGCTGCAAATGAAGCTGTTTGCGGTATAAACACAAAGGCTTGTCAGACCATGGGTCCCTTGGTACAAGGTAGTCAGTCTTCAGGGCTGGATATTGCAAAATACAACACTATACAGTTCAATGTTTGTATTCCTCGTAGAAAACAAAACCATACAATGGCTAGCAAAGTCAAATATCCTTGGGCAGATAATAGCAAAATAAAGCAGGGTTAATAGTCAACAAGTTCAGTCGTCCTTAAATGTGTACAAAATAAACAATAAAATGGACATTAATAAAAGTCACAATTTCAAGTACATCTAGAAATATCACAACAGAATTATAACCTATATATTTGAAAAGAACATGTCTTCAAGGTAATGTACAAGACAATCCCGCACCATGTCGGCTTTATAAATGAATGAAGCCATATGTTTATGTAAAATTGTATTTACTTGTAGAATACTATATCTACTTATTTCTTTTCAGTTCATTTCATGTACTTAGTCTCAAAATTTCCAAAACTAAAGCATTGAGTTTTACAGCAATGTAATAAAAACGTGTTGGAAAAAAAACGATTCATCCCGGTGTTTCGGAGACGCCATAAACGACACTTTGATCGTCCCGTTATAAATTGCAGGCTTTCCCATGTAGAAGGCAGGATTTCAATAGTTTAATGATAGGTTTGGGTTCCTGATTACTAACTAGTGGGGTATTGTAGTTACTCATCACATGATAGCTCAATAAAAAGTTGTATGATCATAACCAAATCATCTTTTTATGGCGATTTAATTTTGTAGTAAAAATAACCGAAAGCCAATATCAACACCGCATAGATAAACAATGTACCAATATGTTTTCCCGGGTCAGGATTATTAAATGAAGCTTCAAAAGCGTTTCATTGAAGAGAATGAGTCCGTTTTAAAGTTTCATCTGTTTTCTTTTCATTATTTCTTTTCAAAACAATTGCGCTATTGAGAGGGAGATAGTATAAAGACAGGGGAGTGAAACAAAGCTGATGGACCTCAAAGCAAACTCAACCAGCATAAGAAATTAACATAGTCATTATGTCGAAATTAAATTGTAAATTTACTGAAATGGCATTTATTATATTTCATTTTGGTCGTGTTAATGCCTCTTGCATTTTTCTATTATGCTTGCAAATAAACCTGAAGTCCCATGTATGGTATTTTGTTACCGCGTATTTTAAGGAATGAATTTAAGAAAACCAGGGACGCGGAGGTTGCTCTTGTACCCCTTTATGAAACATTTTTAGAATCAAAGTCTTAAGGTTCATTGTGAAGGCAAAGAAGATTAGATGTCAAAGGGTTTCATTTCTAAAGAATAACTTGCAGCTGAAAATGCACTTGCCAATGTTATCATGTATACATGTACATATTGGCCTCGTTTTAGTTTGTAGGCAACATACATTTAGGTTGAAGATTTAGAGTGTCTATTTCTTCATTGATTAATTGATATATAATGATTTAACGTCTCGGGAAGTTCAGGACGAAAACGATAGACCAATCGGACAGACCCTGTTTGTGTCAATAATAAGTACAATTCAAAGAGTAAGTTAGAACTCTTCGTAAAATAGCAATCAAGTGAACCAACATTCTAGCGGAAATCAAAAGAATGTAATCCAGGGACAAAGACCAGACATGCAAAATAGATTTATACAACAAAGAACATAAAGTAACTAAAATAATACATACAAAGGAACAAAAGCAAATGAGCAACTCGGACTCCACTAAAACCTGGGAGTATGGACCAGGTGCACCGGTAGGGTAAGCGTCCTCTGATTTTCTAGAAACACCCGCCGAGTTGCTCATAAAAAGTCAAGTCCGGGGTATACTAAAGAGGAAATGAAAACTATGACACGTTGAAATATACGTTAGGCTTCAAAAACATATTTGCAGAGGAAGTAAATTGAAAGTTAAAATAATATATATTGTAAACTATGTAAAATTAAGAAACATAACGTAAGAGCAATGAAAAAAAAATGCGGATTACTATACTGTCGGGAGGATAACTGAATGCTGAAAACATTCATAGATTTCATATCATTCTCTTAGATCCATGATCAATAAAATGACTAAGATACGATTGTTGTCTTAATGTCCTTAAATATTTATACAGATAAATGTAAGAGCGAAAACTTTTACTAACCGTTAATCTTTCCAACTATCTCCTAAACTGTTTGTTTTTCTTGTCTAAAAAGCCTAAATTTAACAATTTGAAAACCACTCACGTAAATTAACCTTTCGTATCAGAGACAAAATTCTTATACAAATAATTTCTTTTTGCTGTTTCGGTTTACCTGAATGGAAATAAATTATCAGTTTGTGCAGGACAGTTTCTATACATGTACATATTGACTCGGGATGATAAATGGAGATCTACGGTGCGTTAGAAGGTATTGAAACTTAGTTTCCGTGTATCTTTATCTTCAAAAGGTGTGTGACTTCTGTCCAAAGATGACAGAAAATGGATTAAGCTACTGAATATAACAAGATAAAGCTATTAAAATAGAGGAGACGGCTTAAATCTGCTTTTATAGCGCTCCGTTACCGTTGCTATGATATCTATGGTCCGCCATTGAGAGGAGCACCGCAAACTTAGTCTAGTATTCAAGACAGAAGTGTATCATTTAGTAGATGTTATAGTTCAGTTTACACATCGTGATATGTTCAGATTAGGGCTAATTAACTATTCCTGACCATTAAAAGGATTAGATAATTATGACAAGAAGAATTTGTCAAGTTCCAACATGTGGGTCGAGGTTGTCTCTTTTTGGGGTGAGGTTGTCTGTGAAACTGTGGTGTGTCCTTAAGCAGTTTCACGGTCACCCGTCTACTTCATTCATAAAGTATATTATTCGACAATAAATCTCGGAATGGACTCCCACTTTGCTGTTCATAAAGACTGAAAGAAATAGACAGTGATAAAGAGATAGCATATGATTTCAAGTCAAGTGTTTCCGAAAACCTTGCATGATATAACAATTCATTTCATAAGCTTTTAGAAATAAATGCATATTGTGATGATGTTCTTTCCATAACCGTTTGTTCATTGTCATCTGGGTACCGATTCAACGAATGTCCACAACAGGATAAATAAATTACCTCCCCTTAAACAGGTGACTACATGTACAAGCGTCCCATATATACCCACCTAGGTTAGATTATAGCTCTGTAGATACTGAAAACACAACAACAGTATTGTTGCCACCATTGAATTGTCATCTTGATCGATCTGTGAAAATGAGTATCTTTGAAATCGACATCTCTGTTTGGGTTAATCAGCAGTTTTCCCATGATTTTACAAACATAACTGTCATTCATATCTGCTATTTCAGAACAAAAATATTGAATAGACTGGGTAAATGGATCCTTTGTCATTTTAATAACAGTGTTTAATGTTTTGACAAACACATTACACCGTTTATGTTCGCAGGTTAACTATCTATGAAACACACACCCAATCCAATTTTCTTTGTTTACGGATCTGGTATCCATATAGTAGACTGTTCCTATAAAGTTATCTTCAAATATCATATTTGTGAAAATTTGTTTAATCATAAAATCAGATCAGAGAAAAATCGTGCCATTGTACCTAAAAAGGGCAGATACCGTTAAAGAAGTGAGAAATTACTGTAAAATTAATAATTGATACTATTAAAGGGTGATGATCGGTTGGAAAAATTATTACACAAGTGTGATTATAAAAAGGAACATACGTGTCAGGCTCAAAAGTTGCCCAAATAATTAAGGTTGGTAATATGACAAGTATGGGAAACAATGAATGTTTTATTGGACTTAGACAACAAGCAAAAGGGAACTGAAGAAAGGACAAAATAATATTAGCGTCAAAAAATCAAAACAGCCTACAAACTACAATACATGGCAAAGAGGGGTCTTTTCCTCATTTAAATTAGTTAGATACACGTATTTATCAAACAGGTGTTGTAAATCGAAATAGAGACGGTAGAGTATACTTTACTTTTATACATTGTTTTTGGCTCGGGGAATAATAATGATCAGATGAACACAACCAGCCAAAAAATCAACTGTTCCAAGCTGGTCAGTACATAAATTTCGAAACGATACCGCTATGCAATACTTAAAGAAAAGACGGCGAATTACAACTGCATGTATACGCATTTGCCAAAAAAGTACCAAATTGAATACATGACTAAAGAGCGTCTCAACCTTTAAGCGAATGTGTAAGGAATTGATGACTTGAAAGACGATTTTATGCGTGGGCGGTGTGGCGTTCCATTTTCTACAAGCAATTGATCGCAGAATCAAACAAAAATTTGTATATAGAAATACAATCGAACACATGTGCAGCCGTTGACCAGGTGAACTTATCAACAGGTAGTTGACCTATATCTCTGCAGGTTGTCTACAGTTTTTTGTTCACTCTACCGGTTCCTGTTACATTTAGTATAATTTTTTAAAAGTATTTTTCCTTTTCTTTTTCCCGTTTCTTTGTACCAACTTGACATCGCAGAATTATCTTATCTTTAAAACTTATTAATTACTGTCAGGTTTGTTTGGAGGACAAGCCTCGCGGAAGTTGGCAATTCGTGATCAATTCCGTTATCCGAGTCCGGCACTTAAACTACAAGAAGCCAGACATCGAAATAAAGCGGTTTGAAAAATAAATTAATACTTGATTGTAATAAATCTTTGCTTCTTTTATAGGGTGGAGATAACATTCTTAAGAAAACAGACCATCAATTTAGGTCTTCTGGCCAAAACTTCAGACAGAAACCTTAGTAAACGTTTATACAACATTGTCAATTGCGATGAAGCCCTTTTCATTCGGCACGAAATTGATGAGTCGGTAACTACCATTAAATACAGATTTACTTTAACTGCCACTAGACAAATTAACGCTACTGTCATATCTTTTCAAATTAGTAAAACCAGAGATAGATCCGTTAAGTAGTTGCTCTTTGTAATAACCTTGCAGTCGGGAATGGTACAGGTACATGAATTACAAGTCTTTTGGAAAACTTGATTATAAAAATTCCTTTCTTGTTTACTTTAATTCCGATAAATATATTCACGTTGCTTGACTGGTAAATGCACACGAAGAAAAGATGCACTAAATCTACATGACATGTCCATGTAAATTATACCTCAAAACATGTACACAATTATATACGACGCCTTAATCTAAACAATTTATGATATGATACAGACGTACAGACCAACTAGTGAATGATTTGTTCGTTGCCAAAGAAGGACGCACATCGAAGAGATACAATATAACGCTATATCATGCTCATGCTTATTCTCTTGAATTACACCAATATTTTCATAAAAGATTCTTATTATCTTCAGACGGAGTATTGATGTGTAACAGATAGTCTTTGGATTGTAGCAACCATCAGCATGCACGATTCTAAGACAAAGAAGTACACACATGGATGCATTATTCAACCACTACAAAGTTATAAGCTTACTGCATGGTGTTAAAATTGAGAAGTAGAACTATTTCTAAAAATACATGTATCAACAGACCGCCATGCCATGTGACTTGAACCACAATGCACGATCTTTACACGGAGTAGTAGTTCTGAAGAACAATATACCACACTCAGTCTTTAAGTCAAAACCATCGTTGATCACACTAAAACAAAACCCGTTATCATTAATTCAAAAGATTTTACAAATTAATTTTCTATTTCTAAACTTGTCTTCCACTTTAAACGGATGGTCATTTCCAAATTAACTGGTAATTTAGAAGTAATCAGGCATGAAATAAAGTGATAAGTAATATACATTGGTGATCACACATCCATAGATGTTTTCCCACATTTTTCTTCATGGTAAAATGATAATTAATGATTTCTATTGTCACCGTATTATCTTAAAGTATGCATCTGAACTATGGGAAAGAATGATCTGATATATACCCAAAACACAAAACATCTGAACAATGGGAACGGATGGTCTAATATGTGTCCAAAACACAGAACGTACAGTCGTTCTAAACCTACTTCTGAACTAGTTATTTGAGCTACACGATTCCAAATAGCTTGATTTATGTTGGTTAAGCATTACAATTATATTTCAGAATGGTGCACAAACAAATGAGAAAACAGAAAAGTGCAAAAATGTCACAATTAAGGGTCACTGACCCGTTGGCAACAATGACAAAAGTCTGCAAGGTATTGTATACCAGTAGTTAGTCCAAATCATTTTCTCAAAGATTGACATCCATGTTATTTGTACAAGATAAAAGTTTACAAGGAAAAAACACAAATACACGAACAACACTTGAACTCTATACTTTCCCAGCATCTAAGATTTTTGTCATGCTAAACAAGTCGTATAGACATAAGAGTAATTGGTTTTCTCATTAGAATAGTCGCTGCAACTTGTTAAGAGTCGTGCATCACACATGTGCAAATTATGAAATATTCTATGATAATACATTTCACAGCTAATAGTTTTCTGGGTCGTGCGGGTTTGCAACTATGCGGATGAGAAACGGTATTAGGACGTTTTCTCACATCTTCTTTATCTTCAAGACATATGGTAGATATTAATTTCATTTTCTCAATAAGAAAAACAGGATGATTCCAATTTTTGTGGCTGTTTTCATGGCGTTTTCAGATGTTATTTTTTATCTGTGATCTTGAATGACAACGCTGCGTCATCGGCATTTTTTGAAGTCTGTTTTGAAGAGGGTGTTTAAGAGCGTCTGTATACATTTGAAGCGGGACAAGATAGATTAAGTCATGTGGTTTAGACACATGAATAGGCCTTCGTATCATTTGTTGACCTTGAAAGACACTAGTATGGGAATGAGATAGAAACCAAATGTCAAAATTTTAAATTTAATATATATACAGAATGATATTTTTTCACAATGAATCAGATGTAAGCGACGGGGCGAAACAAAAACCTCCGATACCACAAAGGTCAGATTTACAACAGTCAACATTTCGTTCGATATGAGATCGATACAGACTGATTTTCATTTTCATAGGTTCAGCATTTGATACTATTTCAAATTCCGAAAAAAAAATGTTGCATTTTTTTTTCAAGCTTAAATTATGGACTTTCCTATATCTGTCTATGTATTTTCATATTCGATCCGGATCATTCCGACATTTAGAATACATCGGGAGCCTACCCAGCGAAGGATACACCGTATCTGGTGTAACAATAGTTATCATTTAACTGAAATTCTGTTTAGTTCTTTGGATTTGTCCATCTGAAGCCCCTTTCCGTTCTTGACACACTTGATGGAGATGCTTTGCCACTTGAGTTATTTTAATTGCAGATCTAAGACAACTGCAGAAGCGACATGATCAGTTGAAGTGGTCTTATCTGACAATTCTATGAGGGGTGTCATTTCGAGAATGCATTGAAATTGTCTATAATCATGCTCTGTCTATGCATGTGAATACACCCAGCATATTAAATCGCAGTTAGTTGACATTGATGGCAAACGTCGAACAAACAAAAACATATGTAAAATACAAGTGGGTGAGCCTTACGCACAATGCCTCAGAATAGAATGTATTAAGCATTGACCCCTTGAAGGATGCTTCTGATGTTCAACACTCTGCAAACTGAATATCGTATCTTAGTGACTTGAGTATAGTTACATGAAAATTTGTGGAGGATGTTAAATTTTTTGATGCCATTAACTGCACTTATGATTTCTGGTTGCCATAAAATGTCCATTGTACTTCTTAGCTTCAGATGATTTTAATAAACAGCCATTATTTAAACTGACCAATTATTCATCATGCACTTATATACAAAACAAGACTATACCCCTTGGAATACCTTAACAAAATGCATCTTTATAATACACTCCCTTGATGAGTAATTCTACAAAGAAGTACGAAACAATGGCGATGTTTACATCGGCATCTCTCTCATAGCGAGACGAGCTCTATAACTTATCACGGCTGATAACAGTAAACAAGCGATAGTTGTTCATCCCATCGATCTGACAGATAAAACAACTCATCTCTCTGACAATAAACCCTAACAACTCAGTCACTTAGGCTCATCATCCCGTGTCAATTGGATGTTAATAGTAAGAGGCTTCTAAAATATGGCCAAGTCTTTGGAACGGGGCAATATTTTATTTTAAAGTTTATTTTTATATATTTATTTATTATCATTAATTTTTTAGTGATACATTTTTAATGTACCTTTCGCACTATATATTTTTCTCTAGTGATTATAATAATATATAATAGCTACAGAAATAAATATGGGACTTTACTTGAAAAAAAGAATTCTTAAATATAATTGCATCGATCTCAATATGGTCCTGAAGTTGGATTAAATTCCTCATGTTGCATCCTTAAACTAGCAAAATTAGTATGTATTCTTGAATATCAACATAATTATGCCGAATCCATTAACATCTTATTTTAAAATGACTGTTAAAACTATAAATAATGGTAACCAAAACGTATTAATAGTCTAATTTATTTAATACATGTAATTTATACAGCCATGGTTGGTTACTTCGAATTTTTCACTGTCATAGCATTATCTCAAAGAACAATCTAAAAGTACAGTCCGTGTTTTCTTTACTCCCGAAGTCGACTAAAGAATGTCAATAAAACAGACAGACAAGATGTTCTATCTCCGCCCATTAATGTTTCTAATTTGTTGGTTGAATCCTCCAATGGAATTTCGTATCATTGATCACTTGTGGGAATCATACATATGTAATCATGAAGGGGCATGTACATGTAGGTGGAATTAAAATTATCTTATTGATAATTACTATCTTAGAGTAACTTCTTCCATGTGCAGGTTCTAAGAAAAAAGATGAGTTGAAGAGAGCAACACACTACCTACATGTATATTGAATATACAAAATACCAATCATATGAATATTTCAAATATCGGTTTGCTGTACACGAGTTTCAAGGAGTAACATTTCGATCATCATCAGCATTAATAGAACCAAATACACAGGAAGTTCAAGATCCAAAAATGAACTGAATACAAAAATACTCAAAACATAAAATATTGAATTAGGAATGAATTTTCGAAAATAAAGAAAAGATGAAAAAAATACTAACGTCTTTCCTAGCTAAAGAAGCAGTATTTTAAAAGGTGTAGGAAAAAAACAGGACCAGTATAATATTTGGTTTAAAGAAATCTAAGATTAGGTTTTCGCAATAATTCATAGGCTTATAGAGTAAAAAATAAACATTTGCAAGTAATCTGCAGGGTAAAAGTACACTGGAGGGATTTTTTTATTCAAGCCTTCTCCCCCAGTCCCATTTAAACAAAATTACTTTAACTTTTCTCAATGCTCTGTCTCGTATGGCGTCCTCCTAAATCTTTAAGTGCATCAAAATTGAGAGTTCAAATGATGGTGCAAAAAAAATTCAAATACCTTGTAACATTTGACATCATATACATGTACTTCAACAAAACCGGTCAGGATTATTAGATTCAAATCCTCCTTTATATAGGGACCACCCTCTCAATTCCGACCGTGTTAAGAGGAAAATGGTGTGGTTAAGGTTATTACATGTATTTAGATGGCAAAATGTCAAGATTTCTAAGACAGTTGAATAATGTTTAAGATGTGTTAATTCAATACACATAATCAATGTTTACAACAATAATAGATTAATATTAAATGATATTTCGAAACATGAATTACTTACAGATTATAAATTTACGATAACTGTCATTTTTAAAAAGTTATATGGGGCCCGTGAGAGGTCACTTATGGTAGCTTTTATTGGATAGATATTAAATGAACCAATTTCTTTTTTATATGATAATATGACACTAGAGTTTTATGCATTGATTACTTTCAAATTTACTTTCAAAGATTTTAGTGGGTATTTGTAAAATCTTTTAAAGTAGAAATCCCTCAAGGGGCCCTATAATATAGACAAGATTATGGGATTAAGTATTATCTCCTCGGTGATATTACCAGATACATAGATTTCGACGGATTATCTATTTTGAAAAACGAAAATCTGATTAAAGATGATTAAAAATGATAAGTATGAGATTAAATTTTAATCAGTTTATACTTACTTCTGCTGTCTGATCTTTATAGAAATTCATAATTTCCAAGTTATTTACATGAAATTCGAAAGTATAATTGAATTATCTGGAATAAGTGTAGTGATAATATTGGTAGAATCATCAATAAGTTTGAAATTATATGTCCTCGTAGCATTATCTTATAAGAAAACATTTACCCGATCATGCCAATTCATTGTTAAAGTAGAACTTTTTTTATTTTGAATAAAATTCATTCAACTGAATTTTATTTGGTTAAAATTAACAATGAACAAATGATCGACTCATGTATTGGGCCGACAACATATGCACGTGTTTTACGTGAGTATACTGGTGTCAAGCTAACCGGAAGTACAAATGTACATGTATTTTTATGTGTCAAATAGAAATACAGCTTCTGGTTGTCTAGCAGAAAGGAAGAACAAAATATAAAAAAGTCTATGTTGAAAAACCTGACAGAGATAAAGGGGCTACATTGAGAATAGATATGCTCGGCGTTTAGTCTAGCAGAGGTACAAAACTGTACATGTTGCGCAGATACAGTGTATAGTTGTCCAGTCTATCAAAAATAAACATGTATTCTACGTACAGCCCAGCAGAGTCAAGAGGGGCTCAGCCGTCTAGTCTACTGAAAATAAAGAGGATTTATACTGGTGCTTGGTAACTAAGATATAATTAGAAAAGGGAACTGTCAGAGGCATTCACTGTACTCATGTATGTATTTGTAGATGATTATAGAGGACTAGAACCAAAATATCAAATTTATACAGATATGAGGAATTATCTTCAAGTCAGATAAATTACATCATCAAACCACAAAAATAAACAACGAATGACAATTACTTCAAATATTATACCTTCTTTGTGAAAACACGAGAACATATAGACATAAAGACAAACAGTTAAAAACAACAAATTCAGTAGGTATTTCACACGATCAAAACCCATTTTCTTTAATTGTATTCCTTTTCTACTTTTATTTGCTCAATGATGACCGCTCCGTGTCATACTCGACCACTTAGCCACCCCAAGTGTATACATTGTCACACTATTATCCAGCGATCTTAAAGCCACCATTCAAGTCACCTATCATAACAAGTCGGGAGTTTTAATGTAACACCTTCTTGAAGGTATTTTGTTTTGGGAATTAAAAGAGAGAAATGCTCCTCTTTTGATGAATTCATTCAAATTTTGTTTTTCTAACGACTTAGGCACTATCCACAGTTCGGGAAACGAGTGTCTTATTACAATAGAAAGAAGATAAATATTTAACTGTAAACTAAGACCCATAATGATCCTTTTCTTTCGTGTGCATTATCATCTACATGCCAAATTTAAGTGAGATCTATTGAAGAATACCCCTGAATAAATAAACGCCACTTTTGCTGATTGTCCATCGGAAAATACGTGTTTGGTCAAGAAACACCACGGGGATTTATAGGGTTAATGGGTAAGTTTTCAAATTCAATAGAAAGAATTTAACTTAACTAAATATAGATAATACTTCGGGTTTAATCAAAATAATTAATGTGCATGTATACGGATCTCTAGAGACAAACGTTTTGTATATATTAAAGAGCAAACACAATTTCAATGTCTCAAAGAGAGCCCTGCACGATGCACCTCTTTTACTTAACTTATACGAACACATACACAACTGATTTATGATAAGGACCCGTTTCTCTATTCGTTAATTGAATAATATGAATTTTTTGCTTTATTTTATTTTATTATTTTTTTTTATGTTTATTTCCTTCAAGTTTTCCTTCGTTGTTTTTATTCAATTTAACAATTTTTTTTTAAATGTATTGTACAGAAAGATATCTAAATGATAGAATTAAGACTCTAAACAAATATAGACGTCACTCTGTACATAGTGATTCTGCAACCACCGCAAACAAGGAAGTGTATTGACAAAAGTACACAAAAAAAAAAAAATAAAAAAAAAAAAATTAAATTAAAAAAAAATAAAAAACACCTCCAAAAGTACAAGATGATTCAGAGCTCTCTTAGGCAAATACCATAGTACTATACCACTATACTACCAACGACTCACTCATTCCTTATATGACGCAGAAACCATATCAAATTGTTTACTTCAATGAAAACTACCGTTATCTTTAGTATCATACAAGGCAGAAACAATACCACACTGTTACCTATGTCTTGATTAAGAGAAATTATTGAAGCTGTAATAAAAATACAACACGCTATAATTTTGACTCATATCAATGAGACTAATTATGGATCAGTAAAATATACAAGATGGCTTTTGTGGACGGGGATGAAATTGGGATGATGAATCATTTGGTGAACACCAATCAAGCACCTCCCATCATACATGTATACACCATAATAGCATACATGTACCCGTGCTAAGCTAAGATGAGGACTTTTTAGGTCAAATGCCCATTACTACATTTGCCAGAAAAAGTTGATCTGCAACCAAACTAACATGTTTGCAAGCACATTTGAAGATTTTGAACCAAAGAAAAAAATGACAACTGCACATTCTGTAGTGAGATTGACTGTGCATACCCCTTTTTGTTCCATCTACACTATTACATGTAAAAGACCTGTACGATGAAAAACACGAATAGATAATAAAAGCAATATTTAATATACTAGCATAATTTTCATGGATAAATTGATATGTAGATGCTACCCGCAAAGCGAACATATACATGTAATGTGTTGCACATTGAAAACTGATTTTTTTACACTGACATGTGTTACATATCTTATGCTTCCTTATTTAAGCCAAAATAGACAAAAAACTAAAGAGTAACATGAACGAGTGCTATGGAAAAATCAATATGTTTAAATCTTGTATAAATTCCATATTGTAAACCACAGACTTTACCATACTGTACATATTTACAGACTTTGCCATATTGTACATATATATACCGACTTTGCCATACTGTACGTATTTTCCGACTCTGCTATACTGTTCATATACATACCTACTTTGCACGCACTTTCTGACCTTAGAAAGATACATACATAAAGAATAACAAGTAAACTCTTAAAGATACAAGCACAACAGATTGGCACATCATCTAATTAATATAAAAAACTGATTTCATAATTATGATTATACAAAGCGTCGACATACTACATGTAGCTACATGTAGATATACTTTCTAAACAGTAGAAAATGAAATGCTTACAATATGATAATCCAAATATTAAGGACTATGCATTTTACTACAAGTAAGATCAAGAAAGTAATGACCAGACAATTCACAATGAAGAATAATTCAAGATGCTATTGATTGAAAACAAATCCGGGTTTTAGGTTTGAACCTAGATTTATGATTACTCAACAGTTTATTTGAATACCCATTTTCTTTCATTTTATTCTGAACACACTCAAACTAGTTTAGAGGAACATGTACATCTAGTGACCTAGTAGTAAAATCAACATCTTTTTTTTAAATTAGACTATGAACGAATTATCGTAAGTGGCAGTGTTGTACCATTTGTCAACAATGATACGTATCAATTGGGTTTTAGTAGATGTTTTAGTGTTCAGCATAGTGTATTTTCATAGTCACTGACTGAAAATGTTCGTTTGTGCGTTGGTTTGGATGTTAACAAATCAGTCGAGTGTATCTGAGACGGATAGTGCATGAAAAGAGGAGGGGGAACAGTAAGTAATGATAAAGCACCGATGACATCACAAAACTATGCTTTGTAAACATTAAAAAAATACCAGATATCTTTACATAATTAATATTTGTTATATCTTGAAAGCTGATTGGAAGTCTTATTTCGCATCTCTCTGCTACAAACACGCATAACAATGCAAATTATTCTAGAGTCTGTGTTAGCTTCAAAATCAAATAGAACATATCCAGTGATTAAATAATAGTTGTTTTCCCAATCCAAGATGCAAATTATAGCACAACGTTATCTAAAAATCTATTCAGTCAATTTAATTACTTATTTCATACATTATCAATACAGGCACTAGCACTACCTTCAGTAAAATTAAATAAATGATAAAGTGATCGAACATAAATTTATTATAAATCAGTAAATGGTGGGATAAACCAAAGGTAATCAGATGTAGATTTCTTACGACAGGTGGTCAAAATGTTGATGATACTGAGGGATGAGTGAGAAACTTTAAAATGTTTGTGAAACTACATTCTGTGTGTTCGTGCGTTTTTGACTTACCGTGGGGTAACTTTCTGGCTTTAGACTTAGATCTCATTGCTTCACTTTGATCTTCCGCCAACCTGTCATCAACTAAGTTAGAACACAAGACAATACTGAATACACAAAAATAAGCAAAGATTAACTTTCTCTCTCACCTGGGACGCATGCGCTTTGTGTATCTAAAAATTGATATTAAACTGAGAACACTTTTCTTTTCATGTCAACAAAAACCAATTAAAGAGAATTAATATCTCAATCATATCCCAAGTTTAGATAATGATACATATTTAAATCGTCTAACGGTATATTGAAACACCGCGGATTAACGGGACACCCTATTTTGATATTAGAGGATTATCTCCATTATTCTACAAAAGGATTAAGAGATAATCATACTGCAATTTTAATAAAATGCCGATATTGAGGAGTGCAAATCTTTATTTTCTTATCACTGTAAATTTTAAAGATTTAAAGTAATAAATCTTAATCACCCGAAATACGTTCGATCTTAGGACGTCGCTGATCATTATTGGGTGATATTTTATTTATTCTGATTTGTTTTTCATTTTTAATTGGAAGTAACGGGACATTCTTTTGCACGAACTTGCTGAAAAGGAACCGCTGACAAAGCAAATGAGTGTTCAGTTTAAAGTTGTTTGAACAGGATGATCGGATTCCTCGTCAAAGACAAAGGAAATACCAGTCAAAGATTTCTCAATTCTTTGTAATTATAGATCTATATGTAGGTTAATAAAACCTTTAAAATATATGCATTATTATAGCAACTTGGGCCTTGCAGCGAATACCTCATTACATTAGGTCGGCGTTTTTGGATAATATTACCTCAATTTTTTTGTATTAGTTTCGTCGAAGAAAAACGTTTCTTTGAGTTTGTCTATCGGTTTATTATCTGGTATTAGAAATTAACTGATGATACAAAATTTTGATGAAATTTTAAATTAACTAAGTGGAGTCCGAGTGCTCATTTATTTTTGTTTCTTTGTACGTATTATTTTGGTTATGTTATGTTCTTTGTGGGTGTCTGTCTTCGTCTTTGGATTACATTGTTTTGGGTATCTGTCTTCGTCCTTGGATTACATTGTTGTTGGTATCTGTCTTCGTCCCTGGATAACATTGTTGTGGGTATCTGTCTTCGTCCTTGAATCACATTCCTTTGATTTCCGCTAAAATATTGCTTCACTCGATTACTCTTTCCTTAGTTAACAGTAAAACCAAACTTTTCTCCCTTTTCATCAACATTATTATGTTTTGTAAGGGGAGTGCCTTTTTTCACTTCAAAATCTTTTTATCCATCGCCGGGCTTTTGAATTTACTTAAGTTACTTTGGAATTATATAATTGGTATGTGTTTCCTTAAGTTTCTTCACTCTCATACCCATATGCTGACATTGTGGCCACAGACAGCTGGCTTGGGTCTAGGATATCTAGCTTGGACAAGATTACAAAAGTACTCGAACGCTTCAAAATACGGATCCATAATTTCTATTCAAATGTATCTCATCTCGATTTCGTAACATTTATTTAATTTTTGAGCCGGCATAAGTAGAAAGAAAAGTGAAAAGTTCACATTATTTATTTTTCTATTTACACAAAGATAGTTAACGTTTCAGACTATTGTAATCTAAATAAACATTCTATGTGAAATGAACATCTCCTGCTTGAAGTGAACAATGCAAACGGTTCGATCCTTACAACGCTTCTATTGAGGAGATCAAACACTCGTCCTATAGTCAATATTTAGACGATACCAAATGTCTTTAAAGTTTATAAACCTTCTAAATAATGTTTTGATACCAAATGAAACGAATGTAAGAGATATTTTAATTACACAAATAGTCACTTTCTCACACCCTTCGATGGTTTAAATTATCATTTTAAAGTGCTAATAGGTATGTATATAAAACATCGATCTACGGCTTCTTGAAAGATACTACATGGGTCCTGTCTTTCTGGGGTAGAAGATTCATATGTACATATAGAATACTCGACAGATCTGACCAACAAATTTTTTTTTTAAAAAAGCATCTGTGACTGCGGAAATAGTCTCAGTCTGATTTATCCAAAATAAATTTGGCGTTAGCTTCTAAAAATTGAGTATCTTCTACGATGGCCGATATGAGCCGTACAAAAATCAAGTAACGAAAGTCGGAAATTAACATCTTCCTAGTAGGTTTGTACTTTGTACATGTACACATCTTATTTGTTTTCGATGTGATTTTTCAATGTAGAATTGTACATGTGCAAACTTGTAAAAAGATGTTTTACTTCCGCTTTCGATAAGTTGATTTTTTTTTGTATGGCTCGCCTCGGCCATCGTACATGTAGTCTTCATTTCTAAGAAGAAATTCATAACTTAAAGATACTGCTTAATCGATTGATCTGATCTTAATAAATGTCGATAGAGGGACAATATGAAATACGCTATCCGGTGTTTTTGTTTTTGTTTCATGGATCTACGGCCGCTAGGAAGATTCTGCATGCATTCTGTCTCCTTATGTTTAAAGCTACAAATATGGATCTGTTTTCATGTTGTAAAAGATACAATTTACTCACATGTAGATATATAGACACATGTAAATATACAGACACTCTTTCGACATATATATACCAAACAACGAATGAATAGACAGACGGACGAACGGACGTTCATGCATACGAAAGAATAAACACTAATGTTCTCAATTAAAAAAGACAGACCTAGTTATGTAATTATATGAAGTCATTCTTACGAAGGGAATCATCAAGATTTTAAACAAAACCTGGTTTCAAAATCACGACTGATTAACAGTATTATATGTAATTACAACAAGAATTATGATATGATTTGCTCACTTTTGTATAAATGTAACACATTTTGCAACAAAACTTGGGGGGGGGGGGTCAAACACTGGAACTCCATCTCCCCTTGGATCAAGTACTGATAATAATAGACCACTATTTGATTTGTATAAAAGGTTAACAAGGCAGGAACGGTATTCATGATAAAAAAACCGATCCATGTGTATGGCATGTCAAAAATCAAATACAAAATGATTTCAATTCTCCAATTATACGAGGAGTTACCCATGATAAGGTATATGCTGCAGATGAAACGGAAAAAAAAAGAAAACCGAAAATCTGTAACTGCATCATCCACGCGAAGTTATAGAGGTAAGAATCAAAATAAATGTATCCAGTTGTCAGACTGGTCAACACATATCGTGTTCTGTCTTAAAGCCCAGCGGAGTTAGATTCGCTATTAGGACCCTTTCCTTTTTCTCCTGCATAGCCTAGGTGTACTTAATAAAACACTTGAATACTCCATGCAGTGTTAGTTATTTGTGTAATATGAAGTAATGAGGTTTTTTTTTTTAATTTGATTTAGAAAGGGTGATTGAAAACATTCTGGCGGGAAATTTTTCAGTACTTTTTCGTAAAAATTCTTTCCTAAAATTTAGCATTAAATATCTACTTCTGCAAAACTTTCACTGACACTTTCAGCTTTATTTATCTCTATTTGAAGGGTTTTCCGAATAAGAAAGTGAATGATTTATTTGATGTTTGTTTTTGCATGAGTCTATGAAGCTAATTTTGATAACAAGCTCAAGAATGTCCGTTACTTGATCTCAGTATTCATATCGATGATGGTAAACTTAATACTATTTTTTTTTTATTTTAGGATAAAAGGGAGGATTTTTCATTTCTTTGTGTCAACTATCCGTTTATAGATGATGACGTCCACTTGTCACTATCATACATGTACGCTGTTTACATATCACAACTGTTTCGATTTGCTCGTAATTGTAACAATATTTCGGATTTTAACGGAAGGAATCTAAATATAATCGAGAAATTACTGCATCAAGTAATTCATATAATGATAATTGCTTTTCCCTTCCATTATTCATGCGAAAAAAATCCTCTGCATAAGAGGAAATAAAGAAAATATATTATATAACAGGCTCGTAAAAATATTCACAATTTTTTTCAACCGATACAAGGAACTCATCATCAAACACAGTTGTACTTGTAAATGATTAATTCGTATGTGAATCTCACAACCTTTGTTTAACGGCAATATTCTGCAGAAAGCACGGAAAGCTCGATACTTACCAAATAAGTTAATTAAACTGTAGAATAGACTGATTCGTAAGGGATACAATTATGAAATTGTTGTCAAATTGTTAAGGGTAGTATATTTTGGTATTAACATGGGTTCGCTCATAGGGTCTTTACATAGAAATTGAAACACCATATTTAAAAGCAACTTTTGGCATGACATGCATTGAGTTGTGTCCTTATTGTATGACTTATGATGTACCATGGTTCTCGATCCCGCATGGAAAAAATTAATATTGATTTTTCATACGATGGGGCAAAACTGTTGTAGGTTTAAATTGATCTGGAACTGGCATGTCAGTTAACTGCTAGTAGTCCTTAGTTTGTATATTTGTTTAATTTATATTCAGTTTCTTTATTTCTGTTGTAACAAGGGACTCGGACATTTTTGATCTGATTTTTAGGTGTGTTTAATTGTGTAATATTTTTCCAACGCAGTCGGTATAGTTTCGTTTTTTACCCTTTGACCTTAAGGGCGCTCTTTTATGGAAACGCAACTCACCTGATTGCACTTCTTTTTCCCGATTGGCCAAATACTGATGGCGTTCGAAGAATCTGTATCGAAATTTTGGAATTGCGTTAGAAAACTAAACTTTATCGCAACATTAAAAATTGCGTGCCATGTGTTATTTTCTTGAAAGAAATGTAGAAACTTAGAAGTAAAAAAAAAGAACAAAATTTCACTGCGTAGGTTATCTTCTTTTTTAAAGATAGTACTTGTTTCCACAGTGGCCAGTTTTAAAGGGGTAGGGTTGTGCTCACGTCAAATTATTTTAACCCCGCCGCATATTTTGCGCCTGTCCCAAGTCATGAATTTCAGGCCTCTGTATGTCTTATTTCGTTTTCAACTTAGGTTATTTTTATGTTACTTGAGTATATAGGGGTAACTCTTTCGCTGTACCTGTGTATAATGTTTGGGGCCAGCTGCAGTCTGCCTGTGGTATGAGGGTTTCCTCGTCGTTTATTGAAGACCCTTGGGTGGCCTTGGACTGAAATTTTTTTCAAGGTGGGGTTGTTGTCTCTTTGACATATTTATCATACCTACATGTATTCTCGTTATATGACGTTGAACGTGAGAATGAATTTCATATCTTGAATTAAAGCGTACTCTTGAAAAATGTGCATTTGTATTTGTCAACTAACTGGATATGAAAAAAAAATAGAAAAGAGTTCTCGTAACAAGTGGATATAAATTGTGCGGACGTGTCTCGTGGCAAGAATCTGTTTGAAGCTGTTTTGCATATGCTTTATCTCTTGCACATTATGTTTTTGTTTATTGCCTATAGACTGCCGGTGTAAATATGTGTTCACTTTTCGCGAGGCACCGATAAGAGTATGTCGTTCTTTTAGAGTACTTCTACTAGAAGGTGCATTCAAGTTGTAGTCAACGCTACATATATTAAGATCATTGTCTAGTTAATTGACATTTTTGCATGATATATCCGTCCTGCCCAGACTTTTGCAAAATATCTGTAAATAGCATGATCAGATCGATATAAAAGGAGCATCCTTTCAAACCAAAGTGCACAAATGACACGGAAAATTAAAAAAAAATCTCGTGCGACAAATTCGCTCTTATGAATATTTTATTTACTAGCATCTAATCCATCAATCATTTAATTCATCAATTTATCGCTATCAACGTCCGACATTATCGCTTTTAGGTGTCACGAGTATCACATCAGATTGAAGAAGCGATATCATTCAAAGATAAAGCGAAAGAAAAGGTGTCTGTATTTAACATTGATGCACACATCAGATAAGACAAATCTCAATGACTCCGTTGATTTATTGTTTAAAAATGATCGAATACTTTCTGCCAGCTTCGTAGTTTAACTGAAAGTCCTTGGCGGTAGTCTGAAACAGGATGATTGGCGTGTTCAGAAGGTTTTCTTTAATTGTAATTGACCATGTAATTATATCGGAAGAGTGACACTTTCTGTCACATAGCTTCCTAAATTTGATACTCTGAGAAGACAACATTTAATATACAGGTGCAAAAAGTTTGAATTGTAAAGATATTTTCAAACGTATATTGTGGGGAAAGTATCGGCGATTGAAAGAAAGATAAACTGTGGCTAAATCCTGGTAGGGGCTACAGTATGGAATAAAATGGAAAGGAATAGATTTGTCATTATGTACTAATGAGATACTAAATACTAAGATGACTCGGACGTTTGCTTTTTGTGGGTGTAGGATGATACTACAATTTCTTTCCTTAATTTTGTTTCATAGGAAATTATGTCCTATGGACGTCTCTATCACCTGATTAGCCAAATGGACTTTCTGTTTTCAATATGACATAAAATCACTATCTGTCATTGAAATTCTCATCGGTCTTTATCTTCACTGAGTATCACAACGTGTCTTTTTAGAAGCGGGATCTGTTAATTTTTCTGGAGCACCTAGGTTTTAAGTGTTTACTCCTTTCTGTTGTCGGACTGTCGTCTGTCGTCCCTTTTATTACGACATTGTCTTATCCGCGGCTGCCTACGTTATTAATATATTTCGTTACCTCCTCGGACAAGTTTCGTTTGAAGATTTAGATTCACGTACATGTATTTTAATGTTACACTGTACATTGTATAAATAGGTACATGTAGTTAATCTTTTGGCTACCTACCTTTTTCCCATTTTGCAGCGAATATTTGTATAGCTGAAGGAATGATATAATCTTTCACCAATTAAGCTATCATCATATTGACGCTCAACACTTAATGAACTCTTCATGGGGGCTTTAACTCTGCCCTTGAAGTCAACGATGATATTAATTGTCTGTAATGAGTCCATTATAAACACGAGTTAGACAATTTATGGCCGTGTAAACATGACAGAGGCCTTACCACGTGTTATCACAGAGAAGATAATTGGTTAATTTGCAGGTTCATCGCAAACGAGAAGATAAAGACACTAACATTTCTTTCTGCTTGTTGTATAAATTACAAGTTTGATATTTGATCAAAGAGAAACAAAATATTGATATAAGGCAATAATAACAAATTGATCATGGAGAAAATTGACACTACAGGAACGTAGTTTTATCCAGTGTACATATGTCCGGTCTGTTATGCAAAAATTTTGTTTGAATTTTTATCAAAAATAATCTAACCGCAACAATTCGATGTAAATATGAAGTGACGAATTAATTACAAACAAGTGTATACAACATCACAAAACTTTGACTTGACAAACAATTGTTTTTGTTTTTGTTTTGTCGTGTTTTGGGGTGAGGTAATACTCCTGTTACACCTTGTTTTCTGTACTTAAAATGTGGTAGAGAGTAAGCTATCTTTCTTCGCCTCGTCCATTGGTGTCATTTGCAGTAAGACAATTAATCTTGGAATTTAGCATAGTACATATGTGCATGATTGTGTTCTTTTTACATTTGATAAAATGTTGTTTTGCATCGGACACGAGAAAGAAAGCAAGCCTGACCCTAAAATGTATTTATACACAAGTACACCTATAAAATTGCCCCTACATGTATATACTCAAGTAAAATAAAAATAAACTGAAGGTAAAAACGAGACATACAGGGGCCAGAAATACTTGACCGTCTCCCTTTTAAAATTTGGCCTCTGAGGAAAACATACTCAATTAAACATACCTTAAAATCATTTCGAAGTGGTTTGAGTCCCTCGTTACAATATAAAGTACACAATGTACAAATATATAAGGACTACTAGCAGTTTACTGAATATACATGTGGATTAAGTCCAATCTAAAAGGACATGTAGCCGTAGTCTGCATGTATTGTCATGCAATGGGGCAGTAACATAAACCTACGTCTTATGAAAGAGTAATCAAGGGAACCAAGGTTATAGCGGTAATCAAAAGAATGTAATCCAGGGACAAAGACCAGACATGGAAAACAGACATACACAATAAAGAACATAAAGTAACTAAAATCATACATACAAAGTAACAAAAGTAAATGAGCAACTCGGACTCCACTAAAAACTGGGAGCATGGACCAGGTGCACCGGTATGGTAAGCGTCCTTTGCTTTTCTAGAAACATCCGCCGAGCTGCTCATAAAAAGTCAAGTCCGGGGTAGACAAACGAGGAAAGGAAAACTATGACCCGTTGAATAAATCAGTTTTCATGGTGCTGATGGATACACAATAACGATCCACGAGTTCATGAGGACGACCATAAAACTTCTGTAGTGATGACTTCAATCTTGTAGCAACATAACCCTGTTCCAGAAGTGTCTTACATTTATGTCGAATAATAGGAGTACTTGTATTCATACATAGGAAGAATAGCATTTTTCTTTTAATCCGAACACTCTTTATTTTTCGAAATAGATATTATATAAAAATCCCACCAATCTTCTCTCTATAGTGTAGAGAATTTAAAGTTGTCCGTCACCGGCTGAATACCATGCATGCTTACCTTAATTATCCGGAGGGGGTGCAGAGGGTTGGAACCCCATTTTTGTTGGAAAATTTGTCAATTTCATGTGTAAAATTGACAAAAATTTCAAATAATGTCCTAGCACTTAACTTTTTTTAGGAATCCCGGCTGGCACCCCTCCTTTCCAATATCTCTGGATCACCCTGCTTTTAACCAGTACTCTCACTAAATTGGAGGAACTAATTATAAACTATTGTAATAAAGCCTATGAACATATATTTTGTAGTGATGTTAACTATTTTTGGAGTGTGAAGACATAATTTATTCCGTCAATCATTTATATCCGTTCGGCGAAAAAAAAATATCCTCAGGTTGTAGGAATTTTGATGGGCACAAGTTGATCTCCTTAAATAGCAGATCTATTCCTGTATGGTTACGAACCTAAGTTTGTGGCCAAACGTTTAATTATATAAATCATTCCAAATCTGATTAAATAGACAAATTTCATAATGCTGATCGTTACTTTGATCCTGATATTTTCAAATAGAAATTTACCATAAGAAGTGCTTATCAGTTGCTCTTAGATTTTGAATTAGCTTAAAGAAACAGCGAGTACTCTTTCGATGTAGCTATAGTTTGTTATCGTTTGTCCTATTTGTTTAGGTGTTTGCATTCTGTATCGATCCGAATTCGGCAGATTTTTATAGTTCGTTTTGTTGTATTTTCCTACCACTGTCTGGGTTAGGGCGAGGGCTGAGAGCTCAAAAACATGTTTAACCCCACCACATACCTTATGTGCCTATCCCAAGCCAGGCCAACGATTTTCATTATGTTCATTGTAATTCGTTTTACAAGGTACAAGAGAGTGAGGATTTTATTTACCCAAATCAGGGGCTCACAGGGGGCACACAAAAATTGATAATTAGGTGATTGTATAAAGTAAAGAACAATAAATGAGGACAAACTATAACATTACAAATATAAGATATGAATCATACATTTATCTATTCTGAACAGTGACTTTCTAGTAGGAATTCACAATGTTTGGCAGGGTGACTTTGTTTTCTGTATTTAAAAAACCAGATAAATCTATTTCGTGGTGATATTTTTCTGTAACTATGAATATAAAAGTAGCCCTTTTCAATATATTCGTATCTTAAAAAATATTAAAGGAACATTGAAGCAATAAATGTTTCTATTTCGTCTGAAAAGCATTTTTGAAAATCCTATCTTCTACATAATTGCGTTTTAGGTTTTGTGTATCTGCCAAGTTGGAATGCTAATTCTAATTTTTAATAAATTTTGCTTTAGTGAAGGCGGATATGTTCTGAAAATAATTTTCAAAGCCAAAATTGCTTTTGAAATTTTGATTATTTCGCCATTTGCCATTTTCAGACACAAGTTTGTTTCTATAAATATACATTTTTTCTTTGTAAATGACATTTGTAAAAAAAAAAAAAAATAACTTTTCTAACAAAAGTACTCTGTTTCCATTTGAACAACTTCCGAATTCCTGTACTATTATCAAAAATATTAAGAAGTCTTTGAAGACCTGAATACCAAGTGTAACAACCCTGTGATTGTAAAGTTTTGTTCAGTATAAGCATTTTCAATAAGCTATCAGATTATGATTCTAAACGATCCCAATATTAGAAAACATATTTAAAGTAGTCAATAGCAAATGGTATCCTGCTCAGTTCACTTAATATTGCAGAATTAGAGCTACTTTTGCTTACTACTCAGATATCTTTACAAAAATGAAAATGTAATTTGTCACAGAAGATTAAACAATAAGTCGAAGTCAGCTCATATTTTAAATAATTTAAAAATCAAAGATTGAAGTCTCCAAGGTCGCTAATTGTCCAAGTACTCACTGTTAGTTATTTTGGCATACTTTCAACATCCGAAATGGTACAAATGTGTAAAACTTATCATTCTCGTATAGGCGATAAACACACGGAAAACACATGTGTATGATACTTAAGTACATTTTTATCTCGTATGAAGCTAGAATTATGACGCTATAGGCTAAAAACCACTAATTCCACTTCCCATAGGCTTCTATGCTAATTTCACAATATTCAATGGCTTCTCTGGACTTTACCTTAACTTTAACCTGCAGATGACTATATATCAGCATGATTCTACATATGTCAGCTCACAATCCTCAGAATGGCATGTGGGGTTAGCAGACTTGCAGTGCAGTACTGGTCACCGGAAGTGAAGGGTCTATAAATAGCATGGGAAATCCCAGTGTTTTCACAAGATAGGGGTATATTTAAAAATCATTATGGAGATTAGGCTTCACATCACAAGAAGCAAAATGCACCTATAAAATGTACAGAAATGTTTTTCCTTTCAGAAACTGTTTAAATTTTTAAAATAAGATGAGAACTTTTTTTCACAGCACTATGAGGAACAGGGGTAATTTCTGCGTAGGACTATTTTTGCGTACGTTCCAAATGCTCATTGGTTGAATTGGTGGTCTGTAACCTAAAGGGTCACTTTTTGTCTTAGAAAAAATAAATAACTATACAGGTATCTTCCTACACACATACTGAATGCATTTGCAAAGTTTCAGTGAAATGTGACAAGCACTTTTTTAAATATTTGATTTTTAAATATAGGGTAACCAAGTTGTGCGAGCAAAAAAGTGAAAATATTCTACCATACTGAAATGCATTAAATATTTGCAAAGAACTTTTTCTGACTTTTCAAATAAAAAATATCAATCACAACTTGTTTTTTAACAATATTAATGAAGAAATAGTTTTAAAAGTAATCATTTTCTGAGAAATTGGTCTATTTTTAAAAATTTATTTCTGACATGCCTCCCCCTTTTTCTTGATCACATGTCAAAAATCCTAAATCTTTAAATTTTCACAAAAGGTGATATATTTGGCTTTAAATTTGTAAATACAGTGTTTTCACATTAAAACATGACCAGTAAAGGGCACCTAAAGCAAAAAAAGTGCTCAATAATGGATTTTCCATGTTGCCATAGGGGAATGCTTATATGGCCTTAACCGCAGTAATGAAAGTGAGTTTTTCCTCATTTCTAACCTAATTTTTGCTCAAATCTACACAAAACTTGATTTCAAGTGCTTATTACTACCATATTTAGGTAAATATAGCCCTCAAAATTTAATATTTGATATTTTTACTAAAATTTCTACACTTTTTACAAGATAGGACATAAAAATCAGCCAAAAAGACCAATTTTCCATAATTTGGACCTATAACTTAAAAAAATGCATATTTTGAAGGATTTTTGTAGTGTATTCCTCTCATGGCAAAGTTAACAAGATCTTCAAGTAGTTTAAAGCTATTTCAAGAAACTTTTCATTTTGCCATGGCTTCAGCTTAAGG
Source organism: Perna viridis (assembly GCA_037379345.1). Lineage (NCBI taxonomy): Eukaryota > Metazoa > Mollusca > Bivalvia > Mytilida > Mytilidae > Perna > Perna viridis. The sequence continues at coordinate 2,249,073 of CM074522.1, forward strand.
CTAAAAACCACTAATTCCACTTCCCATAGGCTTCTATGCTAATTTCACAATATTCAATGGCTTCTCTGGACTTTACCTTAACTTTAACCTGCAGATGACTATATATCAGCATGATTCTACATATGTCAGCTCACAATCCTCAGAATGGCATGTGGGGTTAGCAGACTTGCAGTGCAGTACTGGTCACCGGAAGTGAAGGGTCTATAAATAGCATGGGAAATCCCAGTGTTTTCACAAGATAGGGGTATATTTAAAAATCATTATGGAGATTAGGCTTCACATCACAAGAAGCAAAATGCACCTATAAAATGTACAGAAATGTTTTTCCTTTCAGAAACTGTTTAAATTTTTAAAATAAGATGAGAACTTTTTTTCACAGCACTATGAGGAACAGGGGTAATTTCTGCGTAGGACTATTTTTGCGTACGTTCCAAATGCTCATTGGTTGAATTGGTGGTCTGTAACCTATAGTGGTAAACACGGCGAGGATCTGTAGCATCTAGTGGCGTATAACCACACTATTTATGCAAATCATATGCGAATATTCAGTACTGAAATTACGAGCGCAAGAAGTCGATAACAATATTAGCGACTTTAAAAAAATATCCTGAACAATATATCAATGTGGTCAAAGATAAGTAACTGTAATACTGTAATTTTGTTTTTGGCATAGGATTATGTTTTTTTCTATAGATTAATTTGATTTTTGTTTTTTTTATGAATAGTGTCACTTAATTTGTTTTGGGTCCTTTACAACTTGCTTTATGATATGGGTTTTGTCCTTCATAGAAGACCTGTGTTGATCTGTTGGGTAGATGATTATGTGAGATGGTCGATGAGCATGCATAGAAAAACTTCCGCTAGGAAAATTCGTTTGTTCTACCTAACCCCTACCTCGCAGAAGTGTTTATTGACAAGCTCACGATCTTACCACAAAAGGGTATATTATTTAAATATTCCTCGGAAAACTATAACAATGCAGTCCGAGATTCAGCTATATCTAGTTTTCTCCACTGAAACTAATACAAAGGCTTCAATAAATAAAGTTTATTGCTCATAACTTGAAAGTCAGATATACATGTACTGTAACGTAAATACCAAGTTGTTATTTTTCAAAAAAAAATATTCAACGTCCAGTTTATGACTTAATGTCAGGTCTCATTATCTAAGTATCATGTAAAGCTATCAAATAATACGAAATTCATAATGCAAAAAATTAGACAACCGTGAAATGATTTACAGTTTGTGAATAATTGTTTTTATTTTATGCAAGCATATTTTATCTGACGTTATAAGCATACTGAACATATCAATGAAGGTGTAAAGTCGGGAAATCCTCGTGTTTAAGCCTTTATCTTAATTTTAGAAAACGGCCAAGGAGAGGCAACTCAAAAACTATATCCATATTCTAAAATTTGATTTCATACAATTCATATAAATGTCGGTGTTGTTATAATTTATGTTCTGCGCTTTGACATGTGTAAGGCTTTTTTATGGTTTCAGCAGGATTTGAAAACTTACAACGATAAATTGTTCGCTGGGGTAAAGCGGATGACTGTAACGAACGTTACTGTTATCCTAAAATGGAGGATGGATATTTTTCTTTAATAAAGTCGTCTATTCAAGTTATTCAACAAAAGAAACATGACAAATATGCGGAAAGCGAAAGGTATCTTCAAACTTCAAAGTTCATACTTCACACTTCAGAATTTATACTTCATACTTCAGAGTTCATACTTCATACTTTAGAGTTTATACTTCTGATTTCTGAGTTCATGGTTGAGAGCCTATATTCAAACTTCAGAGTTTCGACTTCATACATGTATCATATATCCTCGTCACAGAATTGATAAAGCTTTGTGAAATATCAGTTGAGGTTTCAAGTTTTCCAAGAATACCATTTGCACGTTCAAGTTCGATATTATCTTGAAATGAGCGTTTTTTTTTAGATTTCTACTTTTCGATTTTCAATGTGAATTTATTTTATTTCCTCAGCGTTTTATACAGCTTAGTCCGCAATTTCTGTAATAATTCGAAAAATCTTAAAATTTCAAAATCAACAATTAACCTCAGAAAGTTGATATTGCTGATGCAATTATCTACAACACTCCCAATTCTGCACGTCAATTTTGCGTTACTATCACTTTTGGATATCCATATTATAATAAACATATTATTTCCCTGATAGAAATCAATTACCTGTTTCCAAATGTATTTTTTCTCCATAGTTTTTCTTCCTTTTGACGAATTAATTGATTCCAAGTCACCAAGGGCGGATCCAGGATTTTATGAAGGGGAGGTGTAATTACGAAAATCATTTTTTTCTCAAGTTTAAGCATATTTTATTCGCTATTAAACTTTGGATCAGACACCAATTATTTCGACTCACAAGGTTCTTCTCCATACATGACTATAACTAACAATACATTTGGTGCAACAATAACGACGTGTGTAAACCACATTTACTGGTGATATTTTTGTGTATGTAAATGTAATCTTTTTCTTCTGCATTGAAGTGTCATAATCATAGTATTGCTTGCAGTTAGTAGAAAAAAAGCAAGAATTCGTGCAGATAACTAGACAATTTAAACCATAATACAAACTTACAGTCGGTCTCTAAAGCCTCAATATTTTCACCTAAGTAATGATCTTTATAGGCAATGATTATCCAACCAGATCTTACCTTACTATTTTTTTCCCTATTTTTCATAATGAAATTATAAACATTTTAAAATTTGATTTTATCATCAGTTTCTAGTTTCGCAAATGCATGCACTGGGTCATTGTTAGCTATAGTAGAGCAATACCACCATGGCCCAGTGTTAGCTATAGTACAACAATACCACCATGACCCAGTGTTAGCTATATTACAACAATACCACCATGACCCAGTGTTAGCTATAGTACAACAATACCACCTTGACCCAGTGTTAGCTATAGTACAACAATACCACAATGACCCAGTGTTAGCTATATTACAACAATACCACCTTGACCCAGTGTTAGCTATAGTACAACAATACCACCATGACCCAGTGTTAGCTATATTACAACAATACCACCATGACCCAGTATTAGCTATAGTACAACAATACCACCTTGACCCAGTGTTAGCTATAGTACAACAATACCACAATGACCCAGTGTTAGCTATATTACAACAATACCACCTTGACCCAGTGTTATCTATAGTACAACAATACCACAATGACCCAGTGTTAGCTATATTACAACAATACCACCATGACCCAGTGTTAGCTATATTACAACAATATCACCATGACCCAGTGTTAGCTATAGTACAACAATACCACCTTGACCCAGTGTTAGCTATAGTACAACAATACCACAATGACCCAGTGTTAGCTATAGTACAACAATACCACCATGACCCAGTGTTAGCTATAGTACAACAATATCACCATGACCCAGTGTTAGCTATAGTACAACAATACCACAATGACCCAGTGTTAGCTATAGTACAACAATACCACCATGACCCAGTGTTAGCTATAGTACAACAATACCACAATGACCCAGTGTTAGCTATAGTACAACAATACCACCTTGACCCAGTGTTAGCTATAGTACAACAATACCACCATGACCCAGTGTTAGCTATAGTACAACAATACCACCATGACCCAGTGTTAGCTATAGTACAACAATACCACAATGACCCAGTGTTAGCTATATTACAACAATACCACCATGACCCAGTGTTAGCTATATTACAACAATACCACCATGACCCAGTGTTAGCTATAGTACAAAAATACCACCATGACCCAGTGTTAGCTATATTACAACAATATCACCATGACCCAGTGTTAGCTATATTACAACAATATCACAATGACCCAGTGTTAGCTATATTACAACAATACCACCATGACCCAGTGTTAGCTATAGTACAACAATACCACAATGACCCAGTGTTAGCTATATTACAACAATATCACCATGACCCAGTGTTAGCTATATTACAACAATATCACAATGACCCAGTGTTAGCTATATTACAACAATACCACCTTGACCCAGTGTTAGCTATAGTACAACAATACCACCATGACCCAGTGTTAGCTATATTACAACAATATCACCATGACCCAGTGTTAGCTATATTACAACAATATCACAATGACCCAGTGTTAGCTATATTACAACAATACCACCATGACCCAGTGTTAGCTGTCCGTTTTCTCTTGGTTATATTTACTACCCCCCCCCCACCTAAAAATCAAATGGTTGCTCCATTAATACCTTTACCTACGTATGTGTGATTACGTCATAATGTCGTAATCTGAAAATATGAGGAAATTGAAGGTGAGCAGTCTCATTTTAAACTACTTATGATAAATTTACTTTATCAAAAAGTATTATCTTATAACTCAATACAGCAGTGTACATACAAGTACATGCAAGACTACGAATATATATGTACAAGTGTATAGTGTGACAAAGCATATGAAGTATAAAAAAGTTGCCACTTTATTGGAATAAAGATTTTGATATGGGACATTTTTATCAGAACTGGTAAATTAGATATTTTCTTTTATTGATTCATTTTTATTTATGGTGATTTTTCGAAAGGTAGATTAATATCTCTTTTTTTCTAAAATAGTTTTCGAAATGAACAATTTGTACAGTAAAAAGCTAATGTACATGGGGTGCCTGTGAAATACATTACATGTATGTATTCCCGACTTGCGGAACAACATTTTGCCAACATTTATCTCCCTTTGGAGCAGGTATCTATTCGGAACACGTAAGGTTTTCCATCCGATATCGACGATACTTCAGAAAATCTCGAAAGTCAAAAGGGAATTTCTCGTTCTACTGACCCTGCCATAAATTTTCTTTACCCGGGATACAAATGAAAATCATCCTTATGTAACCTACCAACAAAATGAAACACCCTGTAAATTTTAGAAACACCACTGTGTTTGTCTGTTGGGAATTCCATTTTCATTCGAGTTACCTCTTTTTTCTGCACCCGAAGCCGAACATCGATTAGAGATACTTCGAAATTATATCTGATCTTACGGGAGGTAACTCTGCAAAAACAGGATAAAATATGGCTGTATCCCGAGCTCCGCAAGTAGGGAATACTGTTTAAATATAGTCAGACCTTCATGTACATGTTTAATTATAGGCAGACCTACATGTACATGTACAATGTTTCTTCTTCAAATATGAAGCTCCACAAAACCTGTCACTGTATTTTATTATATTTAAACAGTATAATGATTTGAAATGAAGTCTTAGTAATGCCAAACGGTACGATATTTCCGTCAGTCTTACAAAGCCGTATGTTTGATATAACTAGTAAAGGAAGTTTCATGATCTATGTATGAAATCCGTGTTAAACTAGATCAAAATCTCCGGAAATATCTACTCTTCTTTACATCCACAAATTGTTGAAAACTTGCAAAGAAAATATTCTGACAGCCTTTTCCAACGGATTTAGTGCACATTAATTACAAATTATATCAACTACATTTTGAGGTTCATTTGTATATGTAAATGAATATAACACTTTTTGAAATACAACCTGCTATTTATTCTCATGTAACAAATGCTCCAATGGAAGAATTATGAATTATGATTCCCTACATTATTTAGACATCTCCACAAAACACACAATTCAGAAAAAAACACCTGAAGTCAAAATTCAAGGCTTTTTTAAGAACCTTTTTTTTCGTGATCCTAAAAAATATTCAAATATGAAGCTCAAACATGTGTTTAATTAAAGATTCTAAATGTATAGACTGAGCTTGTTTTACTACATATTTCGCATTTCTCTAGAATTTCTGCGTTATTCAATTATTTCAATGAAATGCCGGACGTCCGTCCATCCGCGTTTCCGCACTTTTTTTGTAATGCTTTTACCAATTCATTTTATATTTTGTTTGTAGTCTTACTATTAGAAGTTACAGATAAAGTTTGACTATAGTTATGGTTGAATGATTTTTACAGAAGTTACGCCCTTGGACTTTGAAAATTTCACTGAATTTTAAGTTTTCCACACTTTTACGCGGGGTACATTGGAACGCTATTCTTTTATATTTGCCTAAAATTGGGATTTTTTACAGAAAAAAGAATTTTTTTTTTTTATCTTTTTAACTAAACACATAAACTTAATATTTGTGTAATGATGAGGAAAAATGTTTACCAAATGTAACATCAAAATCAGCTTAAAACAATTAAATTGCTGTTAGCCTGAGAATAAATACAGTCAAGCCCACTAAAAGTAATAAAAAAAAAACTCCAAATATCGACGCTTTCCAGAGTTTAACCTAGGTCGTCATAGTAACCAAGTATTTTTTCAATACACTTGCGTAATAACATGCACTTGTGTAATAGACTTTTCGTAGTTCCCCAGAAAAACTCCAGAAAGTTTCATTAATTTCTCTGATTATGAGTGCCTTTTTTTTTGGTCGATGGTTACAGAAAACTTGTATTAACTGTTATTCTGTATCGAATGAAAAATAAACCAGGATACTACTTTTTTCTAGTTTAATAGAGAGAAATAACTGCCATGATTGTCAGTGGTGTTACTTCAATTGTCAGCGGTGTTACTATTGTAATAGTGAATCTTTTAAGACGTTAACCTCCCTATTGTGTCATATCCAGTAACGCCGGAATTCGACATTTGGCAACATTTCTCGTTTCTTGCTTGCTTGCATATTGAAACACGTGTACAGTATAGCAAAATATACAATATTTTTTTATTGGTAGCAATTGAAAGATCCTCAGGGATCAATACTTTGCCCTTTATTGTTCATTATCTTCATAAATGATATCGTTACCGAAATTAAGTCTACCATTAAATTATTTGCTGATGATACTAGCCTATATCTTATTGTTGACAACCCTGAATCAGCTGCTCTTATTCTTCACAAAATCCATTTGTGGTCTGAGCGATGGCTCGTCACATTCAATTTCCGTAAAACAGAAAGCATGACAGTCTCTAGAAAGACCAACAAACCTTATCACCCTGAATTGTTCCTTAATAATGACATCATAGCCCAAGTCCAGCAACATAAACACTTAGGTCTTACAATATCTGATGATGGTGGGTGGAATAGTCATATTGATATGATTACAAAAAAAGCATAGTTACAATCGTTAAAATATATTACGAATTTAAAGTAATTTTGGATAGACCCTTGGAAAACTTTACATAACCTTTATTAGAGCGATTCTTGAATATGCTGATGTAATATGGGATACAAACACCGCTATTCCTAAACTCAAAGTTGAAAAGATTCAAATTGATGCAGCAAGAATAGTTACAGGGTGTACTAGATTAACATCAATTAACAATTCATACATAGAAACTGGGAGGCAGAAATTATGTGTTCGACGGGAAAATCATTAATTAGCACTAATGCACAGGATTTTGAACAATATGACATCGCCTTATCTTCAAACTCTGATTCCTAACAGAGTAAACCAAACCCATGACTACCCAACTCGTAATTCTGACCTAATCCAATCAGTTTATTGTGGAACATACCGATATTCTAATTATTTTCTACCTTCTGTTGCCGGTATTTTTGCCATTACCTTGTGGCTAAATAATACTTCGAATTCAGGATGCCATATTTTATTCTGCAAAAATACAATTAACCAAAACGTTCATAAATAAACTGCAAATTTTAAAACTATATATAATTAATATGAAAACCGATATTCCGAAATTATGAAATTTTGAAATAAATTCAATTTGGACAGAAACTAATCTGCAAGAATACAATTGAGGCGGTGTCAGCCTCTGCTCAAGTCAACGCCTTATTATGGAATGAATTTGAAGACAGGTTTAGTCAGGGTTGGACCAAGTAAGTTCATGCATGGTGTGCTCGATACGTCATCAATCATTCGTCAATGAATATGCAAATGATGTATGATGAAATGAAATGAATGAAAAATACAAATAATAAATACGATAAACGTATACAAACACAAACAAGACATTTACTTTATAATTTCCGTGACATAGTCCTCTCCTCGGACAAAAATTCGAATTTTCTATATCACAAGATTAAAATTTACTTCAAAAATTTATAAAGTATACCAACTTTATATGTGGCAATGGGCGCTACGAAATTGAAATACAAGAAAAAATATTCAAATCAAAAAATAATAAAAAGTCAAAATTTACACATTCATAAAATCTACACAAGGCATAATTACAAAAATGTCTATTCGTTATCAAAGATAACTTTTTACAAATGTGTCAACCATTATTGTTAAGTTCAGGAGAAGGATGGACACCATTAACAAGTTTCGAATATTTGTTACGGATTTTACTACCCGCACATCTCTGGTGAACATATGAATGAATGAATGGTGTACATAGGCCATTTGAAACATTCAGTTCAGTAATGAACTGATTCAACCGACTTAAAAGACGATTCAAATGCTCTTGCATAACGACATACTTGTCTTCATACTTCAAAAATGATGTTTTACCCTGATTCAATCTACTGAGGTTCCATTTATCAAAGTGCATTGTACATATTGTACAAAAGACAACGTTATAACCAATTTGATTTAAACCTTCATAAACCTGTCTACTTATACAAACAATGTCATCAAATACTTGATCAACATTTTTGTCCAGATCAAAAAACGACTCTTCATAATTTGAAGCTTCTTTCCAGTTTGCAAATGTCTGGTATGCCACACATGATATACACAAATTATCTACCATCCGAATATTGCAAATTACTTTTCGCTATATTCAACAAGTCCAAGTATTTTCCACCAGGTTTAGTATAAACGATGGCATTTTCAATATCCTTCAAACCATTCCCTCTACTTGAAGCATAAACATAGGAACTCATATCTACAGAAAACAGAATAAAAACCATAAAAAAACAAATTGAAAACCAAGTTTAAAAAAAAATGTATCATAATTATGTGGGAAAATCCGCAATTGTATGTGGTAACTCGCTACGAACCGATTTTCGCTCACAATAATCAAATTTCAGTATCTGATATAATCCCTGAAACGTTCATGCGGTTTTGACACTCGATTACTCTTACGAACTACAATTTGTTCTGGTTCTGCTACCATATTATTGTTATTTCTACTACTTTCATTCAACTGTCTGTCTTTCTCTCTACTAATTTCCAACGATTCTGACCGTTCAGATCAAGACGACTCGTTTATTTCACTAATTCGCCCGTCGGAATCAAACACACCTCACTATCATCTGAGTTATCAGAAAGATCACCATCAGTCTGTACTTCGTCTACCGACAACCTAGTGTCCTCGCTGTTCGGAGCGATAAAGTTCGTAGTATTATTACTACTCTTTCGGTGGCGATTATTTAATGATATATATCGCTTGGATTGTCGGAGCTGATGAGATATCTGTATTGCCAATCGGTAACAATAAATTTCTGTGAACTGTACGTTTTGTTCCTTGACCGAATTCGCGTTTCAGCGTATATACGGGTATACCATGGTCTGGTTGGGATTGTACAATATACGGACAGCGTTCCCATTTGTTCGCAAGCTTATGTTTTGCCCCGCAAACTAACGTTCTTGACTAATACTCGATCGCCTGATTTTAGCATCAAATTTCGAACTCGTAAATCGTATCTGGCTTTGTGACGTTTACTAGCTTTCTCGGCTTCGCTAGCGGCTGTGTTGTAGGCAAACTTGAGACGTTTTTCGAGTTTCGCAGCGTAATTACCAGGATTCTTACTAGATAAGAGTCCAAACTGTGTGCCAAACAAAGTGCATCTATCGCTAATCCAGGGTGCCATCCAAACATAAAAAATGAGGACTATAACCCGTACTCTCATGTTGTGTCGCATTGTACGCATGGACAAGCGGCGAGACGTAACTTTTCCAGTCAGACTTTTGGTTATCATTCAATGTACCAAGCATATTTAACAAATTATGGTTAAATCTCTCGCATTGGCCATTTCTCTGTGGGTGATACGGTGTCGTTCGAGATTTTTTTTAATTCCAGCTAACTTGCAAAGCTCACGTGTAACTTTAGATTCGAAGTTCCGACCTTGGTCACTATGAATACGCGCAGGGAATGAATAGTGCTGAATAAAATGGTCCCAAAGACACTTTGCTGTTGTATACGCAGACTGGTTTCTCGTGGGTATAGCATGTGCGGATCGCGTAAAATGATCTGTTATAACTAATTAAAAATGTTTTCGTAATCTCCTTTGGATTTCTCCAGGCTCAAATAGTCTATACAGATCAGTTCTAACGGTTGACATGACTTGTTGCTAACCATCTCAACAGCATTCTTTGCCTTTGATTTCCGCAAAATATAGTTTGGACAATTGGATACCTTTTTTTCAACATCCTTATCCATGCCAGGCCAGAAAGATCGTGATTTGACCAAAAATAATGTTCGATCGGGCCCCTGATGACCGACATCGTCATGAAGACCCGTGAGAGCCACATTACGGTAAACATCGGGTAATACTAGTTGTTGGACCTTATAACTCTGTAAACTACCACTTCTGTACAAAAAACCGTCCTTAAAATACAACTTTTCCCACTCATTCAACAACTTTCTTACTTCACGCGGTTTCGGTGCAATAACACGCTTTTTTCTTTTGGCTTATGGCCGGTTTTCAAAAGCCTAAAGACCTCTGACATATTCGGGTATAATTGCTCATCGGCCCAATTTATATCACACAAATCTATAAGACCATTCACATCATCGGACTCAACTGAATTTACACTTTGGGCTAACAATGCACTTTCTATACCAGGATTCTCAGAAACAACTATGGACGTACAAACTGCTTTGACAACCTCACTTTTTATACTCTTCCCTGAATCTATTCTAGACAGAACATCGGCATCGACATTTGATTTACCACTTCTATAAGTGACAGAAAACTTATAGTCTGCCAATGAAGCAACCCATCGATGAGAAGTAGTATCGCGCTTAGCTTTATTCATGACATAAGTCAAAGGGTTATTATCCGTTTTTACCTCAAAACTGTTTCCACAAAGATAATCATAAAACCTTTCTGTAACGGCCCATTTGAGGGCAAGAAATTCCCTCTTATGTGCAGGATATAACTTTTCAGAGCCTCTCAAACCTCTGCTTGCGTATGCTATTACCCTTTCAACTCCATTTTAACACTGATACAAAACTGCACCTAAACCATCACCACTCGCATCTGTATGCACTATGAAAGGGAGGTTATAGTCAGCATATGCTTATATGGGAAGACTGGTCAATTTTTCTACACTAGTTTTCTTTGCGTTTTCCTTCAGATCACCCCATTGCCAAGGTTTAGGTTTGTCTTAGACTTCTTCCTACCCTTTACATTGGTAAATGACCCACAAGAAGATCGTTAAGAAGTTTCACTATTTTCCCATAATCTTTTACAAATTTTCTATAATACGAGGTGAATCCCAAAAATTTCCTCAAATCCTTTACATTCCGAATATCTGGCCAATTTTTGACTACCTCAATCTTCTCGTCATCTGGTTTAATACATTCTTCTGAAACCACAAAACCTAGATATTTGACCTCTGTTTTGAAAAATTCGCACTTAGAACCTTTCAACTTCAAACCATTTTCCTTCAAACGACGAAAAACAAAATTTAACCTTTCCAAATGTTCCTCAACAGTCTTTGAAAAAAATGAATATATCATCAAGAAATATGAGACACTCTCTCAAACGCATCTCTACCATACATTTTCCATCTTTGAAAACAAGCTACTGCGTTAGTCAAACCAAAGGGAAATCTATTGCATTCAGAAAAACCAAGAGGACCAAGTGAAAATGCGGTCTTATACTTATCAGATTCCTTTATGCCACGTTGCCAGTAGGCGGCCCGTAAATCTATTTTTGAATAATATTTCGAGCCTGAAAGACAATCTATCGTCTCGTCCACCTAGGCAAAGGATGAACATCTTTTATGGTCCGTCGATTAATTCCCCTGAAATCTAAACAGAGCCTTAAACTGTTATCTTTCTTGTGGACTAAAATTACATTACTTGAAAAAGGACTGTTCGATTCCCTAATCGCTCCACATTCAAGCATTTCCTTGAGATGTCCATTAGATTCGTCTATAAGGCTCTTTAAACGGGGTATCATCAGTCAGCTTAATTTCATGCTCGACGAATGTTGTATACCCAAGATCTGTAGGACCTGTTGAAAACACGGACTTCCATTTGCCTAACAAGCTGAACACTCTTTGTCTAACCTCACCAGATAAATTTTCATCAATTAAGCAGAGGACGCTTGCCCTACCGGTGCACCTGGTCCATGCTACCAGTTTTTAGTGGAGTCCGAGTTGCTTGTTTGCTTTTGTTGCTTTGTGTGTATGATTTTGGTTATTCCGTGTTCTCTGTTGTGTGTGTCTGTTTTCCATGTCTGGTCTTTGTCCATGGATTGCATTCTTTTGATTACCGCTATAACCTTGGTTCCCTTGATTACTCTTACAACCAAGTTTCTTTATATCTTCCTCTAAAACATCACTCTTGGTTTTAGAACTATCTACAGATTGAACACTATCATCGAAAGGATCGATATGGCATATAACCTTGACATCATTAAGTCCACATAAGATAGATTTTGGCTTAATTTCAACAATTTTTGCCGCCATATTAAAAATTCGAACCGGAATTCCACATTTACCAGATTTATTCAATTCTAAAACCCTAGAACATACTTATATCCTATCTGACAATTCACAATCTAAATTCTCAGTAACTACGGTAGAACCTGTGTCACCTTGAGCACTAGCCATTTCAGACGCTGTTTTAAAGACATAGGCATCAACTTTACAACTCTCTTATTTGTGGAATGAACCAAACTTGTATTTTCACTCGTAAGAGAGGACATAGCTACATTCCAAGCTTTCGGAATTTTTCCAGATGTATTCTCACTCATATCATATTTGAATAAATTCAAAACATTAGTACCGATCACAACTGGAACATTACTATTATAATATGTAACAGGAACTACAAGCAAAGGCACTTGAAAACGTTTCCCATTTACAAAAGGAACCTTCAACTCAACCTCAACGTAACCTAAATACGGAAGTTTTTCACCGCATGCCACACTGACTGACAATAAAATATTTTGCAAACTCAAAATCTCTGGTACTGGGTTAAGATTTTTCAAAACCGACTCAGAAATAGAAGATATCATTGACCCACTGTCCACAAGAGCCTTACATTTACAACCATGTATTTCAACTTCCGCCTCGTTTGACGAACCAACCATTCTTTTGTACAAATTTTCAGTTTTATCAGGGTTATTTTTTCATCAAATGAAATAGCAAAGTCCCTAATTTGCCCTTCATTAGAGACTACTCCCCGTTTAAATTATCACCCTTATTTTCACTGGTCTTGTGACCTCATCCTCTATTGTGACCTCTGTCAAAATTGTCTCTGCCTCTCTGGTAACGTGAGCTATTAAAATAACTTCTTTGACCTTGACCTCTGTTACTACTCGCAGGGGTAAATTTTTGGTGGTCAGTTTGTTTACTTTTAAGTTCTTTTAATTCCGTTTCCATCGAATTCATTCGCCTATTGAAGCAGTCAAACTTTTTTTACTTCCGTAGGCTTTTGAGATTCGACAGAAAAAGAACTAGCAACAAAACGTTCGACTTCGACGAGTTCGCTAAATCCAACTCAATTGCCCGTATTTCTGTCCTAGACGTGTCAAAATTCCAGATCGTGTCATACTTATGCCTACATGCATTTATCAACAAAGGATCACTAAGACCCGACTAAAATTTAGACCTCAACATTTCATCTTTGTATTCCGGGCTAATATGACCCTTTTCAATAGCCGACTGCAAAATTGCCTCTAATTTCATACCATAGTCAGCAACTGTTTGATTTGGTTCTTGTTTTTCCATGTAAAATTTCTGCAATAAAGCTTCACTGCTGTAGACATTACCGAAAACGCCCCCCAATTGTTCTATTATTTGATTAGGGGGAGGGGGAGGGGGTGCGGTTTCAGGTAAAGTCAACAATAGACTTCCAGCTTGTCCCTTCAGTGATCTTCTGATTGATTGAAGTATACTACAGTATTGGAATATTTTCCCTCTCTTACAATGCACTTGACTTCAAATTTCCATACGTCAAAAGTTATTTCCCCTTTTTTGATCATCTGAACACGTAGGGAGTCTGGGTCTCTGCCAGTTTGACAAATTATTATTATTAGCAGACGACGTCAAATTTCTAACTGGTGTAGCGGGTGGTATTTTTGAAAGTTCAAAATTACAATTAGGAGGAGGGGTCTAGGAGGAACATTTTCCTCATTTTCATGACCCAGTACCTGTTTTGGGGTACTGTGTCTATGAAACATCGAATAAAATTCATCCTCAGCCACCACTTTATACTTTGTATGTTCAATTAGATACTGAATCATTTTCAGAACATCTTTTTCGTGCAATGCTTTCTCACTCTTAACCTCTAATCTAGACTTATTATCTGCCATAATTTTGAAAACTAGTCAAAAAGTATTTGTATACAAACAAAACTCTACAAATTACACAAGACAATACACTAAATGATTGATGAATTAATGATTGATGATACAGGTCATGATCAACTCGCCTTAATTTCAGTCATCAGTCAAAAGTGCAAAGAGGTAAGTGCGAGGACTCCTGCTTCAATCATGCATTACACCTAACATGTACACCTATCTGAAAAATACAGGTAATATGTTATAAACATATACAGGTAATATGTTATAAAAAAATACAGGTAATATGTTATAAACATATACAGGTAATCATAATCAAAAGAAAATCAATCAACTATGAATAAAAAAAATCAGTTTCAACAATAAATTACTAATGTAACTTTATATAATATATAAAATATATAAAATAAACAATTTCTTTACTATTCAAAATGATTAAATTTTATTGTACATTATTTTTCCAGAGCGTTGTAAATTGTTCTACGCAGGTTTGATTCTTTACGGTTTTCAATAATAAAAAAAATTGAATTTATTTGTAAATTGTCTTTTAGCACAATGTTTGAATTTGCCACGCATGCTTTTGGGTTTTTCGCTGGGCCTCCATACGATCCCGCAGTCTCGTTTTGATGATCCACGCTGCTCGTGCAAAATTTTGCTAATGGCGACACGCTGTTTTTGTCAGCTTCCCACCCACCCTCTCAGTAGCATTACTGAGGGTATTGGGTTTTGGCAAATTTAGCTTGCATTCTGATGTTATATTTTATAGCAATACTGGACTTTTTTATTTCATGTATCTGTTTATCAACGCAGGGGGCATGTTTGTAATTGGGGGTTTGTTTGCTTGGGAGTACCACGATGAGTAGACACTAGTTTTAAAGTTGACAGGTGATGCGCATCCTACAAAGCGGTGATTCCTCGTATACTGTCGGGCGAAGACATTTACACAAACAAAAAATATTTACACACTGTTTACAGCGCTGAATACACAAATTTCATATATAATATATTAAATTTGGTAGCCTCCGTAAGTATAATCACTCGCTATCGAGCTGCCGTTGAATGTATAGAAGTCGTTGTGCCAATTGACGAAAATTATAAATATATTCAGTCGTCGGGCTTAATACATGTCGTTGTTAGTCGATGGGCCAAACTACGATGAAAATTAAACATTCAATCGTTGGGCCAAACTAAGTTCAACGATGAAATAAACCAAAGAAATGATGAAATTAACCAGTAAATCAAGCAGAATTTATAGCTGGCATCTCGCTGGAGCCTCCAAATTTGTGGCCGGTATTTTTGTCATTTCCTTGTGGCTAAATAATATTTCGAATTCAGGGTGCCATATTTTATTCTGCAAAGATACAATTAACCAAAACGTTCATAAATAAACTGCAAATTTTAAAAGTATGTATAATTAATATGAAAACCGATATTCCGAAATTATGAAATATTGAAATGAATTCAATTTAGACAGAAACTAATCTGCAAGAGGTGGTGTCAGCCTCTGCTCAAGTCAACGCCTTATGGAATGAATTTGAAGACAGATTTAGTCAAGTTAGTTAATGCAAGGTGTGCTCTATACGTCATCAGTCATTCGTCAATGAATATGCAAATGATGTATGATGAATGAATGAACGATAAATATGAATACAAATACAAATAATAAATACGATAAACGTATACAAACACAAACAAGACATTTATATTTTCCGTGACACTTCCACTTTTCGATTATGGAACACATTACCAAATATGATATTAAGATGTCGTCATCAGTAAAAATCTCCAAAACTCACCTGGAAAATGAGGTAGTCAAATATTACTATAATTGCGGGTCATGCAAAGGTCAAATCCTACATGTCAGACTTCGTCTTCAGTGTAGCGAGCTAAATAAAGATCTATTCGACAAAGACATTATTCCATCCCCATTATACCGGCGAAATAGAATCTGCGAATCACTTCTTACTCTTTTGTCCATTATATCAATCGCTCAGGAGACAACATATTTCAGCACTTCAACTTCCTGATCAACCGACTTTAAATCTTCTCCTATTTGGATCACATGAGTTGTCAAATGAGTATAACGTTAAAATGTTTACCAAGGTTCAAAACTTTTTATGCAGAGCAAACGCTTCAAATTAACAACCTAAATTACACAGTTACTTCTTCTGAATAATTTTGAAAATTCCTTATGACCTGAGTAAATATATGGAGCATTGAATATCAACCTCTTCACTTTACACCAAACTCACCAAATGCACGTTATAAGCACTAGATCACTACTTCCTCGAGCTGTGATATATATTAGTGACATAATTATTATTTATGATTTCAGGAGATGGATTGATTTAAGACTTTAAGTCTTGTTTCTGAATCCTGTAATTAATTTGCTATTGTTCGTTTCATTCTATTGTTTTGGCTTGATTTTAAAATATGCAAATTACTTAATAAATATGTTTATTTTAAGATCTTACGTTAATAATAGAACTTGAATACTGAACACTTTTAGAAATCTGACCATTTACCAACACTTTCATTTTGCATTGAATATTTGTTTCGTCTAAAATTAACACAATTTCGATAATTATCTCAGAAGAAACATATGGAGTTATTCTTCCATACTAAATTTGGCGAATTTTGTATCCTCTACAATTATTTTAGCTCAATTTACCATTTTACCTTTTTTGTTTTTTGGACTTACAGTCCGTTACACCTGACAGGCGCAATTTTGACGATTTTACGGGTTTTTGACAAGATTAATTGATATAAAGAATTAGAAGGAGGAATTGTGACAAATATTCAGAACTTATAATTTGTCCTGATTCCAACAGTATACAGTTTTCACATATTCACAGTTCTGATTGTTTGTATTTATAGTTAAGATAGGTATGTCCAACGCAGCCACAATAGCGTGCGTAACGTCTAAATAAATAAATAAAATGTTGACTTACTTGTTTTTTCTTTATTTTGATGGCCTTTCTAGAAATAAAGTAAATTATTATGTACTGATGTCTGTGCTGTTACATTAATGTCTTGGTTTACGATTTATTTGGTGTTATATTTCATATAAATTAGTGTACACAATTTTCAATAATATTGAATTGAACTGCAAGTAAGACATTATTATCAAAATTTATATTGACCTATCAGAGGTGATTTCTAGATCCCCCTCTTGTCAGACTATGAATGTTACATATTATTCTCAAACTTGTTTTTATATGACCACAATTTTTTTCCTCATAAAATGCTATTACACTCCATCGTCGTTGGCGTCCGTTAACTAATACGTTTTTTTTTAAATTATCCGATCTATTTGAAATTGTAACACTCTGTTCCCGGGGACACTACGGAAATCCCTATAGTTTTTGGAGGTTTTTGCCCACCCCGTATGAAAATACGGCTCTAAAAGGGTGACAATCATTTAGATGTCAAAGTTTTCCCTTTAAAAGCTTTTTACTGGATAGGCACAATAGTATCTTTATCCATTTCTTGGTGTTAAGGGATAACGAAAAAAATCAACTTTTTTTTGTGGCCTGAATTAGATTTTATTTAATTGGATTCCTTATAAAAAATCCTTGTCTGCGTTTTGCAATCAGATTTTAAATTGTGTTTTCTATTGTGGTTTCGGAATTTTAAGGGGTCACAAGGGTCACCCCCCCAAAAAAAAAAAATCGACTTTTCTTTTTTGTTTTTGGTCCGAAATTGTTTTAATGGATTCTTATGAAAATCCCTGCCTGCATTTAGATATATAACCGTTTTCAAGTTCAAAGGGATCAAAGAACCACACCCTAAAATATACTTTTTAAACTTTCTTGTCCGATTTCGAATTTTTTTTAGATTCCTTGGGCAAAAAAATGATATTTGCCATATTTCATTTCATACAAAATCTGTAATTAAAATGTATACGTATTTTGAGAATGGTTCGAATAAGCTTAAAGGGGATGGCGATAGTATCATGTGATGATTGTGCAGCTCTTTATTGAAAGGAAATTCTATACTTAAATACCTTAAATGTAGTTTACACTTCAGCGAAAAAAAATGACGTTATGTGTATGTAGCCATTTTGTAAGTTATATCGAAAAATTTCTATTACGAGTGATTTTGATCGGATTTTGAATCCGGGTTATATTTAGGTAACTCACTAGATGGCGCTGGACGATACCCGCTAAATATGAATGAGTGATGTCAGGGGTTTGAGGAAGCGAGGGTGTACTCAAAACCCTGACTTGGGAGGATGACATCCAGTAAAATGTGCGTTTCCTTTTTACACCTTTGAAAGAAATAACGTAGACAGGTAGAGATCTTCTTGGTTTTATGGGAGAAACTACAGTTCTTATTGAAAAATGACCCCAAAAAAAAATTGGGTGGGCAGGGTGAAAGGAAACTCATATCTTTTATATTGGAAATGAAGAGAAGGGGTATCCCTCTGCCCGTTTGTCCATCATTCCTTCCTTCCTTCCTTCCATTCTTCTTTCGTTACGCAGAGGGGTACGTGTACCACCTCCTATACATCACGGAATTAAATATAATGACTCCTTATAGTATACATGTAACATGTTCCCAATGTGCACCTCCTATTTTAATTTTGTTCCGAATTAAATTTAGGGGTTTCAAATAGCAAAAAAATGACTTTGTCATTTATGAATATGGAAGATGGGATGGCATCTCCTATCCGTAACAACCCATCCACACCCCACACCCCCCAACACACACACACACAACTGAATGGAATTCAACGAAACGTATAGAGAATCTTTATTACAACATGTTCCCATTGATCACCTCCCATTTTAGATTTTAAATTTGGAAGTCAAAAGGTGCATGTTATCAATAGGACCGTAGGGTTATGGTCAATTTAGTGATTATGCTAACAGAGTTTCTTGTTTTATTTTGTCTGTATTTGAATTTGAGACAATTTTAAGTACAAAGGCACAATTTTTTTCCTCATAAAATGCTATTACACTCCATCGTCGTTGGCGTCCGTTAACTAATACGTTTTTTTTTTAAATTATCCGATCTATTTGAAATTGTAACACTCTGTTCCCGGGGACACTACGGAAATCCCTATAGTTTTTGGAGGTTTTTGCCCACCCCGTATGAAAATACGGCTCTAAAAGGGTGACAATCATTTAGATGTCAAAGTTTTCCCTTTAAAAGCTTTTTACTGGATAGGCACAATAGTATCTTTATCCATTTCTTGGTGTTAATGGATAACGAATTTGGGCCACGCACAAAAAAAATCAACTTTTTTTTGTGGCCTGAATTAGATTTTATTTAATTGGATTCCTTATAAAAAATCCTTGTCTGCGTTTTGCAATCAGATTTTAAATTGTGTTTTCTATTGTGGTTTCGGAATTTTAAGGGGTCACAAGGGTCACCCCCCCAAAAAAAAAAAATCGACTTTTCTTTTTTGTTTTTGGTCCGAAATTGTTTTAATGGATTCTTATGAAAATCCCTGCCTGCATTTAGATATATAACCGTTTTCAAGTTCAAAGGGATCAAAGAACCACACCCTAAAATATACTTTTTAAACTTTCTTGTCCGATTTCGAATTTTTTTTAGATTCCTTGGGCAAAAAAATGATATTTGCCATATTTCATTTCATACAAAATCTGTAATTAAAATGTATACGTATTTTGAGAATGGTTCGAATAAGCTTAAAGGGGATGGCGATAGTATCATGTGATGATTGTGCAGCTCTTTATTGAAAGGAAATTCTATACTTAAATACCTTAAATGTAGTTTACACTTCAGCGAAAAAAAATGACGTTATGTGTATGTAGCCATTTTGTAAGTTATATCGAAAAATTTCTATTACGAGTGATTTTGATCGGATTTTGAATCCGGGTTATATTTAGGTAACTCACTAGATGGCGCTGGACGATACCCGCTAAATATGAATGAGTGATGTCAGGGGTTTGAGGAAGCGAGGGTGTACTCAAAACCCTGACTTGGGAGGATGACATCCAGTAAAATGTGCGTTTCCTTTTTACACCTTTGAAAGAAATAACGTAGACAGGTAGAGATCTTCTTGGTTTTATGGGAGAAACTACAGTTCTTATTGAAAAATGACCCCAAAAAAAAATTGGGTGGGCAGGGTGAAAGGAAACTCATATCTTTTATATTGGAAATGAAGAGAAGGGGTATCCCTCTGCCCGTTTGTCCATCATTCCTTCCTTCCTTCCTTCCATTCTTCTTTCGTTACGCAGAGGGGTACGTGTACCACCTCCTATACATCACGGAATTAAATATAATGACTCCTTATAGTATACATGTAACATGTTCCCAATGTGCACCTCCTATTTTAATTTTGTTCCGAATTAAATTTAGGGGTTTCAAATAGCAAAAAAATGACTTTGTCATTTATGAATATGGAAGATGGGATGGCATCTCCTATCCGTAACAACCCATCCACACCCCACACCCCCCAACACACACACACACAACTGAATGGAATTCAACGAAACGTATAGAGAATCTTTATTACAACATGTTCCCATTGATCACCTCCCATTTTAGATTTTAAATTTGGAAGTCAAAAGGTGCATGTTATCAATAGGACCGTAGGGTTATGGTCAATTTAGTGATTATGCTAACAGAGTTTCTTGTTTTATTTTGTCTGTATTTGAATTTGAGACAATTTTAAGTACAAAGGCAAAACAGTCCATATAGAAAAGAAGGACGAGAAAGAGTGTGCCAAGTCATGTAGGGAGGAGAAAGAGTGTGCCAAGTCATGTAAGGAGGAAAAAGAGTGTGCCAAGTTATGTAAGGAGGAGAAAGAGTGTGCCAAGCCATGTAAGGAGGAGTGTGCCAAGTAATGTAAGAAGGAGGAGAAAGAGTGTGCCAAGTCATGTAAGGAGGAGAAAGAGTGTGCCAAGTCATGTAAGGAGGAGAAAGATGGTTGTCCGGCATTATTTCTGTCAACCAAGAAAATGTGCTTCATCCCTAAAGTTTAACTGATGCAAAAAAAGGACATTGGTATAAATTTTGTGGAAGCCTTGTTTCTTTGGTTATTTTCTTGTTGATTATGAGATGTTTGTTTTATTCCCTATTTTACAAACAGCGTGGAACTGTTATAAACGTAAAGAAGTAGATTTGTAAATGCAAGTCTAAAATATTGTATATAATAAATAATGATATGTCAAATATCTTTAATTATGTATTTGAAATATAAAGTTCATTATAATGAAGCAGAATATGAGTTTCAAGTACTGTTTTCTGGTCGGACCCAGGATTTCAGTTGAGTAAGGCGAAAATAGAATGGAAGACCGAGGAAAGCAAGGAAATGGATTTTTGAGGGTAGAATTTATGCAAATTTTAGATTTTATGCCAAATGATTTCTTCCCAATATAGTGGGGGAATGAATCAGAGATTACTGTTACTTATTAGGTCTATATATTAAATGAAAGCTGTAGTTTCCGAACACAATGCATCATATACTCTTGCAAATGCAATATAAGATCTAATAAGACTTTAGGCCTAGTATTTTGTGGAAATGCCTACTTCCTATTCGGAAATATGACATCGATTCCTAGCATACAATTAATAAATGACGACATTAAAAACTACCCTTATATATAGTTTTTAAAAATTTCGTATGAAAATAAGTTTTCAATCAGACAACATACATAATTTTATTTGAATGCAAGCTTGGACAACAAAATATTTAGCCGGAAGTTGTAGCAATAAAGGAGGTTGTTTTTGTGTAATAATTTAATAACAGTGCTCTATTTTTTCCTGCATAATGTCTTGTGAAATACACCTGTTTTCAATAATTTGTCTGAGTTATCCAATTTACTTCATTTGCGTCTTAAGTTTCAGTGAAACATGCACAGCAATAAAACTTTGTTTCCAATGAAGACACATATTTTACAAGTGAATTATGAAATTTATAGAGTACTTTTGTTTGGGGGCTGATTTTAATACTTCCTGAACACACTGCAGTTAAAGTGTTTATTTGTAGTTGTATCATGACATTTAACAAAGTAGTTATAAATAACGTTTTAAAGTAGAATTCTTTATGTCCAAGGTCGGTAATAATGGCCCTCGGAAGATTGTAATAGTACGAGGCAATGCCGAGGGTCATTATGTTGGTTAATAAAACTTCGGCAGATGTATGCATAATGTAATCAACTTGTTAGTATCAGACAGGGGTGAGTCATGTGTGTCAAAAATTATTTTAATTCAAAAACAGTTATAGACCACAAAACGGGAAGTTCTATTTTGTCTTTTTATACAACAACGTACTTAAATAATGATTTTATGTACAAATATAGATTGTACATGAAATTGACACTTAGCAGTAGTTATCGTACTTGATTTTGTTGATACTGTACATTTTCTCCCATATACATGTACAATGACCCATAATTAGTGGTGTAGAATTAGTCGGCAGTATTGGAAACAGAGCAGAAATAGCATTGTGGGGTCATGTCTTATGACAAATTTTATAATTAGACTTTATGCAAAAAAGGTAGATCAGTAGGACCATTATAGTTAAATGACGTATGTTGTTCCAAAAGGCCTTTTTTTTCATCACTGCCTTTGTCATTGTTTGAATCATAAAATAACTTGGCATTACTTTCCAATATTCACACTGTCAACCAGAAAATGTAACAGAAAATCCAGATTTGTAAAATTCATAGTTAAACCAATTGGAAATTAAGTAGCACTCCAGTTAAGACTCATACAAAATGTGATTCATGGGTGAAAAGCCTACATATTTTTATCTTTGATATTTTGTTTAAATTGCCATAGTAAACAGAAATTAACATTCGGTTTTTCATATAACCCGTGTTCTTAGGAGATAAAAATTATGTAGAATGCACTGTAGATTTCAAAATTAAGGAAGATAACTCTCCAAATAACACTCAAATACAATGGATTTTCAGTGTTGATTATCTCTTAAGAGCAGACATATTGGAATGAATAATTACACATTTCATTATATAGACCCATAAGACAACTTAATTACAAAAACAAAAATATGTAGCCCTTTTTTTTTGGGGGGGGGGTGTATCACATTATTCAGACTTTGCATGCTTCTTACAAAGTCTGCTATTAAATCTTTAAAATACTTCAATCTAAACATACTAAAAATAAATTGGTCATTTTGTTATCATAATATATAAAAAGAATGATTGAGTGTACGTCAAAAAGACAATAACCCCTCCGGGCTGAAAACAGTCAGTTCAGGGCCACCCATGGGTGACAACGAGGTTAACCTCGTTGTGTTCGCAGAACGTACTAACCTTTTCACAATATTCAAGTTTAGTAAATCTATGAATCAACTGAAGCCATGTAAAATTAATCCTGAGGTGTAAATAAATACCATCTTTTTGACATATGACTATTGTAAACTGTTATCGCAGAGGTAATAAAAGGTCAACAAATAATCATAATACACGAAAAAAGCAGATGATCATGTTGGTACAAGAATAAAAAAAAAGACCACAACAATGAGTAAGGCATTGGTAAAACATCTTAAAATAGTTGATCAATTAAAGAAAATTAGACAGAATTTCATTAAGGTAGCCCATGTAAATTTTCTCTGGTATAAATAGCCTCAGTAATATCGAAGATGCGTTCCATTAAATCAGCGGTCTTGCCAATACACTCTAAAACGTCGTCATGATCAGCGTTTTGATCGGCAAGTTTTTCTGAAATTTTTTTTCTAGTTGGAAGAGTGAAGACAGCCGCGTGGACAGCTTTCCTAATAAGCCAAGGATGGTGCATGGCTAGAGTATCTTCGTAAGCTCTTTTAGTGATTCGAGACATTTTTTCATGCTCTTCTGTCACCTTTACATCACGCAGTAGTCGATAAATAAATTTTAATGAACGATGAAGCCGCAGAAGTGTTCTTGACCCCGATGCTTTTTTCTTGTTATTGGCTATTTTGTTAGCGACTTCATACTGGATCATCGTTTGAAAAGTTTCGTAATCAACTGCTACTTCGGATTTTCTGTATTCCCTCATAATGCCAACCTTTTCAACCACATCTGATGTTACAAAGTTAAAGACTGGCCCAAAGATTATATCAATCCTGAAAATGACAAAACAAATACATGAATCTATTTAACGCACATTGATTTATGACAAGCTTGCTCAATAACCTACCAAACATTTCGTTTTGGAACACGTGGTACTTTGAGTTTGTAAGTCTCGTTCTCAAATTATTTTTCATCTGGAAATTTCTACTGTTGATAGCATTCAACGTACAGACCGATTTGTAGTTAGATCGCTCCTTTCGGTACGTCAACATTGGGCTTTCTATTTTGATCGTTTGGTTGTTGTTGATTTTTTGTTTTTTGTTTTTTGTTTTTTTGTTTTGTTTTGTTTTTTGTTTTTTGTTTTTGTTATATTTTGTATTGTTTGACAAGTACATGGAGCTGTAGCTAGGACACTCATACAATTCATAAAAGCAAAATCTGAATTCGAGTTTGTCCATCCAACAAATACGACACATAAAGAAATCACTATATGATGCATCAAACATACAGTTATTGCTAAAATTAGATATAAGTGTTTACATCAGGCTTACAACTTAGAAATGCTTGTAGAATGGACTCTTTTGAACAGTTTCTGTATTTTTACTATTATCAATTGAGATACCTCACTGATAAAACCACCGAACTAAAATGTTAATGAATACCCTGCTTCTGCATTTTTTAAAAACTCATTGCATTAGATATCGGAAGAATATACCGAAGCGTCAACAGTGGGATAATTCAAATAAGTCAATAAACATGGCCTAATCGTGAACACAGGAAATAAAGATGATATAATCCACAATGTAGTGATCCGAATAAATAAATTACATATTAACACTGAAGAAAAGGAGAACAAAAGGTCACATAAAGTGTAAAGCACTTGCAGCATGAATTCCCACAAACTTGAAACGAAAGTGACATCAGGTCCTCCGAAATGGTAAGTGTGGTTCACTTTACGTAAAAGGCAAACGAGGAAAAAATCCCAACATCAGAAATCGCCTCGAAGCTAGGTAAACCATAGACAGTACAATACCGATGTACGAGTGTTTCATATGATGGTATGGCTTAAAATATGGAATCTGAGCTCTACGGGTTCAACTGATCTGACAAGATCGCCTAATGCATTGCTTGAGTGTTGTCCGCTTGAATGACTAAGATCATGATTAGTCTTGTATCTATCACCAAAACAAAATTAAACTAATAAAAACTAAAACTACTTCATAAATCCAACATCTTCCAGCTCGCTCTGCTGCAGCTGGCTACGTATCTCACTTACTACACGACAAAAACATGTCCACTAAAAGTAAATGCAGAAACCACAACTTTGTCCAAAGCATGGCGCCAAAATATAATTCTTAAATACCTCTCTGTCTAAGAATCATGCAAAATGTGTACACGGATCGGCACATCAATAAAATACGCAGAGATTTTATTGCATTATCCAAGTATTTAAACTTCATATTCTTCAGAAATAACCATCAAAGTGTTTGTAAACTGCCTTTCTAATGTATTGATAGGTCAAAGCTCACCAAATAATATAACCAAACGGTTGAATAGGCTCATTCGTGAGGGATATAGTCATGATACTGCTGTCAAATCGTTAAGGACAGCATTTTTTGGTATTAATATTGATTTACTCATAGGGTCTAAACATAGAAATTAAAACATTGAATTCTAAAGCAGTTTTTAGCATGACATGTGGGTTGTGTCCTTATTGTACAAATATACGATTTATGATGTACCGTGATTCATAACCCCGCATGGGAAGAAGTGGGATTGATTTTACATACGATGGGGACATAACGTTTTGTAGATTTAAACGTCTGGAGTTGGTATGTAAGCTAACTGCGATAGTAGTCTTTAGTTTGTACATTTGTGTAATTTATATTCAGTTTCTTTGTTTCCGTTGTAACATGGGATTCATACCTTTTTGAACTGATTTGTAGGTGTGTTTATTGTGTTCCACACTAGCCCGGTTTTAAAGGGGGAGAGTTGTGATGACGCCAAAGTACCGTAACCCTGCTGCATTTGTTTGTGTCTGTCACAAGTGAGGAATTTCTGGCCTCTGTATGTCTTGTTTCGTTTTCATCTTCAGTTTATCTTCATGTTTCTTGAGTATATATGGGCAATTGTTTCGCTATGCCTGTGTATAATGTTGTTTTGGGACCAGCTGCAGCCCACTCTGTGGTATGAGGGTTTCCTCGTCGT
Organism: Perna viridis; assembly: GCA_037379345.1. Lineage (NCBI taxonomy): Eukaryota > Metazoa > Mollusca > Bivalvia > Mytilida > Mytilidae > Perna > Perna viridis. Next base: position 2,275,723 of record CM074522.1, read on the forward strand.
TTATTGAAGATCAATGGGTGGCCTTGAGCTGACATTTACATTCTGGTGGGTTTGTTGCCTCTTTGGCATATTGACCATATCCATTCGTGATATTTTTTATACTTTTTTTTATATAACTATCCTCTCAGGGCCCTTATATTTTGCTGTCTTATAAATATTTGCTGTTTCACATTAAATAAAAAATAACTAATATAATTCATAATGGTTCTATTCTTATTGTTGAGCTAAATCATCCACACATTCGCGAACAGATTCAGTCGCTTTTTAATGTGATCCAATTTCATCCTTTGCCAGTGGGAAATGTCTTGATTTGAGATTATCATGCCCGGTTACTTGACTCTTAACTGTTTTCAGACCCACTACGTATATTTGTGCTTGCTTATATACATAAATATACTCTGCATAGCAGAAGTTAAGGTATGAGGACTCCTTACTTAAATTTTAAATATAGCTGCAGCCTGCTCTGTTATGTGAGGGTTTCTTTGTCGTTTATTGGAGACCAATGGATGACCTGAGCTGACATTCCGGCAGGAGTTGTTGTTTCTTTGACATATCCACCATACCCATTCTCGTTACAAATTTAGTTAATATGCACAATGGAAAATTTTCCCGTAGGTTTTCCCTATATAATCGTAAAACAATATCTATGTCACAGATTTAAATAACTTTTCAGTTGTTTTCTAGATGTATTGAATATATTTAGTCATGTGCATGATCCCTGGATAGTTTCGCTAAAATTCTTATAATTTCATCCCATATGTTTCTCTTATTCTATTTTCATTTCATAACAAGGCAATACATTATGTACTTAGTGCTCAATAAAAGTAGTCGACTTAATAACTCGAAGATATTGTTTGTCAACTATTGATACATTACGTATAAAGCCGAAAATCAATTGAAATTAGCGTATTTTAATGACATGCACGGACAATCGTATCACATTTTGTAAAAAAAGTAATATTAGTATAATAACAATTGTAAATACCAGTCAAGCGTTTTTATTACAAAAAGTAAATATTATTAACCATTAGCAAAAACCTTGGTTGTGTAATGTTTTTAACCACTAGCAGAGAGCCTCCGTTGTGTAATGTTATTAACCACTAGCAGAAAATTTTGGTCTTGTAATGATATTAACCACCAGCAGAGAGCATTGGTCGTGTGATGTTTTTAACATCTAGCAGAGAGTCTTGGTCGTGTGATGTTATTAACCAGTAGCAGGGAGTCTTTGTAGTGTTATTAACCACTACCAGAGATATCGAGCATTGGTGGTGTAATGTTATTAACCACTACCAGAGGTATCGAGCCATGGTGGTGTAATGTTATTAACCACTACCAGAGGTATCGAGCCTTGGTGGTGTAATGTTATTAACCACTACCACAGATATCGAGCCTTGGTGGTGTAATGTTATTTAAAAATAGCGACGAAAGACAGACATGCAAAACCTGATTGTTATGATTTAATTTGAAAAAAAAAGAATGACAATGGAACATTCAGTATAATAAAATAAATACCACATTGCTTAGAGGACTATAGAGGGTTTGGTGTATCCATCAGCACCATGAGAACTGATTTATTCAACGGGTCATAGTTTTCCTTCCCTCGTTTGTCTACCCCGGACTTGACTTTTTATGAGCAACTCGGCGGGTGTTTCTAGAAAAGCAGAGGACGCTTACTCTACCGGTGCACCTAGTCCATGCTCCCAGTTTTTTAGTGGAGTCCGAGTTGCTCATTTACTTTTGTTACTTTGTATGTATGATTTTAGTAACTTCATGTTCTTTGTTATGTATGTCTCTTTTCCATGTCTGGTCTTTGTCCCTGGATTACATTCTTTTGATTACCGCTATAACCTTGGTTCCCTTGATTACTCTTGAAAATTCTCGGGTACGCCTCTGGATGACGACGATTTTCTTGTGGTAACAAACTGCTCAAATAGTAGTGGTGGCAAAGGGAACAGAAAGTTGGTTTCATTTCACGAATATTTTTGACTTTGATTATAAAAGTATTTCAGATATTATCGTGTTCGGAGACGTATTTCCGCATTATCTATTATCACTACAGAACTTCTATTGTCGTGATCATGAACTCGTGGATCGTTACGGTGTATCGATCTTCATCATAAGAACCGATTTGTTTCCCTTTCCTCTTTCGTCTACCCTGGGCTTGACTTTTCATGAACAGCTCGGCAGTGTTTCTAGAAAAGCAGAGGACGCTTACCCCACCGATGCACCTGGTCCATGCTCCCAGTTTTCCGTTGAGTCCGAGATGCTCATTTACTTTTGCTGCTTTGTACGTACTGTTTTGGTTATTTTATGTTCGTTTTCGTGTGTGTCTGTTTTCCAGTCTGTTCTTTGTCCCTGGATTACATTCTTTTGATATCCGCTAAAATCTTGGTTCCTTTAAATACTGTTTCAAAGGCATGTAAATTTGTACAGAGCCTTGAGTACAATATTAAAAGCAAAACATCTTTCTTTAAAAATATCGATAATACTTATATGTATTCTTAAAACAAATATATATTTTTAAATGAAAAAGGGTGTTCAGAAACGAAATAAAACACTTTCGAGATCCCATGAGTTAACAATTTCGGTAACTTCAAAGGAAAACTCCTAGTCCGAGACATACAAACCCATGTACAATAAAATTAGGTGTGGATTAAAGAAGATGTCACGACTAACATTTCAAAAACAATTTAAAGAATCACTTTCTGAATTATATACCTAGATAATTCTTCGAATGCATCCATGTAATCGTCCGTGTATATTGTATCATCTTTTGTCACGCATTTGTTGAACAATTTATACAATACTTCGAAATCAAAATGTTTATGGTGTTTCCGTGACATTTTTAGACAATGAATGTAGTGTCAAAAGTAATATTTTGTCCAGGCTGTCACAAAGTAAATAAATGCACAATGCTCAACATGGTGAATGGGGAAATAAAGTGAAGGAAATCACTACTTAAACTTCACTTTCCTGGCTTAGCTAGAATAAGGAAACGTTCTTCCTGACAAAACAACAACATACTAAAAATGGTGGTCTTTGTTGTTTTTAGTAATCTTTTTAAAAGTTTTTTTTTTACTTAACTTCATTGTCTAGGAAAAATTTCACCCTATATTCTTGCTCTAATTTGCATATATTTAACACTGTGTTATAAAGTGTGTGATGGTTACAAGATTGATTGTTCACCTCTAATCACATGTAATTTATACAATTTATATACCAGTAAATGTTCTTTATAATTTTATGACTTTCCCTAATGTGTGTGCATAAAGATTCAATACAAGTAGTTTAATGAGTGTTGAAATTATTCCCTTTCCAATTGGCCATTAGCAAATTAGGTCCGATTTTGTTTTTGTTTTTTTTCAGTCGGAATTGAGTTTGCTTTGACATCACGTGATACCCACGAAGTTTAACCATGGCAACGAAACCGATTGAGCTTACAGGCCATTGGTGTTCGGAATATTTTCAATCACGTACATACATTGAATCTTTGATATCTTTTAATAACTGGAAATAGCTTACCTGTACTTGTTGAACCAAGTAAATTGAATTACTAAACGTAGCACAAAGCGAGAAAATGTGACGGCTATCTTTTTTTAAAGGTAGTACTTGTTCCTTTTCTCTTCCGTCTACACTGTATGTATCATTTTATGATCACAGTTGATCTTTTACTGTTGTGCATGTATTAATGTTCCTCAAACGTAATGGGTGACACTTTGGTTTTTGTTCTAACTTTTATATTGTAACGTGTTTCCTAGGCTCCATACCAGGCCAATTACTGGGTAGTTTATGACTATCTTGATTAGAAATGTATGATTAGCTATGCCACCTTACTGTGATCTAACGCCATTAAAATGTGCCTCTGGGTGCCCTGCGCTCTAACGTGCGCCCTTCCAATGCGTCCCTAAGTAAGTGATGTGTAAGGATATGCCGCCTTCAATATTCGGTTATAACTCTAAGCGTTATTCAGGCTGTGCGATGATACCCAAATATAACAGTGCATCCTATCCTTCGAAACGTTGTATGCCTAATCAGATACAAATCACCTTTAATAGATATGAAAATTAGCTAACTACAATCACTATAACCAGCTTGCTTTGCTAACGTGTAACAATTGCTTTTATACTACATTTGGAAGAGTTCATCTAATCATTTGGGCGGTACCAAAAGTCATAATCATATGTACGTTTCATTCGATATATTTTACTATGCCAGGGTAAAGCTTATCACTTTGTATTATCTATAGTCAGTTTCCGCGTTTAGTTATCGTATCCTATCCGGGTGTGTCTTACATACCGGGTTTTAGTTTTAGAATCTCCACAGTAATGCGTAAACAAATCAAAACCGAAAGTAGCACAATTAACTTGAATATATAACTATTATGTGGTTGTATTTTCTATTTAAAAAAATGAATGTCTAATGTTCTGCATATATATATATACAACGTCTCAGAATGTGACGACTCTATTTGCTACACTGCTCCATCGGATCAAATTGATACCGGGAAGATATGTAACTTACTTACCATACATCGTGTACTAAGTTACAGCCCTAGATTAACCCTACGAGGAGGAATGACCCGGCCAGCGAAAGCTATATTTTTATATAGCCTAGCTGGCCGAGTGGTCTAGGGCGCTGGACTTTGTGCAGGCGGTGTTGCCATAGATGTCACAGCGGTACGAGTTCGAGTCCCGCGGAGGGAACGACCAAAAATTTGCATTGCAAATTTGACAGTTCTAACATCGTTGGGAATTTTTCAGACCTTTCTATATATATATATGAAGTCTGATCTCATGATAAATCTATGAATTAAAGAGGTTATTTATGCATAGAAAATACGCCTACCTTGATACAGTTAAAAGATGTAAACGGTGACAGTGGAGAAAAACTGCAATCAATCTCATCCCTTGAAATTTTCGTCACAATATCCGCGCCTCCCAAGAAAATGCGTTCTCGCATTTATGTATATTCAGCGGATCTATCTTGCCAACAAATAAAGGTGATAAACTTCGATACTATAGTCCCTATTTCAGACCCAAACTCTATCAACATGCAGTGCAGAGGTTAAGCATTCAGGAACTGATCTCTAAAACAAAGATTACCCATTAGCATACACAGCTCGAATCCTTGTTCATCTTTAAGCACTTGTAGAACCCAATGCTGCATACCGTTCCGGTTCCAACACAGCTTATATTTCTTGAACAGATTGGAAGCAACTTATACTCCTCCATACAAAATGTATCTAAATTTCAGGATCACTGAATGAGCCTACTCTTAATGTTTTCATTTATATTGCAACTGTATACGTAATTCCGCATGACTTTTTGACCAAATAACCATTCATCAAACTAAAACTAACACATTTAAAGAGTGCCACTGGAAAACAACAAAAATACCAAAAAAACCTGTTCTGAAAGAATGTGCGTTGAAACTGGCCACTTACGGACCACTTTAAAGAAAGAGCTGTTACTAAGGGATCTTTTACATACACAGGCCGTGACATTTCCCTGCACATGGGACTTCGGATTTAACGTCCCCATCTGACGTACAACAGAAATTTGCAGTATTTAATTTGGTAATATCTTTACAACTTCAGGCATACATGTTGGACTATACACAGTAGTGAACACAATACATTACGATTTAGGAATGAAGATAACAGTCACATGGTTAACTTTACACTGTTCCTACAGTAAATATCATAGGTAAACATTGCGTCAAAAGATACTTAGAGTCTTCGTAAATTGCAAATTCGTCCTATACTCTGTGTGGACCGTCCTGATAAGTTCTTGTCACCTTCCTGACTCGTCTGGCTAATTATAATTTCCAAGTTTTGCCACACTGTGGAAATTGTTCATCACAGTTGCACATGTCCTTACCATCTGGTAATTTTTGAATGACTGGAACACATTTCATCGCACCTGTTTCAAAATGTTTCACTTCCTTACTGTCTGCTCGATCTTGTTACAGGAATCTTCTTTGGTTGAAGACTTTTTGGAGCAACAAGGGGCTTTTTCATTTCGATTATTTTCTTTGGCGACAGCGAATTTTTCCTTCTGTTTTGTTTTGATTTTCTAACAGGAAAGGGCAAAGTCGGTTTCCTTATAACTCTTCATATTTGCAATCCCGTGTCGGTTGACGCAGATTTCGTCACTTTCGATGCCACCGCCTTGTCATTTTTCCTTGATCTGCAGTCCCGTCACCCGTTGCGGATTCTTTTCTTGGATCATCCTCGTATGAGCTTTCATCGGCATCAGAGTCTCCAACTCCTATAATTTTGTCCATTGATCTAGAATATTGTGTTTCCAAATCACTAGGGCTATCTTTCCCTTTCTCATCATCCTCAGATATTTTTGTTATTCTGATGAATTCTCTTGTTGTGACGGTTTTGGTTACTAGGCTTGTACGTCGCGAAGATACATTCTTGACACCTGAACTTTTTGAATCCCTTTTCCTTCGCACAAATGGGCGTATGTTTGCCCCATTCATCCTCATTCGGAAATACTTTATTGCAAAATGCGCATCTCGGTTCATCCTCCTCCACTCGAAGCAGTTTAGAGTCATTTTGACTTTGCTTAACTTGGCGTGGTCTTACTTGGTGCCATCCTGTAACAGCAAAGAAAAACATTTTGTTGTCCACCTCAACTAGATCGAATAAAGGTCACAAAAAAGAGTTTGATCCATAGTTGACGTTAACAGTTTCAAATGAATTTAGTCCTTTAAGTGAAATCATATTATTAATTCCCCACCAGTTTTTTTTTATTTGATTATGTTCAAGGTTGGATTTTGGAGCAGGAACGTAAGTTATGCACTTCTGATTGTCAGAAAGATATTTGGAAATCTCGAAATCTTTAGTTCTTGTTATACATGTCTTTTCTGTACAAGAATGGTATTTATGCTAACTCTGCTAAATTCTGTTATACCTGCATCTTGTTCAACAGTAGCAAATATATGGTTTGCTGATAGTGAATTCAGTAAAATGATTTCAAGACAGATTTAAAAACTTCTGATCATTAAAAATTATATTACATTAATGTTTGCTTCTTTTTGAACAATAAGATTCATTTGATATCGGTTAAAGAATTGTCTTCCCTTTTTTATTAGTATTAAAGTATTTGCTTAGAAAATTACTATTTTTTACCATTTTTAATTGTCTGTAACGAAATAAACCTTTACAATTAGAAACAACCTTTGTCAATCTAAGTAAAACTAAATGTTTAATTACCCACATGGCACATGTAAGATCGGGTAGTTTAATCAGATCGTCTGAAATCAATATTTAGAAATGAAATTACAATATTAACCTCCTAGTGATCGCAGAATTTACTAATCAACAAGTTAAAACGTTTGTGAAACAATAAGTCAAATCTGACCATGTGAAATTAGTCCTGAGATGTAAATAAAAACGGTCCAATGAAAACTGTAATCGTAGAGGTCATAAAAGCTGAAAAACTAATCATAATGCAGAAAAAAAACATTATGATCATGTTTGTACAAGAATAAAACACGATCATATCAATGAATAAGGCAATGGTAAAACATTTAAAATAGTTAAAACAATTTCAGAACTAAGACAGAATTTCATTAAGGTAGCCCATGTAAATTTTCTCTGGTATAAATAGCCTCTGTAATATTGAAGATGCGTTCCATCAAATCAGCGGTTTTGCCAATATACTCTAACACCTCGTCATGGTCAGCGTTTGGATTGCCAAGTTTTTTTGAAATTTTTTTTCTAGTTGGAAGAGTGAAGACAGCCGCATGGACAGCTTTCCTAATAAGCCAAGGATGGTGCATGGCCATATTATCTTCGTAAGCCCTTTTAGTGATTCGAGACATTTTTTCATGCCCCCCTGCCACCAGTCCCTCACGCAGTAACGGATAAAGAAATTTTAATGAACGATGAAGCCGCAGAAGTGTTCTTGACCCCGATGCCTTTTTCTTGTTATTGGCTATTTTGTTAGCGACTTCATACTGGATCATCGTTTGAAAAGTTTCGTAATCAACTGCTACTTCGGATTTTCTGTATTCCCTCATAATGCCAACCTTTTCAACCACATCTGATCTTACAAAGTTAAAGACTGGTCCAAAGACTATATTAATTCTGAAAATGACAAAACAAATACATGAAACAGAACACCTATTTAACGCACAATGATTTATGACAAGCACATCAATAACCTACCAAACATATAGAACAAGTGGTACTTTGAGTTTGTAAGTTTCGTTCTCAAATTATTTTTATCTGGAATTTCTACTGCTGAAAGCATTCAAAATTACAGACCGGTATGTAATTATTTCGCTTTTTTCGGTACATCAACATAGTGTATGTTTGTTTGTTTATTATATTTTTGTATTGTTTGGCAATACATGGAGCTGTACGTAGGACACTCATACAATTCCTAAAGGCAAAATTTTAATTCGAGTTTGTCCATCCTACAAATACGACACATAAAGAAATCACTATATAATGCAGCAAACATACAGTTATTGCTAAAATTAGATGTTAGTGTTTACATCAGGCTTACAACTTAGAAATGCTTGTAGAATGGACTCTTTTGAACAGTTTCTGTATTTTTACTATTATCAATTGAGATACCTCACTGATAAAACCAACGAACTAGAATGTTAATGAATACACTGCTTCTGCGTTTTTTTAAAACTCATTGCATTAGATATCGGAAGAATATACCGAAGCGTCAACAGTGGGATAATTCAAATAAGTCAATAAACATGGCCTAATCGTGAACACAGGAAATAAAGATGATATAATCCACAATGTAGTGATCCGAATAAATAATAAATAAATTACATATAAAAACTGAAGAAAAGGAGAACAAAAAGTCACATAAAGTGTAAAGCACTTGCAGCATGAATTCCCACAAACTTGAAACGTAAGTGACATCAGATGCTCCGAAAGGATAAGTGTGGGTCAATTTACGTAAAAAGCAAACGAGGAAGAAATCCCAACATCAGAAATCGCCTCGAATCCAGGTAAACCATAGACATTACAATACCGATGTACAAATGTTTTATTTGATTGCATGGCTTAAAAGGCAGTTTGCACAAATATGAAATCTGAGGTCTACGGGTTCAACTCATCTGACAAGATCGCCTAATTCATTGCTTGAGTGTTGTCCGCTGGCTTCGCATCTCACTTACTACGCGACAAAAACATGTACACTAAAAGTAAATGCAGAAACCACAACTTTATCCAAAGCATGGCGCCAAAATATAATTCTTAAATACCTCTCTGTCTAAGAATCATGCAAAATGTGTACACGGATCGGCACATCAATAAAATACGCAGAGATTTTATTGCATTATCCAAGTATTTAAACTTCATATTCTTCAGAAATAACCATCAAAGTGTTTGTAAACTGCATTTCTAATGTATTGATAGGTCAAAGCTAACCCAATAATATAACCAAACGGTTGAATAGGCTCATTCGTGAGGGATATAGTTATGACACTGCTGTCAAATCGTTAAGGACAGCATTTTTTGGTATTAATATTGATTTACTCATAGGGTCTAAACATAGAAATTAAAACATTGTATTCTAAAGCAGTTTTTAGCATGGCATGTGGGTTGTGTCCTTATTGTAAAAATATACGACTTATGATGTACCGTGATTCATAACCCCGCATGGGAAGAAGTGGGATTGATTTTACATACGATGGGGACATAACTTTTTGTAGATTTAAACGTCTGGAGTTGGTATGTAAGTTAACTGCGATAGTAGTCCTTAGTTTATACATATGTGTAATTTATATTCAGTTTCTTTGTTTCCGTTGTAACACGGGATTCATACCTTTTTGAACTGATTTGTAGGTGTGTTTATTGTGTTCCACACTAGCCCAGTTTTAAAGGGGGAGAGTTGTGATGACGCCAAAGTACCGTAACCCTGCTGCATTTGTTTGTGTCTGTCCCAAGTGAGGAATTTCTGGCCTCTGTATGTCTTGTTGTTTCGTTTTCACCTTCAGTTTATCTTCATGTTTTTTTAGTATATATGGGCAAATCTTTCGCTATGCCTGTGTATAGCTGCAGCCCACTCCACTCTGTGGTATGAGGGTTTCCTCGTCGTTTATTGAAGATCAATGGGTGGCCTTGAGCTGACATTTACATTCCGGTGGGTTTGTTGTCTCTATAACATATTCACCGTACTCATTTTTGTTATATTTATACTTTTTTTATATAATTATCCTCTCAGGGCCCTTATATTTTGCTGTTTTTTAAATATTCGCAACTGTACATTAAATAAACAATAACTAATATAATTCATAATGGCGAAAACCTGGTTACATTTTCTATTTTTATTGTTGAACTAAATCATCCACACATTAGCGAACAGATTCAGTCGCTGTTTAATGTCTTCCCATTTTACCCTTTGCCAGCGGGAAATGTCTTGATTTGAGATTATCATGCCCGGTTACTTGACTCTTAACTGTTTTTCAGACCCACTACGTATATTTCTGCTTGGTTATATATATAAATGTACTCTGCATAGCAGAATTCAAGGTATGAGGACTCCTTACTCAAATGTTATATATAGCTGTAGCCTGCTCTGTTGTGTGAGGGTTTCCTTGTCGTTCATTGAAGACCAATGTGTGGCCTTGGGCTGACATTCCGGCGGGTGTTGTTGTTCCTTTGACATATACACCATACATATTCTCGTTACAAATTTAGTTATATGTACAATGGAAACTTTTCCCGCACTTTTTCCTTATATAATCAGTTAAAAAATATCTATGTCACAGATTTAAATAACTTTTTGAACAGTTGTTTTCTAGATGTATTGAATATATTTAGTCATGTGCATGATCCCTGGAAAGTGTCGTTAAAATTCTTAAAATATCAACCCATTGTTTCTTTTATTCAAATTTTATTTCATAAAAAGGCAATACTAAGTGCTCAATAAAAGAAGTCGGCTTGATAGCTCGAAGATATTGTTAATAATATATTAATGATATGCACGGAGTATCAGCAATTCTTTTCACATTTTGTTAAACAAAAGTATTATTAGTATAAGAACATTTAAATTTTGCAGATACCAGACAAGCGTTTTTATCACAAGAAAGTAAATATAGTTAATCACAAGCAGAAGCCCTGGGATGTGTAATGTTATTAACCACTAGCAGAGAGCCCTTGTTGTGTAATGTTATTAACCACTAGCAGAGAACCTTTGTGTTGTAATGGTATTAACCAGTAGGAGAAAACCCTTCGTCGTGTAATATTACCAACCGCTTAAATGAAGCAGAAAACTTAGGTTGTGTAATGTCATTCACCACGAGCAGAGTGCCTTGACCATGTAATGTTATTAACCACTAGCAGAGAACCTTGGTCGTGTAATGTTATTAACCACCAGCAGAAAGACTTGGTTGTGAATTGGTATTAACCGTTATCAGACAGCCTAGGTCGGGTAATGTTATTCACTACTAGCAGAAAGTGTTGGTCGTGTAATGGTATTAACCATTAACAGAGAGCCTCGGTTGTGTAATTTTATTAACCACTAGCAGAGATATCGAGCATCGGTCGTGTAATGTTATTAACAACTAGCAGAGAGCCATGGTCGTATAATGTTATTAACCACTAGCAAGGATGTCGAGCCTTGGTCGTGTAATGTTATTAACCACTAGCAAGGATGTCGAGCCTTGGTCTTGTAATGCTATTAACCACTTGCAAAGATGTCGAGCCTTGGTTGTGTAATGTTATTAACCACTAGCAAAGATGTCGAGCCTTGGTTGTGAGCCTTGGTTGTGTAATGTTATTAACCATTTGCAAAGATGTCGAGCCTTGGTCGTGTAATGTTATTTTCTTATTTTAAAGGATATTCGTATTGATAGACGACTTTCACGTCTGAGATCAATAGATGCCTGTGTTTGTAGATATAGTACCAAATCTACTATGAAACTGTACCCAAACATTTCTGTTATCAAGTTAAAAAGTGATTGCTCATCAAGAAAGAAATAATAGAATTATGTCATTGTTATTTAATTTTCTTACACTGAATTCTTGACTTTTTTTGTTTTTGTTTTTGTTTTATTTTGTTTTGTTTTGTTGAATTTTTAAAAAAAAAAGTTTTTTGGTCAATTCTGTCCAGTAAAGACCTACTGTAACAGTCGAATAATGTAAGCATATACAAGAAAACTTTAAATACATAAATGCAAACTTGAAAGAAAATAAGAAAAATATTAATGAAAAAAATAGCGACGAAAGATAGACATGCAAAACTGATTGTTATGACTTAATTTGAAACAAAAGAATGACAATGGAACATTCAGTATAATAAAATAAATACCACATAGCTTAGAGGACTATAGAGGATTTGTTACCCTTGAAAATACATTGTCATTCTCGGGTACGCCTCTGGATGACGACGATTTTCTTGTGGTAACAAACTGCTCAAATAGTAGTGGTGGCAAAGGGAACAGAAAGTTGGTTTCATTTCAAGAATATTTTGAACTTTGATTATAAAAGTATTTCAGATATTATCGTGCTCGGAGACGTATTTCCGCATTATCTATCATCACTACAGAACTTTTATTGTCGTGATCATGAACTCGTGGATCGTTACGGTGTATCGATCTTCATCATAAGAACCGATTTGTTCAACGTTTCATAGTTTCCTTTTCCTCTTTCGACAACCCTGGGCTTGACTTTTCATGAACAGCTCGGCAGTGTTTCTAGAAAAGCAGAGGACGCTTACCCCACCGGTGCACCTGGTCCATGCTCCCAGTTTTCCGTTGAGTCCGAGATGCTCGTTTACTTTTGCTGCTTTGTACGTACCATTTTGGTTATTTTATGTTCGTTTTCGTGTGTGTCTGTTTTCCAGGCTGGTCTTTGTCCCTTGATTACATTCTTTTGATATCCGCTAGAATCTTGGTTCCTTTGAATACAGTTTCAAAGGCATGTAAATTTGTACAGAGCCTTGAGTACAGTACTAAAAACAAAACCAAATATATATTTTTAAATGAAAAAGGGTGTTCAGAAACGAAATAAAACAGTTTCGAGATCCCATGAGTTAACAATTCCGGTAACTTCAAAGGAAAACTTCTAGTCCGAGACATACAAAACCCATGTACAATAAAATTAGGTGCAGATTAAAGAATATGTCATGACTAACATTTCAAAAACAATATAAGGAATCACTTTCTAAATTATATACCTAGATAATTCTTCGAATGCATCCATGTAATCGTCCGTGTATATTGTATCATCTTCTTTCACGCATTTGTTGAATAAGTTATATAATCTTTCGAAATCAAAATATTTATGGTGTTCCTGTGACATTTTTAGACAATGAATGTAGTCTCAAAAGTAATATTTTGTCCAGGCTGTCACAAAGTAAATGAATGCACAATCCTCAGCATGGTGAAGGGGAAATCACTACTTAAACTTCACTTTCCTGGCTAATTACCTAGAAATAAAAACGTTCTTCCTGTCATAAAAACAACATACCTAAAATGGTGGTCTTTGTTGTTTTCAGTGAACTTCTTAAAAGTTTTTTTTTACTTAACTGCATTGTCTAGGAAAAATGTCACCCTAAATTCTTGCTCTAATTTGCATAAATTTAACGCTGTGTTATAAAGTGTGTGTTGGTTACAAGATTGATTGTTCACCTCTAATCATATGTAATTTTATGTGCTTATTGACTGGGTATGAGGGAAATAGCAAGTTTATTGTTCCCCAAGACTGTCACTATTGACCGAGGCGTAGACGAGGGCAGTACTCACAGTCGAGGGGAACAGAACAATAAACTTGCTATTTCCTTCATACCCAGTCTATAAGTATTTTATTATACCGAACACATCAGATTTGTAATACATTTACTCCATATCCCTCCATTGTTCATAGTTGAATTATCATCTCAAAATGATAACCCAGAAAACGTTTTTTTTTTACAATATCTTCAATTTGAATGTCACTGATATTTTCCCCTCATCACCTCAAAATGTTCAAAACCCAGAAAACCATGCATCTTTTGGCAATATTTTAATCTGAATGTTGTCTCATTGACCTTTTCACCAGTAATTCATAGGAGTTTGAACTTGCAGAAAGTAGATTTCAACATCAATTACATGGTGTCTGTAAGATAAAGAGCGGCAACAATGCACACATTTGAATATTGTCTCGCAAACACTCAATTTCATCTGTATTAAAGTGCAAGACTTGTTGAAGAGGGCGCCAGTATGCAGTATTGAGTAAAATAAAAACAATAAACGGTTAACAATATTATTGAATAACCTTATGGAATAACAATAAGTTAAGGAGGCAAACCTTGCCATTTGTGATTCAGCAGACAAAACGAGCAGACGTGATAATTTCGGGGTTTTCATTAAGAGAGGGTGAAGTCCGAGCGTTCCGAATAAATATGCAACTTTTGTCCAATACGGTGACGGAACTAAAATTCCGCGAAAGCGGTTGACATTGCCGGTCAATAGTCTGAAAACTATGGACTGCTCAATAGTCAAACACTGAAAAAGGAGAAAAATAGCAATTTTACTGTAGAAAATTTTGTATTGATGTTTATATACTGAGGTATAATAAATACAATTTATATACAAGTAAATGTTCTCCATAACTTTATAAGACTTTCCTTAATGTGTGTGCATAAAGATTTGGAACAAGTAGTTTAATTAGTGTTGAAATTATTCCCCTTTCTAACTGGCAATGTACCAATTAGAATCGATTTTGTTTTTCCTTTTCTCTTTCGTCTACTTGTAAACTTGTAAACTTTAATGATAACGCACAGACACATTATATGTGTAACATGACGTCAAACATATACACATATCATACATGGCAGAAAGAACAAACAAACAATGCACATATTCAGATAATTGACTAATTTTTCTTATAAAATGAGCTAGTTTTTTGTAAACATCATTATGACAGTAGGTAAGCAATTTTGTAAATTTATCCACTTTTAGGTACTATATATAATAGTACAATGTACGTGTCATTTTATGAGCAACTCAGTGAGTGTTTCTAGAAAGCAGAGGACGTACGTTTATCCCACCGGTACACCAGGTCCATGCTCCAATTTTTTTTTAGAGGAGTCCGGCTTGCTCATTTAATTCTGTTTCTTTGTGCATGTTATTTCATATTCTTTATTGTGTGTGTCTATATTCCCCTCGTTTAGTCTTCAATAATTGCTACATCGCCACTGGAAGCGACATCTCTTGTATGGAACGTCTAGAAACTAAACGTATAGAAAGTTGATCGTCTTATAGTTGTTTTTCACCGTTCAACATTCCCTAAAATGACATTAGGTTTGTGACTTTGCCTATTTGACGATGTACAATGCGTTCGCCAAAATATTTTTACGTCGAATAACAAAATATGAATGACTGTCTTTTTCACATGCATGTTGATTACGTGTATGAAATACGTCGATCATTAAAGTTTGACTATTACTTCATTGAAACGCATTGACAAATAAATAACAGGATGAAGGTGAAACCTTTTAACGCTCCCGAAGAAACTTTAATCAAAAGAGTAATCAAGAGAACCAAGATTCTAGTGGAAATCAAATGAATATTATCCAGGAACAAAGACCAGACATGGAAAACAGACAAACACAACAAAGAACATAAAGTAACTAAAATAATACAAGTAAATGAGCAACTCGGACTACTAAAAATTGGGTGCATGGACCAGGTGCACTGTTGGGGTAAGCGTCTTCTGTTTTTCTGGAAACACACACCGAGTTGCTTATAAAAGGTCAAGTCCGGGGTAGAGGAAAGAGGGAAGAGGGAAGAAAAACTATGACACGTTAAACAATTAAATCAGTTAAATTTTCATGGTGCAGATGGATACACCGTAATGATCCACGAGTTCATGATAACCACCATAAAACTTCTGTAGTGTCTTGTAGTGACGACTTAATTCAATCTCGTAGCAACATAATCCTGTTCCAGAAGCCTAAGTGTAAGAAGTCTAGTGCGATACAAAAAGTCCTGCGTAGTTACGGCAAGCTCTGGCATAATGCATGCGACGTGATATGAAAACTCCATACGCAGGTGTTGAAGGGACGTTGCCACATATGAAAGGAAAGTTGACAATTCTGAATGAAAAGTCATCACGTTTGTCGTTAAGTTTGGTCAATACTTTTCCTTTAACATCGATCTCTAAGTGTATATCAAGATATAAGGCTGACTTCCCGAGTTGCTCATAAAACGTCAAGTCCAGGGTAGACGAAAGAGTAAAGAAAAACTATGACACGTTGAACAAATCAGTTTTCATGGCTCAGATGGATACACCGTAACGATTCACGAATTCATGATGACAACCATAAACCTTTTGTGGTGATGGCAATCTTGTAGCAACATAACCCTGTTCCAGAAGCCTAAGTGTAAGAAGTCTAACGCGATACAAAAAGTCTGCTTAGTAACGGCAAGCTCTGGTACACAATGTATAACGTATGAGTTGTGATATGACAACTCCATACGCAGGTGTTGAAGGGATGTTGCCACAGATGAAAGGAAAGTTGACAATTCTGAATGAAAAGTCATCACGTTCGTCGTTAAGTTTGGTCAATACTTTTCCTTTAACATCGATCTCTAAGTGTATATCAAGATATAAGGCTGACTTCACGAGTTGCTCATAAAACGTCAAGTCCAGGGTAGACGAAAGAGGAAAGAAAAACTATGACACGTTGAACAAATCAGTTTTCATGGCTCAGATGGATACACCGTAACGATTCACGAATTCATGATGACAACCATAAACCTTTTGTGGTGATGGCATTCTTGTAGCAACATAACCCTGTTCCAGAAGCCTAAGTGTAAGAAGTCTAACGCGATACAAAAAGTCTGCTTAGTAACGGCAAACTCTGGTACACAATGTATAACGTATGAGTTGTGATATGACAACTCCATACGCAGGTGTTGAAGGGATGTTGCCACAGATGAAAGGAAAGTTGACAATTCTGAATGAAAAGTCATCACGTTTGTCGTTAAGTTTGGTCAATACTTTTCCTTTAACATCGATCTCTAAGTGTATATCAAGATATAAGGCTGACTTCCCGAGTTGCTCATAAAACGTCAAGTCCAGGGTAGACGAAAGAGGAAAGAAAAACTATGACACGTTGAACAAATCAGTTTTCATGGCTCAGATGGATACACCGTAACGATTCACGAATTCATGATGACAACCATAAACCTTTTGTGGTGATGGCAATCTTGTAGCAACATAACCCTGTTCCAGAAGCCTAAGTGTAAGAAGTCTAACGCGATACAAAAAGTCTGCTTAGTAACGGCAAGCTCTGGTACACAATGTATAACGTATGAGTTGTGATATGACAACTCCATACGCAGGTGTTGAAGGAATGTTGCCACAGATGAAAGGAAAGTTGACAATTCTGAATGAAAAGTCATCACGTTCGTCGTTAAGTTTGGTCAATACATTTTCTTTACCATCGATCTCTATGTGTAGATCAAGATATGAGGCTGACTTCACAGTATCTGTAGTGTCCTTTATCTCAAGTTATTTGGCAATACCAACTAGATGTACATTTCGGCATAGCGTAGAACCATACTCGTTATATTTTTTTTAATTTAAATAAATAATTAAACAAAACTTTAAATAAATAAAACAGTTCAACTCAGTTTGTTTCTCGTGAACTCCATTTACATGTATACTCGAAATCGCTTTTGTGAGGCGCCTTTATATTTTTACCACATCAAGTTTACTATTAATACTATTTTGTTAAATCACAAGTCTTTTTCTCCGATACTCAGGCTTTATGGTAGGTTTTATGGCAAACAAAAAGCTCTCAAGAGCCGGACTCGCTCGCCTTGTTTAATAGCTTTATAAAGTTGAATAAAACCTAAAAATGATCAAAAACCTTTGACCAAATTTGCAAAGATAATATTTGTCATGATACTGAACATTTATTATTAATCATCATAATGATTCTTATATGAACTGAATAATATGTTAATAGTGCAAACAATCATTTTAAAAAAATCAATCGACAGATTTTTTCACAAATTTGCACCAATTATAGATCTTAACATACTTTTACATATATGTTTTGCAATTTTACATTAATAATCAATCTGGTATTGATTTGTTAACAACAAGCAAAAACTGGGAAAATGGTCAAAATGACAATTTCAAGGGCCATAATTCCAAGAAGGGTCGACAGATTTTTCGGAAATTTGCACCAAAATAGATATTGAAATACTGAACATTTTATCAATTTAAATTTATCATCAATCTTCTTTTGTTGTCTGAATGATTGGCAAGAAGTGATAAAAATGGCACTTTCAGAGGCCATAACTCCAAAAAGTGTCAACTGATTTTCCTGAAATGGCCACCAAAATTAGATATTGAAATACTGAACATTTTATCAATGAACATTAACCATCAATCTGCTTTTGTTTTCTAAATACAGGCAAAATCTGCCAAACAAGAGGCTCCCAGGAGCCTGAATCGTTCTCCTGGTTAAATTTTGTCTTTCAATGGCGATAAATTTAACAAGACGTTGTCTAACAATTTTGAATCAAGAAGACTTTGGTAGGACTTACCATAGGATCATTTCAGCAATTGAAAGTTTCTTTCTATCTATTATAGTTTTCAAGATATTGGCTGAAAACTAAAAAAAAAAAGAAGTCATTTTTCATCTTTCAAGGGCAATAACTCTTACAGTTGTCTGACAACTTTGATCCCTGGAGACTTTTGTAGGCCATATAATAAGGATCATTCCAACAATTGAAAGAATTTGGCTAAAATAAACCGTTTTGGAGATGTAATATGAAAAAAAAACTACTGTCTGACCCTATGTTCTATTTTTAGTAAAGGCGGTCATGTTTTTGACAGATCCGATCAAATACAGAACATTTGTGCAAGATACCCCAAGGAACATTCATACAAACTTTGGATCTTATTGGTCAAGTAGTGTCAGAGGAGAATGTCTTTGAAAGAAATAACATCAAAAATAGCAATAAAAAAACATCGAAAAAAGGCAAGAACTCCATACAAATTGAAATGAAAATTAGACCACAGATAGATCTCATCATGCTGAAAACGTTTATAAAGTCAGATTTAAATAAACCTAACGGTTTTGGAGATATGTGTGAAAAACTATTGTCTGACCCCTATGCTCTTTTTTTTTAGTAACGGCGTCCATGTTTTTCAACAGATCAAAAATCCCCACATCAGTTCTATGCAGGACACCCAACAGACAGATCTCATCATGCTGAACACTTTTATGTAGTTAGAATTTAAATAAACCTAACGGTTTTGAAAATATACTAGTATGATAAAACCTACTGTCTGACACCTATGTTTTATTTTATGTAACGGCCGCCATGTTTTTTTAGATGAATCAAAAATCAAAACACAACTTTTGTGCGAGTACCCTAAGGAATATAAGTGCAAAGTGTCAAATTCTTATGCTCAGTAGTTTCAGAGGAGAAGACAACGGGCACCAAGTGATGGCAACAAAAAGGTAAAATTAGCCAAAAAAGGGCAATAACTCAATAATTAAAGGAACCATTTTCTTGAAATATTCAGGGAAGAGAGACCTCTTTGAGTCAAAGAACTTTAAGATGTCTCAGATTTCTTCTGTTATGGTTTTTGCGATATAACAAAAATATACCCGTATGTTCTATTTTTAGTGAAAGCTGCCATCTTTTTCGGGGAGGGATCATAACGGATACAATTTGTGAGTAGGCATGCCAAGAGTGATTGTCACCAAATTTTATCAAATTCTTTACAGTGGTTTCAGAGGAGAACATTTTTAAAGAAAAGTTAACGACAAACGCCAGACAGCATGCCGCCATTGGGCCAACGTTGACTGATGCCTGGATCATTGGCTTTTAGTTGGCGTTGACAGGACAACGTTGGCTGATGGTTGGATCGTTAGCTTTTAATTGGCGTTGGCAAGACAAAGTTGGCCAAATGTAGTAGTCCGTTGTTAGGGAAATATTTCTTCTTGATTTATTTTTAACCAAAATGATTTTTACTTGACAACCAAAATGATTTAACACGACATTTTGAAATTTCAAATACTTTCATATCAATAAAAGGTTCTACGTTGGTCCTACTATATTTGAACAACCATTTCATTTTATGTTTCTCTTTAAAAACTTGTTTTAGAAGCGAATTCTGCGTGAGAGTATTGTTAAATTTTGATTTTCAAATCAAAACCATGATTAGACGATTTGCATTATACTACGTTTGTCCAACCAAGAGCCAACAGTGAGCCAACACTGAACCAACATTGTACCAACGTTGAAACGACTTTAGTAAGTAACATGTTAAAAAGACTTAAATTATTCATGATGCAAAAAGTATGTCGGTCTCAAGAAAGGAAAACTAGAAAGCAAATCCGGATGTATGAAAGCAAATATTGTATTGCATCTAATCTGCGATACTAAGTTGAGCCAACGTTGAAACACCAAAATATATATATTTATTAATATAATTGTACTTCTATCAAAAAGTATTGTTGGCTCTGATCTCGAATTCTGTTAACTGCATGTTTAATATTCATGCAACACGTATTGGCGTTTAATATTTAGAACTTAATAACACAAGAAAATTATTATGACTAACCAAATCTAATTTATGAAAAAATAGTGTACGTGATTATCCCCCCTCTTATGCAGCTTTGTAACGGAGAGCGTAATACACCTTTTACGAAACAAAAGTTGTCTTTTATTTTGATGAAATGTGTACATATTTTCAATGTAAAGTCATTCTAAACACAAAATAGTGACAGGCATTATCATATGTCTATTCAATGCAAAAAATTGCAAATTTTCAATATTTAGTATACCAATGCTCGTAGTATCTGCTAATGTTATAATTGATTTTCTTGTTTCAATCTTGTAAACTACAATCAGTTTGTCATTGGTATAATCTTACTGTTAAGAATTTATATAATAGACAGAGGGGAAAGTGAGCACTTACTATAAATACAAGTGCACATCATCAGCATTCAGGACATGACCAGGAAATACATAAAAAAATTATGTTCTAATATCTTAAGGAATACAATGGTCTGACCATATGGTTGGGTTAATGTAGAGCTTATGTTGGGCCATTATTGGAGATTCGCTGGGTCAATGTTGGCATTACGTTGGGGCAACATTGGCTCAACTATTGTTTGCCTCCATTGGCTCTCTTTGCACTTCCAACGTTGGGCCAAAATTGGGTACCCAACTTTGGCCCAACATATGAATGCTGTCTGGGTAATGAGAAAAGCTCACATGGCCTTTTAGGGAAGGTGAGTTGAAAATGAAAATACATCAAAATCTTTCAATGGATTTAATACATTCATCATCAAATTGCACAAGACAATGTCTTAAATCCTCATTACATCTGAATAAACTAGTATCACACAATACTATTAAGAGATATAAAATTATAACAGTTTGTTCCTTATCATAATACCTGTATTAGTGGTTTTCAATGGTTTATGTCATAACAACAAATTTTTATAGCAAGGCATATTCTTAGTTTAAAGCACGTTGATTTCATGGCCTCATCTTGTTGAACTTAAATGGCCCAAATCAAACACCAGTTTAACAACTAAACTGGTTAATCTAAAAAAATTGCCACCAATGAATTTAGTACTTTAATTGAAATCATAGTATTCATTCCCCATCAGTTTTATTATCATTTTTTGATGTTCAAGGTTAGATCTTCCACCAGGAAAGTAAGGTATGCACTTCTGATTGTCAAAAATATATTTGGAATTCTCTAGTTCTTGCTATAGATATCTTTTGTGTACAAGAATGGTATTTATGCTAACTCTACCAAGTTCTGTTAGACCTGCATTTTGTTCAACAGTATGGTTTGCTGTTTGTGACTTAAATAAAATGATTACAAGGCAGATTTCAAAAACTTGTGATTATAAAAAAAGACTATATTACACTAATGTTTACTTCTTTTTGAACAATAAAATTCATTTGATATCTGTTCAAGAATGGTCTTCCTTTTTCATTAGTATAGTATTTTTTTTTTTTTAATTGCTTTTTTAAAGGAAAATTTTGAACCATTTTCAACTGTCTGAAATGAAATAAATCTTTACAATTAGAGACACCTTTTGTCTGGTTCTTAATCACAATCTAATTACATCTACTGAAGCATGAGCATGTATATATGAGCTGCACAAATCAATACTGTGAAAGTACTATTGTTTGTGGGGTGTCAATTTTCATGGTTTTCGTGGGTAGACAAGACCACAAAATTTGGTTTCCAAACAGAAAACATTGAACCCTGTGAAGTATCAGAGCTGCTGAAACATTGGGAGCAGAAATTCATCAAATTAAAGCAAATAAACATCTAAAGAAAAGGACATTCATAAGTATAATACAGACTTGAAAAAAAAAATGGAATTCAAATCAAAGCAGATGGATGTAAGGTCTGAAGAAATCGTTATTAACATATTTCAAACAAACTTTAAAACATGTCATGTTATGAGTTATAATTACACTATACATACATACACTACTGTCAACACAAGTTTTAATTTTTCCATTCTCCATAGTGAAGATATTTTAAGTGTCGCACAGTGTCACCACTTCAAAAATTATCTGTAATAAACTTCCCCTGTCTTTAAACCAAGGTATATTTAATGGCTAAGGAATGGGGCATTTTATTCTGGTTTTTACTTTGGTGGAGTCACAGTGGAGGACATCAGTGACTGCCAAGAGTGGAGAAATTAAACTTTTGGTTGACTGTAGCGTACATACATACATATATACACTGAAAAAAAAACCAATAAAGTAATGATTGTTCATGTATGTGTATGTTACATTTACACACGCCAAGATATAGTCCTTCTAAAATTTGTGAAAAGTCCTGAAACATAAAAAAATTGGTCCCTCTACCAGTATTAGTGAACAGAGCATTGTTCCTTACACATAGTATGTGAGGATGTGGGAAATTTCACTTGTCCATCTAGCAATAAAACTAACAATAAATAGTATAACCACAGCAATTCACAACCCTTTTATAAAGAAAAAGCTTGTTAAACTTAGGAACAAAAAGTCCAGGAGTTTTAATATTTCTCCTAACTGACCTCTGACCTGAACAGATATTTTACCCAAAAAAGAAGCAGGTAGTTCAATGTAACCTAAAACAAGTGATCCATGTAACCTAGAACAAGTGGTCTAAGTAACCTAGAACATGTGGTCCATGTAACCTAGAACATGTGGTTCAAGTAACCTAGAATAAGTGGTCCAAGTAACCTAGAACAAGTGGTCCAAGTAACCTAGAACATGTGGTTCAAGAAACCTAGAACCCTCATCGACAAAACATAATAAAATATGATTGTAAGTTACTTAATTAATTCAAAGCTTAGGCCAGTATTTTTTAACATCCCTTATTTCCTATTTTGATAGCTATACCAATATGTAAAAAAAAACATTGTAGGTCGATCACACAGGGCTTCGCCAATGCCATAATTTGCATTTTTTTTTAAATCTGGCAACAAAAATAACTTATTGGTAATTTTTTTGGTTAACTAGGTTGTATATATTCAAATTGACAGGAAGCATTTCATCAACAGGACATCCCAAAACCCTGATATCGAGAGTGAATCTGGGGATAATGTATGTACGTCATGAATGAAGGTTTATTATCAGCAGACTACTTCAAAATATCACTTCTGGTCCGTACATTGTACGTTGTATTGGTGATTTTTATGGTAATGAACAATGTATACAACACTCTCATCACTTTACAAAGAAATCAAAATATATAAAGACTTGGCTTTCAGGAAAATGGCATATGAGAACCAAGAGATTAAATTTAAATGACCTTCAAGCATTTATTGTAATTTCAATTTCATGGCAGAACCTTTGTAAAATACTCACATTAGGAAACTAATTCTCACATTTAAAAAAAAAATATGCATATATATATTTTTGTGTTACAAATTTACTTACCATTTAGGATTTTTTCAAAGGAAAAAAATAAGTAAATTCTTTGATATGATAAGGAAAATTGGAAAGAAATAATAATAATAAAAAACCCACATATTTTTAGTTTGTGTGAAGTGTGTTCCTACTACTAGAAATTGCACAAAAAATGATATCACAGAAATTACATCAAGCAAACCATTGTAAATCTGATTTACTATTTTAAAAATAACAAGACAGTACAAATACCTTGAGGTCAAGAATAAGATCACAACAATAAATAAAGACAATGGTCAAAAATCTAAAAATAGTTAACAATTACAAATCTAAAACCAATTGTCATTAAGGTAGTCCATGTAAATCTTCTCTGGTGTAAATAGCTTCCGTAATATCAAAGATACGTTTCTGTAAATCAGCCGTCTTACCAAGATACTCTGACGCCTTTTCAGCATCCTGAACACCTAATTTTTCAATGAAATGTTTTCTAGTTGGAAGAGTGTAGACAGCAACATGGACACCTTTCCTAATTAGCCAAGGATGGTGCTTTGCCAGGGTTTCATCATAAGCTACTTTAGTGATGTGGGACATTTTATCATGCTCTTCTGCTACTCGAATATCATGCATTAGTCGTGATGTAAATTCTAATGCACGATGTAGACGAAGAAGTGTTCTTGATCCTGAGGCTTTCTTCTTGTTATTGGTTGTATCGTTAGCAACTTCATATCGAATCATCTTTTCAAAGGATTCATAATCAGCTGCTTCTTCAGATTTTCTGTATTCTCTCAAAATGCCAATCTTTTCCACCACATCTGAATTTACAAAGCTAAAAACTGATCCCATTATTCCAAACATCCTGAAAAATGTCAATAAATAATGACACTTGTGAGAAATTAAGAATCTAACAGGGTTGAAAATGCAAAACAGAGAAATCTAAAATTCCAAACCGTAAGATTTTAAGTCCTCTAATGACGCTCTATTGATTTAAAGAACATTAAAATCTTAATACAATGTAATTACCCGAAGGTGTCTGAGATTTTCTGGTTGCATTTTCTGACAGTTTTTGATCCTTTTTCTCCATTTAAAAAATTAATTTTGTGCTCAATACGCTCTATTTGCTGAAATTCCTTTGTATTTACAGAATGTCACAATTGTTGCATGCTTGATCTCAACCGTGGATGAGCAGTGTTCTAGGATTCCAATTTCCTGTTACCTGGGGCAAGTGAAATTTGGGTCAGGGAAAGTTAGGTACTTAGTTACACTTTCCCATGGCAAGTTGAAAACTTCATATGCTGTAAGGATTTGTTTTGTTAGAAAAGCAGTCATTGACTGTGGGAAAGTTGATTTTATATGGATTTTTCCCGAGGAAACCTCAATTTCTGAATAATCCTAGAACACTGATGAGATAAGGATATCTCACATGGATAAAAATAAGAATATGCTGGTCTCTTTAGCGAGAAAAGATTTATACTGCAACATAAACTACTTGTTTACATACATACATGTAGGCTTGCACAGTAAGAGGAAATCCAAATACATTTTACAAAATAGTAATAATACAAGTAACCAAGGGAACCAAGATTCTAGCGGAAATCAAACAAACGTAATCCAGGGACAAAGACCAGACATGGAAAAAAGACACACACAACAAAAAACATCAAATACCGTAACCAAAATAATACATACAAAGCAGCAAAAGTAAATGAACAACTTGGACTCCACTAAAAACTGGGATTAAGCATTGACCAAGTGCACTGGTAGGGTAAGCGTCCTCTGCTTTTCTAGAAACACCCTTCAAGCTGCTCATAAAAAGTCATGTCCAGGGTAGAAAAAAAAAAGAAAACTGACATGTTGAACAAATTAGTTCTCATGGTGTACTCTAGCACTGCTAGAGATTGTCTGGCAAGCTATTTTCTGACTTGGTGCCATCCTAACCTCTAATATCTGACATGTTGAAAGCCACCACAAATGTGAATTAGTTAAACATGTGTTTTAAAATATTTTAAGTCTTTTATTTATATAAAAGAAGTTTGACCTACTGGAAATCAAGCAACCATAATCCTAAATTTTTATTAAATACCCAGAAAACATTTGTAATGAAGACAGTTATCAAAGTGACTAGTACAATATATTTTTGACAAAACGAAATTAAAGTTGGTAAAGGCTATTCGTTGGTTAATTTAGTATGTTCGTTTTGCAAATTTTAATATCCATAATTTTATCAACCTGAGTTACACATTCAAAAAGCCAAAAACCCAATGTGAAGTTCCTTTAAACTGCTTTTACAAACGATTTCCAGGATTGCTGGATTTTCTAATCAGGTAGGTCATTTGTTTTTCTTCAGACACAAAGTTCAGTTTATTCATCTTCTCCTGCATTATGGGAAAGAAACTGTAAAAAATGTTTTAAATGGTAAATATTCTGCAATAATTCTGCCGATTTCAAAGAATGTTGGAATGAGCAGTATGAAGTAAGAGGTTGGGGTATGGAGGAACGGAATTCCAACCTCTTATGTTGTAGGAGTACTCATAGTGCAGATGGTTACATCATAAAGTTATGAAGAAAATAAATCCAAATAAACTGTAAATGGCATTATCATCTTTAAAAAGTGCCATTATTCAACTTTGTCCAGTTACTGATTCTATTTTAAACAACGGAGTGGAGATTACCTGCTTTTACATTGTATTATACATTTATATAGTTAATAAATATTGTGGTGGAACAAAAAAGTGTGGAACCTATACAAAAGTCATATTTTGCACAAATTGTTGATTGAACTGATTCAACATACATGTACATGCATGTATGCATATTACAATATGATATTTACCTTGAGTTGAAAGCTTTAAAAATGAAACCATGGTAACATATGCATGATATGGGACAATTTTTTCTCCAAATTATGTCAATAAAGATAATTTACCATAACAGTGACTAAACGAAAAAAATTACCAGAACAAAGTGATATGTAAAATCAAATTAAGTGCGATTTACTAGAAACTTCGACAGTTTACTAACATTTAACAAATTAAAATGAAAGCATAATCTAATATGACTGGTCTACATTTTACATACTTAGATAATTCTTCGTATGCATCAACATAATCGTCCATATGAATGGTTTCATCTTCCTTGAGGCAGTCGTTGAACAATTTGTATAATCGTTCGATGTCAAATTTTTCGTGGTGGTGCGATGCCATTTTTAAACAATGATCAAAGTTTGAAAAATACCTGATAAAACAGTGTTTTATAGAACGCGCGACTGACCTGACAATTAATTTCTTATCTGATTACCTATAAACAATCTTTCTTCTTAATTTAATAACAACGTACTTATCGTTATTTTCATAAAAAAACTTTTGATTAATTTATTCTTGAAAATCTTTTATTTAATGGTTTGCTGTACGTATAAAATTTCATAATAAATTGTTGTTTGAATTTGCTCTAATTAATAGTCATGAAATGACAAACGCCATTTATGTACAAGACAAAATTTTCACTTGGTTATAAGATAGATTATTCGTGATACCTGTAAATTGCGAAACGAAAAACAATTTATCAATACAAAACGAAACAAAAAAATTATCGATGCGAAACGAAACAAATCGAAAACGAAATGAAACAAAATGAAATCTAAACAAAAAGAAACAAAACTAAATGAATCGAAATAAACAGTGGCGCAATATACTCAAGTACCATAAAAATAAACTAAAGGTGAAAACGAAACAAAACATGCAGAGACAAAAAATTCCTGCATTTAGACAGGAGCAAAAATCGAACGGCATGGTTAAAGTACTTAGGCGTGAACACAACCCTCCCCTTTAAAATCTGGCCACTGTGGAAAAAATTACATAATTGAACACATCTAAAAATCAGTTCAAAAATGTCTCAGTCCTTTATTACCACGAAAAAAGAAACTGATTCAGAATATAAATTACACAAATGTACAAACAAAGGACCACTAGCAGTTGACTTACATGCCAGCTCCAGACCAGTTTAAACCTATAAAAAGGTATGTCCCCATCGTATATAATATAACTCTAAATTCTTCCCATGCGGGGTTGAGAATCACTGTACATCAGAATAATATGAATGGAAGAACATTTTTGTTTTGTTTTGTTTTTTGTTTCTTTGACATGGGAAGTTTCCGTTTAGTGTAATGTGCACCCCAGCTCTCTGTAAAAGCTCCTTTTTATACATTCTGAAAGACACAAATAACGCTTTTTTTTACCTCGACTGATCGTTTAGGGAAATAACAGACTCCTTGCTGTCATTCTGAACTACATATAATACAATAGAATACGGTGATCCTACAAATTTGACAACAATACAAGTTGGTGATCGAACCCAGGACTCCTTGTACTATAAGCCCATGCCCTAGCAACTAAGCTTAAGAATTACTAACTCCACTAGCACAGCTAATGGATCGAGTGTGTGGTAATAGGAAGCCTCCGCTACATACATGTAGATGGTGGTATTATTCATCGCAATATATACAACTTATAATTAACAGAATAAATGAGCTATCTGGATTCAACTTATTTACAGATCAAGTTTCATATGTTTATTGTTTTGAAACACAGTCTTAATAAAAAAGATTACTTGACTCAACTAAACACTGCTTCTATGCCAGTTGCATAACAATAGAATATTTGATGTACACATTGAATCATTATGTCTATTTTGATTTATTTCGTTTCGTTTTGCTTTCGTTTCGCATTTTACAGGTTCATATTATTTTCAATATGTCAGCGCCCAGAGGAGCAAGCAATTTTAAGTGAAAGGCTAATACTTTTTAAAAAACATGACAGAGATTCGTGTTACCCCGTTAGGTAAATGCCATTTTAAACTATATAGTTCAAACAGGCAATTTATAGACACACCATGTATATATATGTCATAAGTTACCTGTGATTTTGTTTTGGACTTGGTTGTTGGCAAAATTGAAAAAAAAAACAGCCCCTACACCCCAATAAAAATATGTCTGTTTCCTTCTACCCTTCTTACCCTACTCTTAAACATTTTATATTGGTTTTGCTCAGGTGCTGTTGAAGTCTAAAGTCAGTAAGTGACCCCAAAAACTCACTTGTAAAATGTTTTTGAAAAAAAGAAGTTCCCTACCTACAGAGAAGAGCCATCAGTACATGTATTCTGTCACTTGTAAATTTTCCCTTTGTTTCTTTACAAAATTGCTTTAAAAAAATTATAGGAAGGTTATTTCTAGATAAATTTCCATGAATTTTCACAAATAAGGCAAAAAAAATTAGTTTTCTGTTATCAGCCAGAAAATCAAAGTACTTATGTACCAAATCAATTTATATTAATTGTTTGAATTTTTACGCTTTAAATAATTGTCTAATCGCAAAACAAGGGATAAGATAAAAGTAAAGAACTGTGATTGACTTCAAATGAATCTATAAACACAAGATTGTTGTTGAAATCAAACTCTTTAATTTAAATTCACCATTCTGATTACCATTGATAATAAATTTATTGAATTCACATGGTATCATAGCACTTTGTCAGTTCACATTGTATTCAGATTCGTCGTTGGTTTACATGCAGTTGAACACAAAACTTTCATTGATGTCCTGCATAATTGACCTATGTACAAACTACTATTTTTGGCCTTTTCAAGTTTCTAAATTTTCAGGTCAAATTCAATTTAGAGAATTCCAGATCTAAATTGTCTCTCAAATTATTCAAACTAGTGTCACAGTCGTTCAAATAAGCTTGCTCTTGTCACTTCTCATCTAGCTGCAGTTAATTCTCAGTTTATAAGTTATACATATAGTTCAAGTGTTATAGACTTGCAGAGACACTTACATTATACAGTTATTAAATGGGTTGGATGCAATAGACAAGAATATTTGTCCTGAGGTACTGAGAATGATCAAGTGTTCTATTGCACAAGGCCAACGAGTGCAATAGAACACTTGATCATCATTCTCAGTACCTCAGGACAAATATTCTGGTCTATTGCATCCAACCCATTTAATAACTGTTATATTACCTAATTTGTCTATGAGATATGATAAAGAATGGAAATGGGGAATACCTTAAAGAGACAACCATTCGACCAGGAATAGGAAATTGACCGCTCCATGTTTACGAATTGGCAGACCAGAGTCACATCTACGTGCAATAGATCGCCCTGTCCTGAATAAATTTTGAAAATAGAGAAAAATATGTGTATATATAATAAACAAGATAAAACCTTATAATTAGGTAATAAATATTATTACAAATATCAATAACACTAGACAGTAGACTGACCCTATTCATGGAAAACTTGCTTTGTCAAAATTACTATGCCACTGTCTTAGCAAAGTTCTATGTTTATTTGTCATCTCCTTCCGATGTCATCATCGAGGCTATAACATTACCATACTAAAATCTTTCTAGATTCAAATCAGTACACAATTGGTTTTCAACCCAACAGTCAGCTTTTAGTTCCTTTGACTCAATGTTTTTGGTTGTTGTTTTTTTCATTTAAGAGTGATATGGTACCATAAATAATAGAACACACCTTTTTGGTATAACAGCCTTATGCAAAGAAAGGCTCCATTTTTTGTATTGCTTGGCCAAAAACAAGCAAATAATAGCATGGAACCCCTTTCTTTATGGCAATCATTGGATTATAAACCCCACATAAAATATGAAGACAGCTCTTTTGATTGGTACTCAACTTAAGATTGTTGATTTCATTCCCAGCTTAACATGAAATAGCTTATTTTGTGTCCAACAACTTGAATATCGGAAGTAAATGTAAATGCATGGAAATGAGCAACTGATAAGAGATTAGAAGTCAACTATATTTTTAATTGGATCGTTGTTAATTCAAACCAAATTATTCAGCATATTAAGTTCAGATTAAAAGTTGTGTATTGGTTTTGTTTATATGTTAAATAATATGAAATATGTGAAGTAAATCTTAATATTTTCGAAATAATGGTAAAGGATATGTTAGCGTTTGCATTTGTAAATCAGTTGAACTATTTTCCTGCAGCGGTGTAAGAGATAGTTGCAGATGCTAACAGGCTTCACAAATCTATTGGCTTTGGCGACTGCTAGAGCAATTCTGATCTCCAACCTAATTTGATAGAAATAGTGTTGGTAGCTATAGGTCAGAAAATAATTTTGTTTTAAAATTTTTTTGGTGACATTTTTATGCACACGTGATACATGTGCTTTACCACAGTAATATGATTTTATTGATACAATGTTTTTTTATCTTTTGTCACACACTCTTTTTAAATTACTTCTCTTTAAATTCATATGCAATGACAATGTATAGGGCTTGTTTCAATTTAAGCCACCATTTTATCGTACAAAATGTACATATAAATGCTGAAACTGAAGACAGTCATCACCAAAAATCTGGAAAATAGAAGTTAGAGAAGTTTGATTTTTTTACATTTCGCAGAAAAACTTTAGAGTTTTTCAAATTTTATATATATGAAGTCTTATCACTGGATATCTGTCTGAAAATTCCATGGATAAAAGAATTTTATGTGCAGATTAGAGAACCAAAAGAAGTTTTCAATTTTTTTCCCAAAAAAAACAAAACAAAACAAAACAAAAAAAAGGTATGATGATTTTGAGTTGATGTCTCATGCCCCTTAAGGCCCCCTCCAAAAAAAGTTTTGTTTCCTGTTATACCAGAAAAAATAATAAACATCTTATCAGAACCAAAATTGGATATAAAATATTTAAGTCCATAAAGTTTTAAAAATAGAAATTGTTATCCTGTTATTTATAAAATTGTTTTTGCTGTTTATTTAATTTGTACAAAGCAATTTGACACAAAATGACATTCAAATTAGCGAAAAATAAATCACAACTTAGATAGGTGATTTCTTGTATTGATCAAATGCTACATGTATTCTAAAGTTCTATTTCTATTTTGAGCTCACCTGGTTCAAAAGGCCCAGTAAGCTTATGCCATCACTTCACATCCATTGTATGTCATCTTAAAATTTTTCACATTTTGCTCTACTTAACTGTATGAAATTCCCTAGACCAATTTTAACCAGACTTGGCAGAAATGATGTTGGCAAGAGCTTCTACAAGATATCTACTTTTGGTTCTATTTGTATCAAGTGGCTCTGGAGATGGCCTCTCAAAAGTTACCATTGTAATCCTATGTGTGGATCAAACTTGCTTGCTATATACATGTTAAAATTCAATTTTGCAAATAGAAATTATTTCCACTAGCTAAAATTTACTTTTGAATTCTATATTTATCATAAGTTCAGTTAAAAAATAACCAAAGAAACTTTGATTTAGCAAGTTTGAATTGTCTGCGCTTGCTTTATAGAGCTAGTGGAAAAAATTCTTAAATTCAATCCCAGCTATGGGAAAACACATTTAGGCCTTTATCTCTGCCTTTATGTGACACAGGTGGTTCAGTGGATGGCAGGAATAATGTAAGTATAGGAAACTCTCTTTACCTTTTGTTTAAATGATCAAATATTACCAGTCAAGGATATTTCAAACCAACAAACAGTGGCCCATAATTGTAAGCCCCATTTCTATAATGTACCATGCATAACAATTTGATGTCAAGTCTGTGCACGGTTAAACCAGGAACAATTCACTTTAATTCCATATTTTATTAGAAAGAGCACGTATAATGCATGCATGATCCAAACACATAGAGCATAGATACTACAAAAACATTCAACACACAAGTAATCTCAATATATACATATACATTTGTATGATGTATACCAAACATAAAGTAGCTACATGTATAGTCAGAAACCACTATTTACTGTTATGTTTTTACATGTATGTTGTTGTAAATATGGTCTACTCTAAATATTAGTCTCTTGGTTCATGTTGGTATCTTGATGATTTGAATCATTATTAGTTTCTTGCATTTGTTTTTTCAAGAATGTATATTGAAACATTTTTGTTTTTTTTGTTTTTAGGAGCTGGCCAAGGTAAGTTTGTACATAGTCATAATTATGAATATACTGAAAAACAACATTAGTAAATCCACATAAAAGCTTTCTGTTTTTGTGGGTAATCAGGCACAGATTCATAGTTGGCTGACACTCGATACACCACCAAGATTGAAAAAAACAAAAATTTTGTGAAATCTTGATTTTTAACCAACTCTACCCCAAAAATAATCTTGCTTCGCTTGGTCTTAAATTCTATACCTGAAATCCTTGATCTGCCTCTGATAAGTCAGGTTAACATTAAAATGAATGTTTTGTTATGTAGGTACATATGTACACACATACACTGTAATATATGTAAGGAATGTAACTAATATCTGAATATTTTGTCTTGTATAAAGATCTTTGGTTCGATTTACGCAGAATAAACTGTAAAGCATTAATGTTATGCGTAAATCGAACCGAAGTTCTTTATACAAGATAATATATTCAGATATTACTTAGTTACACACCTTATAATTTAATATTTTGGCAAAAAACTAAGATAAATTCATAATAATTTATTCCAATACACATGCCACTTGACATGATTATTTCATTGATAAAAGTAGTCAGGTTAAAAGGGGCATGGTTTAAAGTTCATGACCATTAGTTTTGATCAGGTGATAGGACAATTTTTTATCCAAGATAAAATAAAACATTGGCATCCTTTCGAACAGTAAAATTTGTCATATTGAATTACGTAGATATACATGTACATGCATAGTATGTATAGTACAACAGTTATCATAACCCAAAACTACTTCATAGATAGAAATAATTTTTTTACAGCAGATGAATCTTAAAGAACAATTTTATATTCGTATTGCTCCTGAAAGATGTGTTCACAATATTGAAATTCAGTGGAATTTTACCACATAATAATCAAGAAAACCTCCATGAGAATCCCTTTACTACCATATTTACATGCGCATTAAATAATTATAACATGTAACTTCTGTGTTTTTCTGGAATTTAGCTGTTTGTTTTGACAAAATCTTTAACACATGGATTTGTTTCTTTTGATACAATCTAGAAGATATGTTGTACAAGATGTACTTTAGTCAGACTTACTTTTGGTGATATCAGATTTGATAAAATACTAGAAATTCTTTGTGATCTCACTTAAAAGCAATGTAAAAGATTATTTTAGCTGAAAAATAACTGTTTTCATATATACATTAGAAAAAGGACCAGATATGGTAAATGCTCCATTGTATAACCTTAATGAAAAATAGTAAATACTTTCATATATCATTCAAAGGTCTTCAACAAGCAAAAACACATCATTAAGTAAGCTCTGAAAGGCCTGAAAAACAAAAGTAATAATATCCGCTGTAACAGATCAATGACATTTTGATTTTTTTGTGGTTTTGAAATTTATTTTAGGTACTGCTTGTATCATTTCATTACAATTCCATTCACTGACATCGCCACTAAATACAAAGTTGAAAGCATATTGTTGACATACGGATGCACACAACTTTCGGGACTTGATACAAGCAGTTGAGTTATCACATATTTGATTGAAAAACATTGTTTTTGCATATGTGATAAAGGCATTATTTTATGTATGTTATCTGCCCCAGGGCAATAACATATTATTAGGGCAATATCTGCCCTTTTGTGAGCTTTACTGACATCACTTCCACACAACTGTTTAGAATGTTATCCTGTTCATTGGCAATGTCACAGTTGATTTGATGTAACGTTGTCTGTTGTAGATCATGCACATTATTTGCTTGTTTTTTTTTGTATGATTTCATTAATAATTTAATTCATTTCTGGTATGAAAATATGTGGTAAACAGATTAAAAAGTGGCCTTTTAGATATTGCCCTTGTTGTCAGCCATTATTGATATCGTCACTCAGGCTAAGACCTCAAGGCCAATATCAAGATCCCAGGCTGATAACAAGGGCAGTATTAAAAAGGCCATGTATTAATCTATAATTACATGTTATGATTTATTTATGTAATGAGTATTTATATCAACTATTTTTATAGATGTTGGTCGAAGCTGTATTCTCATCACCATTGGTGGAAAAAACATTATGATGGATTGTGGGATGCATATGGGATATAACGATGATGTGCGTATATAATCTACATTTTAGTAATTGCACAGTGTAGTGATAGTGTATAGGACTTGTGAGCTAGATGAAAAAATAACAGTGCTATAGGATTTTTGAAAATGTTAAGTTTCATTGGAAAACTCCAAATGAAAATAACTTGTCCATTATTTAAGTCTGCTTTCAATGTTTCACAAAACCTTTCAGAAATTCAACTTTCCTGATTGCTGAAGAAAAGTTGGAACTTCATAAATTATAAATTTCCTCACTGTAGTGCAATTAGTACACTCGCCCTTGGTGATGGGATATTGGAATCCTAGAACACTGAAAATGCAACATATTATAAATCTGATAAAATGAAATAGCAACTATACCTGTAGATGTATTTTGTGATTTCTGCTATTAAGGAATAAAACTTTTTCACAAGATAAATAAATTTCACATCAAGGTTTTGATTTACAACAAAGATTTAGATAATGGAAAAGGAATGGATATTGTGAAATGTAACAAATGCACCAGCCTATGAACTTAATCCAAAATAGTAAATACTTTCTGAGGTCACCAAAAGGTTTTCAACAAGTACAAATACAACTTTAAATAACCCGACGAGGAAACTAATGAAATCTATGGTAACAGATTTGTGAAAATTTATTAAAAATCAAACTAAAAAAGTAATACACAAAAACACTTAAATGACAGTAGTTTTTTTTCGTAGGGATGCAATTAGGGTCAAATATCCCTGTTTGCCGAAACAAGATTAAAAGATTTAAAAATTTGGAAATTGTAACCTGCTAAGATCTAAAAAAAAAAAGATAAAGACTGTCTAACACTGTTAGCAAACCCAAGGAGTTGCTGTTTTGTTATTGAATATTTTCTTCTAATTGCAGAGAAGATTTCCTGACTTTACATACATCACACAGACAGAAAGGTTAACAGACCACCTGGACTGTGTTATCATTACGTAGGTCTATTATTACAGTATAGAACAGTGCTAGTTTGGAGGTTAAGACCATAATTATTAGCAGAGTTTGTTACTGTGATACTTCATCTCAAGACCTCATAACTAGCTTAGTAAATACCCCCCATTCATTGAGTGAGTGGTATTTTACCCACACTGCCTGCAGTTGAGTGTGGTATACTAGATTATCACACAGAGGAAGAATATTGCCCAAGGCAAAGTTGAGGTTGATATTCTTTTCTGAGTGTTGTGATCTAATATACCACCCTTCACTGCAGGCTGTATGTGTTATGTTTTACTGAATATCATGAAGTTTGTGTTTGGATAAATTCTTGAAACTATCTAATGCACCATTATTTAATGGAAACTTGAGAAAATATCTCATTCCTCTTTGCACAATTTGTTGTGTCTCCATTGTGTCCTTTGGCCAATAAATTACTTACACTTTCTTTATTTACATTTGCAAAATCCATTGTTCAATTAATTATGAAGGAAGGGTGGTATCATCCACCTTTTCAAAATATATTGGATGTAGAATCTTGTTGTTATAAACCTGTAAAGTCAGGAAGAATTGCATTACAGTTACTTGTCAACTGGTAGGATAGGTATTACATTCACAGGTGTACTGGTAGCACAAATTTCCCCTGCTATTGAAGTCACTGGTAGGACAAAACTCCCCCGCTGTTAAAGTCACTGGTACACTGGTATGACAAATTTCCTCTGCTGTTACAGTCACAGGTGCACTGGTAGGACAAGAGTCCACTTTACTTTGTTACACTTTCATTTATTTTTTTAGACATTTCCATTTGGACCACTGTGGAGCCCTGCCATACATGTCAGAAATGGTTGGATATGATGGACCAATCTATATGACACACCCAACAAAAGCTATTTGTCCTATTTTATTGGTATGCTTTAATTTAACTAAAATCTCTTTTGGAAAGTTGAATTAAACTGATACTAGTTACAATACAATTTTTTTTATTTTTTTGAGTACTTTTAAATAGTTCTAAGTAGAATTTTGTCCTATGTTATGACAATATTTCTTACTTCATTACAACTAAACACCTGTGTGAACTTTTGAACAATGTCATTCTTGTTTGGAATATCTGCTAACTATGTTGACTTTAATCTCGATATTTATCTATTTAAACTTGAAAAAGCTACATACAATGGTGAAAAGTTATAACAGAAACAGATCCTACACTGTGTTTCACCTGTTAAACTACCCAATACATTTCTACTCTCAGTAGAAAAGTTTTCAATTTAAATGCTAGTTAAATCTCGTACTTTAAATAAGAAAATTAAGTGTAGAAATGTTGTTTTAATCCAGCATAAAATTTTCCGTTAATCTGTGAATGTAACTTTTAGACACTTCGTTGAAAATCTTGAACAAATAGACATTAAAAAAAATTTAAATAAGATTTTTCGAATCACAATTTTAGTTACTTTGCCTTTTTTACTGTACATTTACTTCCAATTTCCTCAATTTCCAATTTTTTGTTTGCTTAGTAAAATCATGTCTTATATAAATGTATGTACTGTGTACAGTGATCATGTGCATACAAGATATGTTGTAATTTTTGTTTTATTTTCCATCCCTTTTTACATGTTACATGATGAATGGAAATCTGAAAATATCCTCTTTTTTATTGCTGTAGGAAGACTACAGAAAAATAACAGTAGAAAGGAAAGGAGAAACAAACTTTTTCACATCAGAGATGATAAAAAGTTGCATGAAGAAAGTTGTTCCGGTAAATCTTCATGAAGTCATCAAGGTATGCTGAAAATATTTAATTCAATTACTTTTTCCCAAAACTTGTCTTCTCCAGAAATTAAGATTAAAGGAAAACAAATATTTCCTTGCTGATTTCTTTAATAATTTAGAATTTACATTTCATCACCTTCTGGATTGGGGCAATAACTAATACTACTGTCTGTCTCTGTAGAAAACAATTGATCAGCTGAAGTTTAGAATCCTTTGGAATGATTTTAAAATTGAAATGGTACTTAAGTTTATTGGTTCGTAAAGTACATAAAACTTTGGTCTCAGTTTCCTGTCTATTTCTTTTAGTTTAAATCACCCATGTTCTATGGACACATTTCTTTAAATTAAGTTTTACCATAGGTTAAATATTATTTGAGTGTAAAATGTATTCTTTGTGTTTCTGAATGATTTGTCAAGTTATCTTCAAATAATCAACATTGTATTTTTTAAACTGGCTGTTGTTTCATAAATATAGACCTATAGATGTAATATACATTGAAACTGAATTAAACAGAAACCTGGACAAACCAGACAACTTCTAGAGGTTCTTTATATAACCAGTGTTTATCTCCCTAAACCCAAGTAATTCATTAGCCTTAATGTGGTTGGTTCGACAGATTTTACTCTATAGATTATAAAAATCAGTTGTGATTATTGTTTTATTACCATTCTTATGTTTAATCAGAAAAAAACATTTGTATGTCAAATTGAAATACAAGTGAAGCAAAGGGTTTGTATGACATTGTTGAAATTTTAGTACTCTTCTGTCTAAGAATCAGGCAAAATGTGCATAAGGTGTGATACATGAAGAAGAAAAAACGTACAGAGATTTTATTGCATAATCCAAGTATATATGCCTCATAACCTCCAGATCATCAGTCTGTAAAGTTTTTATGATTTTGATAGGTCAAATTTAGTTGAAATACGCTGTGGAAAAAGGACAAGGACATTTTCCTGCAGTTTCCCCCATATGATCAGTCAAAAAATATCAGTCACAGATGATTCAGGATGAATTTAAATAACTTTGAGATAAATGATGTGCCACCCATTGTCTGATTCTTACACAGAATGGTACTTACAGAAAATAAATAATCAGCAATTTTGAAGAAAGAGAAAATATTTGTTATTTTTAGGTTGATGATGAACTAGAGATCAAAGCTTACTACGCTGGTCATGTGTTAGGTGCTGCTATGTTTCAGGTTAGGGTGGGACAACAGTCAGCTGTCTACACAGTATGTATTAAATCTTTACTTCCTGTCCTTACATTTACAGTTTTATGGGAATTGTAATGGCCATGACCATTGAGATTACATTCTACTGACTGGTATATGATAGAGAATAACACCAGCATTACATCCCATTGTTTCAGACTGGCTGTGGTTCTTTCTGTCCTGTAAAATACTTGCAATATGGCTTAAGAAAGTCAAAACTACTAATTGGGAAAGCTTTGACAATAAAAAATGTTTGGAAATGTTGTTCATGGAAATCATGAAAAGAAAGTTGTGACTAATTGTTAATTTATTATATAGAAACAAAGCAAATGTTCCATGTGTAATAAATTTCAATAATTCACATTCAAAATAAATTCTGTAATTTCACTCTTAGATAATGTCACAACAGTAATATCAATCTACCAATCACAAAAATTAAAAATTATGATGAAAACAGCAATGAATTATTAAGAAAATCTATAATAAATAGAAAAATCAATTGGTTATAATGAATAACCAAAATATAATTACTAAAAGAATGCATGAAGATTTTTCTCATACACAGAATAAATTCTGCTTGTTAAATCTTCATTGCTTGTAATCATATTATGATTTTCACTCTTTAAGTTTGGTTTATGCATCTGTATTGACATCCACTTAGAGATATATAGTAATAAAAACTCATGACAAAATCATACAACCAACGTGATTACATCTACTTCCTTATTGTCAACTTTCCTTTCATTTGTGGCATTATCCATCCAGCACATGCATATGGAGTTTTTATGAACAACTTACACATTATGCCAGAGTTTGCAGTAACTACACAGATTTTTTGTACTCTGCTAGACTTCTTACAATTAGGCTTCTGGAACAGGGTTATGTTGCTACAAGGTTGAAGTTATCATTACAGAAGTTTAATGAACCATAAGAACAGTGTCATAGTTTTTCTTTCTTCTTCCCTGGACTTGAGATATTATGAGCAACTGAGCAGGTGTTTCTAGAAAAGTATTGGATGCTTACCCTAACAGTGCACCTGGTCCATGCTTCCAGTTTTTAGTGGAGTCTGAGTTGCTCATTTACTTTTGTTTCTTTTGTTCATATTATTTTGGTTACTTCATGTTCTTAGTTATGAATGTCTGCTCTTTGTCCTTGGAATAAATTCTTTTGATTTCCACTCTTATCTTAGTTCCTTTGATTTCCACTCTTATTTTAGTTCCATTGATTTCCTTTCTTATCTTAGTTCCCTTGATTTCCACTCTTATCTTAGTTCCCTTGATTTCCACTCTTATTTTAGTTCCATTGATTTCCTTTCTTATCTTAGTTCCCTTGATTTCCACTCTTATCTTAGTTCCCTTGATTTCCACTCTTATTTTAGTTCCATTGATTTCCACTCTTATCTTAGTTCCCTTGATTTCCACTCTTATCTTAGTTCCCTTGATTTCCACTCTTATCTTAGTTCCCTTGATTTCCACTCTTATCTTAGTAAAGATGCCACGTTCCTTGCACGTTAAAAAACCCTACTGTGGTATTCTCCCGGAGTAAGAACCATTTTCCTATTTCCAGTGACAATCAAAATTTGTCGACCCCATTATCCTTGTGTCCTATCCCATTTTTCATTTCATCATCATTTCATGTTCATTTTATCATCCACTTCATGTTCATCACCTGAATATAGCTGAAATATTGCTGCTTGGGCATTAAACCCCAACAAACAAACAAACTGTTACATGTATAATAAAACACACTGCCTAACTGCCTAACTATTTTGTAACTAGGGAGATTACAACATGACCCCAGACCGTCACCTTGGTGCAGCATGGATTGATAAATGTCGTCCTGATCTACTTATATCAGAGTCTACTTACGCCACAACTATCAGGGATTCTAAACGATGTAGAGAAAGAGATTTCCTGAAGAAAGTTCATAGCTGTGTAGAGAAAGGCGGGAAGGTTGCTGAATTTTTTTTTTATTGACTGATACTTCCCTTTCTTTGTAAAGAATGAAAATTCTAATGCAGCATTTGTTGTAATGTTGAATTTCATTGGATAACACCTTCAATTTCATTGGATAACACATTCAATTTCACTGGATTACACCTTCAATTTCAATGTATCAGTTCCATATTTGACTGCTTCAGAATATTTTAATGCATGCACAAATTGTATTTTTTAAAGATCTTTAATTGTTACTTTCACAGATATTTTTAAGAGTTACATTAGAATTGAGATAGTTGTATTTTATTTAAAGATTTGTATTTATTAATTTTGTTTGGTTTGATAGTGGCAAATCTATGATCAACCCAAATCAATAAGTTATTTTATTAATATCTCTAGAAAAAAAGGTCACAGTTTTACAGCTGTCAATGTAAATATCAGCATCAAAGACAAAATAGCATTTAATATTGGGGATGATTTTGAACTTTTTCAAAAGGGTCTACCATCAGTTCATTTGGGAATATTCCCTCGGAATCGGAAATTTTCAAACTATAAGACACAGAAATAACATGACTCCTACACTATGAAGTAAAATAATTCATTACACATTTAATTTTATTTTAAAAAATAACCATCAAATAATAAAAGTACCTGTCTCTGTTCATAAACATGGTAAATCCTTCAAATTTGACCAGAGTGTGATTTAGATGTAAACTTTTGGTTGATTTACAAAGTAGATCTGGATAGGAAAGCAATCACGGACATGAAAAAAATCCAGATTTAAAAACTTAGATACAGACAATTAGGATTTTTCCAGTCGGGGAATGGGGCCTCCAGGAGAGAAATGAGGCTGCCGGATGGCCCCAACTGTAGTAGCATCATCCCTGAATACACTAAATGCTGAATACTTTATTGCCACAAACTCAGCAATAAATGGTTAAGGCCCAATACAGATAACTGTTATACATGTTAGTGAATATGGTTGAACATTATTCAGATAATATGGATGACATTATTTGTTCCGCTTTTTAGCAGAATTCTTCTATTTCAAACCTGGATTTTACCATTAGGAATAATTTTTTACAGTATATTTACTTGTGATTTTGCCAATTTTTCGCTTTCTTTGTTGACCTGGTAAATTTAAACAGCAGTAATAATATGTATTTATAACTATAGTAGACTTTTCCTAATGTTCAAACAGTTTACTATGAATGAGGATGTCAATCTGAGAGCTTTATACAAATTATGGTTTAAGAGAAGACATACTGACCTTTTTTCTATCTATTATATTATCCTCAGTCATCTCTACTGAAAAATATTTTATTGCTAAAATGAAAATTAGTCTATCAATATTAATTTCTTAGTACTGAAATCAGTCTTCTATCAGAAAATCTGTTTAAAGCCAACATGTTTATTTTACCAGAGTTGGTAGAAGGCCCTTTAACCCAATAAGATGTTCAGTGTACATGTAACCTTATTAAATTATCTTCAGGTTTTGATTCCAGTATTTGCTCTTGGAAGAGCACAAGAACTGTGTATTTTATTGGAGAGTTACTGGGACAGAATGAATCT
The DNA here is from genome assembly GCA_037379345.1 of Perna viridis. Classification (NCBI taxonomy): domain Eukaryota; kingdom Metazoa; phylum Mollusca; class Bivalvia; order Mytilida; family Mytilidae; genus Perna; species Perna viridis. Next base: position 2,318,061 of record CM074522.1, read on the forward strand.
CAAAGTACCAATATACTTTTCCTTGGGATTGACTGAAAAGGTGAGACTTTCTTACAAGTATAATGCTTTAAATTTCTACATCAGTCAATGACTGAATTTCCAATATATTTCGCTAAGTATAGTGAGAGAGGACTACCTTGAAATTTCAAGTGGCAGTCCTTTAGGCTACCTAGGCTATATTAGTTCTAAAAATAGTATTAGACCAGATGAAGGGACCGCAAAATATGTTTGAGTGCTACCTACTTTAACTATCAAATAGTCCTGTGGGTAAAATACTGAGAAAACTTAAAGCCTGAACTATATGTGACGAAAATATGAGGAGAATGGATATGGTGAATATGTCAAAAAGACAATTACTAAACCAGGATGATAAATGTCAGCTCTAGGCCATCCATGGGTCTTCAATGAACAATGCAGAAACCCTCACACCACTGGACAGGCTGCATCTGGCCTCAAAACCATTTTTGACAAAGTTTTAAGATATACGGCTATATTTTACTTTGATATTTAATAATACACATATTCATTGATTGGAGCAGAAATTATGTGAGGTACCAAACATTTATAGATATAACTTTTTACAAGGTGTGACTTGGTGGACCTTTTGTCTTAGACTATTTTCCTCGGTACATTTTTTTTTGTACATAGTCTAAAAAGAGTAAAATAAAGGGAATTTGTGCAAAAGACTACAGGGTTAATTGAGTGTAAATAGGAGGATATCCTGACTGGGATTTATGTGGGGTTGATCCATTGTAAAAGTGACATAAATGTTAAAGATCTTATTTGAATTCTTTTTTTTACCAGGCAAACCATTACTACAAGCTGTTTATTACATGGACCAGTCAGAAGATTAAGAAGACATTTGTACAAAGAAATATGTTTGAATTTAAGCACATCAAGGTATTTGATTTAAACTAGCTAGCCTTAAGATAGAGAAGTTGAGTGATCCACCCTTCCCTTTTATATGTCACAATGCTCTTGACAAGTTATTTCAGCATTAATAGTATTTCTGTATCTAGTAAACTCCTGTTTTAGTTGTATTTCATTTAAATAACAGTCTATGCAAGAATCATGCAAATTCTGTAATATGTGACACACCCCAAAAGAGGCTACATAATTTTATTTCAACAGTTAAGTTGCTTTATAGGTCTATATAATGGAATAATCACTCATTCCAATCTATCTGTCATTAGGAGATAATCTACATTAAAAAATCTAAAAGTTTCTATTGCATTTTAGTGCCATTTACAGAGTTATCTCCCTTAATTTTGAATTCTATAGTACATTATGTGTAACTTTTATCTCATATGAACAAGGGTTATATGAAAATATGCTAATTTTTGTTAAGTATGGTATTATACACAAAATATCTAAACTAAAAATATGTAGGCTTTCCGACCATTAATCACATTTTGCATGGTTCTTAGTTGGAGTGCTACTTAAATGTTCACTTGAACTGATAAATAATCAAATAGACAATAACAGTTCACTGACAATAAACTCATATAAAGAAAATGTGAGGCTATGACAAGCATGTGCACCAGATCGAGCCAAATTTGTATATTAAAGTTTTATGTCAAGTCATTTTTGTTCAGCTTTATCAGTTAAGTTTCCTGTTTTACTAGTTTGTACCAGTTCATTTTATTTTTTTCCACTAGATCACTGTTGCAAAATTCAAACATATTTAGAAATTATGCTAAGCGTTTATGTATGACTCTCACGAAATGTTTCAAAATTTCAACTTTGGCAATTTGAAAACTGGTTTTCAAAGATTCTGTCCAAACAAATTAAAATAAAAATCTAGATGGTTTTATTTTTTCAAAGAAATTGGTTTAAATTTATAAAATCTGTGCACAGTATATACAGAAAGTAGTTGAAATTTTCTGATGAAATCTTTGACAGTAGAGTCTAAAAATCAATTTATATTTGCAGCCATTTGACAGAGGATATATAGAGAATCCTGGAGCCATGGTGGTATTTGCTACACCAGGAATGTTACATGCTGGTCTTTCTCTACAGATATTTAAAAAATGGGCTCCTAATCCTAATAATATGGTTAGTGTGTTATGTAGTATTGTTACAAAAAAAAAATTTAAAGTTTAAATTTCAGAAATTATAATTGTCTTGAATTTAGTAAGTGCTTGTATACTGTAAAAGTACTGTTGTTAATTGGGTACCAATTTTCATAGTTTTAGTGTGTAGGCCAAACCACGAAATTTCCTTCCAAACAAAAAGCTTTCTATTGATTTGTTTACTGCAAAATTCAAGAATCTGCAAACTTGTGTTTCTTCCCTAATCCATAAAAATTGGTATCCACAAATAAAAGTACTTTCACAGAAATTTAGACACAATGTGCCTTATATACATATGTAGATTATGTAGAAGGTAATTTCTTTTTAGTTCTTGTTGGAGGAGTCACAAATGGTTAAAAGGATATAATATTGAATGATTAAGATTAAAATGATAAGTGATACAATCTAATTAATATTAAACCTATCCATTGTTCCATTCAGTCATTGCATGTAGGATCTAACACTTTCTGTTCTGATTACCTTTCTGATTAGCCAATCAGAATTCATCTTTCTTGATTTTGAAAGTTCATCTGTTTAATCATTCAATAATGTATTGGTACCCCACAAACAATAGTACCAGGGTACTTTCACAGTATTTGCAATATTGTAGCAAGAAAATACATTTGTAGTAATTTTGAAAATGTTGAATTAAAAAAATTATAAGGTCTTTTCATGTGAGATCCTTAATTGATAAGTTCAGAGTTTGTAAGTTTAAATTTGTCGCTAATAATTTTAAGCTTACAACGTTCTGTAAAGTAAACCACAGAATGCTAATACACCTAAAGGCAGTCACATTTTAATAGCAATAATATAATCATTGCAATAATGTCCAACATAAATAAAAGTAATGTTTGTTACTGAACTTTTCAGGTAATAATGCCAGGATATTGTGTGGCTGGAACAGTAGGGCATAAAATATTGAATGGAGCACGGAGACTGGAGATGGAAAATAAGCAAACTGTAAAGTTTATATACATTATATATTATATACTGAAAACATATTAATTATTGTGATATACTAATTTTCACTATTCTCGTGGTAGACAGAAAAGCCTGAAAAATAGTATATGCAAAAAATTGACTTTTAAAACTATATAACACAATATTGTTTTAAATCACCAAAATGTTCACAGAATTCATAAAAATAAGCAACTCAGAAAATTCATTCTTTAACAGTATGTAGATGTACCTGTTTCAGTACATAAATAAGTTGTACACATTTTTATTTCCATATCACCCGAAGTTCTAATTTAATGGGATTTTTAAATTAACAGTCTTTGTAAGAATCATGCAAATTTTTTAACGTGTGATACACCCACAAAAACAGCTACACATTTTTATTTTTGTTCTTAAGTTACTTTATGGATCTGTGTGATAAAATGTATAAATGCATTCAAATCTGTCTGGTTTTAGGAGGTAATTCACCTTGAAAGTCAAATAGTGTATTTCATAGTAATTTTATTGGGTTATCTCCAATAGTTTTGAATTCTACAAAACATTCTATATGATTTATATCTCCTTACAACAATTAAGCCACATATTAATTTCTGTTTACTATAACATTTTAAACAAAACATCAAAAAAATATGTAGGCTTTCAAACCATGTATCACATTTTGCATGATTCTCATCTGGGGTGTTACTTTATATGTAAAAATACAGTCATACAGAAAAAAACTACATTGTAACTATTTCTAAGACAATGTTGGTTACTTCATGATTGGTTGCTTAGATTATAACATCTATGATTTCTCTTTTTTACATAATTCACAATATTCAAGTTCTGAACTTTTGGTAGTATATTTGCCTTCAGTATTTGAGGTGGAGGGTTTTATCTCTAGTTGAGCCAAGCATGTGACATACAGAGTTATGACTGGTTACCTGGGGGTCAGGATAGTGTGTCCAATTGATGTGGCATGCCTACCTATACACTGTTTCTTCTGTGAGCTGGCACAATAAAAATATGGCTCAGCTTGTTTTACGATTGCAAACAGGGTTTGTTCAATATATTAAAATTTCTCATCCTGAAATGCACCAAATATCTGTCATAGGACATCAGTATTCAATTAATGAACTTGTTACATGTCATTCACTGCTCATCTTAGTGCCATATTCTAATATGACATGCTTCAAACTTTAGACCACACCCATGGTAAAAAAGTGATAAACACATAACCAACATTTAGTGCAACACATAGGCTGTATCTAATCAAAACTACGAAGAAACTGGTCCTATGAAAATCGAAATAAATCATGGAAACTCCATTTTTCATTGTTTTACAATGGGCTGGCCATTTATGTTCTTATTTAACTCCTCGCTATTGCTCGGTGTAGAACAATGCAACATGAATGGCCACCCCATGGTAAAACAATGATAAAATGGAGTTTCCTTAATTTATTTCTTAATTTTTTCTGAACTTCTATATTTAGTTAGAAGTAAAGTTAAGCGTACAGTATATGTCATTCAGTGCCCATCACTATGTCATATTTTTCTGAACTTTTATTTTTTAGTTGGAAGTAAAGTTAAGCGTACAGTATATGTCATTCAGTGCCCATCACTATGTCATATTTTTCTGAACTTTTATTTTTTAGTTGGAAGTAAAGTTAAGCGTACAGTATATGTCATTCAGTGCCCATCACTATGTCATATTTTTCTGAACTTTTATTTTTTAGTTAGAAGTAAAGTTAAGCGTACAGTATATGTCATTCAGTGCCCATCACTATGTCATATTTTTCTGAACTTTTATTTTTTAGTTGGAAGTAAAGTTAAGCGTACAGTATATGTCATTCAGTGCCCATCACTATGTCATATTTTTCTGAACTTTTATTTTTTAGTTGGAAGTAAAGTTAAGCGTACAGTATATGTCATTCAGTGCCCATCACTATGTCATATTTTTCTGAACTTTTATTTTTTAGTTGGAAGTAAAGTTAAGCGGACAGTATATGTCATTCAGTGCCCATCACTATGTCATATTTTTCTGAACTTTTATTTTTTAGTTAGAAGTAAAGTTAAGCGTTCAGTATATGTCATTCAGTGCCCATCACTATGTCATATTTTTCTGAACTTTTATTTTTTAGTTGGAAGTAAAGTTAAGCGTACAGTATATGTCATTCAGTGCCCATCACTATGTCATATTTTTCTGAACTTTTATTTTTTAGTTGGAAGTAAAGTTAAGCGTACAGTATATGTCATTCAGTGCCCATCACTATGTCATATTTTTCTGAACTTTTATTTTTTAGTTAGAAGTAAAGTTAAGCGTACAGTATATGTCATTCAGTGCCCATCACTATGTCATATTTTTCTGAACTTTTATTTTTTAGTTGGAAGTAAAGTTAAGCGTACAGTATATGTCATTCAGTGCCCATCACTATGTCATATTTTTCTGAACTTTTATTTTTTAGTTAGAAGTAAAGTTAAGCGTACAGTATATGTCATTCAGTGCCCATGCTGATGCTAAGGGTATAATGCAGTTAATATCATGGTGTGAACCTAAGAACGTCATGCTCGTTCATGGAGAGGCAGAGAAAATGGAATTCTTAAAGAGTAAAATACAGCATCAGTTTGGTAGGTTTTAATTCAAGGGCTACTCCTGTAATTTAAGAATCAAATTCTAACTTTTTTGAAACCATATCAATTTCATATATGAAATCCTATTGAAAACATATAAACACCATGTGGTTTTTATTTAATTGTTTTTGTGAACTAATTTGTTAGTCAGAAACATACGTTTTCCACATTTTTTCAATGGTGGTCCTAGACATATGAAGAATATATGTTGCAATTTTTCCTGTGTACAAGGAGAAAAATAACTTTGAATATTGTTGAAAGATTATATCAAAACATTAGTTGGTAGAGTCCCTGAACTGATCGATGCAAGTAACCTTACCAACGACCAGCGACTGATCTGATCATGTTTATGTTATGTAAAATGACGGATGTTCAGTTCATGTGAATTTCAGAATTTTGATCAGAACAAATCAAATAAAGTGTGATATTAAAAAATAAATCAATATTTTGTATTCAATTGAAAATACTGTATATATTCACCTATATGTCAGATTTTAGGACTAAATTTTTAACTGCTGGGAAGGGTTTCGACTTATAGATGAGATCTCACTTATGAACCTAATTTTCAGCTTGAAAATATCAAAAGCTTGATAACTGACATGAGTATGACACCAACGTTGAACAGTCAGACCAGCACCGTTTACCCCAGTGTTAAACGATGGTTTTAGAAAGACTTGTCTTCATCTTCTATCTTTTACAGCTAAAATATGATGCAGTAAAAGAATATTTTCTGTTCAGTCTTTATTTTGCAACAATACTGGCCTTTAATGATTTTATTTCCAACTCATCTATTTGGTGTATTGATTTTCACCTGTGCTCCCTAATATAGCCAAAGATGCAAGGGTATTATAGAAACATAACCCAATAATGTACCATAATTCATGACAAAAGTAATCAATATTTAGTTGGTAATGACCTTTCTTTTTATAAATTTCTTTTTCGTTAGATAAAATCTCTTAACTTTCTAGAATATCTTCAAAAATGAGTTGTATCATAAATTTTCAGTTTTGTTCTTTGTTGTTCACTATATTTATGATTTTAATTTGGGTTATTGGTTGTACCTAAATTAGAATGAAGGAAAAAATGGCCGTATCAAAACAATCCACATGGCTTGTCAAGAGCTTAATTACTTACTACATGTACTACAAAAATGACTCTGGCTTGTAATTATTTATTTAAACTTTTATTGAAGTTATCAAAACGTACAGATGTACTCATTGTAATTAAATAATATTAGCGATGCAGCGGTCAGAAATCAGTCCAGCTTGTAAATCGGTCAAGGCTTGGTTCCAGAAATTTTGGATTAAAACCGGGGGTCCGAATTATAGGCGGATCGACTTATACTTGAGTATGTATGGTAGTAAATTTAAACGACAAGTAAATTAATTAATGTCTGAATTTATTTAACTTAATAAATTAGTGTAAAAATGGAAAACGGAAACAAACCAATCCATAAAATATGTGAATTGATCATTAGTTACATAATGTAAAAAGGAAGCGATTACTGGTTTAACGAATCAGTTTCACTGAATGATGACTGATCGAAAACTCAGTGGTTGGTGAATAGTAGCAATGAAAGTTGCATGGATTGGTTCAGGTACTGTATTAGGATCAAATACATTGTATTTACTTTATTGATATTTTTTATGGATTTTTAAAAAATCAATTTTGAATTTTAGGTATTGATTGTTTTAAACCAGCCAATGGGGAGACAGCTATTATACACACACAACACAACATTCCTGTGGATGTATCACTGCCCTTGCTGAAAAGGGAGGCAGCAAAGTCAGGTACTTTCCATATATATTTTAAAGTTTCCATGGTTACTGCTTTTTACTTGAAATAATTTTTACTGTTACAGAGAGGTTTAGATGTTTCATTACATGTAATATGATTTTATTGATTACTTTTTTTACTCTGTTTTGTCTATAATTATTTTTGTTGCTCTTGAAAATTTAAAATTGTCAGGCAAATGTTAAGGAATCCTTGTATTGTTATCTCATTCTTTGTTTGGTTTTGTATTGTAGGTATCTGTACTCCTTGGGTGCTTGTGTCCAGTTATAAGATTTGAACTTTTCAGACTTTACAAAAGACAGTATAAATGGACTGTTGTTCATGGCTATTTGTGCTTCATTTAAACAACAAAAAATAATACCTACTTAAATATTTTCATTACACTGATGAATGATAAAGTTACCCTTAATCACAAAATTTTAAATAAGTAAATTAGTAGAAATGTAAATACAAAATATTAAAACAGAGATGTTGGGAAAATGCCAATAAGACAAATACCACATAGGAAAAATTGCAACATATGTGTTCATATGGTTCAATACATATGGCAACATGTTTACGACTGGTTTTGAAATTTATCTTTTTTGCCAATTAAAACTCAAACTTAATATCTTGCCCCAATTCAAATGAAAATAGTGATTAAAATCATCTGGGAAACATTTGTTAACCTATTGATATTTAAATGACATTTTTATTTTAATTGAAAACATATGTTTTTCATGGTGGTCCTAATCATACGAAAAAAAATATGTTGCAATTTTTCCTGTGTACAACTGCACATTTCAGATCAATTATAGTGAGAGATAACATTTTTGGTCAAACTCATGTCTTCAGCAAAGGGCAATACTCACTCTAAACATAAGCTCTTATTGGGGGTCTATATGTAAGTTAGTATAGAGCTGTACTCACTTTAAACACTAGCTCTTATTGTGGCCTATATGCAAGTTAGCATAGAGCTATACTCACACCAAACATAAGCAATTATTGTGGCCTATATGCTAGTAAGCATGGAGCTGTACTTATACTAAAACGTAAGCTCTTATTAGAGTCTACATATAAGTTAGCATAGAGCTATACTCACAGTAAACATTAGCTGTTATTGGGGTCTTTATGTTTGTTAGCAAAATTGATCAAGACCCTCAACCTTTCCTAGAAAAAGGTCTATAATGACCAACAAAGTCCTGAAATGTGACTGATAAATTTGTTATGAAATGTTCTATAATAGAAATTCCTTCAGTTTGTCCATTAATAAAATCAGGATTCAATTTCATTTAGAAAAAAACAAATTTTGTTGCTCAACAGTTTTGTTAAAAAATATTTTTAGGAATGTTCCCACCAGACTCTAAGAGACAGAAATTATTCCATGGTGCATTAGTTATGAGAGGCACTGTAAGTAATAATAACCTACATCAGCCATTGATTTTGTGGTAAAAATAGCATTAAGTACATACACAGGCAAATATTTTTCATGTGAAGTTCATGTTAATCAAGCTTCACATGAAATTCACTTAACACGACTTTCATGTTATCAATTCATGTGAATTTCATGTGAAGACTCGATTCACCTGAATTTAAGGTGAAATTCATCATGAAGTTTATTTGCTCAATTCAGGTGAAAATCATGTGAAATAATTTTTCCTGTATATAATATGGAAAATATGTTCCATCAGAAATACTAAATTAAGACATTTAAATGTTCATATGCTATAGTGATTATTCTGAAATATCAAGAAAATTTTGTGTTTTACATATATAAAATTAAAAAATGCCAGTTTAGTTACTTTAAATACAAACTGGTTATATTTTTCACATTTGTTACTATGAGAGCAGGTGGGTAGATAAAAAATGGTTCACAGTGTATATTTAGACCTTCGTTGTTATATCAACACAGAAAGACTTGTATCAAGTCAATATGCCTGAGTTTGTTTTGTGATATCCTGTGATATTCATTGTGGCTACTTCCCGTCTGTAGAGCTCATGATTTCCCATTTTTTCAGTCCATGATAGTCAAACTAACTAGAAAATACAAATAAAAAAAAAAACATGTTTGCTTCTACATTTTTTGTCAAAAGGATAATTCATGTTTCATGCACATGATTTAGAAGACATTACAAAAATATACATACATATAATTCTTACTTTAATATTTATACATTCTATCTGTCCTCAGAAACTACAGCTGATAGACCCAGGACAGGCCCTGAAGGAGCTGGGATTAGAGGAACATAACCTCAGATTTACCTCAACAGTTACACTAGAGGAGGAAGGACCTACTAGTCAGACAGCAGAGAGGATATATCAAGTTGTCAAAAGGTGTCAGATTATTTGTTTCTGACTATTTCCTCATTTGTGGTACTTGTTTAAAAAATGTAAAATATCTGTAACAGGAATTTATTTATAGAATACTGTGAAAGTGTTATTGTTCGAGGATTTTTTTAGTCAACCAGGAAATTTGGTTTCCAACAAAAAGGAAATGTTCCATTTGTTTGTCTGATAGAGTTTCCAATCCACGTATTCAAGAATTCATCCATTGATAATTTTTCCCTTAAACCATGAAAATTTGTACCCATAAATAAAAGTATGGTCACTGTAATACTTGGCTTTTTTATACCCCTACTCAATGATTGGGTGGTTTATTGGAATCACTTTATCTAATATTCTGTCTGTCCTTCCAATTGTCTGAATTTTTATTTTGGTAAATAAATACTTTTACTGAAGTCTTTAAAATTGTATCAAATTAATACTGCTACTAAATTTAGCCTTGAATCTTCGTTACAATTATTCCAATATTTTTATTCTCATTTGCAAAAACATTACAGCCTTAACATGCTGCCAAAAATAGTTAGTGTTAAAATCCAAAGAAAAATAGAAGGGTATAAATATGTCTTTCTCATTATTAACCTGATTCTTAGGTGAACTTGTAAATAAAAACTCCAACATTAACTTCATTCTAGTACCCTGAAGGAGTTTCCAGTGAGTTATTCATCAGATGGTTCCATCAGTATATCTGATTCTGTGTTGATACAAGTTTCTGGTGATGAAGAGTCTAAGTCTGTGCTGGTTTCTTGGTCACATCAGGTATGTTATTTTTGGACAGTTTATTCATGAAGGCTGAGACTGATTTCCTTGAAGTGATGCATACAATGTACCTAGACTCTGTTTCTTACTGACACTTGAAATTTGTTGGTGATGTAATATCACTTAGAAATGAAAAAATCAAAATATATCATCTCCAAATTGAAAATTTGATCAGCTTGCTCATACTTCATACGATATGTCAAGAGTGCTTGCTGGGATTTTGTACTTTTGTAGATTGAATGATGCTTCCTTTCCATTTTCATAAATTATGGAGTTGTTATTTAACTTGCAAAGCTGTTGGACAGGCATATCATTGCCTTAGGAGTTCTACTGGCAGTGCTGAAGGAGACATGCTGAAAGGCTTGCAGATAATGAGATGTATTAGTATTAAATTCTTGATGTGTCATAGATCAATCTTATGTTTCAATGCCCTCTACTAATTTCTGATTAAATTACAGCCGTTAGGGGACTGTGATATTCTATGTGCAGTACTCTCAATATTTTTGTGAATTTTGCATTTATTTTCAGGATGAGGATATCGGAAGCTACCTGCTTACCATGCTGAAGACACAGCTAGCAACATGATATGTTAAAGTATTGGCAATAGATCTGATCATTATGAACCCATTAGGGTATTACATGGTCTGTTTTACCAACCAAAATAATGAAAACAGGCAGTTTACATTGAACAATTACAATGTTGTTTGGACACTGATGATTAGTTTTGTCTTGCTGTTAATTTGTAAGACATTGATAGATGTAGATTGATTCATCAATCAAAGATTTGAACTGTTTCTATTACCATGCTGAAGACACAGCTAGCAACATGATATGTTAAAGTATTGGCAACGGCAATCCCAGTTTGAACCAGACAACAGTAACTGTTTGTTTATCTTATTATCATATGAATGGGTATGTGATCAAGTTGCATTATCCATTACTCTGTGATCAAGTGGCATTGTCCATCACTCAATGCTCAAGTGACATTGTTCATTACTCAGTGATCATATGTGTTACTTTCATTGCATAATGGATGAATAAATATATGATATATTTATTCATCAAAATGACTATCTCAGTCTGTGTCAATCAGAACTACTAAGCAACTTTTACCATTATAAAAAATCATCTGGGAAACAAATACTTTTTGCAGAAATGTTGCAATCTGTGGATCAAGGTAGTTACCTCCCCTAGGTGGTGCTAAAGATTAGAGTTAGATATCCCTGCCGCTCAAGAACTAATTTCCCACAGACGTTCGACATAAACAGAGGAACAAAAAAGTAGTTAAAAAAATAGTCAAGTATGGTGAAACAAAAGATATATACTTATAGGATCAGGTTTGAAATAAATGCATGATTTTTTTTTCAATTTGTATAACAAAAAAGGCTGAATAATCAGAATGATTTTTTTTGTCATCTTTATTTTTACCTTTATTTTTTCTATCTACTTAAAGATCTTTTTTAAGGTTTTCTATGCTCTCTTTTTTATTATCAGAAAAATGTGCAAGCAGTATAAATCCATTCAAGTCATATTACCCATGTTTTTTTACCATTATTCTTGAGTATATTGCATTTGAGTAAATGTTTGTACATTTTTTAAACTTTGTATATTCCATGGACTTTCATCAACTCAAGATCTACCAACTTCTTAATTCAATTTAAACCTTATTTATTTATTTTTTTTTCATTTCTTCATTTGTTATGCATTTCAACTGATTAGTTCTACATTGCTTCACCTAACTGTTATATTTTCCAAATACTTTGTATAAAAAATTGAGTAAACAAATAAAACAAAATTTTGTAGAAATTTGCAGTTGTTTAATCATTATACCCTCTTCTGTGAGAAGTATTCAGTGATCATGGTAATGTCTGTTAATCGGTCTACATCTTTTTAGCTCACTTGGCCATAGGCCATGTGAGCTATTGCCATCATTTGGCGTCCATCGTCTTCCGTCGTTGTCATTAACAATTTTTCAAAACTCATCTCCTCAGAAACTACTGGACCAATAAGAACCAAATTTAGTATGAATGTTCCTTGGGATATCGTGCATAGAACTGATGTGGAGATTTTTGATCTGTTGAAAAACATGGCCGCCATTACTAAATTAGAACATAAGGGTTTGAGAGTAGTTTTTCACATATATCTCCAAAACCGTTAGGTTTAGCAAAAATATTTTTATAGCTGAAATGACCCTTATTATAAGGCCTTCAAAAGTCTTCAGGGCTCATAGTTGTCAGCTGACTTCTTGTAAGAGACATTGCCCTAGCTTGGAAGATGAAAAATGACAGGGGTTTTTTTTTGGACAGTTTTCAGTCAATATCTTGAAAACCATAATAGACAGAAGGAAACTTTCTATTGCTGAATTGATCCATTTGATATGCCTACCAAAGTCTTCTTGAGTCAAAATTTTTGGACAACTCCTTGTTAAATTTATTGCCCTTGAAAGACAAACATTAACAAGGTGAGCGATTCAGGCTCCTGGGAGCCTCTTGTTCATTACATCTTCTCTGCAATTACTTATCACAGCCATATAGCTTTGTAGGTATGCCATTTGGGATTTCATTTCAGACTTAAAAGTACTTAGCTGTAATATCTTCAGGCTGACTGACATGCAATGGCTAGAAATGGCTAAAAATAGTTCCTGGTTAACAACAAAACCCTTTTTAAGGCTATAGTATCAAGCTGTGTGTCATGGAGCATCTTGTTCTCCTTTCAAACATGAATTGAAACAAAATTACATTACGTAATATTCGAAAATTTCATTACACCATAAACTTTGATTTGATCTCTTTTGATACTGTAAAAAAAGTATTTTCGGCCAAAGGTTATAAAAATGATCTCGTCTATTATATGCAGATGATATCATACTACTTTCTAGCAGTTATATTGAATTACAATGTAGTCTTAATATTTTAAGTACATTTTGTAATGACCATAAACTACAGGTCAATATAGAAAAGTCCAAGGTAGTAGTTTTCAATTTCAGTGGTATATCATGCCAAAGTTCATTTGTATTCTATGGTAATATTTTAGAAACAGTGTCCAAGTACTGTTACACAGGTATAGTGCTAAAACATAATGGCAAAAACTTGGCCATTGCTGCTGAGAGACCACTAGTAAAAAGTCTGCTGGTTTGTCTGGGTATTTAATTTGATAGTATTCTATTTAAAATGAAGTGTTCAAAAATTTTCCCAAGAATGAAGGAGATAGTGATACCTAGGTCTGTTTTTCTTACAAACAGCATTTAAAATACCTGTCTTAACTTGGTTAGGCACTTTTTTCTCAGCCTGAATTTGATTAAATAGCTTAATATCAGAAATGGAACAACATCTTCAGCGCATTTGAAATGTTCGGCTGAAAGACCATATTCATCACATGCTTTACCGGTATTCAGATTGGATATAGCTTTTGAGATTTTGTCACTATACTGAACCCCTGTGAATTTGAAATTTATAATTCATCCATAGCCTGTCTTAAGAAGTTTGTTCTTCTATGGCAAGCCAAAGTGGACAAAAATCAACATTTTGTAATATAAGAAAATATTTTTTAATATTAGAAATTAGTTTTATAATATTAAAAATTCATTTTCTAATATTACAAATTCCTGATTTAGTACTATTACAAAATATCACACATTTAGTAATATTAGAAAATGATTTGTAATATTAAAAAATGAATTTTTTAATATTAGAAAGCAGTCATTTTTGTCCACTTTGGCTTACCGCATTCTTCAGGATTGAAGTTTGTCTGGCCATATATAGAAAAGTATCATCAATTTCAGATCTACTATTAGTATTTCGGCTAATTGGAAGAAGTGTTTAGAACATGGTTCTTCCTCTAGTTTTTTTTATCAAATTTATTTTGCTCCAAAACTCTCTTGCCTTTATCTACTTCTGACCATCTTTTACACATCTTCATTTCAGCTCACCTTTTATCCTCCCCTCATTTTCTGCCATCAATGTCCCATAATCTATATTTCTGTTTACTTATGGGTATTAATTTTTTTCTGCATGAGTTGATACTTTTAATTTTGGATAACTAAGTTTCAAGATTTTTTATTTGTTGGGATAGTTTTCTTAGTTGCCCTTTTCTGGGATTCCATTACTGGTTACACTTCCCTATCTCAAATGCTCTCTTCCAAAAAAAGATGTGGTAAAAAAAATTGCTGTGTGCCTTATTTAATTTTCAAGCAATGCATTTTTAGTTAGGAGAAATAAGTACAAATGTCAGCGGTAAGTCGATCATGAGTGTACAGTTAGCCCGGGAATCTTGCCAAGGCAGGCAAGGTAAAGAGTTAGTCCTATAACATATTAAGACTTCGTTGTTTTTCAAATCTATCATATTACCCAAAATGCAAGTATTTTGTAAAGGAAACCCTGACCATGCAAGAATAGAGCAAGAACATGCGGAGTAATGTGAAAGATACGTACAACAAACACATAATTTCTTTTTAATAGATCTACAGTACTGTATATATCAATTCAAAAATTTACATTCTGATTCTCAAACTTCTGGAAAAGGTCCAATTTTTTGCCATTATATACATGAAAAAAATTTTGGTGGAGGGCTTTCGTGGGGGCTTATTTCGGCAACCCTAAACCCCTGCCTTCTCCATCTTAACCCCTTAGTTACGGCCATGTAAATAGTGAATTATAATAACCTTGAACCTGGAACATGTCTTCTCGAAATCTGGACCTACATTCCTCTCTTTTCTTTGTTTGATTTTTTACTTTGGTACCTCAATCCTTTGCATTGTGTATGATAGTTGCCCTTGATTTATTTTCTTCTAAACTTTTCCATTTTTAACAAAATTTGAAAAAAAAACTAAAATTTTTTAATTTTATGGTATGAATAGAATAATTGGAAACATCCGATATTTCAGATGTAGATTTTTCTTTAACATGATCCCTATTTCAACATTATAGCTATGTTATATTGTTAAGAGATCCAACCTGAAAATGATCTTTATGATAATATACAAATGTATAGGAAAATTTGCCAATCTCATTAGTGATGTCATATTCATTAATTTGCATATCATAAAGTGTCAAATTGGTTGGCAAATAAACAATTGACAATTTCATGATTAGAATCCCACTTTTCAAAACTTTATAACTTTTTTATTCTATATCCAATTTAGGTTCTGTAAAATGTTTCATTTAGATAAAATAATTCATATTATGTACGTGTGAAGTTATAATTCTTTTACTTCAAAAATAAATTTGAAGTGATGTTTACATGTAAACCTCTATTTTTGTATAAAATTATAATTAAAATCTTATGTACATATAGTCTAATTACTGAATATTTACTTAAAAATTCCATGGATAAAAAGAATTTTATTTGCAGTGTTGGGAACCAAAAGAATTTTTCAATTATCAAAAATGAACAAGTTATGATGATGTAAAGTTGATGCCCCGTGGCACTCAAAGGATTTTTTGCCAACCAAAACCATATCACAGGTAAGTGATGACATCACGAAGAACTCTCATATATAGGCTTTTGCAGCCTATGAAGGACAAAATTATTTGTATTGAACCTCAAGCTAAAAAAAACCAAATAAGAGTTGCACATTCAAAGCTGACTTTCCTCAGTTGAAATACATGTTTACATGTATAAGTAAATTATGCACCAAAGTCATACCACTGATGAAGTAAGTCATACCACTAACGAAGTTCTCTCGAAAAATAAAATGATCCACTTGTATGATTCATTTTGACCAAAGATTTATATAATTTCATTGCTGATTTAGAATTTATATTATATTGTTTTATTTTTTACTGTTTTCCATGTATTTTTTTGTATGTACAATACCAAATACCCTGATTATTGAAAGAACAACTGTTTTGATATGCTACTTTCATCTTGTTGAAAACCAATCTTTACAGATAAGAGAAATCTCATCATCTGAAGGCATCAAGCTGTGAAATGTATTACACTATCTCCTAACTAAATGTACCATAGTGATATATTACACAGGAAGAGAATTACGGAGAAGGAATATAACTGTTTATAGGTATGAGAAAATTTTTCTGAAATCAGTTAATTTATCAGTAAACAATTGCTTGAGTCAGTAAGAATCAGGCAAAATTGAAAACTAATGAGTCATTCTAAAAAAACACACATATTTGACAATGTTGGGACATAGTTAATCAACAGTTTGTGTTTGTTTTAGATTAGTGTCAGTGGACGTGGAAAATTACAATAGAAAAAAGGGGAAAAGTGAGTTATCTACCTTTGATGATGAAACTACAATCCATATTCATATAATCCTGATAATTAATGCCTTTTTCTACCACTGCCGGATTCTTAGAGAGAATAACACTTGAAAGTGTGTACCTAGAGAACTTTATTTTTATGTAACAGCTTGGTACAAATTATTTAAAAATTTGCTGTAGATAACTTATACAAAGTCTTATTCTCCAGTAGTGGTAGCCAGAATTGACCCACTTATTCATATTTGAAAGAATCTTTCTTGAGAATTCAATTGATCAGGATGCTATTTCAAGCCTTGGTACAACAAGCAAAACTACAAAAATACTTAAGTCTGAGAATATTTTTAACTTCCATGATAACTCCAATGAAAGTCTTGAAATTGATGATGTTACTAACAGTTAAGAATTTTCTCAGACTGATGTAAATTTTTATGTTTTGTGGTGCTGGGGCTTGAGCTTTTTACAGGCATTAATTGTTTTCTTCGTTTTACTAAGATCATACTGGACCAGTGATCAGAAACATGCTTATAGACAAACACATTCATGTAAAGCAGTACTGGGATATGTTTTATCAGATATTCGATTACATACATGTATTTTTTACATGATGATTTACATTGTCTAATTAGTTATTGGTCTATTATTATTGATTTTTTAATGGTTGTAGCTTCTATTGGTACAGCAGTAATTGAATTCAGGCTTTCAAGCAAGCCCTTATTCGCCTAGTTTGCCTTTTTTTTTTTACAACAACCCTTTTTAACCTCACAATTCCTGATTTTTTTTATGAAAATCCCACATTTTTCAAATATTAAAAGAGCTGTAGATTCATATACATGAATCATCAAGGATGTGGCATACAGCCTTTGCCCTAAATTATGGATAATATATTTGATCATGAAATCTTGATTTTCAGCTCAAATTTCACAAAAAATGCCCTCTTCACTTAGCTCTTCTGATCCTGAAATCCTGGGTGCTCATCTGTTGAGATGCTGACACATTGTTTTTGGTTTTTTTTTTCAATTTTAATGGCCAGATATGGGCCCTTAATCATTTGCCAAAAAATTTGTTAAAATTTCTTAAAACCTTACTTTTTTTTATAATTTTTAATAGATGTAAAATATGCCCTTATCCTTAAAAGTCTTTGAATTAACTCCCTTTGAACATTGTTGGGTGTTAATTTGTTGACTTCTGTACAACAATGACATTTGATAAATACTTTGAAATTACTGAGATATTTTTACGCTTAAAAATTTTAGGGTCAATATTTGAAACCCTTAATCAAATTTTAAGTAGCCCTTAGTTATTTTTCCAAGAGTAAAAGTAACAAATTTGTTGGTAAGGTTAAAAACAGAATTCTGATATTTTGTATGTGAGAGCATGAATAGAACTTTTACACTATTAACCTGTATGCAAAACTGTAGATTTCTAATCTTTCAGATTTTTAATTTAATTTTGATTAAACTACCAAATATAAATAGAGTCAGTTATGTTACCTGATATTTCAACAAACAGTTATAGCCAAGTTCCCTGCTAGTTTGTGTGACCTTATGTTAGTTTACCAGTATATAATTCTTAACCTCAATCACAAAACTAATTATATAAATGGATATCATGTTGTGAGGTCTTGAGATAATATGCTAACTTTCAAGCTTCTAATTACATTCATTATGTTACAGAAATTGTGATGTTTTACACCTGAACTGTGTTATTTAATTAATTCCTGGAACCTTGAACAAGACAGGTTCTCGATTGTGGAAAAGATGAGTTAATCGACATAGGTTTTGCATGTAAAAGTGCAACGAACTTGAACCCTGAATTTTATCTTCAAATATGTCAGATTTTCAGCATTCATTTAGCAGACAGGAGCTCTTGAGTCATATAAGTCTACAGTTGAAGATGAAATGGGAAACTATATGTCAGTAATTAATGATAAGAAAAGTAGCCCATTGCTTTAGTATTATAGAAAATTTTAGCTATTCATGGAAAAATGAACTGTCCCATGACAGAATTAAATCATTGTCCAAAATATACAAATATTATTTTCTCTAGGCTAGATTTCACTTACCATAAGTAATGATAAATGGAAATTCTAAGCAGCATTCTTTGTAATGAGGATTTCTATTGATAACATTGTAAATTTCAGGATGTCAATTCCAGGATTGACTGTCACAAATGTATTGTGCATTTTGAATAGTTATTTTATTATATATAATTGGCAGTTGTATTAGAAGGGGAGGTAACCATATTGTATTGGAAGATTTGTCTTTGTCAATCTTAGATTTGACAGCGGTAAATATCCTTTTACTGGCTCCACTTACAAGTCACCAATAAACTTGATTTGCTACCATCAAATGCACAATTGATGTCTCCGAATCTTCAAATAAAATACAGTTATCTCCTAATTTATTGCATGACTATGTCTCCTTCAGTACATGTACTTTTGCTTTATGAGACATGTAAATATACTGCCATGTATCAAATTATATTTGGTTTTAAACTATAATCATTATTATATCATGGATTTTAAGAGGCTTGCCTTGCACTAAACTGTTGTATAAACAATGACTCATACATGTATCTCCTAAATTAATGTACATGTAGTTCAAAGCAAGGATAAGTACATGTTAGTTGTCTGATAACTGTTAATTTATTTTTAGTGTCCTCCATGCACAATAAAGTATTATGCAACATTGTCGTGTATAGTCATGAAAAATGCCAAAGGTGACCACATTGTTTGCTGGGACACTTTTACATTGAATTTTAAAGACGCAATTTGAATTTTTTATAAGTGAAATTAATTACAGGACTTACTTAATTGCGAAAGACAGGTGTGTCTTCCTTGGCATATATTTTCAAGTACAAGTATTAGTCATTCTAAGGATGAAGAATTTTGACATTGCAGATGTTTAAAAGATGCTTACAGATTGTTTAAAAGTCTTTTCTAAACCAAAATCCTTTTGCCCTAGTCACTATTAAGGCAGTAAATTTCTTGGTTATCAGACCATTTTACATGACAGCTAATATTTGTTTTAAGTACTGCCCCAAAAAGTCGAGAGGGAGTTTTTACATACACATAGTTTATAACCAGAAAAATAACAAGGAAGGTGTTATAACAAGAATAGGTATGGTGTATATGTCAAAGAGACAACAACCTGACTGGGATGTAAATGTCAGCCAAAGCCCACCCATTGATCTTCAATGAATAATGAGGAAACCCTCATACCACAGGGCATGCTGCAGCTGGCCCATAATAATCATTATACACAGATACAGCTAAAGAGTTCTAAAGTCTGAGATCAACCTCTCAATATTTTATCGAACTGGGAGATTTGGTGAGGTTTTGTTTTCGTGTCATGTTTCAAGTTTTACAATGAACCTTTTTTGAACTTAAATTAAGTTTTTCTGCAGAGGGTTTAGTGTCTTTATAGACAGTTTTCACAGTACACGTATGTCACCATTTTTGCAGGATTGCAATATCCTTTTGAGATGAACAGAAGTTATATACAATCAGCTGTGTGAAATTACAACATTCTTTCTGATTAAAGGACTTCAGAAAATTCCAATGTTAATTGTTTTGGCAGGTATCTGGTTTATTCAGGGTCTATTTAAGACAGGGTTAACTGCATAAGTATTCTAGCATCTCTGAAACCTTAATGACACGTCCATTATTGCAGGCCTGCAGTATCTTCTATGTATACAATCAGCTGTGATGTTACAACATCTCATCTGATTAAAGTGGTACTAATGACATTAGCACAGTTCACATTACTACAACATGTTGGCATGTCATTATCGGCTATATGTAGGTGTTCAGTTTCTGTTTCATACATGTTTTGATGATCATGTTACAAATAGCTTTTTCAGTAGTTAATGTACATGTAGTATCAGCTCTGATGGAGTAGTGGGCATCAAATATATAGAGCCTTTTAATAATAGTGATTCTTATCTTCTTTGTTTGGAGGGGCTACTGATGTACAATACTAAAGCAAGGTTTCTCTAGCTATGGAATAGTTCTAGCATACCTCCATCCAACCCTAATGTTGACAAAAAACTGGCTTATACAATTTTGATTTGTTCACATTTTTTTCTTATTAACACTATTTCACTAGAAATATCCCATAGGTTTTAAGTACTACAAGATTACACCCTTTATACTGTTAACATGATAAACTATATTTGAGTGAGAATTGATTTAAAGGGCCACAACCAACCTAATTGAATTATGTAAAAACAAAGTTATCTCCCTTAACCAATAGGATTATTTAAAATAAATATATCTTACTGATCAGTTATGTATTGTTTGGATTAAATATTTTTATCCAATAAAGAATTTGAACAGTATCTTGACCCATAACAATGAATAGGCATAATCCTTTAAATACTAAAATAGACTGGAAGTATAGGACTGTATCGTAGTATTCAATTTATAGATGGGTCAAGATAAATCTGGCTTGTAAATCATTGTATCTGTACGTGACTTCTGAACATTTTTTAAAATTTCTGTAGAAACTCAAAACCTTTTATAGGTACCAGGAAACAGAGATACTTGAGTTTTAAAACTCTCTAACAAAAATATATTTGAATGGTTTATTGTCCAGTAATTGATATGTTGGAAATAAATTGAAGTTAGCAATTAACCATCAGAAGCCAATCTTTATTGTTTAACTGTAATGCTTTAAAGGCACCTGTCATAAATTTCACACTGTACCAATACAACAATGACTATATAATATTTGTTTGTTTCGTGACCTACAATAGTTGTCATATATTTGTACAGGTAAACAGATGGATAATGGCATACAGACAAAAGGTAAGGTACCTAGTATTGTAAAATTGTTAAGCATTGAAACTTTAATTAGTGAAAATGAAAGGACTATTAATATCACTTCTTACTTTTGATGTAGTATTTTGTTGGAAATCTGAGACTGATTAAAATCAAGGTACAAAGTTCAAAACTAGTATTTTTGTAGTAGAGTTATAGTAAAAAAAAAACTTACTTTAATTCAGTGTATAGTAATGTAGAATTCTGAAATAAATGGATTCATTTAATTATTGTTGCAATTTTGTAATTTAAAACATAAAATCAATTGTATTTTTTTTGCAATTTCCAGGAAATTTCTGTTTCACTTGAGTTAAAATACCGATTTTGGTTATTTTTATCATAAAGGGAGTAATTTTTGCAGGGTTCTAGTTTTGAAAATTTTTCCAGTAGTCCTCTTCAAAATTAGGGTGGCACAAGACTATAGGACCACTGTTAGTGTTGATCTCTGCCGAAAACCCTGAAATAAATTCTGCACAATATTTACTCCAGGCTTAAGTATCTACCTCTTATTATCCACCAACATTTTTCGTATACCTTTCTGCTTAAAATTTGCCCAATTTTAGTATTTGTTGCAAGTAATTAAAGCCCATTAGTTACCCCAGAGAGTGAAGGATCAATTTTATCTTTTATTTTGTTTTTTATAATTGTAAAGTCATATTAGTCATGTAATACTGCTGGATTTGTTAGTTCATATAGAACTTTCATTGGAATCAAAAGAGTTAGCTACAAGTATGGCATGCTTTTGTTTGAAGATAAAAAAAAACAAATACAGTCTTGTTAGAGTATGCATGTATAAATTCACATAGCCATTAAGCTCAGGGCACACTAATATTCATGGCTTGAAAGAGTAATCAAGGGAACCAAGGTTATAGCAGTAACCAAAAGAGTGTAATCGAGGGACAAAGACCAGACATGGAAAACAGACATACACAACAAAGAACATGAAGTTACTAAAATCATACATACAAAGTAACAAAAGCAAATGAGAAAATATGTTTTGTGTATTTTTTTGCCCAATAATGTATTTATTTTTTTTTCATGGAAAGGGAGATAAATCACCTAAAATCTTGTAACAACAGCAAGACTATTTTTGTCCAAAAATGTATTTAGATTTTAAGTGCTTATTTAAATTGCAGATTGTAAGTTTTTATTACTCTAAATGTAGTTGTCACATTAAAGAGGGATTGTAAATATTCTCACCGAGGTTGTTGTTTATTTCATCCGTATCAATATGGGTCGCAATAACAATCTTATTTCACACATTATACATGTAAGGAACAATGTAAGACAAGTTCATATAAAACCTAAGGTTGTATGTGAGGGCAATAATATTAAAATTTCAAAGCGCAATAATTTAACTTTTTCAACAAACCCTATTGTTAAGTTACGTGTCTACCCTTCTAACATTTCATGTAAGTATACCCTTGTGTATCAAATTATTGACGTTGATTTAAATATAAGTAGATACTTTACTGAGAAAATTATGGGAATTTAATGAAAATTAGTATGTGTGAATTCAACGTAATTGCCAAATTTTTCATGTGGCCTTCAATTTGTAAGAAGTTGACATAATTTAACTTTTATTCTATTTTTCTGACAAGTTGACACCTGGCTTGAAATTGGATATATATTTTTCGGACTGAAATAGAATTTCTGTTTTTGATTGAAAATATTAAATTTTCCATTGCATTAGGTCAAGGTCAAGACACAATTTAACATTATTGCAATTTTTTGTTGTGATTCATATCCAAAAAAAATGGTGAAAATTTGGAAAATTCACATGAAATTTGATAAGAGGGAAATAACTGCCTCAGTTTGGATTAAGCCGTTATTGATTCAGATGGGATTTGGGGAAAGATTGTATTTGTAAACCATAGGAAATATTTAAGAAAATAACTTAATAAGGTTAATAAAGGGGGAATACAAAACAATGAAGCTCTATTAGACTTATCCATGATAAAATTTAGGGTACTTAAGTTGCTGTTCTTTGTTTTCCTAGGGCTTTCATTTTTCTAATGAGACATTATTCACTTGAAGATGATTTTGCATGCTTCTTGTAAATTTGTTTCCATCAGAACCTATTTTTTGGTTAGTGATAAATATATAGACATTGCTAACTTGTATACTCTGAAGCAGCTTCCAATTCATGGA
The DNA here is from genome assembly GCA_037379345.1 of Perna viridis. NCBI lineage: Eukaryota > Metazoa > Mollusca > Bivalvia > Mytilida > Mytilidae > Perna > Perna viridis. The sequence continues at coordinate 2,341,760 of CM074522.1, forward strand.
AAATAGGGTTATAATTCCTACTTCCTGTTGGCAACATATGACGACCTAAGCATTATATGAGTCATGTACTAGTATGATACATGTACGTGACACCAGTGTAGGCTATACTTTACATGTTATCAGTTTGTCAATACATGCTGTCATTATTCCTAGCAATACTATTATTGTTGAGTGAATTTGAGCTTGTAATTGAACCTGAAAAAACTATCTCTTAATTGATTGCAGAGTTACTGCGTTGGTTTTCTGTTCAGCACATTTATTACTCGTAATACTCTGGAGTTTTAATTGTTACGATTTAAATGAAAATGATTTGTTCCACTGCAACACCTCCATGTCAATAAAACATTAACAACTCTCTAAGCAGGAGGTAATATTACACTTTTTTGTACAAACTTTTCTAAGACTCATGCATGCTTTAAGATATTGGTGATTTACGGTTAGGGTAGCTATTCTTAAGGTAGAGTTGCCAAATGTTTTCTACTTTAATTGGCTCTATTAGTACATTAGTAGTCACAAATGTCTTTGGTTCAATCTTATTTGGTTGAGTTCATTAGAATGTCTGAAGGCATATAGAAAATGAATTGGGACATTATTTCAGACCCATGAATGGTTCTTTTTTTTACATTGCTCTCTATCCATATTTGGTCAACTGTTTAGCATCAGATTCATTCCATTGAAATATTGGGTCTGTTTTCCATTTTCACTTCTACATTTTTAACTACTTGTATATAAAATGTATCATTCATAGCTTAGTATGTTTTTAACTTAATGCATGATATATAGAAAGGTTGACATTTGAATTTAAAATGCACTGGTAACGATTATGGCTTAATTTCAACTGGGACATAAATGGATTTCTCTGAAATTATATGATACGATTTTCAATAAAACAAATCAATATACATATAATTGTTAACTTTTAGGACAATAGGAAACTGAGAATAGTGGAATCTCATGCCACTATTTAAAGAATTAATGTCAATTTTATGGAAACAGGTGATGGATATAGCTTCTAAAGTGGGTTAAATCATCATTAATGGTTCTGTTGGACTAAATTGAAGACAAATTGACTTGCTCTTGGAAATTATGTATTGGGGCTGTTGAACATTGGATTTATCTTATATGTGTACAATTGAATGTTTGATTAACTTCATTTGAGTCAGTTTTATTGTTCATTGCCCATCAGCTGCTTCATGGATACTGTGCAACCACTGTCTGTTTGTCTGTTTTCATGTTTTTCCATGTTGATACTTGATGAGCAGTGAGTGTTGTACAAACTATAGGTAACAACTTGATACATTGTTACAGGAAATTTACTACATTTATTTGTACAATAGAAGGTGTAAATATTTAAGAGGCTGGTGATCAAAGTAGGCCAAGGTCAAGGTGATTTTTCTATTGTATGGTATATATGCAATCTTTGCAGAAGATTTTGATACAGGATTGTTCAAGTTTGAATGCCAGGTGGTAATTATCTTTTTCTTTAGAGAGAGTTTTTTCCCTTTGTCATCTGTCTATAATTACTATAAAAATATTTTGCAATCATTTTGTGGATCATTTAGACCAATGCAGTGATTATTAGAACGATTCCATTGATTGGTACTCTAAGAGCTTTTGTGAATTACTGTCTTGTGGTGATGAAAATATTATCTTTAACATCTGCATTTGTTATTAATAGGGTGACTTGGTGCTTTGTATATTTGACCACAGTGATGGTATTTGGACATTTTATGGAAATTAGTCTGAGATAACAATCAATATTCCTTTGTTGAATTTTATCTAGAGGGTCAGGAGTGCATCATGGTTCCATTCATACTGTATGGAGATCTATTTTCAAGAAATTCCCCTACTAATTACAACTATGCATTTAATTAACGAGGAACTAATTACAGTAGAGCAATTGTAATTTGGATGGATAATTATTCTCTCTCAATTGGAATATTGGAAAACTTCACTTTTACTTCATGATGAGTAAGTAGTGTTGTCTTTATGGCTTAAATATAGATGATTATTTTGTGTAGCAGGAGTTTATTTTTTACAAGCTTTTTTATATGATTAAAATTAGCAGAAAACAGTAAGGAATTTGATTGAGTATGTCACTAATATTAGGATTGTTAGAGTTTACCTCTGATTTACACAGAGTACTTACATAAATATTGTAATCATGTTTAGCAGATTGTGCTTTTTTTCCTATCTGCTTTTTCTGCATGCTTAATAGCCATCTGTCTTTGGATATAACATAGTATAAAAATGTGTTAACACTTGTGTAAAGCCTTCTTCAAAAGGATAGAGTATGGATCAAAGAAGCAAATCTTATTCAGGAGCTTTTGCGAGAAATTAACTTCTGGAAAAAACAGCTACAAAGTGGTTTTGCACTTTAATCTAATTTCTGCAAATATACTTCAAATTCCTCCCTGGTAGCTTACTTTATAAAGGTAAAAAAGTTAAACTGAATAAGACCTTAAATGATATCGAAATGAATTGAAAGCCACTTCAAGTTAGAGATTTTGGTTTAGATTCTACCTTCATAACTGGAGCAAATTTTTGCATGCCATTCAGTGGAGTCTCTCCCATTTTCTGAATTTCTGGATCTGTCACTCAATGGAAATCACCGGAGCTGGCCTGTCCAATGCCAGTCAACAAGAACAACAGGTCCCCTTTCCAGTTTTATGGATCTGTACTGAACAGGAGCTAATCATACCAGTATTCTTCTATACCACCCAACCAAAGCATTCCATTCATCATTTCAACACCAAATTCTAAACAGAATTGACAAGTCTATGTTCTATTTATTTATCACAACTACAATGTAAATATCATTATGTAAAGGACAGTGTTAGTTTAGAGTACCCATCAGGATTGTCAGGACTTTGATAAACTTGTTCCCTCTATCTATACACCTTGATATGGACCAGATTGATTTGATTTTAATTCACTTGATATGAGGCACTTTGTTTATTTTTGGTGATAGGTCAGATTTGTTGTTGGAATGGTATGAGGTTCTTTTGATAAGGTACTAGTACTGGGGGACAAAATATTGGACTTGGAATGAAGTAAAATATTTTCTTTGGTATGTTTTAATTTTGTGTTCTTTCTCAGTATTTTAGGATTTTTTTTTACAAAAGCATACATTTTCTCATCAGTTAAAATCAGGCTGATTGTTAAGTGTCATAGAAGATCCTGGAGTCAGGGAAATTAAAATAAGTGTTGTGTTTTCACAACCTTTTCCGTAGCACTTTAAATTAAATGATGTGGCAGATTTCCATAAAAAAACAACTTTTATTTGAACTAGACTGTTTAATGCATAATCTTTCAGAATAATGTATAATCTTTCTGAATAATGTATTAGTGAATGTGTAGTAGCTTGTTCAAGTTTTTTTTTCTGAGGACCATATTTTCAATGACTATGATAAGTGTATAAAACTTCCTTGGTAGTATTAAGTCCCTATCAATATTTGTCATCCTGGTAGTGTTATATTATCTATTCCCTAGCTTATACTTTTCTTTTACTCCAAAATGCTATGATTATAGCTGCCAATTATAACACTTTTAATTCTTTTTAGTCCCTTGCAGGACACAATTAATTAGAATATGTACCCCTTCTTAGTTAAAATCAAGTTCTGAATGTTCCAACATAGTTTTCTTAATTCTTTTCCTGTACATTCAAGTACTAAGTTTAAAAAAAAAACACAATCAACCACCACAATATTACTATGCTCTGAGTCAGAGCTCTCCTTTACTGCTCTCCCACTGGGATGCAGGGTAGCTGTTAATCTATAATTCATATTAAATAGATATTAATCAACACAGAAGATAGATCAATCTTCTAGATATTGGAAGTGAAATACCATTACACTAGATCTGTATTCACTGGTTTAGAATTTCTATATTAATGATGAATTACAATAGATACCATATGAAACTCACATTACAACATGCTACTGTCAAAACTATGAAGTTATTGTCAGGTTTGTGTCTGGTAGTTTGGTCTCCTTTAATATCTCTGGATTAATTGAATCTTTGTACCACTTCATTCGTATTTGATGGAGTATATTGAGTCAAAGACCTGCACCTTAGAGCTCATTTGTAATGGTGGCCATAAGAATGTGTATCCTGTTTTCATACTGTTTCACTCATATTAGAAGAAATTATACCTTAAGTAAACTTGATATTTTTCAAGAAAGTTCAAAACTCATGATTGATATTAGCAAAAGTGTTTTTGGACCTTTTTATTGATAAAGTCAACTTGAGTCTGCATTCACAGGTCCAGAATTTCTATGTTGCAGCTAAATTGATGCAACCATACAAAACTCTAATCCGTCATGCCAACATTGTACTTATGTCAGACTTTTGTCAGTAGATTTTAGAAATTTAGGATCGAGATTAAGTCTTGTTTGGTAGATGAAAAGATCAATGCTTCAGTATTGTTATACAAATGTAATAAAGGATCTACTTAAAATTGTTTTAGGGTGATTTGCATACCAGGCCACAAATATTATAGTCTTAAGCTTGTTTCTTGCTACCTGCAGCAAGAAAAAAATAGGGTAGGTAGTGAAATTATTTCATTTTTTAAAAACATTTTACATTGAGTTAATGGGGAAACAAACAAGACTAAATAATGCTTGAGCCAAAATGCCATAAAATTATTTAAGGTAGGCACAAAAAACTAGAGTAGGTAGAGTAGCAGGAAACAGACATGTTACGTTTTTTGGGCCTCAGATGGAAGAGTAATCAAGGGAACCAAGGTTATAGCGATAATCTAAAGAATGTAATCCAGGGACAAAGACCAGATATGGAAAACAGACATACACAACCAAGAACATAAAGTAACTAAAATCGTACATACAAAGTAACAAAAGAAAATGAGCAACTCGGACTCCACTAAAAACTGGGAGCATGGACCAGGTGCATAGAGAAATAGCATGGAAAATAGTAGTTGTATCGGGGAGTATGCTGCTGACTCTGTAATTAGTCTATGTTTCATATTATGACTGATTTGAACTGTTCCTTTTAAATGAAGTTGACTTGTATTTTTTTATACCCCTGCTTGATTAGTTTGGATATGTTTTTGTCATTTTCATGTCAGTTTGTCTGTCTGTCCCTACTTTTAATTTCACTTTTGCCTCTGTTGTCTTTGATCGTTTTCTCATATCTCTTATTAAAAATATGAAATATAATTGACCATAATTGAAGTGGGAGGTTTTAGAGGTAAACCCACCATTTCCATTAGAAATGCCTGTAATAAGTAACCATTGCAGTTGTTTCCAACCTTGATATTTCCATTTTTTATACAGACCTTCCATTTTGAGTATTGCCTAGAGTTTATCAGTTTGGTGACTTTATTATTACCTTTTATTTATAAGTTCTTAGTAATGATCTTTTCCTTGATGTATCTCACTTTAACTTTACTGCCTGAAGATCAATATTTGCCAGTTTAACTCCTAAAATTTCTTTCCTACCTTATAAGATTAGACTCATGATAAAAGGAAAGTTCTTAGTTTCTAAAGGATTAGCTTCTCAATTTCAAAGTTTCTCTCTTCAAAGTATCAACCTTGGTCCACCTTTTAATGAAGTTTACAATTTACGGTACCATGAGTAAGCACTTTAAAAGCATATAAAGGACCAAGTTTACATTGAAAATGCAGCACTTCAGAATGACACACAAGACAAATTACTCCTGTATTCCACACAATGGAAATAGGAAAGAAAAGATACAATATTGAAGACCTTTAAATGACCTTAAATTGACTGAAGTTATATTCATCTACTCAGAGAAGACCCTCATAGATATGTGGTTATTTTAAGAGGTGATAATTAATGGTATTTTGTGATAGAAGAATTTTATGGTCCTCACCAGTTTATTGATGGTAGATTTTGAAGGGTAATTTACTTTACATCAGGTAGATTAAGTTTAACTAGGAGATTTTATAATGGTTCCTTAAGTGTTGGAACAGGGCAGGGCATGTTAAGTAAGAGGGCACTTGACCAAAAATCATGTTTACCTAATGTATTGTGGTTTTGCCTTTTGAGTAAGAAATGAATGTCTGAAATATACAAAGAATTAATATAGTGAATATGCCAAATAGGCAACAATCCCATTAGGAAGAAAAAAATCAGCTCAAGGCCCCCCATGGGTCTTCAATGAATGGCGAGGAAACCATCACACCACTAGGCATGCCTAACTAAAGGAGTAGAGTGCCATGTATGTAAACTTTGTAAGTGTGGTTTGTTGTTGTTGTTGTTTTTTTGGTTTTTTTTTTGCAATAGTTTACTATTCCTTACATTCATGGTAGATTTCAAGACATGAAAATTAAAGCATGCAGTTTCAATATTTTCAATCCATGAAAAAACACTTAAATGGTAGTGATAGAAAGAGTCATGATTTTTGTTATGCTTTTGCATATTAAAAAATTATTTTTATAGGGTACCAATAAGTATGGATTTCTTCTTTAGTCGACATACTAAGATAAAACTCCATTAAAATGTCTTGATTTAACAGAGCTTACAAATTTGATGATCAACAAACTAAAACACTTTTCAGAAGCTAGAATACAGATCACATGACTTTAATAAAGAAGTCTAGTACCACATTCATGGTCCATTGTAATGGTGTTTCAGGGTCTAAGCCCATTAAGTGTTATGGTGTTCCAAGGTCTGAACCCATTAACTGTTATGGTGTTCGAGGGTCTATGCCCATTAACTGTTAAGGTGTTCCAGGGTCTAAGCGCATTAACTGTTATGGTGTTCCAGGGTCTAAGCCCATTAACTGTTATGGTGTTTGAGGGTCTATGCCCATTAACTGTTAAGGTGTTCCAGGGTCTAAGCGCATTAACTGTTATGGTGTTCCAGGGTCTAAGCCCATTAACTGTTATGGTGTTCCAGGGTCTAAGCCCATTAACTGTTAAGGTGTTCCAGGGTCTAAGCCCATTAACTGTTATGGTGTTCCAGGGTCTAAGCCCATTAACTGTTAAGGTATTCCAGGGTCTAAGCCCATTAACTGTTATGGTGTTCGAGGGTCTAAGCCCATTAACTGTTATGGTGTTCGAGGGTCTATGCCCATTAACTGTTATGGTGTTCCAAGGTCTGAACCCATTAACTGTTATGGTGTTCGAGGGTCTAAGCCCATTAACTGTTAAGGTGTTCCAGGGTCTAAGCCCATTAACTGTTATGGTGTTCCAGGGTCTAAGCCCATTAAATGTTATGGTGCTCCAGGGTCTAAGCCCATTAAGTGTAATGGTATTCCAGGGTCTAAGCCCTGAGATTTCATGTTCTCCACAAACCCCTGCCACTTGGCTAATTATGTTGTTAATCCCTTCAATTTTACTATGGTACATGTAGTCCACACAAACCCCTGCCACTTTGCTAATTAGGTTGTTGATCCCTCCAATTGTACTTGTAGTCCCACAATCTCTTTCCACATGTAGTCCCCACAATCTCTAGCCACATACTGTGAAGCTTTACTTGCCTTAAAAAATTATTGACCCCCCATTTTCCTACAAGTAGTAGCATATCTTTCCCTTGAACTATTTTTATTTTTCCAAAAGGTTTTTAATTCATTTAGTTGATATTGCTTAATCAGAGGGAAAAAATGTACATACTGTGGCCATTACCCTTTTCTCATTAAATTTGAATATATTGCCACTTATGACATTACCACTCAAAACACTGGTTCATTTTCAGGTTGCCCTGAAAGGACATTTACCTGAATGAAAACTTAATATCATCAAATATTGTTCCTATTCAAGGTGAGAGATGTAATTATCATGGTATTGTCATCAGAACAATTTAAATTGAATTATTGAAGTAATTCAGTCAGGAATTTCAGAAATGTTTATATTTGTGGTATTCATTGTTCTATACCATGAAATATTAAGCAGCAAGAATTTTTACAAAAGTTAATACAGATGACCTTGATTTTTAATCTAATATTTCTTTTATATTTTACATGTTAAATGTTATATTGGGATCCTGTACTGAAACCCTTAAACTACATATAAATAACTCCTACTCAGTGAATTATTTTATCAAAGGAAATCTTGTGCCTTAGAATTCAAATTTAAAAAAATCGTAAAAATGATTTTTTTTTGTTTTCAGTATGTTTCATTTTAAAAACAAATGCTTGTGATATTTTACAGTAAGTTGCAGGATTGTAGGATTGGCTGCTACAATGCAGGTTCTTGTACAGATTTAAAACAACAGACTTTCTCCTGAGTTTGATATTTATTTGAAATGTGGGACTCAAAACCTTCAGCTAATAAAGTCACCTTGTACTTATTTAGATCACATAGGAATAGCACTGGAGAACCTTTCCTTATTCCTTCAAATCATATTTAGACTCGTACAAGACTTTTTTTTTCATTGGCTATGCAAGGTAGAATTTACATTACTTGAAATGAATGTTCATGCTTTTTGGGTCTTACTTCTTTATTTTAGACCACAGAGGAACAGTGCTACAGAATGTGAGATATAGACACAGAACAACTTTATAAGTAGTTGTTTATTTATCACCTACACATTTTTTGATGTAGTGATGACCTATAGAATTTCAAGGTGTAACTTAAAAATGGGATAAATTTGTGGGTGGATTGCCGGAACTTAATTTGTTTTTTATGTAATTCATTGATAATATTGGGTGATTCTGATGGAGATCTGTAATCAAATATTAGTATAACCACAAAGGTGTGACATTGATTTTTACCTGTAATTGAAATATATAGATGCCTTTAACGAGGTAAAATCAATTCAAATTATTCTACAGGAATTTTAAATGGTTTGTATAGCTGCTCTTTAACACTGGTTTATCCAAACATATTTTTTCTGGCCTCAACAATGGATTTATTATAGAAATAGTCAATCAAATTTGATATAAATAGGATGGTATAACTCTATGATTGGCAGTTTGTAGTTCCCCCATGAAGAAGTAAAATGTCAGGCTTTGACCCTCTGAATACTGATATTCGCTAGAATTTTTTGTCTGACCTTGATTCAGTATGAGTACTCAAAAACCATTTCTTTCTAGTGCATTTGTAGTATGATTATAACTTATTTTACAGACTGTGATATCATGATTAGTGTAATTTAAGAGATTGTTACAGTTTTGCACTTTTGCCATTTTTAACCAGACTTGAACTTCCACTTTTGCAATACCTGGTAAAAAAGATGTTTAAGTAATGCGGTAGAAAATGCATCGCAATAATTTCTTATTGTGCACAAATTGACTTCCTGATATGAATGTCTAGATGATGGACAGATCAAAGTGTTCCATAAATTTACAGTATCATGTTCTTTTAAATAAGCAAGTCCTGCAAAAAGAGGGGATTGAAATGATTTATCCCTAGTATTTCTGGGAAAGAAATCAATCTTTTATAAATTGAATCATTTTTTTAAACACTTTCATGCAAATTTAGTTTCACAATTTCTTGTAGTGCAAGGTTCCAAAGAGATAATTAAACTTGATGAATTTGAAAAATTGTTTCCCAAAAAAATCAAAGTTATTCAAATAGCACCTCTTATATAACTCTTTATATAAAATCTGTATTTTAAGTATGGTTTCTGTCTTAAAACCAGGCAGGGGGTGATTCATTCACAAGAAATTCAATGAAACTGTTCAAATGCATTTGTTTCCTTCGAAATAAATAATTAATTTTCTTAAATCTGCTATATATTGTAAGATATTATTTGACTTATTATCGTAAAAGTTCTGGTTGGAAATTTTGCAATACTTTTGTATAGTAGAATGTAACCAAATTTTAAGTGTTAATATCTCGAGTGGGCAATTTTCATTTGCATACAGTTTCTATGAAGCCTTAATGGAGGATTTCCAATAAAAAAAATTTGGGATTAAGAAATGCATGGATCACTAACTATAAGTTTCTGCCTGGTTTTAATGCTGAGCTGTACTTAAATCATTGACCTTTACACTGATAAATTGATCAATTCTATGGTTCCTCAGACTAGGTATATTATATACTGTATGTCTATGAATTGATCAATTCTATGGTCCCTCTGACTAGGTATATTACATACTGTATGTCTACTTATTACCTCTATATGTTAAAGATTTCTTTTAGTCTTATTTCAGTACATTAGATCAGTAAAGATCATTTCTTCCCTGAGGTTATTGACAAAGTTGTTTACAGCGAAAATTTTTATAATCTTCTTCCCAGGTTTTTAGTTGTATCATTTGAATTTTTCATCCGTAGCGTTGGTATAGAATTAGAATCACCTCAGGTAAGGAGATTTTTTCTTACGATAACCTTGTCACTTATTTTCTCTCATTTTCTCGTTTTAAAAAGATGAGTCATATTTCTTTTTAACGCGCACTGTCAATATTTAAAAATCAATTGAAATTTTAAAGTAAGGATCATATTGTGTTTACATTTTTTGAGTTAGCGTGGATTTGTTTTAGACAGGAAATTTGTTGTGCAGTTAAAACTTGTTGCATCTTTCAAGGTAGGGCTGAACTATTTATACTCTTAATACCTTATATGGGAGGAAGTTTTAAGAATTATAAAACGTTTATTATTTAGATAAATTTTGAAATAGTTTTATAGCATGGTCTTAAGTATTTTATTACAAATTTCTATTCTATGACTTGGAATAGGAAAAAGCTGAGTCTAGAAAATTGAAGTGGGATTTGATTGTTCACACCTTTATACATGATCCTTTTTTAAGGGAGTTTATTATTTTTTTTTCAGCAAAAGGATTTCCCCTTTTTCGTACATTGAAAATATCTTGAGGAACCCCTCCTTTGATGTTATTTATAATTTTTTTTTAAATCATTGCATCTTCTGAAAAGTATTTTTATAACAAGTCTCTTTTCTTTATGGGAAAAATAAACATTGAATATAGAATATTTACTTAAAGCACTTTAAGTAATATAGAAGTCAGTTTTTTTAGGTACATCCATACTCTAATACAGATTTTTTGGTGCTCTTGAGCTCCTTCCTCTGGAAACATATAAAACTTCTTGAGAAACCTCCTCCCTAACTATTACACATGTGTTAAGTGTCCTTATAAAGGAGAGCAAAATTATGGTCACTTTAGACAGGTTGTCTATACTAACAGGCTTTTTTTTTTTTCTCTGTATAGATAGGTTAATGTTAAATACAGGTAGTCACATAGGCAGGTTTGATTTTACATGTATTTGCTAATTTGACAGGATTTGGGAAAAACTCTATTTTATATGTCACTTGAGGTTCCAGGGAATATTTCCACTGTCATTTACCTTGAGTTAGAATTTGTTCTGTGATACATAACAGGGAAATTTTCTTGTCATTTTTTCATGGTTTCTGTGATCGATCTTATTATGTGCAGTTTTAAATTTGTGATCTTTCCGCACATTGTAGTATACTGTTCTTTGAAAAAAATATTCACGAGTGTTATTTTTGCATTGCAGCTCTTACTGCAAAAATGAAACTGCCAGTACAATTTCACGTTTACAGTTTCTTGGCACATTTTTGTTTGTTTTGAGCAAATGTTTACCAGAATAGATGCAGTAATATACATGTATGTAAGCCGGTGTTTAAGTTTGTGTAAAGTACTATTGACTTGTAGTTCATTGTCAAAATTGGTGCAGGTGTTTTGTGAATGCTTAGTGAATGCAGATGGTATGGTGTCCTATAGACGTTACTTACTATTTGGTGGATGACTGTCTCAATTGGCAATCATACCACAGCTGCTATTTTTATATATTAGGCACTTCAGTGTAATTGAAGCATGATTTGTGCTTATGTTTTGCCTTCCAGAATGAGTACACTCTATCTATACTTTGTAAAGGAAGAACTACTCTTTTATTTTTCTTATGATTTCAAGGCAACAACTGCATCTTGGGACTTTAGCCCTTTAATACCAGCTATAGAAAATCTTATAAATAAATCTTTCATCCATGTGTACAAACCTCTTAAAATATAAATCAATTGCCCTTTCTCTGACATTTCACACAGGTCCTATTTATATTTGCATATATGTGGTTTTGTATAAAAGAGACTAGTTACCAGTGAACCACAGTCAACAATACATACTCTAATATCAAATTCTAACTTATCATAATATACTTAGTCAACAAAAGAATATATAACTTTTTTCTTGTGAGAAAATGTTAAAATGTTAAAAAATTGATGTTTGAGAGTCGACCTAACAAGGAAATGTGGAGTATCAAATATAGGATGGTTAGATATACATAGATCTGCCGTATTGAAATGAGTTTTTGAACGTTGTAAATGAAGTTATTCAATGTTGAGTGCACCTCTTTCATAGTAAACAGCTATAGGTCTGTCAGTCTGTTTGTCTGTTTAAGTGTCTTTTGAGAGGATTTGTAGAGTGTCTGATAGAAAAAAGGTTCGATGAATCTACTGTCATTTGAATATCAGAATGAGTTATTAAACAACGTGGATGAAGTTGTTTCATTTTGAATGCCCCACTGTAGATAAATGTATCACAGTAGTCTGCTGTAGGTCTGTCAGTCTGTTTGTTTGTCTAAATGTTTTAAGTAAATCAAAAGAATTTTAGTGAGTTTTGGTAGATATAATATTTTAGTGGAAGGACATCTCATTTTGTTTTCATTGCTTTCGAATATTGTTCAGTTATGTGGTACTTATTGTAGAACTTTGTGGAAGGTGGATCATGTGCTTTAAATCAGGTGTTTTCAGTTTTTTGTCAATAGGCAGCTAATAAGAAGAGCTTAGCTGAACATTCTTGTGTTGTATGGTAGCAATACATATAAATGAACTGAAGTTCTTGGTATCTAGTACAATGAGCTTGTAGGACCTTATGTTTAAGAGACAAGGGTAAATCATATAATGCTGAAAATTTGTAGAGACCTTATCAAATATATAAACTGTCATGTTTGCTTCTCTGTCTTAGGTAAGTACTCAGTAAGCTCATCATTTAGTTCCTTTAAAAAAATACCCTGTTAATTGTACTGTTGCTCACTTAAGTACTGCAAATTCAGAAAATTGAAAGAATCAAATTTTGCTTCATTAAATTTTCAACTATACTGATACATCATTTTTAAAAAAAAATCTACAAGAATTAAAATGAATATGGCTTATAAACAATTAATGCATGCAATAATTTTGGAATTCACAATTTTCTACTGTCCTGATAATTGTATTTTGTATAGCCAAGACTTGTGAATTGATTATTAGCAGAGGTTATTTGTTCTATCCAGCACTTACCATCTTGTATGAAAATTACTTATATACTCCCCACTTGTATGGGGGAGGGTATATAGTCGAAGGGGTGTCTATCCTACTTTTCCTCTGTACTTCCATAAATTACACAGAGGGTTACTCTCTCTGATCCCCCACTACTCCTTTACAACACTGAATGGAATTTAATGAAACTTTCACAGAACCTATATTACATATTCTCTTTGTGCGATATGTTCTTACATTTTGATTAAAATTGATTTTGAGGTCAAACGATGCATCTCATCAGATGGGGGGAGTGGGGTATCAATTAAGTGAGCATTACACAGAGTTTTTCTCTTCATGTCTTTTTTTGCTTTATGAGTTCCTGAACTTGTCTGAAAAAGAGAACGGATTAAATGATGAGTGGTGAAAGAAAGAAGTTGAGATGGGTAAAAAGACCTTATTTAACACCTGTGTCTTAAATTTACTTCAGAAAAATAAGTGTAAAATGAAATATGTTGCTCTTTATACCTTTTGATAATTACATATGCTTATATGTACTTTGAAAGTTTTCATTTATTTCAATTGAAATATTTTTTCTCACCTAAATGTGAAATTAAATAATTCATTGAAGAGGTGAACCTACACCCTACTAATGAAAACATTTTTATTTCTTCTCCATTTATTTAAACTTTCTAATAGCCTCACTTATAACAAATTACATTTAATCTAAACTCAATTAAGATATAAAGGTTTCTTTTACAACCTTAATATTTGGGGGAAAGTTCATCAATTAAGCTCAAATGTTCAAATATCAGCAGTTCAGAATTATGTCTCGGTATTTTCAATAACCATTTTATATGTCCTAATCTCTATAATTCAAATGCATATCTGGATAAAGACATAAACTATAATCTTCAGAGAATTCCCTCTGATGTAATTTGATGTATTCTAATGCACAAAGAGATGCATTCTAATTTTTAATGTAGCTGTGTATATTCAGCTGTATGTTGCTTAGCTACAGATTTTGAACAGTGATTAGTCATTAAATCTATTTGCTTTTCAGCAAGTATTTTTGTGTTCGATTTTTATTCAAATTTTACATAAACCAGAAATATATAGATTATATAGATAGAAAGTGAAATACCCTTGATTTGAGAGAAGGCTATTAAGAACATTTTTATGCTTCATGTTTTCTTAAAGAATAATCTAGGGAGTCAAGATTCTAGTGGAAATCAAAAGAATGCAATCCAGGGAAAAAAAACCCAACATGGAAAGAGGACACACACAACAAATAACATAAAATAATCAAAATAATAAGTACAAAGCAACAAAAGTAAATTAACAACACGATTTTACCCATGAGTTTCCCCTCTTTGGTATCCCCACCCCTACTTTTATTGGTATTTTACCCATGGGTTTCCCCTAATTGGTATCCCCATCCCTACTTTTATTGGTGTTTTATCCAAGGGTTTACCCTCTTTGGTATCACCATCCCTACTTTTATTAGCATTTTGATAATTTTGCTTTTCTTGCTGCTAGTGTTTTTGTCTGATGGAACCTTGCATCTTTGTTTTACTCTCTATTTCTAAGCCTCCATTTTAGCAATTAAAATTTCTCCCATTCTAAGCCGGTGATTAAAAATGCAGGTGACTATTTAACCACCAGGTGGTGTTTTAATTTCTATGTGAGCTTTCCCACCATTTTACATTTTCCAAGACTTCCACTGATTTCATTGGAGAAACAGATTCTCCTTCAGCCTACTTTTGATTTAAACTATTTTACCACACTCTATGGTAAAATTAAGATTTCAACATGCTCACCAAAGCTCCCCTGTGGAGAAATGATTTAAACCACTCATTACTGAAGGAGAATTATACATGTACATGTAGTCAGTACTAGTGAAGATATTTATATATAGTTCCAGTATGATAAGTGAGTTTTGTGGACTTTTTTGGGACATTAAAACAGGCTTTTACTGTATTACAGCCAGACTTGTAGATTTTCTACCTTTAGTTGTCAGTAGCATTTATGTTCTGAAAATAGTCCATGGATTGTTAGGTGATTGTCATTTAAAGGGAGCAATGAATTATGATATTTGAGTCTTTTCTTCTATTGATTTATAGGCAAGATAGAAAAGTATTTTTTCTTTAATTTATCATCTATGTAAGGTATAGAGGTGCCTGTATCTATAATCTCTCTAGTATTATTTAGGGCATGCCAGATTATTTGAGAGTACTTAAAACATATTTTACTCTTTATCAGAAGAGTATATCTTGACATTTTATCAATTTGAAATCAGAGGAAAAATAAGCGTATTGTAATATGAAGTGGCTACAATGGGGTTAGAGGTAAAAAAAGGAATTAGGTGTAATTGTTCAGCTTCAGAGGATGTTTACTTCAAGGAAAATAATGCATTCCTTCTTCACTGGCCTGTATAAAATGATATTGACTTCCTGTTTTAGTTCTGAGTAGTACAGATACATGTAAATACATCCTACAGATCTTTTGGCATACTTTAATTGAGTTGGCAATTTTGGGCTTTGAAATTAAGTGATATTAATTATAAGATAGTTTGAAATTTAGGTACAGTAGTAGCAAATGCATTCCAAGGATGATATACTTATGAATATTTACGATCAATTTAAAAAAAAAATGGAATTGTTACCAGCAAAACAAAAAACAATACGCCCATTTTGTACATGTGCTTGGAATACAGACTGTTATAATATTTATGTCTCATACATATGGAGGTTTTCATATTTTTGCAAATATCTTTTTTTCTCACAATCAAACTTCATGGTTGATTTGTAATTTTTTTCTTTTTCAGAATAATACTGAACTTGTACTTCTTTAAAAGATTGAATCAACACAGCTGAATTCTTGTGGTAAGTTTTTTGCAGTCTAAATTGTTCACATACCAAGAAATAGTCAGCTACTGAAGTTTAACAGAAACCATATAACTGTGTCTCAGTTTCATATAAGAAATCTGGAGTTCATTTTTCCTAAGCTCAAGTGGAATGGCTCTGCATGAATGATGATGAGGGGAAATTTGAAATTTTGTTTCGAAACTGTACCCAGTATTGCAAGGATCTTGGAAGGGCAGGTTATGATTTTTATGATATTTTATGTTGGGATCTTTGAAGCTTACCATTCTAAGTATTATTATTTTGTCAGTTTCACTCTCTGGACATCACGGTCAATATGACTTTAATTATAATGGAGTAATTGATGACAGGAAAGGTATTGTTTGTTGATCTAAATAAAATCATTGTCATTCCTGACTAATAAGTTGGGATTTTATTCTATCTGATATTTAAGCAAAACAACAAAAACAAAACATAAAATATGTTTTCATTTTCAGTGCAATATAATCTTGGCTTCAATCTGGTTCAAAAAGAAAATATTGCTGAGTTAGAATTTTGAGTAAATATCTCAGCAGGCTATCTTTGAAGATTCCCAAAACAAAACTAATTATGTCTTCAATAACAAATGAAACACCAAGAATTAGGTATTGAAGATAAAGTTTATCTATATTACTATATCTATGCACCTCTGTAGGTGTAGTTTTCAATAAATCTTTTATTTGACAATTCTTTTGATAATTCTTGCATTCCAATAGAGTATAGTAATAGTGGTAAAAACAGATATGTTTTTATCTGATATTGGTATGCTCTGTTTAGGATTTATATATTACACTTAGTTATACTATCACTTCTGTAAGATTTCCACTGGAATTCTGTTTAAGGAACATGATGGTAGTTTTATCCCATACTTTCCTGCTGAAATTCGGTGTTGGCTTATTATTCCAATAATGTTTGTACCTTGTATATCTAAAATTTACACTAGAAATTATTATAAAAAAAAACAAGCTTTTTGCATAGTGTGCATACTGGCCCCCTTTAGCAAGCTCTCTGATTTGCCTTACCAGTGCACATAAAAGGCCTTGATGTTCTTGATAAACACATTTATACCAGCTTTGAGACATCTGACAGAACATCACATCTACCTATTAGGCTCACAGTGATATTGACTTCAAAACTGTTTTGATTCTGTATTTTCACATATTAATAACATACTATGGTGGAGTCTTATACAATTTTGTACAAATTTTAGTAAAATGCATCCTTTGTCTTTTATGAGTTGTTGTTAGCTTTTAAAACACACCCAACAGTTTGAAATATAACAAATATTGATATGGAATACTTGAAGGCTGTGTACAAAGTGATACTTTGACAGATAAATCATTGTTGTGAATTGGGATTTATCAAATCTAAATAACAAAACAGTATGACACAAGACAGATATAGGCTTTATTGTTACAGAGTGATGTTAGGGAGATATGTTATTGTTTGCTGGGGACATCTCTTAGTAATAATTAATGTCCATTTAAAAATAGGTCAACTGTGTTTCATAGTAAAATTGAGGCATGTGGTAAAATAATGTCAAAATACTTAGCCCGGAAGTGATATCAGGTTTACCAGCAATAGTTTTGAATTTTCAGTGCAGTGAAACTGAACACTGAAAAATCTGAAAATCTGTCTACAACAGACTGTTTTTTCAGTCATTTACAGGATTTGACACAAATTTTCTTGCTACATATCCCTCAGGTCTTTCTCTCATTTTAGGTAGGCTCAAAACTATTATACTGCTGTTAGCTGCGACCCTGATTTATATCATTTTAAATGTATTATGTAAATTGGACACCCTCTAAACTGAACCAGTTTTTTAAGTCCAAAATGAATTCTATCAAGACAGACCTCTTTTTTTTTTTTTTTATTAAAAATGATATTTCCAGTGTTCTAGGATTCCACTTTCCTGTCACCCGGTGCAAGGAAGATTTTAGTGTGAGAAAGTTGTATATTATGTTCCATTTTCCCTTTGACAAGTAGAAAACTCTAGTTTTTGAAAGGTTTGTTAAGTAAGGAAAGCAGACTTTAACTGTGGGAAAGTTAATCTTTATTTGGTGTTTTCCTGTGGAAACCTAAAATTTTCAAAAATTCTAGAACACTGTATTCCACAAAATAAATCCAGTCCATGTTTATGATATGCCACCTCATTGTAAAGTACAAAATATCTCTCTTTATTTGATCATTGTAAGACTGTGGAGAAAACCTATCATTTGTCAGGTGAGAATAGATTGCATTTTAATGACCATTATACCAGGTGTTTTATCATTTATTTACAAATTTTCTGTTTAGAAATCTTATTTTTTTTACCTGGTTGCTTGACCTGCAAGGCATCCATAAATTTATTTTTGGTTCAGGTTGGCTAAGATTATTTATTGTTTGGCATTATTTCATGGTATCTGCTGAACTACTTTTAAGTGCAGTGCAACTGTATAGTTTTATTTTTGAAAACCCTGGACAATCTATAGTGATAGGATTGTGTAGTACTTGTATATCATTTCAGGGCAATGTGAATACTTGTAGTATAATGTAAATTAAGAAACTTTGGAAAGTTTTAACTAATTTGAAAAATGCCACTGTCTCATAATAGTAATAATAAAACCTGCATTATGGATTGAACTTTTATCTTTACTTATGTGGAATTGACAAAAAAAAACCCAGAAAATAATAATTGCTTTTCCTGGGATCTAACTAAAACCCAGTAATTGGCTTACATTAAAGGCCTAAGGTTTGGTATCATCTGTCAATGTTACTTTCTAATGGTAGCTATAAAGATAAATGGTGAGATTTAAACTTTATAGTGATGTATGCCTGACCCAAGGTTGAATGATCTCATGGCTTTATACTTGTATGTACTTGTAGCAAAATAATTTCTTGAAATAATTCTGCAAGAATATATATACTACACAAGTTGTATTGAAGGGTTATTGATTCAGCCAATATCTGTCAACACCTCTGAGTTAGGCTGGTGTTAAGGCATACCGGTATCTATAAATACAGGGTCATACCTTCTGTCATGTAAAAATGCCTTGAAGATGATAAATTTCTTTAAAATATTAATTACACAGGATCAGATAATAAAATAATACCATCTTGATATGAAAATTAAAATTTCTGTTAACACAAGATTCTTATATAAACTGCCAATTTTCATTTTTCCAAAACTTTGACTACACATATTTTGTTAAGTCCCAACTGTTTTCGGTACCAGTGCACCTGTTAGACTTTCCAAGTGTATATGTATTAGATTGACTCAACAATCTTTGCCTTTGGATTTTTAACTTGAGGCTTCCTGCATTGATTTTTTTGGCATATAACCCCTACTAATGAGGGCTTATCTTCTTTAAAAGGCATTGGTCAATGAGTCGTTTTTCAAACTTGGTCAAATATTTGTTCAGGGGCAAGTAACTCTTTAGTTGGTCTAATCTCATTAAGATATTACGACGATGAAGGACATACATTGTTACTTGTATTTGACAAGAAACATTGGCCAGTATATACATAGAAAGGTACCCCAGGAATTATCTACTTTAATTCAGTTATAATCATATGAAAATATTTAAAGTCTTCTTACTAGGAGTTTATTAATTTCATTGATTATGGAATTATTAAATGGATTTTGTGTCAGTCCAACCCTAGTAAGTTCACTTCGGCATGAACATTTTATCAAAACATTATGTTGATCTCTTATAATGCAGTTACATGACCTTTAAAAGTGTTACATGGCTGTGTTGTCAGTTGGATTACTTGTCCATTTTCTTGCTCTGCTGTGGATGTTATTGTAATGGATTTAAGTTCTTTTTTCTTTACGATACCTGGTATGTTGAATTGTATTTTTTTTCCAATTTTACAAATTTAAACTGATTACATGTACCTGTGTATATCTGAAAAGTACTCATGATTTAAAAATTAACTAGACTTTGAAATGGAACGAAACATAAACATCATGAAAAAAGCAAACAAAGTACGTATAATCACCAAAGTTAATATGTCATAATAAATACCCTGTTTCAGACTAATATGTTATAATAAATACCCTTTTTCAGACTAATATGTTATAATAAATACCCTGTTTCAGACTTACTGATATGTTATAATAAATACCCTGTTTCAGACTAACATGTTATAATAAATACCCTGTATCAGACTTACTGATATGTTATAATAAATACCCTGTTTCAGACTGACTAATATATTATAATAAATACCCTGTTTCAGACTTACTGATATGTTATAATAAATACCCTGTATCAGACTAATATGTTATAATAAATACCCTGTATCAGACTAATATGTTATAATAAATACCCTGTTTCAGACTAATATGTTATAATAAATACCCTGTTTCAGACTTACTGATATGCTATAATAAATACCCTGTATCAGACTGACTAATATGTTATAATAAATACCCTGTATCAGACTGATATGTTATAATAAATACCCTGTTTCAGACTGACTAATATATTATAATAAATACCCTGTTTCAGACTTACTGATATGTTATAATAAATACCCTGTTTCAGACTGACTAATTTGTTATAATAAATACCCTGTATCAGACTGATATGTTATAATAAATACCCTGTTTCAGACTTACTGATATGTTATAATAAATACCCTGTATCAGACTGACTAATATGTTATAATAAATACCCTGTTATAGACTTACTGATATGTTATAATAAATACCCTGTTTCAGACTGACTAATATGTGATAATAAATACCCTGTTTCAGATTTACTAATATGTTATAATAAATACCCTGTTTCAGACTAATATGTTATAATTAATACCCTGTTTCAGACTGACTAATATGTTATAATAAACACCCTGTATCAGACTGACTAATATGAGACAAAAAAAAACAGAATTTACTTTTATTTCTGATTCAGAAACCGTTACAGATTTCATAATATGTCTTAGTTTTTCATTTAGTTTTTACACATTTTAGATAAAGTTTTATTGATTTTACATGAAATCAGTACAATTGTGGATATAGTTGGTTTAAGTGCTTTTATCTGAAATATAGAATTTTATACAGAAAGGACTATACTGGGAGTTAAGTGAAAATATGGTGTAAATTGATAAAAAAAGAGATCATTTGAATTACCTCTACATTAGCAGTGCCTGAATTACCTCTACATTGGCAGTGCCTGAATAACCTCTACCATTGGCAGTGCCTGAATTACCTCTACCATTGGCAGTGCCTGAATTACCTCTATATTGGCAGTGCCTGAATAACCTCTACCATTGCCAGTGCCTAAATAATCTCTACCATTGGCAGTGCCTAAATAACCTCTACCATTGCCAGTGCCTAAATAACCTCTATCATTGGCAGTGCCTGAATTACCTCTAAATTGGCAGTGCCTGAATAACCTCTACCATTGGCAGTGCCTGAATTACCTCTACATTGGCAGTGCCTGAATAATCTCTACCATTGGCAGTGCCTGAATTACCTCTACCATTGGCAGTGCCTGAATAACCTCTCCCATTGGCAGTGCCTGAATTTTATATGGATTGGCACTTATTTCTGTGTTCTATAAGTGTTATCTTACAACTGTGCTGCAAACTGCTTAAACTTACTCTTGTATGAACTTATCTCACAGTGCTTGCTAGGCTTCTTGAAATATACATTTATATCATAGGCATTTTAGAATAAAGATTTTACATTATCAGTGTTGAGCACAATAAGTGGTAGAAAAATCTTGAATGTGTTGATTTTGAAAGAGGGGGTAAAAAAATATTCAATGGTATTTACTGAATGAAATAATAGATAGAAAACAAACTTAAATTGTCAAAAATAGGAGATGTGGTATGATTGCTATGAGATACTCATCCACCATAAGTCAAGCAACAAACCATTAAACTTCTACAGGTCACAACACGGTCTTCAATGATGGGCAAAACCAATACCATAAAGCAAGATGTAAAAGGCCCCCACAAATATAGGAATCCATGAACAATGATTTGTCTTGCAATTCAGGAAAATTGATATCCACGAATAAAAGTACTTTCACTGAAGTGAATAATACTGGCATGATATGGTACTGGGAAACATGTCTATCAAGCTTGCCATAACCATGTAGACATTTTGTACCATGCTAGACTTCTTACAATTAGGCTCCTGGAACAGGGTTATGTTGCTACAATATTGAAGTCATCACTACAGAAGTCATGAACTTGTGGATAATTACGATGTATCCATCAGCACCATGAAAACCAATTTGTTCAGTGTGTCATGGTTTTCTTTGGTCTACCCAGGACTTGACTATTTATGGGGTGTTTCTAGAATAGCACAGGAAGCTTACCCTACTGATGCTCCTGGTCCATGCACACAATTTTTAATGGAGTCTGAGTTGCTCATTTACCTTTGTTGCTTTGTATGTATCATTTTGGTTATTTTTTAACATTTGTTGCATATTATTTTTATTTGTATTTCATGATGTGTATCTGTTTTCCCTGACTGGTCTTTGCCCGTGGATTACATTCTTGATTTCTGTTAGAATCTTGGTTCTTCTAGATTATTTTCAACCCCTGTTGGAATGAACTATTTGTTTGGTTAAGACAGTTTTTCAGTTTACACAGGTTTGAAATACAATTAAATTGTTATGGAAGGGCCTTAGAAGGAGTCTGGTTTGGACAGGTTGTATTCTTAAGAAAGGTTCTTAGATGGAGTCTGGTTTGGGCAGGTTCTATTCTTAAGGAAGATCCTTAGAAGGAGTCTGGTTTGGGCAGATTCTATTTTTATGGAAGGTCTTTAGAAGGAGTCTGGTTTGGGCAGGTTCTATTGTTATGGAAGGTCTTTAGAAGGAGTCTGGTTTGGGCAGGTCTATTGTTATGGAAGGTCTTTAGAAGGAGTCTGGTTTGGGCAGGTTCTATTGTTATGGAAGGTCCTTAGAAGGAGTCTGGTTTGGGCAGATTCTATTGTTATGGAAGGTCCTTAGAAGGAGTCTGGTTTGGGCAGATTCTATTGTTATGGAAGGTCCTTAGAAGGAGTCTGGTTTGGGCAGGTTCTATTTTTTCCAGTTTTTGTTTGTGACAGGTTTCGATGTACATACAGCACAAGGATCTTCAACTTTAAGCCTGAGTTAAATTATATCTCCAATTAAGAATTGCAATAATAAAAAATTTTTCTATTGAAAAATAACATAAATTTCCATGTGCATATTGTCTATTGAGCGAAGTGCAATAAACAAAATATGCACATGGAAAATTTATGTTATTTTTCAATAGACAAAATTTTCATTATTGCCAATTCTTATAAATTAATTTTAAAACATATTTTTATCTTTAAACATGAGAAAAGTAGCTGTGAATTTAACTGAATAGGGGTGTGTCAATATTTTTTTTCTTCATTGAGATATAACAAAATTATTTTAATCAATCCGATTACAGTATTTATCTCAAATTAATTTATGTTAAAATATTTTCAACATGCAAGCATGTTTAAATCTTAATTTTACCACAGAGATTGGAGAAATAATTTTAATCAAGTATAGGCTTAAGGAGAACCGGTTTCTTCCATGATATATGTAGAAGCCTTGGGAAATATTAAATGGCAGGAAAATGCTTGCAGAGTAATCAAGGGAACCAAGGTTATAGCGGTAATCAAAGAGTAATCAAGGGAACCACGGTTATAGTGGTAATCAAAGAGTAATCAAGGGAACCAAGGTTATAGCGGTAATCAAAAGAATGTAATCCAGGGACAAAGACCAGACATGGAAAACAGACATACACAACAAAGAACATAAAGTAACTAAAATCATACATACAAAGTCACAAAAGTAAATGAGCAACCCGGACTCCACTAAAAAGTGGGAGCATGGACCAGGTGCACCGGTAGGGTGCAGAAAATTGAATTACTGCATGGTGGTTAAAAAGTTTCATGCATTTTTGATCACCTGCTTAAAATGAGAGAAATATAAATTATAAACCTTCCATGTTCAAACAGATAGATTTTAATCACAACCAAAACCTATTGTAACAGTCCAAAAATTGGATATAGACTGAATATAAAAATAGACCAAATATTTTTTGACCACCTAAGGTTTCCAGATCTTATTACATTATAACACAAAAAAAATATCTCTCATTGTGCTGTTAATTGACATCTCTGTCAAATTAAATCTTCTGTAAAAAATTGAATGGGGCTTATATAGTTGTAAAATGATTAATTCTGGACAAACAGTAAATATCTATTATATACTTAAATATTTGAATAAACTAGGTATTAGGGTATTACTGGGACAAGTGTCTCTCTAAATTGACAAACTATCAAATCAATTGTAAGGCTTTCCTGTTAATTCATTCATGCCATTGGATCATACTGTTAAATCACAAAACTTAATATTTCAGTTTTTAATTTATATGAAAAAAATGGAAAGTGACATTAAATTCAAGTTCATAAACCTAAGGTCATATGATGGTTTTAATTTGAATATTAAAATTTGTTGGTTCAATGTTAGTATTCATTGAAAGAGGTCTTTTTTTTATATTTCGTGTTCTTAAAATTTTGTTTGTAGAAAACAGACTTAAAACACAAAAGAAGAGGGTCAAGCATCAGATGGAGAAAATCCAAATTAAAGATTTTTCATTTGAAAACCTTGTAAGCATAACCCCTCTAAACCTTTCAAGGAATTTTGCTTAAATTTTGTAGGAAGTTTGGGCATCATATGTAGATATGCATGAAAGAATATTTTTACTATCAGAGGACTCCAATGGAGATAATCCAAATATAGTGTTTTACATGTTAAAACCTTATAAGCACAACTACATTTTGACAACGGGAAGGATTTGGATGTTATTTTATAGGAAGTTTGGACATATGTAGATGTACATGAAAGAACATAGTTACTGTCAGAGGACTCCATAGGGAAACAATCAATATTAAGGGCTTTACTTGTTAAAACCTCCTTAGGCAACTCCTCTTAAATCGCTGAAGGAATTTTGATTTTATTTTATAAGAAGGTTGGGTATCATGTGTAGATGTGCATGAAGGAATATTATTACTGTTGGATGACTCTGTTAGATGACTCAAAACAAAGATAATCCAAATCAAAGGTTTTTAAAGTTAATTCCATTTGAAACGGGGGTATTCTGTTTGTGAGCTTGCTCACAGCATTTCTAGTTCAACTATTATTCAGTTGATGTTTATTTAAATTACTGAAACTTTGACTTATACCATTCTAATGTTGAAAATCTCTATTTGAATAAGACTCTAAATTTTCCTTTACATTTTAAACATGAAAATACAGGTGCATAAAAATTTCCAGGATTAAATTTCTAATATTGAAAAAGTTTAAAAAGAAAAAAAATTGTCTTAAGCATTTTTACCGCTAAAATCAATTTTGTGCAAGCAAATCTTTTAATCTGTTAATCTTGCTTTGTCCTCTTACATAATAAAATTGAATGATCTCGTTAAAATGACTATCTTCATGTTGTGTTTAGCTCAAAAGATAAAAGATTTTGAAGGTTAGTTTAAATATCTGATGACAATTATGGCTTTGCAAATTGATCTGCCAAGAGAAAAAGACAGAAAAATTTCAATCCTGCCTGTAATTGTTCTCTATTGTTATGCTGCACAATACAATACACAAGACAAGCAATTTTTACTACCAATTTTTAGCTGCACACTAAGGGAATGTTAAGGTACTGGCCCATCTAAACAGTAGGTGTAATAGACATTAAAGATTTTGCTTTGGGTGGATTTGTCAACTAATTTCAATGTACTTCTACATTTTTATGCCTCTAATTTGAAAATTTAACTTTGATAGCCCTAATTGACAAATGGAAAAGAAACTGTTCTTACATAGTACTCAGTATGTTCTAGAAATTATGTGAATGACAATTTGTCATGTTGAAATTTTGAACCAATCATTCATACATGCAATAAATTTTGCATCTTAAAAAACTATGAAACAATATTTAAAAAAAAACAAAAACAAAAACAAAAACATATACTGCAAGCAACTCAGACAGGGCTTGTACTAAAATAAAACCCCTCTGAGTGTTTAAAAATAGAACAAGGTGATTTCATCCAGAAAATATGTAGTAATCAGTCTTGGTGTGAAGGCAGAAGGCAATAAACACACCAGAGCCTAAAGGGAGGTGATTTACATGATCGACATGTATTGATTAATGTAATTAAAGGAAATTAGTCTGACCTGGTATATTTTGTGTTTGTCCAGTTGTGAGTTTTTGTGTGGATTTTTATATTTCTGCTTTGAAATAGTGAGTACCGTCCATATTGTGTTGTGATGCATTATTTGTTTGTTTTTGTTTTATTTTTAGAATTTTTTTTTTTTTGTACATGGCTTGGTTTAATAAGAGAGACTGGCAAATTAATATTTTTTTTTTTGGAAGATTTGTATTTTTTTTAGGATTTGAACAGATCTATGTTATATATATGCAAAGAAAAACAGAGCAAAATATGAAACCATTGAGTTAATTGTATAACAGACTTAGTAAGAATCAGATTTTTTAATGAACTTCCTCTGCTGTTTTCTGTTGGGAAAAATTATCCATACAAATCAGTGCATTTACAGTCAAACTTTAATTGTTTAATAGCAAAGCTAACTCATAAAGATTTGCTATAATTCTTAACTCTTGATTTTCAGCAGTCATACATACTATACATGACACTTATGCTTTCCATTCAATTAGCAAGTATATATGTTTGGGGGCATTTAAAAAACTTACTTTTGCACTTAGCTTTTCAAAGTTAAAAGACCGGAGGTTTGAAATCTTTCAAATTAAGAAGCTGACCAAAATGATCTGTCTATTTTGTTCTCAAAGTGTCATCTTTAATGTTATGAGTATATTCTGAGCGTTAAGTGAATCAGTAAACTTTTGTGAGGTATTTTCTGTCTTAATGGGGGTTCTTTAATTTGCGCTTAAACATAATGTTCATACCTTTGACTATTAAATGTAAAATATATAACACTCATGAATACATTACCAGGAGCTATATATAAATGATAACCATATATATCTATGTAAATGTAAAAAATATGGGATTTTTATGGAAAATGTATGAGATATAAAATAGATTATAGTTTACTTTAGGTTACAGTACAGCATTTAAATCTAATGCATTAGTGACTTGTTACAAAGAGAGAAAAACTTGAGATAGTTTTATATATTGATAATCTGCAGAACATATATTTTGCCATCACATAAGTGGTCTGCTACATACAGATCAATGTGTTGGTTTTTTTTTTATTCCCACTCAATGAGTGGGTGGTATATTGGATTGTTATTTCATCAAAATTTTGATGTCAGAACTCCCAATGGATGGATTAATTGAGGTGGAGAGATACAGATCCTGAGTTTTTAGTGGAGTCGGAGTTGTTCATTTACTTTTGTTGTTTTAGTTACTTAATGATCTTTGTTGTGTGTGTTCTCCATGTCTGGTCTTTGTCGCTGGATTGCATTCTTTTGATATCTACAAGAATCTTGGTTCCTTTGATTACTCTTTTAGAATGTCATTATTGTAATGTTTTGATGTCTTGTTGTCTTTTATGTTTTTGTTTTTTTGTTAATTAAAATGGTTAAATTTCAAATATTTTTTAATAAACTTAAAAAAAAGTTTAACTGTAAATTACAATGTAATTCCCCATTGTTGTCACATGATGTCATGTAAATCAAGTCATTGATGATTTTACAAGAAATGTGAATGTAAAAATAAAAGAATTTAGTGATTCAGACTTGTCACCATAAATTACAGGAATATTTGATTACTCAATCAACCATGTCTGATCTGGTGTCATTCATTTCTAAGGACATACCAATGTAATGTTTAGTGGTTAATCACAAGTTAGGCTACACCAATGTAATGCTATCTTGTGTGGTATTTATATTAGTCAAATGGCTAATGCATTTAAATAATTTCTGAAACAAATATGGCTCATGTGATTGGTTGAAATCAAATCTGGAATGTTTGTTTAAGATTTTGGAGTACTTAGTGTGTTAATTATGGATCATGTGAGAATTTCTATCTTTTACATTTTTTCCATGGTTTTTTCAAGTACATTTACTGCCAGAGGCACTTGCATATATATTGATGCATCTAATGAATATTGATTTGTTTTGGCCTAAATATTACATCTTATTTAGGATCTGCACAAAAGATTTGAAATCATACTGTAATTATGTCAATTTTCACTACCTTCCATGGAGGACTGATAAGAGTAAAAACAGTGCCAGTGAAATTGATTTTTTAGGATTGAAAACCCTTATCATTTTTGAAACCACGAAAAATTTATTTCCACAAATATGTTTACTTGACAGAATCCACAGAAATTGGCAAAAATTAATACATTTACAGTATTTCTTGTCAGCTATTTTATTACTCTGAGAGATGATATAAAGTCATTTCTACTCTGTTAAATATACAGAATAACAATTATATTCTACTGGGCATAAGGAGAATTGAAATGTTGATTATGTAAAAGAGACAACCCCCACCTGGATGAAAAATGTCAGCAGTGTTCTTATTTTTACTTTTTTTTTAATTCTCTTTACAGAATGATTCATGTCATCATTGTCTTGAAAACATGTCTTTTATCTCAAATTACACAAATTCTCATTCTAAATGAGTTTGACCTTTTGTATAGGTTGAACGGGATAGTTCTTACAACTGCACATTCATAATAAAAACATGCAGTTTAGGAACTGCATTTATATCCTGGGATCTCCCATTAGAATATGGTTATATCCCCTGTCAAGCTGACCAATCAGATTGTAGTACCAGTATCAGGTGGCATATTTCAATCATTCCAGTAGAATATCTCTCTTTTTAATCCTGGACATCTTCTGTTAATTGATTGACAGGTGATGTAAAGGTTGTTGACAAACAATTTTTGTTTACCTGTGAAATAGACAAATTATTTACATATTTTATCAATGGATCAGATATAACAGGATCAAGTTGAACATTTTCTATGGTTTAACATGATTTGTAAGTTACTGCATATTTGTTCTGTCATGCTTTAAAGGATTAGCTAAAGCTTGTGCCTTTCTGATATTGTAAATGCATTGTTATATTAACATATCAAAAGATGGCATTTTATTTTGGTGTAGATTCAAAATTTTCAGTTTGAGGGGGTAGCAAATTTTTGACATTTTCAGTGTTATTAAATTTAAAATCACGTCTTTCTTAAAGACTGCACTCAGTGTACCTGTACTAAATGTTTTAGTCTGGATCCACTCCTACACATTGGTTTAATATGTAAAATGTTCGAATTTTATTGTTGATGTTTTTAGAAACTTTCAAGTGTTGACCAAAATGCATTTTCTGAGACATTGATCAGCTTGGATTTATCGTTTTCTATACTTCAGAAGTTCTACATGCCACTCTTGTTAACACAGTACTTATGCATTAATATGTATGTGAAACTATAAAAATTGCTCATAATGAACTTAACACAGTAATGATTTGTTACATATTCAAGAGTTATCCCACCTTTTTTTATTTGAGGCTGCATTGTATGGTAAGATAAAGCTGTTTCATCTTGAATATCTGGTGAATAATGGAAATTGTTGATTGTTCACAGTTTTGATTGCAGTTCATCAGAGTTTTGGCTAATTTGCAAAATTTTCAGAAATACTACAGCTGGATGTCTCAGAACAAATCCAGGTGTCCATGCTTTCTGCCTTTGGCATTAGCAGCTAATTTCTTGTCAATAAACTCTATAAAGCCTTGACATACCTACAGTTGAATTACCTGTGAAAATAATTAGCTTAACTATCGTCAATTTATGGATAATTACAGTGTTCCCTTTATGATAATTGTTGGTGTATTTTAACACATTTCACACATGTCATGAGGTTTTAGTTAGCTATTACTAGAACATGATTTGGCAGGAGGTTTGTTTATCTTTATATTGTTTATTCTTAGTGCAGTATCAATTATTTATGGGATGCTGTACATAAGATAAGTGCAGTGTTATGTAATTATGCATATTTAATATGCGCATCAGTAATTGCTATGATCACAATGGTAAGACATTACCTCTCTACCATAGATGCTAATTACTAAGCATAGTGAATACTAGTTGTTATCTGTGATTGGACAATTTAACCTGAATTGAAAATAACAGTAAGAATTTCATTATTTTAGGGATGTACTTAATGAGCTATATTTTTGCTAGACTTGCATGATCAGCTTTGACAGGTTTAATGAGTGCAAACACAAGGCAATGCTTCAAGTAATTGGTCCACAAACATTTTTTTAAATATTTTACTAGTTCTTGAAAGCTTCTACCAGTCTGGGATATCAAGAAGTACAGATAATCTGTGCAGACTTGTCTAACACTACTTTAATAATCAATAAATAGTTTCAATCAGTGTAAAGTATGAATCTAGCTTTAGTTTAGCTGTTAAGAATATTTTTTCCATTGATTTGAAGGTAAGAAAAAGTTATCATTTCTATGAAAACCATAACATTTGAAGATTTATAAAGTATTTAGAGGGTTTGAACCTCCTTTGTGTTGGAAAATTTTGTTAATTTTGTACATCATTTGGGAAACCAAGGACCCATTACGACCTGGAACCCACCCTTTTCAAAATCTTAACATCTTTGGTCCAGTGAAAAAGAATTGTAATGTAAAGGAATTGGAAATAAATCTGAATGGACATGTGTTCCTCATTTAGTATTATGCTGAATGTAAAACAAAATCTTGTTCTATGAATTGTTGCAAATTTATATTTTTAGTTTTTGAGAAAGTTTGATAAGAATTTATATGTAGCCTACTAATGATAAACTTATCATCTAGATTTGCTAGAAGTCCTTCTAATAAAATAGTTCATTGTTACCTGTATCAGCATGTTGTTTGACACAGAGAATGAAGCCTCTTTATCTTTTAACAGTAAGCAGAGAGGTTAACAGTATAGTCATTAATTTTAAAGGACTTGTAACAAGTACCATGGAATTAAGGACATCTAAATTTTATAAATAAGGCAATAGAAATGTTTTACGGGTTCAAATTGACTTTCTTTAGAGGAAAGTCCTGGAATCAATTTCACAAAAAGTCGTAAGTTATAACGTCACAATACTATTTTAGGTTGTGATGTCAATACTTACGATCAGCTTTACTTTTACAACTTTATGAAATTGACGCAAGGACTTTCAAGTTAATGGTTCACTTCAGGAGTTTATAATCTACTATTTAGTTTTAATAAAATGGGTTGAAGGTTTGGGACCCAGGTAATGGAAATTTCAAAGGTCCTGGCTCAGAAATTGGAAGTCCAGGACTTTGGACTACAACCAATTAGAATCCCTGTGCTCACATTTTAAAGTTCTAATGCTGGCTTGTAAATGTTATCTGAAGGTGACGAGTCTTGCAACATTTGTTTTCTGTAATTGGTATATTATTACTATAAGAAAATCTTTCCAAACTACAATGGTCTTAATGTTCCTATGATATATCGAGGTTAAGAGGACAATTTTAGCCTGGAGCAATAATAGTATACAACAATTGTAGGTTGATATTTACAAAAAGCCGATGGTAACAACTTGTAACACTAAGTGACTAGCGTAAGGGTACTTGTGGGGACATTATTTATGAATGTGCAATAAATTGTTGAGGGCGATGATTGTTGTAGGATGGTAAAGTGTGAGGATCAAGATACACAATTGTGCTTTTATATACAAGGAAAACAATACTGGATTGTAAAGTTTGTTATTTTTTCCTTCTAGAAAGGTTAGTTGTTGAACTAAGTCATAATTGTAATAATTGGGATAGGTGTAATGTACTACAAACAATCAGGGACAAAAAAGACTGGGATTTTATGAGGTTTTCCATCTTTTAAAGGTCAGCTGTTAAACTTGCTTTTCATGATTGATTTGTTTAGTGGATGGGTTTTGTGGTTTCCACATAAAATTTTTATTTGGAAGTTTTGTTAATGAAGTTGAATTTTGTTTATGCTATGATGTTTTTACACTCAGATATTAGATACACCTTGTAACTTTTATTAACTTTATTATGCCAGTTGCCTTATCAAAACATTTCAGTTAAAGTGCTTGCTAAGCCTTTTTTTTCTTACCTGGTCATTAGTTTTATGAGGACTCTCTCTTAAATAAAGTTTTCTATCAAATTAGAACTATAGATTCCTATTTATCTTAGTTCTTATTAGATTTTCATAACAAAGATGAGAAATCTGGCTGAAACACTTTTGACACAGTCATCCTCTTCTATTGGTATCCTGATGAATGTCATATGGGCCCATATTGAATCGCTTTACAATATTCTATACATTGATTAGATTAGAGAATTGTAGGGTTGGGGAGTGCAATGGTTAATAATATGTTAGATAATTGACGAGAATTGACAGCTCTGCTTTGTAGTGGTGGTGAAATGTACATGACAATTATTACAATCATTTGTTCCCAATAAAACGATATTACTTCATTTGTAATATTTAATATGTCTATTAGTTAGCTATTTGGCAGATATTGCTGAAGATTTTGTGATGTCATATGGCATATTATACAAAGGGTGTCTTATTTCTTCCTCTCAACTTGTGAATCAGTTTTTATTGTTCAATATTTGTTTGCCAGAATCTATGCTTTTGAAATAACAACAACAAAAAAAAATGCCAAAATGAATAATATTAGATGGTGTGTAAGAGCTTTATGTCCTTTAATTAAGATCTTAGGCAGTTCTAATTTTTATAGATTTGTTATTTTAGACGGGATGTATACCATTGTCTGTTCACGTGTCTTTCACCCTTCAAACAATAGCTAATAAGAACTTCCAACAATTTTCAATAATTTTTTGTAAATTGTTTTTTTTTTACTTTAAATATGATTATCTTTTTGATTTTTATATAATTCTATAATTTATGGGACTTTATTTTTAAATGGATGTCAGATCCATACCTTCTGGATAAATGTATATTGTGGAGAAATGCTTTTTTGGTGGATGGTCTTATTGAGCAGTGATCTCAATTCAGAGATCCAGACACTTTAAAAAGGAGGGCTGCCAGCCAGGGTTCCAAAAAAAGGGGGGTGCCCTTTTTTGTCACTTTTACTTGTGAAAATTATTAATTTTCCACAAAAAATGGAGTGGTGCCAACCCTCTCCGGAGATTGGTCAGTGCAACCATCATTAGTTAATGAATGTTCATATTAATTATAAAGATGAGGTAACAGTGAAGGGCATATCATTCATCTATGATGGAGTTTTTTATTTTCTTCTGAAATTATAACTTAGGTTAAATATAGACTCATCCATCAGTGCCATTTCTTTCTATAGTAGTATATAGTGTAACCTTGGTAGTAAGAGACTTTTATTATGTAGGAGAACCTTCAATTCAGTTAGTTGATGTGCATGAAATTAATCTATCAGCTGCAGTTATCTTTTATGTTTTGTTTCATCTGATAAATTAATCACTTGCTCATTGAAGAGATTTGCTTGGCAATATTACAATTCAGAAAGTAATGAAACATTTCTTTGTGTTGGAAATAAATGAAGTAATTGAATTATAGTTATAGGTTTTTATTGGGAATGTTATAGTCTAGACTTGTAGCTTGCCCAAGTATGAAAATAAGTTATTGATTTTATTTCTTCTATAAAATTTGAATCAACATGGGATAAAAGTTCCCTTGCCAGTCTGTATATTCCAAAGTAATTTTTCATAGAATTGTAATGTTAGACCACATCTTAAAAACATTCCTTATGGAATACGGCCAGAACCATCTAAAATACCCAAAAAAATCCTTATGGAACACAGCACACTATAGGTTTGATTTTTCAAATAAATGGTATACTAAGGGGAAAAGGTGTAATTTGATAAATCCTTCAAAGATAAGTTTTTTTGGAGAAGGAGAAATATGGACAATAATAGAGTTCTAACCATTAGTTATAGTCACCAACGAGGACTGAAGTTTTGATTAAGGGAACTACCATTTGATTATTAGTGGGTAGGATGAAAACAGGATACAAATCTTCCTGAAATAAAAAGACAGGACAGGTCATAAGGAAAAATTAAAAATATAGGATCTTGTGTTTTCATAATATTTGATTGTTTATGGAGAAAGAAAATTTCAGCAATAAAATAAATTGACAGGATAGGATTTTTCATCTATAGGCACCCTCGTTCTGATAAAAATCAAATGATTACTCCCTGCTGTTGATACTTCAAGTTATATACAGACTGATTTAAGCTGTCTTTGTAAGAATCATGCAAAATCTGAAAAATGTGATACACCCCAAATAAGGCTACATATTTTTATTTTTGTAATTAAGTTGTTTCATGGGTCTATACTATGAAATGAGTAATTATTCATTCAAATCTGCCTGCTCTTAGGAGATAATCCACATTGAAAATCCAATAGATTCTATTGTTATTGAGTGCCATTTACAGAGTTATCTCCCTTAATTTTGAAATCTACAGTGTATTCTATACAATTTTCATCTCCTAAGAGCGCAGGTTATATGAAAATCCACATGTTAATTTCTGTTTACTATGACATTTCAAACAAAATATCAAAAATAAAAATATGTAGGCTTTTTACCCATGAATCACATTTTGCATGATCCTTAGCTGGAGTGCTACTTAAATGTTATTCTGGCCATGTTTTCTTAAGATAGTAGTTTTATTTTGATTTAGATTTTTTATATAATGTTGTAGGCAAAATCAGTGTGGAAGCCTTTTATAGTACAGAAAAGAGAAAGGGGTATATTTTGGTTGGTTTCTATTGCCAAAATGCTTAAGCATTTGCTTCCTGAAATACATTGTAGCTTCACCAAAGTGATGAATACATTTTGTTTTACAATAGGTACTAAACCAAGACCTTGAAGGACCTGAAAGTAGGAGGTCACATTACCTTACCCTGGGTTGACCTTCATTCTAAATTCTCAAGTTTCACTCAGTACCCCCTCCAATCCTTAATTGTCTTGCTTCAGTTGATATGTGGAATGTTTTTACACATCAGTGTTGTCTTAACTCTCCCTAAGGGTGTTAGGATGAAGTATGAGGTGTCAGCCTACCTGGTTTTTCACCTGTACATCAAAGGGAAGTCATTAACAGGTAGCATGTTGATGGTCCAGGACAAGGTGTTCTAAGGGCTTATTCTTGTACCATTTATGAATGATATGTCATTATGGATTGTATCTGGACAACTGAACATGTATTTCGGGCATGTTTCTTGTAATTGTAGATTGTCTTTGATAGGAAATACACAGTGTTTGAATAAGATTTGCTTCAAAACATGGCTTTCCTGTGGTAGTTTTTCTGTTTTCCATGTATTTCATTATGTAACCTGTTTTTAATTAATTTTATTTTGTTTTTTAAGGTTTACATCTTGTAATTGGTAAATATATGATTTCACTGATTTTTATGTACCTTGTTAACAGTTCTAGCATGCTCAAATATTGTGTAGAGGTGTACACATGTTTTTTTTTCATAGATATATTTTACTTTTTTAACTTCTTAGACTTGAATAAAATCATAAAAATGGGATGATTTATATAGTTACCATCTTTTCACATTTATTGATGAATAGAAAACCTTATGTAGATATGTAGTCTTTCAAAGAGATATTCTATATTATGGCATCATGTATTGATATAGGATCACCAGGGTGTGTATAAGTAGGTCTTAGGATTGTGCAGATTGTAAACATGCCTGTAATTAATTCAAACCTGCATTTAAAAGTCAATAGTAAGGCATGTCATATTACTTTATATTTGAGGCTAATCTGAAGTGGGAGAGTTTGTATTTGTGGTGGATGAATCCCTTCTATAGAAAAACTTTCAGATTGATAATTAATTTGAATTGATCAGGTGTTAAGGCGTTGATCATACCTATTTCATAATATTGCAAATATTGTCTGTACAAGAATACAGTTAGTACATGTACAGAATACATGTACAGTATACAGTTACAGTATACATGTACAGAATACATGTACAGTATACATGTACAGAATACATGTACCGTAAATCAGAGAATGATTGCATGTTTTTTTTTTTTTTTTATTTCTGTTGCTCGTCTGAATATAGCTGAAATATTGCTGCTCGGACGTTAAACCCCAACAATCAATCATTTATTTCTGTTGCTTAATCTTCTAATCTTACTGAACCAGGTGTTTTGAATATATATATATAAAAAAAAGAGTAGAATAAGGTTTTGTAAAAAGACAACAAAATGAAATAAAATAATACACACAAAAATTTGTGAATGGATCTGAATGAACCCAGACATACAAGTGTTTGTTATGAAAGTTCCATGTTATAAACTTGGAAAAAAATATGCTGGATATCTCTGGTATAATAAGTCCTTCGAAATTTGAAATTATCACTTGAAGGATACATAATGAACAAAAAAGAGAAATTCTATTTCCCAGCTGTGCTGGGTATCTCAACCTTCATGTTCTTCATAACAAAAAATGTTCCAATATGTTTATTTTTTCTATCTTCTCATTTCAGATATATAAAAATTGAGGGAGCCAAGCATAGCTGACAAGAAGCCATTCAAAATCACTTTTCGTTGGGATACAAACATCTTTTCGTTGTATTCAGTCAGGGATTACTAATAATAAGATTGGAAACAATTTGCAACAAATATAAATATTTTTTCGTAATTTATAGTTAATGCAGCGTGAATTGTGACCTATTTTCATTGAAATATTGGATACATATTATTCATAAATTATCGAGAGGAATGTTAAAACTTCAAAAGCACCAAACATAAAATCTACTTTAAGGATGAAATAAAGTTAACTCACAACTGCTTTAGGAAAATTAGATGGAACGAGGGAATTATAAGTGATTTGTGGGATATAAAACATCGTGTTTAATTTTTTTTTTAAATCCAAGCTTGTAGTATATGAATTTTATATGAGGAAGAAATAGTCACTGCACAAGGACATATTATACAAGTGATATTTGAGGTTTTTCGCCCTTTGGACATGCAACAGACGTAATTTTGTAAACAAGCAGACGTCATGATTCAATTGTTTTTAAAATGGATGAATTTAAATCTAGATCACCAGACTGATATTGTTTTAATTATCTGATGACAATATAACAAATATGGCAAGCAAAGTTAGCTCTGGGCAATCTGAAATATATCGTGCACGTATGTTGCCAGTTGTTTCCTCTGCACATGGCTCATTGCCTAGGGATGCTCGTAAAGATACTCATAAGACAAAAACAGGTAGTGATGTTAGTGGACGTAAAACTCAACCACATGGATTTAAACCTTTGTTCCCTTTAGACACAAGTAATTTTGTGTCCAAAATTGTAGATAGAAATTCTCAGGATCAAAGAGAGGCTAAACCTAGGTTGGTATCAAATGTGTCATCTGCCATTGTGAAACCTTCACCTTTGTCAAAGGAGACTCGTAGTGAGGTGAAGGTTGAGGAAAGAGAGGAAGTTCCACCTACACTACCTCCCCGTAAAAAACTGCCGCAAAATCCACCATCTCCTGGGACAGTGAATTATTTGGGATCACAAATTCCAATCTCTATGAGACACCATGGGAGTCAACTTCCTGTGAGAACAGAAAGACGAACACTTCCAACACCACAAACTCCCAATCAATCAAGTGTAACTAGTGGGACCAGGAAACTCCCGTCTAATAGATTTGACAGACCAGTAGGGGAAACCTCCATCAGAAGAGAGGAGATTTCTCATTCTTACAGGAATAAGAGTGAATATAATTTGTCTAAACCTGATAATAGTGAAAACCTCAGAAATGGAGAGGCAAAGACTCATTCAAAATCTAGATTAAGTCAAAACTCAGTTGGTGATTATCAAAATGCTAATGAAATAAGAAATGAATCTAAGAGTGATGCAAGTTCATCGGACATAAACTCAGATACCAAGCCACTTACTAGGACTAATGTCACACAGCATGATAAAATTTGGGTCAAGGAGGAGCCTAGACATCCCCCAGGGACATTGAGTCCTCCTCTTCAGGAAATAACTCCAGAGACTACAGAAGAATTGTGGAATAATTATGACCCATTGGACAATTTAGATTCTGGTAGTGAGTCATCTGCTGATACCATGATTATGATGACAACTGAGGAAGAGCAAAAAAATGAAGAGAAAATACGACGAAATCAGAAGCATTTCGAATCATCAAAAGGAACTGTTAGTGATACGACTCTGACAAGAGAAGAGTCAAGGTTACCCAATGTTGGATCTTATTACCCAAAACATTCAAGTAACATTGATTTATCACCGAAAAGTTCAGAGGAAGATGACGGGTATGGTACTAATTCTAGTACCAGTACAAACTTCTCCTCATTATCTTCTCTTGGTATTGGAGATGTAGAACAGAAACCCCTTCATGGGATTCTGAAAAAGACAGGACATTCAATGCCCAATGGGCTTAATGGGAATGCTATATACACACATACCTCACAAAATAAACCTTCACAGAGTACCTGGGCTGTTAAAAGACGCACAAAAATAGCGGAATCACAAGACAATTCATTACAAGAGAAGTTACGTCAGCTCGCCATAATTGAAGAAGAAAATACTCACGATGAGATCCATGAAGATAGGCTAGGAATCGGCAGACGGAACTCTGATGCTGGGAGTTTTGGTTACTCCTCAGATAATGATTCACATTGGAAAAGTGTTGTGAATTCTGCTCCACCAAAATGTGAGAGTCAAATGATACATAGAAGTCGACCTTCTGAGGAAGAGGAAAAACAGGAGGAGGTTATTCAGAATGACTTAAAAAAGTTTGAAGGTGAGTTGTATGATAAATTGACTGATATGGATTTAAATTATCGAAATTATTACGGATTTGACAATTCTCAGGCTGATGACAAGGATAGTCCAAAAGTGCTTTATTTTAAGGATAAAGTTATTAAGCAGCAATATGATAGTGACAATTATTATAATCCAAGTTCTTATCAGAATGCTATGCCTCCATCAGACTTTCAACATTCACAAACTCTTCCTTCACAATCACACAGAAGAAACATGCCAGAATTGTGTCAGCGAGCATATTCAAATAATCCACATCAACCTCAGAACTATGGACAAATGAATGGCTACGAAAGTCAAAATGCCTCCTATCGCTCGTTAGCTTCCTCAACCTCGGGACATCATTCGTCGTATGACTATGTTACATCAAGCAATGATAATATTAGCATACATTCAGGTCATTCCATGCCAGGTAATTTATACAAAACAAAATATGTTTCAGTAGATAATATAAATCAAAATGGAAGGAAAACTGTGTTTGCAAGTTCAGCGGACATCTACAATTTATTTCAAAGCAAGGAAAATTTAGCTACGCAACTTCAAAGGCCAGCCTCTTACAGGCATAGTTTTCATGCAGTGCCTGTAACTATTGCAAGTGGAAAAGCTGATCCAAATGACATATTTAATGAAAAGACTGAGCCTCGACCGAGATCTTCTTCAACTAGTGTGGGTTCTAAAAATAAATGGAACCCTTTTGGTAATTTGTTTGGAAAGAAACGTAAATCTTCCACAAGTGGTGAAAATTCTAAATCTGACAAAAGTAAGGATTCAAATCAAGGAAGTGGACGAAAAACTCAAACACTGAGAAAAACTGATGTACACCATCCTCAGCTTGAAAACAGAACACCTGAAATGTTGCCACGACGACAACTTGTGGAAGAAAATGGACCAATAGTGCCTCCTGTAATTAAATCATCAACACTTCCAAGAAATGTGCAAATAGACAAAGTGTTCCCTGATAAGCCATTTAAAACCATGGCACTTTTTGAAGAATCTGGAACAAAATTGTCAACTTTGGTGTGACCCATGATTGTATATATTCTACTAACCTATAAATTATTTATTTTTTTATGTTCATGTAGGCTGTTAGAATTAAGGTTCTGTGTTAGGTTTATCATAGAGTTAAAGCCATAGGATAGATATTTACTTTCATCACCAGATTTTCATGGAGGAGAAAATGTGTAAAATATTATTTTCCCTATGTTCTTTATTACTGATAAGTTCTTGGCTATAAAAAAAAATTGTCATGAAGTTTATTTAAGCTTTGAAAAAACAGTCCAAATTTTGAACTATATTAATTTCTTATGATAAAAACTTGTGCTTTTCTTAATCTATGACAGAAGTGCAGTTGATTAGAGCTTGTAAAAAGATCTAGGTTATAATGTTTAATAAACAATAAATGTTAACCCAGATTTATGACCCAGATGTTGATGTCTTGTACAGTCATACCTGTCTTAAGTGACCTTCCAAGGGAGAGCAAGATCTCAGTCACATGGGACAGGTGGTCTTTATATTCAGGTTTATTTTGCAAAGAATGCAGTTCATAGTCTTTTATGACAGGTCAATGCTGAATACAGGTGGATCCTGAGACAGGTTTGACAGTACCTCAGGATTAAGATGTCACAAGAGTTTAACTTAACCTGTGCATTTTATATAAATGTGATATAAATGTTTTGTATTGATTAACATGATTAAGTTAATTAGGTTAAGTCATATTTTTGGTCAGGATTTAACCCTCAACCCTCTCTTAACGCAGATTCGAAACTTGGTCCACCCTAACTTCTAAAATAGAAAACTTTACATTTTTTGTATCAAATTTGAATTTTCTATAAATATTCCCCGAAACTGTTTGGTCTTCTGCTCTGTATTTTCTTTTCACACCATGTTTTCCTGATATGCTGTATCCTTCCCTTTTCTCTTGACTTTTTAGAAATATTGCATGTCAAGGAAAATTAAAGTATTACTCATTCCTTTTAATTTCATTCCCATCTAATCAATGAGTAAGCATTTATTAGAAATGATTTTTGTCAATCATTATGCTGAAATTACGGAAAAGGTACACATAATTAAAAAATTCCTAGACCTGATAAAAAATCTCCAAATAAT
The DNA here is from genome assembly GCA_037379345.1 of Perna viridis. Classification (NCBI taxonomy): domain Eukaryota; kingdom Metazoa; phylum Mollusca; class Bivalvia; order Mytilida; family Mytilidae; genus Perna; species Perna viridis. The sequence goes on from CM074522.1 coordinate 2,382,640, forward strand.
TTTGATTTGCCACTTTGTGGTCAGCATTATGACTCGTTTGAAAAAATTTTTTTCCTCCAATTATCTGTCAATATTTCAAGTGAAATATCAATATTGATCTTGATTTATTATCATCCAATTTTACAGTTACAAATGATAAAATAATATGTATTTCTGTTATAGATCTTATTACTTTCTAAGAACAAGCTGTGTGACGTCATTTATACAGGGCAATTCTGTAACATTAAATAAGAAATTGTACTGGTAGATAAAATTCAGGATTGGCTAGAAACTATTTCTATTTCTATAAGGTGCTTTAAGGTTAACTCGTTGTCAAGTTTTTTGTTGGAAGGGAGATAACTCAATTTGGTTAAAGTGACTAAGTTATGAGCATATTTTTTACACATTGATAATTGAGTATCCTAGTATTCTGCTATTGTAATTTCATTTTCATTATCATTTTCGTTTTAGCAATAGGGTGTTATTGGGATACAATGATAGATCAATCTTGTACTTGTACACTGTACAAGCATGCATTTAACATTGTTCAATTTGAGGTCAGTCATGTCAAGATGTTACATACCTAAGGTCATATTTTATACATTTACAACACATTTTTACATAAATGAATAAAATTAATATTTTTAATGATAAAATCAGTTTTATTTTATTGTTCAATGTTGGAAACATTCTAATGCACTTAACTAGCCATTTGTTACTTACACTATTGCTGGAGGTTGTTTTGACATTTTCACTTATTTTTGGATGGAAATTCTTAAGTTATGGTCGAAGGGGCATGACACGTTGATTTGACATGTTAGTTTCATTTATTTCAACAAGTTGATCATTTAAATGCTTAATGTCATTTCTACAGTACCACTGTCAATGCATAGAGGATTTCCTTTCTTTCTTGTCGTGCATAAGAAAATTATATTTGATTAGGTTTTTTGGACTGAACTTTGTTGATATTTTTACCTTTACTTGTTTTCTCTGCTCCTGTTTAAGATCATCGGGACTTAGGATTATTAGAATAAACTATTGCAGGGGTCCATAATAGAAGTTTAATCAAATGTTGTGAAATTTTAACAAAATACTGTAGAACATAATACATAGGTTAAGATTGATTATAGGGTAATATTGAATTTACTGTCATGTGCTTATTTTGAAAATTAAGAACATGCGGGGACAGATCCAACATTTCAGATTATGGGGTTGTCAATATTAAGTAAATAATTACCAAAAGATCAACTTTGTTCCACCAATATCCATTGAAAATGATAAAACCCTTCTATGCTCTAGTGTATATTTAGCATTTGATGAAGGAATTTAGGGAGCAACCATTTTATTTTAGAGGGGCTAGGATCAATCTTGAAATAAAAAGGCTGGACCAGGATGAGCAATTTGGGTAAAATAATAAGCCAGGATGCAAGTTGTAGAAAAAAACTAGTATCTGGTTTGAAAAAAAAATCCAGGACCGTCTAGAGTAAAAATGAAAAAGCAGGTCAGAAATTATGCTGAAAAAAAACCAGGACACTAAATTTGATCCTATCCCCCCACCCCCACATAGAAATCAAATGGATGCTCCTTTAATACATTTCTTGGCATTTATCACCTCTCGTTTTGTCTCCACTTTTACAAGCTGTTAAGTTGTAGTTTTGTTTTATTTTTTATTGCTCAGGGGTAATTTATTGTGTAACTTGCATTTTGACATAATTGAATTTCAACAGCAATATTTCAAAACATAAAACAATGTAATATATATACTAACATTTTCTAGGGCAAGGTTTTATTAGGCATATGATTTTCATCTTTGGTCATAAGAATGAGCATCCAGGCCTCTGAATGGCAAAACTTGAAAAAATACATCTGGGAAAATTCTTAATTGTTTGTGATGCCATCAATTTCAAAGACTTTAAATCAGAGTTACCATGGAAATTAAGAATATCATCAGACTTAGATATTTTTAAGTATTGTGGCACTGGGGCCAGGTTACTATAAGCATTTAGCACATTACTATTTATTTATGATTTTGTGGCTTTTTACTTATTGGATAATTCGTTTTGATTAATTTTTTTATCTCAAAACAATTTCTTTTTTGTAATACGAACTCTTCCTTCGATGTTTGTATTAATTTCTCTGTCTGGTGAAGATTCCTTTAAATCTAGATAAACACCTCATTAGTCATTTTTAAATAATTTTTTTAGCCTCTAAGTTGTATTTAAAAAAATATATATATTTTTTAATTTTTTTTTAATTTATTTTTTTATGCTCTTCACATTTTACAAGTTCTAGGTATATCTCTTTGGGATGGTCTTGACTAGGTGTTAATTATTATAATTGTTCTGCATTTAGACCTGTTGCATTTTAATATTTATTCAACATAAAACTGCAAGTTTGGTAAAGTTCCATACTTAAACCAATCAGAGTTTGAATATCTACAAATCCACATAAAAAATTGGCAGAATCAAAAAAAGTAGACAATGCAGTTTTTTACACATAAAGACAGCTACTTTACAAATAAGTCATTATAATAAGAAAATTTCAGGAACTTATTCATACCAATATTTTTGCATTATAACCATAACATTGATGTGAAAATATGAATAATATCAAAAGAAAAATATGCACAGACAGTTGTTTATTGATGTAACTAGAATTTTTCCAGAATCTTATAAGGATTTGTACTTTTTTAAACTTTGCTCTTAAAAGATTTTAGTGACCTACTTGAAAGTTTGCACATGTCAAGAAGTTAAATGTCAAACAAATGGTGCCTATTGAAGATTTTTTTTATTGCATTTTTGGAATGTTTTAAAGTAATTGAAATTTACATTTATTTTGATGTGTGCACATTTTGTTAGAAGGATTTAGAAATGTTACAAATTCTGAACTTCCTAAATATAAGTACCTGTATCATTTTGAATCATTAGGCATATACATCAGTGTTTGAGGGTTGTAACTTTAATTTATATACTGGTAAATACAATTAAAGTTCGGTTTGAAAATTCAAAGCACTGGGCATACTAATGTTCCTTTAGCAGATCATGAAAATTTCATATAAAAGGTTAATTTTCAGGACATTACATGATGTAGGCTAGCTACTGTGATAATATGTATGAGTTGTGTATATTTTATGTGTACATCATTAATGTACAGGGCAGTATTATATCATACTCATTGTTCATTCATTACTTACTACTACTCTTTCTCCTATATCAAATCAATAAAATATTTTAAAATAATGGAATGATTTATATGCCCATCTTTTATAGTGTATACATCTTCTGATAGAGATAGTATGATACTCAACCACCCATTTGTACTGGATCTGACTACATGTACCATTACTTTAAAGCAAGGGTTCTTAAAATTAGTTTATGGTACAAGTTATATCTTCAATATTAAGTCTCTCCCTTTCATTTTTATATGTTCTTCTGTTTAGAAGGGACATATTATGGTAGCCAGTTTCCATCTGTTGTTCACACCTGCGATTAAATATTACTTTAATTAGTCCCAATATCTAAAAATGCTGCTGCCAATTTTTGTGAAAGTTTGGTGAATTGTTTCTTTCTATTGATGTGAGCTCCAATTTGATTTTTATTAATTTCCATTACTTCATTTTTGAGTTATAGGGTTTTATTCTAACAGAAATGGAGTGATTTGTGTCCCCTACCACTACATGGAAAGGGACATAGAAATATACTGACGTCTGTCCACTCACACTTGTGGATGCACCTCATAGGAGATTTGAGACAGATTTTGTTCAAATTTTGCAGAAATGTTAGTCACCATTTGTAGTTGTTCATATTGTGCTGCCATTTTTATTTGACAAATTTTACAAGAGTTATTGAACTTTCAACTTTATTGTGGTGGCAGGGAACATATGACCAAGAGTTAATTGTATGTTTTTGGAGAGAGTGATCACGGGAACCAAGATTTTAGCAGAAATGAAAAGAAAGAAATCCAGGGACAAATACCAGACATGGAAAACAGGCAAATCCATCAAAGAACATAAAGTAACTAAAATAAAACATACAAAGTAACAAAAGCAAATGAGCAACTTGGACTCCATTAAAACTTGAAACTTTGATAAATAGTTTATTGTTATGAATAATAGCTCCCTCTTCAGTTTTTATGAATTTCTGATTTTCTGTTTTGAATTTTTTTACTTTATTCGTAGAAGTGGCAATTTCCCATAATTGGTATTAATGTAAACATTTTTATTTTTATATATTTGTGTCAAATATTTAATCACAATCAATCCAGAGCTGTATCAACCTTGAATTTTTTGTCAATATTTGCTCCATCTGTTCAGGTTGTGGCTTCTATGTGTGTATCTAGTTGTGCTTCTTTAAGTATTTTTAGTCATTGATGTCAAAATTGAGGACTGAAAGCACACAAAAGGGGGTATGATGTAGTATGCACAAACAGGTAATTTATTTTTATACTTGTTGATAAACTATTCCCCAGACAAATCACACAAGTATATATTTCTTGTTGTATATTGTTTATTTCTTAATACAGTCATCAAATCAACAGGCACAACAAAATATATGTTAAGCCCTTACAGTTTTATTTTTAGGGAAGACAGTGAGGATGTAATGTAGTCAGTTAATAAAGAAAAGTCTAAATGAAAAAGAGGGGAACATTATATTCCTGCCAATACTTTGTTAGTTGCATGTGTAGTAGAGTTACATAAGAAAATAAGATCGAGATCAAAAGATATAAAAAGAGGAAGAGACCTGATGAAACGCAACAAATGCACCATCGTATAACCTTTATAAAAACAGTATACACTTTTAGAGATCACAAAACAAAAGGTCTTCGATAAGTGTAAACATATCTTAAAGTAATTACAACAGAGATATTAAAATCTACGGTTACCGTAACAGAACGATGACTCTACTTCAAAATAAACTAAAAAGCGAAATAACGACACGAAGAAACTTTTACTATTTGTGGTGGTTTTCACCATGATAGCTCCAATTTAAGTTAAGATTTGTTTTGTCATAAATAAAGCCAGAAAAGTACACTTTGATGAATTTGACGGCCCTTATTTTATTTTATTTTTTTATTTATTTATTTATTATTTTTTTTAATTTAATTTTTTTTTTTTTTTTGGTGCTGAAGACTAAAATGCGTTGAAATTTTCAAATGTGACAGATAATAAGTAGAGTGCACACAGAATGAGAAACAGAAATGAGCAACACAAATTCAATAAAACTTACAGTGCTGCAAAAGGGAGAAACTAAAGCAATGAGAAAGGTCACATTATAAAAGTTGAGTGGTTCTACAAAGAACATACAGTGTATAACAATCTAATTAAAACGAAATCTTGTAATTTGTCCACTACGTTCCCGGGAACAAATTACAAGATCTAGTTCCAATTAGATTTATTGTTTAGTAATTGTCGGTAATGGCAGTGACTAAAAGATTAAGCAGACCATCTCTCTATGAATCGTTTGTCAGGGAAGGGCAGTAAGACCATGCGTCCTGTGCATAGAAAAGGGGGAGTTTTTAATGGAAACAAGCATCTAGCTGATATGAAAGTGAGAAAAGGAAAGGAAATGTGTCAAAAATTGGCAACAACCGTACCGAAAAAATCATAGGTAGTCCATGGGCCTTCAATGAACTGAGAAAAATTCCAAACCCGGATTTTCCATTCGAAACCATAACTATACCGGTTCAACGAAATGAACATCACACTATACCCTAAACCAGGGACTAAGACACTTTTGTAGCCACAACCCTAGTTTTAATTAAAATTCGGGTGATAATCTTGAGATGATTGAATATCATTTGAAATAGGCATATTTTATGTCGAAGGTCAGGAATTATCAATTTTACAATTTAATGTTTTGGACATTTAACCTATGGTCGCTGAACTTTTGATCTTGAACTTGATAATTATATATTTATTCAAATATTATGAAAACATTATAATCTAACCTTTTAACAGGCTGTCCTTGTAAAAATCAGGCAGCTAGATCCTATGATATGAGTGGCACAGGATAAATTTTATCCCACTGATTTTTTTTTTTTTTTTTTTTTTTTTTTTTTGTTCCGATTTGTGGTTTTACGGTCTTGACTCTCCTTGCGGATCTCGCACGAACGCCCTTTGCGGGGGATTGTGTTAGTAGATGTCTGTTAGTAGTTTGAGGTAGCGGAGTCCAGCCTTTGGGATACCTGACTGAAGAATTCAGTCAGAGTATGTCCTACTAGCGACTGGGCTGCTGTGTTGACGCTCTGATCTACTCCCAGACCCCACGTGGGTCCGAGAGCGTTTCCCCACTCTAAGTGTTTGGGAGTACGTCAACGTAAAGAGTTTGATTTTTTCCCTACTACTAAGGGGGTTTTTTTCCAATGTAATGCATGAAAAAGAAGTTTGTATGCTCCATTGCCGTAGCCATTGGCGGCAAAGTTTAAATTTGTTTCCTCTGAATTTTAATATCAGTACTTAGTTAAAAACTGTGAAAAAAATATTATATCAAAAACTTCTGTAAGCCTTTGATCAATGCCTTTAAACCTTAACTTGTGCCTCTGATCTTGGAATAATTTAAGGTTATCGCACTAGTTCCGTCTGTCGCACTATATTCACAACTTCATTAATGTCATACGGTGGACATTATGAACTTGTGGATCATTGACTTATGGTGTGGCCCATCTCCACATTGGGGACAGTTGAATTTATGGTGAGGTCTTTGGTCCTTTCTGCCATAGGAACAGTTTAACTTATGGTGTGGTCCTCTCCACCGTAAGAACAATTGCACTTACGTTCGTTGTTGCCATCTCCACTATAGGAACAGTTGAACTTATGGTGTGGGAATCTCCACCATGAGACAGTTGAACTAATGATGTGGCCATCTCTATACCATGAGAACAGTTAACTTATGGTGTTTCTGTCATCATGGGAATAGTTGAACTTGTAATAGTACGGCCATCTCTACCTTGGGTATAAGAACCTTGGAAACAGTTGAACCTTTGGTATAGCTATCTCCACCATGACATCACCAATGTTTAACTTATGGTGTGGTCCTTTCCATCATGAGAACGGTTGAACTTTTGTTGTGGTCATCGCCACCATATGGAAACAGTTTAACTTACGTTTTGGCCATCTCCACCATGGGAACATTTGAACTTAAGGTTTGGTCCTCTCTATCAGGGGGACAGGTGAACTTATGTTGTGGCCATCTCCACCATGGGAAAAGTTAAATTTGTGTTGTGGTCCTCTCCGTCATGGGAACAGTTGAACTTATGCTTTGGCCGTCGCCATAGGAACAATTGAACTTATATGGTTTGGTCTTCTCCATAATGGGTATAAAGACCTTGGGAACAGTTAAAATTGTGGTGTGTTCATCTCCATCTTGGACATAATAACCATGGTACTAGTTGAACTTATGGTGTGGCCATCACTACGGACACAGCTGAACTTGCGGTGTGATGCTTTCCATCATGGGAACAGTTGAACTTAGTTCAAAATTTGTCTTAGTATCCTTCTTCCGTTTATACCCAGATTTTACGTTGTATATAAGCATTTCTATAGAAGCAAAGGACGAGTACCCTACCGGTGCACCTGTTTCATACTCCTAGTTTTTAAGGGAGTCAGAGGTGCTCTTTTATTCTTTAGCTACCTTTTGTAATCATTTAATTAATAGGTGTTGTTCATGGTGTTTCGTCTGTTTTGTCTATTTTTTGTTTGTTTGTTTGTTTTTGTTTTTTTGTTTTTGCTTTTGATTTTGTTCTTCAATAATGAATATTATGTTGTTCGTTGTAATCATGCCATTATTTGTTCGTCTATATACATGTACAATGTATTAGAATATATTATAATTCCGTTAAGTTTCTTGACTTTCAATCACTAAGTACAGCTTCGTCGTAAGCTGGATACGTGTGTTTTCAACGCCATTAAAACTATATAACTTGTACTTTTTGAAATTGGATGATACATATATAGAATTTTTTGCCGACTTTAAAAACACTATCACATGACACACTTAAAGCTCACTAGTCATGCATTGGCGCCAAGATAAATTAAAATTAAAAGTGGAGTATAAATAGAAGCTAAGAAGAATAAATAAATCGAACTTTGTTTCTAAACAAGCACCATAGACTTATGCATAAACTTACCACGAATATGACGTTAAATAGATTTCTTTTTGCATCTGTTCGCATTTTTTGATCTGCAACTGACGAAGGTTGTGCTTTCGATATGCATTGCTGATTCGTTGAAATATTATTTATTTCTCTTCATAATTTACTAATATATATTATATAACAAAGTGTAGCAACATTTAATAATTAAATTCAATTGAATAGAAATTAAGAATGGGACAAATCAGTGGCGGATCCAGAAGGACGCAGAGGTACTACCGCCCCTTTTTATTTAAAAAAATGTCATTTTGACTATACTTGTTGATCTCGTCCGACCGCCCCTCACTAGGATTATGTTAGTAACAGTTGTTACTGTTTGGTGGCGGAGCCCAGGGATACCTGACCGAATAACTCGGCCAAAGTATGCCCTGCTAGCGACTGAGCTGCTTTGTTAGAGTTAGGCCCAATCCCAGACCTCATCAAACGAAGAATGTATTTCTACTGACTGAGGGTATTTTAACGTCCTTTGCTATATACCCTTTCGGGTTTTGCAAATGTAAGACGGAAGGACTTTGTATGCGTTAATAGTCAAATCGTTTAGTAAGGATTTTCATAGTATCCTAGTTTGATTTCAGTGTACATCTACAGATGGCATACAGATTTAGTTGTTGATAATGTTAAAAGTTTGATAACAAAAGATGTATATGTTTATTTTGGGTGCCGGAATTATAAAGTATATGCAGAACCAAAGAGTGTATGTAAAACCAGTCGAGCGTAGTTCCCAGATTACACCGTGTTGACAGACGGCTGTATATACTGACTCTACATGAGAGCGTACCAACTCATGCTTTTTGGTGTAAAAGGGCGCACAATATAAATATTGTTTTAGTATACTGGTATATAAATAAATGATGAATTTGTATCAAGCTTTATGATTGATTGGTTCTGTTTGAGCAAACTAGATAATTTTGTATAACCTGATTTGGAACTGTAGCATTCAAATCGATTGGTCCACATGCACTCTGCGAATGAAATAAATTGTTAGGATTATGAGTCGCGGTTTACAAGTGTGAACTACTGCAAACCAGGTCATTCCGCATAACCTGTTAATTAAAAAAAGGAAACATTATTGATCGTAAGAACTTGTATAAAAACATAGTTTTACAGGCCAATGGGTCAAGCGGGTGGTGTATGAAACAATGTTCTAAAAAATATATCCTTTCTCATTTGAAAATTCCGCGGAAACTCAGAAAACAAAATGTTCTTAGTTGGATATAATCAAGCAAATTCGTAAGTTTTAACATTGCATCCATAAACAGAAACTTATTTCCACCGATGACCATTTGAAATATCATATTTGCAACGCAACTTTGATATAGATGCAATCCTAATTCGAAAATAAAATATCTTGTTGATAGAGTAAAAAAGCAGAACTTTGACACAAATAATTTTTAAATTCTTCTAAAGCCTGAGGCGGTAGGGGTCATATATTTTCATTAAGAAAATTAAATTATGAAAACTAAACGAATTCGCATGTCATTTATTGGATCCTCAGATTGAATCATAATATTTTTTGAGTGATTTTCTTGTCAAAACATTTAAAAACGAAATCATACTTTTACTGAGGTGGTCCGGAAGATGTCTTTGATTAATCTTCTATAGCTTTTTTTCGGTGAAGGACTAAATCACTTTTATAAACACGTACGCACGGGGTTCATGTATTACTTTCTCCAATTTTATTTACTCGCCCCAAACACCGCTTCCGGTGTAAACTGAAAATGGCGACAAATCAGCCGAACTTCTTTGTTTTGTAAAACTTGCTTTCTTGGGTTGAAACTAGGTAATGGTTTTAAATTTTTGCCCAGAATACCTCATAGACTCATAGCTTCCACTTTATGTATATTTTTGTCAACTGGGCGAGGCGAAAAGTCACAAATGCAAAGTATAGACCAAAGCAGCAAAATGATTGTTTAAAAAAATTGTGTAGCTCAACTGGTTTCCTATCTGTAACAGGGCAGAATTTCAGATTGATAAGAGAATATGAGTTAATTTCTTCATAATTTTGAATTACAGGACTGTCAAGCTTTTTCGCAAGGGCCTAATGAATGATCATAATGAGGTTGAGGTCTATATTTTCTATCGCAAAAGATTTTGTGATTCTGTTTCATTTGTCTTTTATTTCAATGTTTTATTCACTATGTGTAAGGCAAAGCAGAATATGTTCGTTTCCTGCCTATCCTAGACATTTTATGCTCATTTTGGCTCAAGCACTGTTAAAGTCTAGATTGTTTTCACATTAATTTCCCTACATACAAATGTACTTACCTATTTTTTCTTCTTGCCAGTAGCAGAAAACAAGGCTATTATTTTTTTTTTACTTAAGTCTTGTTTTCAATCTAATATTGATCTCAAAATTCTACTGTTGAAAGCATTCACAATCACAGTGATTTTGTTACTCTTTTAAAAAATACCCCTCTTGTTGGATTTTGGGAAGAAAATTGGCTAGTGGGAAACAGAATAGGTGGGAGTAAACTGGAATTTTTGGGAAATTTGCATAATTGCTAGGGGACACAGCCTATATTCTGAAGTAAATTCAGGGTAACAAAATCACTTATTCAATGCCAAAGACTGGTTCATTGTTTCTAAACACTAGAGACATTTGTTACATTTATATCCTTATATTTTCATTAATTTGTATGAATTACATTTTTTTCATAAATTACACTGCTTAGCATTCATGCAATAATTGTATCTACACTATCATCAACCTTTAAAACCTTCATGAAGTTCATGTAAATCATGCTTATGAAGTTCATGTGATGCTCAGTTCACATGAATTTCATGTGAACAATATTAGCCTGTTGAAGCATATTGTTTGATTGACAACCTACACAAGGGTCTCAGCTTTCCTAAATAATATCTTCTAAAAAATAGAACCGACATGACTGAAGAGGTTTATAATAGACATTTGAGAAATGCTCAAGTACAAAAATTTACAAAATTACATATATGTAACAGGACTAGTGCTCTTAAAATAGAAAATATTGCCCTCACGGACCTAATATTATTTTTCTTTATTTAGCCAAATTTTACTGTTATGATTTGATTTTTTGCTGTACATTGTACTTTTACATTACATGTAACTTCTATTTTTATCATTTTATGTTTTTTTGCCAGGTTTTTGCAAACAGGTATATGCCTAATGTGCATGTAGAATCAATTTTTTCTATTTTCTCCTTGCATAGAAGAATTGAAAACATGACAGAGCAACAAGGGCAGCCTTCACAGGGCCAGGCTTCCCAACAGTCACAGGCCAATCAACAGCCACCTCAACAAGCACCTGCATCAGTAGCAACAGTTTCTCAACCACAGGTTACCAATCCTCCTGTACAAACACAGCCACAAACCACTCAGCAACAACCAACTGTTGTTACTGTTCAACAACCAACTCAACAAATACAACAACAGCCAGCAGTCCAGCAGCAGGTATTTAATGTAAAGGTTAAGATGAGGCATAAATTTCCAATAGGAGAGGGTCCTATGGCATGCCATGCCAGCAGTACAACAGCAGTTTTTTTTATATAAAGGATAAAAGTTAGGGGGTGCAGTAATTTTTAAAAGAGGGGATGCTATAGCATGTCCAGCCAGCAGTCCAATACCAGTTTATATATATACATGTACAACGTCTCAGAATGTGACGACTCTATTTGCTACACTGCTCCATTGGATCAAATTGATACAGGGAAGATATATAAACGTATAGAAAGGTCTGAAACATCTAAATGAACTGTCCCGTACCACCGTACATCGTGTACTAAGTTACAGCCCTAGATTAATCCTACGAGGAGGAATGACCCGGCCAGCGAAAGCTATATTTTTATATAGCCTAGCTGGCCGAGTGGTCTATGGCGCTGGACTTTGTGCAGGCGGTGTTGCCATAGATGTCACAGCAGTACGAGTTCGAGTCCCGCGGAGGGAACGACCAAAAATCTGCATATGGCTATGTAGATTTTTGCTAAAATTTGCCAGCCATACCAAAAAATAGCCAGTGTCGGGCTGACAGGCAGGCTACTATTTCTAACTATGTAAGACAAGGAGATGCTGGTGCTTAACAAGCAGTTCAACAATAGTACAATAAGTATTTGATGTAAAGTTCAGGGGTGGATGCAGAAATTTTGAAAAGGCTGCCAGTGGTCCAGCAATATTTATTTGATATAGTGGTTAAGAGGATGCAGAAATTTTAAGTGGATGCTTAATGCAATACCCATTTGCACGAGGCTGAAGGATTTATGAATTAATTGTTATTATTATTGGATATGTGAGGCCACTATTAAAAGAATCTTTGTTTCCCCTTTGTCCGAGTCATGATTTTGAGGCAGTCCAGGCAGGCAGCTGTTTTTTTTTGGCTTTTTTTTTTGTGATTTGATCTTTTTTTCTGACAATATTGTTTTCTTCTGTCAACATTTTGTCTAATACATCTCGCCATATCAAGTCATCTGCAAATTATAGTAACCGATTAGATTTATTCCTCTCGGCTTGCCTCTCAAAGCTGGCAGAAACGCACAGCGTGAGGTATCTTACACCACCAGTTGCCATGCTTTGGCATTTAATCAACCTTCATATTTATCACTGGAACACAAGGAAAAAAAGATGAAGTGTTTAAGTGACTGCCGGAAGTGACTTACGATTAATTCTTGTATCAGACCAATGACGGACACATTTTCTGGAATTACGAAAGCAAAAAAAAAAAGACCAATTTTCCCAAAAATAATTGTTTGACCCGGCGGCTTTTTACAGACCTGGTCAGCAAAGGGGAAACAAACTTAATTTTAATTTGGCCTAATACCTTTATATACATGTAAAGTAATTACTAATTAAAGGTTCAACAGGTACAGCAAGTTCAACAGCAGGCCAATCAACAACAACAGACAATTCAACAAGCACAACCTAGCATTCAACAACAACAAGCCATTCAACAACAACAGTTACAGTCACAACAACAAGCACAACAACAACAGATTCAAAATGTTCAACAGGTATATATCAAATATTTTTGTTTGGTCCTGGTTTAAATTCGAACTGAAAACCTGCATGGTATCAAAAGTGAATCCGAGGTACATGTTTTTCATAAATTATCAGCAGACTTCCTGTTCTACATTTAAAAAGATCACTTCTGGCCCTTATGTTGGGTCTGATTTTTGAAAATTGACAACAATTGGTAGCTGCTGATAGAATTTTGGAAGCCAGGGCAGCCCTGTATTATAAGTACTTCTGTAATTTTTATCTTTGCCAATTTGGGTTTATCTTAGTTTTGACGTAATATTTACAATTATCTGTAATCTTTACTCTTTTTTTTGATCTTTTTGACTGATATTTCTCTATCTCTTGTACATTGCTAGATATTTGAAAATTTCTGTCAAAACTTTGGGTGTGATTATTACATCAGCTCTTCCTTAGATATTAGAATGAAAATAACGTCATGCACCATAGTCACACTATTAGACTTTTTGGGTGAAAAAAATAATCTTAAAACTAAATGTACATCAAAATGATTAAAAATACAATAATTAGATTACTGATTAACAGAATAATTGTTACATGTGTACTTTTGATTTTGGATCAGACATCACCTGGAACATCTCTACTCCAACTCACCAGCTCGACGAAATATTCCACATGATATTGTCAGTATCATAATCTAAATTAATTACTACGCTATAACAATGCATTTTATTAAAGGTGCAGCAAACAGGTCAAATTCAGCCTACTAGTGCAACACCTAATATCATACAGACTGGTAACCAACTGGCTCAGGCAGGTAACCAGTTGGCTCAGTCTGGTATCCGGACACCTGGTATCCCTCAAGTTCAAGTGATACCACAGTTACACAGTCCTCCTTATCAACTGTCACAGTTCCCTTACAATCAACAACAGATTATGTTACAGAATGCAATGCAAGGTAATTAATGAATATCATTATGACAGATTATCATAGGTTTTTGAATTTGTTTTGTTCTCAACTTGCACAGCTCTCAGGACTTTTTTCAATGGAGTATTATATATAGAATTTCCTTCAACTGCTTAAATTATTTTCCCTGTTTGGTTTCCTTTAATTCAGGGTAAGGATTTTTCTAGTGTATGAGCCAGTACTATTTCCACTGAGTAGTGTGGTATAGCTTATCTAAAAAAAAAATTACCTGTTTTCTACCATGCACAGAATCAAATAAGCATGGCTTAATTATTCTATAGAAAAACAAAGTAGAATATTGATTCAACCAAAACAATCAGAATTAAATTGTTGTATTGAAATCATTCAATTCATATTCCAGCACTTGGAAACACAAACAGAGAGCGTAAATATAGAATATTTTTATTTCTCTTAAATACCCATGAAGTATGTGATTTTTGGCTCTAAATCCTTAAAAACTCTCTACTTACCTTGCATACACAATATTCTGAAAAAATGCTGTTACATTATTTTGTCAATAATATAATCTCACTGGATATTTAAGCAACAAGAAGTTTGGTGTTTCATAAATATTCAAGAGCTAATGTATAAAGAGGGTGTCCATTTAGACTCAGGCAGTGAGTGGAACATGCCAAATTTTGTTTCCAAAAGAAATATTCATTACCGGTATCAAACTCATGTTTTCTTAAAAATTATGTTTGTTTGTAATTAACTAAAAAGTTAAGAATGTAACTAATAACATTTCAGTAAAAAGAATTATGTTATATCATTTACTGTGCGCCACTTGTGTCATAGGATCTATCTGGTTTCTACATGGACACTTTCTTAAACAAATACTTATGTAACCTTTTATTTATTATAAACATGTTAATTAAAAGTTAAAAACTGATAATTTTTTATTGAATGTTTCCAACTGATAAACAATTGAAGATGGAAAAACACCTGTCAAACGATGTATCAGAGATGGGGTAATTGTAATTGTAATCATTAAAATGCAGTAATTGATTACATTTCTTCAAGTAATTATTGTAATCATTAATCAGCCAAAAATCTGATTACATGTAATTTAATTAAAATAATTACTTTTCAAAATACTGTATAATTCTGATTACTTTATGATTACATTATGATTACAATGGAAATATTAAAGCCTCAAATGGTTTCTATAGATAATGCATATAGTTCAAAGATTGTTGATGATCAGATGCCACGGTTCTTAAAAGTTCAAGTGAAAGTCACAAATTATGAAAAATACAACTAACATAAACAAAATGTTCCAAACCTTTCAATTGATTCATTGTAATCAGATGTAATCTTGACTATTTGCCAATGTAATCCTTAATTTAATCAACTACTTTCAGTAATGCTGTAATCATTAATGTAATTTTATCATACATTTGACAAAGTAATTTAATCAATTACATTGAAAGTAATAAAGGAATTGGATCCATCTCTGCAATGCATCAGCAGCATAGGAGCTGTAAGGACTTGTTAATTGTCATTCTTAAATGACTTCATATACTCATACAGAATTCTTTCTCCAATTATCCTTAAAAAAATACCTCAAGGTCTTCTAAATGTGTGTATCATCCTAACCTGAAAATACATTACTTATGAAGATTGACATAGAATTTTTTTCTAACAGTGCGCAAATATAAAAGTGCATCAGGTTTGATACTCAAATTTCTTCTGTTTTTAATGTTATTTGTAATTGGGTTATGACTGTTCTAACTTACAAAAATTAAATTGTTAACATAACTGAAGTAGAATTCTTTTCAATATTATTAAAATGAAAATTGCATTTTGCTCTTAAATGACAAAATCGCAGGTATAAAGCCTGAAGTATTTCTCTGTCTACAGTCCTTTTAATGTTCTTGGCTTTGTTTTTTTATGCCCTGTATTTTCCAGTTTTCATCACTGTAGTATTACATCTTTCCTCTTTCTTCTTATCATACATGTACTTCCACCTCAGTGGTCTCATAGTAGTGTGCTTGCTTCAATTGCGGGAGGTCATGGATTCGATCCACAGCTGAGTCGGACCAAAGATTTTAAAATTTGAGTCACTGCTTCTCTGCAAACAATCAGTAGTAAAGGAGACAGAGTGATGACGGCTTGGAGTCAGAATAATGTGTTCGAGTGTGTTTACATGCCTACCTGCTGGCTGTTGCTTCTGTGAGCAAGGACATTGAAATTCCAGCTCAGTGTGTTGGACTAGAACAATGCAGGGTCTGTTTGATCAGTAAATCTGTCTCATCCTGAAATGCATGATATATTTACCATAGGATGATAAACCATAATCATACAATTGTTTTGCATTGTTTGAAACCCAACTCATTTCCAAAAGTGAATTGTCATAAATGATTACAGTATGAGTTCAATGCCCAAAACTTGTCCAATATAATACACTGAATCAATATTAGAAAGGTAACAACCATTGAATGTACAGTGAAACCTGTCTTAACCTAACCCTGAGATATTTGAAAACCCTGTCATAACCAGACCCTGAGAAATTTGAAAACCCATTCTAACCCAAACCTTGAGAAATTTGAAAACCCTGTCATAACCAGACCCTGAGAAATTTGAAAACTCTGTCATAACCCTGACACTTTCCAAAGCCTCTTTATATCTGTTCAAATGTATTTTTAGTAAACCAAACACCATGCTAAACCAAAGACCATGCTGAACCAAAGACCATGCTAAACCAAGCACCATGCTAAACCAAACACCATGCTAAACCAAGCACCATGCTAAACCAAACACAATACTAAACCAAGCACCATGCTAAACCAAAGACCATGCTAAACCAAATACCATGCTAAACCAAACTCTACAGGGGGTTTTGACTGGTTTCATTGTACAACATTTAGATATTATTTCATATTTGCTTGTAAGAGAAGGATATAAAAATCTCAAATTGGTCAGATCTAGTTATGGGTAAGCTTTTTGGTGATAGTAACCTAGGTAGAACTTCACTACATTATAGTGGTAGGTTCTATGCATGACTGGTTCAGAACACATTTTAAATCAATTAATTTCTGCCTTGTTATTAAAAGTATTCCAAACACTTGAGTTTCTCCAGAAAAAAAGAACAGATGTGGTGAAACACAACAAATGCACCAGTGTGTAACCTAAAACCAATTATTAAAGTATTTCCAAAGATCACCAAAAGGTCTTGAAGTGTAAACACACCTTTAAGTTAGCTCTTAAAGAGGAAAATTGGTTATTATTTAGGTGATGTATAGGGGGTGGACTGCAGGGCTGGTGGCTGATGACAGCTCAGCGACTAGTAGTTTTCACTGTTAATTTATTGAATAAACCTATTTGTC